>JAUPFR010000002.1:45257522-46507522 GCA_036925125.1 Oreortyx pictus | reverse complement strand
GACTTAAGGAAACTGACTGAAAAAAATATCAACACACTTGTCCTCCATCCAATTGGTAAGTTTACTGCAATAAATAGACACTACAAAGCAACTTTGCAGGTTTAAATAGAGTATTTTTTTACCCCTTTGAGTGACAACTACAATTACTATTTTATTTACAGCATTTGTTTTTTCTCCATTTGCAACTGGATACATAGAATAACCTCCAGTAACACTTTTATGAATCTGAAAAAGAAAATACATGAGTATTCCTGTGATTAGACCACAACAGTTGTAACATTCAAATGCCCAACTGGCTTGCTGTACCTCAGACTGTAAATTAAGTGAAATCCAAATACAGCGTGAACTGTAATTACCATCCCACTTTCCATTTAGTCTATGCAAGCTCCTTTACTCTCAATCCTCCAGAGGCAAAAGACTCCATTTCAATTGCTAGAGAAAGTAGTTTCTCTAAGCCTAGAAAGAGACAGACTGTCAACACATAAGAAATAGGAATAACCATGGCCATTTAATTACACACACAGATCAGAAAACCAGGCAAACCTGGAAGAAACTTTTTTTTTTTTTTTTTTTTTTTTTAAAGAGTTCTCTGGTTTGGTAGGTTTAATACACAACAGCTTTTTAGTTCCCAAATAAAAACATTGGCACACAGCAAAGAGATATTCTCTAAACTCCAGAGCACCCAACAGCCTTTTGAAGCCTTTGGATCAATAATTTCTGTCAGGGTTCTACAGTCATGTAAGAACCAGAGAAGCTCAAGATTTAGGATGCTAAGGAACAATTTTATATCAGCCTTATTTAGCTTTTTAAAAACATTTTCTACAGATCTTGGTTTAAGCTTACTATATGACAGAAAATTCTGAGAGAAAAATGAATTTTTCCTCCTGTGAATTTTTGAACAATCAGGTTGAATGTAAGTGTTCAACTTAATATTCTTACACTGATGCATAAGAATATTACACACTTTTACACAAGAAATGCTATCACAAGGAAAGCACGTTTGTCCACTTGAAGAATTTGATTATCTAAATGTGTTGTCATTTGTCCTATTATTTCTACTTTATCTGGAAAAAAAAATGTTTACATTCTTTAAAATTGCCTAAATTGTTCTGGAAGTATATAAAAATCATATTTAAAAGCCTTGCACTCTCAATTGCTTTTAGAAAATATACAGGGTTAAAGTTCTTATTGACAGATATACCTAGCAAAACATGCAAGTATCAGTTAAGAGTCTTACTAGATTATTAGAAACTTAAAATAAACCCTCTCTGCAGAGCTAAGTTGAGCAAAACCTGCATCCAGATACACAAACGCAAAGAAATCTGCATTCAGATACAGTTACATTGAAGATGACTTGAATGATTATGACTCTAAAGCATTCTAGCACCTGGAGATTTCACTGTAACGTTAAATTTAAAATCCAGAAATTAGAAAACTATCATTCCAAATCCGGGTTAAGAAAATTTCTCTTTTGCAGCCATACTCTGTACAGGAGGCAATCAAAATATTTTCCAGTGAAAGGACAGGCACTTTACTGTTTTTCTCTTGGGAGTCTTTAAGATCTTCTCTTCAGTTTTCATAAGAACCGAGAGCCAATCTTTTTGTACTATACACTAATGGTCCAGGACAGAGCTTCTGACAGAAGTCTAATATTATCACTTCACTCCAACAAGTTGGTTCTCTCAAACAAATACATACGGTTTTGAGTTTTGAAACCTCTGTTCAAGGACTTCTCTATTCTATTTCTGCTAGGGAAAAGGATTAAAACAATCCAAAGCCATCCAACTATGTATCATCGTATACTATATACCTACCAGTTAGGTAAACTGAAATACATTTAAATTACAAGTGATAAGTCATCCTTGCTCTAACGTGGTTCCCAACAGTACTAAGTAATATCTCATATTCAGACAACTTCATCCTTAATGCTTGGATCATACTGTAAATTCAACATCATTAATTGTTGTATTAAAATAATACAGTATATATTGACAAGTATTCACACCAATGAATTCCACACACAACTGTCAAGAAAATTACTTGTTAGACATTGTGCTGGTTTTATCACCACCAGCTAGGACTAAAGTAAGAATTTATCGAGAATGATCATTACTGAGTTACCTGCCAATATTTATAGCACAACTTTCCTGGCCAAGGAAAGCCCATTGCCTACTGCAGAATCAGGGGATGGCCACATACTGTAGTACATTCTTGTTGCATGATGTAACTGTGATGAATGGACAAAAGATCTGTTGCTTCCCAAGAAATCAGACTTATTCTACATGCAATCACCTGAGTGCTTTCTCAGATGCGGTAAGCTAATTGCACAGGCTAAGTTCATGCAGCACTCTTAACACTCACAGCAGTGAGCAACAGTAAGAGTGAATCTCTGCTAGAACTTCTCCAGAACATTTTTCATACGTCCTCAAATTGTCCTAGGAAAGAAGTCCGTGTTAGGCAGATATTGACATACACAGGTAACTCTGACCCAGATATTAAAACTAACCACTTAGTGATACGGCTAAAGGTGTGTAACTAATAAATAAGATAAACCAACCCAGTACACATTTCTGCAGTTATCTGAAGAGGCATCACCAATCCTCCATCAGAAACAAAAAGGACTCTTCATGCAGCACAGCTATCAATTCAAAGCAAAAGAAATGGCAATAACCATACATTGGGTAGAAAAATCACCAAAAATCAGAAACAGCAAAAAGGCATTCAGATGCCCCTGCTATTCATATATCTCTGGAAGCTTGAATAGCTGCACAATGCACATATGCATCACGGGCAAACACCTGTATGGAAGACCTGCTCCCTAGAGATGAAACAGACCACAAAGAAACAGCTCTTCAGAGACAAAAGCTGACAACCAGTTTTTCTTATGAAGACTGCAAACCAGGTATCTGTGATTTAGTTATCCAGAATTCTTCCTTGCAAAGCAGATGCAGCTCCTACCCTATTCAAACAGCATACAGTGTTATGCAGAAGGAATTTCTTCTCCATACCCCACATGCCATGTGTCCTATTACATGAAACTTTAACTAGTAAAAGATAAAACAAAAAAATACCATTCTGCTTTGCTTTGACCTTGTGGGAATGACAGTCAGTGCTTGTACTGTGCTTTGGATGAACAAACGCCTCTGAAGGGACATGGGGGACTGCAAGAGCCTAATACATCATGCGCCTTCGGCAGCAGGAGTACTTAACTGGCAGATTACTCTGCTGCAGAACTGCAGGAAAAACTCCTTCAATTGAGTGGAATTTTCTGGATTTTCACTGTTCCCAAAGCAGCACAAGAACTCTCCAAGAATAGCTTAGCTGTGAAAGTGAAGAACTCAGGGGACACTGTTGTCCTGACCAATCATGACCAAGGAAGCATAGCAGACTATATAAGCTACTGTTAGAGAATGACATTGCAGATGATGTGGCAAAGTGCAAGCTGCAGTAATGGAAATCGCTGGGAAGAAGCAGTGGGGTTTCACCAGCTAGTTGTGTTTTTCTTCTTTTCTTTTGGGGTGAGAGGGATTATTTAGTTGCATTGAGTTTTTTGTTTATTTTGTGGGTTTTTTCTTTCATTTTTACTCTACTTTTTATGTTGGCAACCCCTATGAAAGAAGAAGGTGGTTCATAGAAGTAAATTCTGCAGAAAACCTAGCTCCCCTCAAAAGAAAGTTCTGCCTAGCTCTGACTTTCCTAGCATACAGACATCTTGATTATGTACCTCTGTTGCTAAAAAGAAATACTAGGATACTGCTCAAAAGAAACCTTGAAGAATAAATGGCTATCAATGCCCTCAGAAATTACAGTCTTTCACTCAATGACTATTCATAAAATCATATAATACCTTACTGAAAAACCTAGATTGTGTCTGATCCTTGATGCTGCAGGTAAGCAATCAGAAGTGAAGTTAACGGCTTTTTCCTGGAAATCTGGGAAAAACTCATGGGGTTAAGTGAGTCTGAAGTCTGGAAGAGGAGATAGTAGAGAAGATATCCTACCACAACAGGTAAAGAGACTTCACAATATAACTGACCTGATAAGGTAAAGATGGTAAAAGGCTAACTCAGTGAGGAGTGTGGCCAGTTAGCCTGTCTACCTGCAGGACAGACAGCAGCCTTCTCAGGCAACAGGAGCACAAAAGGGTTAAGATAGGTCACAACAGATTTATGACTTGAGTTCAACCTAACATGAAGGAGACTGATAATTATCAGAGACCGACTGAAAGAAAAAATTACAAACATCCTGCACTGCTAGCATACGAGGGCAAGTTATTTCCCCAAATGCAGTCATGACTCATCATTTAATACACCTTTTCCTCCCATTCAAATAGCCTAGGTCTGCTAATTCTTCAGAGAAATGAGTACTTCTGCAGTGAAGAAGTCTATGATGACATCATTCAAATACTAAGGCATGACAGCTCTCTGAGCAACACACAAGATATGTTATCAGGATAATGAAAAGGAACTATGAATGACGAAGCTTCACATCCATTTGAGTTGCAGCACGTTGATCGCAGCAGCACAAAACTTAACTTGCAAGCTGAAGTGATGTTTTTGTTGACGTTAACTTGGTTTCGGTAAGAAGTAGAAAATTACATGTACTGAAGAGATAAAGAAGATAACTTTGCATAATCACTAATTCTTTATTTCAAGAGAACAAACTGTAAGTCTTCCTTTGTGTCAGAACCTGTGTTAAAGAACCAAAGCATGATGTTACTCCAGAGTGAAGTACATAGATCGATGACAGCAGCAGAAATCAAGCAGTTCTGCCACAGTTTATTTTTATTTCTGAAATGCCTTTGAATCCCGTCTGCAAACCTGGCCTCACAGTGATATGAACACAAATACAAACAAACAAACAAAAAAACCAAGCAGGTTGATACTGGTAGGTAAAAGCAGACACTGCAGCTAATTATAGGGGATAAGTAAGGTAGTGGATGGGTTAAATACTATAAGAAAAGAGTTTATAGGTTAACAAAGACAACATGCCTGTATTTATAGGCAACTCCACCTAACAAAAGCGGAAGCGTGGCAGAAAGTACGAATGCTACAAGTTACGAACAAAATCTAGGAGATACAGACTGTTAACATGTTGATTAAAGGCAGAGGCTGACCTTGAAGCCCACACCCTGATGATATTGCTGAAAAGTTGTCAGCTGTGACGATGGAAGGAAGCAGGCTGTTACACTGTCTGTGACAACATTCCTTAGGGCAGTCCAAACAAACTTCTTTTTCCTGATCTAGGTATCAAGGTTTTATCTACAATAGCTCTGAGTAAGCAAGCGGGCAGGTGATTCAACAACTGTTCTCATGACACCCTTTTTACCTCTGCTCAGTGCTTCCAGTGAGAGGATGTATCCATTCTATTAGCAGAAAACATTAGGTGCACAATAATAATGCCTGAGGCATGATCCTGAAATGTTTGAGATATTTGAGCATTCTTATCCATTCAATGTTAACACTCATTAAGTTCGATTTTAAACATCTGGGTAGGGCTCACTTACAAGTTTCTACAAAACACATGCTTACAGGAAGAGGCTTGGCACCACCCATAGCCTGAAATTCAATGACAGAACATACAAGCAAGACTTAAGCAATTTAAAGATAATTAGTACAGTTCAGAAGCCACAGGTTTTCATGGGAAACAGCTGCCAACCCAAGATATACCTGTCCAGTGCACCTATCAAACCTATGTGCAATTTCCAGTAGCACAACTACCCGTGGCCCTGTAGAATATGAGGAAGCAGATCTATTGGAGCTCATGCTGTGGAAGGAAGAAAGAGAGAAACAAAGTCATGGACATCACATTTGCATTCTAGATAGATCTTTAAACTGGAATCTTGCTTTGTATTTTCATGGCAAGGCTCTGCATCATGATCAATGAGAGCACAGGCAGCGACCACTCCACAACTCAGTTCCTCAGAATGTAGCAGCCAACAGCAGCTGGAAGCAGCCTAAAACCACCTGGGTAGCTACTTCTCTCAGGCCTTCTCAATGAGTATGTGTAGTTTTTCCTTCAGCTTCCTTTCCCAGCCCTTCCTGACTAGCTTCCTCTTTTCCTGCAACTGTACTCAATTTTTCAGTTGAATCTATTTTAGGCCGAGCTCATTCAAACTCAGCTTGGCTAATCAGACTACATTGATCTATTTGATTTAGCAGCCACATCTAGAAAAATATTTCATAATATTAATGAGACCGGGGAAACTTTTAACACTGTGAGATAGCTTGTCACACACATTCTTTTGGAACTGAGATTAACACAAGCTGCCTTTCTAAAAACTTAATCATAGAACCCTAGAATGACTTGATTTGAAAGGGTCCTCAAGGATAACCAAGTTCCAAACGCACTGCCACAGGCAGAGTCACAAGCTGCTAGATTAAGTACTAGATCAGACTGCTTAGGACCCACCATCCAACCTGGCCTTAAACATCTCCAGGGATGGGGCATCCTCAGCCTTTCTGGGCAACCTGCTCCAGCACCTCACCACAATCTGTCAAAAACTGCCCCTGACATCTAATCTAAATCTCCCCTCCTCTAGTTTTAAATCACTCCTCCTTGTCTTACCACTATCTAGCTGTGTAAAAAGTTGATTTCCCTCATGTTTATAAACTCCCTTTAAATACTGAAAGGCTGCAATGAGGTCTGCCCTCAGCCTTCTCTTTTCCAAGCCGAACAAGCCCAGTTCCTTCAGCCTAAAATAGAATCATGGAAGTTGGAAAAGACCACTAAGATCATCCAGTTCAATCAATCAGTACTATGCCCACTAACCACATCCCTCAGTGCCATATCTACGTATTTCTTGAACACGAAGATTAAATTATTATTAAACTGATATTTAATCTGCACACATTCATCTCTTCTACTTTTAACCACACACTTAGAATCATTACAAGAAGCTGTGAGGAGACCTCATTGCAGCTTTGAGTATTTAGAAGGGTTTTATGAACAGGGAGAGAATCTACTTTTTGTTTGGGTGGATAGCAATAGGACAAGGGGGAACAGTTTTAAGCTCAAGGAGGGAAGGTTTAGATTAGATGCTGGGGGAAGTTCTTCACAGAGAGTGGTGAGGTGCTGGAACAGGCTGCCCAGGGGAGCTGTGGATGCTCCATCCCTGGAGGTGTTCAGGACCATGTTGGATGGGGCCCTGAGCAACCTGGCCTAGTATCAGATCTGGAGGTTGGAGGCCCTGACTGTGGCAGGGTGGTAGGAACCAGATGACCCTTGGGGGCCCTTCCAACCCAAGCCAGTCTACGATTCTATGATTACTGCTGCCACTGCAGTGCTAATACAGCCAAGACTGAGTTTTCCTCTTCACTTGCTCTGCTTCCACTTTTTCCTTCAGGTCTGATGTTCTTCTGAAAGCCCCAAGTCTTGAAAGTCCCAAATTCTCCTGGGACTCTCAGTTCTTTCAAAGAGAGGCTCCAATGCATTACTGTTACAACAAAAGAACTGGAAATTATGATTATTAGGTCTAAAAAAAAAAAAAAAAGAGAAAAAGGAACTGATAATATATATATGCACACACACACACGCACTGTACATACAATGGTTAATATAGCAAACACAGAAGTTTGGTAAGTCCAAGCCACGATTGTGGTGATTTAGGGAGAGAAAGATGCTGTTTGGGACTGGTGATGCTGCACAGTCCTTCCCATGGGTTTCCCAGAATAAGAATCTTAACCAACAGGTAAATGAGCAACTACTGGAAGTAATTAAAAAAGTCCACCTTGTAGAGAGGTAAGAAACCTAGGAACTCAATGTAATTCTCTGTATTCTCAGCTTACAAGAATAATGCTTTTTTCTACTTCTTTCTTCATTGGCAGTCTGCAAACTAAAGCACTCTGTGTAACCACAGTAATGCAGGTTCTCAAAGCTGAGCATTCAGCAACACCTCTGCAAGTCCTTCTGCCACTCCAGAGTTTGCTGAGGGCTGCAGTAATTCTCTGGGATGTTTTTGTTTGCTTGTTTTTTCCCCTCCTAACACTATAAAATGGAAACTCTGTTTCCAGTACATTGTGGTAAGACAACTTAACTTACAAGCAGCGATTTCATCCTGAGGTGACTCCCGTAAGTATATATTCAGGAGACATTACATTATTATTATTTTTTTTAATATGCTCTTTCTATATCTTTTCTAGTTAAATATCTGTGCACAGAATTTAAGGCAGTGTATTAAAGCCGTAACTAATGCAAAGTGATTGTTTACCACAACAAGCATCCTTCTCAGCACATGACTGAACACAAAAGGGAATCCTCATCAGATGAATTCTTTTGTACTAATTTAGAACTGATATGGCTTCATAGATGCCTAATCTGAGAAATGCTTCTTGTTGGAGACCTCAATGGTTCCATCAGCAAACTGGATGTTTCAGTTATTTCCTGACCTAGAATTTCTGACTTTATGGATGTGAGGTACATGAAAGAGCCACAGTGAGCATCATTTCCAACTGCCACCCAGCAGCCCCATGGGGACAGCCAAGAACTGCGGCCCTGGCTTGGCAGGGGAGAGATTTGGCACTGCCAAGCAACCACTGGAGCAGCAACTAACTATGAGGGAAATAAATACAAGCCAACCATTCAAGGAGTCTTTGGCACACTTTGATACCTCTAGCTTTAACGTGATAAAATGCTAAAAATAAAATAAATAATAAAGACACATTGAACAGGTATGCAGAATTCAACCAGCCGGTTTGTTACAAACTTTTCCTGCTAAACACAGTCCATACCAAGGCTACACAATCAATCCCTTCAGACCCGGATTATGCCTCTGGATTGTTAGCTTGGGTTCTCACATCCTGCCCAAGGAAGAGGGAAAACACATTCACAGATGTCCTGAAAATAAGAGCTCCCAGTAAACAAAGTTCACTATCTAAAGATTTCGGAAGCTGTGCATTGTTAACATCCACCCTGCACTGCTGAATGCAGTTACACTTAATAATCAAGTCAAGACTCTTTGCAAAATGTTATCAAGACTACAGCTTACAAATCAGTTTGAAAAGGCATCTATATTTTCTTAAGCTATTTTGAAGATGGTGAGGCAAAACAACATGAAAAACGATGCATTAGAACCTAGTGTGAGAACCAAAGCCTCCCTTTGCATGGACGTGCTCAGTCATACTGCCACAGGTCGATACTGTTTACCTATGGCTCTGTAGATCTTGTGGGAAGAAGCCAGCATTCCAGTGAACACACAGAGACAAAACTGAGCCACGTTATCAGAGAATTTTGCATCGTTCCAGTGTGTCAGCTTTAAAACATAGGGGAGAAGTAGGGAGTCAAAGTTGAATAGCAAGGCATCTGCATGAGCCAGAGAACAATACCAATATTCATTAAGAAGCTGATATTGAGCTGCCCTCTCATATTTTCAAGACAAGCACTCTATTAATACATTTTCTAACCTTAGCATAACTCTTATGTTTCCATCTCAAAGCATCCCCATACATGCTGCCGAATAATGCTCAAAATTAGGAAAACTGCATGCCACACACAGGAAAAAAAAAGAAAAAAAAGTCTTTAAATAAATCTCAAGGAAGCTATATATTGTGCCTTGCCAACCACAGTGAATTACATAGCCAGAAGTTGCTACTGCCAGATTTAGCTTCATACGAGCTAAAAGGATTCCTTTATAAATTTAGCTAGAGGCACGGGCAACAAACGCATGTGGAAATTTGAACCACAACTCTCCAGCAGCAAAGATTGCTCCCTCCAAGAATGAAACAGTAGCAAAGGAAGACTATTAGCAGGCTCTTATTACACAGCTTTCAAAACACCTACAAGTCATCAGGTTCTCTAGGCGGTGTTCGGCATACCTAAATTATAAGCAAACAACATAAAAAGGAAAGAAACAAGGCCACAGCTGGTCTTGCATCTCAATAATTAAAGGAAGAAAAAAGCCAACTAAAGAGGACTGGGTTAGCTGTACGTTCAGCTGGCTTCCGAGTTTGTTTCAGGTCTTTTTCCCTCCTGTTTGGAGCAATGGGGCTTATAGAGAGTGAAATGAGTGCCTCGAGCTCGTTAGCGCTAACTCAGCAATGGTCTGAAGGGCTTCTCATTCAGCAAGAGGGACAAGGACCGCAGCACACAATCGGCGAAAGTAGAGAAAGGTGAGGACGGGAGATGGGGCAATACACAAGTGGTTCCACTGGACACCGGGATACACAGCTCTGCCGGCTCCTCTCCTCCCAGCCAAGAACAAACTTTCCTACTACTTAATGAAGAGCCCAATCTTATTTTAACCCTCTCCATGCCACAGCTACCACAATCCAATGAACATCACTTCAAAGCACCTAAGTTTTTTGAAACAGGCTTTTCCCGAAACGTTTGCTTCCACCCAGAAACATCGCGCAGTTTCACTGTTCCATCAATCCACATCCCACAAAAAGAAACCCAACAAAGCCTTCAGACCTCAGCCGTGTGCAAAATGCCCCCTTCCCTCGCCCAAACCCCAAACCCGGGGAGCCCTGCAGCGAGGCACAGGGCTCGCACAAAGGCAGCGGGCACGGGGCCGCTCCCGGGCAGGCGGTGGGACCGCCGGTAGCGCCGGGGGGCTCGAGGGCCCCCGCTCCGCACCGAGCCCCCCCGGGGCCGCCCCCCCCAGGCTCCAAGCTCGGCTCTTACCGGCAGCCCCGCTCCTCCTCCCGCTTACAATCCAGGCGCAGGGGCGCGCACCGGGGGTGCTTCCCCTCGTAGTCTCTTCCTCGCAGCGCTCCTCAGTCACCGCCCGTCTCTCACTCTCCGCGCGCTCCGGCTCCGATCAGCGGTTTAATCTCCAAACTTCCTCCTCCTCCTCCTCCTCCTCCCGTCCGGGCAGGGGACTCGGCGAAACTCCCCTCCTCCATGCAGCTCCAGGAGCAGAGCCGCTGCCTCGGCCCCTCCCCGGGGAGGCCCGGCCTCGGGCTGCAGCTGACTCCGCTCCCCTTTTCCTCCTCCCCCCTCGAGGCTGGGAAAAGAAGGGGGGGGGGGGGGGGGGGGGGGAGAGAAAGATTTAACTGCTCGGACTGATCCCTGGAGCTGAGCCAAAGCCAGCAGTCAAATTACAGCCCGGGGAAGAAGGGAGGGGAAAATAATAATAATAATAAAATCAGCTACTGTTTTTCACGCGTGGAGCGAGCTCTCTACTCTCAACCTCCTCTTCAGCCCTTTCCCCGGGCTCAGGGGGCACAGCCGAGGCCGGCATCGTGCGTTTTCTGCCTGCTGTTCCCGCTCCCGGTATCGGCGTTAAAGGGTCAGCGCACCCGTAAAGGCGGCTGAACGGCCCAAAGGAGAATGGGGTAGGTGGGCACTGGCGTTCTGACCGCGAACAGCAAATTCAGGGAGCTTTTGGGGATCACATCTGCCTCCTGGTCTCCTGTCTGGCCAACTTTTTGAAAAGGTAAATTTGAGATCACTTTGTTTTTACCACTGTGTAATATGCGCGCCCAGAATGAAGCAGCTTAAATTCACCATGAATTTTTAATACATGCTCAGCGGTCCTCGTTCCTTTGACCCCTGACCAAATACATGGTTTCCCATAAAGCCTCGTCCTGAGCTTTGCATTCAGTGAAGCTCTTTTGCTTTTGTTCCTTAATACGGTGTCTCCCCATGCACACGCTAACACAGAACACATAGAATAGGAAGCAATTTGGGAGGTTGGAATAGCTCAGGATTTGTGGATGTCAAAACAAGTAAGTACAGTGGTAACTCAGTAAACCAGGAAGTTTCAGTGTTTGCCCTCATCTTACCTGTTCTCATTAGAATCCTTCAAAAAATGAAAGAAAAAAAAGCTCTGGCAAGGACTATTCCTGTGTCATTAGTTTAAAAGCCCAGCTCCTTCCCACCAGCCACATGGTATACATTTCAGCGCAGAATTTTAAAAGAACAACACATTTATAAATTCAGTTTGGCCACATTTCAAAACAAAGGTTTGCATTAAGTAAGTGGGAATAAATCAGCTTATCAGCTGAAGGAAAAAACCCTCAGGGATCTTAACAAGAGCCATTCTTGGGAGTAATATTCATTCACATCACAGAATTAGAGCATGGTTATGAGTAAGGAGTGAGCCCCATTCTTCCTTTCCTTCCTTATACACCATCTTAGCCCTATGTGGCAGAAGTGGGAATTCAGAATCCACAGAATGTTCTGGAGCCGTGCTTCTCAGAACTGCTCCATGGGGCAAACATGTGGAGAGTAAACAGGACTGGGCATAACTGGCACCTTCACTAACTCATCCCAGAGTTACAGCTTTATGCACTGTATCCCTGCTCTGTGTCGATGTCCAACATCCGATGGGGACATTTTTGTCCCAGTGCACCACTCTGGCCTTGTGCTATGGACAAAAATTTGGCCTCTGTTTGCATACCAATGCAAGAAAACAAAACAAAACAAAACAAAAAAATAGAAAACCCTCTCTAATGAAAAAACTGGGAGATAAATATTTGGAACCTTTTTGCGCTGGGGGAAGAAGGGAGTGTTTTCCTTTGTGAATAGACTTTTCAAAGACGATAACAAAACAAACTACTGGATGGTGCATTTAAGTTGGGCCAAATTAAAACGAATGAAAATGCACACATGTCCCCATATGGGAAATACAAGAACAAAAACTCAAAACCACATGGTATTCCAATCCCTTTAAGAAACTGTACGGCCTCTGCAAATGTGTTTTAAAGGCCTGACATGATCTGTTCCATATGGAGTTTGTTTTCTCTCAGCACTGTGACTAACAGGAAAAATCTTCAAGAAGAGAAGCCTCTTCCTCTCTCTTCATCCTTACCTCCTTCTCCCCAAAGGACCGATCAAGAGCCAGTCTGGTTTCTGTTTGCTTCTACTAAAAATAGTGCTCCAGCACACTGACCGAGTGCTTCCAGTTCTGTGTTGACCAACCAACAGAATACAATTGTTACAGAAAATGAAAGACTGATACAGGTTTAAAGGTCAGGTTTTATGACTCTGTAATATGAAACAGAGCATTTGAAGAACCACCCCTTTTTGGAGGGATTACGTACATAGACTGGCTGTGGTAACTCTTATCTCTGGAGGTAACTCAGGTGACTATTGTTAAAAGGCCCAAATAACCCAGGCATAAGTAAAAAAGAGGCTGAGGGCAGGTCCACTTTCCACCAAGGTATCTCTCATGTAACGATGCCCATGGCACACATAAGGGAGAGCAAAGTGTGCTGCGGCTTAGAAAGTTTGCCCATTCTCCCTCGATCATGCTCCTGCACACAGGCAGGAGACAAGCCTCTGCTCCCCTTCCTGCTGCTCTTTCAGCAAGCAAGGATGCCTCTCACTCATACCACTTTCTGCTTCCCTAGGACCCCTCCTCATGTAAAATGGGGACCAGCTCCATCTGCTTCCTTATCATCCCAGTGGGAGCTGCCTGTGTTCAGGAACCCATACCAACGTCCAGATGATATCTTCCACACAAGTCATCAGGACTTGCTTTCAGATACTACTTAAAAGGAGTTTTCTTATTACAGCTGGGGATCTGGAATCTATTTTTTTCCCCATTTGGGATTTTCCTTTCTTCTAAAAAGACTGCTTAATCAGCTCATCTACCAATATGTTTATACATCTACACATACAGTCTCAAACACTGCATCTCCTCACACCATCAGCACTGTATCACACTAACCATTGTGCCAATTTTTTTCTCATTTTGAGTGTGACTCAGCAAAACTCTAAGCAAAGATTTTAAACATATGGAAATCTGTGTCCCTTCAGCTTTGCTGACTTACAAAGAATTTCAGTGTTAACTTGAGGAGAAGCTCAACTTTATATATTCTGAGTTAGAATTTAAGGGGAAGATTCATCCCAGAAAACTGCTGCTTGTTAAGACATTCCATTAACACTTAGAAGGCAGAGACACCACAAACTGCACAGTTATGGGAGGATCTGGAGAGGTAAACAGCTGCATCCATGCCATGCTCAAGGGCGCAAAACAGGAAAATGGATGTACTCCTAAACCATGCACCCCACACTCAGGCTAAATCAAAAAAACATCTGCAATGTGCTCCTTGTCTAGCATCCAAATTAATTATTCCACCCACGGTACAGTTTCATTGGCAGGCATAGGTACACTTGTTTGGTTTGCAAAGCAATATTATTATGTGTGGGTTTTTTAGCGCTGTGCCCCTTATACTCTTTCATGCATACTAATACTAAGGAGTACTCAATGATTCCAGTCATTAGGTGTTCCAGTTGAATCATTAATATCAAATGAAATGCTACCTATCTACTTTATGTCTGCCTCATGCAGGTATTTCAGCACCTCCAAGTTGATTACTTTTCTGTATGAAAAAAACTGGAAGCATATTTAAGCCTCTACAGTAGCAGCTGCTGAAGTTTTTAATAGGAGATTCCAAAGTTCAGAGTGCTTTACTCACAAGCTTGGTATGAGACTTAAATGGAAGGATCATAGAATAGAAACATAGAAACAATGAGGTTGGGAAAGACCTCTAAGATCATCAAGTCCAACTGTCCACTCAACACCTCTATACCCACTAAGCCATAACCCTCATTGCCACATCCACGTTTCTCAAACTCCTCTGGGGGTGGTGACTCTACCACTTCCCTGAGCAGTATTTTAAATGCAAGATGGCTCTGGATGAAACTTGCTTTTAGACAGAGTGCAGAAAAAGGGTGAGAGTGAGATGATAAAATTTACTGACTAAAGGTATGTGGAATGTTAACATAAGGAAACAACAAGATATAGTGCAGATGTAATTAACAGAACTTAATCTTTCTAGGGAAAGTTTGATTTCTTCTTTGGGAACATTTACACACAGAAGTAAACATCTTTCATGTCACTTGCGTTTCCTCATAGTAGTATCCACCACAAATGGAACTGTATTTCATAACAAGGCATGCAGTCCAGCTGCAGGATGCACTTATGGCAGGCTCAAAAGAGTCAAATTACCTTGTCATCTCAGGCCTCACATTCTTACACATAGTCCTCAAGTGTAATTTCCACTTCAGTATGCCCTCTGAAGCATAATGCTGGACAATAACCTAGATTTCTTATTCTTTCTCCCCCTGCAAACTTTCCTGCTGGCTTATTCCTGAAAATATTTTCATCTACAGCTTTATAAACAAAAAAATACTGCAGTCTTACAAGGACTTACCTCTTTCCCAAGGCAATTTTCTTTGGAGTACTTAAGGTTATGAGACTGGAACTGAGCAACTCATTTCAAACTTGAGAAGTACATCCTCCAGTAACCCTGATCTAGGAGGAAGTCACCATTAGCTCCATTCTCTTCCTATTGGAGCTACTGGGTTAAGGACAAACCACTGCATCCCCTCCAAATTGTGGTGCACTTCACCATTTAGTGTCAACAAGACACTCAAAAGCACTTGGAGTAAAGCTGGACCAGGATTCCAATCATCCCCTCTGCTCTGTTCAGACAGGTTTACTAGGCATGCAGGAGGTGTTTGTTTTGCAAACATCAGCTGCCTTTTTTATTATTTCTTTTAAGCTTAAATTGATTATTCAGGAAAAAAAAAGTATTAGGGGATGTAACTAGTAGAGGTTTTTGGTCTGTGTTTGATTAAAGGACTGAAAATCACACTCTACAAAAGATTTTTTTTCTGTTTTGTGTGCTTTATGGTGAGTCCACGTGCACAAAAAGCAGAATGTAGTCTGAGGCCTTAGGAACACTACAAAGAGTGCATTGGAATCACTTTAAAAAGCAACTAAGATCTACTTTTCAGTGTTGCTAATGCAGATTGCTTGGATGGCAGATGGCTCATCAGATTACAGGAAGCCACTTCAGCTTAAAGGAAACTCCTTGAAACACATAACCACTGGTGTCTTCTGGCTCATCCAGGTTATTAAAAAAACTTTTACCACCTAAATGAGTGTCTTGTGGTTCTCTACTTTCAGGTGCTCTTTTTAAAGCTCAGTGCTCCACAATAATTAGACTAATTGTTTTCAACTACCGTCTGAGTGATGAGTAATAGCCTTGCTTTTTTTTAAAAAGCAGTGAACTAAATTCAGCCTCTGGCTTACTGCTCTGAGATCTCCAAACATTCCAGGTCATGTTTTGTCTTTTAAGCACAAGTGGCTCAAGGTTCTTCTTGCATTTTGTCTGGTTTGCTCCCATCAGAGTGACCCTGGAGCTGGCAGTCTGTAAGGTCACCCAACACAGGGCAGTTCAGGTCACAGAAGGGAGGGAATCCTAAGGAGCAGATTTGCAAGAGAGAGCTGAGAGGGCTATAATCTTCCTTTATAGTATCACCATCTAAAGCATCATGCATCGTAAGTCCCAAATCAGGTAACTGCTGGGCCACTGTTCAGCCATTCCAAACCCCACAGCAGCTATATCCAATGCCATCCTAAGTTGCTAGCACAGGAAAAAGCATCTTGAGGATAGCCTTTCCCATGTCTTAGTGAATTCTTAGCAGTAAATGCTAATCAGGTCACTGGCAGCTGGCATAATTTATCACAGCCCTTAGGCAAGTTTACACTACATTGAACAACTCATGCTCAGTCACTGCAGGCTGGTCAGAGGAAGGTGATATATCAGATGCTATCAAGCCAGAACAACAATTTAACAAACCTACTCTGGTTTTATTCTGCACATATATACACAAGTACAGACAAGGCAGTGAAAAAGGAAATCCCAAAGCTTTATCAGAAGTTGTAATGACCACACCTGTGAACCCCCAGCTGAGAACTTGCACTGACCTCAGTCGGTAGCTATCCAAAGAATGTTTACTATACTATGAAATGAAGGACTGTCTTTCATAAAAAGCCAGATAATCTCTTGGTTTTTACAGATCTTGCTACCTACAGCACAGACAGATGTTTCTGATCCTTTAATAATTGCATATGGCAAAACAAAAATGCAAAGCACTTTAAGCAGAAGGGAGAAGAAAAGACAGTATCTCAGCTTCAGATATTGAGGGGTCGAGTGCAGAAGAGACATCACAGTGAAATAAGGAATCAAGGAAGAAAAATAGGAAAAAAAAATGGGAAGAAAATAAAAACAAAAGAACAAACCACCAGAAAATCCAACATTAAAAATGAAAATGTATTGCAGCATCTTGCAAGTATCTTCTTACATGCAATGATGTATACTGTTTGTTCTGTTTGTCCTTGATTCTCCATTTCAAAGAGCATGAAATCTGTAAATAAAATAGAGATAATTATGCCTGAGAATTTATGGGAACTGAGTTATCAATTTTTAGTATTTTGAAAGCAGAATGCCATTAGTCCAGCAGCTAGCTGATATACCAGTCATGCAGCCAGTACACTGTATTGCTATCATGGGAAAGACTTGAGTTTCTAAATAAAGTCAAATGAAAAAATGCGGTCCTTGGAATTAGCAGATCAGAAACCCACAGAGTTTTCAGTGGCCCAGATGCAGTGCTGTCCAATTTTCACTGACTACTGTTAGCAGATTACTGTAAGGACTATCTGAAGACACGTTGATGAAATCAGCTTCAGAATAGCTTTCTCCTAGTTACATACAAAACAACTGATGCAAGAAAGAGGCAAATGTCTGTTCCATTTACTCACGCCTTCTACTCTGTTATACATCTGGCCCAGGACAATGTCCCACATCACTTTGATTGGACAAGGAAGCCAACACTTACATCTGTTAGCATCCTGTAAATCTAAGCAGCTGTGTTGTGAGTCATTTCAGGACTGGCTAATTGAATAAACAATTGTAATTGTGCTCCATGGAACTCTCATTTTCTTTCAGTCTTGTCATCTCTTCTCTAGAAAGCTGTGCAAGTTGGGGTACAGCCACACCAATTCATCCATCTGTGACAATGTTTACCCAATTCCTCTAGCTTTAACAACTATCATGAGGTGCATCCTCCTGCTGGGCAACTAGCAACTTCCAAATATTCAAAATCCAGTGATCACAAACTTACTTAAAAACTGATAGTTATCGAGAGCCCTCAGGTAATAGTGCTGGTTTTTATTCATATCTCAATAATGTTCACAAGGCACAATGACCAATGCAACACTTGGAGAAATTGGTGATTACTACACTAGTGGATCTACAGTCCAAATGTTACTCAGTGTGTCCTGGATGTTTTAGAAAACGTACCTTAAAACACAAGTGGAAAGGAGGCCTGTTTTTCTAGTGGTCTTTCTAGTCAGTGGTCTTCAGCCATGAAAAATAACCGAGAAAAAACGGTTTGTTTTGGTAGACCTTTTAAAGAGACTCCTAAATTTGAAACATTAAAAATACTAATCTAGATAGATTTTAAAACTGTGTAGTGGAATTACATTATTGTTCAATTTATTTTATGGGATAGCAACCACACAACTGGCTAAAAAAAAAAAAAAAGAGAGAGGCAGCCATCCCAGGAAAGCTCACTGACTGACAGGGGAAAACATTCCTAAGCTCCCTGAATTCTGCTGCTTTCCCGCAAAGGATCACAAACCTGAACAATCATCAGCAACAGCAGGAAAAAGTCTAAGAAAGAAGCCAGAAGATGTCACCTCAGTTCTAGAAAGAACCAGAAAGAGTAAAAACAAGTTCTAGGGTTTGTAAAACTCCATAGATTCTACTAGTAGAAAGATTAATTCCTATTAAATCTCATGAGGTTTATATGACAAGTTTGTCTTGTAAAGATTTCCTCTTGTGAGCAGATAGCTTTGCTACTGCAATGCATTCAGCCATGATAGCTTTGCCAAGGCTATACATAAAGTTTCAGGCTTCTGTGTTTTGTTGACACATTCCATTGGAAAAACCTCTCACATTCCTCCAGCTGCACATTTCTTTTCACCTACAATACGCTGTTATAAGTTGTGCAAGTCTACTTAGTTTAGGTAAAAAAGTAGAGTGCTTTTGCCTGTAGGCTATATTTGCTTTGAGACCTAGCACCTTGGTTTACCATTCCTGGTGAAATGTCCTTGCAGCTGTGCTTCCTGAAGGACAACATCAATGTGATACCCTTGCTGAACAGAAGTCCCCTTAAATAAGTGGATATGAATGAGGTTAGGAGATAACTCAGTAAACCAGTAAGACCAAAAGTGCAGACAGCTAAGGAGGAAAGTGTTCCAAGACAGACACAATAAAGAAAATAGGATAAATAAGGCTGGCAAGACCATAAATTTGTTTTTAGACTGAAGAATGAAGACCTGCTTTAACTACAACTTATTGTTATGATGTACAGGGAATTACAATGACAATTCCCTGTACATTACTTTTATTTTATTTATTTTTTTTTTTTTTTAGCCCTGTGGACTGGCATGATTCAAAACTGGTGGTTGGGCTTGGTGATCATAAATGCATTTTACAGTTCAAATGATAGGCTCTTTAAGATGATACCTATGAATGGAGGCACTTTTACTCACAGGCCTACCACACAACTGATACACCATTTCCAGTACCTGTTTGGCTGAATAAGATCTCTTTTGGCAAGAGTTAACAAGCAAAGTGACATCTTTATTTAAATCAACATTAGAAGCAAAACATTTATCTTTTCTACATTCATCACTTGAACATCATTAAAATGTCCCCTATTCCAGCCCTTCTTTCTACCTTTTTTCTTTGAATTTTAAAACTGAAACAAAATAAAACAGTCTGTCTTTAGGCCCAGGTCCATGTGTTTTCACAGTCTGAGTCTATGGTTTATCATCTTCCACGAAACAAATTCAGCCAAATGCTTTGTTATGAGTCAGTTGTTCCTGTCTGAAGATTTAACAACTGAAAGAAAATGAAGATTGTCCCACAACACTAAATATCTTGAGCAATCTCTCTCTGCCTTTTACTCTTTCACCTCTTTTCTCACTTTTTACATTCCGTGTGACGATCCTGAAACTATTTTATTGCTGCATTCGCTGATGGTGAAATTCTCTGCAGCATCCCAGCTAACAACCTTTGACAATATTTACTATTTCACTAGTCTTTGCAAAACCTTTTCCATGGGCACCTGACCTGCTGTGCAAGTGAGATCAAGCATCCAGGTATCATCCTACTTCAGATACATGGAGTAGATGTCCTAACTGTATTCAGAAAGAATCCTTCTTTCTGGCCAGGCTTTAATGACGTGTGCCATTATTTTCAAGAGAAAGGGAGGTAAAGGAGGACTTTCTGAGGTATGACTGGTAATTCACAGTCTAGGACTTTATACTCTGCTCTAACATGCAGCTGTCTTCCTTTTCAGCTCCTCTCACAAATGTGAACTCTGGGGCTCCAGTGATCAGTTTTAGCATTACGTTACTCCTGTGCCACATAGCTGCTCCGCTCAATTTCATTAAATGGCTATTTAAAATCACCAGCCGTCTTTGTAGATTAGTTTCATTTCTAAGAAAACTCATTGGTAAACACCTCCAGAATTCCCATTTCAAGGTTGCTATGTTCTTCTATTAGTATTAATCCAAAGCATTCAAGTCTGGAGTTGAGGCTGTCAGTAAAATCCATGAACTGGCTGGCATGGATAGTTTAGTGAGAGATTCATCCATGAATATTCAAACCACCCAGTCTTACTGTGACTATGTTGTTGCTTTAATGAAAAGAGGCAAGATTATGAATGAAGGGTAGATGTAAGATACTTATCTGGAAGAAAAATCAATGTAATACAGATGGGAAGTGGAAGAAGTTTCCTAGCACAAGGAGCACATCAGCATAGTTTGTATCTAAAAAGAGGTCTGAAATAAACTTCTAGCATTAAGCTTCAATCCAGCACCTGCAAACAGTTCTTTCTGGCTGCCAAAGAGATTTGATCCTGCCCTGCCTGATGCCGAGCTGCTTTTAGTTATATACCTTTAGCATGCGCTCTCTGGACCCCACAAATGCCACACACCCAAGCACATTGCCATATGTCCTCCACAATAACAGGTTATTGTAACAGCCCCAGAACTGCCTTTTCTTTACCTTTAGAATATTGAAATCAATGGCTAGGTGTTCATGCTTCTCATTGAGAATAGTGGCCTGAGCAGAACAGAGCTAAAAGACCACCTTATGCTTCAAAGAGATGAACATATTCAACAACATCTTCTCAGATCTGATATGACTTCTTACTCTCAGGGGCCAAGTTTGTTCACAGAGAAACAGACCAAAAGTTCAGAACTAACCTAGAAAGTGGAGTAAATCCCCCCCGGGAAAAGAGGCTTCATATTTACCTCACATTGCCCATCTTGTTTCTTTTGCATACTAGCAAACATACAGTAGCACAAATTACAAAGATAACATTGGGTTTAGCAAGCACTGTGCTGCAGGCAGGTTTTCTGTGTAGAGTATATTTAGTATGCAACATATTATTAAATATGGACAAATGCAAATATTATACCAAGAAGAGAAACAGCCTAAGAAAAAGGAGGAAAAAACTATCATTTCTAATCTGCTTCATATACCTTTCTGAAAGGCCGGCCTTTCCATCTAGAAAGGCACTTAAGAGGAGAAAAAAAAAGCAGTGCAAGAAACATACTCTCAAAGGGGCAAGCAGAGAGGACGTGTATATACACACCCTTCCTTTTGAGTAGACTTTCCTGAATATTGCCTCAGCTGTCTGCTGAACCCTAATGGAAGGAGTTTCCCTTTTATTAAATAATAAAAACCTTCTTCTTTGTATTTTGGAGCCAACAGCAATCCTCAGAACCAGTGGTTTCCAAACGTTTTATTACACACACCCCTCCCTGTTCCGCACAGACTTTGCACTTGGCTCTGCACTTATTTCATGGTGTTGAATCACCTGGGCTCCTGGCTTGATACCCACTGGTGAAACAGCATTGGAGAAGACAATGTGCTGTATCCTACCCATTTTCCACCCAGCATGACCCCTACTAGTACTGGGTTCAGTGTGTGTTGTTATCAGTCTTCATTGGGATCCTACAGATCCCATCAGCAGTTAACATACAGTGACTCATCAGGCCAAGTTCTGCCTGAAGACAGTTCTCAGCTGCTCCAGGCTGAAAGGGGATATGCACTTATCATAGAAGTGCTGCTTGTGTTTGCAAAATTAGAAGCACTTATATTGAATGAGGTTAATCGGAAGAAAATTCATGTTTTTCTGTTTGAAGAACACATTGTTTTTTGGACAATACTTCTAAAACAAGTAATAGAAGGAAATTAAAATTTGTCTTGGATATTTTTCTCAAGAAAAGACATTACTTCCAAAATTCCAATGAAAATTAGTTTTGACCTGGCAGATTTATGAGGCTTTGAAACTTTCATTTGGAGCCTAAGCTGCAGTTTGTTTTGTGTTTAGAATAATAATACTCCTTAACTGAGGCAAAGAGGGGTGGTGACACCACTATTTATGGCTTGTTGTCCCTCTCTACTTCGGCACAGGGAATGCAGCTGGACTGGTTGTTGCTTTTACAATTGCTGCACACTTTTTGTATTAGCAATCCTCACTTAGCAGAAAACTTATGAAACCGCTCCTTCAGAACAGAGAATTAATTAAAATGAAGAGCTTTTTTCAAAGAAATGTTTCTAGTTGCTGTTTCCTCTCTTCTTGTTTAGATTTTTAGTAGGCGTTTCTTCAAAGTTTCCAATTTTTTCCTCAAAACCATGAATGCAAGAAACCTTTGAGTCAAAGCTAAGATGTTCATACATTTTACAATTCTGTAATCCAAGAAAAGGTGAAAAGCAGTAAGTATTACAACATTAGCAATGAAGTGTCAGTGACCATCATGGGATCTTGACTGAGCACTTATATCTTCCCAAATAGCTTTCTACTTGAGGTGCTGAAAGTTTAGAAAGGCAGAAACATTATGAAAATTTTGCATAATATTTTGACAGATGGAAATACAAATGCAGTTTAAAATCTAGTGTTCTTGCCTTTCTTTTATGATTGCTAAAAAATATGTGAAAGCCTAACCTGAGTGTTTCTTATTGTGTGGAAAGTACTTCTTTCCATACAGCCTCCTAAAAACTGGCTCAGAAATGTAGTTTGCCTTCTTTAAGTGGTGATACTGAATGTTTGGGTTTTTTTCTATTGAAAAAGCAAATACCATTGTTTCTACTTTTGTATGAGAATTCTAGAGCAGCAGAATCAATAGACTGTTTCATATCCCATCAGCAGCAGATACTGGGCTGAAAGCCAGTTTCCTCACGATGGCTTTGTTTAGCCTATAGTTTTGGTCTTACTATAATTCTAGCTAATTGATTGCTGGTTTGTTTGAGTTAGCACAATTGAAAATGGTAATCTAGACATCCAAGAAAAATTTGGACTAGAATAGTTCATTAATCAAAGTTACAGCACGTCCAAAACTTTAAAACACATTAGGTTAGGTTGGATATTGATCTCCCCACCTGTCTCCCCTCTGGCATGAAGAAATTGCACATCTTCTATGAGCCTCTTGTACTAATGGAAGAGAGGCCTCATCAGGACCTGAGTGTGGTACATCAGCTTCTCATTTCTAGACGAGAGCAAACACAATCCCAACAAGGTAAATATTTCACCCAGACCTCAACACCAAAGGAAAATAGGATGATGAGAACTAACTAAAAATGTAAAAACAGGGTCAGTTAAGCATCTTAACCCCTTTAGTGCAGACAGCTGAAGCAGCAGATGTTACTGAAGCTGTACTTTTCCTTTCACCTCTCCTTTACGTCTGAATGTGAAAGAAGGTGTTAGTTTTCTGCCATCTTACATGTGATGAATATGACATAGTCATGGGAGGTTCTTCATGCAGAACAGGGCTGTGCAAAATGTCAGAAGCATGGACAAATACATGCAATTACACTTATGCACTCAAATAAAGAAGGATGATGGTCATTCTGATATGAATCTAACAAGACAAAATACTAGATTTTTCTGCACTTTCCTATAAAAAATAGTGTACGAAAAGATACAACAGGTCTGTATATTCATCCTGGCAGTACGGACTAATATAATAAAATGAGTGCATAAAAAAAAAAGGCGCAGTTGTAAGAGAAGTTGCTATTCAGAATCAGGCAGTATAACCCTGGACCTACTGGTTGATACTGTAGCATAGATGGTACCTGAATATCTTTACTATTGAATTGCCTAGCTTTACTCCCGTGTAGCATGGTTCACTGTGAGACACAATGATCTGTGTTTCACTACTGTTCTGCTCTCCGTGCCTACTGAAGAGATGTAAAGACAAAAAAAAACCTTCAAATTTCACAGTGTCATGAGGTCTTTTGACTTCTAGCTACGCGTTTTAAATCTAGAACTATCCTGTTCCCCACTGATGAGCTTGTATGCTGTCTAATAATGTAGTTACAAGGTATGAGTTTCATGAAAAAGTTGCATCTGGCTTCAGAAAAAAAACTATACAAACCTCTTCTGGAAGGTGAACATATGAGCTGACTCTCTCTTGTCCCTCTGAAAAGCAGTTCACCAAATAGTTTGGGAGAAGTTATGTCTCTTTTCTCTCATACACTTCAGTAGAACGCTATACTGTACTTATGAGGGGCTGAACTCAAACAGAGCTGTTTCCCACCACCTAAGCACACCACAGAAAGCCACAGTCAGATTTCAAAGTGGAGAAAGATTAATGACAGCTCAGAATGGAGGTGCTGAAAGACCTGTACTCATGGTCAATGTATGTGTAAAGACTGGTGAATGGGGGATAGTGAGGTCTGAGAAAAAAAGACCCATCACTGAAGTTTGTGAAAGCTGCTGACAATTGTTTTTTCACACAGAGGATATTTCTAAACATGAGAAAACTTACTGCTATTAACTGCAATTTTATGTTTCCTCTTCCTATTGTCATAACCACCATCTTCCTGCAATGTTTAAAAAGGAAATCTGGAAGTAGGAAACAAAACAACAGGCAGCCCCACCTTTACATAAGGAGACTTCTACGTTCCATGGAAGTGTCAGAAAGAAGTAGGCAGTGTTTCTCATTTCAGTTTTACTAATTAATTGAACCTGATCCATCAACTATTGTATTGATCAGTATGTTATATTTGATGTATTTTATCTCCTCCTAGGACATCAGACCTGGAAACAGATGACGTCACCCCTTGAATCTAGCATATCACAAAAGAGAAAGATTTCTAAATGTCTGATTGAAGAAACAGTTATGTCTTTGAATGAATAGCCACAATTGCTCCATACTTCCACAGTGCAATCACAAAATTCCTTGAGATGTACACTGCCTTAGAGAGAAGACCAGAAAGAATACCAACAGTGACACACAGACGGTAGCACTATGGTTTTTTCCCCAGAGGGAGGTAAGAGAGATGGTAAGTTTGGCTTTCAGACCTGCAGTTCACATGCTTTAAACAAGACCTCAGTCCCATTTTCCATCATTGAGAGGCCTTCAATTTCCTTGTTCCTGGAACCTGCCAGGAATTTCCCCTGTATTCATGGAATCTACAATGAAACAGTATTCCAGACTGTACAAGAAGAACTTGTACTGTTAATGGGCCATAGAAAAAAATCACCTTTTGTGGGAGCCAGGACAGCATATCAATTGAAACAATGGTCAGTGGCTCAGCCAAGTGTATGCAGCATGGATGGGAAATCCCAGCCCTGAGACAGAAGTCTTCCTGACTGTCCCTTACTCACTTCAGTGAATTGTGTTCCACTGTGCTCAGCAGTGTTTTGTCCTTCATCTTTAGATCACTTCAAGAAAAACAGAGTAATAAGAAACATGTGTTTATATTGTTTGAAAAAGACCCCCTTCTTATTAGAAGATGCTATACAGAGGGACCCACGCACTGCATTATGGAAATCATTATCATCTCTTTGAAGCTTCAGTTAATAGCAGCGTTTCTGCTACACTGTGGAAGATGAGTTGTCTAAACTTGAAAAAAAAAAAAAAACCCACAGAATTCAACAGCAAAATTCAATCTAGTAGGGTTGATTTCCAGAAATATTTACAGAAAAGGTTTTGATTTAGTTATATCCCTTCACTTTTGTGTTTAAGCCTGGGTTTAAACTATGAAGCACAAAATTATTCTGGAAGAAAACATGAATAATCTTCATAATATTTAAGTCATTCTTACTAGATACTCGTTAAAACAGGGGTACTAAGATAGGTGGAGTTTTCCTAGTGGAGGCTCTGAAACTGTTTCCCTCTAATGAAACTTCATAATTTTGTCAGCTCATGATTTTCTGTGCTTTGCTGTATTTCAAAGTACATTTCCTATTGTGACAACATTCCAGGTTTGCTGAGGAAAAAAAAAAGAAAACAAAACAAAACAAAAAACCATAACAACAACAAATAGTCTGCATGGTATCGGTACTGCAGGCATTTGAGTTTTTTTATTATTTGCTGGAAGATTTCACTGGAGATCTAATTGGGTTATAGGACATTATTTATGTACTGACATGCTCAAATCTTTTCAATTGAGGTCATGATGAAAAACTCTGACCTTTCATTTACAGCTGCAAGCTAGAAATATCCAGTAGTAAACTTGACCTAATGGTCTGTTTTAACTTTCCCACATGATATTCTGCTGTGCAGAACAAAGTATGTTGATAATGTGAAGATCATCATCCTAGAATACTAAGTACTTTGCTCTATTAGTGTTTTCTGTCACTGTTAATAGGGATATGCTGGGGACACAGTACTTCAAATAGAGCCTCTAGGAAAAGCTGGGAATAGACAGACTGTAAGAATTCAGACAGAAACTGGGCAAGCCCAGAGTTAAGAAGCTTCTAGGCTAGAGTTCCACAGACATAACTGGAGACAATTTAATAGTTTATTAAAGAATCTGAACAGGAATTTGAACAAACCTTGAGTGCAGTGGTGGCCAACAAGGAGGAAGTCTCATTCCCACCTCCCTCCTGTCCTGCTCCAACATCACATGGTTCATGCTTACTTACTTTGTGAAGACTCCCGTGCTCCTTGGACTCATCAGAAGTAACCTAGCAGAAAACTACCCTAACATAGTAGAAAACTGCTCAGCTTTTCTGCTGAGTAATTTCCTGCTGGGGTACTGGTTAGACTCCCTTGAGCATGGAAATTTGATAAATCAGAAGGCAAACGGCATCAGGACCATGGGAAAGAGGAAGATTTTCCCATCTTGGCAGCTCTAAGTCATAGTTTGCCCAGCTACCCAAGGAACTACAACTCAGTAACACCACGACAAGAGTCAAAGAAAAAGAGCTCCTGGTGTCATTCACATCAGCTGCTAGAAAGGACAGTTGCTGATTTCAGCTAATAGTTTGATTTTATGAATTTCATGAGAAAACAAAGTGGGTTAAGATGTCCTGCTGGCAAGTTTTGGGCAATCCTTAGCAACAGTGTGTTATTTGGTGTGTTATTTAGTTTGCAGCAGGGAATCTAACCAACAGACATACAGCCAAGAAGGAGGACTGCATTGTGCTGGACTACAGATACGTAATAAAAATTGTCTTCTGCAGACAGATCACAGCTGAATAAACCAAATAAAGATAGGAGAAACAACAAAAAAAAAATGACCGTTTCTATACTACAGGTCAGCAACTGTCCACTAGATCTCTTTTTCCCAGCAGCATGGATCTATTAAGAGCTCTATTAGCTTACATTGTAACATCCATGATTCTTACAAATGAAAAGCCAAATCCATCAAGGTTGCAGAAGAAACCACTCAAATAAATGGAAAATGCACAATAGACACATAAGATTAAAAAAAAGTCACTTCAATGACAATTTTTTTTGAAACTATGTACTGTAATCCCAGAAATGTCAATTTAAAGAATCTGTAGGGTTTGCCATTTTGCATTTATTTTTTTTATTTCGTTAAATACTTTTGGATGACTGAATGGACAACAGTTGCTCATTGCTGAGTTAAAACTACAGAAAATATTCTTATTTGAAAGAGAGGCTACTCTAAAAGGCACTTCCTCTCTTACCATTATCTAAATAGCACATAGGGAAATAGCCATTAACATACCTTAGGTACCTTACCTAGATGTTTATTGATTGAAGATCTACTCCACTGGAGCAGACTGTATTTTATGAAGCCTTTTGAACTTCTACTTGTGTTTTTGGTTTTCAGACCACACAAATTCCCCAGAATAGGGAGAAACTCCATCACATTTTAATTTATGAAACATCTGCAGTCAATATGAGAAGTGTATCCCAGAGGAATGGAAAATTATAGTATTCATAATGTGTGGATAAGAAGCAACTGGTGTTGTGGGTAATTAAATTTTGGCAATGATGAATTTCAACCCACTGCATACACTGACTAATCTACACTGTGCTCTTGAGGAGAAATATATATATATATGTATATAGGGCAGAAAGGTCCAATACTGAGTGCTTACCTCTGAAAGAAAACTAACATTGAGGACTGACCTAAAGAAAAAAAATCATATAACAGGATAGGGAGACCATTTTGAATGTATAGTTATTTTGGACTGCCTCTGTGAGTGGACATTCCTGTTCTGGAGTAAGTGAAGCTTTTTCTAGTTTCCTTAGGCCAAATGAAAACAGCTTGAGCTCATTTAGAAAGAAAGAGGGAAAAAAAAACAACATTCTATTCCAGATAAGACCATACAAATGAGTCCAAACCAGTTACACATTACGTCTAAAGACAATCCTCAAAACCTAATTTTACACTGACTAGGACATCTGGGGTCTTTCAGTTCAAAAGTATTTTTCACATCTGACAATTTTGTTGGTATAATTTTAATCACACTGCCTCTAAAAGCATAGAGTAGATCTAGGATTACGCCAAAACATGACTACATGTATGGCTCAGCATCTGTACTTGAAAAGGCTACAGCAAGATAACTTTCCTCAGTTCTGGATAACTTGTGTGCATGGAAAGGAGTTTAGTAAAATGATGAATAATAATGAACAATTTATATTATTGTTATATTGTTTCTATTATAAACAAATGAATTTATCCAATGACAGGCTTTAAAAACAGATAAAAACAATGGAAATACTTTTTTCAACAAGAAATTGAGCTGTCTGACTCACAACTACATGAAGTTTGGATGCCAGAAGTATTAACAGGTTCAAAATGTGACTGGGCAAGCAAATGGAATAAAGGTCTATCAAGGATAACCAAACAATGGCCCTAATGTACTGTTAAGAGAAGGAAATGCCTGCAGCACTGGTTGCAAAAAGGGAAAGAGGAAAGGATCAGTGCTCTGTTCCTTAATCTCTCTCCTAAACTCTTGGTACTGGCCACTGTCTGAGAAAGGCTAATGGGATGATCAACCAGTGTGGTACTTGTGTTGGTGTTTTTGTGAATTTCCAGTGACTACAAGTGTGCTTTAATAGATTTCGACAGCAGAATACATCAAAAGAAGTTACAGTAAGATATTACACAGAGTGCAGAGCACTGGAGATGGTTCTGGGTCTTGTTTTGGACAGAACTCCTCTACCTTATCCCTTTATAGTAGCAGTGCCAAATGATCAAATGATTTCTGCGTTCCCTAGATAAGGAGTTCTGCAGCAGTATGGGAGGGATGGTGAGGACAAACAACATAAAATAAGAAGGCCACTACAAATAAGCCAAATCCTCCCATGCCCTTTATTAATCTCTTGATATAACCCAGATGAATGAATGATTTCTTTGAGAGTCTTGACATTTTGATCATGTCTCATTAATTTAATGTTTTGGTCATTTTTTCAGAGGATGTATATTGAGAATGAATTTGCCTTGTAACCATTTGGCTCTGAAACTGGACTGAAATACACAACAAAGTCTTTATGGCCTTTTTGGACTCTGCCAATCCAACAAACTAAAATGACAATAACTTCTCTTGCTTTTCAGCTTATTTCCACATTTCACTGTGCTTTTTGAACTTAACAATGCATTTTACAGATTAAAAGTCTCTCCAACTTATTTTTGGTCCCAGTGCTATTAATATAGGCACTAAAAAGAGGTTTTCACTTAAGATGAACAGATTCATTTTGCCTAATTTTAACCTCACAGAAATCACGGGATGAAAAGTTCAGCTTCAGCTTTTCATATGATAATTTATGTATACAAAGGAGAGAGAAAAGACAAAGCAAAATAGATTGTAGTGAAAAACGCAAAATAATTCAGAAAATCACATAAGAAGAAATGAGCACTAAGGTCACCCACTTGTGCTGGGCCAGCTCACGTGGGACAGCAGAGAGTCTGCTATATTTACAACAGAATATAAGATTCTATTTAAAAATACAACTAAAACAAAACGACAACACATGGGGGAAATAATGAGTTTAAATTGAAGGAGAAATATAAAGTTGTAATAAATATAAAGTTGTAGTAGAACACTTCTGGAACAAAGATTTTTTGTTCTCTATTCATAGACAAGTAAACAGGAGTATTTTTCTACCAAGATACTGTGAGTATATGATTTTCAGAAACAACAAACCTGAGTGTCACGCACTTGCTGAAAGTGTTTCAGAAAGCGTAGATAAAGATAAGGGTGAGGATTCATCTACAAGGCTGGAATAATCATCTTGCGGTATTATTCCAGAGTTTAGATACTATATGAGCAATTTATAAATGGTTTCTAAAAATAAGTACAGATATAGATATATATATTATAATTCTATGAACAGTAGAACCAAACAAATATATATATGTATGTATATATGTATTATATATATATATATAATAGATGCATTTTTTTTCTTTTTCAGAAAATGCTAAAAGCTCATTAAAAGTAATATGAGATTCGCATGAATAAAACTGGAAGATGAGGAAGTAGAAAGTTCACGCTTTTCTCAGAAAGCAAGGCTTATACAGTCATGTTTCCCACTCCCAAACATTTTGAGGACCTCTGACACATTTGAACCAAAGTTAAATGAAAGATAAGTCTTAGAGATTATTATAAACCACAAGATTTATTAAAGTAGAGTTTGGGAAAACATATGATGTGAAATAAATACTTTCACAACAAGAAAGGCTGTCCTAGGTTCCCATCCAGTCTTTCCATTCAACAGCTGCCTGGATGCAAACTAGCCAGAGAATATACATAACATCACCATCACTGATTTGAGGATATTAGCCCTTCTATAGGATATTGAAAACCTCAGACTGGTTCCTTCCTCTTCTTGAGGCAACTTGAAGTTGTATTTACTTTCAAGAAAAAGATCAGAACGTGAATGTGTAGGACACACAGATACTTGAGTTTTCAGTCTAAATCTGCAGTAGAAAATGCAAATGGATCACAGAGGAGAGACAGCATTACTGTCATTTGCTCACTTGTATGACCAGTGGGCCAGTATTAATACTTTCCAGGAATCCACTACAGCTCAGAATACCTAATTCTAAGCAAAAGGAGGGAATGGTATCTGCAAGGAGATCTGAGTTGGAACACCAGTAGGAGAACTGTGGACTGGCATCCCAGGACAGTACTCCAACAGAGAGGCTATTAGACAAACAGGCAGTCAATCTGACAGAATTTCTAAAGCCAAACTTCCTATTTCTTCATTCTTTCTCTCTGTTCTCTTCTACCAATTCCTAAAATAAAATATTCCAACAATGAAGAATTAATCCTATGTCAGACACAGCACCCTCTTTCATCTTTCCTTCGTGGACTGTATCACGTAACGCAATCTGAGATTGCTCTGATGGAGTTTTGCCTGATGAAGACAATAATGAACACATTTACATACAAAGCCATACGAACAATAGTGGTCTGTAAAATACACTACTGCAATGAGAGATGCCAAAATCATTTTTCCCATTGTTCCTTCAATCAGAGAAGAAATACAGAAAAGACAAAAAGAAAAGGCATTAATTTATGCCTCTGTTTCACACCCACCCACACGTCTCAGTGGGATTTCTGTAAACAACATAAGGCCTCCCCTAGTGCTTAAGATGCAGAGCCTCCAAATACAATGGTAGAACTCCATGACCTATAAGCTGAAAAAAATGCATTAAAATGGAAACTAGTTTATTTCAACGTAAAGAACGGTTTCTGTATCTGGCACTGTGAATACACTTCTGGAGGTAGAACTACAAGCACTGTCAGATGCATTCCACTGTTCCTATGACAGAAGTAGACTATGTTTCTTGTTAAGTGTTGTTCAGTGAATGTGTTGTTTTGGAGTATACATTAACAAATAACACCTCCATTTTGCAAGTAGTTTTAAGTGTAAGCATGTGTAAGATATTATAAGAAAAAAACATTTTTGTCAACATATTTTTCCACTTACTCATCTGCTTCTTGATTTTTCTGTGGAACAGCAAAACAAAGCCATGCTATGTTCTCAGCAGGGCTATTTTCATAGTGGAACAAGTTTCAGAGTAGTGACTTGGTACTCTTCCACTATTAAAAACATAAAACTATAAAACCAATTCCTTGTCCTTTCTTCAAAGAGCTGAAAAACAGAATTGCTAGTGCTATTCCCAGTACAATGGTAAGTAAAATACAGCAAAAGCAAAGATTTAGTTTATATAATGGAGGAAGGAAGAGACAGTGAAAGCAATGCCTGTGTTTATCTTGTGCAGTATTTACAATCAACTGTCACTGACTTCAATACAAATTCTGTTTCTATAACATCTATAGTATGAGACCAATGCTGTGGGAGCTATGCAGTAAAGGATAAAATTAGCCAGGCAAAAGACCGACAGTCTCATCGGAAGTGTAGGATGGCAACTTTAGACTCCTTTTGCTCTATCTGCCTTATTAGGACTTTTTCCATATCCTCTTCTCTCATTCATTTAAATGAACGAATTTGCATTAGGAAAGCATTAGGTTCCTTAGCTACAGTAAACACAGGTGGACAAAACAGACTAAAAGTTCATTTCTTATGATCTTATATTCAAAGAAGATTAAAAAAGCTCATGCTGGGACTTGGTCTGGTGCTTTGGAACACAGTTTGCGTTAACTGCTTGTCCGACCTTTGTACAGAATACCAAAAACTATCAATACAATATGCAGAAATTACATCAGCCCTTTGATATGGAGGGTAAGGGATGGCTCATTTTGGATATTTGTTTTAATGATATCACAATCACACATTGTGTGGTTTGAATTACATAAATTCTTTTGAGTTTAAAAAATTCTATTGATCTTTCAAAATATTCTTTTAATTTTGTCTGGCAATCCACTGTATACTCCCTAGCACTGCTGCCATTTAAATGAGTTCACAGCTGATGCAGAGAGCACATTAAAAGACATAAACATCTCAAAGTTTTGTTTGCTTGTATGTTTGTTTTAAACTACTAAGGATTAAATGCCAGTTCCTGGGAACTGCAGCGGTGAGAGAAAAATGGAACGTGCAAGATTCTTATGAATTAAACTGATGTGGAGTAAGATGTTTCATTAAGAGTCATCTACCTCAAATGACTGTATCTCCAAAAAATAGATTCCCAGTTTATACCTCTGACTACAACAGAAGAGAATAACATAACATCTGTAGCATTCTTGCTCTGAACTGAACAGACACTGACAGCACTGCTCGTTCAGCTTCACATACGCTTTACCTGTTGAGACAGATGCTGTAGGAACCAGTATAGCATATTAATGAGAGCTAAATTTTTAAAATAAACTCAGAGTTAATAAAATATCTTACAATTTAATACTCTAAATGGCCATCTCAAAACTAAATTATTTCATTCTGATTCCAAGATTCCATTATATTTAACTGGTTTATCATCTCTACATTCAAATGAAAATAAGATAAAAAAATTTAGACATATTTTGGTTTGAAACTGACTGCAATATATATATATATTTCTTCTGAATTGTTTGCTTTCTTTCTCTTTTCCCTCCCTCCCAACTCCCAAGTCATTCATTCAGCATCTTATTTTCATAGAGTTGCATCGACTGAAACAAAAATACTTTAGAACGTGATGCATTAGATGAACTATTTTAAACTTCTAAGCTTTATTTTAAATTAATAACAAGGAAAGACCGTTCTTATTTTTAAATTGGCGTTTTCCATCTGGCTCAAATAAGTTCAGCACTTTGCTGTATCCCAGTTTCCCTTCCATCTTCAGATCATGCCCAAGTCAATGTGTTACAAATCACTGGAGAAAAAGAGTGCTATCAGAAGCATGAAATGACTCTACCTTATATTAGGTTATCAGTTTCAGTATTCTGCAAGGTTGTGAGTCAGGAAGAGCCCTGTCTTGTTTTCTCATACTGTCTTTCATTGAGAAAGAACTTGAACAGTGCCTAGCTATATTCACAGGACTGTGTAATGGCGAGTGATCAATAGATCGCTGAAGATTTAAAAAAAACAAATATCATAAAAATATGAAGGATATTGTTAGAAGTATTGTAAGAAGCATTGTTAGAAAGCCATCGGTAGTCTCTCAGTTTTCCCAGCTTCCTTGATTTACTATCAGGTCTGGGTATGAATGTTCTGAATGAAGAGAATGAGCTAATTAAGGACATCCTAGCCCCACAAGTAGTAAAGAAGAAGACAAAGAACACAGAGTGCTAGTACTGCTAAATCAACAAAGAAATAAGGACACAGAGTAGTCTCACAACATGAAAGAAATGTGAATAAACACTTTCCTTTAGCAGGCAGCCTCTCTGCAAGTTAAAAAAAAAAAAAAGTGCAGGGAAGTCTCCCACAACACTTGTTGTTTTATAACTAATGGACTGTCCAGCAGCAGGTTTATTTAGCATTTGCCCTTCTCTCATTTGGTCCATGCATGAGAACATCTACTTTTAGTTTGATTTCTGTTGAGCTCTATGTACTTACATGACACACATTACTAGGGATAGAACTTACCTTTAGTATAGACATAATTTTCATTGTAATTCCTGTGATCTGCAAGTATCTAACAATGTCTATAGTTTGGGGATAAGAGGCTTCTTTTTCCTGCCAAGTATTAATCCATGTCCAAAAGGCATAGTGAAAAATAATAATATTTCTTAGCATAATACTGCTACATACATCTAAGTATAACTATCCTTTTATTTATTTATTTATTTTAAGGTCTGATCACAGCAGTTTTTAATTTAAACCAAACTGCACTCTGCACATGTGGCTGTTGCTATGGTAACAAAACACCTGGTATAAACTGCTAGGCTGCTGAAAAAGAAAGTTGTTTTACTATTGACTTCAAGAGGGTAATGTTTACTTTTCTGCCATACAGGACAACAGATGAGCTGTGGTATTTGCAAATTCAGTAGTTTACATTGAAAACTATGTAGTATGTATTTTCTTAATTATACAGACAGAATGTCACGCATGCTCTCTATTAATTTATTTTTCTGCAACCGGGAACAAGGACATATGAACTTAAGTCTTCTGGCACTCCATTGGTATAAAAATACACCTTCCCGCTTAAGAAAACAGTTCAGTCAATTCTCTGAATGAGTTCTACACAGACAAAACTGTGTGTACCAAATGTGAATCCCAGATGCACAAGGCTTCTCTCACTGATGTGAATCTAACACTTGCCAAAGTCTAAACCTCAGCAGAACAGCCTGGTGTAACACAAGGACAAATAACACAGGATTACAGTAGCAATATCAGCATTAGAATATTGTTTACTTATGGCAGACACACACACAGAGGAAAAAAAAACACTTGTAGAGGCTCTAGCTGATTGTTTATGATTCACCTTAAACCTGAGCAGTTATTAAAGCGTTGACCATAATCCTACTATTGATAAACATATTGTTTCTCATTATGAAACATCTGAAGGGATGTTCTCCTCAACAAAGTAAATGCAACAAACAAACAAACAAACAAGCAGCAGAATCCTTTTAAGTACCTGTTGTCTGCATCCAGAGTACCCATGCCTTCTACAGGTAATCCTTCCAAAAAGCTCCAAACCTACAATAAGACTAAGTTGCTGTTTCTGACACATTGAAACCTCAGCTCTGCCTGTCTGATGTCAGAGAGAACACCCATTAATCCAACATGGGATCAAGTCACTCAAAGTCAGCAAGTTAATTATAGGAAAATCCACTACAGGTGGAGGTGATCATGCTGTTGCTTAGGGGTGATTTTGAATCAATGATGATGTGGATAGGTGGTTTAGAGAACACAATGTGAAGGTTATTAGCTACTCAAGTATTCCCCAACGTGCACACTGACCTGTAGAAAATGTGAGACCACTGCATGGTGGTTGTCTGCTCTAAATTCAGTAGAGTGGCAGCAATATTAACTGCAGTTTTATTAATTAAATGCTGAAGGACAACATACACAGCTATTTCATCCTTTTTCTTTTTTTTTTCTTTTCACAGTTCTTCCATGTATTAATAATAACTACTCGTATCTTTTGGCATTTAAGAAGCAAATAGCATTTTAATAGCAGCTGCCCCTAGAATTCCTACTAATTCCATCACTGCCAGGACAACAATTCAGGTTTCCAAAGCACCTCCTGAATTTGTGCGCATTCTCTTCAGGGGCAGGCATTTCTCATACTTGTTGCAAACTAAAATTTGAGCTCTGGATGCTTGTTCCATCCAAATGTCAGATCCCAGATGCTTCCAGCTACAGGCTGCTTTGGTTTATATAAATCACCAGTCAACCCTGTAGTAAAGACATAGGCCACAAGTTTTTTCATCTACAGTAAAATTAAAAAAAGGAAGGATAAATTTTATTATGCTTTCCTTCATTGGGACAGCAGGGAAAAACAAGTTCTAAAGTTGCCCTTAACCAAGTTATTCTTCATTGTTTTTGTTTTTTCTGTGTTTGTTTTGTGTTTGCCTTTCTTTTTTTTTTTTAACCAAGTGTTCATCACCTGTCATATTCCTATGGGCTTTCCACAGCTCAGCACAGCACAGATCATATAGGAGTTGAAGTCAGTGCTTCTTGTTAGATCATTCCAGCTTGGAGAATTCTAGGATGCTACATGTGAATCCATCCCTCAAATCCTCACATACTAACTTTTAATTGATTTAAGCATTTGGGATTTGCAGATGAAGAGTGTGCAAAAAATATAAATAGTATCCAGGTAGGTGTAAAATCCCAAGAAGTAAAATATAAATTCTCATAGTCAAATTTTGCAGCTTCTGGTTAGACGGGCTCACAGAGTAACAGAAAAATGCAATGTTGCTGAGATGGGAGTGACAAGGGAGAGATCACCATCTCACTGCTTTATGAAAACAACAGAATGAGAAGATTACTTCAATAGGAGTTTTCTTCTGCAGTGGCTGTCTTAGGGCTGCAATTAGCATAGAGCCTTATACAATATTAATATAATGGAATATAATGCAATGCAATCTAATGCAGTGCAATACAAAAGGTAAGATGCTGTTGTTTCAGATAAACTCCAACAACATCACGGTCAAAGATAAATAAATAAAAATTCAAAAGCTTATGTCAGTCTTCAAGTGCAGCCACATGTGTTTATTATTTTTCCTAGAATGCTTATCTGTACATTATTCATATTGGAGCAATCTAAAAAATTCCTCCTCAGCCATGCCTAATCATGTCATAATTATTCATCTTGAAGGTTTCTAACAGCCTCTGGTTATGACACCCTGACATTTTCTAATAAATTATAATGTGAAAGGATAATTTTGTGTCTATAACCAATTAATCTTCAGCTTCTTAGCAATACTTATCTTCAAAAATAAAGCGTCTACTGGTCTATAGTGAGCTGGACTCCAATAATCAGTTTACCTCACATTTTCCCAGAAAATAATCAACACATCTAAATGCTTCCCAGTTCTAACCCAACAGGACAAGCCTTAAAGCATTTGAAAACTGAGCATGAGAATTAGCTTCTTGGAACTCTCTGTCCTTCTTCAGTGGGAGAGCAAACCAAAGAATGCATTAGCATATAGAAATAGAGATAAAGGAAGATTTCTAATGAATGTGCCTCCAGCTTGCTTTGGAGCAGAATCTCGTGCATTTCCTATAGACCTTTGGCTAAGATTTACTGAGATCAATAAAAATAGCTCATTGACTTCATGGCTACTAATGGTAGGAGGTGCAATATTACATAAAGAGCAGGAGCAACCGTTGCAAACTTTTGGTCTTCCTACAATACAGTAACCAAGCTCATGGCTTTTTAACAGTGGATGTAGGAGAAACAGGAATTAATATTCTTATGGAAAATCCAGTTTTGTGGAGCTTAGTCTAATCTGAATCAATCTTTTATAAAAGCAACAGTTTAAAGTTCATTTAAACTCAGGTGTCTGAAGTGTCTACAAACATGTGTTCTGTCTTACGCAGACAAGGCCAGTGAGATGTTTTAGGTGTCAAGGGGGAAAGTTCTCACATTTCTCAAATGGCAAAGGGAAGATTTATAAAGTTTTTACTGGCCTGGAGGAAAGAAAGAAAGCAGAAACATCTGCCAGAGTCATGAGTGGATTGTTGGCTAAATTCATTCAACGGGGGAGTCTGAAATAGATCATCTCTGCCTTGAGCAGTAGGCGTTAGTGGAGCCATCAAAAATAATTACTGTAGAGGAGTCCAGGACATACCTATAGGGAATAAAATTTATCTGACAATGTAAAATAATTCTGCAAAATATGGATAGAGAAATCAGCACTTCTTACAGTGTTCTAACACAATGTACTAACATTTTGTAAAACAAGAGCAGAAAAGTTTTTTGTTTGAACCTGGAATGGTACTTAGGAACACGCAATTAGAAAAGGGAAAATCACAGACAACAGAGATGGCTACAGATACACCTGTGGCTACACTACTCAAAAATTCTGTGATAAAACATTTACTCAAAGATATAAGCATGGATTTTAGGCACTGATATAGCTAGAGATGTTTCTGCTGTGTTCTAGAAACTCACCTGCACTAAGACTAGCAAACATAAGAGGCCAAAAAGGGCTTGAAACAGTTGAAGATCAGTGAGTTGTACACATTTAAACAACTCTCTCCTTTTTATCTTTGTAGTAAGATCAAAAGGAGGATCTGCAGCTCCCAAGCTGAACTATTGCAAGTGTGTTTGTGCTAGCCACTTGGCACTACCCTATAAACAATGTACAAACACCATAGGAACAATGACGTGGCCATTTCCCACAACAGTTCTCTCTCTCTCCTCATAAACAAACCCAAGGTTGCACATATTCTTTAGAGCCGTGGCCTCTCCTCAGGAGCTCACATGAAAGCCTTTTCACTGTGTTTTGCATTAGCTTATTTTCAGTGCCAAACAGCCTCCAGATTCCCAAAGCACATACCATAAAACCTTTCTCTGGAAGCAGAGCAAGAACGGAGCAAGCAGGGTCACATGCTGTTAGAGTTTCACCCACGTGCATCGGACAGAATCAGACCCTCAGGCAGTCTCTTGGGGTAGAGAAGACTCTTCTCTGATGTATGATTAACAGCCAGCTCTCCTTAAGATGCATGTTGCTGGAGAACACTGAGAAGGTACTGCGCTATTTCAAGAGTATCTCCGTGTATGTGCATACAAGCAGCTTGAGCATTCGGGAATGGCTACACCCATAACCAGAGCTGCTTGTTTAAATTAGGGTGTTAAAATTCCAGCCCTCCAACTGCTCTGACGTTTCCAGAGCTAAACCTGTCAGGCTCCAGGCACATGTAATTCTTCAGGGCTGTTGAAAATTGATTAATTCCATTTTAACGATGGTGAAACTGTCAAGTGAAATATTAGGTGGAAATTATTTTAATTCCTTCCTTTCTGAGTGACAGCTCTTATACTGCCCCTTTTTTTGGTACTACCAAAGGGAAACCCTGAATATGAAAGGTAATGATGTTTAGGCTCATGTAAAAAGAGCATGCGAGATGTGCAGAACTATGTTTTTTTCACCTGTACCTCCATCATCTTCATATGAGACCAACTGCAAACATTAAAAGGCAAAGATAACTAACATGTAAAAGAAATGATAAATATGCCACAAGACCACCATAGCAATTTTTGAAAGATGACTTTTTTTTTTTTTTTTTTGCAATTATACTTGTGTTTTGTTTTTCCTTGTCCAAGTCTTGTAAAATTTACCACTTTGCCTTTCTTCTTTCTATGATAGCACATTTCCATGGAAAAACGTATCCTCTATGAGATTTTAGGTTACTCATGACAGACATGCCCATCAGGTGACACTGCTCCCTCAGTTTCTCATTCCTTAAGGTTCCTGTCATCACCTTTGCAACAGGAATTACTGAGAACTCAGATGTGCTGACAAAATGTTACTGGCTGTCCCCTCCTAGCCTACTTTTTCTCTAAAACATCTAGGATCAAAAACTTAACTGTTAGGTACTGAACTACTACAGATCATTTAAACTGAATTAGATGTGGGGAAAAACTATATTTTTAAAATTATCTCAGCATGTAAGAAAGGGTAATAACCACTCATCTCCATCTCCTTGTGTGAGGGAAATGGGAAGGGCTCTGGAAGCAGATAGTAATGGGCAGAGGTCATGATGGAGAAGGCAACTTGTAAATAAGTTCAACTGTATCCAAAACAGACATCTTCCAAGGCTTTCAGTGTATTATAGCAACTGAAGGAGAACAAAGAGGCAGCACAAGCAATCCAAACCATGATATGGTGTTTTTTCTGCCAAGCAGAGCATTCTTAAGCATCAGAAGTCCCAATGCTATGTTGTATAAATTACACATATTCCAGACCACATAAATATTCATTGATAAAATGAGAATCATAGAATATCCTACGTTGGAAGGGACCCACAAGGATCATCAAGTACGACTGGCTCCACACAGGACCACCCAAAAATCAAACCATATGACATAGTAGGAAAGGAAGATGACCACATAATAGCTGAAATGTTTCAAAAATCCTGATACCCCATAGTTTATCTTTTCATGGAAAATCAAGCGTATTTCTAAGAAAAAAAAATCATTCTAATCACATAGTCCATAGTCCCCTAATTGAGACTTCAAGGTTTGTTTGTTAGATTGGTTGTTCTTGTTTTTGTTTTGTTTCAAGACAGGCAGAAAACTTCTGACAGCTCAAATTCTTCTTTTAAAAAAAAAAAAAAAAAAAAGATTAAAACAATCACACCCTCTTTTCTTTTTAGAATATTAACTGTCTTCCCTTTGCTGTGGTTTAATCTCCTTAATTTTCCATTTTGAATTTAGTGTGGCTTCCCTAAAGATATAAATTAGAGTCATGAGTATTTGAAATATGGATCTCAAGCCAGATGAGTTACTGAAGTCTGATGACTTCCTAATATATTTGACTTCCTCAGATATTATTTCAAAGTGATGCTGGGGTATTGCTACACAACACAATATGTTACTGTGCAAGATGCAGGGACAGTTCTAACAGACTAGTTTTGAAACAGAAGGTATGTAAAAGTAGCTTTAGCCGAAGTCCCAGAGGGAGTATAGCCACGTCACCACAGTCTGACTCTCAAACTGATACACCCAGCCACATAGCACAGCCAGCTTGTGGGGGCAGAGTGCTACGCCAATGAGGAGTTGTCACTTCCAGCATGGGGACTACTTTGTGTCTCTGTACATGACGCACTGAAGACATTCCTCATGCAGAAGTAGCTTGGCAGGAAACTAGAGTTGTTAAAGCACACTTTTTTTTTCCTGCTCACATCCTGTCCCAATGATTTGGAAAAATATGAATTTAAAGAGTAGAATAAGCACTAGGTAATTGCTCATCCAGACTTGCTGCAGAAAAATGGCCTTTCAAGAAGTTTCACATGTGGGCCAGCAGAACTTACCATCTAAGAGAAAGCTGGGAAGAAGACAGTTAAAACAACATGTATTTCTAGCTCATACTATACTATACTTTGGTTTCTAACACAACTCTTACCTAGGGCCTGGTTACAATGTAAGAACAGGGACTGAGACTTTTTTGTGGTGATAGTATGATAAAAATAATGCAAAATTGTTTTAAGAGCTGTTAGATTGATTTCCCTTCTGGCCCCAGCAGCAGTTCAGAGGTGAAGAAGAAGAAAAGTAAAAAGCTCCTGTAACTGAGCTGTTCAGAATACAGTTTAAAACTATGTTCTTACTAGTCACAGGCTGGGTAGGACAAGCTTTCATTGTCACACAGGAAAAGGAATAGGCATGATCAGGAAACTGGAAGGCAACTTGAATTGTCAAGAAAAGTTGTTTTGGGGTGGAGAGAGGGATAAGTAAACTGACAGGCCAGGTCCAATATTTAAAGGATTGAAAACCACTGCCACAACAAACATTTTATTACATACATATATACATATGTAAACAATAATAAAAATCACAGGGATTTGAGAAAAGCAAAAATATTAATCACAAACAGAAAAAAGCTCTAGCAAGAAGAGGCTTCAATGATAAGTATTCTCATACGAGTGCTAGCAAATATGAATCATAGGGAGAATCAGGTCGGGTAGAGAAAAGTCAAGAGCAGAAGAGCAGTCTAGATCGTGTAGTGTGTTTCAGACATTTCAATATCACCTGAAGGGGAAAAAACATAAGGGGATGGGTGTCAGAATTCATAGTGGGGAGAAAAAGGCCAATTCATTTAGCTTGTCTTAATCTCTGCCAATCACAGCTATGAATGTACAGACCCTCCTGTCACTGATGTCCATTTCCAGCTCTCATTCTTCCTGTTCATCTCTTCCTAGAGGTTAGCTCCAAATGGAAAACCATTACAAAGTAATACATGTCTTATCAGAACATTCAGCGTAAGCACACAAATGCTTCTGTGTTAGCAAACTAACAAAGCGGCATGAGAAGCTACTCTAATTAGGCATGTCTAATATGAAGGAAAAAGACAGCTCTTAACTCATAAAATACAGGTGAAAATCAAATGCCCAATGTCTGAGCTGAGCTTCCTTCTACAAGGGATGACCAAAAGCTTGCTCTGCGAGCTAAAATTGAACCTGTATGGAATTTTTTAACTGAAGACATCTATCTCTTTGGAAATGCCTGATTCCAGGGAGACCTTCACTCACTTAATAGGGAGCAAAGACTGCTCTGAATTGGTCAGAGTACTATTTCTTGTAAAAATAATAATTAAAAAGAAAAGTTAGGAAAAAGAAAAAACTCTTTATGAAATAAGAGCAAAGCACAGAGGGAATTTTCTGCACTACAGAAGGTGACTTCAGAAGGTTAGAATCAATAAATGTGAAGTATGTCAAAAGTTGCTTTACATTTTAACAGCCCTTACCCAAACAATATTATCTCATTGAGTAGTTTGCCATCAGAGGGGCAATAGTTTAATTGCATTACATAAACAAGAATCCAATTATGGTTGCCTCAGCAGTGCACAGATACTGTTCAAAGACCTCTCCCAAGCAACACAAATGGTCTTTAAATGGCACTTTTTGAGATTTCAGAAGAGATCCTTGGGCCACCATCAGTGAGATGCAAGGTGAGAGACATTGCCTTTTACCCAAAAAGTCTGTTTCCTTGCCCTCCAAAATGCAATTGTATTGCTTTTAATGCTTTGGCATGTTCTCAGAGTTTTTTCTCCTGGCAGTACAATAAGATCAAGCTACAGGAGGAAGAGCAATCTGTTAACACTGATGTGTCTTAAGGACTATTTTTATTGTTCCTGGTTTATTTCTGACCCTCCTGATGTTTTTTTCACCTTGACCTTCTGCATGACAACAAGAAAATCAGTACATTTTATCTGCCAACTGAGAGCATTTTCTTTTCCTCACTCACAGAATTATAGGGTTTTAAGTGGACAACAGCTATTCTGCCTGAAGGCTTTCACTTCACAGAAGGAGTATACCTGACTATTTCTTTTTTCACTAGTTATGGCATCTGTTAGATGAAGGAATGTTTACCAAGTACAAACTGTACAGCTTCTCAGAATTTTCCTGAATGACAATGTTTTGGAAGTCAGTTTCTCCCAAAAATCAAAACCAGTGACGTGTAGTCAGTTAATTTCTCAGTGTAATTAGCTTGTTTACCAAGCCTGCACATTTCCTATCATGGCTCCTTCGAACCAAGATAATGAAAGACACACAAAGAACTTCCTAAATGTGGGTCAGCATATTGATGTGTGCCCAGAAACTGCTGTTCTAATTTTCCCTCAACAGCAGTTTACTACACGGCTCTTGTTTATTATGCCAAGGCTATTGTAGGTGCTTATATATATGCCCACGTTCTGAACTAGAGACAAGAAAGAATAAAAAAGAATAACTGGTGCTGTTTAAGGAAGCTGAGAATATGTCAGTCCAAGAAGAGTGTTGCACAGCAGTAATTTTAAATCCCCTCAGCTTCAAACAAGGCAGCTGCCTCTGAGAAGATTGAAACCTGAAGAGGCCATGGTACAGTCTTTCCTTCCTGTTCTCTTCCAATTCCAACCAGGCACCTGGACTCCCTGCCTCAGTTGTCACTGCTGCATACACTTCTTCCTTTCTGGCAGCTCTGACTCTACTGTCTATGTGCATAAAAGAGGTAGAACTTGATTCCTGCAGTCCTACTGCAACAACAGACCATCAAGAACACTAGTCTAAGATATGGAGGCTTCTCCTTTGGTTAGAAGTTGTTCAAGGGACACCTCATCCCAGGTACCTGACACTCAGCAGCCTTGAAGCTCAACAGAGAAGATGGACGGAGGTACTGGGAAGTTGCTGGGTGCGGGAGGTTTCCTGGTGGTGCTAACATTCCTCCTTAGATGCCTCATTAGGACACCCCAGCACCAGGCATGGAAATGACAAGGAGTTTGTGAAGTTCTTGAATGAGAGGTAAAGAAGGTCTCTTATTTTCCCTGGCTTCATTATCCCTTGATTATTTATGGCATGAATATCAGTACACATGCATATAGTCTTAGTGTCTTCCTGTCTGCAATTTGCTCGCATCTTGCTGAGCAGATTGCAGGCAGATCTAGCAAGCAATTGACTCCACGTGGCAGCAACAACACAGTTAAAGCCTTAGCTGGTTCAAGGCCACTTTTCTTGTTTGAATGATAACAGAAAGCCCAAATAGGTAAGTCTGAGCCTCTTCTTGTGTGCAACAAATTACCTGTAGCCTGTTAATTTTTAGAGAAGGGATATCCCACTCCATCCTAGTTAGTTTGTGATAAAGATAAGAGGAAGTCCTCTTCTCTGCCTGCAAACAGCTTAACATAAGTTTCTTCCAGCATGATACTTGCAGCATGCAAATCATTAGGACCTCCTGTCAAAATGCTTGTGTTTTAGAATCAGTTTTAGGTCCGTTTTAGAAGCTGCAGCCATGATTCTCCTATTTGCACAACTTTGTCCCTTTAGCAACGGTTAAGGCATGTTTTCATCTTCCCCAAGTACAGTGCTGGTTCAAAGGTGCTGTAAACAGTATGGCACATATAAACAACAACAGTGGATGTAAAAAGGTATTTAGCACAACCCCCAGTGTCTGGCAGTGACCAGCAATTAATGTCAGGGAAGAATAAAGCAGCATGGCGCATGCTCATACAGATATTCTGCAAGGTTTCCTACCCCATGGTTCTCCTTGCACCTGTTAACCCGCAACAGGTTTTTCAACCATGAGCCTTCACAGCTCATTCCTGAAGCTCTGTGTACTTCTGGACTCCCCAGCAGGGTTCAGACAGAGATCTCACAGGTCAAACTCTCAGTCCTGTAAGAAATATCTCCTTCTGTTTGTTTTGAACCTGCCACCTGGTGGTTTCCTGGCAGATTTACCTTCTTTAGTAGTGGAAACAGCAGCAAAAAAATACCGACCATTTCCTTCCTACTCAGCTTTGTGCTGACATCTATCTTCTCACCCACCTTCTTACACACTGCAAATCACAATCAACTGATTATTGTAAAAAAAAGTTCCATAAGAACAGGCATGTTTGCTGTCAATATTACTCCAAAAGAAATAAGCTGAGTTAATTCTTTCACCTGAAAAAATAATAATTTTCAGGTTATAAGTACTAGCAAGTTAGTGCCAGCTATTTTTACATTAATGGCTTATTTACATGCCTCTTCTCTGTAGTAAACCAGATACATTATCCTTTAGGGAGAGTGAATCATCACTGAAACAGAGATAAAATTTATCATGTTGTAAGAACACGTACCTAGGCAGGTACTGAGCAGCTGACGCCCACGCTGTAAATTCATATCTTACTTTACCCTTCAATACTAAGCCCCAAAGGAACCTCACTTGGAGGTGGTGTGGCACGGTTTTTTCAAACAAGCCACTGACATTGCCACTCAAACCACTTCATCTTCTGCTGCCTGGTCTCCCTGAGCTGTAGCATCAGCACTCAGACTACAGGGCAGCTTCTTCTTCCCCACCACTCACACCAGCAAATCCCTATCTTCCTCTGCCTACACGCTGCTGGAGCCCTGTTTTGTCGCCACATCCCAGCACAGACCATGCTGAAAGACCAGAAACCCTGCCACCTGCTACAAACTCTATGGGAACGCCAGAGCCTAAGTGAAGATCTTAACATTTATGGCTGGATTATCATCACTTCTTCAGCAGTTATCTGGAAGTGCCACACTGCTGGTGCAGATACAGTTAGGCTGTGTATCGCTTACACCAGTGTGATCTATTCTTGTTACAAGATGACAGAAATAAAAGTAAAATTCATTACACTTGCAACTTTATACAGAATTATACCTCATAGGAGCATAAATCCTTCAGCAATACATCAATTCCTTAGCCAGGACAAATAGTTAGGCATATGGAGATAGACACAGAAAGAGGGCTGATGTATAGAGAACACTGGTCAAAAAGAAAAGGAGAACATGATGGAGCCTGCTTGAGGAAAGATAAAGCCAGGTTCCCTAAAATAAACAAAACAAAAACTTCCTCAGGCATCACCTAGACTGGTTCACTGACAACAAAAGCAATGCAAATAAGGACAGTCTGGAGTTAAACACTGAAAACATGACTGAGATCAGACAAAATCTTTCCTCTTAATCAGACTTCATGGAATAGAGAAGTAAACAGTTGCAAGATAACTGTGTGGCAAACAAAATCCACTATCTACAGAGTGAGATGCATCTTTGTACAAGGAAGGGAAAAGCATTCTCTCTGTTAAAAACAAAAACGAACAAAGAAACAAAAAATCCCACAACCGGGCACTAATTCATTTATGGGATTACATCAGATGATCAGCCCTTACCTACCTCTTACCTATTACCTACCTCTAAATGAATCACAGGTACATCTACCTCAACCTTGTCCTATTTTCTATTCGTTATACTGACTTGGCCATTCACATTCTATTTCTGCCAATACTTTCTCTCTTTCACAGGAGGCTAGCAATTTAACAGTCATCTACACTACAGAAAAAGAGCACTAATGAATGAAAAACAGATGCAGACAGGAGGACAAGGTCAACTAATGCCATGAAATTCCTGGTTGAAGATCAACTTGTATGATTTTGAAGTATAGTTCCTGAGCATTTATTCAGAGTACAGCAGCCCTTGCTTCCTTTTTCTGTGTCGATGAACAGCAAATTCAATGCTTTCATCAATACCAGACATCAGAAAGCATTTCTCTTGTTAATCCTAAGTGAAGTGGACTTCACCAGTCATTCAAAGAGACAGGATTCCTCATGTTGGTCTTTTATGTTTTCTGGGGTTGTAATAGATTCAACCAAGCAGATCTCCCTTTGAACCTCTTTTTTTTTTTTTTTTTTAAAGCTTTTTATAAAATGATTTACTGCAACTATTTAAACTTGAAGCTAGATTATCCAGCGGTGTTCAGTCATGTGGTCATAAGTCATTAATTCTTGCGGTAAAGTGGCAAAGCACTCCTTTCAAGAATACACCTGTGTGCAAATTTTAAAATGGGGTCTCTGCATTCCCAGTTTATGAAACTACCAGACATTTCCCTTTAGAGCTTTGTTAGCACAGCTTACCCTCTGGATTGCTTAGTAGAAATCAGCACTGTGCAGAGGTAATGAAACAATGTAGTAAGAGCAACCTATAGCCTTAAAACTTTTTATCAACACAGACCAGCAGCTTTCCCATTCTTAGCTTCAATATGGGGTATCTCCTGCTAAACCACTTGAGAGTCACACACTTTATTATCACAGAAACACAATCAAGGAAGGGAATTTAAGATATCACGAAACTAAGCCCATAGAGTATATATGAGTCTTTAGTCAGTTTTTTCTAGTTGAATCATTTTGTCCCAGGTAATTACAAAAAGTCTTCAGAAAAGCTGATATCACTACAAGTCAATTGATCAGAGAGATATAGAAGAAAGGAGAGGCACTAAAGGAACTAGGAGAGAAATATCCTGCATTTGCCTCTGAGGCCACAAAAACAGCAGTGGGAAGGAAGAGTGTCACATGAAAGCATGTCTCTTCCAGACAATCTATAAAGATGACAAAAGAAATTTAAAATAAATGTTTATGCCACAGGAAACAACAGGAAAACAGGAACTGTCCTGCATAGTGTCAGTGAAGCAAATGCATGTTTCAGAAGGCTCTAATTACAGCCTTTCAGCTATTGAAGTCTCCTTAACCTCATAAAGTTTCAGAACCAGAATTCTGAACTGTCATTGCAAAAGATGCAATGTATACAGGCTCTTTCCTTTCTCCATCTTCTCTGTTCCTTGAGTCTGCCAACAGCTACCCAAGATGTCTACAAATAAAGTAGTTATTCCTGGCATCCCTCTCTAATTTAGGCATTTTGAATTGTTTTCAGATGAATAGCTGAGATGTGCTGTAAGTGCCAACAATCATAGCCATACCTCAAACATCTGCTGCTTCTTTAATGCTATCTTCTCACCAAAGTTTCTACTCCCACTGTGCTCATGAATAGAGTTTACTCCTCTATCTTTAATTCCCCTGCTGTATGCAACTACTTTACTTCATAAAAGTTCATCTTTTTACCACAGAATCTGAGAAGGCTATTTTTTTTAATGGCCCCAAAAGATAATGATAGGTTTTATGTTTGTTGGTTTTGGTTTTTGTTTTTTTTTTTGTTTGTTTCTAATGCTACTTGGGTACTTGGAAAGCACCCAAAGGCCTACCTCCCATCAAAATGTATTTGAAGCAGGCACCCACGTCTAGACAACTGACATGCCAATGTATTATTTCCTATGAGTAAAGCTTTTCTAAAGGCCTACAGACAGAGTATATATTCCCGAGGCGTCTCTATTCCTGACTGTTCACTTCACCTGTAACCATTGGTTTCCACTGGCAGGTTCACTGTTCCAGCATGAGTTAAGTGCAGGCAGTCATATCAGACTGAGCTGAGACAGTCTAGTAAGTGTGACCAATGTAGTGATGCCAAATTTAGGAAAAAACAAACTCTTACGGTACTCAGAATTTGGTATTTTTAGAACTAGAATATTCTCTAATTATAAAACTTAAAATAAAGGTAATTTTCAGATATATTATACTGCCATAGTCAGTTCAAATTCATAACTAGTCTTCAAGAAAGAGAACAAAGGGAATGCAGACAGTTAGCAACAAATGACTAAAAATGTGTAGGGACAGAAACCACTTCTAATTATCACTTTTAATCTCCAGCCAGCTTCTCTTCATCCAGTCACGTATTGTCTAAAGGCTAGAAAGAAGGCTAGAAAGAGGCAATGCTCATGAAAGCAGACACAGCTAGGTGTCATCTTCATATCCTTGGCATCTTGAGTCCATGACAAGTTATCATTTCCCCTTTTAGGTACCCAGGGATGCCAAACAGGATGCATGAGACCTTCTCTATGTAGTCAGTGATATCCCGAGTGTATACACCTGCAGTGTGTACTGCTCTAAAAGTCAGACTGCTTCTGTCAGCACACATTCAAAGAGAACAGATGAATCAATGTGTGTCAGTATTTTATCCACCAAGGCAGGAAACAGGAAATTCTGCCTCATAAGTAGATCTGTCAATATTTCCTGAAATGTTTGGCTGCAGTGAAATCTTGTACATGTTCTAGTTGTTCAGAGGCTGCTCATAACTTGTCTTTTGAACTAAAAAAAAATGTAAGAACTACACTGTCAGACTTTAAATAGATTTTGTTTGTTTGCTCTTTGAAAGTTTTATCATGCAACCTCTCTCCTCTTTTCACCATTCAATTGATAGGAAAACAATGATTCTGAAATGGAATACACCCGATCATAGGAATGAAGCAATTAATTGGCATCAGTAACAACAGTATATTATTACTAACAAAAGCAAGTCTGTAACTTAGAACCTTATGCAGAATACTGGGGTGAGAGGGGAAGGATAAAAATGCACACCCAACCAGGGCTAAGATCTGTATTGGCTTAACAGGTAAAAGAAAAGGCAAACTAACTGCTATGAGTTTCATTTCTGATGCTAGTTTAACATTTTGCTCTTTGCCCTTGGAACATTTTATTGCATGTGATAATTACACAACAAGAAAGTGCGTCACTTTAGAAGTATTTTAGAAAACTGAAAATAATCAGGTAAAGTAATTTGAGTATCTATTGGGCTTGGTGTACGTACGTCCATCTAATAGGAAGTTAATCTGTCTCATACATAAAATAAATAAAAATAACAATGCCATTTCTGGGCCACAGAACATATGAAATACCTTTTGATGAATAAACCATTAACATCCATCTAAATGGATTTTGAGAAACATTATTAGGGATACACTTCTTGCCACAGTTTGAAATTATGTTAAGGCAGAAGTATCAGAATTAAGGACAGTTTAATGATTTTCCTGGCAATTAAATCAGCGAAGTGACTCTGGTCTTTACTTCTTCTCTCTGCACAAGGTTGCTGAGCTTCAATTTCAGAGTCAATGCTACAAAGACAAGTCTTGACATGCTGACTCTCATAAGTCTCTAGCTAAGTCTTACATGACCTTTGGCATAGGAACTGGGCTACAAAACCCTCACACAGAAGCCAAGAATCAAAACTGTGTTTTGTTTGGAAGTGTTTTTCAGCTCCCTGGAATTTGAAGGGGTTGTACCCAAAAGTAATAAAACAATAATAAGAGTCCTGTAGTTAAGTCACTTTCCTTTGCAAACCAGGAAGAAATAAACAGTGGCCTTGGTCTTTGATGTCTGAATGAAAACACCAAGAGCAATCCCTCCAGCCATATTAAGTGGCTTTGGTATAATCATGGCCCAAGAATATCTGTTTGCTTAACCTACATTACATGAGACTTCCATGTGAAAGTGAAATGTGCCAGTCTGCTTGGCTCAGTTCATTACTAGAAATAAGTGGCAAAATATATGAATGTAATTTTTAGAACACTTTAGGAAAGGGGAGGAAAAAGAGATTATTTTAATTTTGTAATAAGTGTCACTTATTTCTCATCCAGCTTCTTTCTCACCAACTAAGGTAACATCTCTGTTTTCTTAATGGAATAATGCAGGGCTTTGTCCTGCCACAAGACAGAGTTTCAGCTCTATTGCCCATCATAATAATGTAACATGTAAATATGATTATATAATAAAATTCAGAACGATATCCATGTATAAAATGAAAGCTTTCAATTCTGTCTTATTATTATGCCATGTAAATAACTTGAGTGAGACCATTTTCCAGGGCGTCATGGACATCACGTTCTCTCCCCTGACTAACAATTTTCTCTGAATACCTGTTACGTCTGTCTCTTCAAACTTGGCTTTATTTCTTTATTTTTTGTTTGTTTGTTTGTTTTAAACTTTGGACAAGCCTTCACCCTCTGCAAGAGGAAGGGCTGGGAAGGCAACAGACAGAGCTCAGCCAGACCTCTGCTTCTACTCTCCCCCTCCTATCTGAAGCCTGTGCAACAATCAGCTGTAGAAAAGGAAAAGGAAGAGAAAGGAGCTGAGGAAAGGGAGAAGCTGCTGTGCAATAGAACAGACAGTGAACAAACATGCAGGTGTGTGAACTACTAAGACAAACTGCTTGAACACAAGAGATCTGATAGGAGCCATCAGGGTAAAACCAGGCTGCTGCATGGAATGTCGTCTCTATACAAAGAGTGCTAACTGAACAGCTCTGTATAAAAATAACAACCTGCCTTGCCAGCCACAGTCTCCCTTTGGCCCCCAGCTGTTTCCACTTCCTTAACATATGTTGAATGAACCAACTAAAGTGTTTACTAGTTTCCTATCCAGAAATCCTATCCAACACCAGAGCGTGAACTGCCAAGGCCAGCAGAAGGTGAAAAAGACCAAGCGAGAAGAGTAGTAGAAGATAATTAATCAGTGCATTTCTGTTGAGTTTCATGCTGGTCCCACCTAACTGCTCTGTTACCAGAGGAGGCATCTGAAAGAACCTCCACTGTTGCTGGTTTTATGGAGCTGGCTGGACATCCAGGGCAAAAGGGATCACAGTGAGACTGGTTCCCTCCACAGGTGAACTAAGACTACATGCTGAGCAGCTGACAATGACTGTGACAAAAAACCAGCAACTGCAGAACTGTCATTCACTCTTCAGAGAAGGCACACTAAACTGGAGCTCTGACCACAATCAAGAGTCACAGGAAACATGGGTGTTTTATCTAATTTTGCTCCTTCAATATTCAGTAATATAAAAACAGTCAAAAGCAATTGATGCATTTACTGTTCTTTACCATCATTTTCACCAATAGTGCTCAACAGTAATTCATGCATGGTCACCTGGCACCAGTCATTGTCTTTCTACTTGCTCATAAACCCAAGCCAACAACCTAAAAGGGTAATTCCAAGCTGCTAATTTTCACCCACTGTTATCACATGAATAGTGACAGTGCAGATGTTTTCACTCATCATGGAGAGAGAGGAAGTACCAAAATCAAAGCAAAAGCCTTGTTCCTATTCAAAAGCTCTGCTGCTGCTCTCTCTGCTGAATGTGGTGCAGCTCTGCACAGCTGGTGTGCCTCTGTGCATGCTTCACACTGATGCAGTTAGTTGCAGGAACACACCATACCTGTAAGAGCACTTTCCTATCTTTATAATGATCATATTCTAGTCTGTTCATATGAAACTGATTCAGTCTGGAGTCACGCTTTGAACAGATACTTAAACCAGCTAGAAAGCTCCAGGCAGCAGCTGTGCCACACCCTGAGACCAGAGAAACAAATCTCCTCCAGCTTCTTTTCTCATGCTTTTCCCTGTGAACATGGCTTTGACAGAAAAACGAGCAAGAGAACAGGTGAGTTCAAAACAGCAATTAAAAAGTAATCCTAGAGTATGTTTAATGAAGAGTTCAATACCTAGAATTATAATGAAGCAAAAACCTGGGAAAGTAACATGTGTCTCTCATCTACAAAGAGGTTTGGGTAGGGTTTGAAGCTGCAGTATTTATGATAGCTGTTTATTTTCTACTTATTCATGCACTTAACCAACATGGTCCTTTTATTTTCAGTTGTAAAAGTCAATGAGGATTTTTGTTGCTTCCACAACCGCTAGCAAAGGAGAGTAAAGACAGTCTTCTTTAAAACCTGTGTCAGACAGCTCTGCACTCTAAATCTGCAGTGCTGAGCTATGTTTCTTTCATCCACTGGGACACGAGCATGTAATCTCACTTCCTTCCTGCAGCCCGGGTGGATGCTCCCTGGGAAGAGCCCTACCTCTCTACTCAGGCACATTTCTTAAGGTCAGATTTCCTGGAGTCCAAGGAAACCCCAACCAAAACTGGAGATACTGGACTTCCTTCCTCTTTCCAGATGGTGCTCTTTCAGTTGTCAGTTACTTCAACACTGCAGACTCTAAGTGAGAAGGACACGGGCAGAGGAAGCTTTCAGCATCATTATCATTCTGTTTCCAGATATCACTTAGATATCCAGTGCCTTGAAGAGCATTTTCATGGCTGCTGTGGTCTGTTCCTGTGTGCTATCAGCCAGAACACAACACAACCTAGCCCTGACCCCTCCAAAATATAAAGCACAGGATTTAGAGATCCTTGTAAACAACAGCCCAGAATGGCACAAGGATTATAGGAGTGTAAATGAGTGCACTGTTAAAATTAAGACAATTCCTACAGCAGAGGCAAAGAACAAATAAAAAAAAATGCATATGTATACAGTTCTCTGGTCACTAGGCAGCCTTGCCTGTTCCCATTTACCCCAGGTAAGTCCAATCTTCATCTTTCCTCTCATGGCTACAGCCTATCATACTGTACAGTCTTCCAGTCTTAACCTGGTCACACAGTCTCACCAAGTAACAGTGTAAAACTCCACCACATTCCCGATTTTATTTGTATCTGAATGAGCAAGTCTCTCATTAGGTTTTTTTTTTTTCCTTTTCTTTCTGTTGTGGTTTATAATTAATCAATCTAAAATCTCTTTGATTTTGTTCCACACTTGCCTGGTCATGTATTGGCTTGTCCTCCTGTGGCACTGGTCTTAAAGCTATCACTCCTGTGTTCTGTTGGAAGCTATCTAACAGTGCGGCATGGTATTCACTGTATTACAGAAGCAAATTAAAGCTGTAAAACAATTTCCCTCTGTTTCAGAGCAGACAAGCTGCATCGCAACGGAAGTGAGGACATGAGGCTAATGAACTTTGAGCTGTCTCTGCCCAACAAGGGCTGGCATCATCATTGGTTTCAGAAGCAGCTTCCCTTTTGCATTCCGCAAGGAATGGATCAACAGTATTGCTGTAACAGGAAAACACTGTCACAGTAAAGCTAATAAAGAAGAAACTGCATTGTACATTATATTTATTCTGTATTTTTAAGTTGTCCATAGGTTACACATAACCATTTTCTAGAATTCAATGGACCTCCTAATACTGTATAATAATACATTTACAGTAGCTTATATGAACAATCGGGAATTAAAATCCATCTTTATAAAGACGATCACTGTTCAGCCATGCCTTCACTTCATTTTCTCCCCTCTTGCTTTCTACAATCCTGCAGACATTTATGTTTTTTCTGCCTTTTCTATTTTCTACATTAATTACCATAATAACCACTATCACTTCCTGCACCACCTTTTCAGTTCTCATTTATTAATACTTCTTTCCCATTCACATACTTCAAGATTTTTCATGAACTCTTTGCCAGATCAGAGAACATGTACAGGGAACAATTTCCCCTTCTTCAAATAATCTCCTGTTGTTTATTTATTTATTTATGTGATTTGCCCTTTCCTTTCTCCTTTTCTTCTCCTCAGTGTGTTCCACACTGCCTGAGGTTACTTCACCCTCCAACACAACTTTCTACCCATCAGTGATCCATTCCATTTTCATACTGCCTTCACTCATTCATCTCAAACTTCTTTTTCCCAGGCAGTTGTCACTTCTTTATGTCTTGCCCATATCCCTCTTCTCATTCACCTCTGCCTTGACCATATCTGTTTGCTTCATCCTGTTGCTGACATAACCTCTATTTTTATTTTGATAACTCAGTCCATTCTTTCCCAAGAGATGAACTGATCATAGTACAACTATAGTACTTCCTAAACAGTCACTGACACTCCTAAAGTTCTTTCTAGTTGCACATCTCAGAAAACTCTGAAAAGATTAGATAAACCAGCAACACTATTTCTGACATACTAGTCTCCTAAATAGGTGAAAATAGCCATACAATGACAGTCCAACATCTCCAAGATAAGCCATGCAATTTCACAGCCAGGTTTGTTCTGCAACTAATTATTTCTTACATTTTCCCACTGTGGTTTTGTTCTCTGTTCTGGACATTCACTTTTCTTTAGAATTTACCTATCATTCTGTATATTTTCTATAATTTCATATCTAACTTCCTTGCAGTTAACAACTTGGAGTTTGCAGTTTCAGAAACAACATAGGGCTCTTTCTATACAGGCATCTGTAAATTTGAATCTTCTCAGAAAATATTCCTTGAAAAAAGAAAAAATATCCTACAGATAAAAATTCATGGAACTCACTGATAGTATACAAAACAAATAAAAAACACCTGTAGCCACTGTAATGGCTCCTCCAGAGTGGACAGATGTAAGAAATCATTGGATTACACTGTGTACGTGTGGCTCTCTTGCTAGGAAAACAGGTGACCTAATTGTTTCAAAGTAGCACTGTGTTAATGCCCCAAAGGGAAGGAACTTAGTCATTTCTCTTTTCTCAGCTGACTTATGACCGCCTTGGAAGTGATGTCAGTGAAGACACCTATCCAGGGGAGGAGAAGAGAAAAGAAAAGAAGGTTTTGGGGGAGAGAACATGCAAAAAAAGTAAATTTTATTTCAGAGTCGAGCTTCTATTCAGACATCACAGCTGACAAAGAACTGTTTGTCCATGAACTCGACTACCACGTTGCTCCCAAGTCTTACGCATATTCTCATATCCACTAACATAACTGAAGCTACAACTTCTACATCAGACTGCTCTCATATCTCACAAATCTCTTCAACTGTAATTTGCCCTGATTTCTCATAATCCTACTTTCTGCCCATATCCTCTGAATTTTGCAGTACCTCCCAACCATATACATTACCTGTTTGACTAGGAAAGAGGCAACACAGGTCACAGACAATTCAGAACATGAGTTTTGACAGCCAAACTTGCAGATTCCATAGGCAAGGTAAAATCTGAACTCAGACGTTCCCTTAGTTTTCTTTCTCACCACAAGTGTTTCTGAAAATTTTAAGAACTTATCTTATAAATTTCTACTTCCAATTAACGTGATTAAAGTTTAGATTTGGTTGGTTCATTTGTACACACTGATAGGCAATGCATAAGCCTTGTACTCACAAGAACTTGCCCCTTTCCACTGCTCTTCCAGATTTTATGTTGATTCTAGATTAGTGATCCTAGACCTGATTCTTTCCAAAACATCAACAAAACAGCTAAATGGAAAGCAGGAAGTGCAGAAAGAAAATCTGTAGACTCAGTAGTATTTAAACACAGAAAATAACTCTTCTTCCTCCCACCTCTGAGGTTTGCAAGCAGTAGCTGAGTAATGACAAAATGTGTCACTAGAGTTTGTGATGTGCAGCTTCCCCGTATCTAATTAAGATACAAGATCTTCAGCAGATCTTTCCACAATCTTTTACTTAAAAAAAAAAAAAAAAAAACCAACAACAACAACAAAAAACAAGTCCTTTGTCTTAACTAAGACTTCCTCAGTCTTGAATGATGCACATATTAGAATACAGGAGGATAACATTTCTTTAAGCTTTGTTTGAAAATGAGTTACCCTTTCTGTCTTCTTATCTGAAAAAAAAAAAAATCCAACTCTTCTAGTCCTATATTCACAATTTTTAATCAAACACATAATAAGAATGCAATGTGATGACCACCATTTCACTGTGTCATTGAGAAGACGGAGAATGGGAGACTGCTAATGGTAGGGGTGTCACTAGGAGCCTTTATGCTCTCTTGATTTTTGTGAGAATAATAAATATTTTTCAGAACGTCACCTGAGGAACTTGCTTTCTTACTGTCTGTCATAAATAGAGAGCAATACCTGCCATAGGGAAAGTAATGAACTAGAACAGTAGACTTCCTAGATTCTTGCTTCAAATAAAACCATGGTCTGCTACTGTGCAATACAGTTTTTATTTCTTATTCAGAAGTTTGAAACACAACTCCCTAGTCTTTTCAATTCATGAGCAGTGTTCTGAGTGATATTTTTCCTGGAAATCTTAAGGAAAGTCTACAATTTGTCTTATGATTTTTTTTAACCTATCCTGTGGCCTTCCTAATTCACACCAGCAAACATGCTGTAGCACAAGTAGCTGCCCCACCAACAACCTCAGCAACCCATGGAGAGCTTTATTTGTATGTGATAAATGATCCCCCCAGTACTCCTCAAAACCTGTCCTTTATCCACTTCTTACTGCCAATTTGATGGTGCATTTGCTACATGCAGTATTCAGCTGTTCCTCCCCATTACAGTAGAACTGCTGCTGCTGGAACACTGGCTCCCATCTGCCATTGTAATCAGGTATCAGACTGTGTGCAATTCACCATCTGCATATTCACCTTTTACCAGAATTTTAAGTAATTACATCTCCTGAGCCTGATTTCAGCCCAGTGTTGATGAACATCATTTTCTCTCTGATTCTAAGAAGATTGTGAAGTATTAAGCACCTCCTATTAAAACATAATCTATTTTTTAGAAATATATTTAATGGAGTCAGAGCAGATGCTTGAAATCATCTTAGCACCATTTCTTAGGTAAGTTTTACTTTTGGCTTTTCATTTTCACCCTTGATTTGATGAATATGTAAGCACTTCTAAAGCAAATGCTTGGATGTACATGCAACTGGTACTTTTTGCCTGAAATACTCAAGTGAGGACACATGAGGCGTTACGTTAACCAGCTGTCTCAGTAAACATTGGCTAACTTTTCTGGTAAGCAGATACGAAATGCGTATGTCTTTAGGACCAGCAATGTACTTAAAAATAATTAAGTATTTTTCACATTATTCAACTTTAATTTACTAACTACTCTGGTAAGTCAGATAAAACTGTGAAAGCTGGAATGACTTGTCATCTATGACGAGCCCATATGAGGCTACTTAAGGAAGGTTACTGAAAAGTAAATTGTTTTCAGAGTGATTTTTATGTTTCATTCTGTCCACATGCAAATGATAATTTGTGATCATCTTTCTTCATTCACTCAGAGCTGCCAAACAATATTCCACGTTATAAGCTTGGCAAAATTCACAATTAAATCAAGTCACAGGAGGTCAGGGCCCAGCAACTTTTTCAGGAATGAATACCAGAATTTATTTTCTTATCATCTAGACATAAGCAACATACTCCTTCTCAAAGAGACAAAAGGCTTACAACTTTCATAAGCACAGATCTCTACATTGCCTCTGCACTATAGACACTTTCACTGAACCTGTAAGAGAGTGTAGAGAATCCCTGTGAGTTACAGACATCTCTGAATCTCCCACGAGTCTCAGCTCTTGCTTCTGCACAAACCCTCCTGGTGTGTGCCAGTCAGAACACACCATTTAGCTATTTAGTCCATTTTAGGCTTGGCATCTTTTCATCGTGCTGCTGCAGCCTTACATAATAAATCCCTCAAAATGTCACCGCAGAAAACAAGAGGCCATGAAAACTAAACCCATTAAATATTTGTTTCATCTTGCTGATGTTGTAACAGCTGCACTTAGTTTGCAACTGCAGGGATGGTTTTTTCTTTTTCTCCTTTTTAAACTTCCAGACTTACTGGGACATGAAACCCGATCATGCTCCTTATGGTTGTTAACATATTAATAATCATTACTACAAGAAATTATGCAGTCAAAAACCGTCTTCTATGTATTATTAAGACCTCATCTGTCAATGCAGTCCACACATAAAAGGATTGTGCAGCTGAAGTGCAAAAATTGAGCCTCACGTTGCTTTGTGTAAGAGGAAAGATATTCAGGAAAAAAAAATCCCCAAGCTTGTTCATTCTGAGAACAGTTTTTCCTTGTGATACATTTGAAGAACTAATATTAAATTAACTCATACAGAAGCTAATTGCTTTAAGAAATAATTCACTGAGGGCTAATCAATAGCATATTCCTGGAGTTACTACTTTACTGCAATTAGAAACTAAAGAGACTTTGCTTATGCTTTCACTTTGGTTACATATTTCTTTCTTGTAGTCATCAACACTGCTTAAATAAAACATTGCAGATGTGCCTGTCCACAAATTCTTGGTCACAATTTTTCCTCATCCTTTTCTTAATAGAAAAGAAATTGGTGGTGTGAGCTCTTGAATTATAGTTGTTTCTACTGAACAATAATGCCAACAAAAAGGGAAATGAAATCAGACAGAAAACATTCTACAATGCACTGAAAGCACTGCCAGTGTTACACAAGAAATACTGAAAGGATACTAAATCCAGCATGTTTCTACAGCTTGTTACTTCAAAGTAACTTCATAAAGGGAAAAACAAACAAACAAACAAAAAAAAACCAGAGGCTTACCTCTCACAGCAACATCAACACAAAAGTTTGTATGGTCCAGGCCTACATATCAAGTACACTCTTGGACTTGGCCTCTGTCTATTTTCGAAGTGACAAGGCATCACTCCGAGGAGAATAGAACTTGCTTTATATCCTGTCAGAACCCCAAGTACCAGTAGGTACACCTTCATGAATCCCTGAGTAGCAGCAGCTGGAGAAACACCTCGTACAGTGGTTGCACTAGCCCTCTCCGCTCAGAGGTTGTAGTGATGAAACACCAGAGGTCCTCTTTGTGTATCAACTTGTTCACAAGAATTATCCAGGATAGCACAAATGAATGCTTCCTCTTGTCTGCAGAATATCTGAAGGAAAACTTCTAAATATATCTATACTCAGGTTTCTGCCTCATCAGTGTGTACTCAGACACTCATAGAAGCCAGTACACAAAAACTAAGTAAAGATTCAACTTGTTGGATCAGCATAACCCCTCTTCCTTCTCTCCATTAGTGAATAGAGTTAAACCCATTTTACCCAAAACAGCTAAAAAGGACAAAGTAGGAAATAAGCTGTCACTAGTCAGGGGGTAGACTTCCCTGTCCTCATGTTGGTTATTCAGCAGGGGAAGACATATGTGAATCACCTGATCCAAATGGTCTTGCATTAAGTGACATATTAGAAGATATGGTGGAAAAAGATAAATGGGCAACAGACAGGAAATAAAAGAAAAACTACATTTGAAATACATGGAGGAAAAGGAGACAAAAACATAGACAGAAGGTTTCTTTTGCTATCGTCCAGACTCTAACTTACACCAAGAAAATCTGAATTCTCATTGATAGGTGCAATATTCAGAAACTTGAAACCAAATTCATACATCTAAAATGTATGTATGTTTCTGGTCTAATTCACAGATTGGACCCACAGGAGAGACTGCATGAGAATAATTGATAGAATAACATTTGCTTGAGAATGAAGGTGTGTCATCTACAAGTTCTAGTCTTGACCAATATGATTCTACAGTTCTGTGAACATACAATTCCATCCACTGCCTTTCGAAAAGGTGATTATGTCTCTATGTACACTGTGCCAGAAAAGATAACACTTAGTCAGGAAAGGAACTGTTTGCCACCCCAAACTTCTCGGATGTTGGCTGAAATCAGAACGCTGTTTAAAACACAAAAGCACACTTGAAGTATTCCACCCACTTTAGAAGTGGAGAAACCTCATGAGATCAAAACCAACTTCCTTGCTTAGACCTGGTCAGTGTATATGCTAGCGGTGATGTTTTTCTAGTAATACTACAGGCAACGTTAAGCCTACACTTACTGAGCACTTCCTAGGTCCTTGTGTCTACTAACACAGACATCAGAGTAGAGCTAGCAAAATATGGCTTTAATTTTGGAATAAGCATTTACCATCAATCAGGACACATGCTAAATAATGAATATATTATAGTGATAATGAGATTCGTGAATTAGTTTGCCCAAGCCAGCATAGCATCATATTCGTTACAATGTTCATTAAGGTGTATTTGTTCTGCTCTGTTCAGAGTCAGAATACATTTTAAACACAAAAAGGGAAAAATAGATTTAGGAAGAATATATCAGAAAGCTGTGAAACACTTAAAAAAAAAAAAACCAGAAAAAAACACTTAGGTTTGTAGCAAAGTAATCCCATGACACATTCCTACAAGCATCACATAGGGAGCTGGTTTGTGCCTCTTTTTGTGATGCTTACAGTAAAAGAATAATAGAAACATGGTTTAGACTGTGACTAAGATTTTAATGTACTTGCATCTCATGCCATTTGGATACATTCAACAGAACATCATGGATATTCTTAAATCATTCAGTTTGAAACAGGTTGCTAGCTGGACTATTCCCAGTAGTCTTACAAATTACATAACACAGAAAACCCTTCCTTAGTTTTGTCAGAGACCAAATACATTTCCCCTCTCCTCAAGAGGGCCAAACATTCAAATACAATCCAAGGAAGTGCCGTTGTATTTAGAAAAGATGCTGTCATCCCAACTAGCACTTTACAGCTCTCCCCAGGTGCGACTGGATACTTCCAAATGAAGTCACAGGAAGTGCAAGATTTGCAAAGTGCTCATCTGGTACCAAATACCAAAAGGTAAAAACAGTATATGGCCTTTACCTTCAATGTTTCATATTATGCAGCCAGCTGAGAAGAACATCTGACAATGTAACTGAACCCTAAGATTATTTGTTTTATTGGAACACCCTCAGCCTCATACCCAACAAAGAGCAGGCAATGCCAGGCTGAGAACTGCAGCACCTACATTGTGCCAAGATCTTTACCTTGAGCACATACCTCCCATAACATGCCTCATAGCATTGCTTGGAGGCAGTCACACGGCCCCGCTGCTGCTTTCAGCCCCATGACTCTCTGTCTCAAAAGCAGTTTATCTTCAATCCCAAGGGCTGCCATCACTGGATGGGCGGAAAGAGGTAAAGGCTGCAGCTCTGCAGCCCACCCCATGAGCTTACTTAGATCTATGATAAAGCCCAGTACTTAAGAAAAACAGCTTACATGAAGATTCAGGAGGGAACTCCCTTTCCACTGGAACAGCAGATATTTCCCACACAGCATCCTGATCCTGCCCACACACAGCGTTGGTCTTTTGCAGCCCCAGACCTGAAGAGGTCTGCCTTCATCTCTCCAGGCTCCCAAAAATCTCCTCCCCCACTTCTGGCACCAGTCCCAACCTGCATCTGTTCCAGAGTAATGCAACAGCTCCTCTTTCCCTGCTTCTCCTCTAGCTCAGGCTGATAGCAGATGTCAGTGTGTGGATCCCTTCCCAGGAGGAAGGTGTATGCAGCCAGAGTAATTATGCTATAGTTCTGCTTATACAGAGCTCAGCTCCAAGAGGAGACAGCTCAGCTCCTCCGACACGAGCCGTCTACATGACTGAAAGCATGCACTGTGCCAGTGAGTGCAAATAGTCATAATTAGAGCCCCCTTCTACAGTCACTGTACCCAAGCCAGTCTACACAGTTTAAGTCTGACTCAGTCTGATAATTCCCATATATCTGTGTAAGCAACCAGACTTTTTCCTTTAATTAATTCTGCTTTTTCCATCTTTAAAAACCAAGGCTTTCCCCTAGGCATAAGAAACCCCAAAGACATCTGTGATGGATTTGGAGATGCCTGTAATTTTATGTATAATCTTTTAAATGTTTGTGTGATTACTGGAAAGCAATTTACTGTATAAAAAACATGAAGTTAAACTCAAAAACAGACTGCCTGCATCAGGCAGGAAAGAACACATTTCATTTTCATATGGCTCAGCAATTAATCTTCCCATTCAAGAGAGGATTTCACACTTAGGCATTTCAGGTCCTTAAGAGAAGGGCCTGATCCCCACTCTGATCATAAAGTGGGTAAGGGAATACTCTACTACAAGGCATGAAATATTTCCATGCAATTGTACAAGAGGCTTGGACAAGTTAGGCTAATCTACCACTTTAAAACAGGAAAAACTTGTGGAGGACAGACCATTACATTATCTTTAGAGGAACAGTTACCTAAGAGTCCAATTTCTTTAGGGATACAGACGTCAGCCACACCTTCCATTCAGCCAGAGTTCAGGGTCCCAGTGAACTCCATTTCTTAGCAGCTAGTCTTCTAAGGACATGCCAGTGTGTGGATTATTTCTTTTCATATTTCTTCAGTCTTCCTCTCAGTTCTGTTCTTAGGAAGTGTGTAGTACTATTGTATGTGTGTGCCTGTGTTTCTAGACTGAAAGACCTTACACTAGAGAACTTAGATGCAATATAAAATCAGAGTATGGTCCAAGAACTATTGCATAACCAGAGTGCTCTATGAGGGGTTGTGACCTGAAACATTTTCTTCTGTTAATGGCTGTGACCTGAAAAACTGAAGGGCAGAACAGAAGAGAGACTCAAGCAGGGCTAGACCATAACTCCCAGTCTCTGAGGAGCTTCTCTGTTTCTGTAGGCCCACCTCTTTCATACTTAAGCTTCAGATAAAAGGAGTCACCTTCTGTTGCCACAGCACCTGCAAGCTGTCAGCCCTTTACCAGTGCAACCTGGTCTAGGGAGCCTGCATTGGCAGGAGGGTTGGACTACATGATCTCTAGAGGTCCCTTCCAGCCCCTACAATTCTGTGATTCTATGATTCTGGCCAGCTGAATCTCCAGCTGTCCTCCCACAAATTTTCTCCCTTTGAGAAACACGTTCTCCTATCCTCTTCCGTCTGGGAGATAAGTCATACAGCAGAGTGAGGAAATTCACAAAAGGTAGCTGGAAAAGGGCAGCCTTAAACAGCCTGTCCACCCCAACCCACAGTGACCAGACTGTTTTGAACAATGTTTAAACATGTGCTCCAAAAGGTGAGATGACAGAGCACGTGGCTCAGAATGGCTGAATCCCCAACACCTGTGCAGCAACACATTTCCTGCAGCATGAGTTTTCATAGCCTGGATGAAGCCAGGGGTAACTAGAACAATTCTGCTGAGTCTGAGCAAGAGAATTAGGCCAAGGGAGCTTTAAAAAAAAAAAAAAAAAAAAAAGAGGGAGAGAAAAACATCCTCCTAGTCTGTCCTCAGGCTCTTCTGGACACTTAGATATATCAGCATCACTGAGTGCAAGAAGCAAGAGTGGCGAGAGGAGGCTGAAACATTTTGCCCAAAGATGATAAACAGCTCTCAGAGGCTACCCTGGGGATTAGCAGAAAGAAATTTGCCTAAGAAAAGCTAATAGGGAGAAGCAATGACAGGAAAGAACAACTGCATCAGTGGCTGCCACTGCTTCAGCTCTCTGAGTTCAGCTTTCCCCTCCTCATTTCTCCCTATCTCCCTTCCCCCCCTTTCCCAACATTCTATTTCACATCAGGATGCAGGTGTAATGGAAAGGAAAGTGCTGCAGGAGAATTCTGGTCTACATCTAACAATGGTTTAATCTACTTGACAAGCCCTCCCCCTAGGCTTTGCCCTGCTAAAAATAATCAACTCTTCAGCCTTTCATGGGAGTTTAGCCTTAAGACTGTGGGATCGGCACTTTATTTCCTCCTACAGCCAAACGCCTTCTTCAGGTGGCAAAACTTGTTCTTTCTGCCTTGCACCACCAATGGCTTTGATAGGCTGCCTGATACTGAACATAAGAAAGCTCACTAAGAGCCAGGTGTTAGCCTGGGCGAGGTAGTGGTCAGCCCTGCATTCCTCGACGCTACTATCATTTCTCCTCCTTTCTTTTAACCACTGCAGGCATAGCCACACTAGCCAAAGGAGGGTCATTCCTCAGCTCCAGCTGGGAGGCAGGAGGATGCAGGGGCAGCTGTCCCAAGAGCACTGCAGATGCCTCTTCTGGGCTACTGCCCTACCCTATGGTCCTCACTGACCACATGACCCTGGGAGCCTTCCACACCAATACTAGCTTCAGCTAACATACCTGAGCCCATCTGATTCCAGTGCATTCAAGACTTTCTGGAAACTACCAAATTCTAATCAGAAGCACTCATGTAATGGGGCCATAGAGTAAATAATTTAGTACTGCCTGTGATTTAAAAATAAATGCAAAAGAATGCCTGTTAAGATTGCTGTTATTTGTTTCATTTGAACAACAGAGATCCACAAAGCATTAACTTCTCTTCCTCATATATGCCATGAATTCATAAACCCTTTCCTCATCTAGTTCTCCTTGCTCTCTGCACTTCAACTTTTCCTTTTTCCAGTTCTTTCAAGGTAAGAATGAGCTGTATTCTCGTAAGCCTACAACTTTTCCAGCAACTGCCCTGTGTTGCATCCAGTGACATAAGCACAACATGCTTGTGTGTACTGTGTACACTAGACTTCACAGGTAGGAAATGCAAATTAACCATATTAATTGGAAAGAAATCAGTCATTTATCTAAGCATCATATAAACACTGTGGTAAACAGCCTTTCCTTAAACATGTATGAATCCTGCATTAAAAAAATGCTGTGTTTCTCATTCTTTGTTAGAAGTTATTTTCCTCTTTAGGTGTACAGGAACACAGCACACAGACAGAAAGCCCTGCCTTGGAAAACCTGATATTTTTAAGTTGATCTCTGACATAATTCCCAGGAGAAAATAAAACACTGAATGTAGCAAACAGGATGAGTTAAATTCAAACCTACATTCTTTCTTTCTCCAAGTGCACTGAGTGGTCAGTCTGTTCAGTGTTAAATTTTAGCAGTGTTGATCTATTCTGTCTCAGTCTTCTATTTTCCCAGTATTCTTTCAGTATTTATAACTATTACAGGAAGAATACTTTCATGATTAATGATTAGAGATATGGTTTGATCATAGATAAGATGAATGTTAAAGCAAGAAAACTGATGGAGGCAACAAATTTGATATTACCAGATTAAGGCAATCAGAAGCTTCTCTAGTATCTTTTTCTCTGAAGGAAAAAACTACTAAGTGATTTGTTTGATCTGTGTGGACAGTAGTGCCAGTTTTCTGCTTTATCTACTTGGCTGAATCTTCTCTAAAGGGAATACCCCAGATGGGCCATCATTTTAAGTTGGCACCTGACTTCCTACTTGGGCAACCAACTCCTCTGCGCCTGAAGGCAAATCCAAGCCTACCTTGCCCCAGTAAGCAATTTCTTTGTTGTAACGCAACTGTAGAGCTAGTCTGAACATAGCATTACATGTATGCCTTTAAATTTGTATTTCAACCCCAGGCATTTTTTCCTTATGTGCTCCCATAAGCTTCTTATGCCACCACAGACTATGTTGTAAGGTGAGATACACTTACTTCCCCAGTTATTTAAAGCTCCACGCTTCATTCTTAAACTGTTTGTGGAAATAGAGTATAGTTTTCATACACAGCTCATTCTAAAAGACCTTCATTTGAAATAGAGAATAGATGAAGATTTGCAGGATACAAGTTGAGAGAAGATGAGGGTGCTTTTTCCTCCACAGCTCTTCTCAGCCTAATGTTATATAATTCACTCACGACATAAGGTCTGAAGAGAAAGAAACTCCTTTATGATTACCTCCTTTCAGGCAAACTTCAAAAATTAAACAGAATACCTATATGTTTTATGGAGGACAAACCATGCACTGTGATTGATGTTAGCAAGTAAGAGTGTTTGAGTAGACTGGAGCTGGATCTGCCCTTCAGGGGAAAAGTGATTGCATGCCATGGCTTAGCTGCTTGTTTGCTGGGGTTGCAGAGCTCTGAACGTGAGCATGAAGACACTTGAAGAAAGGGAAATAAGTGGAGAATTAATTCAATGAACGGAAGTGTCTGGAAGTTAACAAGCGTTTTCTTAAAGACACCTGGTAAATAGTTTGACAGATGAATAATATGAAAATACTGTACCTGTATCATTATTTATGTGTAACATAATATACGACTAGGAAAAACGAGGTCCCTTCTATAAGGAAGAAAAAAACCTCACTTACCAGGCCTATCAATCAGAGCTTATTTGAAAGGAATCTCATCCTTTGCAGTTACAGTAAACTCCAGAGCTTTTTGAGCACACACAGTACTTTGTGTTTTTGATCAGTCCCTTTTTTATCACAGTCAAAAACTCGCTTTTTAATCTCAGATACATATCACTGATCGCGTGATTTGGGTAACAGAGTACGTTAAAAGACAACATCAAGCCTGCTAACTCCCCTTAACGCACTCCCAGTCGAAGTTCTCTGTTCCTACATAGTCTCCTTATGCCATCTAGCGGCCTTCAGAAAACGGTAGCAAGTATAGTGGAGGACTTCACATATTTTCTTGCTAATCAGAAGCAGCTGGAGATTATTGTGGCTACGAAATATATATGTATTTTAAAGACGAATTCCAAAGAAATAGATTTTCTCTGAGAAGCTAAATAATACAATAAGAACTATTTCCTCCTCTTTTTTCCTTCCAACAGGCAGAAGGAAACACGTCCATCCCATGAAATAGGCCTGCTGTATGACTACGCAGCTCAAAAAACACAGCCTGTGATCATGAAGGACTTCAATGTCCTGCAAGAGAATCCAACAGATGTTAATCATTCAAAGGATCTTCCACTCCTCATTTAGTCACATTTAGTCTACACTGCCCTGTGCTTCCACTCAGATCTGAAACGATGAAGTGGGAGCCCACAGTCATCTGAAATTAGCACAGTTGAGATTAATATGTTCATTCAAGTGTTCAAAATTTTTCCATGTTGGATTCCTGTAGACCATCATGTAGTCTTCTATCACAAGAACTTCAGTAAAAGAGTGCCTCAGGTTGTATGTTTGCTTACATTGTTTGTCATTTGTTGAGTGTACATTAATTAGAAGTCAAGCTGCGTTGACTCTGTCTTCTGGTTGGATAACTGACTCAACCAAACAGCACAAATTTATAACACTGCAGTCTCATTTGGAGTGAGCACTGCATTAGCTAATGATAACATCAGTTGCAAACTGTTTGCAGCTACTGATCAAATGATCCACAGAATATCAGTTATGTACTAAAGAAACAAACAGCTAATTCAGAATAACTACATTCTTAAACTTCACAAATTGTTCATCAACGGTTTACTAAATGAAGCTGGAAAATAATATCCAGAGAGACACAGTCTTTTTTTGCAGTAAGGAGGATATTTAGAATCTCCCAGATTTACTGCGGGCAGTTAAAACATGCAGCAGTTAGCTGCAGTTTGCTGTAACCTTTATTACTTCAGTCATAGTTCTATTTTGTGTTCAATTGTCTAATTATAAGCAAAGGATACAACAAATTCTATTGAAAGGAAGACAAACTTTGGAGTAAGGATTGATTTTTGTTATATATCTATATATATAGACATAATCCAGACACTGTATTGGCATACACACAAGAAGACAAATCTTGTTACTCTCCTGTGCTCACTGTTTTTCTAGGTCTTCTGTCAGTCTGACACATATTATGCGCAGTGTTCATGTTCATTTCTGTCAAATATTTTTTGTACAGTTACATCAAGTGTGAAGTTAAATACCCTTTAAAAAGGATAAGCTGCACATAAGAAACCTCAGCTTACCAGCTCACTTAAATGAGTTGATATTTGGGAAAGGCTTCCCTTTTGCTTCTACTAAGTAGAAGGTTAAGTAATTTACTTCTGTGGGCTGACCATAGCGCTCAAGTTTTGTATTTTTTAATACTGTTATTAAACCCAATGCAGAAGTCTGCTTTATAGTGAAGTGTGATAATGTAAGAAGTGCTATTCTATGTGATCCAAATCAGTAATGATCTGTGTCCCGAAACTGCACACAAAAGCCAGGATTCATTCATGCTAGAGCTCAGTTCCTTTCCAAAGCAAATATTGCATTAGGTGTCATCTGATGTTACAGAACACTGGCAATATATATGGATATTCTGGTTTGAAGGTCAGAACGAAAACACCTAACCATGCCACTTCCATGTCTTCTCTTGTTCTAAATCTACTCAGTAACAAGATAACACCATCTTTAGGCAGGGGAACTTGGGACTGTGAGCATTCGGTCAGTGTCGATGCAACAAGATCAAGTTGCTCAGCTCTGGGATTCCAACTAGAAATCCAGTTACTGAAGACAGAGAATAAAGACCCTCAGGTCTTACAAAACCTTAAATAAACTCCTGAGAACTTGAGTACCATTTGTTTAGCATCTAGTGCTACAGCAACACTTTGTGTTTCTGTTTCAGAAAAGGAACACAATGTGCAAAGCTCAGAAACTTCCTACAGCAAAACTGTTACAAGAAATGGTGGATGGTTTAACCACAGCAGGCAACTAAGTATCACACAGTCACGGAATGAAGGGTGGAAAAGAAGCAGAAACAGATCTGAATGAATGAAACTGAATGAACAAGAAGCAGCTCTTATTTTGCTACTATACATTCAACACGAAGGCAATGAAGGTGCATCGAGTGTCAGGAAGGAACTGTAGTTGAAGTTACATAAAATGCTCCTATATTCTGATGACAAACAAAACACTTTTAAGACTCCTTTTCCCTGAGAGAATTTTCTTGCACTTAATTCTGTATCTTCCAAAAGCAGAAACATTTTATGTTTTTCAAGATTTTCTTATTGGGAAAATTTCACAACTCCTTTCATGAAACATAGTGCTTACAAAAGCTTTGTTATTATACATTCATAAAACAAGAAGAAAGAATGCTGTACCACATATTTAACCTATACTTTATATGTATATACATACTTAAAATCTTTTATATACATACATTCACACATTCTTGTGCAGATGGAGGTAGTAATCACAATAAGAAATCCCCCTTTCTAGTACCATCCATCATCCACCTTTCATTTATAATGCTACTGGAGCAGAGTGAGACATTTGAGACACTTTGTTTGTTTTCAAGGTTTGTGTGTGAGGATTGTCTCTCGGATCTCACTGAGCTACAGGAATGAGCTATCAGCCTCATTCAACTCCTTAAACACCCTTAAGCTGAATTACAGTCTGGAATCCTACATACAATCAGCTGTAGGTCTGATATCGTAGCAGAGCAGTCAGTTTGGAAATACAGTTCTTCATTTCAAGGGCATTCTGAAATATGGTTCAGAATGAAACAGACCCTAAATCTCTTTGAAGTGATTACACTTGCATATGCAGCTTTGGTCTCCCAAGCAGTAAAAGGAAACAATCACAGTTCTTTTCGTGTTCTCTTAGAAAAGCAGTTAATAATCAAAATGAGTCAGTATTTCTAGTATTTCTAGTGGCTTTTGATTTCTAAACAGGTAGTGAATATAAGCATTTCAAGAAACTTCAAAAGGAAGCCTTTTCTTCCCTTTGCAGGACCAACTACTGTCAAAGTTAATTGATAATGCACTCTGGTTTAAAGTTGAGGAACTCCTGCTTTGTACTGCTTAGAAAACTCTAAAATACTTAATATCTAAATTTCTAAATTAACGTATAACTCTCTAGTATTTCAGTTCTTGATTATACCATATTTTTATTTGAACAATACCATTATTTCATGGAATTTAAAACTGTTCCTCTCCTGCTACATGCCTTAATCACAGAATCATAGAATTGCTCAGGTTGGGAAAGATCTTCAATATCATCAAGTCCAACTGCAACCAAACCATATTTATCTTTATTTCTCATGGAAAAGGAATTAGAGATAAAGGTGCTGTACTTTGTTAAGCCCAAGAAGCACTCTGAAAAATAAAAGGCACCATATCCAACAAATCTGGAGCCATAGTTGTCCTGCTGGACAGAAGCTGAGTCATAACCCAATAAGATACTTCAAATGCAATTCCAGGAGTCATACAGATATTTCAGTAGTCATATAATCACCTTATATTGTCAGCTTTAAGTTTCATGCATCCCAACTTATAAGCAGGAACAAACAGAACAGCCAATCCAGAATCCAATCAATTATGACAATGTGGGAATGCTCTTTTTTTCTCCTCTGCTCGTTGACTCTTTAGTGAGGATACTTAAGCATTTGCTACTTCTTTCTGCTTATGTCTCTTTTTCTCAAATGTAAAACACAAAGAACAAGTTTACTGAAACATAGACATTATGTTGTGTGGAAAGTGGCCTAAACCTTCAGACTGAAAAAGGGGTGATAACTAATGCTTCAAGGACAAAAATACCCTTGCTAAAACTTTTCACACCCCCTACCCCAGGTTCTTCTCCCTCACATAAAGTCACGACTTCTTCAAGGCCCTCATTAACTTCATACAGTTAGGTACACTGTATCATCAACCTTGGCTTGATCTTCAAATTCCAGCAAGACCTCTCGGCCTGATGCATGTAATACATTCTCAGAAGCCTTTGCAGGTTTAACAGTGTGGAAATCAGTATTTTTTCCACCCCTTCTTTTCCCCTCTGGCTACTGATCTATAGTACTATCTTTCTGATGTTATTCTGCTAGGTGATCACATTAAAGAAGTAGTTCCGATGAAAACTGAGCACGCTGCTACACAAAATCAGAAAACAGAACAACTGACTGTGATGACCCCTCATAACTGGGAACAGTTGTTGCAAGAGGCTGAGCTCTCATCTCATAGTTCTTCGTTCCAGGAAAGCAGTGCAGCCTTTTAAAGGGCAACAAAGATGATAAAGGCCTTAAAACACCTTTCTTAGGAGGAAAGGCAGAGATACCTAGCTGTGTTCAGCCTTGAGAAAAGAAGACTCAGAGGGGATCTGATCCATGTCTATAAATATGTAAGGAGCAGGAGGCAAAGGGATGAGGACGGACTCTTCTCAGCAGTGTGTGGTGACAGCACAAGGGGAAATGGCCACAAATGCATATGTACAGATGCAGAGAATGTTCTGCACAAATGTGGATGGGGAATTCTTCACAGTGCAGTGACAGAGCACTGACACAGGCTGCTCAGATTGGTTTCCAGAAAGAAAAAACAATCCTCACACTAAATATTGGATCAACAACAATTCGGACAGTTTGCAATGTTACAAATTTTACTCCCTCTAAAATTCCCCATCATCACCTGATGAAGAAGGTGGACAGAATTTTTGATACTGTGTTTAGAAAGTTGTTGGTATCTCAAGAATGATGTTCAAAAAATACAGCACTGATATAAAATAGAAAAGGAACACAGTGCCCTGGCAGCCCAGAAGGTCAACTGTCCCCTGGGCTGCATCAATAGAGGTGTGGCCGGCAGGGTGAGGGAGGTGATGCCGCCCCTCAGTTCTGCCCTGGTGAGGCCTCACAGGGAGCACCGCATCTGGATACACAGCCCTCAGTATAGGAGACATGAACACATTAGGGCACGTCCAGAGGAGGACCACAAAAACGATGCAAGGGATCTCACCTCCCCTATGGGAACAGGGGGAAGAAAGCTGGGGCTGTTCAGCCCAAACAAGAAAGAGAAGTATGCTGGGAGACCCACCCGATGGTGGCCTTTGACTATGTGCCAAAGGGCTGTCAGAAAGAAGGGGGCAGGGTCTGTGGTGATAGAACAAGGATAAATGGGGCCAGGGTGGGGCAAAAGGGTGGGGCCGGGGCACCTGTGACAGCACAAGAGTTACAGTGCTGCACAGCGCTGCTGCTGCTGCAGTTCAGCCCAGGCCAGCGGTGGTGCAGCAGCAGGGAGGAGGCCAGGCTGGACAAGGCCTTGCAAATGCCAGCCCCAGAGGAGGTTCTAAGCCTGCAGCGAGGGCTCAGCCACTCAGAGGAACACTGAGAGCAGGGCTTCGTGCTGTCACTGCCAGCACTGGCCTTCCTCAGCCCCTGCTGCCTCCCAGCTCCTATCAGACCCCATGGGTCGGCATCTCCCATCCTCACTCCCCCAAACTGTGCACGAGCTCGCACCAAGCCCCACTGACCCTTCTTCTCTTTTCCCCCTTCCAGAACATGAGTTTTGTGTTAGCCCTCACTGTTCTTCTGCAGAAAGTGCGCAACACTGGCGACGATTCTGAGACAGACACGCTCGTCCGCATGCCGCAGCACAAGGAGTTTCTGAGACAGCAGATGGCATGGCAGCTGCAGGAGATAGAGCAGCTGAACCAGGAGCAGAGTGGAACTGGCACACAAGCCCTGCCCTTCGCTGCCTTGCCATCCTGGCAGCTTGGGGTCCTAGCTGCAGCCCTCATCTTGTTCCTGGTGCTCTTCTGGCTGCTCAGGAAATTGAGACGTCACGTGAGCATCAAAGCCGATAGCACAAAGGAGGAGGAAGAGGATGCCCAGGAAGACCCCAATGGTTGGCAACCCACATGCAAGCCGGTGCAGCAGCTGCACCAAGTGGAGACTTGTTTAGAAACAGCATCATCAGTAACATCACTGTCATCCCTTCTAGAATAAACTTTCCTGGCATTTGTAAATGTTGTCAGAATTAACTCCTACGTTTTAATTCTTCTGGGCTTTTTGCATAGAGCATGGGACTAGTACCATGAATGCATGTCCTCTCAGTACCTGGTATTGAGATACCGCGTATCTTGCCTTGGAGTGCCCAAACACTTTCTAAAGATTAATTTCTCAGAAGTCTATGAGATCTACCTCGCAATTAGAAAAGTAAATCTGTCAGATACTGACTTCACATTTAATCGCTTCAAGGCCTTCAAAATGCTATAGCCTAGAGTAAAACCATAGCAAGTAGGCTTGCTGCAACAGCAGCATAATTTGGAAGAGACTCTACAGTATCATTAGCAGGTATCGTGTCACTGGCTTATTAACATTTGAATAGGCTTTTCATTAAAAGAAAAAACAAAAAAAAAAAACAAAAAAACAACACTTTAAACACACACATCCTGATTCCAGAAATGCTTTGCTGGTAAAATGCTCCTCATACAACAGCAGAACGTAATGCTGTTACAGGATGGAAAATACAGCAGTGACAGCATAGTAGCAAAGTCCTAGGCTACAGCAAGTGAGGATATGCTCAAATACAGCAGCCATAAACACAGAAACAAAGAGGGGAAAAAAAGAAAATCCACTTACATCTAGAAGGCCCAGGGTAGACAGAAATCTCTAGTAAAACACCCTTGACCCCACTGACAACTGTTAAATGTGGTCTGGGAAGGGGTAGAGGCAGGATTCACCCCTTCCTGTCACTCAGGTACATTGTATGCACCTGAGCTCCTCTGGGTTGGCCCTGCCTTCCCACCAGGTGCTTAGTCACTGTTCCAAGACATGATTTTGCATTTCTTCTACAGTGCATGAGCTAGTTTTCTTCTGCCATTATGTGTCAGTTTCCATCATCAACACCTGCAAGAAAATCAACAACAAAACAAAACAAAACTCCTTTTTGTTCCAAATACGTATGTTGACATACAGCAATATTTGTTATCATGACATTTTTGGGCATGTTTTAATGTGGCTTGGTTCTTCATTTCTCATTTGAAAAGCCATAGTACATATATAGTTCTTACATATGCAACAAATTGACCTGCAAGCTCATGCTGGTTTACACAGAATTAATCTGATAAAGATTTCCTGAGAGCAGTTGTGGAATAAACGTGCACAAACACCCACTCTCTGCTGTAAATTGAGCTGAGCAGCAGCACTTTATTTCCAAGGTATAGAACATGGAGAAGAGTGACAAAGGTTCAACCCAGTATCTACATAAGCTCTGAATTGAAAAAGGGAAGGGAAGGGAAGGGAAGGAAACTAAGCATATTTACTTTTATAGGAGATGCAAAGTGTTTTGTGAGGGAGCCTGGCAGGGCAGAGTGGCATCTGCATGAAAGATGTGCTGTCACCCCAGCTGTGAGGCGTGTTCCTGGCACCTGGGAACCTGGTGCCCATCCATCTGCACTTACTGCTGGTCACCAGAAGCACTGCTGTGTCCTTGACCAGCTTTTAGGTCTAGCGAGGCCTGCTTCTACAAGGAAGTGATTCAAATTCAAATTGTCTGTGGGGTTTGTTTGTTTGTTTGTTTGTTTGTTTGTTTTTTCAATTTTGTACTTCAAATTCTATTTTTGCCGGAATCAGTTGAATTTGGGTTGGAATGCAGGAAGTCTGAAGATTTGTGATTTTATTGTAGTTGTAGAAGTTAATTTCAGGCTGTCTCGATGCTACCGAGAACGCGCGCAAGACTGTCGGAAACGGGAGTGGTAAAACAGCTGAACGCACAGCTGCGTGAACGCACAGCCGCGCCGCCAGCTGAATCGTCTGCCAAAGAGGTACACCGTTTTTCGGGGTGGCAGAGAGACACTGGCACCACGAGGAGCTGTACTTGCGCAAATTACCACCTGGGCTCGCTTAGCTAGCAGCGCTGGTACCCGCGCTGCCCGCATCCCAGCTTGAGGGCGCCGAGGAGGGCTCAGACACGAACCGGAGCGCCACGAGGGGGCGCTGTCCGCACGGGCACCGGCCACAACTGCCACGCCACCAGCGAGCGGCGCCGTTCCAAAGCTGCCGCCAGGCGGGGCCCTCGGCGGGTGGGAGAAACGGGCTTAAAACGGGTCCATACACGCCTCGTTTGGTGCGACGGGAAAGCACGTCTCACGTGTGAGAGCCTCGGAAAGTTTCAGCCTTAAGCTGGGGCGCTACGGCTATTTTTGAGCAGGGGCTGGCGCTTGGGAAAAGCTCCTTCCCGTGCAAATCTGAAAACGGTAAAGGGGACGGGGCGTTTAAAGAGAGAAACCCCGATGCTCGGCGATGCTGACGCGGTGTAGGCGGAGACGGGAGCGACAGCAGGCAAACCCCGCAGCGGAGATGGGCGGTCCCTTCGGATCGCAGCCATCAGGGCGTAGCACTGATGGTCGGCCGCCTCCCAAACTACGGATTCAGCCGTGGTCTTTCCGCTCGACAGAAAGCTCTCGCCGAAAAGGATGCGGCGGTTCAGGTCTCTGACTGCGGGGAGTGCTCGAGCTTGTTGCTGCCGGTGGAGGGCGGCAGGGGTACAGCCTGCGTGAGGTGTGAGCAGGTGGATGGTCTGCTCGGTGTGGTGGCAGAGCTCAAGGAAGAGGTGGGGAGGTTAAGGAATCGGGGAGTGTTAGCAGGAGATAGGCCAGAGGATTAACTTCCTGCTATGCCTGTGGCACCGGGGTGATATCCTCCAGACAGTGGTGGGCCCCTCTCTGTTGATGTTTGGCGGAGGGAGGGGACCTAAGAGATGGGAGGGAATGGAAACAGGTCTCAGCTCAGTGTTGCAGGCAAACCCCATCCCTAACCACCACGTTTCCCAGGTGCCCCTGCACAGTAGGTTTGAGGCTTGGAATTTAAGGGAAAGGTGAGTGAGGTTGCAGTGGGAGGTCCACCCAGGGCGTTGTCTAGGGTCAGGCAATCAACTCCATGCCTCAAGATTGCCCCTGCCAAGAAGGAAAGAAGGGTAACTGTAGTAGGTGACTCCATTCTGAGGGGAAACACAGGGCACTGTATGTCAGCCAGACCCTAACATCAAAAAGGACTTCATCACATTGGGGCAGTTAGCTTTCGGATCAGGAGTATAGGTGGTATTCTCCTCTAGCCCTACAATGGCAACAAGGGATACTGAGAGGATGAGCAAAACCCATCTCACAAAAAACATGACTAAGAAGGTGCCACCACAAGAATTTTGGCTTTTTATTTATCTGTTTTTAAACTACGGGACAGTTTATTCAGTGCTTGTGCCAGAACAGGCTGAGGTGCAGGAACAATCAGGCACTGAAAACAGTCTGCCCAGGGAGGTGGTAGAGGCCCTGGAGGTGTTAAAGAAATATTTAGATGTCATACTGAGAGACACAGTTTAGTGGGGAAGCATTGGTGGTAGGTGGATGGTTGGACTGGATGACCTTAGAGATCTTTTCCACCCTTACTGATTCTATGACTCTGTGATATACAACCTCCATTAAAATTATGAAGTAAAAATAACTGATTACAAAAGTATAAGGAAAATACAAGTTCTAGTTCAAGGAAAGGTCTGCCTCTACAACACATGAGAAAAATCAACTGATAGAGGTCACTTAAATGTTACTGTACTTGTCTCTTGAAACAACCGCTCAGGTTCGTTGGTAATAGCACCTGCTAAATGCACCATGCATGACTACTTGATGCTGTTAGTATAAGCAGGCACCGTGGTTACTAGCACTAAAAGGTGCACCGGTGTAAAGAGCCAGAGCAGCAGTGACACATGAGCATTAAAGCTGGGCATAATGCACAGGAAAAGCATCAACAACTTCAATGGGCTGCTGCTTCCTGGCAGGCAATAGATCGCACTCTATCCTTGTGGCCCTGGGTTCACATGACCACCATGATGTCTTCTAATGGCTTCCGTGTCAGTGCAGGCACAGTAGCATCTTTCTTGGGATAGCCCACAGGGAGCAGCAAGAGCAGCTTCTCATTTGCTGGGCGCTGGAGCAACGTCCGGAGCTGGGGCCCACAGTTCAGGGGTGTGGTGGTCACCGTGTACAGACCAGCATTCTGCAAAGAGACAGGAGCAAAGCAAAACAAAGGTCTGTGCTGGGTGATTTTGTACTCATTATTCTCCTGAGACCTGTATGCATTCTCGTAGTGACTAGCCCAGAAATACTGCTTTACTATACTCTTCTGCAAGCTTTGGAACATTGCCCCAGCAGAACCACAAAAGATTACTATTTTGCCTTCAGGGAAAAGAAAGAAAAACAACAAACCAGCATCTTTCCACTGCAGCAACAGCCCAGACTAATGGAAATAGCTCAACTCCCTGACATACCTGTACTCCACATAGCAGGAGTCTGCCTATGGTGTGCTTCTTGATGGGGAACATGTGGCTACAGTGAAAATGAGAGGCACTCACAGTGCTTTCACTGGAATGTCACCCCATGGGGTTCATCACTCACACAGAGAAATGTTTTGGTTCTTAAAATCAGATTGTTGGCAGGAAGATGTCTTACAGCTTTCTGAATGTTTGTTCCTGCTCAAGATGTAGATGTACCTCACAAGGATAGGAGGCACAGGCTCTGCCTCAGAATTTGTCATAGGAGTCTGTGACAAACATTCTGGCTTACATCAGAAACTGAAAATAATTCTGTGCGTCACTCTGCCCTCATATGAAATCTCAAAAAAAAAAAAAGAAAAAGAAAAAGAAAGAAAGAAAGAAAAAGAAAAGGAAAAAAAAGAGCTGACACTATCAGAAAGCCATGATCACGCAGCTGAGGTGCCTCTTCATCGTTGCGCACATGGATTTCAGTCTCTTCCTGCACATAATGCAAAGCATGTTGGTTGGCTTCAAGATGCAGAAGGCAGACACTGAGATATGCTCAGGCAATGTGCCTCTTATATTTGTCCGTATCTGTGATCTTCTGAAGAGGAGAAGAACTAACAGTAGTCCTTGGCACCATGTCCTTTAACACTGTCAGTTAGCTTCTAGGAGCTGGGGAAGAGATGGCACTAAGGAGCTGAACAGTTAGTAGGGAATCTCAGAAGTTTCACCTGATGATGAGCTAGCAGAGAAGAAAGTGGAGCTTTATCACTCCCACAGCTTCTAATTTAGTCACCTGTGACATGGAGCTGGTTCTGCCCTATTTTTGTGCATCCCCTTTGCTGTCAGCTCTAAGGGGAGAAAATAGAGGTTCCTGTGCAGCTGCAGAGCAGCAGTACTCCCAGGGATGGGCATTTGTACCGCCCACTTCTCAGATATCCCATCCTGAAGATTCTCCTAAGGAAATAGCAATAGCAGGCAGGAAAAAGTCATTCAAAACAGAATGGAGGAGAAATGTCAGTTCTCAGTAGGGAATTGGCCTAATATAAGAGGTGGCATCTTGCTGTTATCCTGCTGACAGTCCAAGCTAACAATCAGAATATCTTCACTATCAAAGTACTCATGTGAGTATATCAGATACATCAAGCAGAAGCGAGCACTGAAAAACCACAGAGAAAATCCAACTGGCTGGTGTCAAGCATGCTGAGCTTTAGAAATCAGTACATTTTCAGAAATATCTCAGAAAGACTGAATGAAATAGTACAGCCTGTTCTGTAAAATATGTCCCTGATATTTTTCCATCATCGTGAGCTAAATGGATTCGGGGTCAAGCCACCTTTTAGAGGTTACTGAAAACGTGGTTCTGAACAGCCATAATTTTGGTAACCTACAGACCTTTTTCAGCCCTGATAATGTAAAGCAGAAACCACATTAGGCAAAAACCACAGATGCTGAAGCCTGTGATAGGAGAACAATGACAACACTGAAAGTACATTGCCATTGCATTTTCCTTTTTCCTAAACAGTATTGACAATGGAAATCAGCACAGGCATAGGCCTAAGCAGAGTAACTTTAAAACTCAAAACTAAGATATACTGCCCAGATTTCAATGATCTGGAGGACTGAATGTTAAAACCTAAATTGGGTTCCGTCCTTTTTTCAGCAGAACAATATTGATAAGTAATCCAAACCAATATACTGACCCTCAGCGTCCCAGTTCTGTCAACATACCTGCAGGGCAGCAAGGAGCATGCCACAGGCAATAGAAACACTGATTTCATTGTAGTAGTGGGTCTTCTTTTTGCCATTTGGAAGCCTTCCATACACCTGTTTGAAAATGAGGATCAGATAGGGGGCAGTGTCCAAGTACTCCTTGATCCAGTTTGTTCTGCAAAAGGATAATATTTAAGACATTTATTCTACAATTCTTTCACTTTCCCATAAGTCACATTTGCCTTCTGCAAAGGTTTGGTAAAGGTGCATGACAATTATAGCAGTAGGCTAAAACTTAAAACATGTTCTGTAAAGGATTAAGTATTATCAGCTTAAACAGAAACATTTCTAAAAAAGCTTGAATTGAGTTCTGAGGTTTAACACATTCAACTGAGGAACTGAAAAGTAGAATTGCAAAAAACAGGAGTGAGGTCTTGACCTCTTATCTATGGACTGGCCTCATGAACATTTGTCCTTAAGATGATTTAATTCCTAAAATTTTGCCAACCTGCAGCTTTACCTGTTATCATCAACACCAACATTTTTGTGATTGCGGGGAAAACAACTGGCAGAAAAGATCAAAACTGTTTGGTCTAAGGCATAAACCTAAATATATTCTTACTACAAATGTTGCTGTTCTGTTTCTGGATATTTCAGCTCTATTAGAATTCATTTGGTTCCCAACTTGTTACCGTGAGAATATATACAATAATGATGTCAGATTCAGGTTTTTTCTTTGAAGTTTATTTTGTACTACTCTCATTCAAAATATAAAAATACCACATTTTAGTAGTTTTCATAGCATGTAAGCACCTGAAAAAATAGTTTTCTGAAAGAAAGAGAACAAATAAACACTATAGAGCTTGTGCACATGCTTCATTTGACAATCCAAGACATAGTATGTATCCCCCCATTGTGTGGAGTTATTCAAGTCAAATACACTTTGTAGGGCGTTTCAAAAAATTAAATATTACATAATTCAATGAGTGCATAAAATCTAGCCTTTGGGCTACCACAGCCAACTGCAAAACTCCTAATAACCGTGGGAGCTTCACAACTTGACAAACAACAGAAAAAAATGGGACAAGATTTCTGACAATCGAGATTATATAGGAAAATAAAAATGACAAAGCCAAATGCTTGGAAAAGTCTCAAAATTGAGAGTGTGTAATTATTTTTACTCAAGGGAATTTTATAGGTCAGCTAGCAAGGAACTACTCATATTTTTAAGTTTTTCACACCAATCTTAAACCTTAGAAATATCTAAAAACAAAGAAGGAGGGAGAAAAGGAAAAGTATACTAGAAGAAATCAAGACAGGTTTCATTTATCATTTCAATTTTCTAGACTACATTGCTTTCAATAAGATTGTTATCCTGAGAATCAAGACAAAGCCAAACAACAGGGAATGGTATGCTTGAACATAATTAAATGGTATGCTGAACATTCAAATCACTTATTTTAATCCCTTTTCTGGAAAGACTGAAGCACAGTGACAATGAGTAGCCAGAATTAACTTAAAGACAGCAAAAAATGAAATGATCCTGCTGGGGGGAGCTCCAACTTTCCTCAGACAGGAGTTTGGGAAGAAGCCCAGCTGAAAATTAGCGAAAGGATCACAGTATAGAGACTCTAGCACCACAATGGCTGGGACAGCCTCTGACCTCATCATCTTTCTCTGTAATCTGGAAGTAGGAAGTGTTTACAGCTGCCCTCCTAAGCAGCACCAGAAAACAGGGGAAGCTTAAGGACCTAGGAGCTGAAAGAACATACTTAAAACAAGATTTAAAAAAATTAAGCTGGATATTTTCAGAGGTTTTGTGTTGTTGTTTTTCTTTCTGAAAATAAATGCCGAAATACAGAAAGAAAAGCACAGGTACAACTCCCAGCAAAACACTGCTCTCTCCAGCATTCTCAACCAACTGAATTTTTCATACCTTAATCTCTTCAGGTCATTAACCCATCTATCTCCCATCCTTTTTTTGTAGTTTATTTCTTCTTCTTCTTCTACGATCTCCCGAATCCTATGTTTTAAATCTGGATCTTGCACTACCACAAAGGTCCAGGGCTCAGTGTGCGCTCCACTGGGTGAAGTACCTTAGTATGAGAATGGGAAAAGATGAAGAAAGAGTTAGCAGAATTCTGGGAGAGAGTGTGCAGTGAGGGGTATAAGCTCTTCCCTTTGGGCTTTCAACTGGCCATCAAGAGCAATGGGAAACCAAGCTGATGAGCTGGGAGAAAAGGACAGAGAAGTTTTGGCAGACAATCTCTGCAGATGTAAATGTAGAGTTCCATTCAGTGACTATGGTTAGTCCTTTCAAAACACTATTGAACAGGAAGGAAAAGTCAAGGATTTGTAAAAGTTCATTTGTGGTTCTTTATGATACGGCAATAATGTGGTGCGATATGTGCATGTAGTAATATTAATGCAAAGTATTATGCCCAAAACAGCATATCATCTGAATATGCAACAAACTAAGAAATGGTTTTAGCTGAAGGGCAAAACTAATAGCTTTCAAGGAAACAAGTCTAACTACCCACAGGAATCTGTCACTGACTGACAAAAATGGCAGATGTCTGCATCGTGCAGTTCCTCATACAGCATACAGGTTTGCATTTGCTGTCCCAAAGACAGCTGGTCTATGTAGGTGAGCACATATTCAATCTGCAGTTGCTCATTGAGCCCTGATCATTACGCACTGACATTACTGGAGAGCATTTTAAATGCCTAACAGATGAAAGCCAGAAGCTGAAGGATACAGTCGTCTGTGCAAGCTCACAGAGAAATAGGGTAAAGGCCACTCTTCAGTCTAGCCCAACATAAATAATTAAAAAACATTTGAAATTCTTGGATATATAGTACATTTGCTCATGTAAGCACTGAATTCAGCTTGAGAAACATTCAGGAATAAGCAGCTTAAGCTATCTATTGTTTACATTAATATGTGTTTGTATCAAGAGCCTCATCTCTCTCCCTCAGGTTCGGGTAAGAACTGATGACATTTATGTTTTGCTTTGTTTTCTTTTCCTCTCACACAGCTCAAAGCTTTCAGGGTTACAAAGTACTTCATCTGCACTCCAGGCTTGTTCGCTTTGCTGCATTTGCCAAAACATGCTCAGTGTTTTAATGACTCCCAGCTAATTAGAGGAAGATGGAGACTTGTTACAGTGCAGTAACAAAGCTGCTTACAATTTTAAAGAGAAAACAATGCACATCAAATGCTAAGAATCTCCTTATTAATAATCCTATTAAAGTCTATTTAACTTTCCTCTAAGGTGGCTTATGAATATTGTTCTGTACCAACAGTGGCAAGTTCACAGAATTAAGATAAATAATGAATGTCAAATACAATACTGGCTGAAGTCAGTGTTACTAAAGCAGAAATAAGATTAGATGAGGACATTACAATGATAATTTGAAACACGAATTCTCAAAAAAATGAAAATTCATATCTGATCCTCAGCCAAACCACACTCTAGTTCCTCTGCACACATCCCAATCATGCAACAGAACCCTGACACTTATACTGGAAAGACTGGAAAAGGTTTTTTTGGTCTTAAACTGAAACATTTTTCCAAAATTGAATCTTAACCATCTATATCATCTGAAGTGCTTCCCACATCTGAGTAAAGCTCATAAATTTGTTTTGGGAAAAAACAACAGCAACCAAAAACTACATTATGAAGAATGAATTTGAAAGCATGTGAAGTACACGTGGTTTGACGTTTTTGGAGAGAAAACATTTCAATATTCCTATTTGAAAGATATTTCACAGAAAAGTAATTAAATTTAAAAATACCTTTAAAAGCTTAAAAATGAAAGATTTTCTCCACAATTTTGAATTTTTTTTCTTTTTAGGTGCAATGAAAATATAAAATAATTGAAAGTGCTCCAAAACAATCCCTGACATACAGTCATTGGAGATGATTAAAGGTGATTAATCTTCAAACAATCAATGGAAACTTACTCATTATGGCTTCAGATGAGCCTAGGAAGATCATAATCCAAGTTCCAATTCCCTTGGCTTTTCCATATCATTTTTACACAGGGGAACAGCTATGCTGAAGGTTGTTTTTTTCAGACTTTGAACAATGCAGTACCTACCTGCTGTTCTGATGACATTATCGATAACCTCCCTGGGGACTGGCTCATCACTGAGAAACCTGACAGACCTCCTCTTATTGAGAAGCTCATAAAATGTCTTTGACCTTTTAATCATTTCAGCCTCACAGTAGCGGTCTGCAACAAAGGGGACATGGGCAACGTTTTCATCAAGCCCTTGCCACTCTTCATCAACCTCTGCAAAAAAATACAAGTGGTTAGGGATTTTTTTGATGGAGAACACTGAGATTTTTGACATTCACTGCTGTAATTCACTTTGCCCTCTACTGGCATATATTTCACTTCTACACTACTGAAAAGACAAAGTCTGAGGTTTCATTTGACACAACTGATTGATCCCAAGCTCCAGCTAATGAACAAAAACTTTGTTTAAGTACCAAGAAGCAAAAGGAATCTGGCCATAGCAATCATGATCCAGGAAGAAGTTACGTCCTTTTACTCTTCAGTCTGCAAGTGTTCCTATAAAAGTGGATTATAAGCTGAAATAACAGTGAGAAGGTGGGCAACATTTCAGCCTGCTTTTCTTCAGTAAGTAAATCTGAACACATACGTGCATCTCCAAGCAGTCTAGTAAGGAGGAAAAAATAAAAATAAAAAAATCAATCAAATTACTGAGATTAAGAAAAGAGCTTAACTATCAAGATGTGTAAGATTTCCTCTGAAGAGATGAATGTCAGCTTCTTCCTATGTTCATGTTTCATAGGCTATGTGCAAATGTGACTTTGTGGTTAAGTTCTTTGGTTTCATGGGACTTTCAGCATAAAGGGAAATTGGTGATAGGCATTTATACTTAGGATAACATATCAAACACAGGGTATTGCATTTCTTGTTCTAACTTAAGAACTCAGAATGGTTCCTTATTTCACTGAAATGAAGCTTTCCTTTTCTTTATCTCATAAAATACATCTGCTGTCTCTGAAATCTTTTTCTTCTTCTCCTCTGTGTTCCTGGAATTAACAGGAATTGCAATTTTTGCCACTATGACATGGAAGTTAAAAGCACCTCAATTTTGCATTTCTGCTAGTCAATAGTATTGAGCAATCTGCTGCAGAGGGCTGAGTCAGGAAAAAATATTCCAGTTCTTTTTCAGTTGCTATTAGGTTGTTGTTTCAAAATCATAGTGGCCTCCAATGCAAATTCAAACAGAACTAATTCTGTGTTTTTCTAGTACACAGTTGCCTTAGAGACCAGGCTGATTCCTGTTAATTTTATAAATACCATTGAAATATCCACAAGCATGGCTCAGCTTATGCAAGAGGATACAATATATCCAGTTGTACATGTTGAATCTAAACAGTGATTCTGGACCCCAATAACGATTCATTTTATATACAAATAAGTCACCCAATAAGTTTGTTCCTTTCAGCTTCTCATAGCTGTGTTAGGCATGCTCAGTCAAGTCTACAAGAACCTGGCTACAGAGCAATGGAAAGCAGAGACCCATTGTAAAATCATTTTGTGCGAATCTTAAACATTCAAATTGAAAAGAAGAAAAACACAAAAGGAAGAGGATGTATTTTTCTAGCATTCCCTTTGTGTTATACATTTAGTACACTATATTATTTATTATTCAAATAACAACTAGCTGGTTAGAATTTGCACCTTGCTAGAAATCTGGTAATCTCCTTCATAAATCTTCACACACCTCTCTTTTGCTGATCCTCCTCCACACTCAGCAAAGGGAATACGACTGGCTTACAAAGGCTATGTTTACATTACTCTGGGAAGTAGCCTGAACCAGGAGGGTTACACTTTCTTGGGCTCATTGATACAGACAGAATACAAAAACCTGCAAGCTTTAGATGCATGAATTCTCCCAAAATCTCCTCTTGAAGGACTTCTGAGCCTGAAAGCTGGAGTTGGTTTGCTGCCTGCAGCTGACCTCTCAAAATCCATCTTGTGTATGCAGGTATTTCTGATATAACCAATATACTTATTGCTGCACTGAGAATTAACAGTAAAGCAGACTGAAGCATATCCTAATTTTATCTACAGGCACTTACATAAGGAGTTTCTAAATGGGAAAAGTGTTGCCTTTATGATAACAAAAAACTCTCTGAAATCAGCTGAGGTTGCACACATGTATCATAAGACGGAATATGACCAGAAAGCAGCACTGAATTTACATATTAGATTAGTGACCTGGTGAAAATTTCAAGTCAAACTATATTATTTATCTTTAGACCAGTATGCTGTAGTGACCATTCCTATTCATTTCCTAAGCTTACTGTACTGAGTGTCCTGAGAATCAGAAATAGGATACTTCTATCTATAATAACTTAGAAATAGTCCAATAAAAACTTAGCCTCAACAGTTCCTACGTGCTCTCATTATTTACATCCTTATGATGAGGTTTTTTCCAAGTTTCAGAAAGCAGGAAATAACCTACATCCAATGCACTGTACCTTTTATTCTTTCTTAGTTTCTACCAGGAGGAAAAAAAAAAAAAATGTCTCTTAAGCTTATCCAAGCCCTGCTTGGTCATCTTTTTCTCTACTATTATTGCAAAATCATCAAAAATCATTTAGGGTCAGAGATACAGAGTCCAGTCTACAAACTACCGAAACCTTTACAAAAGAGGTTTGTCAAGTGGGAGTTTAAGGCTGGAAAAAATCTGTGTGTAATCTCTGTACCTGATTTTGAAACATGAGGAGAGGGAAGTTGAGTAAATGATAAACCATGAATGTCAAAGAACAGGAAGATCAAATTACCTTTATAGATGAGGACAATAGTTAAGAGAATTGACTCAGAGGATATATTTAATGCAAAGAGCATGCTGCTTGTGGACGCTTGAATGCAGAGGCCAAGCCAGTAAACTGGAAGAGCAATCAGCGCCTGTAACCAGAGATAGAATATCTCATTTAAAACAAGACAGAAGAGAGAAGGGAGAGAAGAATCAAGCAACAAAAGCAGTATCCACTTGGGCACGTTCAGGAAACATTAACAGAATTAGGGACTAATTGAAGTGGGAGATTAGAAAGAAATAGAAAAATGATACATCTAAAACAAGGGTAGCTTTTTGAGATGCACTGCTATCTGGGATAGTGTGATATATATGTAAGAAGTTCCTAAAGTCACGTTTGAATTAGGACACATCTATAAGAGCCATATTGCCTCAATTATGCCATTGTTGTGAAGTATATGGTGGAAGCATGGCTTCCTAACTGTAGACTGAAGAGGAAATACTATGATAATACTAGAAATCAGGCTTCCCAGATGAAGCATTGAATACCTTTAACTGGTCTTTTCATTTTGCAGCAACTACCTTAGAGCTTTGGTTTCAGTGAGAGGGGAGAACTTTATTTAAATAAAAAAAAAATGCTCTGGCACTGAGATTATCAGTTCAAACAGTTTAACTGTCTATATGACAAGTTAAGGAAAGCTTTTACTTTGGGGAAAATAAAAGAAAAAATAAATTGAACAATTCACATTGAAAAACTCAGGGATCAGGAATCAGAGACATTCAGTACCTCTTCATATCAGAGGTATAAAATTAATCTCAGGTGTAACTGGTTGAATAAAAATATCAAGTAAATCATGTACAGGCAGCTAAGAATGGATAAAAAGTTAAGCAAGTTAGAAAGTATAAAGCTTGCAGTATTATCAAAGGTAAAGCTGAGTTAAATTTTTTAAGGTTTGTTTTCCTGGATTTATTTTTCCTGTAAGTAGAAGAAAAGCACCTACTCCGTGACCAATATGGTTCAGCATAATAATAACACAGCATGGGGGGGGGGGGTGGGGGGGAAGAATATATATTTTCAAAGATATTGAACATAGGGTAAAGACGAGATGACTACTGAGAATGAATGTTTGAGAAGCACCATTCAGAGTATTTAATTTAGATTACCTAATTTAGAATTGTAAGCAAAAAAAATGTTGGAGTGCACTAAGCTGGAAACACTGGATGAGGCAGGAGAACCCAGAAGTGACAAATCTGACACAAAATCCACAATTTATTCTTTGCTACCATGTTTCTGCTATTCATTCTTAGTAGTTAATGTTATCCATATGCTAAGCTAGAATCATTACCAACACCATCTGTTTGGTGCACGCTCTCTATATCTTAAATGGCTATATCTGGACATATTCCTGTTTGTAGGGTCATGTTATATAATACTACAAATGTTTTGTTTATATCTATGTGTATTCCTTAGTTTGATGGACAGCAGACATCCTGCTAGTCATTTGATTACCTTGTTAGACACATTCTCAACATACTCATAAATTCTGTTGTGTTGTACATCTACAATAGTCATCAGGCTTCTTTTCAAGCAAACCTGAAAAGATTTTGGCTTAGATATCTCAAGTGAAATCTCATAATAGATGTGTCCTTTGAATATATTTTAGAATGATGCTTGTGTTCTTCCCAGAATTCCATGTGGAAACAAAATCAGCTGACAAATCACATAATAAATCCTGCCTTGGTTTGAAGGAAACATTCTTACTATGAGTTTCTACTATTATAAACTCACACTGACAACAACTTATTGTTTACATTTTTGCTGGCCTCTTACTTTGCCCACAGTGATGCTTCCCTGCGTTACTGCCTCCCAGTTTTATATCATTAAGAAATTTCACTTGTACACTCCTTGATTTTATGAAAGACTGCAGAGTAATATTAACAATTTATTCTGACACTGATCATTGAAGAATGTCACCAATAACTTCAGTCTAGACTGAAGTGTTCACTTTCCAAACTAGCTCTTTCAGTTTCCTCTCTAAGGAATTGCTTACTAAGCTTAGAATTTCTCTTCCAATCCTCTTAATAATATGATGCATAGAATGTAATCATATGCATACAAAGAAAGGCTGTGGATCTTTGTATCTGAACTGATAGACAAATGACCCTGTGCTTCTTTGATTGATGGCCGACTGCTACATAAACTGCCACTATAGGAATGCCAGTAATGAATCCAATCCTGAACTGAATGTGTTTCTAATGAGAAGCTAAAGGAGATGGAGTGCCTTACTTGCGGGATGTAAGTAGTTGTTAGCAAGGTGAGGCTGGAAACCCCAAGAACTGGTCGGAGATCTTAACCAAAAGCAGCATCAAATGGGAGAGACAGACCTTGGAAGAAGAAAGTCAGCGACATAGTATTGGGAAAGAGACCACAAGCCATAATGCAGTTATAGAGGGTTTCTTAAGTTCTTTGCAGAAATGAACAGGCTGTTTTAAACTAACATTTATTTGCTTTATAACTAGTAAATGAAAAATTGAGAGCAAATCTGGTTACTGTCTATAAATCACAAAAGGATTATGAACCAGGCCTGGAAAAGTATCCTAGGAACAAACTAAAGAGGATGGAACAATTAAAAAAAAAAAAAAAAAGAACAATAAATATTAAGTATAGATAGACAGCAGGCAGAGCAGAATTTTAGCCTTTGGTGTGAGGCTCTGGAATAACCTTCCATCAAGGTATTAAAATGGAATCAGGTTTGAGTTCAATCACCTAATGACGAAGACTGAAGCATCAGCAGAGATAAACACAATGAAGCATGATGTCCATGTAAGTCTTCCTAAATGACACACAGAATAAACTGTCATTAAATTGGAAAATTAGATTTCTACCATCTCACTCATGTCAATGGTATTATTATTGAAAGATAGAGGAACTTCTGAACTCGGGGAGAGGAAAAATACATCTAAAGTGGAAGAGATCTATTATAAGAAATATCATAGCCAATTAGCACTGAAGTCTGAGAAGAGATGAAACAATCAGGCCTTCGTAGATTGCTTTATATTTCTTACCAACATTACCAAGCAAAGTCCATACAAATATACAGCAGTAAAATCCCTTTGCTAATAATCTCTGCAGTTGATCCCCAGAATAATAAGTTTGCAAATAAAATTCCTTCTGATCCTCTATTGTAAATTGGCTCTGTATTTACCTTGTCCATCAATTTTATTGATCTGAGTATATGACCCAGAAAGTGACTTATTTGTTCCTGATTTGAGCCAGGTGTGTTGTAGTAATTAACTAGGTAAGGACTCCCTGGACTAAATAATTTGCTAGAAGTTGCCTTTGCAACCACCTTGATTTAACTGTGTAAAACTGAAGTCAAGGGAGACTAGGTACCACCATTTGGGGATCAGATGCCCTCCTCTAGAAGAAATCCCTCATGATTCATGCTTCAAGATAAGGCTGAAGAAACACGTTTTTAATCTATATTTAATTGATAAAAAGACAAGACCTAGTATAAGACACAACCAAACATACAGGCCATTCATACCAATCCACAGCATGACAGTCTCCCATTCTGGATATTATAAATGAAGGAAGAAGATACAGAACAGATGGATATACAAATAAATCTGAAGCACTTCCAGCTAAGGCATTACACAAACCTACTGACTGAATGCTTGCCACTTAACCAAGGAACTGGGTTTCTGGCTGCCCTGAAACATCTTTCTCTTCAGTTGCTGAAAGCATAACAAAGACAGGCCTGGGAGCACTTGGTACTCCCTCTTCTACCATTCACTTCCAATAAGTGGCTCTACTGAGCCTGTCCAAGCAGATCAGCTAATTACACCCAATGCTTCACTGCCCAAAGGTTTGCCCTTCTCAGAAGAACATCCCCTGCTGGTGCCACTTGAAGGAAGGTTTACAATGCTGGTGATGCCTGAGCAAGTTCAGTGCTTTCCTAAGAAACTGAAGGGTGCAACCTGCCCCTTGATCCGTTCCAGAAACATACAAGGGCTGCATATTATCAGGCTGCTTCACTTCCTTGGTAAAGTGCCCTTAGGTCATGGCCAAGTATCAAAAGACTTGGTATTTAGCTGCATTTTTCCATTAGGGGTTATTCAGAATTCAGCTTGTTTACCTAAAGCAGTCCTGGGTTCCAGTTTTAGACAATGATTTAAAAATGCTTCATCTCATCTACCTCAAATTCTCTCCAGAGGAGATACCTCTTTAAGCAGAAGCCAATTTGAGGCATTTAAATAAAAATGAGCTTCTTCTAATAGAGAAACATTAGTGAAATAGTAGAATTTGCTTGACAGGTAAAATATCCTCTGCTGTTCAGTAAAAAAAAAAAAAAAAACCATCTCTGTTTAAATTCCATGTTTCCATTTTGGCATCTACTGTGATCAGTGAAAGTTTTTACACTGACAAGGTGAATATGTTTGATCATTTATTATAACTGAATAAAAGATCCCTTCCAAGCTGATCGTATGCTCTCCCCTTCACCAAGCATGGGACTATTTTTTTTTTTTTTTTTTTAATCTGGAAATAAAAGACCTTCCTGTTTTTCAGACACCTTGGCTTTAAATCTCAAATTTCTCTTAATTTCATTGAGGGAAAGATTATTATTTCTTTTTAAAATGACAAAGCAAGAAAGTCTAATTTAATGTTAACAGGGCACACTGAGATAGGTTTTGCTTAGAATCTTCTTTTAGCGATTGAATAGATGTGTACCTACCTGTGAATTTCTGTAAACATTTTTTAACTAGTACATTTTGAATTTAGCACCTGAATAAAAGATAGGAGGAAAAAAACTAAGACATAAAATAACATCTTTATATGGAGCTATGACAGTGAGGATCCTCATTAAGGCTAATAGGTTTGTTTATTCAGGGGATTTACATTTATAAACTGATAGAAATAGCTGTGGTCATAGATGTCACAATAATTTAAAAAAATTTCACTTGAAGTACCCACAGGAATTTTAATTTGCAACAGTTTAATTGAACTAGTAACCCATTAGAAAAAGGAAATATAGGACAGTTTTGTATAGCATTTCTTTTGCACTGTATAAAGGAAAGCATAACAGTGAGCTAACTTTCAAGCAGATGTGTATTTTGGAAGTAGCCAACATGGTTTAAAAGGTTCCAAGTATCAACTATTTCTGGAAACTGATACAGAACACTAACTCAAACTACATTGAACATTGAAAAGTAGAGAGAAATAATGGTTCTCAGAAATTGGTATATGTACAGAAAACAACATGAAATACAAGATTCCAAGAAAATGACTAGATGAATGTGCCATTATGGGAGAGAGGAAGAAAAATAAAAAAGCCTTTGAAACCAGCATGAGTGAAAAAGCTGTATTAAATTTAAAAAGCTTAAGAACAGAACCATGTAGATTTTTATATCACAAAGAAATGAAAGAAGATTATAAAGGATAATGAAGAAGCAAAAAAAAAAAAAAAGGTACATTTTATGCTCATACTTTTGAGCAAGAAACCACTACTGCAAGAAAAGGCATTCTATTTGCGGGTGCATATATGCTGTTGGGTGAACAGCGATCAGTGTCATCACTAATGTTATTGTTCTTAAATATTTGACTCAACATAGCTCCAAAATGATCCCTATTCTAAACCAGCAAAAATTCTTCTGGACATTTGTAACTGTAACAAAAATATTTACTTTTTCTTTTTTTTTTTCTTCTGGGGGTGTTGAGGTCAGATACATACTGTGCCATGTAGCTCACATAGGTAAAGCAGGATGAGGTAACTACTGAGTCAGCCTACAGTCAAAAGCTCTATCCTTCCAGAGTTCCCTGTCCTAGAAAGAAATTTTAGCAATATCCCCTTTCTTTCCTGCATTTCCCACAGAATCCCTCATAGATCTGAGGTCTGCGGGGCATGGGACAAATAACAAATTTTGAAAATACATTTTATTCTTGCACTCTGAACTGTGGACTCTGAATGAAACAGATTAGCACCAAGAGGGAAAGGACATCAGAACAGCCACATTCTATCAAGTTGACAAGGTCAGGAAGAAGTAGCAGCATTGTGTTATGCATTTCCATCAAAGTGGAGAAGTTCAGAAGCTCATATGTCTGTTAATAAGAAGCTCACATCTCAATTAATATTAGTAGATCAAATTCAAACGACCAAATTGCTCAGTTGGATAAGATTTTTCTTACCTTCTTCCTCTAAGTGGTGATCAGTGCCATCTCTTAGATCTTCATCCACCCATGGGCAAGATACTGGCTTGCTTCTTGTGTCATGTTTTTCCTCTTCTCTCTTAGTCTTCTTCAGTATTACCCCAACCAAAATACAGATAATTGCTATGAAGACTGGGGTTAGGGAGGAAAAGAACATAATGACTACAGAAGTGTGGAGACTTCCTTCTAAGTTCAAGTTTCTCTTCTAAAAAGGAAAAAATGAAATGGGAAGCACAGAACAGCAGTAAGCAGAAAGGGGTGGACCCAAGGTTCACTCTTCAACCCTATCTCACTTCTGCTTTCCAGCCACAGCCCCCACAGTCTCCTCTGTGATGTTCTTCTGAGGTTAAGCAGAGCCAGATTTAGCTATTTTCAGGAAAAAAAAAATAACAACACTGCTTACAAAGAGCTAGCAGAGGCGCTGACCATGTACAAATGCATAAATGCTGACACATGCAAAATAAATTAAAAGTTCTTCCAAAATCCCAGCCTGAGGCAAAACACTCCTTCCTCTTATTTCTTTTTTCAGTTACAGTGATCCCAGTAATCTTGCTTGTAACAACGAGTATGAGACAGAGCCAAGTAGGAATCTGACTTTTAGAAACTGATGACATCTCTTCAATGTTTAACTCAGAATACTTAGTAACATTATGTAGTTTCCAGGAAATCAGAATATCACCTAGTGATTACGAGCTTGCAGTGCCACCCTTGGCTGTGTAAATAGGTCAATATAATAGATAAGTGAAGTGGTAGCATTACTTCTGCGTGAAGTATGAATTAGATTACCCACAGAACCCTGTATCCATTCTGGATTGTCTGGGGAAATAAAAGAAAAAAAGAAGAATTCAGGGAGTAAAAGCAAGAATGATCTGAAGGCTAGAAATCTATGCTGTGGCGAGTTTTAAAACTGTGACTCAGTTATCAAAAGATTAAAAAGTGATAGCATCCTAGTCTAATCCAAGAATGGTCAATGTTTAACCCATTCTTAACTCAGTCAGCTGCTTGGGAACTGCAACAACATAGCAGCATGGAATTATTCTTTATCTGGGATGGCTGGGCCATGCTGGATAATAAAAGGTGTCAGTGGAGAGCAGGGTGCAGGAACTGACTGCATGCACTCACCAGCACCCACAAACTCTTTCAGTTCAGGTAAGCACCAGCCCTGCCAAGGCTGATCTCACATTGCACAAGGCCAGTTTTGAAGACTCTGCATGTTAACCCGCAGTTTGGATAACCTCACACAGGATAAATGTGAGCAGCCTATGGAGATGCCCCCACCTCCAGCGTGCCCTGCTGGGGTACACTGCAGGCCCTGCCTAGGACAACCTCCCTTGTGTTGATATGGAAACCAAGGAACCCAAGGTGAAAAAAAGTTGGAATATTCACAGGTTTCATCTTGACAGATTCTCAATCAACCTCTTTACCTCATCTGTCACTCCAGCATCTGCCTACTCTATGTTCCCTACCTTGCTGTGTTTTAGCAAGTGCTATGCACTGCTGAGAAGAGTCTGTGTGCCAGGAAGCACTGAGTAAAGATCAGTTTGGTACACGGGTAGAAAAATGTGTAGCCATATTAGTTGACCATGCACGATGGCAGTCTGGTTGATGGTCTGATCGTGTACCCTCATTTAATGCAATCCCCTGATGAGGTTTTGAAGGCCAAGCACACTGCTGAGCCATGCACAAACTCTTTAGACGTCCCTTAAGGCAAAATGATACTGTCTCACAACTTGTAACAAGACTAGGCTTTCCAGCTTCCCAGCTGAGAAATTTAATAAATACGTCCATTCTGTTGCAGTGCATCCTACCCCAACAAGCAGTCACAGAATCAAAGAATAGATTGGAATTGGAAGAGACCTTTAAACATCATCTAGCCCAACTACCCTGCAATGAATAAGGACACATACGGCTAAGATCAGGTTTCTCAGAGCCCCATTAAGCTTGACTTGGATATAAGGACTTTAAGCTAGGTTTGAAAGGGGGAAAGGGATCAATAGAGATAAGCCTAGAGACAGCGTTCCAGGGACAGAGGTGAGATCAATAGCCCTGTCAAAGGTCACATACACCAATGCACACAGTATGGATTACAAACAAGAGGAGTTAGAAGCCACCACGTGGAAGGAAAAGCACAACTTAACTGCCATCACAGAAACATGGTGGGATCATTCACATGACTGGAGTCCTGTCATGGAGGCCTACAGGTCCCTGGGTCTAAAATCCTGGTCCTTTCAGTCAGCATATGGGACCCATGCAAGAATATCCCTTAGAACGAGACTGTAATGACATAATGGCAATAGGACCAGCACAATCAAGCAGATGTTAGAAAAAAAAGGAAAAAGAGTGCTCACCCATCTCCAAGGATTGAGGCTCACAAGGGAAAACTCCACAGAGAAGGGATCTCCAACAAAAGATCCATCCTCTGTGTCAGTCAGCCCTTAAATGGGGTCTGAGGGGTTGAGCCTGGCTCCACTCCTTCTGGTTGCCACAAGTGAATTGCCTTCACCTGTGCTCCCAGGGCTGATCGGATCTTTTCTCCAGGTACTTAGTCAGAGGTTCAGGCTGTGAATCAGCAGTTGCCATGTACGAATGAGTGCATAATTCCACTGGAGATTAAATAAAGAGGACATAGAAAAATGGCGCTTATTTTGCTAATCCAATCCAGTAAAACTGGTGATAGACAGACATCTGCCTCTGGTTATGAGGGCAACCTATCTGAAAACCTGACCCGTTAGTTTTCTTTTCCAGTCTCTCCAGTCCAGATATGACCTGAGTCGCATGCTTGGGTCATTGATCCTTGGCTTCCCATTAAAAATAATTAATTCATTAAAAAACTCACCCATCAGGAATTGAAGGGGCAACTATAATCATGCAGGAAAAAAAAAAGTTAAATTTGTCTATTTCCTTAATTTAGATATTTAATTTCATTTATTCTCTCTGCTGGCCATTCAGTCAAGGAAGAGATACTTCACCTAGTCCCAGTTGGAAACATCAGAATTGTTAATGTGAGTAGCAAGGGACCTCCAGTTCCAACAGACACATTTTTGACAGCCTATTCTATGCCAGAGAAGAAAAGAGAAATGTAGTCTGAATGGCACTGACTATTTCTCCCATAGGGCACACATTCTTGTTAACCTTGAATATTTACATACATATAAATTAGCATTGGGATGCTTTGCAGCTGAGAATCCATCTTGCAGAGAGACAGGTCCATTCAGAAAGAGAGAAGCAATAAGAAAGGTTGAATTCTATTGTTTAAAATAATTACCTCTATTTGCAATGCTAGGAACTTTGCATTCTCTCACTACCTGGAATAACTTTCACTTTCTTAGAGGTGATGAGATATTAATTTTTCTCTTGCAAAGCAGAGAAAGAAAGAGAGAGAAAACTACGTGACATTCCCTTTGGTATTAACTTAGACAAAGTCTGAATTTGGTGTTATATAATCAAGACTTAAGTCAAACTTCAGCCCCACAGAAATCCCACAATACCTTGTTTTATTAAAACCTGATTTAGTTTCAATAACTCCATGATTCAGGCACTCAAAATATAAACACGGTGATGCTCTGAGGAACTCTGGGAATGGTGTGTGGAAACAGTCAATTTGTATATAGTAAATTTTAATCATTTTTTCTAAGTACACTTTGGTATTTTTGTCAGTCCAAGCTTTACATGGTTATTATCATGATTTGCTTGAGCATACTTATTTCCATTATTTCTTCTATTTTATGGTAAGATCTAAAGCCTAGCAGCTGGATATTTTATGATTTTTCAAAAAGTCACGAGAAATGCTGCAAATACTCCTATACCTACAAATTAAACTTTTCTGACATGGTTAAAAAGATAGATAGAAAAATTTAATAGTTATTGTAAACACCAAAGAACAAAAATATTAGTGCATGAAATCCATATTAACATTCTTAAAACATACAGACCATCATACAAGAGCTTTTGGACCGTATAATTTTTTTTTATTTCCTATTAAGTTCTATTCTTAGTTGTTGTTCTGAAGAAATGCATGCATTCAGGTATCAAATACGGCCCTTTATTTTTCTAAAAGTAAATATGTGTAAAGAGCAAATTTCATTCATAGGCTGCAAGGATACACAAGCATGGTAGTGCAGTGCATTAGCTCTGCTCTAGCTAGCGTGTCTCTGCTTCTGAGGATGGTTGGACTGGCTGACACTGCTATTTCAACATCCTGTTGTAATTACATTAAGTGGGAACAGAGGCACCTTTCAGCACCCAGACTTGAGCTCTGAGTTCCACAGCTCCACCTCCCCTTTGGATATGTCTCCCCTGTTTCTTTCCATCACTGCCATGATCTCAGCATACCTCTCTCCCCTGCTCTGGGGAGCCTTAGGACATTATTAAGAGGTTAGGACAAGACTGTTGCTGAATTCTTATATGAATACAGGCCTTTCCATCTAACACAGGCAAAAGATGTAAATGGTAAGACAGACTATAAGTGCTCAAATAATCAGGGAAAATGTTGTCTTACAGGGTGAGTGCAGGCTACACAAAGACACAGAGGTATAAGAGATGCAGATGGTGCGGAAGAAACAAAACCATCTGTACCCACACTCTTTCCTATCTGTGTTTTTCTAACAATACATTTTTTTGATAACTTGTGATGATACATGGAAGGAGAGAGCTCTTTGTGCAGTCCTCAGCCTTCTCACTTTAGCTCACCTTCTACATTTGGCTATGGATAAACACAGGCTATAGCACAGGACGATCAGCAGAAAAAGAATGCTAATGGAATATACAGGAAAGCAGAGTAGGATGGGGGTGGTAAGTACAATAAATACAGCACAAGTCTGTGAGACAAAGCACCTTTTTGCGTGCTATCTAGAGTTACCATAGCACACTGAACATTATCAGTTGCACACCTAGAAGGAAAGTGTGCATTATTTCTTATACTGGTCAGCGCACATGCCATTGTTAGGACCATCAGTAACACAACAAAATGTGGCAGGGGATGTCCATGCAGACAACTTGCTGCATACATAATCACAAGCAGAACTTAGACATTGGGAACAGTCTTCAAAGTGCAAAATTGTTTCTGTTGGCATCAGGCATAGAAGTGAGTTCCAGCATGGAGCTGAGGTTTTCTGAGAAACAAACAAAAAAATCCTATTCAAATGCCATCCATCATCAGCCACCAACTCACTACACATCTGCTATGGGCAAGGCTAAAGCATGCACGAACTATTTAATCCAATTTCCCAATCAACACATAGAGACAAATGTCTGGGATCAGCTGAAACTTATACGTCACCATTGGCATTACTAAAAATATCATTAGCTTGATAAGCATCTTCATCCCTGTGATACGTCTAGCACATACCCTCCTGCCTCCATCAGCAACCAGCTCTCAGTGCTTCTGAGCAAGGTGACCCTCAGTCTTCTGCTGTCTCTTGCCTCTTCTGCACTTCCCTATACAAATGCCTCCTTCCCTTCCCCGCGTCAGCTGTGTGATCTCTTCATGACCCCCTAGAGATATCAGATATCATGCCCGGTAGCATTAGATTTGATTATCTTTTTCATTAACTTAGCTCAGATTGCCACAAATGTTATTACTGCTTATGAACTAGCCTTTTGAAATCTAACAGTACAGAAGCTAATGCAATTACACCCCATAGCAATGAAAGCATGAGACGACAATGCAATAGAGTAATTCTTTCCATTTGTCCCCAGTATAGCACCCTTCAGTTGCAGGGCCGAAGAAATAACCTATCAATCAGTAGACAATATTCATTAATACCTTTCCCAATAAAATAATCAATTTATTAGGATCTGTGTTACCAGACAGATCATTACTCATACCTAAGGGAACCACAGTGGTCCTAAAAGGTTATGTGATTTCAGAAAATAAATCATGTAGGTCCAAGCACATGCTGACACTGGTACATTTGTACATGCTTGACCTGTGCTACTGACCATAGCATAGGCATCATCCCAGGCGTCTCCTCCTCATCATCTCACAGCACAGGAGAATGAGCATTTATAGTGAACATATATCAGTGCCCTACATGAGCAGATTTCTCAAATGGTAATGTGAAATCCAGTAACTGTTAGCAGTAGAAAAATATTAACTGGATACCTTTTGCAGCTGACAAAAGCAGTATTTCTTATACCATTTGGATGTAAAGTAGTACAGGAAATACATAACAGAAGGGAAAAAAAAGGTAATTTTTTTATTTCCATTTGTTTAGAAGTATTTTTATGTGCGTGCTTACAGAGAGGAAAGTTGTATTTCGCTCCGTATTATTATGATGGGACAGCCAAATGGCAGCACGCAGCATTTAAAATCAGCATTTCAAAGCCCTAGCTATTCTTGGAATAGCTATTTCTATTACTTCGCTTCTTATTTGCGCCAAATCAAAACACAGCAAGCTTGTTTGAAGAGTTCCTTAGCTGATTACATCTGAGCCTCTAAAAACTTCATCTAGGAAAGCAGTTTCTAGCTATGAAAGAGAAGGAAGCCTTCAATTCCTATATAATTATGAACAGCAACGTTCAAAGGGTTTTCAGTGGTGGTGGCGGCTTTTTTTCTTTTTTAAATGCTTTGAATGATAGTTTCATCTTCATCAGCCTCCTCCTAGCCTCCTGAGGAAATCTATCATGAGGCTGAAGCACTGTCCCCACCATAAAGGGCATTTGCAGCCTCTTCTCTCCTGTGAGTGGGTCTGCCCATCCCCCTCCAACTTCTTTCACCTTTCAATTTGCGGTTCCACCTGACTTGCAGACTGGCCACCCTGGAAATGCCTCCAAACAAAACTCTCCTTGTCATATTATCAGCAGCACCAATGGCCCAACATTAACTGTGACTCTGGTTCAGCTGCATCAAGGATTTCTCTCTGCTTTGCTCCAGCATTTGTTGCTCACATGAAAGGTGGGAAGTGAATGTGGCCATGCTCCTACACATACAGTCTAGATCAGCATGGATGCTGAGCAGTAAACCTCAGGCAATCAGGCAACATGGGAGACATTTTTAGAGCATTGGTTGATGTGAAGTACCTTGGTATCAGAGGAGAGTGGGATAGCCAGGTGATCAGGTCAGCATACTCAACAGAGGCCCTGATGGGATCAGCATGCTAAGGGATCCAATGTACCAACCTCCTCACCACTCCAAGTTAAAGAGCATTCCCAAGCATACAGACAAAGATTTACCCCCCTTTGCCCTAGGGCCAGGAGTAAATATCCCCTAATCTCTGATCTAAGACCTCGTGTTCTCTACTGCTGCTTTTTCCCAATGCATGAACATTTACTTCATAACCTGTGACAGCTACTAACCAGAAAATCTCTCCTCTTGGGCTGCAGTGCCACCACATGATAGGTTGCCTAGGGGTAACTAACATTTACCATTCTCTCTTCTGGGGAAAGAAACTGCTGCTTTCCCTGCCTGATCTGCAGAACAGCAGTATATCCCACAGTAACACTTACTCCAGAACCCCATAACTGTTCAGACCATTCACTCAAACTATACACTCTATCACTCTCTGAAACTGGATGATAGAAGTCTGTTTGAAAAATACACTCCTGTGGTACAAGTAAACAGTTTGAAGTTTGCTGTTATGCTAAAATCCCTGATTAGTTTGGAAATGGGCTCTGCTGATTTTTTTTTTTCCCCTTGGGATTTTTGGGCTCTAAAAGTCTTTGAAAAGTTCAGCCTCTAATTAAATAGGTAGAATCCTCTCTGCTTCCCACTGTGTTACTTTGCCATACAATTTTCTGAATGAAAACAAACAAAAAAACCACACCATAACTTCAAAAATAGGAATGTGGTTCTTGGCATTTAAGGAAGAGTTCAAAAATAATGACTATTCTGAAAGACCCAGAGAGCCTCACGCTCAAAATGTGTTACGGCTGCAACCATTGGTACAAGCAGAGACTCAGATTCCATAGAGGTTATTTTACTTTAAAATTTACAAATGGATATATCTAAAAGATATGACATGGCCTATTAACTTGTAAACTCAGAGATCCGGGCATTCTGCCAGCACAATTACCCTTACCTCACCATGGTGCTGTGGCCTCTGTTGTTACTAACCAACACAGAGACGGGCCAAGCTGCTGAGTCTGTGATGCTCCCAGATTGTCTTGCAGCAGCAACGGGGCCCTGTTTATTCCACAGTAGGTTTAGTATGGGACAGCTCTTCATTTATAGCTGATGCTCTTCTGCAGGTCACCAGGGTGCTGCCTTTAAACCAAACATCTTCCCACCAGCAATCAATCATATCTTACCTTGCAATCCATGCACTGCAGTCCATTACAGTTAATCAATGCCAGAAACTTCTCTGCATCCAAAAAGATAAGTAAGCTCATTTTTCAATATTGACCACAACCGTTTGCTTTTCAGTGTAATTGTACTCCAAAATTAAAGAAGAATTAGGAATTATATACTGCTTTTCCTGAGCTATGGAGCTCTCCCCCCCATTCTTTAAAATACAAGCACATAGCACGCTGCCACGAGGGAAACACAGCGAGGATTTTGCTTCAGCCGTTTGCCAGAGGATTTTTGTAGCTTAAGAGCCCAATTACTCATTTTAGTCAGGTTCCTCTCAGTAAATGAAAAGGTAGCTGAGCTTTATCTGTGAAGCCAGGCAGGGCCCTGTCCTAGCCCTGCTGTTAATTGAGGTGACCCCCAAGTAGCTTTACCTCACACCAAGCATCAGCTGCCTTTGGGGTTGTGCTGACAGCAAAAACAGCGTGTATGTGACCAGCACTTGGTTATGCCCCCTTCCTCAATCCATTCCTCATCGCACAAAGCTCTGAGGGATGTGGATGTGCAGCCAACAACCTGTGAAAGCATATTTCCCCAGCGGTTCCTTCTGAGCAGCAGGGAAGTGTCAGATGAGGACAGAGCTAGCATTATGCTGCTGCTGTGGCTTAATCACAAGAGCTCTGCTGTTAACCATTTAATAGTCTAGACATACTGTACAGCCCTGTCCTTCCCACTTTTAGCCTTGCATTGTTCCTAATAGAGAAGGTACATGGATTTAATTACCCAGAAAAGCTGTGTGAAAAAACTCCGAACAGATGCCACAGGGACAGACTCGAGCGCTAGCCCATCTGTCCCATCATCTTGGCAACAGTGGCACAAAACACTTCAGACAGTACAAAAAGCTCTTCTGCTTAAAACCAGGTCTTCTCACATTAGTGGTTCCCACGGACTGTAAAAATACGTTGGTCTTCCCTTCAGAAGATAAAGACTTGAAATACCTCGACCCTTTCACTGGTGGCCTTCCTGCGTCAGTCTGAGAAAGGTGACATCACAGGGCCCTTCTCTATGCTGGTAGAGGGTCCTGGAGCAGGATGGCACCAGTGAAATCCTCTCCTGCTGCTGGTTTCCCATCACAACCACCCCATAACTTGATAGGGTAAGCAAGCAGTGATGCTCAGGGTGAGATGAAATCCATTTAAGTTCTGTTGCCACCATTAATTTGGAGACTTATATTGGTTTCAATAGGGATTATTTTAATGTTATTCCAACGTTCCACCAACAAATGTGACCAAAACGCTCACCTTATTCCAAACCCTCACTTTACAGCTGTATATGTCTGCATATTTCCACAGTATTACTGCTCAGTGCATCACACTACCACCAGCTGCAGCAAGGTTAAAGGTAGAAAGAGTCTTGACCTTATGTTTCATTACTTGTCAGTTCCAGTTTAGTATACTGTCATTATGCTTTTATATAATAAGCAAAAACAAGTTTTTACTCTTCCTTTTAACAAAATCCATTCTTTTTCCAGGCAGCAGACAGTAAAATTAATGTATTTTCTCATAATATTTTATGATCTTAAGCATCAAATATTCTCTGGCTGCTGAATCAATCAGGATTCATTGACTCCTATTAGCAGTTTACAGGGCACTAACTCCAAGCAGACACTCCTATTAAGCCTTTGATTCTGTGAAATCATGCCTGAAAGCTGGGAAGTCATTTACACTACATGCAAGGTCTGGTTTGCAAGAAGCAACAAGCATGAGTATATTTATTTTCTCCAAGGCACTGAAGTGGAATAACAGTCAAAGTCCCAGTGACATAACTATAAAACAGGATGCCCTGTCTTCACTGTTACATATGATTCCTTTTATTATTCAGTGCATTTCAGGTGGATAGAAAGACAGTGTCTTTGATCATCTGTCTCTTACAGAAGAGATGAGGTAATTCAGGGTCAATAAATGTTCAGAGAATATTTTTTAAGAAATACAGTTCAATACAATTGGAATAATCCATACTGGCAATTTAGAAATTCCATATATGGCAAGTTACTGTTATGTGCACATTACGTAGAGTTTAAGAAGCAAATTAATTTCTCACTCACAAGAGCAACATCACCAGCTCCAGTTGTAGTCAGCAGCATGAAGCAAATAAGGTCGGTGACACACTGCACATCTCAAAGCATACCAGAAATAGTTGCTCTCTGTAAAAGGAGCAGAGGCTCTTAACCCTGTAAACATGGAGTGGTAAAAACACTGCTTACTCTCACACTAACAAGTATGTTACAGTAATTGTAAAGTAATTTCAAATTCTAATTCAAAGTAATTGGATTTGCAGGAAATGACAGGTAATTACTGCTAGATGTGGCTGGACAATCCTCACTGCAGGTGAGAGAACACGGTTCCTCAGATGGCTGTGATTCATTTCACAGTATTGAGGAAAACTGTTCAAATCACTTCCCTCTGAAAGTAACTTCCACATGAAAACTGAATTTAGAAACATAGTTCAACATAAGGGATAGCTGTATTACAGCACTTTCTAACTACCACTTATGTATTGGAAGGCAATCTGCCTCTGTGCCAGCTCAGACCCACTGAGCTTCATTTCACAAGGCCTGTCTTCTTACCATCCTCACTTCACTTCCAGACCTCAGAAAACTCCTCCTAGTCATCAGCATACCTGAAAGCATGGATTTACAACACTAAGGTGGCTCCAGAAGTCCATGTACAGATGGTCCAGAAAAAAGTCAACCTCTGAAAGGGCACCATTTTGACAATGGGAAGAATCTCTCTCTGCAGTTCTAGAGAATGAAAAATAAATTCATGGATGAGTAAAATATGATTGATGTAGAGTATCTTGATTTTCAAAATTAAAATAGAAGAATAGAAGGAATAGAAAAAAAACTAAACAACCCAGGAAGGCCATGGTGCAGCTAGGAAATAGCAACATTTTCCTCAATGAAGTAGAAGCAACAATTTAAGAGAACGTATCATCACAAAAGTCCCCAGCGACCAAATCCAGACATGAAGTCTGAGTTCAGAAAGGAGAAGACTGAAAGGACACCAAGCATCACACAGAATTGCCTGGCTCAACTTTTTCCCCAAGTCTTCATCTACAAGCACTCTCAGGAGCAACACTCTGGACAAGATGAACTACAGGTCAAGCTCTGCAACAACAGCATTACCTTCTGAAAGCACAAAAATCTCTCATCCCACAATAATCCATAAAAATGCTGAAAGCTCAACTCACACCTGAGGTTTGTGTTAGAACTGCTCTTTCCCCGAGCATTTTATAATTCTCTTTGAACTGCCCATTATTAAAAGTCTGTAGTTCTTCCTCAGAGCAGAGAGAAGCTCACATGCACCTTGCAGGTTCAGAAGTAAGAACAAAGAACACAGACAGTTATAATGGCTCACAGCTCTTGGGCTTCTCTTTTGATGACTGCCAGGCTCAGCATCAGAAGTAAGGTTTCATGCACAGTTCAGCCTGGACAGGAAAAAAAACCACACCACTTTACAATTGGGAAATCCCAGCAGTGCAACATACTGTCACAAGGATGCAAAAACATTCTGAGAAAAGACTGCAGGAAGACAAGGAAGACTGCTAACATGCCCAAAAGATGATTGGTGAGCCCCACGCCAGCCCTTCTCTTCAACCTTCAGCCAAGGAGAAAGGAAGCAGGTATCACTGTTGAAACATGACACCGTTTCTTACAAGAAGGGTTTTCATATCTGTGGGGAAAAAAAAAAGAATATGAAGTGGCAAGAGAAGTCTAGTCATAATCCATTACTGAGCAAGGTCTGCTAGTGCTTAATGATTTTTCCTCTGTGTTGCTGGCTGAATTCTCCAGAAAATCAGTATGCCAGGCAGGGGAGACAGTGTACTGCAGCAAGAAATGACAAAAAGGAAGATTTTTTTTTCCTATCTGCATGTTTCCAGTGCAAAAGGAGAGATACCACAGAGGCTACCCTTAAAGCTGAGCTCACTTGGTGCTTCTGTTTCCTTTCTCATGACCTTCACGGGGAAGGAAAAAAAAAATTATCACCAGGCAGAGCTTCTGTGAGAGCAGCTGTAATTGGAAGAGATCTAGTTTCTGCTGAGCAGCAGCAACCTATCTTCTTCCTCCAGAAGGAAAAAAAAAAAAATTAAAAGGGATTCTAAGGCAAAGCTACAGGGTACAAGATAAGGTGGCCACTGCAAGAACTGACATCTTTGAAGTCTAATGTGGGCCCAAGGAGCACCCTGGCAGGCTGACCAGCTGCTCCAGCAGCACAGAAAGCTTCCATGCTTACACCCTTCCCTCCCAGATTCAGTCTGAAAACTGGGAATAACTCAAAGGCTTCTTCCAGTGCTGTGCCTTGCCCAGGCTCGTTCAAGTGAAAGGTGAGCTCAGAAATGACAACTGGGGAAGGGCTGGAATACCCTACAATCCCAGCCTCTGGGTCTGGAGATTTCCTTTAGGTAATCACACAATATCTAACAGCCTGTAAAATGTTTTAGAGTATTAAGAACTTGAATGTTTTCTACTTCCTTGATTCTTGAATATATTCTGACTGCTGAGCTCAGATAAGGTTAGATGTTGGTAGGCAGGAGGAAAAGCAAGAACTCTCCCTGGTTTCCCATTTATTTATATTGGGGGGGGGGGGGGGGGGGGAAATCAGTAAAAAGAGAATTCCTCTCAAGAAGGCTTCAAAAAGGACTTGAGGCCCTTCATCATGAATTGAAAGGATCTACAAAAAAAAAAGACAGATGTTTTACCTTTAGAAAACAGGCACTTAGAGAATGAAACATGCAAAGCTGTGAGCAATCAAGCTGTGCTTGAGGCCACAGTTACAGTGAGCCCAACTTCAGTTGAAGGCCACTTTATTGAAATGCCTAATTTATTCTAATGACTGCTTCTTAACTTGAGTAGCACTAGAAGTCCCATGTAATTATGGAGACATCTAGCTGGAGCCAGTGGACTATATAACGCTTAACCAAGCATTAAGCAAGTGTGAAAGTTTAATCTCTTTCTGATTGATGAAGAAAGCAAAAAAATCCACACAATAAGCAGAGCAAAAGTACACTGAATTTCACTTTTACTCTTGGTTGTGTGGGTCTTTAACTCATTTTCATGACCCTTAGGTTTACTCTGTAGGTTATGTATACAGGAGGTCAGATTGGAGGGTCACAGCAAACCCATTTGAAATGGAAGCCCGCATTATCCTAAAACAATTTCTTATTGAGCCCTGGCAGTCACAGGAATGATTTGTGTGTATATACAATTCAGACACCAGAGCTGAATGTTTACCCTTCAGTATAAAAGTGGTAACACCTGCCACCCTCATCGAAATCCAGGTCTGATTTCAAAAAGCCCTGAGCACAGGCCAGCATCTGTGACCCACAAAACCTCAAGCACACAACTGCCTCTTGAACCTTAGAAGCCCCCCTACACAGCCTGAAGAGACAAACACGATAACAAAAGCAGGTACAAAATTCTGACATTGAAAAAGACTCAGTTTGAGTAGAACTGTCCAACACATTTCTAGTTTGTCACGTCCCTGACTTGTCTATTTCATAACAAGACTACGTGGACAAAGCAACAGCGAGCGCTATCGGTGTCCCAGAATGTATTTGTCAGAAGCACAACCTGCTTCAGCTCATTTTTGGAGAGAAAACATCCCAGGGTTTTCTCTTCTGTAGAACCCAGCTTTGTCAGGCTAGTCCCTCAGACACCTGCAGCTCAAGAACATCCGCATCCTCCTCTCCCCTTCTTCCAAAATTGCTCCTATGCAGTGCTGCAGCCATCCCCAGCAGAGCAGGACCCACTGCCATTCCTTCTGGACAGGGACAACATATACAGAACAGCCTGCAGCAGACTGATAGGCGGCTGCACTGGTGCTGGGCAGGAGTAGAGAACACAACAATCTGAATCAATTAAAGAAGGAAAACATGCCATTAAATAGAGAGGAGATTATGCACTGTTTTTAGGGTTTTCTTGTCTGCACTATGGCAGTAAATGTGAAAGGGATGGGAACTACATCAGGAGCTACAGGTATAGAAGAAATTGGTGTTCAAATGCAAAAGCAGAATTATTGACACTTTGTGTTACTCTGAATTAATGGCAGTACTGCAGTCCCCATCCGTTGAAAAAACCTTAAAGCTACCATTAATATGCTGTTCACTTCCTCCAGAAAATGGCAGTGTGACTGAAGTGTTGCAGTCTAGACTGGCTCATTACATATACAAGAGAGCTTTGCACGAGCATAGGGGAGCACGTGCTCCTGCCCAGACATCTGTAGCAGTCTGTCCCTTCCATTGTCATTTGCATGCTCCTGAGTAATTGCTCTCATAAGGGTGGCTCTGCTGAAACAAGCAGGAGAACAACTGAAATATTGATGCTGCCAAAGGAATGTCCCATTTTATGTTTCTATCTTATACAGCTGGGGGACATGGAAACCAGTCATCAGGAGATGTTCATGTCATACTGGAGTTCTTCAGACATAAGTAGCTGATAAACAGCATCAACATTAAGGTAAGCAAAGCTTTCCTAGTAGCCCACATCAGACTCCAGACAGGGCACACTGGATAGATCCAAAATACGTTTCCCCACAGTAAATACTAAGGCAAACCTCCCCAGGATGAATGTATTCATGGTTTACTTGTAAAACTCAACCAGATATCTGCACAGCACTAAATGTCAATATTAAATTAGGAACTGAAAGACAATGGAGTACAAACTGAGCCAAAGAGACAGGATATCACAACACAGGTGGCAGGAGCAACATACGTGCCAATCATCATTGGATGTGGTCAGTGTAAAGAAACAATTAAGTTTTACTGAACAAGGTTCAGAAACAGTTTCTCACTCCTGGACTTAGCAAATCCCTGCTCTGATGAATACAGAACTTTAAAAGCTCCTTAAAAGCTCCAAATAGCGTAGGAGTACAAGGACTGATATCAGGATCTCCCTTATCCATAACTGGATAATACAGCCTTGCATGTAGAAGCTTTGGACTCTTTGGTATAGAAAGAGATGCAATTAGCTCAGCTACAGGTTTGTAAACACAATCAAAACATTCTGCGTCCAGGTCAATTGAGAATGAAAACAGGATTCTTTTCAAGGAACCTTTAAATGAATTCTTGCTGTCTAGCCAGTCCCAGCAGCAATTAGGAGCAGCAAAGCATCCTGCAAGATAGCTGTGGAAATTTTGGCAGGGAAAACCCTGTGTCATGGACATGTCCACATGTTATTGCTGCAGGTAAATTTTTCAGGGTGGCAGAAGTAGGAGGGAAGGAATCAGTCCTTCCCTAGAGTTTTTGATGTCTCCTGCCTCAGCCAACGTTTCATTTAACCTTGAATTCACTCTTGTTTCTGAATAAGATTTGTTATCCATCCTAATGATTCTTTCAGCCTCGTTCCAGCTCATCCCCTCCCTCCATCAAGAGGGCACACACACTACTGCTATCTATTGGTCTTCCTCCAGCACTTTTGTTCAGTTACTCTCTTATTTTACTGTCAGTCCATTTTTGTTTCCCACTCTCATTCCATTTCTTCTTTCCAACTTCCCTTCTTCGTTCCATTCCTCTCCCTTGCCTAGCCATCTAGTCTCACTCTACTCACTATGAGTCTCTCCTAGACTCAGACTTCCATTTGTTTTCCTTTCCATCTCCCAGCCTTTCCTGCTGTAACATTTCCACTCCCCCCAGTATCAAAAACAGAGAATCACAGGAACAGTTTTCACCTTGATGAGTTCCCGTACAATTACAACCTGCAATGTCTGGACTTACTCTATTTGCATTGTATCTTTCAGAAGCAAGGGAGAGGGCTTTTTTCTTTCTTTTTTTATTTTTTTTATAAAATGAGATCTCCTATTCCCTCACTCACCTTTGCCTTATCATCTATCAAAGCAATCAGCCCTTTATGAAACAAGCCATAAGGGGAGCCTGTTGGCAGGGAATCTGCACTGACTGGGAAGCTGCCAAAGTCTGAAAAAGTGCTGAAAAACATCACGGGAGACAGAGGAGGAAGCTGTGCCCAGTCTTTCAGAAATGGGTTAGTATTACAAAAAGGAAAAAAGGAACAGAGACATTTCAGGAATTAGCATCCCTAATGCAAAGACTTCACCATTTAGGAAAAGAGTGATTTGGAAATGATTGCTTTTCTCAGCAGTTCCCAGTCCAGAGCTAGCACTGCTAACTCTTTCCTTCCTCCAGTCTCATGCTCACCCAGCAGCTGCTGCTCAAATCCCAGCATGAGACAGAGCGCAAATGCAGCATCAACTAAATTCTGTCCACTTGAAAAAACACCCTTCTGCAATAAGCAGTTAGAAAGACAGAGTAAAGGGTCCTTTGGGAAAGCAAATTATAATATTTATCCCAATCAAGTCCTTTTATACAAAATTCTGCTTTAGCATCCATCTGATAGTCCACATGCTGACATCCAGGGAGAAAGTGAGTAAATCAAGTTTGAGAGGTGGTATTTGTATGCAAGCATTACAAATCATTCAAAGCCACTTAGTTACATTTGCTTCTGACATGCAAGCATGCATCTGTTCCCATGACTACTTCTCCCATTCATGCTTCTCCTTGCTTTTCCATAGTTTGCTGTGTCCATTCATAGCATCTTGGCATCCACTGCCCAGCATCTGGCAGACTGCTCTTTGGCACTGACAGAAGTTGGCAGTACTATAACCTTAGGAATAACTGCTGAAATATTGCTGCATTTATTAACAAAAAAGATGTAACTCAGAAATACAGCCTGAAAGCAGAGCAACATTTAAACATCCCCCTTCTCTTTTTCCTTTCCCTTAATCAGCATGACGAAAGAGGTTTGGGTGAAGAACGTTTACCTGAACCCCAAGAGGTGACGACGCTCTTCACTCCCTACCAAAGCAGGATGAAGTTCTCAGTCCAAACAGTCCACTCACTACCACTTGTAATGGCAGCTGTGAGTCACTTTGTGCCAGAGGGGCACACTGAAAAAGGTGGGGACACCAACTTCCTGGAAAGGAAACAGTGAATTTGGGTTTTCCAGCTTCTCAGTTTGAATGAGCCCAGCATTCACAGAGACTGACAAAAGGACCAGAAAGCTAACCTGGCTGCACATTGGAACAACCTAGAGTCATTTGGAAGGAAATAGAATGTAAGTTGACTTTCCTCTTTACAAATCCACTCAAGAATCCTCTACATTTATGCAAAGTAAAATGGAAGAAACTTCTAGGCCTTTTGCCTCATTCAGCAGTTACAGACAGTTCACTCCTGTACCGGTCAGATCTAAGACCCCAGAATAGGACACTAAAAAGGGTGGAACCTGAGGTGGCCTCTGGATCTGCCAATCACTGACAAACAAGATGCTCCTGGTCCATGTGAGACTAAAGATTGTCTGTTAGTAAATAAATTATATATATATTCTTTTTTTTAACATCACCTTCTTTTGGCTTCTATCCTTCAAATTCAAAATGGAGAAAGTAGCACCAAAAGTCAACATTTCACAGCTATCACAACTTCTCACAATTGTATAGCCTCCAGCCCCTGAAAACACGAAGGACTGCTGAAGCTGAACACTGAGTAGATATTCACCAGTTACTTGAATCCCAAACCTAGCTGTTTCCTACAACTAGCTGTGCTCTCTTTATAGTATAGTTGTGTATCACTGGGCATCCTGTATTTCCTCCTATCCCTTAGTTATTGTCCACCTGAACCTACTGAAAATAGCTGTGCTTCACACTTGCCATCGTCTTCAGGCAAATGCTGGTTCAGCATGGGGAGTGTTCACCAAATAAGGTATAACCAACGTTAAACTTCTCAATGGCAAGTCCCTAGCCACTTGAACCAGGATCAGCTGTTTCTATTCTTTCATAAAGCATGCCAGAACATTTTTTACAAGTATTCTTTAAACACATTTCTTAACAAATATTTCATGACAGTATCTAACAACCTTCTACAAAGGATAACATTCACACTGATTTGACTGATATTTAGGCTAAGTTCTTCCTTCCAGTTTATTTGTATTTAAGTAGAGAAACAATGATCGCTCTTATTTATAACCATAACTCATACAACCTTTAAAATCTGATTCTTGTCTTTGATTTTGTATTCTCATGTGACTTTGCTGCTGTTATTTTTGACTCCCAAACAAGTCTATTTTGGCAAAGAAACTACACATCTTCCAGACCTCAGATTGTAAGAAAAGTTTGTACTCATCCAGGTATTCATAAATAATTCATAACATAGCCTCATCTTCAGCACCATATTAAAGTCAGCCTATTAATTTGCAAATCCATGTTTGCATTACTCATTTTGTTCTAATTGCAGAAATCTCAAATAAAGCTGAGAAACACTGCAGCACTAGGATTTTTTTTTTTTTTTTTTTTTTACAAGTTAGGAACAAGTATTTTTACCTAAAACCAAGGCTCAGTTTCCTGATACCTTTGTGCTCTTGGCTAATTGCAGCTTGATTTGTTAGCCCAAAGTTTTGTGGAAACACAGCTGGTGCAATCATGTTTCGTACACACGTGCTAGGGGGTTCATAAACCCACAAGCCAAATTAAACTAAAATCTGGCAAATGAGCAAAATATCCTTAACCAGACTCCATAAATCTTATCAAGTTGCTTAGAAATAAATAGCCACACAGAAAAAAAAGAGGCATCTTATGTGCCTTAGCTGAATGTTCATCACATTAGAACTGAACAAAGCCACATGGAAGAGAGCTAACAAATGCCCTACTTAGAAGAAAACCTCAGTTATCTTTTCAATCTCAGAGACAGCTGTATAGATAAGAAAGGAATGGACATGTTGGCAAGCATCAACTTTGAAATATATTCACATGCTGGCCAAACATTTTGTTTTGTGCTACCACACAGCCACATTTTCTTGAACAAGGCAAGTTACTACAAGTAAAGCTAAAAGCCCATGAGAGACATTTACCCCACTGAAACCCCTAGGTTTAAAACTCTCAGAGAGGAAACAGAGAGGAAGGTACTGGCCTCCCTGGTAACCAATGACAAAACTTGAGGAAAAATAAAGCTACACCAGATGACCTTCCAACTAGGCATTAGGAAAAATTTACTTACCAAAAACATGATCAAACTCTGTAACATATCTCCTAGAGCAGTAGTTGATGACCCAGACCTGTCAGCATTCAAGAGTTTAGACAATGCCCTCAAAAATATGCTTTAACTTCCAGTAAGCCCTGAATGGTCAGGAAGGTCAATACAATGATCTTCAAAGGGACTTTCCACCCAAACCATTCTAAATCAGGTTGTAAAGACTGCACAAACAAGGAGAGGTTACAAAAGGAAGAAAAAGAACATCCATCTGTCTCTGAGGATCTAGGCTTACAGGAAAAGAACTCCAAGAGGAGGGATCTCCAACAGGATACCCTTTCCCAGTGGCAGTCAGCCCTTAAATGAGGTCTAAGAAGGGTGGAGCCTGGCTCCGTTCCTTCTGGTTGCACAGGTGAATTACCTTCACCTGTGTTCCTACCTCTGACCAGGTCTTTCCCTCAGGTCCTCAATTAGTGGTTTAGGCTTTGACTCAGCAGTCCCCACACACAGGTACAAGCAATTCTTTGCCATGCTTTGTATCACCATCACCTGAAGTAAACATAACCACATCTCTGTTTAAGCAAGAAGAACAAAGTGGGCTTCCCCTTTTCCTCCAGGTGCACCTGTCAGTGTTTATCTGGTACAGCAGGCATTTGGTGGAATTACCCAGGATAAGCACCCCCACCCCACCACCAAGAAGATCTTCTTCTAGGGCTCTACAGCTCTCCTATCACAGAGGATATCAGCCAGTCTACAGCTCTTACTTCTGCTTAAGTTTCTCTTTGAGGCCTTTATGATAGCCAGAGCAAGGAACACCCAGACTTCAAAAAGAAATTTCTGGCAAAGACATACAAAAAGCTAATAGATTCCTTCATAGGAAGTTCCACCATGGTATCCTTCATTACGAAATTTCTTTTGGGAGACGGCCGTATCTGGAGTTCTCTTTGTGTATAGCAGACTCCCATCCTCTGATTCCATTTCAAACTATGATTTCTGTTTCACAGATACCAGTCAGGCAGTTTATATCATTGCTTCAATGTCCTGAACTGCTAAAACTGGACGTCCCAGACAGGTGATGCTGAAGAGAAAGTCAGGCAGGTGGTTGACTCCTCTTAGGCCTCTCTTATTGGTCATCTATCTTAAACCTAGATAATGTAATTTATTTTGATGGTAAACAAATATAAAATAAAAAAAGTGCAGTTTGCAACCAAAACAGTGCTCATAGGACAATTTTTTTTTTGTGAAGATACACCTCTCACAGCACTACGTTAGACCATGAGGAGAGATTATGGCCCCTGAAAAAAAAAAAAAAAAACCAACACCCCAAGAAACCCTACAGAAACTCCATGTAGAATGTCCTGGGAAGTCTTGGAGAATGCCAGGCATTGCTCTCAAATGGGTGCACATACAACATATTGACTGGTCCAACTGATCAAGACTTATTTAGCAGCATCTCAGGGGAGCCAAGTCCTGCGTTCAAATTCCAACAGGGCTCTAGCTGCATTTGGTGATTTGGGCTGACATTCAGAGTTACCAGAAAAAAAATATTTATATAAATGTAAATGTACACATCAGCTACAAAAACTTGTTCAAGCACAATTTATATCTGACCCCCACCCACACTCCCCCCCAAAAAAACCAAGGCACAATTTTTGCTGACACATAGTTACACCTTAGCCCAGTAGATTTGTCCCCACTGACATCAACCGGGAGGCTGCTATGAACCTAAATAGGATTTTGTTTTGGTCAGTTTTTGAGGTTTCCATGACATAGTGGCATCAGACTAAAACTAGCCCCAGCCCCCAGCATGAAGGATGTTAAGATTAAAACAGACATGGTTTTTACAGATTTTGCATAACATGCTAGTAGTTAACATCATGGCTTTTCTTGCAATTGTTTCTATACAGAATAAATAGAATGTAAGAAAAATGTATAATAGTGCTCAAAATACACATTCGTATGGATTGTTGACATCTAACAAGTGGTGCATTACTAAGGAACCTTACACTCTGTGTCTCAGATTTGAGGAAATATTTAGGCTGAGAGAACTCTGGAATGTAAGGGAGTAGTTAGTGGTACTGTGTTTCCACAGCTGTAAGAGCACAAGGCAGATAATTCACTTTTTATTCCCTTCTAGCAGACTGGAGCAGAGAAGTAATGCTTATGTGCTCATAGTCCCAGGCTAAACTCCAGTTCTCTACAGCCTGGTCACTTCAGTTACATATATTTCTGTTTCCCATCCCAAAAGAATACCAAGTTCACACTGAGAAAGCATTTGGAAGAAGAAAAATGCAATTTCAGCATTAAGATTTTGAGGGTTAGCCATCACGTTTTTTTTAAAAAAAGAGAACTGTTAAAGTTGATTGTCTCCCTCACTCTGTATAGCTCCTATCAAAGGCCATTAAACCACAAGAGACATATCTGAGAATGTTGTTAAAGCAGAGCTGAAAATCCAGATTTAGGACTACAAGACAGTACCAAGACCACAATTGTTTCAGCTTCCAAAGAAAAGTTCTCAGGATCTGCTTCAAATTCAGGGCACACCACAGACTGTTCTGCTGCTGCTCTCTCCTCACTGAGATCAGTAGGAGTATCAAGCTCCAGAAACAGCCATCTTAAAGAACGTTGCCCCCAGAATGGCTCAGAGGGTATCCAAGATGAACCTTGTATGCACTCACGAGAAAAACTGGGTCACCACTAGTCCTTCCACATTTTTTCTACTGCAGATGCTCTGCAGCATGAGGTAAAATCCTGCAACAAGACCAGCAGGAGAACAGTATTAGAAAACCCATCAATAGATCAAGTGCCCAGGGACACGGAAGTCTGAAACACATTGTGTTACTCAGTAATTCCCCATTCATCTTATCCACAGTTCAGTGGAGCAAAGTATTCAATCAGAATTAATTCTTACTGTATATAAATGAAAGACAGTGCATTTAGAAAACCCTAGTAGAACTTTGTATCCATAACAGAGGCAAGCAACAGGAAGTATCGCTGCATTCAATGCAATAAATAAATCAAATTTTACTAAAAAAAAAAAAGCAAATGATCTAAAATCATCTTTCAGAAGACCTGTGGGTAGACACCTTCTAACTAGCCAGATTTGGGCAAAACCAGGGTCATAAAAGAACTCATGATTCAGAATATGCTGAATCACTACCCACAGTGGGAAAACACCCACTGAGATCATCACTTGTCCTGCCATAAAAAGGGGCAGAGGGAATATTTCTTCAAGATTTTAGTGCTTTGGTATGACTTTCTTCAGAAATGAAAATTTTCCATGCTTAACTACAGATAGAATTGTTCTCCAAAGGAGAGGGGAAAGGAAAGTGTTCATGTATAACACAAGGCTGATTTGAGTTAGCTATTGCAAAAGTCAGGTTTTCATTTTTATTAGCAGAAAACAAGATGCAGAGTCTGGATTACAGTCAGCCTGCATAAATAGAGCAGGCATAAAGCCCAGACACCTCAATTTCACTGCAGTCTCTCAACTACTGGGATGCCATAGGTGGGACCACATGACATAGCAGAAGAGAGAACCACACTGTGCATCAGTGGCCATTGCCACGGTAGTAACACCATATCTTCCAGAAATGCAGGTAGACTGAGTGCAGGATTTTCCAGCTGGGAACTATCCCTCTGGCTCCTCATCCTATGCAGCTAGCTCTCCAGATTTTTATCTGCTCACCCCACACCAACTACCCACACTTTTGATCTATGTCTTACTAGACCATTGATCATTCTTTCCTTTTAAATGCAGTCTTTGTTTTCTCTGGGGGGAGTAGGGGGACAAGTCCTGTACATCAGTGGTTACAACAAAGCTTGAATGTCTTCTTGTGCGCAGGAAAACCAAACTCACTCTTTGTACATCCCAGAAAACTACTATCACCCCAGAGGTTTCTGAGATGAGAGTGCTCCACCTTTACCTTTAACAGGCATTCTACATCTCAGAAAGCAACCAGGTGGTCCCCATGGAAAAGGCAGAGCGAGGTCGCCTTCTCCCAGCCTGGTGAGCTTGGGCTGTTGGGCAGCCTGATTCCTACTGACACATCATTATTCTTTGTTCTCTGTGCAGCCTGGCCTACAGGTCTGTGCACTCAGCAAGTGCTGAGCTGACTAACAGCATTTTGGTTTTCCTTCTTGATTGCCTCGGTTAGCCTGTAAGAGGGGAACACACTTGTGTTGGCATAGACATCCCAATCTGACACAAGAGAAAGAAGGAGACAGGATAAAGGTGAGAGGCTCCAGGAGACATAAAAACACTCATAATGCCTAAATGCCAACTCAGTAAAGGTCAGCAGGAAGAAAACTAATGAAGAACTGAAATGGGACTGAACAGATAAAGCTGACATATTTGCCAGTCAGCTGGAAAAGAACCACATTCCAAATCACATTTTCCATTACAAGTAATATACAAGAAAAAAAAAAAAAGGAAAAAATGAAGGACAACAAAATGCTTTTTATACAAATTTCACTTACTCTTCTTTGGTGCATGTGTGAATTCTGGGAGGAAGGAAACAATTCTTCAGTCACATAAGCAGCATTTGCTGAATATTGACCAGAAACTCAAGAACTGAGACATTCCCAGGACAAGTGGAATTTTGAGAGAACTTCAAAATACAGCCACCTTCTCTGCACCCTCCATACACGCTAAGCCTTTTTCATGTTCAAAAATCAGTACCAAAATCCTGAACAAAGGTGGCAGTGACATCAGAGGGTTGCACTTTCCTTTGTAAGCAGTACATCATGGCCCATATCATCAAAGGTGGATGTTGGTCATTGTAAGGCAAATAACTCCAAAGAATGGTACTCAGAAATAATAGCGTGGAAGATTATATATTTCTGTTAGGCTTATATGGATGGTACACAGACAACTGGTGAATAAAGAGAGGCTCACCTTTCCAGAGAGTCGAGGCTCACTGATGACTCCACAGGGGAGGAATCTCCAACAAGAGATCCTTCCATGGTCAGCCCTTAAATGGGGTCTGGGAGAAGTGGAGCCAGACTCCACCCCTTCCAGTCACACAGGTACATTGCCTTCACCTATGCTCCTGCAGCTGACTCAGTGCTCGCCTCAGGTGATCAATCAGTGGTTCAGGCCGTGATTCAACAGTTCCCATACAATCATACAATAATAGAGGATGAATATTCTCACCAATATTCCATTACATTTTGTTGCCATGTGGCAGATGGCAGCAGAGGGGTAGTCTGACAGCATGGTGTCTAACGGAAGTGCAGATGAAGCAAGAGTCTAGAATTGAATTCCACCGTGAAGAAAAGATAGCATCCACTGACATTAATCGATGCTTGGTGAATGTTTGTGGAGACCAAATAATGCACATAAGCACAGTGAGGTGTTTCAGCAGTTGTGACAGTGGGTCACCTCCACTGGCTTTCACTTATTGTTGGCAAAAATACACAGCTAACAGTAGCTATGATGTAGAAAAATAGTTTTTTGTAACTAAGAATTTATTCTATCAGATAGCATTACTGGGCTCCTTGTAACTATTGCTGTTTCCATGGTCATAAATTGGAGATATTACATTCAGAGCAAACTACATACAGAGATATAAGTAGTATGTATTTATAGATATATTAAACAAACAAGCAAAACAAACAAAACAGACAAACGAAAACTAAAAGAAGAACACCAGAACCTACTAAGAAAATCTTACTTGCTGATCAAAAACAGCAATTTCAAACCTAAAAGATTCTATGATATTGAGTCGGAAGGAACCTCTAAAGGCCATCTAGTCCAACCCCCCTGCAATGAACAGGGACACCTACAGCTCAATCATGTTGCTCAGAGCCCCATCCAGCCTGACCTTGAATGTCTCCAGGGATATCTAGCACTGCTCTGGGCAACTTGTTCCAGTGCCTCACCACCCTTACTTCAAAAAATTTCTTTCTTAAATCCAATCTAAATATCCCCTCTTTTAGCATGAAACTATTCCTCCTCATCCTATCTGCTAAGAGTCTCCCCTTCTTATAGCCCTCTTTAGATTCTGACAGATCTCCCTGGAGCCTTCTCTTCTAAAGGCTGAACAGCCCCACCTATCTCAGCCTGTCCTCATAGGAGAGATGTTCCATCCTGTGAATCATTTTTTTTTTTTGGTCCTCTTTTGGATGCAGTCCAATGAGTCTGTGTGTCTCCTGTACTGAGGACTGCACATCTGGATGCAGGACTCCAGGTGAGGCCTCACCAGTACAGAGCAGAAAGGCAGGATCACCTCCCTCAAACTTCTGGCCACAGTTCTTTTGTTGAAGCCCAAGATATGGTTGGCTTTCTGAGCAGCAAGGACCCATTGCTGGCTCATGTCCTGCTTACCATCCACCAGTACCTCCAAGTTCTTTTTTCATCAGGGATGTGCTCCATCCTTACATCCCCCAGATCATACTGATAGTGGAGGTCGCCACAATCCAGGTGCAAGACCTTGCACTTGGATTTGTTGAACCACACAAGGTTCATCTGGGACCTCTGCTCAAGCAGGTCTCTCTGGAGGGTATTCTGTTCCTCAGGTGTGTTGACCTCACCACACAAGTTTGGTGTCATCCATAAATTTGCTAAGGGTACACTCAATCCCACTGTCAATGTCATTGTTGAAAATACTGAAGAGCACCGGTCCCAGTACTGTCCCCCAGGGACTCCATTCATCACTGATTTAAATCTGGACACTTATGCTTTGATTACCACTTTCTTGGTACAATCTTGCAATCACTTCTGTTGAACAGTCCACCCACCAAATCAGTATCTTTTGTTTAGAGAGAAGGATGTTATGGAAGACCAAGTCAAAGGCCTCACTGAAGTCTAAATAGATGACTCTGGCAGCTCTTCCCTTATCCACTGATGCTGTTATGCCACCATGAAATGCAAAAGTTTGATCAGGCAGGACCTGTCCTTGGGGGAACCATACTGGTTATTCCATGTCAACTCCCTAAATCTCTATCATCCCCAACATCTACTGGAAAAAAAAAAAAAAAGAAAAATCATTTCAGAGCGTGAACTGCTGCATGTTGCCATACAGTGAGTGTCCCTATGTAACAATATACACTTTGCTGAAGGGATGTAGGGAGAATTTGTTTTTGCCTAGCTTCTGGACAAAAAGCCATTAAATAAAGTCTGAATACATTTGGAAAAGGGAAAAGATTTTTAATAGTGCACTGCTTTCAGTTTAAAGATCTGCTTATGATGGAAGGAACCTCCTTAAAATACTGTTTGAAGAGACTCAGTTGCCCAGATCTCTTTGAAACTTAGGAAGATTCATTAACATATCCTGAAAATGCCAGTCATGGCTAACAAAATACTTACAAAATGAATATACCTCATTTAAGACTGAGAAAAAGTAGGATTTTATATACAATCATTTCTATTACATGGCATACAATATATGGAAACAAAAACATTAGCACACTTCTTATGATGGCAGTCAGCCTCTGATACACTGAAGGCAAAAGCAACACTCAACATACTTGTTAATTACGAGCTGTTCACACAACAGTCCACACATACATCCACTCTTCAGAATCAATCCAATCATCAGATGTTAAATGCATAATGTGAAAATAACATCTGAAAAGACTTCATATTGTGTTGGCGGAAAGCACCAAATTTTCTCCCATTAGCAGTTCCCATAGAAACCAAGATAAGTGAGGGAAGGAGAAACCCAAACTGGGGAGTGAAGAAGGAATTCAGCGTTTTCACATGAAGGGGCAAAAAGAATGAGGATGAGGCAAAGACAAAGAGCTTTCAGTCTATGAGTAATCTGGGAGCTCCTGCACTCTGTGCCTTACAGGTCCCAATGCCTTTCCCCACTCCACAGCACACTGCTCTGTTCCAGTTTTCAGCACTTGGACATTGATTCAACTGAAGTCATGAAATGCAGTAGATGGCCTTGTACAAGGAGAATTTGAAAACTGATGACAATGAGTGCTGTGGATCCTTGTGTAACATGCTTTCACTGCTAGCTGCACTGACAAACGCCATTGATGCTGATGACTTCCCAGTAGAGCCTAGTTATTCCTGCCAGAAACAGATCTGCCTTAGGTCCTTGAAAGTATCAAGAAAGGGGATGGTGTAGAAGAAGACAGAGGATGTGACTGGAATTCAGCTGAAATACAGGAGACTGTGGATCCCCAGGCAAACCACAGATCAATGTATCAGCCTCATGCTGTTTGAAGGGTGTAGGGCAAATAACCCCCAAAAATAGCACCCAAAAGAAATAGTGCCAAAAATAGTATACTTTGGATAGGCTTAAGTAGATGATGTACAGATGGTAAATAAGAAAAGAGTGGCTCACCTTTAAAGATGGTAGAGGCTCGCCGATAACTCCACTAGGGAGGAATCTCCAACCAGAGATCCTTCCCTGGTGGTGGTCAGCCCTTAAATGGGGTCTTGGGAGAGGTGGAGTCAAACTCCACCCCTTCCAATCACACTCACTTGTGCCCCTGCGGCTGACCCAGTGCTCGCCTCAGGTGATCAATCAGTGGTTCAGGTCGTGATTCAACAGTTCCCATACAAAGGGGCACATTTTTCACAAACCCACAGAGATCATAACCCATCTCTTGGAAGTTTTCCTTCCTTCTCTCATGCTCAAACACAGAACATATGGTATGAATCAGTTCACAAAAAAGACAACAGAAGCAGAGCAGTCACGTGAGCTAGGTGATGGGGCACCTCAGTGCACCATGCCAGAGCACTGCAGCACAGCTGGCACTGAGCTTCAGTGGCTCCAGTGAGTGCTTGTTCCAGGTGTCAGAGCAAAACACTCTATCAGAAGCCTATAAAAAAGCACCTGAGCCATGCTTTACCATAGGCATTTTTCTTCCTTGCTCCACTGATTTCAAGAACTGGAGGAAGCTGGAAAGGCCTGTCACCAATCCAGAAGAAACTTTTTTTGTTAGAAAAAAAAAAATGAAGCCCACTACCATAATTAAGCCACCAGCCCATTGCTCTAGTAATGCTGTTGTCTGTCACACATGCTGCACTGAATTCAGCCTGAAGCCCAGCATACAGACAGTCATACAGAATTTGGAATAACTCACTGTGAGGGAAAGTGCAGCCTCAATTATTTAGCAGTCATCAACTTAATATATAGCTCACGTAGCTTTAGAGCAGATATTTTAGTGTAAAAAACTGCTCTTGTTATGATGAAAAATGCACTGAGCTAGCCAACAACTCAGTTGGGAAGTGCAGTGTCACATATAGTGCAGAAATAAGTAAGATACAGGAAGTTGAAGAGGAGATGCTAAAGGCCACAAGCAAGATGATGTAAGCTTTACAGATCTAGTTAAGTCACAAAGGACAACACATCCAGCAGGAGGAGCAGTGCCTGGATTTGTCACAGATCACCCAGAAGGGAGCATCCCAAAGTGCCAGTCCAGTGGTTTTATGAAAACAATCTGCACTCCCCTGACTTCTTGCTTTTTCTAAGGCATGCTGTAAATCACTGCCATCTAGTTCAGTGCACATGCTGAAAGAAAAGGTCCATTTCTTTCTTACAGCACTGCTTCAACAGCATTAGTCTTGAGGGCTGGAGGAAGACAATGTATTCATGAGCAGAAGTATTGTAATGGGTGCTAATCAAAGCATAAGCACAGAATGGGGGCACTTGCTTGCCTGAAATCATTGAATGAACATCTTGTTATAACGCATGAGTGATCTGGGGTACTTCCCTCTCAAAAAGAAAGGGAGAGCGAATAAGAAACAGGAGGCTTTGGTGCTTAAGAGTCCAAAGAATGGTTTCCCAAGTTGACTTAAATCCTATTAAACAACGAACCTTAGAGGGGAAAATGCCTTGACATGACTCTTGCATAGTAAATTTCAAATATCATCTATAAAAGAAGAGGCACCCATGGAGCAATAGGGTTGTGTAGAGAAATACGTTAAAAGTGATGCTCCAAGCTGGGGAAATACCTTGTCTATTTTTAAGATGCAAGGGAGTAAGTTTCCTTTTGCAAAGAACTAAGTGACACAGAAATAATTGTTGTTTCCTCAAGCACAGAATTTTTGATGCCAGCTGTGCTGTAAGGATTTCCGCCTCAGAACTCACATCAGATTCTCCTACACTATCCCAGGACACAGTGATTTAGTCGCTGCTGCCTCTGATTGCCACCCTCCCTCAGAACCCAAATGGCCAGAAGAGAAATGTTCAGACATCCTCATCCCACCGTACTAGGTCACAACAATCCAGACTCTGTGCTCCCAGTCTTGCTAATGCCCATCCCTGTCCCACGCCCTCACCAGCACAACCCCAGCACTCAGGTTTTCTCTGTAACCAGTTTTCTGTGCACCCTGGGTACAAAGCCTTCCCCCTTGGGTAGCTGGTCTGGTTGGTTTGCCTTTGGGTGAGGAATACAACTGATCTGTGTTTATTAGGGAAACCAAATGCCACTGCCCATCAAGCTTTATTCACACTTCTCTCTACAGTAGAATATCAATAAGGAATCACTGATTCCTCTTTTATTACTGAAATCATTGACCAAATAAATAAGGAGGACATCAACATTAACACTCTTTCCTAGACAACAGCATCCTCTGAGCCATTTCACACTCCCTGAAGAACATTACCACTGCAGCACGAAAAACCAAGCAGATGCAGCCATACATCTGCATCAGAGCCCTTTCTCCATTCATAGCCACTCTACTAAATCCTTTGGCCTGCCTTCTGTGTAACTGCTCAACAGATAGACCAAATGCAGAATAAAACCACCTTCTAGTCCACATACACCTTTCAAAAAGCTTCCCTACAGCAGCAGAGCATCTGACCAGTCACTCCCAGCCAAAATGTTGATTTTTCTGATGATCATGCAGCTTCCTGATGTATTCCCATTCAGAACAGAGACTAGAATTTTCTTGACCTTCAGACCATGAATTGTTACTGGTTGCACTGTCCAGCTCATCATCCCCCAGAACTGTTGCCTCTCTGCTGGAGATTGCAGAGATTATGAGTAAACTTAACCATTGCAACCCTTGCTCATTCTTGCAAACAAGGTATGCCAAACCACAGCTTGCTTACAGAGGCAAGAAATCCCAGCAGAAGGGCAAGCAGCTCAGGCCTATCAGCAATTCTCCTGCTCTAGTGAGTTTAGCCAAGTTATTCCTTCTTCATTGGCACAGAAATGCAGCTGGAGTCAGTCAGCCCCTGGAGCTGCTGAATTAACCAAGGAGAGCAATGCCTCATCTTTTCTTGCTCAAGCTCTGCACTGTCTGTAGAACCCATCCAGGCACATGGCTGCAGTGCAGATATGGCTTTGTCACCTGTCTTGTGAAGCATACCTGCATTTTCCACTCTTATCACAGAATCACAGAATTTTAGGAGTTGGAAGGGACCCCTAGAGATCATCGAGTCCAACCCCCTGCCAAAGCAGCTCCCTAGCCCAGGTTGCACAGGTGGTCATCCAGGCACGTCTTGAACGTCTCCAGAGGAGGAGACTCCACCACCTCTCTGGGCAGCCTGTGCCAGTGCTCCGTCACTGCACTATGAAGAAGATCTCACTCACACTTGTGGAGAACTTCCTATGCATCGCATTTCAGGACTGAACAGACCCAGTTTTCTCAGCCTTTCTTCATAAGAAAGGTGTTCCACACCCTTTATCATTTTTGTAGCTCTACACTGGACTCTTCCAGGTGACCCTTTTTTTTTTTGTACTGGGGAGCCCAGAACTTGACACAGTACTCCAGGTGAGGCCTCACCAGGGCAGAGTAGAGGGGGAGGGTCACCTCCCTCCTCCTGCTGGCCACGCTCTTTTTAATGCACCCCAGGCTGCCACTGACCCTCTTGGCCACCAGGGCACACTGCTGGCTCATGGCCAACCCGTCATCCACCAGGACACCCATGCATCAGCCCCATTAATTTTTCATCCTTTAAGCAGTAAGGGAAAGTCTGAGCAGTGATACATCCTTCTGCAGTTTTTTGAGAGCCTACTTGAAACCTTAACACAACTTTACTGAGTCTTACATTTGGAAATTTGTTCACAAGTCCGAGCAGAATCGAACAGCTGAAGAGGTTTGTACAACTACTTCTGGAAAACTTTCCAGATTACGGTGATGTAAAAAGTTGCAGATGCTCCACCACAATCTCTTAACAGGAAGACTTAGGAAAAGCTCATCACTTGCCTGCAGAAGATGGAAACGTTGACTGTCAGGTCCTGAAAAGAAGGGCAGGGAGAGCAGGTAGGCATATGCCACTCAGCGAAGGAAAAATATTCATTGAGAATAATTGATGTACGCGAGAGAACAGATAGCAGCCCTTATCCATCTAACTTTCCTTCTGCTCAAACATAACTATGGCAAGCACGTAAGAGATAGTCCCAGACATGGATGACATAAAGGTCTCCCCATTATCACTGATTATTTATATGCAGTCATTCCACTGCTTGACCTGGGCTGTGTTGAGGACAGCACATGCCTGCAGGGACATAACATGATGATGCAACTGAGACGTGCCACATCAATAGACTTTTTAGCTTTAAAGACAAGGATTCAAGAGTAAGTAGAAGAAGTAAGGATCCATGTGCACAGCAGGTAGAATATTCAGAAAACTAATTGAAAATTATTCAAGTTCCTTAACTATTTACTGAACTATTCATCAAGGCAGTTGTATTCCTCAGTGATTACTTCATCAAATATCAGATTGCCTTCACAGACTAGGAATACAAGTATTACATTGAAAAAAATAACTAAGACTGGATTTAGGTGAAACAGATGAGCTGAGAAATATCAGTGGCACTATTCAAAGAAAGTATCACATCAAAGAGAATGCAAAATAGAGCACAAAAATAAGGAGAAACAGTTCAGGGAATGTTTTAAATTTAAATGTACTAAATTGTAACAATTCAGGACAGGAAGAGAGCATAACCTCAGGACAGTGTTGTCCCACATCAGGGTTGACCTGTTCCTCCATCTCTTCCTGGACAGATTTGATCAACACATCCCAACATTTTCAACGACAAAGCTGCAGCAACACTACTACCCTGGAATCGATCCCAGACAGACTTTCCTAATAGCTAAATTAAATCACCGCTGTTGATTTACAGTACAAGAAAACCCACTACCACCTGCCCTAGTGCCTATAGTTATGGAAATCTTTTGTTCTCTTCTTCTTTATGTCCTTCCATATATTCAGTCTGATACTCTCTCTACATATGATACATGATACTCTACATACGTCAGAGTGACTAACCTCTTCCTTTCTGCTGAGAAGGTGATTGTTTCTAGTCCTCCAATCATTCAGTTTCTTCACATTTACCCTCCCAGGTGCACCTCATTTTTATTTAATCTTTCTGCCTAAAAGAAAGTGCTCAGAAAGCACAGTAGGTGGTTGGTTAGTTCCTTGTTTTCCCTTCACCTTATCAACTACAGAATTTGCCTTCTTCATGCTGAGGTGGTGACTGGTATATAATGCTCAGTCCCTGCTTGATCTATCCTTCCACTTTGACTACAAACAATTGGCATTGCCTGAGAGAATGGGTGCTCAATAGGTTTTTCTCCTTCACTCCAACAACTTCATTTTGACCATTTTTCCCTAGCTTATTTATAACAATATGTGAGATAATGTCAAATGCTAACTCCCACTGATTCTTTCCTACCTGTAACGTGTTACGATTTTGTAAAGAGTTTAGATTGACTTAGCACACTTTGTTCCTGACAAACTCATAATGGATGTTACGGACTTTCTTGTTTCCTCTGTTTAGCTATTTGTTTCAGACTTTTGCAGAGAGCAGAAACTAAGTGACTGATCAGAAATAATTCTCCAGTTGCCCCCCTGCCTTTATTTTTTAATTATAAATGTCACACCTGTCATTTTCTAGTTGCCTGAACCCTCCCTGGCTGTTTTGTCACCAGAACAGTTCTGTCTCTCAGAGGGCTTTGAACTCTGTTATTCCATGATCACTATTACATAAATTGCTCACCAAAATGAAATTCTCAGCTCTCCTTACTAGCTAGAAATAAACGTGTAAGGACTTACCCTCCAAGTTGCTTTCACCATCTCTGTATCAGTACATTCCACCCACACATTAAAAACTGGATGAACCATCTGTGACCTGTCATCTTTTGTTTTCAACAAATGCTTGGATAATTAAACTCTAATTAACACCACATCCTGCTCTGGATGATTCTGTGCATTCACTTTTGCTGGGACATCTCTGCCGATCTGTTAGCAGCGGGCAAATTACATTTGGTGATTTGTCAGTCTGAGGGTGTGAGCTGTAAATTTTCAGGGAAGAATCTCCTGTTGTTATTAGAAAACACAGAAAGAGGGCAAGAATAAACACCTGAATTATGAACAGGTAGATGCTAAAAGAAGACACACTGTAGCATTACGTCACCGGCACATGGGTTCTTCACTGTGCACTGACTCATCAATTTAGTTCTACTTTCAAAGGCCACACTAAGAAGGAAATAGGCTCATACAATACCTTGAGTTGCAAAGGATCCACAAGGATCATGGAGTCAAACTCCCTCAAACATTAATAAAAGTTTAAACTTTGAGAGCACAGGAAATGCACCACTGGGTGAGAACAGGTCAGCACGCTGAATATGCCAGCTAGATTCCCCAGTTCATGTTCTTCGATGAACTTAAAAAATTTGAAGAGAAGAGCAAGGCAGGATGTCATTGCAGAGACAGAGACTTTCCAAGATAACAGGGTTTATCATCTTCACTTTCAGTGACGTTTCTCTTCTCACAGTGCCTGGCCAGGTATGGAAATCAGACATGCTGCTCTGTGCATTCCTGGAACCTTTCTAGACCTGTTTTGTAGGTAGGAATTGCATTAGTAATTTACTAAGCTACTGCCTTTAGCCACTTCCAGCAATGGGTTGGAAAGGCAAAATTTCAGTAATTTCACCACAGAGTTACTTCTGAATCCCATGCTGCATGCTGTCTAGTCCCAGGGACTTACTGATATACCATTTTTGTCTTGCCTGATCTGGCTCCTCTGCCCTTTGTGCTGTGAAAAAAAAGTGGTGGGTGTAGGAATCTCCTCAGCTGCAAAGAAGACCAATTCAAATAAGCCGAGCTTCTCATGGAGCTCAGTGGAGCTCACAGAAGCACTGAGAGGATTTTTCACATTTGGTTAGCAAGTGGTCCTACCAATTCCCTGTCCAGCTTCCTACTTCTGATGCATCTGAAGAATCTCTTTACTGGCATCTCAAGCATCTATTCTAAGGCTATCATTGAGTCATTTATTTAGGGTTTTTTTTTTGTTCTCCTACTTGCCTGTTTACATTTGACCTGCCATAATATATGGGAAATATATGAGCAATATTATCATTTTACAATACATATTTTAATAATCTGTAAAAATGACTTTACTGGACTTATATTTTGTGTTTTTTTTTTTTAAACACCTAAGTTTTAGGGTTTTTTTTAAAAAACCTAAACCTGTAATACATCATTTTTGAGAAGCCTCCAGTTTCCTCACTTCTTAGACTACTGCCTTCTAGTTGCTTTATTCTGTTGGGCTTTTTTTACAAGATATTTCATTTTTACTGAGTTGCCTTTCTTGAAATTGAATATTCATGTTTTAGATTCATTTGTCTTGCTCTCACTAAAACTTGAATAGGTTGGGACAGCTGCTACAGAGAAGTTCTCTTACAAATACCTCTTGAAGTAGGTACCATGAACCACTTGGAATCAGTGATGCGTCAGTGTCTTCTCTTACAACTTGCTCTAGAAAGCAGCCACATAACATATCAAAATTTTTTACCTCTACCCCTTGCCTTAGCACTACATCAGTCCAGTTTATCCACTTTACTGCCTGTCTTCAACTGCTGCTCCTTTCATCTCATGGAACGTTTCCTAGTCAGGTCATGATCATTAGTCCTCAACCTGAGAAGATCATTGGTATGATTCTATTAAAAACCTTAGGTGTTGGTATTCCATAGAGCATCTTTTTTTCCTTGGAGCACTTTTATGCTGTAACACTTCATGTTACCCTTCAAACACAGTGGCACTCCCCCACCTGTTCTATCATTCCTGCAAGGCTGGTAACCTGGCAACACTATATCCTACTGATTATCCTTCTCCCACCATGTCTTGGGAAGGCTGCTTCATTAGGGCTGCCATTTGAGCCCTAATATTCTTGTACCCCCTTACTTTTTAGGCATAAGGAATTGCCATAAAATCACATGTATGCTTTGTCTCAGCTTTGTGGCCAAGGGAGACCACAGTGAGCCTCATTTTTCTCGTTTATTACAATTTAGCTGTTTTCCTTTTATCCCTCCCAGTCTTTTCAGAGGTACACAGCTTTGGCCTCAAGCCATGGTAGAGCCTTGCAAGCTGCATAGCTCTGTCTTGTTCCAAGAACTTCTTCATTTCCCAACATGCTTTAATAATGCCTCTCTGCCTCTCTGTTTACCTACTGTTTTTACAGTAATTCAAGTCTACCCACCCTGCTTCAGCTACCCCTTGGTGGGCACAAGTCACTAGTGGGCTCCGTGTCCCCTCTGCCATTGCTGTGATACATGCCAGAAACCTTCAGACTTTCAAATGGCACTAGGTGGCTGCTGTTTAGGCAACAGAACTGAGATCCTTGGGAATGTGAGATTTGGCATAGAACTGCAGAGAAAGGATCCCAAGCTGAAAGCACAGATATGCTTCTGGCGCAGCTAGCTACCAAGTACAATAGAAGCTACTTCCGCTGAGGAAAATAAGGACAAATAAAAGAGAACTAAAAATTCTTTTCTGAGAGCAGAGAGATTTTACTTGACCAACTTGATGCAAAGCCAGTAACTAAAAATACCTTGTGGAAGCAAGAAATATCAGTGAAAAAAACAGCTGAAGGCTGTTTTTTGGGCTGCCCCTGCTACACACCTCCGAGCAGAAATCAACTTTTGTAAGCAGTGCCAAAAAAGGTGAAAAAATCCCCAAACCCTGGGAGAATCCTAGAATGCTATGTGCTTTAAAATCTGAATTTTAACTATTCCTTTCCAGCAGGTTTTATAACCCTGTTACATTATTGTTACACGCTACACATTTTGTTATAAGCCCCATTTAGTTATTAGTCTCTTTGGCATTTGTATATTGATTTAGTCATGAATGATGGGATCTCAGACAGAATATCTGTTGTGGCTTAACCCAGCAGCAGCTCAGCACCACACAGTCACTCACTGACTCCCATCCCTCCCAGTGGGATGGGGGAGAGAAATGGAAAAAGAACTAACAAAACAGAACTTGGATTGAGACAAAAAAAAAAAATTTACTAAGACAGGAAAGGAAGATAAAAGGAGAATAATAATGATATATATTTTGTGTTTATTTATTTATTTATTTATTATATTTATTTATATACGAGTCATACAAACAACAGTTGCTGAATAACACCCAGCCAATCCCCAAGCAGTGGCTGCGTGCCCAATCAACTTCCCACTGTTTGTTTGTTTTTTTTTATTTTTTTTCACATGATGTCAAACAGTATGGAGTATCCTTTTGGCCAGTTTAGGTCAGCTGTCCTGGTTCTGTTCCTTCCCAGCTCATTGTGACCCCTCAGTTCTGTTCGCTGACAGTGCAAGAAGCTGAAATGTCGTTGGCTCTGTGCTGCACTGCTCAGGAACAAATACACATCATTGTGTTATCAATATTGTTTTTCTCCCATATTTAGAACATAACATCATATCAGAAACTATGAAGGAAAAAAAAAAACTGTCACAGCTGGAACCCGAACAATATTATAGATAACTATTTCTAACCTCATAATTAAATGTCCTTCGAAGCTTTGATTTCCAGAATGCAAGGGTTGAAAGCTTCATACGGTAACTTCTGTGCTTTTGGAAGCATTTACCATCTACACAAAAATACCAAGTGGAGACAATCTTGCTGAAGAACATATAACCTAATTGCTTCGATTTTTCATACAGCTACAGTTTCTGTGTGTTCTTTCCAAATACAATACAGATTTGAAAATGCATCCGTTTTCCACTTAAAAATGCTCTTCCGCATGACCAAGGACATTGCCTAGTGCCACAGTGCATTGTACTGTTCACCCATGCACTATGTAGTTCATTCTCCATTGAACCTTTGTACATCTGTTTTGTATTGGTTCTGTTTTTGCACTCTGTCTCCAAGGCCAGGGAAAGCTGTGGAAAGGTCTTTCTGGGATTTCTCTCAGAATTTCACAGACCATTCATTTTACAATTATGGCACTTCATTCACGTATGCCTTCTGTGGGTGTGCCTTTACAGAGAAGCATGTACTTAGGACTTGTGAAATAGCTGTTTTGGGATATGCAAAGCTACACTTTACAAAGTATAGGACAGCTACACATTACAAAGTATAGGACAGCCAAAAGGAAAAGCTCTCCAAGTGACATAATCTGATAGAGCACAGGGCAATCTATACTTAAATACGGATTAATAAAAGTGGACTTTTAATCGGTAAGTACTTTTGATTTGGGCATGACTGAGATCATAAGTTCTCCGGGGACAAAATATAAATTAAAAAGCCAACTCTGGAAAGTTTGTGGAGCTAAGAGGCATTGCTCACTGGACATAATACTGACTCAGATTATATTCTCAGCTTTCCAGAAGGCATTTTATAATTAATACAGCATGTGCAAGGGGACTAAGTCCTCTTTTGAACTATTTTGCAGTGTCAGTCTTTGACTTCTGTGAAATTCTTCATGATCAACACCAATTAAATGAGATCTGGCTGAGGGTGGGGCCTGTGTTATATAAAAAAAAAGTCAGAGAGAAGAATTTCAGCAGACAACCAAAGCCTTAACAGGAGGTTGCAGAACAAATTTGCCAATTCTAACAACACATATTCAGGCACCAAACAGAATTAAGCTTTAATTGAAGAAGTCTAGTGTCATGGTTTTATGATCTCTGTTGTACTGTATACCATTTTTGCCCCAAGCTGGCACCCAGAGAAGTAATTCAATATTTTTTCCTCAGTCTTTAATTTCACAGACATATTTTTCGCTAGCAAGGATGAAGAAATCTTAGGCATTGCAGTGATACAAAATGATGCTACTGATTCAGCACTACCTTTCCCTTTGCATCTGCGCTGAACTCAAACCACAGAGCAGATCTCTTGTTCATTGTTTTCAGTGCTTACAGAAGTTAACCCTCGTGTCCTGGGAAAACTGCATGCTGAGTTGTTAATATTCTACCCGCACGAATCCTCCCTGCCACTGAGCTGGGCCATTGTGCTCCTGACACTGCATCCCATAAACCAGCCTGTAATGCTGCAGCACCATGTTGGGTATGGACACATATCTTCCAAAAACTGTTTGTATTTCATGGTAGATGTAACAATTATTCAATGTAAAAGCTTCAGAACAAAAATGTGTATTTTATCTTTCTGAAGTAAAGGTGCATGAAATGCAAAGGTGATGGGCTAAAACTCAGAGGGGTGAGTCTTTTTGCTAGACAAACAAAAATAAAACTATTTTAGCACATAGGGACACTTCCTTATTATTTTTAAATGCTGAACACACTTGTTTCCCATCCAAAAACTAAATAAATCCTACTTTCAAGTTGAAAAAATATTTTTTTAATCAAAAGCACAAAGGAAAAAGAAGAGTAGTGAGTTTATTCTCCAAGTGATATGAAATGTGGTAACCAGAAGCTGCACAATGTGCGATTAGAAAACCATACAAAATGGTGAAAGTATGTATATCAAACTTGATTTTTCACAGCTCTACCAAGGATAAAAGTGCTACTTCAGTGGAAGATATTATTAGAATTTGTAATGCTCTTGCCATGGAAATAGCTGTCATGTCACCCACCAGGATTATGGCTGAGTGGACAAATAAGAAGAGCAGATGATACATGAAAGCAGTAGAGATGGGAGCAGTTTTCAGAATTAGACAGCAGTGACAAGGGAAATGAAAATGACATGTAAGGTCTAATTGGAATTCCTTTAGTCATTTGCAAAGGATATTAAAAAGCCTTTTTCAAAAGCACTCTTATCAACATTTTCTTCAGGAATTAGAGTACAGCATAATTTGGTCAGAGCATAAGCATATTAATTTTTCATTCTGGGAGCAGGTGGCAGCAAGCTTGCAGATATTGATGCCAGCCCATGAGCTCTTGGCCCAGTCGTAGCTGATCAAAGCCAGGAGGAGAGGGCAGAGAGCTGGTCACACATGATCCACAGCCATAACCCTGTTCCATATTCTTGCCAGCCTGCTAGTGCTCACAATTAGAAGACCAGAGCCTCAAGACTCCGGAGCTGGCTTGTGTTCATTCTCACAGAAATGGTTTCCAGGTCTACAATCCCTGAAGCTCTGACACTATCAGGCAGAGAAGGTCAGACCCAGTATTTTTCATTTTTCCCTACTCTTATGGAGCACTGAACTGTAAATGTCAAGTGTTTCTTCAGGTGCAACAAGTAAGGACACAATGAACATGCTCAGCAGTGAAGTTTGGGTCACAGCAAGAACGCGCTCACCAACGGAGGCTCCTCAGTGGGGAGGCCAAGTTGTAGGGCTAGGGAGACAAGCACCATCACAAGGATACTTGGATTTGCTTGTGATTCTTCATCCTGTTCAACAAACTGTGCAGAAAGCAGCCACAAGATGCATTTAAGGTAAAATCTTGTGTCTGCTTTTGTTGAATACCCACTCAATCCTGCTCATATGTACACTATCCCTCACTCACAAGACAAACCTCCTTTTGGAAGCAGTCACCACCACAACAGTAATGGAGTAACAGATGTTCATAATAGATGATTCAGAAGGGGCAAAATCTGGCCTTCCCAACCTAGTAAGGAGTGTCACTGCCATACATGTATACTTATCATCTTCTAATGGAGATAGGAAGGCCCAGAAGTTACTTTTCTTTTACCTTGAAAGACAATTTCAAGGCAATGAGAAAACCTGCTCAAGTCAATCAGTGTGGATGCAGAGCCATCACTTCACCCAATGGCTGAGCAACAATCAAAGCTCTCGTGGACAGGAAAGGAAAGGCTGTTAATTTTCCCTGACTCTGCACAGTGTACTTGAAATCAGTCTTACCCAAACATTTCTTGTGGGGCGGGGGGGGGGGGGGGGGGGGGTTGGGGGAGGAGTGGCAGGCTCAAGTGTCACAAGTACTCAGCTTGTAGCATGTATTCTCCATTGATTCCTCCAGCTCAAACAGGCAGTATAATTGTCCTTTTTTCCCACTGTTTTGCATGAATTGCCAACATCACAGCCACAATGTAATACGAGTAAACATGAGAAAAATATCTAACCTCACAACATTCATGATTTCTTCACAATGAAGACTAAGACATAGTGATTATTGCTTTGGGACTTGCCAGGGCGGAGTCTGGAAAGAGAAATTGCACAAGGAAGTTGATGAAAGACAAATAGGTTCTGTGAAACCTGACTTAACTTTGAAGTTCACTCTGCTTTCAGCAGGCAGCTGGATTAACTGACCTCCATATACTCCTTCTGGTACAACTATTTTAATTCAGTTGCTCTGATACCTCCCTGTTACACTCAACCATTTCTAGTTGTCTTGTATAAGCAGTGTGTCCATCAAAAACTTAGTGAAGTCTCTTATTTAAGTCTTATAAAAACATCCTGAGCAGAAAGTGCTGCTTAACCAAGAGCAATATTTGCAGTAAAAGCACCATATTTTCTGCCTACAGAACACTGGAACAAGGGCTTTGCAGCTTGATTTGTCATTAAATGAGTGTTGGACACTGATGTGTTTTTAAGAAAAGCAGGAACATTTAGACCTAGATACGACAATTCAAAATAGCAATTTAAAGCTTAATTAAAAATATTTAGTATAATTCTTCAACCAGTTCATCATTTTGATTGAGAAATCCATATGCATCACAGAGACAGCAAGTTCTAAGTGACCTACAGTCCTGCCCCTTGAATTTTCTTTCCAGGACAATTGGATCAGACACAGCTCCCTGGCCCAGGAACTCCTCTCTGAACAGTCACCATAAGTACCTAGAGAGAAGCAGGAATAAGACAAATTTCTACTATTCTTCTCCCTGAGACAGTCCAACTTTTCAGTAGTACCAGTTAAAGCTTGTCCTAAATCAGATACATGAGAGAGTTACAAGGGTTTCTCCTTTTTTAGAAATGATTAAGTCTCTCTCCATTGAACTTCATTCTTCCTTGATTTTTTTTTTTTGGCCACGGCTTCCTGTGGTAATAACTTGGATTTACAGGTCAGCTACCTGCAGTGCAAGGAACCTCACATTTCCTTTGGCCTGAACCTGGATTGATTATCATCATCTGATGCCTATGTTCTTGTATTGGCTGAGTTCTGCCTCTACCTACCTTCCTCACAATTTTTTCCATAATTTTTATCCGCCTTTATACCTGTATTTTCTTGTCTGTTATCACCTTTTCACTTGTACAAAAGGCTTGCCACACCTTCGGTCATCCTTGCTGCCCTTTTCTGAACCTTTTCCAGATCTACCACTACCTGTTAGAAGCAAAAGGGTCAGAACTACACAGAAAATTCAAGAAGATAATAAATCTATGCAGGAGCATTTAGTTCACTTCCTTCTTCAATACATTAATGACTCCTCATTCTGAATATTCTTTTTTGACGATCATAGAGTACCAGACACTACCAACATTTTCAGAAACTCTTTTACAATCCCTAATCAAGCTCCGGAAATAAAGTGTCCTGCCCTCTCAGATCCCTCTGTCTCTCCTTTTGGTTATTATTTTATATGTGTATTTGGAATTGTTTTATTTCATATGTGCTTTACCACAACCACACTGTACTTCATTTGTCACTTTTTTTGCTCTGTCTCTGTGAGGTTCTTCTGCATGTCCTCACATATCCTCCTTACTAATCTGAACAACTGAAGGCTATCAGCACTTTTTGTCAGCTCACAACTGACCACCTTTTCCAGGTCAGGTATAACTCCGCTGAACTGCACTGATCCCCAGCAACTACCCTGGTGATTTTCCTGCACTGTGAGAACTCCACGTTTTCTCCTGCAGCATTTTCTGACTTTAAAACCATGTAAGAATTTTTCCTTCCTGTCAGGTAGATGCAAGTGATATTCTGGGAGGTACCAAGTATGCACCCCCTACTCTGTGCTAGGCTCCAAGTCTGGAGTTTGTTCTGCTGGGCACAGCATCTCTCACTTTGCATTTGGAGACACACCTCTGAATTCCAGTAAGTGCAACACACTAACAATGCTGCCCCATGAAGAAAAGATACATAGATACAGTGCCTGCCTGCACCCATTCCTTATACATCAGCTGCCTGCTATATTTAAAGACGGGGTACAAATATACCAGTACAATGCTGGCAAGATGCTCTCCTGGTGCCAGGAGCAAAGGAGAGGCTGTTCTGAAAGGAGCAGCAGCAAGGCCTCTTCCTGCTCAGACTTGCTTACCCCACACTGAGCACAGCATGGCACAGGGGAGCAAATCCTGGGGAAAAATACATGTAAATGACTTCCAGCAGTTGGTCTCATTTACTGTATAGTCTTTGTGATGTGCCTGTGCCCACATCATTTTTTTTCCACAGGACTCTGTTTACTGAATGGAGGAGCTGGGTTTCACTTTGCAGTTATTCACTATTTTGCTTTTCTGCATTGAGCACAATTTAATCCCTGCTCTGAAGGAAGAATTAGTCATTTCCTCCAGTCTTTTCGAGGCTGTCACTCCTATCAGATCTCTGGGCATGTCAGAAACCTTCAGATGCCAAATGGGGAAAAATGTGTGCAAACCCTGCCAGAGTTCAGATGTGCAACTGACTACTGCCACTCCAAAAAGAAGCACAACCAAGAGCTGAACCTGGTTTGTTTCTTTCATCACCTGCAGCACCAGGGAAGATAGAACATTTTGCCCAAGGCTTTCACATGTGCCTTCTGACTGGGGAGGAACATTAAAAGAGAAAACCTTGCATTTTCATTGTGCACTATGGAGTAAAGGCTGCTTTGATGGATAGTGCTTTGGGTCCTCTACTCGTGATCCAGTACTTACACTCCTTTGCCTCTCAGAGCTAAAATACAGAGGCACACTTCTCGAATCAAAAAGTTACTTCAAAAAGCAATTTCAAAAAGTCACTACACCTTTTTCCAGCATAGCCACAGTAATTCTTCCCACTGCACTGCTGCAGAGCCAAAAAGCTTCCAGCAGAAAAGGAGCTGCCCTCCCAGCACAGCAGGGCCCCCAGCAAAGCCATCTCAGGGCAGCATTGCCTGGCTCAGTCCCAAAAACCTCCCTCCAGCGCTCTTTTGGCACTTGTCCTGTGCTGCATCCCTCTCTTCTTCTTCAGGTCCCACCAAACATCCCAAGGTGCAGTCTACGAGTATTGCCCCTTGAGACATGGGCCAACACTAATGAGAGGGTTTCAGGTCCATCACTTTCATGACTCCTCTAGTATTTGAGCACATCAGCCTCTTCTGTGTCAGCTGTGGCTAGATGGCCTTCCCCACATCTGAACTGACCCATATTTATCCTGAATTTCTTCCAGCAGCCAGCATACCTGCAGGATTCTTTCTTGATGTCTTTAAAGTCTGCCTCAGGTCTTTGCTCCAGCTGGGCCTTGGTCTTCCAAATTTTGTCCTTAAGCATGCAAGCAATGCCTTTATGCCCCTCTTCTATCATGTGTCCCTGTTTCTATCTCACGTAAGCTCCTGGTCTTGACCCAGTCTTCTTGAAGTGCTGTTTGTCAGAGTGAGCCTGAGGCAGACAGCTGGTATGGAAAATTACAGCCCATCATAGTTTCTCAGCTATAAGTAATTGAAACCAGCATCTTATAATGAGCAGGGTCAGGAAATTTTAATCATTGGTAACTCTACCCTTCCCACCTATAATTACTTATTGTCACGTATTACAGCTACTCACTGTGCTCTGGCCAGAGCCATGCAATACTCTAAAGCAACCCTAACATGCATTTGTGTTACCCAAATAAAAATAGTGTTGATGTATCCTAGTAAATACGTGAACACTTTGTCTGTTTAAATATATTACCTTCCATTCTTCCTGGTATGCAGCTTTAGCCATTTTTACTTAATTTCCATGGTTTTAATCTTTTCTCCCTAGTTACACCTCACTTCATGCTCTCCAGATCCTGCTGAGTTTTCTATTTGGACTTTTAATACATCTGATATCAGTTGCCTGTATTCTGTTGTACTTTTTCTCCCCTGACCTTAAGCTGCTCCCTGTCACCCAAGCTCCCTCATCCTTCTTCTTCTCTCCCTCATATACACACTGCTCCCTTGCCTCTCCCTCTCACAGGCAGTCATCCCTCTTCTCAGACACCCCGCTTCTGGCCGGGCCCACCTCTCGCTGACACCCATCTTGTTCCAGTGCTGGGGATGTTTTCAGTTTTCTTTGCCATGAGGGAAACACATTTGTTGTCTGCTCTCTTTGGCAGCATCCACCCACACAGAAGGGAAAAGAAGAGAAGCTGGCAGAGCTGGATGCAGCCTGCAAGGACATCCAACAGTGGGGTTTGCCCACAGCAGATGCATATCTAGAAAGCAAGGAGGGGGGAAGTGCCCAGCTCCATGCTGGCTGGTGGATTTGGCAGCCCCAGGCCCACAGCACTGCTGAACCAGCAGCATCAGGTAGGTGCACAGCGCCCAGAGCAGCCAGATGGGCTTCTGCCATGGTGTGGATCACTGATTTAACTGTTTAAAAATTAAGTGCATCCTCAACCTTTTAGTTACTCTTGTTTGTTTGCTTTGCTCTCCTAGTAAGTACTAAATATTTTAAATGGGCTTGCAAGGTACTGCCTAACAGCAAGTGTGGTCACTGCTGTACTGTGCATTAATAATTTAAAAACCCTGGAATAAAAATAAAGCCTACGGCGATGTATTGTTTAACCTTGCTATCCCACATCTGCACAGGCACGTGGAGGTGACAGCCGTGAACTCACAGAGAGCCTGTGGGGGACCAGAGCAGGTATGCAAAGGAGAGCTGAGTGCCCAACATTTCCTCACCTGCCAGCCTGCCCAGTGGGGCTGGCACATGGAAGCGGATGAGGAAGGCATCAAGCCATCAGGCTGAGAGCCACGGAAGCCTTTTTGTGCACTCACAGCTGAGGGTGGATGGAGGGTGTCCCATGCCTTCGCAAGCATGACACTGAATATCTGAGCCAGACAACAAAAGCTCTGCCAAAATAAGTTTCCTGCCCATAGGATTATTTATTATTATTTTAAGTACAAAAGCATACTTGTACTTAGATAGAAGGAAAGAAGGGGGAGAGGAGTGAAGCAAGCAAAATACAGAAAAACAACACAGACTCCTAAGTGGAAACCCAGCATTGCCTCAAGTAACCTGACCTGGGGAGGTACTGCTGGCTAACAATGATACAAACAAGGCAGGCAGAATTTTAAAAATAGTAACATGGCAGTTATTAGCACACCCTCTTGCTATTCCCCTCCAGCTCTGTAACCCGAGAGAGCTCTGCTTCTGCCAAGCAATATGTAAGGCATGTACTGTAGGTGGCATTAGCCTTGTAAGTACAGCCCTTCCCATATCATTAAAAATAACTTTCCCTGCCCCTGTGCACCAGACCTCAGGGCTGGTTTTGTTCTCCATGTTAAAACATTGCCACTGTTTTCAGGCTATCTGAGAAAGTTACACGGCCCATTTGCTGCCCACAACCCAAGACAGCTGGGTGCCACCATGGTGCTCTCCTGCCTCATCTCACTTCCCCTGGCAGCACCCTCAAGCACAAAGTCAGCCCTGGATATTGCAAAGAGAGGCCCGAAGCACAGAAGGAGCTCTTCAAAGCCACACCTGAAGCTATGAGCTCAACAGCAAGCAGAAAGAACAGTGTGTGGAGCTGGTGTGATCCCTCTGCCAGCCGTGATTTCCTTCCTTCCAGTCAAGCCCACTTGTAGGAAGGCTTTGCCTGGCCATTCTCCCAAGCTGGACCAAGCCTTGGTCCAGCAGAGGCTGGCAACATCTGAAAGTACATGTGCCAAAGCATCCCAATGTATCTAGCTTTAAAAAAAAGAGCAGTAAACAAGGCAAAAACCAGAATAAGCACACAAGAAACCCTGCACATGCTATTTCCTTCCCAGAACAGGTGCAGCATTTGCACTATGCATTTGAATCACCCAGCTCCTTTCAGGCTGCCCACTGGGCTGGAAACCTCGCAGAGGAGCATGCATTCAGGCATCTCCTTCCTCCTGGCAGGGTCAGGACACCCTGCAGTGTTCTCTACCTCCCAGCAGAGCCCAGAAACCACACACAGCACTCACACCTCACTTCCTATTACCTACACATGCATTACCACCCACTCACGCAAGACAACATCTACTGAGCCCTGCTGGCCTCCCTTCTATACAGCCTGCTATAGAAATCAGATGTTAACATTGTTCCTCCAGAAAACAGCAGTTTATGTAACCATGAAACCTGTCTTTTTTTTTTATTATTATTAATATTTATTTACTTCAAAGCCACTGCCAGAACAAGTCCCCACTGTTTGTTCATGATGGCACCTTGAGCAGTGAGAGCAACAATCCCAAGATTCAGAAGGGGTCAACATGCTGTCCCTGCTGGGATGCCTGAGGCTCAGGTGGGCCCTGCTGCCAGGAGGCTGGCCCAGCCCGGCAGGAGGTGTTGGAAAGCTGCTGGCACAGCAGTAAGCTCCCTCCGGCTCTCCTTTCTCTCTGCCAGGTGCTGCCAGCTTCCTGCAGTCTCCTGGATACATTTGACATGGCAGTTGCTGAAAGAACCAATGCTACCCCTTTAGGAAAATGGAAAAAGGGACGAAGAATGCTGCTATACTGATAGATACTTCCAGCATCGTGTGCAGGAAACAGCTGTCCTGACAAACCTTGCTGCCAGAGCTGTGAATGGTGCTGGGAGTTGAGCTCAAGGCTTCTCTTTTCCTCTCTAGAGAGAATTATTACAATCTGTTTAGACAGCATGGCCTAATATTGGATGCAGAAGAGTGTGTGAGGGGAAATGCTCACAGGTTTCTCCAGGCAGCAGCCTGTACAGCACACAAAGTCCTGATTCCTTTCACTGTGATGACTTCCTGAGCAGGAGGGGCAGTGCTGGGCCTTGTCTTCTGACATGGCTGCTGACCAAGTGGCACAGCCCTCCAAGAAGCACCACCATTTCTGGGTTAGTGACTGTGGGACCCACTGACAGTGCCACAGGCAGCGTGAAAGGCTCCATATTGTTCACCTGAGTCCTTGGAGCCATTTTGATGCTCTTTGCTAGGGGACTCCAATCAGAGTGAAAACAAGGCATTGCTCATTTCAAATTGCTCTCAGCAGTAGTCACAGACACGCTCTGTAAGATAACCCATGACCAAAGCTCTGAACAGAAAGCAACCACTGGTTGCTCATCTCATCCCTCTGCAGTACACAGACCTAGACAAACTATGAACAATTGTGATTATCTTTCTTGTCCAATTGTGGCATTCTTTAAAGCAGAAAGAGACAGAAGGATTTTGCATGACTAAATGGAAAAGCTTAGACGTGTGGAAAAACATACAGGTAACTGAACTATGCACCCACCTGCCACTTGCAGAAAAGGGCTACCATGAAGTGCTGTCATCTCAGTTTGCTCCCCTGTCCTACAGGTATGTGGATCCATCTCCCAAATGCCTTTTTGTGGCCCTGAAATCTCCTGCCAGACTTTTGAGTGTCAGCTACCACTGATTTATGAGAGATGTTTGCTTGCAGTGACTCCTTTAACCACAGACAGTCCAGCATTTGACAGCTTTTTCCTGTCCCCAGAGGGCAAAATTTGGAAGTATAATTGGTTGGGGCATTAGCTAGGCTCCACTGCAATACGCTTTCGATCTGAATACATTGTTCAAACCAGGTTGCTTCTGTCTTCAATAATTTATATAAAAAACTGAGCTGTTTGTTTCCAGCATCCACCCAAGAACAATTCTGTCTACCAAAGTCCCAACAGAGAGCAGCAAAGCACAGGAATGAAATATGAGAGCCATCTGTCACTAACCAAACTTGAACAGATACTATCTAGTGAATTAAACCAGTAGCTTGCATTTAACTGGATAGAGGGTAAACTACATCACACTCATCAAACTCATCTGATGCCAGCATATTCCCATATTATCTAGCCTGCCTACCTCATGGGTTTTTGTGTTCAAGCAGACCTACCAACAGTGCAAGAGGAACTTCCACAGGCTATGTGGGGTGCACCAAGAAGGGTACCATTAACTACAGATGTGCTTTCCTGATAGTTCATGACCTGAATGCTTTTATTACAAGCACAACATCCTTCCTAGGATTCTTGTTCCTGAAATTGATGGAGACAGGTAAGTCTTGGTCCTCATTTAAAAGGAAGCTTCAGACCTTCATCAGTAGCGGGAAAGATTTACAAGTGGTCCCTGAAAAAGCATTTCAAGAAACAATGACACAAGCCAGTATACACTATAAAAGACTCGGTAGCCTCAGAGTGCCTGACTTACTTGACTCATGATTTTAGAGCATTTGAGATGGGTAAGGTTCAAATCTGGAATAAACTTTCCAAGAAGTGGAAGTCGAGCATATTCCTGTGCTGTATCTGCTACTTGATCTGGGCTCCCAGACTTGATGCCTAATTGACAGCTGTTCTTCACTTTCTAATTAGCAAAACTCAGTGGTTTGATAGAAAGGCTCTGGATCGCCTCCCTCTTAATATTATTTTTTTCTAAGAGCCAGCCTCATACACAAGCCTGATCTGAGATTTTGAACCAACTCAATTTTTAATACTCCTTTCAGATGCTCCCTGCCTGAAAAAATAAACCCTACTACTCTGGAAGATTTTGGTTTTGCAGAAAAGATATGAAAGTCACAGCTGGGGCTGGACATGATAGCCTAGCTTTCTTTAACAAAGAGAACACATAGAACAAATAGTGCAGGATTGCCGGGCTTATTTGACCTCTCTTTAGTCCCGCCCTAGTTATCTTTGCTGTTGCCGCAGAGATGATAGAATTTTGAAACACTTGAATTTCTGTTGCAAAATGTGTGAGAACAGAAAGCATTCTGAGGGAGAGGAAACATTCAGATCAGAGCCAACTGTAGCCAAAAATAAAAGCTCTAAGAAACAAAACACTAAAAGAATTAGGAAGCATCTAACAAGATCAGGCTGAAAAAGTCATACTAATATCAGAAAGCACTCAGATTTTCAAATTAGAGAGGTAACCAGAGGGGAAATGATAAACAATTATCACTTTACTCAATCCTGGCTCTTGAAACTCTTGCTTATTTTTCAAGAGCTGACATATTTTTAAACACTTTGTCCTTGTGACAAGGATAGAAAATTTAGCCTCAGAGTGATTAAGTGTTGAGCTCAATGTACAGCTTCATAGGCAAAGAAATCATCAATACAATATGGTAAGTAGTAGCTCTTGACCAAGGCACATGGGAGAACAAAAAAGAAAGCAAGGATTTTTGATAGACCATTAAAATTCCAAGGATTTAACATTATACAACATGCACTACTGAGTTACGCTGCCAACATGGAAACCGAAACATGCTTGATAAGTTTAAAGAGGAGATTCTTGCTGATAAGTTGCAGTTCATATAGCCTTTTTTCAGCATATCGTCATTTGGTGCTTGTCTGAAGTCTAACCCAAAACCAGAAAAGATTCTCCAAAGAAGCATGTGAAAGCCTTTCTGATGACTGTATTAAAAGGACAGCTAGGATTAGATTACACAAATGTAATTCTATCTGCATTACTCCCAAAGCACTTTCACTCACCCATCTGCTGTGCTGCTGCCTGAACCCAGCATTGAGCTCAATGGAGTCTGGTGGGAGGCCATTCATCTTTCAAAGCATTAAGCTCAGGAGGTATGAACAGTTTTCCTCCAAAGGGCTCAAAGATGGTCTACATTTGTCAAGTTTGTGCACCTGCCACCAGTTATTTCTTGTCTTTTTTGTTTCTTGATTTTTGGTTTTTATGTTGTGCAACACAGCTTAGGTTTCCAAACAAGACCATTTCTGTGGCCTCATGCAGCTGCTATTAAGAGTCTCTTCCAGATATTAGGGGAAGAAAAATCTACAACCCTCAATTATCTTCTTTTCCCCCAGAATGCATGAGAAATTATTCAAACAGCTCCAGGAGCTTTGTTCTCTCCTTACTGTATGTGGCTGAGTTGCATTTACACACCAAAGACTTACTTGGGAAAGCGACATAAAGAAATAAGGAAGAAAGTGAATTGGTTTCATCATCATGACCATAATTCAGAACACACTTGAACTTATAGCAGCCTGTCAAGGTTTTCAGACTGATTGGCAAAGGCAGCACAGACTCCATGTCAGAAAGAGCATCAGATCACACATTCCACATTTTCACTGAATAGTAAAAGGTCCTTCGGAGAAGTAAGCTGCTAAATTTAAAGGAACAGGGAATACTGAAGCAGGTTAAAAGAAATGCATCATGACAGTACTGCAGGCAACGTATGCTAAAACTGATCTAGAAACTACTGTTTCAGTGAGCTTGGATTTGAGGACAGAGGGACACGAGAGAAGACATGCAGTTCATTGAAGATCATTAGTTGCAAGAATAAGGCAAGAAATTGCTTGAGGGTCCACTATAGTACAGGTTGGGTCCAATTCCACTTCTGGTTTAGTGTGGCAGTTGGACCAGATGTGGGATCCATCGCATTTCCATTGCTGAGGCAGTGCACCATCACCCTCCACTCACAGAGGGTTTTCCAGGTACTACCAAATAAAATCTGTTACCTGCACCTCCAAAGTTATTTTCGGTCTTAAATACATTTTTTTAAAAGCTTGGTTTCTTTCATTTTAAAACGCTATATAGACTTCTGTTGGAAGACAGAAAAGCCTGTAAGAAGCATAAGCTAATAGCTCAGCAAATTTGATCACTACTTCCAACGAAGAGATTAAGCCAAGAAACATCCCACCGACACTGGGTAAGAAGGTAAGACTATTGTAACTAGCAACATCAGAACTTCAGAAACGCTTTGTATTTACACCAATGGCAGCTCTCCAGTGACAAGAACAAGTTCTGCAATGCTAGATGCTTTCTAAGCACATTTTCTTTGTTTCAATTTGTCTCCAACTTTTGATGGCAGCCTTCATCACACCTACACCTATTTTCTTACTATCAAGAAAATGAGAAGTAACGCAATCAGAAAATATTTGAAACAAATGTCTAGAGTGTTAAGGCCTTTGACCATCTCTACTGAGCTGAAGAACTTGCTTATAAAAGCATCCAACTTCAACTTGAGAATACCAATAAGTGGTGATCCCATTTATCCATGCAGTAGCAGGCTCAGTGCTCCCCCTCTCGCTACAAAAGCAGCCCACCTCCTTCTACTTAATCTCCCTTCCTTAATCTTCCAGGCTTTCCTTCTCTTCATGCTTTTCTCCAATAAATGATAATATATTCCTCATCTTCTCCCCAAAGAGGGAGAGGCAACAAAGGTTGCCCTGAAAGTAATGCCTCCTATTTTATTATGTTGGCCCACAAAATTGGAAGTGAATGTTAGCAGTGTGGCAGTACAAGTTGAATCTTCCCGCCAATACTGCGTTACATGTTTTGCTGTGTGACAGATGGCAGCAGAGGGGCAGTCTGACAGAACGGTGTCTGACACAGAAGTGCAGATGAAGCAAAGGCGTGTTGTTGACTTCTTCTGTGTATATAAAAGGCATCTACCAACATTCAGTGATACTTGTTAGATATTTATGGAAACCAAGTACTGGATGTGAGCACAGTGAGGGGTGGGTGGAGCATTTCAGAAATGGCGACAGTGACCATGGGTCGCCTATACTGGGGCAGAAGTTTATGAGCTGGCGTGCAGGCTCTTGTTCATCACTGGTAAAAATGCATGGCTAATGGTGGTGATCACATTGAAAAACAGTGTTATGTAGCTAAGAGTTTGCTATATCAGTGTTATTGTGCTCTTTGTACCTGTTGTTCTGTTGTAGTTTCCACAGAAATAAATAGGATGTGTTGTTTTTGGAGAGATGTAAGACTCCTGTCAGTCTTCTTATAGCTAAACATGCAGAAGGACAAATTTCTTACTGATTTTTTTTTTTCCTAGACTTCCAAGTACTTTCAACTCCTTTCTGACTCCTCAAAATCTGAACATTCTTTATAAATCATAGAATCATTGCATGCATTTATTCAGTATCTGTTTAGCATCTGCAGAAGACGCTACTGATGACAAATCTTACGCAGAATCAATTAATCCTTGTTATAGCAATTCACCAAGAGTTCAAGTACAACTCTTTAATTAGAACTAGACCTATATCCTCTTTGTTTCCATGCAACAGGTGTACTGCTCACGTGGCTTTTTCCCCTGGAGCTGCATGTTTACATTAAGGCTGCCTTAATATAGCAAATGCACTTTAGAGTTGCTGAGTAATTGCATTTCCACACATACTACCAGAGTAAAGTGCTAAAGACCCTTCAAAGGCTCACAGCGTCCAAGAGATCTAAGTGCACAAGAAAAGCAGATATTTTGCTCCCACCTTTCTTGGTCATATTCTCCAAGAATAGAAAAAGTTAAGATTCTCTCTGTCCCCTGTGTTTCCCAGATGGTCCGTGCACAAACTTTAGGAGCAAAACTTTAGGAATAACTGCAGGAAGGGGTAAAAACCAAGGTTAGAAGATAAATAGCTTATCTTATTTCTTAGGTCCTACAGGAATACACCATCCTGTCACGCTATAAGGCATGCTGACTATGATTACAAACACTTTCTTTCTCTTTCTAAGCAAACTAGAAGACAACATCACACTGTCAGCTCCAGCTGTAAAACACGCAAAGGCTAATTATGCCACTAGGCATACCCCAGAACACCTGCACTCACAGGCAACCTTGTATACTGGAGAAGCACTCCAATGCCAAAGCAAAAAAAAAAAAAAATAATCTCAGCTTTGCTACATATTTATTACAGAGTGCTTCAGTTCCTTTCATTAGACCATTTAAAAGCACAGAGGAAGTGTTCACTGCAGACTTGGCTCACCTAAGAAAGGTGGCCCAACCATGGCAGTGAAGAGCTTCATCTAAGATTTAATTTCACATTGTTCCAGCAACAGTGTGCTATTGATATGTCCCTTGAATATTTCCCAGAGCCAAGAACACCCACACAGTATAAACACATAGACCTCAAAGAAGTCTTCATGAATGGCTTGGTTCTCCCCCACAGATACTGAGGCCAGGGGCATCTCTATTCAGTAAAAAGCAGTGAGGAGGCCCTGTAGGTCTCCAGGAAAATCATACCAGCTGCAAACAATAGCTACTCAGTGTTAGTTTTTGTCACTGACACTTGTAAGATAGCAAGACATGTACAGCTGGAGGAGAGGAAGCCCCTCACAGAAATAAATGTCCCATCCACACACAACAAAAGATAGTGTAGACTGTCCCAATGTTTGTCATTTCCAAACCTATTACTGATCTCCTCCAACTGCTTTCAAAAAAAGTAGGCTGCTATTTTCCACAGTACTGCAACGCAAGAAAAAGACGACAAAAGATGCAAACAGATTATACATACGGGCATTTTTAGCTGAATAACACGAAAAATATTTGCAGAATAGCATTTTGCTGTTGGATAAAAGAGATAATCAGCATATTATCTTACATTTATGATTTTGCACACTGTTCTTACACAAGAAGAAAAAAACATACATATTTGAAGTCATAAGTGGAATCAAACAGTGTATCACTGGATTAGAAATGACCCTAACCATTCTGTTCCAGCTGGGGGCAACTGCCTCTGATCCTTTGCAAGGCGCACAGGCCAAGGAGAGAGACAATCTTCTTGTGATAAGAGAGGTCGCTCACTCGAGCCTCTTTCTGAAGACATCCTACTGATAGCACAGACAGCAATAGCAGAGAACAGCAACATAAAAACAGCAGAAATCACAAGACTCCTCTCCTGATCTTCACAGAGCTCACTTCACATTAAAAATAAAAATTATAAAAATTACAAATCTTCATAGTCTCCATTAGAAACCAGAGCTCAACCGCAGCTTCATCAGGGTACAAGACTTTAACATGACTTGCCGCAAGGCAAAACAACCAAGACTTTTCTCAGGGCTGCTAAAAGTCCTTAAGGCAAATTAAGAGAGGTGCAGAAGGGAAGAAAGGCGTATAGCCTCTAGTTGAAAGATCCCTTGCTGCCAGACCTTTAGAAGAGAACTGAGAGTCACCCACTGGTAAGCCCTCCTCATTCGACTGCCGGGGGAAGACAAAAAGGAAGCAACAGTACTTATTAGAAAGCATTGCCAAGATTTCTCTTCTTTTTAATTCTTCAGGGCACTGGGAAGGCATGCCCTAGCTGAAGACTTTAAGAAGTAAGGCTGTCCACCAGGTTACAGGAATTGGGCTAAGTGATGCTGGGCTAAGTCTTTTCTTGCATCTTAAAAGCCAATTGTGACCTACACAGCTGGGTTCCCATGTACTTACCACCTGCCAGGCTTCTCTTTCTGATAAGAAAGTCCATTTACCAACCTATTCAGCAACAGTAAAGTGTACATGTAACAAGTCACAAGTTGTTCCATTTATTTGAGTAAATATCTGGTAAATAAAATCATCGGTAAACATTACAAAATTAAATACATTAAAAAAGCTTGCCAGTATACATAAAATTCACTAACATGTACTTCTTTTGAAAAATAAAATATGTTCAGAGCACCCTTGATATAAAATGCCTGACTAGTGTCACGTACCAGCATGTGGTAGCTTATTGAACATTTTAGATAGGACATTTTCCAGGAGGGAGGTGGATCTCTTTTCTGTTCTCCTTTTTACAAGAGTATCCACATTATAAAGTCTCCCCATCTCTCAGGGCAGAGCCATAAACAAAGACTACAATCATCTTTGCCTACTTAAATAGGAAAGAAATCTCGATTAAGATCACATCGCTAAATGCAAGACAGTGCTTTAAAGTCATTTTGGTAGCATTGCCTTTTCCTGCACTGTGAAGCAGCTTTTAAGTGGTGATGGACATTTCTCTAGATATGACTGCAAGCCCTTTTTCAGCATTGGTTTGCACAGTTCCAAGACACCGTGGGGTGGAGAGGAAACGATCTGGCAAAGCATCAAAGTTAAAAGAACTTTAAGTCTACAAATTAAGCCCTTAAAATTCCCAATTCTCATATGCTGCAGGAGAGGAGATATGATGAAATTCTTCACTGGGCTGCTTTAAGGGTACTTAGAAAAACGGTAGTAATCTGAACTGGTACCTTCTGGTAGCATATTTGCAATAACCACCATTTAAATAATTTACCGTAACAAACTTTTCCTTCCATCCATGTGAAACAGTATTCACAACCCACTTTATAATTTATGTACAGACAAGCACAAGAAATTTGACATCCATGAGTTAAATGTACAACCAACTTAAAAAACATTATCCAACTACTCGCAAGGAGAAGTCTCCTAGCTCTGTAAATGTACAAGATCTTCTGGTTTACCACGTAGGCTTGCTGCCCCTCATCACTAACTCTTGGATTCTTTACTTGCTTCTGTAATCCTCAAGTGAAAGTTGAGCAGCATCCAAAATGTCGATATTCTTGATTTAAAAAATAAAAATTGACACTTAAAAAAGAACTCTTAAAACACACAAAAGAAATTCCTTGAGTCAAAACTGAAGGAAATCAAAAAAAGTTGTGGAGAAAGACAAGTATTTTAATAAAGGTCTTGTATTCAAAGTCCCATTTCCCTTGCCATGTCTCTTACAGAGTGCTACTACTTCGAGTTATTTATATACTCTTCTTTTGAGGGGGACTGAGTTTTCTCATTCCTCTTATCCGAGTTAGCAGCTCTTTGATAAATTCCTAGGAAAAAAGATTAGAAAATATGAGTAATCTTTATGATCCCATAATACCACGATTCTGAGTTTTAAAAACATTCAAAGCAAACTGTACATTTTTCTTTAAGCTTTTGCTGCTAAGCTGGAATTTCCTTAGCCTGATATCCAGGAATCGTATATGCATGCTCTTGTCACATAGTGAAGGTGTGAATTACTGATTTTTTTCCTCTGCATGAGTGTGCTGCTTCAGTTGCTAGTCATCTCTCAGCCTTTTACTGCACAGGACCTTCTACCAACTGTTGAATGAGGTAAAATCTACAGTGGGATACAGTGCAAACAGCCAAGCGAGAATGTCACAGTTTCAGCCTGCACAGAAATCAGCACTCCTGCCAAAAGAAGGTATTCGTCTCACCATTTTCCAGCCTGGCACAAGCATTTTGGCTGGCTGCTCATTCAGCTGGAACAGAGAGCTAGTCTGGCTGAATTCTCAGCTGTTTTCCTGTTGCCATGTTACATTCCAAGCTGGCTCACCCTCTGACCAGTCTCACCGCTCAGCTCCACACCAACTGCTGTCAGTCTGAGGCAATGCAGAAGCAAGGAGCCAGAGGTAGCACCACTGGCTTATCCTGGGTAAAACACTGGGTGAAACTTTTGGTGGAGCTCAGTGATCAACGTTATTCTCAAATAAAAGACATTAATGGGCCAGCTCTTTGTTCACACTGGTAACTTCCTCAGCTTCAGTGGATTTCTCTTTTTTGAATTTTGAAAGAGCAGAAGCTTTAAGAGTTGCACCATTATACTGTCAACAGTCCCGGCTGGTTCAGCCCAGTTCTGAGATGAAACTGTACACCAAAAGAATGTCAGATAGTAACTGCAGGCATGCTAAAAGGTAAACCACCCCTTACTGTCACACTGGGAAAACAATGTTTATCCATAGTGCTGTGTATGCACTCACAAAAAGGTTCTTCACTAGAAATCATTTAGCTATAAACGTGGAATGTAATAATGGATTTAGTAAGTTGAGTTGATGTGAAAGGACAGAAAAGCATGACTTCTGAGCCAAGTGCTTGAGGCTAAACATGCCAGTGAGCAAGGTCACCACCTAAATGACAACACAGTACCTTTCCAAAAAGAGTCACACAGAAACATGCATTATACGGGTGCTGAAGCATGTGTACAGAAAGTCTCTGTAATGAAGTATTTTCACTTGAGAGGGGAAAGATTTTTTTCTGGCAAACTGGTATTGCACTGCATACACTGTTTTACCATTGCTTAAGTACCCACACCACCTGTGGTTTCAAGTATCAACAGCAAAGGCAAAGCAACAGCTATGTCAGTGTGGGCTATAAAAGCTTACCAGGAACAGTATGTATCATAGCCTGGCACTCACTTCTAAACCAGCTAGATCAATGCCAGTACAGGAATACACTTGTGCATATCAACAGTGATGCAGTTCCCATATGAATAGGCATATAGCTCAAAGAGGTGACTGGGAAAGGGCATTGTTAAGATCCCAAACTTCCCTCTCTGTCCCTTAGAAGCTGTATTTTTTTCAGATATGTACAGGTCACTGCAATGAAATTCACTTAGATTTGTCAGAATACAGCACCGAGAAGTCAAAAACAAAAACAAACAAACAAAAGACTAAAAAAAAAAAAAAAATCAGCTTTTTTACTCTGAAAACCCACAGCATTCATTGCACTGTGCATTGATCCTATGTTATTTGTTCATCATCTTAAAGCCTGTAGACAGTGCAAAACTAACACAGCATGGTGCTGTTTGAGGGAAGAAATTCTTCACTCAGAGGGCAGTGAGGTACTGGCAAAGGCTGCCAGAGAAGCTGTGGATGCTCCATCCCTGGAGGCACTCAAGGCCAGGTTGGGTGGGATGGCATTTACAGAGCTGACAGGGAAACCTAAAGGCATTATTCTGACCATAGTTGTTTGGGAACTACCTCTTTGAAAGGCACCTTTTTCATTCCTTTGTCCATTTTCCTCCCAGTCCGGAGGAATCTGGAGCATTAAATGCAGCCAGAGGTCAGCTGTTTCTCAGTACAACACTACAGATAGGAGGGGAGTTCGTCTCATTATCATGGCAGCACCCCAAGCACTTCTTTTGCAGAATAGCATATTTGATTGAAGGTTTCCATCTTAAGAGCACCCAAAAACTCCTCAGTACCACCAACAGAGCACCAAAACAAACCAAGCTGAGTGGCAGTAAGTGAGGCTTTTCCTCCTGGAAGGGAAAGGAAGCCACATTCACTAAAAGTACACATAATGATTACAAATGCTTACCCCTCCGGAGTTATTTTTCTTGGGGATTTAAGCACTGAACAGTAAAACCCAACAAGAACATTCTGTACACAGCAAGCATTTCACACAGCGCAGTACTGTAGTCCCACAGGTGTCAAGCCAGAGCACCAGTTCAGTTTGTTTCTGATTTGTTCTAAGAATCATTTTGCATCGATGCTTGCACTGAGCCGGCAGTTTTTGTACATTTGTGCTCTGGTGCCTTTTGTGTTTTGCAGCACTACATCAAGGTAAGTCTGCATTCTAGAGCAGATGCACATTTTCCCTCTTGGAGGCAAAAAAGAAGGCTTTGCAGCATTTTAATAAGCCTTCACTTTATAGCTAACTGACTCAGCTTTATGACGCACAGTAATACCCATTTATTTTCTTTAAACATCACTCAAAAATTGCAATTTTATTCCTTGTGGACATTCGAGTTGAAGCTTAATAGAAGGCTTAATATCCACATCTATCTCAACCTCATACAGAAAAATCATTTTACATAGAGCATTTTTGCAAAATCCCCTCCAGGAGTTGGGCTGACATTTAGCATCGTGCATCTGAAAGCTAATCATATAGCAACCTAAGCTAAAAGTAGTTCTGCAATACAGGTTGAATTATCTACTTATTAATACTTATTTAATTCTCATAGTTGGACAACACTTAAAATAACTCAGTTAAAGATTCAAGAACTTACAAATTATTCTTTTGAGGACTACAGCCAGAAGCACAGAGGGCCTATCTGTACTTTCAATAGAAGAAAAATCCAGTACCAACAGTTTGGTCCTTTGTTAATAGGAAAAAAAGTATATAAGCCTAGTTTAAATTTTTTTCTAGAGATTCTCTTCAAGGAGATCACCTGTATATATAGTTTTGTCACAAGTACTCAGAGTCTCACTAATTTACATTCTAAAATTGCTGTTTCTGGAAGACACATCTCTCTAATTCTAAAGTCAAATTCAAATGAGAGTTGGACAGAGATGAAATCTATAGTTCATTTGAACTCATTAATTGTCAGCCTTAGGCAGTTGTCTTCTCCTTTCTGCAATGCTTTCCCTGGAATCAAAGGCATTTCGTTCAACAACAACAAAAAAAAAAGTTCATCTAAAGTAGAATAAAAAAACAATTAAGAAGGCAAACAAAGGTGAAATGATAATCAGCAAAGGGGAGGAAATCACTTCACTTCTCTGCTTTGGAGGTGCGAATCACAGTTTTAATGAGGTCAATTGACAGGCAATGAATTCCGGGCTTCCTGTTCAAGTCTTCCAATTAATTCTAGACATTAATTGGACTTTTTCTCTCATGTTTTCTCTCCCACAAACAGAACACATGCAATAGGACTAGGTCTTAAGCTAAAATGAAGGGTGTCTAGTGCTTCTGCTTCACCAGAGCATGAAATGAATCCTCAGCCAGCTTTGCTCCACAGCTTTACTTCCCTGCAGCCAAGTCAAAAATCAAGATTTCCTCAACCATTTGCCTGAGGCTATCTCCCAGAAAAAGAGCCTGAATGCAAAAAGTAAAGTCAGCCTAGAGTGCGCTCTACATAACTATGTGAGGAAGAAACTCGAAAATACCATCTAAATGAGGGAGGAAAAAAAGAAAAAGAGGGAACCCTACTTCCAAATACCTCCCTTCCTCACAGACTCAAACCTTAAGATAATTGCACACAAGGAAGGGAACTGATGAGTCCCAGATGTTCCAGGAAAATAGGGCCAGAGGCTATCTTCTGATAGCAAGAATTGGTGCAGCATCTCACTGCACAATCCTAAAGGTGAGGCCACAGCACCATCAATGCCCAGAGGAGGAGATTACACAGCAGTTCAGCTTCTTGGTGAGCCCTGCAGAAGGCACTGACTAAAAACCACAGCTAAGTATTGTGGTAAAGATATTCAGTCTGGTTATTCTCCAGTTCAGCAGCACGTAAACGAGCACAGACAATTCTTGTCAAATCACCACCCGCTCCTTCATTCTTAAAATACTGTGATGGGTATTCATAAGGTATGTCCATCAGTACTTGCAGAAATGACAGCATGCAAGTTTAATTCTCTCCAACACTGTAGTCCAATGTAGGGCAGATCTCAGCAGGCGTACAAATCATTTTAGTTCACTGAATTAGAAGTGGTCAAACTAGATGATCTCAAAGGCCCCTTTCAACTTAAACCATTCTATGATTCTAAATGGATCAACTAGAAACCATATTTGTCTGTTTGCATTGTTTTAAATATGCAAGTTTCTTAACTTTTTTCTTTACAAAATGATTTATTTCTTATCAAGTAAAATGGACACGTAATATAGTTACAGTGACTTAATAATCTACCACCCACCAGAAGAGCTGCCACAAAAGAGCTTCTAAGCTCTCTGAGGCACAAGGCAGCATATTGCACTGAGGCTTTAGCACACAACTTCAGTTACTGTTGTCTAGAATAGGTATCCTCTGTATTGCTGCCTGTGATTACATTAGTAACAAACAGAACCAGTAACATAAGCACAAAATAACTCATAACATAGCAGAACCAAAAAAACAAATGATCTTTCAGGAGTTTAGAAATACCATTTCAAAAGGGTTTTTTACTCATGTCTGTGTATTAAATACATTACCTGAAGACATACCTAAAATAGTTTTAAAAAACAGTGTTTGGACCACCTCTTGAAGCTGCCATTGGCTCCAACTTAACTTGGGGAAAAGCACTATTAAGCAAATGCTCCTCTTTTCCTTCTCAAAACTGTTAAAAGCTGCTGAAATAGTCCAGACACATAAGTAAACCAAAGTCAATGGCTTAAATCACTGCTCACATTGTCCAGAAAATATGCACAGCAATTTAACTCAGTTCATTTGGAAATCACATTGAAAACTGCTACTAATTCAAGGTTCTCAGCAAAACTATATTATTTCGTTTACTTTTTCTCTCTTTTTGCACAGAGTGAAGATTTATACTAAGAAGACTAGGTAGTTTTAATCCTGCCTGCTTGAGTGGAAGAGATATTTAGACCGTTGCCCTTTAGTTTTGTATATTCCCTAGGGAAAAGAAAGAAAAAAAAAAAAAGGAAAAGGGAAAAAAAAGCAAAAAAAAACAACCTTGAACATATTTACTAGGTTCTCTTCAAATATTAGTTTTCTGCAGACATGATGTAGTCCAACTGCAGCTTTCAGAGTCAGTATGCACGCAAATTGCTCACTCATTCAATCTTTGTTTAATAAAAGTTCATGTCTCCTCAAACCTCCTTACATCACTTTGGCAGTTGCACCTGCAGAAGCTTTAGTTCACATCTGTGACAACTACTTCAGATGATCTCCAGAGCAGAGTCTAAGCAGGTAAGCTTGTGATTTAGCCAGCCTCCTGAAAAGTATATCCCATTTATTTCATGTTTACAACAGTCTTGCTGTTCTAAATGAGTCTACTGTCGAATATCAAAACCTTTTAAAAAAAGCTACAGACAATACTTAAATTTCTTTATTGCATTATTCACTGCTAACGTGAGACTCAAAATTCCCTATGACCTATGTTAAGACCCTCTACTACATAGAACGGAGACAGTCAGTTGAGAAAGGTGTGGGTGGGATTTTCCCCAGGCAACGTATAGCACATGGACATTGCCAGAGGATACTGCTGCTCACAGCTCTTTTTCAGCCATGTTCACATACAGCATTTTACGACATTGATTTTGCACAAAGTATATCCTATAGCAGTGCCAAAAAAGAACCGCTGTTCTCTCATAACAAGCCTAGGCTTACATAGCTTATACTACATGATTTGTACCACTTTTGAACTAAATATGACAGTAGCAGAAGAGAGAAAGGAAAACAGAGAAAGCAGTGTTTAATTCTGCATGATGGGAAGACTACTGTCACATGCCAAAGCACTGTCTGTGCTGGAGACCCTAAAGCCTATACTTTAGGTCAGGCTTCTCAGAAGAGAAGCTGAGTATGTCTCTTTAGCAAGAGTAACTTAGCTAAATGGAACAAGGATATAGTGGTTCAGACAAAAAATGTGGAGTATAAATATGAGTCACATGCTACAGTGACTAACACCAATAAATATGTATACCTCAGAACACAATAATCATTAAATGCAACCCTTCACTGCTATTGGTTTTTGTGGTTTTGATCAGTTTGAGCTTTTTTTTTTTTTTAATTATTACATTTGAAGAAACAGATAGGTTGGGAAATTATGCCCACACATTATTCTTTACTGTTTGGCACATTTGTCATAACTGATTTCTAATAGTGAATGACACATCAGTCACAATATGCTTATCAATCTTGATTAGCAGCTCAAATTTTTGATTTAAGGATCACTAACATAAACCTGACAGCACCTCAAAATCATACTAACTGTGTGCACTTTCCTAATTAATGTGTTTGCCTTGTTTGGGTAAATTAAACCACTATTTACAAGGTAGCTCCCACATCAAGCATGTTCCCATACAAATTAACAGCAGTAACTGCTACCTCCAGAAAGACTTTAAAATTTTAGTCCACATTCAACAGTCTAGCTATAGTTCCTTGCTGTAGTTTAACTCCAGCATACAGTTAAGTCCTCCACACATGCTTGCTTCACAAGTTTTCAGAGCAGTTCCTCCTAAGTTAATGTCAGATACTATCTTTAGCCACTTTACTGGTAGACACAGAGGGTAGATGTAGGTTGGATATAAGGAAGAAGTCTTTCACAATGAGGGTACTGAGGCTCTGGAGCAGGTTGCCCAGAGATGTGGTAGATGCCCCATCCCTGAAGACACTCAAGGTCAGGCTGGACAGGGCTCTGGGCAACGTGATCAAGCTGTAAGTGTCCCTGCACATTGCAAGGAATCTGGGCTAGATGACCCTTTAGGGTCTCTTCCAACTCCAGGGATTCTATGATTCTATTACAGAGGCTGAGAATGAAGATAAAAAATTCCCATCCCCTTTCAGGTGACCTGGATAATTCCATTTCCCCTGCTGAAAAAACAATCCAGAATATATGCATAAACTCCTCAGTCATTCTTTAACCTTCAGTCTCACTGAAAAAAACTAAGCAAAACTGGTGTCATCTATGAATTATTTCTATATTTATTACAGGTGGCTCAAGTCATTGAGCTTTCTGCCTGTTTTATTTTTCCTTGTGTTCTGAACACTGGAGACATCATACTACATAATTCTTTTTACCCAGTAAAGGATTACAACCTTTTTCAAACTGTACAACCACTGCTGCAAAAACATCTAGTGCACTCAATGGACTGCATTTGACTGGTCACGAGAAATTCTATCAGCTCACAGTTTTTCTCCACAAACTTTCTAGAAATCTTTTCAAAAATCAACTACCGCAATAGTTTTCCACCGTCTGGAAATGGGAAAGGATTGCAGATTTTCTAGAAAAGATACAGATTCTCATAAAGCAATTTTAAGCCTGCTTACAGGTTTTTCATTGTTCACCGATGATAGAGTAAAAATTACAGTTTTATAAAATGGCCTAAGTTAGCAGTCACGTGGTGTTACCGGGCTCATAATGCTACAGATGAAGAAGAAAAGCTGCTGTTGTGAAAACGGACCTGGGAAATAATTTCCATTTTGGCAACCATCCTCACAACAGATTGGAGTTAAGTACTTCTCCCAACTTTATCTCAAGAGATTGCCAAAGAAGATGTGTATTTTGCCTCCATTCCACCAACTGAAGACTAGAGAGCCAAGTCAAAACTGCAGTATTAATATTCCACCTTCATCCCTGAGAGCTGAGGGCAGTTTAACAATAATACACACATTCAGGATGTTCTGGATGTTTTTTCATGTGAAGCGCCATGTCAACTTAACTTATCTGCTCTGCACAAATACCTAGTGCAGTTCAATAAGCAAGCTTTCCAGTGGAAAACTCACTAGCATCCATCGTGTATCCTTATGAAAGCTCTGAAATTTGTGCTTGCACTAAGTGTCAAACTTCAGAGCTGGAACAGCACAGAACAAGTTATACGCATTTCACCAGGTGAGTCTTTCTGGGTCAGCTCCTCTACTGTCAAAAAGTTATTTATTATCAGCAACTCCTAGACAACTTTTCCAGTGTGTCACAGGAATAAATAAAATGAACAGTTTCCAAAGAAAGCATGCGGTGAGCTGGAAAGTGTCTCCTTAACTGTAACAGTGGTTCTTCCTGACAGTATGACTGTCTTTAAGGGCCAGTAGTTTAAGTGGCTACAATTACAGATACTACAGCACTGCTCATCATGATGAAAAGGAACCATGTGCAGCCTAGTTTCAAAAACCAAAAGCCTAGCTTCCAGTCATGCACAACTGAAAGGTTACTGACCTGGGAGATCTTTTAAGGAACCCGATCTATTAAATATTCTGCATTTGCCACCGGTCATTTTGTTAAATTACTTACTCTTCCTACCAAACGTGAATTAATAGATATAAAGTAGGCTATGTTAGCTCTGCAAATAGATATTCAAGTTGAAAGTTGAATACTTTGCTAGTTCAGGTTGTCCCACCACCACTGAAGTCCACACACAGAAAGAACTACCTGCATATCTGCATTACAGTTCCTAGGTTAATTGCCAACATTAAAATTGCATGACTTTGCATTGAAGAGCACACAGTCCATCTCTCAAGTTGAAATTCATGGAAATATGGTAGGTTTGAGACTTTTTTGACCATATGGTGAAAACTGTGTTTAGTTCTCTCATATCATAACAGCTCTAAGCATCAATAAATTCAACCACAACACTACATAAGACAACAGTGGTATACTTCTGCTACTACGATCAGCAGTCCAGTCATAGAGCACAGTTCATTCCTACTATAGTCAAATGAAATTCTCAGCAAATAGAGCCCCAAGCCCATCAGCTTGCCATTACCATTCTTATGTTAACTTCAAAATAACTGAAATAAATAAAGCCACTTTAACTTAACCACATTGTATACAGGTGAAGAGTATTTAAGAAAAGTCTTTTTACCTCTGTTGGTTTGTAGCAATCTACAAGAGTTTCCTAGAAGCAAAACATGAAAACATCAGTTACAATAAAGAGAAACAATGAACATAAATAAGTCTACAGTAAGAAATCTTGCAAGGGAGTGGGGGAAAAGAAAAGGAGCAAGAACCAGGAACCACTCAGTGAAGATGCTACCAAACACTGAGCATTACATCGAGTCAGCTTTACTCCTTCAGTGAACCAAAATTATTTGCAGCTGGAGAAAATGATGGCTGCTACCTCCAGGCTGGAAACAAAATCCCCCCTTCAAAGATAAGCGAGGAGAGGAGAATCCAAGAATATTTCTTCCAGCAACACACATGTGAAATACAGACATTAGAAAGAGCAGGCACTCCAGGGCAGGGCAGCTAGTTTAAGCAGAAACAGCAAAGCTATTTCTGAATGCTGAGTAAACAGCTTGGAGAGATGCATTGTGTTTCTGTGGCTGGGCAGCAGGCACTAAGAAAGGAATGCTGATTGCCACTGCTATCAGAGATGTGCACCTAAGCATCAAGTTAGTGATCCAGAAATGGGCTAAAGTGCAAACCACTGCTTGGAGATGAGTTTCTTTTCTTTAGTGTATCTGACAAAATTACAAATGGAAGCTCTTATATGGTTTTCATATCTTAGCTGAAAGATACGTATCACAGGACAATTACATTTCTTATCCTCATCTCTTCATTCCTCCATTCATTGACATTTTCTTAAACAAATTCAGCAGATACTAATTCCGACTAATTCCTGTTGCTGATTATCATATATAATTCTGTTGCACTTCTAGAAGGGTTACTGAATGAGAACTTGATGGGTTCCAATTTCTAGCTGGTATAATTAGAGAAATTAATTTTCCAGTATTCTAAGGACGAGGGAGAATTTCTGGTCTGTATATGCACACATGGATATTTCTGCTGCTGCAGTGAATCAGAAAAACTACCTGGTCACCACAAGTGACTCTGAGCTACATAGTTTTTATAATCTTTACTTTACATATATATTATAAAATTAAAAAAAAAAAAAAAGGAGGAAAAAATAGGGCTTTCTAATCTGTTTAAAAATCTCTCCCTATATTTCTGGATCCTTTGAACTTCAATTTTCTCCTGCTATCACCTACCTCACCTATTTTCCAGAAATTTCTTAACCTAAGAGATTTTGATTACCTTCATACAGTCCAGCAGATTATGCTAAACTCTGAAGTAGGAACCTCTCTGTTCTAATTCTATGCTAGCTGTGGATATGATCAGATATGAATCCAGATGCATCAATGTAGCCACATTTGGATTTAAAATAAGAAAACAATATTACCTGCAATTTTAGAGCTCTCTCTTCTTCATTGGCTGCATCAAGGAGGTCATCAATGTCAATTTCTACATCTGGCATCTCTTCTTCCTGAGAAGACAAAATTCCCATTTAGTTCATAAAGATACGCTTTACCTAACCTAAAAGGCAGACTATAGATAGCACACACAACCCAACCTGCCTAGAGACAGACAAGAAGAAAATTAGTAATGGATGGTGGCTTGACTCATTGCTCATGGGCCAGCATAGACTCAAGCCCCAGCCATGTAGGAATAATCCTTCTCTTGTATCTCACAGTTATGTTACCGAGCCCATGCCCAGCAGCACAAGTCATCCTCACAGTACCGGACAAGAAGACGAAAATGGGAGAAGAGGTCAGGAAAGGGGAAGTAGATAAAAGCTGTAGCAAGCTACCAAACTGTTTCAAAAACATACTTGACTGGACTGCTCATTTTTTTCCCCACTATGGAAGATCTCTTCTACTCAAAGTTGGCTTACAAATTTAAAATGCATGCCTCATCAGAAAGAGCTCATATTTCCAGTGTGCACAGAAGTCTAAGGCACAGACTGTCTTACAGATTTTGTTAAGACTTTATCAGTGCACTTCTCCATTTGCATTGCCAATACATCAGAAATATTCCTCTAGTCAGAGTTCCCATCTCCACCTTTTGAAGGACCTCTGAGCTCTGAAATCCCAATGAGAATTCATTGGCTACAGATATCACTGTTTATTATCTTTGCACTTTGTAAAAAACAAACATTCTCTTAGCCATTTTTTTACATTTTTCAATGACAAGAGGCACTTCAAGCTGGTAAAGTCAGGTTCAAAGTAACATAGCTTCAGCACCTTACTGCACATACAAAACACTTTGCTCTCAGCCTCTCGTCCATGCCAAGCCCCACCTCAACACCTCAGTGCTGCAGGCACACAGCTCTGATCAAGCCAGCACAACAGCACTGCCAGCCTGTCCTCTCCCACCCCTCCAAGCTACTGGCTCAGCAACGCTGCATCATCTCAGCATCTCCTGGAGGAAGACAGGGACCTGAGAGCATCCAAAGCGTTGGGCAGATTTGAGTCGTGAAGAAGCGACAAGACCGTTATCTGTAGCAGCACCTATTTTCTTGAACTCCACAGACACCTTTACAATTCTTTAAATTTAAATTTTTAAATCTTTAAATTTTCAAAACAGTTTTAGTGGCTGTGAAATTATAGATCCAATTGCAACCAACACAGGCAAACCAGAACTACTATTCTGGTGGATAAGAATCCAAACACTATCAAGGACGACACGAAATAAGCTCAAGCTAATCTAACTAAAGTTAAATATCAGCACCACAGTGCCAAACAATTTACCCATATCGGAAGTTTCAGCTGAAATGCCAGCTACATCGAAGTTCATTAGAGTGGGAGAAGGGACAGAAATGGATGAAGCTCCCTGTTCCCCAGTTGGAAGGAAAGCATTCAGGAACACGACTGTATGGATATACAGGCTGCTAGATATGATGAATAAGAACACAGGAAGTGTGTCCTTTGTCCAATTAGCAAGTTCATTCCTTTTCAGCATGCATTGTAATCAGAAAGGAAGCGTGGCCATTTGTGGAGATGACTAGTTACTGTAAGATGTTCTTGCAAACAAGGCATTTCCAACCTAATACTATAAACTTGTTAAGTGATGTAAACAATGCAGGTGGGAAGGAGGAAAGAAAGAACCTGAATCTTCCATGAACTTGTAAGATATTCAGCAAAAGTAATCAGAAGTAGAAGGTATAAAGACTAATCCACAATAGTGGAGCACTTATTACCTCAGTAGCTTACTATCACATATCTCACTAAGAACCAGAAATTCACAAAATAGAAAGTAAGCCTTCTGAACATTTTACCTAAGCAGTTTACTATAAATACTGTTAAGATAGAGTATCTGGAGTTACCATTAATGCTGTAAACACCTATCAAAATACGCACCCATGGAGCTGCATAAATGCCAACTGTGTATCTGTCACCACTCAGATATGCTGTTCAGTACATTGAATACTTCATCAGAGAACACATTTTGTACTCTTGTCTCTTGCATTCTGGCAAAATGAAATGACGTAGAAAGACAACAGTGAGGAGAAAGTTCCTACAAAGTATATATAAGGCTCTACTGTGATCACACTCCACTGAGAGCTCCTGAAAGATTAGTTTTATTTTGATTGGTATGAATCACATGGGAAAAATCCTTGTTTCTGTCTCTCTCCACTCTTACCTTTTTCAAATCAGCCTTCTCCTACATCTTCAAGGTTCACACTGCTCTGCAGGAGGTGAGTGCAGGAGTAGTTCACACCTTCCTATAGATGTCCACTGATAATGCCACGGGGCCTCACTGATCCCATCTTTGAAAGATTAAATCCAACCTGAACCTTTTCTGTCTAGATGAATATTTGACAATACCACCTTTAATGATGTTACCAGATGTTATCTGGAAGTGACAGCCATTCACTGCTGAGTTAGCACTCACCCTTGGCTTTTGCTGCTATGTCAGCTGGGTATCAGTAATTCACTAAAGCTTGGGTGTTAGAGCTAACACAGCTCTTCTACATCAAGGAAAAATGCTTTAGGAATACTTCGGAAATAAGGAAATAAAATTGTGCCTGACATACTGGAATTCAATTAAATTACACTTGTTTTAGACTTTACACGCCTTCACCACTTTACAGCAGATGTGAACTGTGATACAAAATACAAATGCAAGCAAGAAGCCTGAAAGATCACTCCTGCTCCTATGTTTGGCAGAATTAACAAATGGGCACCATCTAAGCATTTTTTCTCTTCTGAAACATTGTTTATGCATGATCTCAGCTTAATGTCAAGCATGCAAAATACATGCATAGCTCAGGAGCTGAGCACTCCACAACAGCTGTAAGGACAGAGGAAAGGAAGAAACAGTTGTGCCTTCTGTTTGCTTGATTTCACGGGTGAGATAGATGTGATTGATCCTGCTACAGTTAAGCAGTTAAACCCAGCCTGGTTGGGCTAGCCTAAAAGGGGCTCTGCACACCTGAAGGGTTAGATATTAAGATTCTTCTTACCACCATGAGGCTGCATAAGAAAACCCGAGCACTCCCATCATCTGCTCCAGTGAGAGAGAAATGAGGTGTTGTGAACAGCAAACAATGGAAAAAAGAAACCACAAGAATAATGATGATAGGGGGCAGCCCTCTGAAAAACTGAAAGAGAAGAGGTGTGGGGACAGGGAGTGCAAACATTCACCGTTTAAAACAGCCGGGGGAGAGAGGGGATGGACATTTTCCTTTTAAGCACTCTCTCCAGACCATTAACAATGTTGGCAGGACAGGAACTGGTTCCATTTGAATATTCAAAAGTCCAAAAATATAACCAAAGTTAAACTCTGTGCTATTTAATGCAACTTCATTTCAACCTTATATTGGAAGAAAGACTCGTGGTCACCTAAATTGCGTGAATTCTTTGCAGGCTACTGGGCAAAAGACCTTGGGGCACAGACATGCATTAATTAGTAAATAGCTGTGGCAGTTTAACCTCTCCAACTGTTTGCAATTTAGCCTCTGGCAGGGTTTCTCACTGCCTCAAACAGAGGATGGAACAAGAACAGGTGAGCACTCTTCAGTGAGGCCAGCAAAAAGGTCTGACAGCTTCCCAAACCACCTTCTGTGGCATTTTAAACTGTAAAGCTGTATTTTGCAGACACAGCTGAATATTTGCACTCCTACCCACCCTGAGAGCAGCATGTTTGTCACAGCAAGTGCAGGTCTGAAAGTATTAGCAGCACTGAACTAAAGCTAAGGCTTTAAAATCTAAGGAGGAATAGTAGCTACGTTGTTAAACTTTCCAATGTAAAGTCAGCTCTCAAATTAGCCCACCATTCCACATCCCCATGGTCCATTCATTCTATGCCATCCAATCATCGGCATTGTTGGAAAACAATGAAACAGGTCTGTTTGCTTTTTACTTCGGTCTTTTAAGCTTGGGAGAGAGAGGAGAAAGTGAGTACAGCAAGTAGAGTTCATCCAGAGAACAGGAGCCACTGTTTGTACAGTAAATTTGGAAGTAACCTATCTAGAAAAGATGGTAAAAGAAATATGAAGGAAAAGTGGGCAGAGATCACATCTCAAAATTTCAGAGCATATGTAGCAGGGATTTCTTTCAGAGACCTGGAAGATAGTCAGTGTATTTTAAATAATCAGAACCAAAGAGGAAAACAGAGTGAGAAATTCAAGTATCCACTTATTATATTCTGACTTTTTTTTTTCTGTTATAGGACATCTAATACAGTTAGCCCTAAGCTAGTTCATCTGCAGATATGGATGGCACTGCTCTAAGGCAACCTTAGAGTTCACAAAACAGGATAATAAATGAAAATGCAATAAATTACCAGGACTAGCAGTTATTGGTTGCCCATGTAACCTGGTGGGTTTTATAAATAAAATTGTGAATAAAAATTGAGAATAAAAAAAATTGTGAATAAAAAGAATAGTTTAAGACATCAAAAATACGAATCTATTATCAAATAAAGGTTTTTTTTGTACTTAAAGCTAATCCTGGTTAAATGGGGAATAATAATTTAAAAAACAAACAAAAATAAACCCAACAACAGAGATGAAATCGTTTGCGACCATTAGTTGGTGTGAGGAACAGAAGATTGGGAAGGGATGTTAATGACCACAAGAGGAGGTTCTGAAATATCAGGGACTAGGACACAAAGTAGAAATAAGAACCATAACAGTCATACAATCAAACTACTATGTGATCATCTGTTATTTCCAAATACCTAAAATATTGACTATAATGTTCTAATGTCAGAAAATATATATATATTTCTTATTTCTGTTGGTTCAGGTGAAAAGGTGAATGCAACAGTTGCATACCTGATTACTAACGAACTCAGTGTTCCCTGCACGACACAGTCCTCATCGTGCAGTTATACACTATTTCCTCCCTCATCATGCACTTATCTTTTTAGCAACCATTCAGTTGAATGTGAACACTCCAAAAGTAACACAGAGTGCAAGGCCCCACGTCCCTTATGTGCATATACCATTCAGTCTTGGTTTCAAATAAGAGTTAGAAATGCTTGATGTGCACCCAAACTGCTCTAATCAGAACAGCTGCCTCTTTCACAAACACAAGGTCTACCTTTACTAATCACTCTTGTGGACTAATAAAATGTATTGAGAAATTAAAGGCAAAGCTACCAGATTTGTCTGCTCATTTAGATATAAGTGTCCTACAAGTTTCTGAATAATCATAATTTATCTTTGACATTGTTCCCATTTACAGAAATGTTCTGTGGTGAGCCTGTCTTCAAGCATGATCTCTTGGACCAGCTGAAAGACCTAGAAGAGGGACACTGAGTGCCCACTTCACAGCAATACACCTTAAGCAGGCTGCACAGTATCTCACAGAAACATATGATCTGAATGGCTGGAAGCAAGGTAGGGACACAGTAGTTCATCTGTATGGCCTGAATCTCACTACCATTGCCAACGAAGCGAGCAGGAGGAGGTTGTGCCCACAGCCTAGCAGACCCACCACTAGAGGGAGGTAACACTTTATAAACACAGAAGGGCCCAAGAAGATGCTGGCAGAGCATTAAAACGTCTTCTGAGACTTACACTCAGTTCTCAGGTTGGAGAACAGCAGTCCGCCTTTGCCCTCATTACCTATTTTCTTCTGCTTCTGTTCTTAAATATTTAGATCTCAATTTTTATTCTCATAGTTAGGTTCTTCCTCTGTTTCTCTGTCTTGGGGTGCTACTTTTATGTTCTCCCCGTGCACCTTCACTTTCCAGCTAAGGGCTGGAGGAAGGACCACTAGATACAGAGAAAGGAGCAACTCCCTGCTCCCAGGCACTGAGACCAGGGCTTTCTGCCAACGAAAACTGTTAGGAGCCCAGCCCAGCTCCCTACATGGAATGCTTGTTCACATAAGACAATCTTTGGGGCTTATTGCCAAAGTTTAACAAGTTAAGGCACAGGACAAACGTCTGTAAAAAAAGAAGGGGAGATATCTGATTAAACTGAGAACGCTTTTAGAAACTGGTTGCAGGCATCTCTGACACAAAGCAAGCCTAATCCCTCCCAAATTTCCAAGACATACTAGAGCTTAAACTGAGCTGAAAGTCCTCCTATAGAGTGGAAAAAAAGTGTTGTTTTTTTTTTTCCTCCTGTCTTAACATGATCCAGCAAGGGCCATCCATACCCTGGGGTGCAGCAGTCCCAGCACTGCCACCAAGCAAGGGGAGGGGTTGTCCCACTCTGTGCTGTGCAGTCTCACCTCCAGCACTGTGTGCCACAGTGTAAGGACATAAAACCATGAAAGAGTGTCCAAAAGAGGGCTGTAAAGATGGAGAAGGGTCCAGAGGTCCCTGGGCTTGTTCAGACCAGAGCAGAGGAGCTGAGGGAAGGCCTCATGGCAGCTGCAATGGGTAATAGAGGGGCAGCGCTGAGCTCTGCTCTGTGTGACAGCAACAGGGCACAAGGGAATGGCATGGAGCTGTGTAAGGGGAGGGGCAGCTGGGGGTTAGGGACAGTGCTGCACCAGAGAGTGATGAGTATGGAACAGGCTGTTCGGTGGGCACGGCCCCGAGCTGCAGGAGTTCAAGGAACTTTTGGATACTTATAGGGTCTGATTTTGGGCGGTACTGTGTAGAGCCAGGGATTGGATTCTATGATCCTTGTGAGTCTCTTCAAACTCAGTATATTCTATGATTCTGTTAACATCTTAAATAACAATTATTACATAAAAATCTTTCCCAGATAATCCAGCTTAGGCACGCACCTCTTTAGCTCAGATTATTTCAATTTGGACAAGTATGACATTTTAGAAGTGTGTTTTCCAGTTCTTAAATCAAGGGTAATGCCAAAAACAATGTTTATAAGGTTCTGCAAGGAAGAGGAATACACGCATTGCTGTGAAGGAGAGATGGAGCTTACCTAGAAACCACTAGTGCCTGGTAATAAAGAGAATGTAACAGAAAGCTGCAGGGAAAGAATATGAGAAGGATGCTAAATGAGAAGGATGGACAGACAGGCACAATGGCATTGTCTACACAAGCAGGTACAGCTTGACCTGAGTTTGCTTTGCCGTGGAGTGCACAAACTGCATGGTCTGGAAACTACAGCTGCATGAAAACAGCTTTAGGACCATGAGAATAAATGCAGTTGGCTGAGTGCTTACATTCAGGTATCATAGTATATTAAAATGGAAATCAGACTTCAAGATCAAAGTTCACTCACATCCAGCTGGCTCAGAGAATAAAGACTGAGCTAACGCCTGTCTGCATCTGCCAGTTCACGCTATGTTGTTTAGTAGGTAAGTTGGTAAATAGCCTGAAGCTTATTTTAGGAAGAGCACACCTTAATTCAAGGAACTCCCAAAGAGGTCACTTGGAGATTCAAAACCAAGGAAGAAGCTCTCACATCTAGAGATCACTCTAACAACATCACAGCTCCTTGTCAGTATTTGGCTTACATGCGCATTGCTCCCCATCAGAGACACGACATGAGAAAAAGCATGGAATTACATGTTAAAAAGGACACCACAATGCTCCTTGAAAGATCGGATGAGCATGTAAGTCCTAACTGTTAGCCAACCTTCACTGAAATAGAGTAGTTAGTAATTCTTCCTTCTCCTTCCTCCTCTTCTCCCACTATGAGCAAATGTACTCACATAGTATGTTCCCATCAAAACACAGATTTGCATAAATAACATCATCTAAATTAAATCAGTAAAGTCTCGAAGTACAATACTTACTGGGTAGCTGATACACGAGTGACAAGATCCCTTTACATTTTCTAGTCTGCTAGGCTCACACCTTCAATATACCAGCATGTCCGCGCACATCGTTTTAAGCAACTGATCAATAAGTGATTCATGAAAACATGAGTTCTGTGACTTGAAGTTTCAAAGAACAGGGAACTCATTCTTGACCATCTAGCAAGCAAGGAAAACAATTAAGCCTGAAGCTTCTTCTGTAGGTTTAGAGCAACAGTTTATTCATTATTCCCAATAAAATAGCTTTCACAGCATTGTCATCTGCAAATTAATCAAAGAGATGCATAGGGTTGCAAAAATATTGAAAGTGACAGTAACCTGTTGGTCTGATTCACTCCTCTAGATGAACAAACTAGAGGACAAATGTCAATGGAGCTAGAGTGAAGGTAGGAGCAGGGGTGAGAAGGGCTTTTATTCACATTTCACATCAGCAATTTGCAAGTGTTTTGGTGAAAAATACAGTCTTCTCTTACATGTTTGGTCTCACTTGACAAAATAAAAAAAACTGACAGAGGAGAGGGATCCTGTGAGAATGACTTCTTAATGGCCGAGACTCTTACTGGTTTTGAATATTCAGGATTGCTGATTCCTTTCCAAAGAGTATGAAATGGTATAAAGTTAGCTGAGAACTGCAGAGCTGGACAGATGTGGAGCTGAAGAAATACATGGGCAGACTCTACATAGCTTGGCCTTTTCCATACCCAACATCAATTCCTGTTATGCACCACCAATTCCTCTTATGCAGGTATATATAAAGGTCTACTGATTTGAGCAATATGTCCCTCAAAGGAAAGAAAGACTTCAAGATGGGATTTAACCAGCCTTGACAATGACCAATTTAGAGATGTACTTCAGAAGAAAAATTGCTGACTCTGGAAGGTGGTTTCAGACTGTAACAACTAGTTGATGGTCAATGCTACCAGCCTTGGGAACACTACATTTACCACTGTAAGGAAAAAACATCCTTTCTTGCATCCAGAATTTCTAAAATGTAAAAGGATGCTGTCATACAACAGATTGAGTTACATTGTCCGACAGCAGAATAATCTAGTATTCGCCTGCAAGCTGCTTGGAAAGGATAAACCAGGAGGGTCATGGATTTGGGGTTTGGTTTTCAGTGGTGGGAGGTATTCATTCAAGACAGAATGATGTCAAACAGGACAATCTGTATATAAAGATATAATTGTGAGAGACACACGTGCTACATGTTAGTGTGACTTATTAACAGCCAAAAATAGCTCAAACATCCTTCTTACAAACAGTTATCAAAAAAAAAAAAAACAAAAAAAAAAAAGGTGCAAACCAAATTTGCTCAAGCAGTAGGGGAATCTTAATACCCAACGTTAGGTATAGCTGTAGCTTCAGAAAGTTGCACTAATAAGGCACTGGCTATAAAGAATATAGAAAACATTTAGAATTTTAGTTGTGAACCTCATTAAAGCAATTAACAGCAGCTGATATTTTCACTAAGCAGGGGAGGAACACCCACTCAAGCTAAGTTCTTCTGTCTCATTATCCAAACTGGCTCTGTCTCTTCCCTCAGCCACTGTCAACTGTAGCTGTTTGTTTCGAGCCGGCACTACCACAGATTGTCCTCTCCACCCAGGTCTCAAGTGACTGCAGAGCTGACAAATTGGACAGATGCTATTCCATTTAACAGTTGTAGCCAAAGAGCCAGCCCCTCGAAAGCTGTACCATACAGCCTGCACTTTATTATAAAATAGTGTACGTGTATACCAAATAGCAGCACCACAATTCTGGTGTTTCAGTGACGCAAAAAGCAGCAACTCAGTTGTTCTCTCACTTCAGTAGCCGTGCCCCTGTCAGCATGGAAGGATCAGGGTTACAGGCAGAGATAACAGTAACATCGCTCAATGCAATCGCGATGAAAGCTCCCTTTATGGGCAAGCCTTTGTGAAAGAGGATGTGGACTGCTCCACATCCAGAGCAAAGCCTCTCACCCACATACATCTTCCCTGAATATCTTCATCCTTCCCCAGAAAACAAGCCAGCTTGCACTGACAGCACACTCAGAAGCAGCTGCTGCCTTTATAGATGCCTTCCCAACTTTTGCCTTTTTTCTTTTTTTCAATTAGAAGGCTATAGAGCAGGAAGACGATGGGAATGCATCACAGTATCCTCTGGGAAAAGTCCATATCTAGGCTACAGGCTGCCTCAAAGCTACATTTAATTCAGCTACATCAAAATGTGGTTAGTATGATAACATTTAACCCTATATAATAGGTGGGAAAGATGTGAGATGGCCGCCAGTCCCCCAGCCTGTGTCAAAAGTCAGCTGGCAGAGGGAAAAGAAGATTTAGCTGAAGCAGGTCAGACAAGTGCCAGTACTGCCAAGCCATTCACTGAAGTTACTCAGGGAAAGGGAAGCAGGGCCAGTTTCAAAGGAGAATTCAGAATACAGGAGCTGTGAAACTACAGGTTTTCAGAAGTGGAGCAACATAATGTATGCACTGCTTTCCCTGTGACTGCACTCTAACACACCACCAGCAGATGCTGTGTGTCACATCTAATGCCCCAGTGCCACACAGTTCTGCTAACACAAGACCTGAAATGGTACCTCTTACACATACAACAGAAAGTAGTTGAGAAACTGTTGACATATTTATTTGAAGGCAGCAATTTAATAGTGGTAGTAGACAATAGCTAAAGCAACAGTGTTCTACAAATCATTTTAATGTCAGCTTACCTACACCCAAGAGTGACAGCAACAGAATTTTCAAATGGAGGTCATGGTGTGTGAGGCAGGGACTCTCTTTAATTATAAAAGGCAAAGCATCCATTAAAATTCACTGCATGCTTTTGCATCAGTGGGACAGGTACTGTCAGACACTCTTGTGTGTTTGTATCATAGAACAATATGGAAGGGACCCTTAAAGGTCATCTAGTTCAACTCACATACACAGACCATAAGAGAATACTCTGGAGAACTCACTCAAATGCTTTTAAACCTTGTCTGAAGAAGGAACCTTGGTCCACTCTTATCACAGATCTCTGCCCTGATTTACAAGGCAGATTTGCTTTTTAAAGAATAACATGTTAAGAAAGGTAAACTTCAGATTTATTGAGATTCAGTTGAGGCTGGTCTTGTCCAGCAGACACACTGCCTACAGTTGGTCACCAGGACACCTGTCAAGTTTCCTTGGCTGGAAAGAAGACTCTCTGTTCTCCCTCAAAAAGCTGTGCCTTTTTACCCACATGCCCTCACAGCCAGCACGGGCTGTTTACCACATTTCACTGCTACATTCTCCCATCAACAGCAGGGTGGTAGCCCTGTGTGTGCGGATTCAGCCTGCAATTCTATAAACAGCACTGGAGGCTTGTGCAGGCACCTCAGGCAAAAATAATAATAATAATAAAAAAAATAACAGATCCTTTCACTTTTCCTCCTTCCCATTCTGTTCAGAAGATATCCCCTCTCAGCTTTCTTTTTTTCCTTTAAAAAAAAAAATATGAGAACTAAGGCAGCAGTCTGCAGAGAATCAACAGGAATAACTTTTCTTCTAACTAGCTGCAAAAGGGGCTTTTATAAATGGGAAAAAAAAACGCATACGTACATGACATAGTTTTCTCAGCAAATGAATTTCTTGGTATCCTGTGCTTTAAGAACAAGCTCTCAAAAGAGTCTATTATGTAGGTGACTGAAAACACTTCTCCTGGGCCTTGGACTTGCTATTTTTAGTTTGGCATTTATCTGTTCCTTGAATGGGTGACTGAAACACTAGTCAGGGGTCACACACTTGCAGTGTTGACTCTGGTCTGCCCATACACAGTAGTTCTTGTATGAGCAGCTGTTTCGGAAGCACTTGCACAGATCTCCTGCTACAAACATCCAACAGAGAGAAACCAAAATAGGTTCTGATTTGGAACAGAGCAGCTTATAGGAATCTGAAGCTGGCCAAGGTTTGGCAGACCTTGCTTGGCTCACGCCCTCATGGGTCACTCACATTGTTTCACCCTGGAAATGGAAGCTGAAACTCAGATACTGCATCTTATTTCACCATAACTTCTTAAAAAATGTGATAGCCCTTTAAAATCAGATATTTTAACTATGACACTGGAGCAGCTGCCCAGTGCCAACAGAAACATGGCAGCTTCTCTTGAGCAGGGAGAATTCCTTAACTGTGCTTTCATCTGCTGGCTAGGAAATCTTTGCCTACTCTACCAGGAAAAAACAATGGAGACACATCTGCTAAGTTAGAAATTTCTCTACAGAGAGAATATAAGACAGTAAAAAACACAGAAGGAAAACTCAGTTTCTCTCTCACCTGACACCTTAATAAAAGTCTCTTTTGAAAATCTGATATGAAGGGAAAACAAGAAAAGAAACCAAGTGCTGACAGGTGAAAACTGAACAAAGTTCAGACTATATTCTCTGCCACACTGACTGAAAGGGGTGTATTAACTCTTTTCAAAATGGAGATTTTCAATGGAAGCATTCAGTTCATTTTCTTGCAGAGAAGTGTTGTTTTCCCAGCTGGTTTGTTAACTGAGATTTCTGTCTTGGAGCACCACCCCTCCTTCACACTTGCAAAAGAACCATTTCACTACTTGACATATCTGCCTACTGGTCCTATATGTCATCTCATCCAATTTCAATGAAAGTCTAATTGCCAGTATGTCTTAGTCCAGTTGTCTTTCCAAAATTCTGTCATTACATCCAAATTTGGCAAGTTTGAATGGAATTGAAGCTTCAGACTTTAGTGTAAGACATCTCCATTTCAAAGCTCTAAAAAATCCGAATATTCAGTTAGTTTCAAGTATACACTTTCACTCTTTTGTGAGTCTCTTAAAACTAACAACTTGTAAGGAGACACTGTATTTCTACATCAAGGGCACTTCCTTGGGACCCAAGCACTGAACTCAAGAGAGAAGATCATTGCAACGCATCACTAGAAGAAAACCATCCAGAAAACCCTTCTGAGTCCCAGTTCCTCCCATCTTCTTTAACTCACTTCACAAAGGAGCACTCATCTACGTTCTTAAGCTCACGTTTAAGTGTTCCCAGAAAAATGAGCCTCTGGCTCACTGCTGAGCCAATCTTAGAATGGATTACACTTTTGTCTGCAGGACTCTGCCATCTTGAAAATGCAAACTGAGCAAGTATCATCTGTCAGAGTCAGCAGACAATCTGCAACAACTGTTTTAGGAGCAGATGAGGCAAACTGCTTTTCAAGGTAGCCTGCAGCATCACGAGACCTCCTGTTTCAGCTCTCAGGATCCTTGAACAATGGCAAATTCAGCCTGAATGTCTGCTCTTCTTCTACTGGCTCCTACTTCAAGATTTCTTTCTTTTTTTTAAGCCAATGTCATAAAAATATGTTAAAATATTTTCCTACATTTTTCAGAGACACAAACATGCAAAGTCAGGACTTGTCAACAATCTCTGATTTTCTGAATTGCTGGAAATAGTCAGAGACTAAATAAAAAATGTGTGTTTCTGCTCCCAGTGGCATTCCAGAAGAATTAGATGTTATGGATGATAGGGATATCTTTTTCTTTCTTTCTTTAAGAAACGAAGGCTTTGTGGTTCCGTAACCATAGCCCTGAGAGTCATTTAAGGCATACTGAAAGAGGAAATTATATCATAGGGCAGGATATTTGTTGCTTTGGCTTGGTATCAAAGTAAAAAAAAAATGAAGTCATTCTGAAGTGTCTAATTTACTCACAGCTTTACTTTTTAAATGCTGAAGCACTCATCATCTTCCAGGACAGGCTATCTTGCCTGCAGCAAACGTGTGCCAGACTTTTTCATACTGGATAATGAAAACTCGTGGCGGGGTACATAATCGCAACAGGATTAGAGAACCCAAAACAGAATTCCGCCAAAGCACTGAGGAGATGCCCCTGTGCTCCTCAGATGCAAAAACAAGCAACATTTTTCAGCACAACTGTAAAAATTCCAGATGTTCGTGCAACAGCTGCTAGCCCATGCAAGCCACTGTGCCTGAAGGACAATGCAAGACAAACAGAGCAAGTCCAAGGCCTTTACAGAGAGTCCAAGATGAGGGCCTTTAAATGAATGTATAGACTGGCCATACCAAAGAAATTGCAGTTGGGCTGAGCTGAAGGGAAAGATGCCCATCAGGGTGCTGAAGGGCAAACACAGACTAACATTTTTTCCTTTTGTAGTACAACCCTCATTGACATGCTAAAGAAAACAGTCACTTAGACTGTTTCCTGTGATTGCAGTACAGCTCTAGGCAAAGACTATTTTTAAACAGCCCCATCAACCCCAGCCCTTCCTTACTGGGATGGTTCCTTAGCAGAAGTGCTATAATCCTCACATTTTCGAATTAACAAAAGAATAACAGTCTACTTTTAAATGTGTTAATTAACACAGCACGATTTATAAAAAAAAAAAAAAAAAAAAAAAAAAGAAGCTGGGGAGGAGAGGAAGACTTAAAGAGAAGTGGAATTTTCACAAGTAGCCTTTAAAATGCTCTAAGGAGCAACCGGCAATTACCGGGATTACGAAAGCTTCGCTGCTTCCCAGTACAGGGAGAACTCGCACCTAAACTCAAGATCACCGTTCTCCAACAGCTCCCTGTGCTGGCAGGACAGCACACACCAGGTCTACTTGGGGTATGAAATGCTCCAGTGTAAATCGAAGACCTATGCAACTCCTGCAGCCCAGAACACAACCTGGGGGTGCTTCTGGTTGGAATGGAGATCCCTGAAGCCAAAACAAGTGGGTGGTAGCAGGGGCTTTGTCTGACTAAACACAGCTTTTCAGAGAGAATCCCAACCAGCACAGCAGCCTTTCAGATTTCTCCTACAGTTATTTACCTACTATGCAAAGCATTTCCAGCAGCTTAGGTGTAGTAAAAACAGCCAGACAGTAGCTTCATTCAGTTTGGTGTTATTCTGAACTGCAATACTATTTAACGTTGAGCCATCCAACAGCATACTATATACAGTCTACACACATACACACACTAGCCCTTCTGAAGCCTATAAATAGACTACAAATATGTGCCTACATACACAGATGCATGAACAGTTACCTGTTGCTACAGAAGAGAAAGAATCTGCACACAGATTTCTGCAAAGGAAACATGGGTAGCAAGGTCTCAAAGCACAGCGTCCCATAGCAGTGCAAAGCACACCAACATACCATCTGCTCATTATAACAAGCTAGACAGGCTTCAGCTTCTTCCTGCAGAGATGCACCCACACCATGTCCCTTGATCATGCAGACAGCTGTTGGATATTGCAAAAAAATCTTGCCACAACCATTTTGGATGGTCTCTGGATTCAAGAGCTGCTTTCCCAGGCAGCCGTGCCTTGGAGCAGAGCTAGTTACACTAACATACAGCCCAGAGTCAGGTTCCTCCAGCTAGAGATATGCAGACATAACCAAAGTGATTTGCTTAAAACTCCAGACTTCTGATTTCACCTCAGAAAAAGGCACAATGAATTTCCTTCAAACATGAACACTAAAGGACGTGAAATCTTTTCACAGAGGAGATACTGGCTCTTGAAGCAAGGATGACATTTCTCCCAGTCCTGCACGGAAGATGTCAAGTGTTTCAGTCCCCCTCTCCTCCCCTTGTTATGTTTCTCCCTTCAAACACAGAAATTATGGAACAGCTGTTGCTTTCGCCAGCTTTGTGAGATGCAAAGAGCACCAGTCAGAAGGAGCAGCAGGGAACAAGACTCCAATATTCTCCAGGTCCCATCTGTTGGGACTGGGTAACAGAAGACAGCGGGCGAGGAGGGAAATGGGGACTCTGATGTGCAGTCCGACACCTCCTTTCTTCCCACCTATCTTACACTCTTTGTCTCCATACTCAGTGACTGTAGCAAAGGGAAGAATAAAGCTCGTCATGTTAATCATACAGTATCAATCAATTTAGTGTCCTGATAGTGTTCACAAGCAAGTTGTTTAATTAATACACTCTGCAGGCAGTATTTTGGCTTAGTCGTATTCTGCCATGTGGCAAACTAGACAAAGCAGATGGTCAATAAGCTCTGTTAAACTGTCAGGGCCAGCTATTATAAAGAGACACAAAACAGCTCTCTGATAGTTCCAAAATTTTTAAGCTAAGTCTCAGCGATCTCAGTTTAGTTATTCATCCTAGAAATGCTGGCATCAAAGGAATAAAGATTAAACTAATAACTTTTCCCAGGATTAGAGCTCCCCAGGCTCCATCCTAAAAGATGCTCAAATTCATCAAAAACACAGAAGTGCAAGAATGGCCAGAACCATCTGCAGTACACTGAGAAACCAGTCATGTGTGAAATCAGCTTTTTTTGCATCTTAAAAGATAATAAGTAAGCACGGCACTTAAGTTTGGAGAGCATGGATTAAAATCAAATATTAGCTCCTCTGCCTTTGAATTTCAAGCAGGGAGACCAGCACAGCATGAGCCCTACTTACAAGGATGAACAGGTTAACAATACGGATTTCAAAATACCTTCTGTTCTTTACCAAAAAAAAGTCATTGTCACACTGGAACCCTGAAACAAACCCAGACACTTTACCTCTCGTGTACATCCAGATAGCACTTTGATCTTCCCAACAGATGATCTTAAAAAATAACCAAGTGGAGTGGAAGTCTGGTTCAGCAACAGCAGCAGCTTTGTCAGGCGGGAGTAGAAGGGGTCTGGCAGAACACTGCTACACCTCACTTTGCTCAGCTAAAACCCATCTGTTCCTGCTACAGTCCTCTCTGCCTGCTAACCTAGATCCATTCATGTAGAGGCCTTGTTCTTAAGGCACTTCAGAGACAAGCATTCACATTTTGATAGAAACCCACTTTTCCCTCCCCAGCACTTCCCGTGACAGCAGACTTTCCTTCAAGGCCTCCAGGTGCTACAACAGTTTAGCTCCTGCACTTCACCCGAGGTAATAAAGCATGCTGCAGGTTCAGAGCAGAGTGTTGTTATGACAGCCCTAATCTCAGCTGCAGCAAACTCAACCAGCAAAACATGGCACATCTGCAACCCTGGGGCTCCTCAGAGCTGCAAAGCATCAAATAAGGAGAATGGTATTTCTACAGTGCCCAAGCAAGATGCAGTGTGGATGATCTGAAAAAATGGGAAGTTCTACTTCCTCAAATAAAAGCAGATAAGCCTCTCCACCAGAAGTTTCAGAGCAACTAACATTTTTAGTCTGTAGTACAAAAGATCAACACTTCAAACAGAGCCAACCAAATAATTACTGTTTGCTTAGCACAGATGAAAGTGAAGGGCTTTTAATTATATTTTGTGCAAACTTTGACCACTCAGAGGCTCATGTATCCACATCAACAGACTTCAGTCCCACCTACACAGGGTATGACACTATCACAGTACCAGGGCCATAAAGAGATCAGGTAATGTCAGTGTGCTCTGCACCCTGGTCAGATAATGGCTGAGCATGAGATGTAGCTTCTGCTTTAGCACTGCATGTGGCTTAACTAGCTAGAAATCAGTTTGTTATTTCTTACTGCAATTTAGCATTAATATTTACAGCAACTTAAAGTCTCCCTTTTCAGGCAAGCTAGAAACCTTACTGTCAAGCCCTAACAGGGTGTCTAGTGAGCTGATGCTGGTCTCTGAGTTCATGAAAAATTATCAAAGCATCCTTCTAGAAAGCAGCCTTTGTATTCACAAGAAAAATATTACAGGCTAAACCTTTCCACACAGAGCCTTTTCAGGGTCCAAAATGTACCTCATCTTTAGCATGCTTCTTTGAGGCAATCCACCTCAGCGCTTCTGTGTGAACTCTGTACCAGCTCACCTGGGTACATTTCAGTCACCATCACCACCACATTTTTTAGGAAGGACCATTTCTCACTTGTGTTTATAACTAAGCTCCTGTCACAGCAGGGTTCTAATATTAGTTGCTCCATCTGGCAAGTGCTCCTGCAACAGCCACCAAATTCATTTTAATCTCAGTAAGCTTGCAATTGCTGGCATCCTTCAGGAGCTGCTGACTAGAGAAATTAAAAGAGTCAAGAGGCAGATCAACTTTGTTTTTCTAAATTATCTCATAATTTGAATAACGTGGGCTCAATACTTCAATGTTTTGAATTCAGACAATGCACTCTGTTTACAGCAAAAAGTCAGACCAGCTTGAGCAGCATCAGGTAATGCTGTAACAGCATGGGTTTCATCCCCCTGGACAACACTGGCTAGCATCTAGCCTCTGGCAGACTTTCAAGGAACCATTCAAGCAATCTACCTGAATTCAAATCTCAAGCACTCATCACTGTGTGTTTCCTTCCACTGCTTTCCATTTGGAAGCAGTTGGAGGTTAGCTTTTCTTTTCTTCATCTTCCCTGCATCCAAACACAGTCTGATCATGGGACAGGCAGAACACATGCACATGTAAACAATCATATCTATTTCAAAGCAGGTTGAGATCTTTATCTGATCAAAAAGATTCACATTGTGCAACATCTTAAAGAAAAGCTCAAAAATGAGTTTTGTTTGTTTTTCTACCAACACCCAGGACTCATAAGCTCAGATTTTCCTCACCAGTCTTTAGAAGTCTACTCTCCCTCTACAGTAAACAACAGGAGACTCTGAAGAGAGCATCAAGCAATTATAGCATAGATGTCTGTCTCAGGGCAGATGAACCTTACTCATGTGCCTCTCATATACCAGCATGAAAGACCAGTATCCTCCTGTTCTGGCAAAAGCTGAAATTCAGCATCACTACTAAACCCTGACAGCAGCATACAGCACTACCCTAGCCCAGAAGAACTGGAACCAGTGTCCTCCTTCAGATCTTGGTGACGTTAACCACTATAACTTGATAAAGATTGAGTCAGGATCTAAGACTATGGACAGACTGTCTCAAAGACTGGCTCATTCTGGCATTGCTCATACTGGCATTGCTCACACTGCTTAGCCAAAAGAGACCTGCACAATGATATTCACAATGAATATCATTTAGATTTTCCATCTGTTACATTGTATTTTAAGATTAAACTTTTTTACTACCAGCTCAAAAGAAACATATCAAAAGTTCTAAAGATGGGCACTACCAGCTGGCTACTTTGACCACATAACAAACAAAAATCTTTGTACCAACGCCCCACCCCCCAAATAAATAAATAAATAAATAAAATAAAGTCGCTGCCTCAAGTTAAACATTTAATTTGGACAGATTTTAATCAATTTGTTCAAGATAGTGCAATAGTTTATATTGTTTTGTTTTCCTGTAGAAAATAGATTTCCACATCCAGACACCAAAAAAAGGAAGTTACGCTACATGAGAATCCTTTCTGCTCTTCTTATTAGAACAGAACTGTTTTTGTGTTAGCACACCTTAGTAAAAAATAGTTGACTGTCACCTGCATCACATCCTTTCCATGCAGTTTTCATCTTTGAAAGCAAAGACGTGACTGGAAGCACAGGAGGCATTACAATTTAAAATAAAACTTTCAAGGAGAGAATTCTAATTGACACGTCCTTAACGTATACATTTTAAATCCAGAGATGCTGTATAGCAGTGAAGTATGCATAAGAAACATAACATCATTATCCCATAGGGCATAGATAAGGAACTAACTCCAATGAATTCAAAATAAAGTCATTCAGTAGAGCTTCTCCTCAGATGAGTTAGGCCTGCAAAACACTTGCACACAAACAAATACCCACAGCACCTTATTGCCATTTAAGGGACAAAATGATTATAGAAAGAGACCACATAGCCATAACTAATCATGCACTTTCTGCAAACAGAAACCCCTTTAAGTCAGATTTCACTGTCAAGGCACTGAAGTCATGCCATCACAAAGCACCCAGAAGTGCTCTTGTGCACCTTAAAACTTGAAGCACCTAGTGCAGCCCCATTGAGCCTGTGTTTAATGGAGACCAGGCAATTCAAAGGAACATTGAATTCACAGCATTAAACAATGTAAAACAGTCAAGTTATTTTTAAGTAGCTACTCTTCATACAAATGTCCAAAGTCTGAGATTTGAGGCCCTTGTAAAGACCAGCCTGGGCATAAACATGTTCATGAGGAAGATTCCTACAATCTTTGCTCCTTGAGATTCTCACAGGCTCACTTCCATTCCCACCTACAGATTTTCTCAAATGGGAGATATTCCAGAGACAGCAGAGGAAAATCAAGTCTTCAGACATGAAGCTGCACAAACAAGCATGCAGAACCAGGTAGAAGGGAGTGAGATCAAAGCTAGGCGCTCCCTTTCCTTCTGTGGGAAAAAGAGATAAGAAAGGAAGCCCTTCGTTGCTCCTCTCTCATATTTCTGATGTTTTCAGCTGTAAAAGGTTTCGGTTGCCAAGAGTTTTCAGATACATCCAATGCATCCTAAAGCAGCTGACTTGTATAAGGACTTCTTGTAGATGGAACAAGAGTGTTCTTCTAGCTGTCGGGGCACCACATAAGAACATTAGGGCTTGTGGGGTATGTGGGGGTGGCTCAGTTTATTCTGTTTATTCTTTTATTTGTTTTTCACACTGTGGCACACAAGAGAGAATACTCCCTCTGCCAGTGAAATGGAACACAATCAAGGTCTCAAAGTAGCAGATTTATATCTGGTCTGTCAGAGACCAACATAGGAGCTACTCAAAATTGAGCTACATTCAACACTTGTGAATGGATTCCTCCTGTCTATCCTTACACAAAGTAGAAACACTGACATGTGAGAAAGCAAAAGAGCTAAGGAAACATGGGCCTCCTGTGAGTCACCTCTTGATTTTCTGCCCAAAAATATGCACTTTTATTGCTAGAGATATAGTTGCTTACCTACATGGTTTCCCTGCCATCTTCCCTTCAGTAAAAGTATTCATGGGTTCTATAATTTTCATGCACACAGGCAGATGAATTGTAGAGTTATCATCACAGCCGATGTCAAACCAGTGTTCTATATGTCAGCATGGCAGAAGTCGCATAGACATGTGCACACAGATGGTGTTGTGCCAAGCTCTTGTAGCCTGCCATTTTAGCTTAAAAATGGAAACAAATATACCCAGTGCCCCTAAAATAAAATCATCCTCTTCTAGTAACAATCAAAATTGGCACTGGACGGATAAACAGCTTTCAGGATTTGTATTTAAATGGGTTTTAGCCTGGAAGAAATACCGATACCCTTAAAAATAATCTGCTCCTGCTCAGCTTTTAAGCATTATGCATCACCAGCTCAGGAGACTTTCCACAGTGGAACTGGATCTTCTCAAAACTAGTAATGGACAGACAGTGTTCAGGTAGCCCAAATACCTCTTTCTTTCCCAAATAAAAAGTCTGAGCTTCAGAGGACTTCCCATGAAGCACAATTATACACAATCTCTCTTTGTCCAGTCTACATTACCAGACTTCTTTAAAACTCATGGTCTCCCTTTTTATACATTCTAAAATATGTTAGCATGCCACATTAGCCACAAGCTGCAAGCAATGCACATTTCTCTAATATTTTCTCTTATCAATGAACAAGGGGAAAAAAAAACAAGGAAAGAGTCAGCATAATTAAAGTGACAGGTGGATTTTGAAAACCACTTCAGGCTACAGCTAATAATAGAATACCCTATTTCAAATTAAAAGTTTGGATGCAGAGTCTGGCATGCTTAAATGCTAAAGAAACACTAATGATTCTCTATGAGCTGGTCAGGGAGAATGGAAATGTCGGAATGCAGGAGGAGCATGAGAAGCTTCTCATACAGTAATTGGACTGAATCCAATTCCCTGGAAAGACCTTTTCCTCCAACAAAGGGGAGCTGGGCTCCACGCGTATGCAGTGACTAAAGGCAAGTTTTGCTCTAGCAAGCCCATCCTCAGTGTTGCTCAGAAGAGGTACTGCCTGGCACAGGGGGGACAACGGGCTCCACCTCACCAGTCCTCAAAGTCATTCCAATAGCCAGCAAATTTCAGGCTGTTTCCAAAATGAGCACAAGCATGGTTAAATTTTGCAGCTTCCTCACTAACATCAGCAACCTTGCTCTCCCTCATTCATTTGCTGAACTCCAATAACACAGCAACAGCTTAAGTAGTGTCTGACTCACTACTGACAAAGGGCTTTGATAGCTTGGGTGGTTTTTTATCTGCTGGCCCACAGAGAGCACAAAGGAATGGGGGAGGGAGGGCTATTTTCTAATAATAAAGAAAGATGTTGATATGCTTCTTAAGTAGCTACATGTGGATACTCTGACTTCACTTTTTCATTATACCTGAAAGCTCCCAAACAGTTACCATCAGTCCTCCTCAAGTTCTTCTAAATACACAGAAGACAGCAACCTCCTCAAATCCATCTTCATGGCTTGCAGAAGGACACAGCACCCATATTCCTCCCATAGGCTTATATAGCTTAGATAAAGCATAAAGAGCCCACTTCTGCACACACAGTGCCCAGCACAGGAATTAGGGCCCTAATAAATCCTACATTCATAATCTGCATTGTTACCTCTACAGAGTAAAATCTGTTGAATATAGAAAGAGTGCAGCAGCCATAGCCTGGGCACTGCAGCACAGCAGAACACAGCATCCAGGAAGCACTGTACGGAAAGGAAGGAATCTCACTCTCCTAGGGATTAGAGAGTTAAACCATTGCCACTTGCTAAAATTAAATGTAGCCAATACTCCTTTGTTCAGAAACCCCACTACCTACAGCTGCAAAACAGGAGGTCAGCTGTGCCAGAAGAACACACCGACTCCACCTTAAAACTGCTGAAGAGCCTCCATACGATGCCTTTCATAACTACTGCTGAATAAAGACAAGTCAAGACATAAAATACTCTGTAACACAGATATATTCGAAACTGAAATAAATGAACTTGCAACATATTTTCCAATCTAAAGGGATAAACCAATTATGTATTTAATTAGAAAAACTGGGACATTGGTTTCACCCTGTTTCTGTGCAGGCCAAAACTCATTTCCTGCTGTGGTTTCAGAAGCAGCTCTGGATAACTACATATGCAAAGACAGTTAGGAAAGCAGGATAATTTCTATGCCACTCCATATTGTGGTTCTTAACAAATGAATCAGCAAACAAAAATTACATACACTGAAAAAAGGAGTGGTTATACCCTCAAATATGAATATTCATGTAGTAAATCCTTAAATACTTTAGATAGAGCAAATGGAGAAATAATAGCTCATTGAGTTTCCAGACAACAAGGAAGATTCAATCTACACAGAGGAACCTGTAAGGGTAAATTAAAGGTGCAGTTCACAATTACTCATCCCTTAGTAAGCACTGTGTGATGGTCTGCGTTACATACACATTCAGCCTGGCAATCTGGCTCAGGTGGCAGACTTGTTTTGAACACTAGGCCAAAGTTTTACATCAAAGCAATTTCACATTGTCCTAGCAGCCAAGGGAATTACCTTTTTTTTTTTTTTTCATAAAAAATTATTCAGCCCTTCTTATAATGCTTATTATGCCAGCTTTGGCTCAGAGATTGCACCATCCTACCACACAAGAAGTTCATCATGCACCTTGGAGCTCCACTCCCAACCTCCCTGGAACTACAAGCAAAGCCCAAACACGGCTTTCTCGTGGGCTGGTGCTCTTCCACCTTTTGATAATTATAGCCCTTTGAATGGAGCCCTAAAGCAACTTCAGTCATTTGATGCTTTCCCACAATATCTTCCTCCCTTCCCCCTCAAAACACACGCCCAAAGGACAGACAAGTTTCCACAGTTCACTGGGACATAAAGAGCCACTCAGTTAACTGCCACAAAAAAAAATAATAATAATTTAAAAAATTCAGAATAAAGCACTGGCAGTCCTAGCAATGGGCATATATGAGTGAAGTGCCTAGGCACACACAGTTACCCACTGCTTACAAGTACTCTGCAACCAGCAATGCCAGTTAGTCTGTCCACCTGTTCTGCACTCAGGTATGTTTTACAGACAGGGCTACTCTGTATGCAGAAGAAATGTCCAACTGAACACCAAACTCATTCCTGCACTACAGGACTACCATCTAGGACTTGCAGGACTGTACTATTCTCAAGTAAGTTTGTTCTGGCAGAGTAAAGAGCTCGTTTTGGACAGAGGAATTACAGGTAGTGAACAGAGGTGTTCTTCCAATTAAACTAGATGAATGACAGTAACAACCTCTCAATCAGATCTCACCAAGAAGTCTTTGTGTGACAACAGGCAAGTCATAATGTGACTGTTTCCATCTCTGACGTGGATGAACTGCTTAGTTAGTCCTTAGTTCTGACACTTTATTCATTAACCTTTGAGAACTTGAGACAGCACTTCAGAATCAAAGCAATGTACCTGGGAAACAGGAAAAATAAAGTACTACCAGGAAGTGTTGCACTAAAGCTAAACTGTTTTAAAATCTGTCTTAAAGTTACTTGACTGTCCTCAACCATTCATCCTCGAAGTTACATTAACAGGCTTCTTCCTGTTTAATTGCAAATATTTTTTCTTAAGATGCGTGTTTAATACCGGTAGTTAAATGGATCATTAGGACTGGAAATGCTCATCTCTCAGGAGATGAATAGGTTAGGGTAAGTTTCTGTTTTCAAAGCTGCCATTAGCCTGCTGATAGTTTTCTTTAAGACACAATTAACACAGCAGCAGCTTACTCTGGCTCACTGATAGAAAGCAACTATGTACTATCCAATTATTCTTCTCTCATTTTAATGCAACTTTCTTGACATCGATTTTGCAACTGACCACTTGCCGAGCAGAAAAGCAGAAACCTAGACAAATGCTAAAAGAAAGAATCATACAAGTTGGAGTCATCATGAAAGACAAGGCAATGTAGGAAGACAGTCAGACACACTCTAGCTTCATTGCTTTTATGGCTAACACTGCAGCTGTGAAAATCAGAAGGGAAAAAAAGCTGCTTTTTCAGGGCACAGAAAGCCAGCCTGCATTTCAGAAGTACATCTCTGTTCAGCACTGTGGAAATAATTGCCAGTACAGTTCAGGTTCTGCCTTCATATAAAGGTTAAAAAAAAGTTGAAAGAATGAGAAGATGGTGATAGTCTGGAATGAAAGCTGTAACATGGCAGTGAAGAGGTCCTTTGTTGAAGGACCACTACATTCTAACACTAACTGCACATACCACAGCTGAAGTACTAAGATTAAACAAGTGTTAAGCTGGGCTCAGCAAGTGGAAAATTGCTTCTATTAAAAATTTTGCCTCATAATATTCCTCTCAGAGGCAAAGAGTGCAGAAAACCAGTTCACAACTGTCCATTACTTTGTTTTTACTACAATCTGTAACTCAGACATTTGGACCTGGTATTTGCTGTTCCATGAAATGCCAGCAGCAGTTTATCCTACTGAACATCTGTCAGCCCAGACCACTTCAATCATCAGTGGTAAGATTAGAGCAAGTAAGCAACTGCACAAGTGTCCCTGAAGACACCTGCCCACACCCTCTGCAAAAAGAAGTTAGCAAAAACACTGGACAAATTCTCTAGAAGCAGTTGGGCACATTATGCCTTCCAAGGTTGATGTAGAGACATCCTCACTTAATCGTAGAAATGCCAGCAGCTGTTGAGTGATTACGTTATCTCTCTTTCTAATCTGTTCCCACTGTTATTGTAGATTCGCCAATACTGGCATTGCTTTAAATTTTATTCAAACAAGTTCTCCTAAAATACAAAATTCCAGTACCCACTTGTCTCAAAAGCAACTTCTAGAGCAAGAAAAGCAAACTTAAAACACAGCAACTGTCAATCTCATTGTTCCTACAATCCCTGACTTCAGATGTTCCCTCTTCCTCCACACCTACAGCGTGAACATTCCTTTGAGTCTTTGAAGGCAAACAAAGAATAGAAAGATAGAAAAGTTGGGTCAGGGACCTGGGGACACAGAAATAAAGCAGGGTACTCAAAAAGGTCTTCTTCTTTATTCTTTTTTTTTTTTTTTTTAAATGAAATGAACACTTTTACTGACCATAATCCCGCTGCTAAAAGCAAGCTAGCAGAGTTTATACAAGCAGACTTCTACCCACATACCTGGACTAGAAGCAGGGAAAGAAATAACATGGGAAAACTTGGAGAAGGCAGGCATTCTGCCATAGGCTTCTATATTCATTCCACCACCTCTACCTTATCTTTACCTCTCCAGGCTCACCCACCCAACTTCCCATTTTCTCCTGGCCCTGATAACCCAACAGTTCATTTAAGGGGAGCAGACATCCTTCCACTGCTTACTGCAGACATGTACAGAAGCAAGCTCATGAGGAGCAAAGAGTATTTTCTCTCCTCTATTGAAAAACATGCTTGCAGACACAGCAGTGGAGAAATAGGTGAAAGAAGAGTGGGAAAATCTCCATCGCTATCAACATTCCCAGCCCTATCAAGAACAGCAGCATTTTCACTTTTTAGGACAAAGGTTCCCAAGAGTTCCCAACTGCTCCTTTCTCTTAAGCAGTTAAATTTCAGAGCAGTTCTCAAGGCAGATAGGCCCTTGTAGCATGTATTCTACGTGAGTAGATTACCCCACAGAGAGTGAAAGCAGGGATGTAGCCAGCAGGTGGAGGTGTGGACAAGACACAAGGAGCAGCAGGTTAGCTGGGATTCAAATAATTGCTACTAAATTTTGAAAAACAAGCACCATAAAAAATAGAAGATCAAATGCCATAAGACTCTGAATTTTGAGAACTCCACAACTCATGGTGCCCATAAAAGTCAATCCTCTCTCTGCTACAATGACTGTAGCTTTCAATCATCTTTATCACCATGCCCAATAAAATCAATTGGTGAGAAGATGTGATTATAAGAAAAACATTTTCGGATTCAAAAATACCTCTTCACTCCCACGAAAAGAACTGCCGGTAATAACACAGTACTATAAAGTATTCTACTCAGGCATAAGTTTAAAATATAAAAATAAAGGAAACTGCTCATTATAGCTGTGGTTTAATCCAGCTGAAAACAAGACAACTACACAGAGAAAATGAAGAATCTTGCACTTTGCAGCTGCAGTTTCATTAGTAAGCATAGAGAAGGAACTGACACCCAGTCACAGAAAGGCTTAAACTCTATTTAGCCTTCTTTGGAACTAACACTGGTTCATAAGCGAGCTATCAAAACAACCTCAACTTATATAAAAAAAAAAAATTCCATAACATACTGGTTAAGAAATTGTTGTCTAATTTGTGCATTTCTAAAGAAGTCTAAAAGAATCACTAACGCGTGAAATTGGTAAGTGAAGAAGAGGCACTGATCACAAACTACACTGAGAAGGGTAAGAGGGAAGCATTCAGCACTTTTTAACCATACCCATGACATAGATCTGATCTCAGCAAAACATTCATTAAAAATCATGAGCTGTCTCCAGAGCAAATGCCTTGTGTTCTTGATTTAAAAATAGGACATGCTAAGTCTATGCATTGTTGTCACTTCTATTAAACAAAACACTCCAAAGCAGATAGGGAGGACGCATCATGTTTTTTATCCTCATGCACTTCCACACAAGGCAGAAATAGTTTGGTATTAGCAAATACACACTGTAGTCCAAATCACTGTTACACAGTCATCCTGGAGCAGGGCAGTAATTTAAGCCATCAGGAGCTTACTAAATGGCGGCACGCTGGGGATTATGCCAGTGGAATGATTTTCCACACAGATATCACAGGACATCCCTTATCGCTGCCTTATCCACAGTAGCGCACCAGTATTCACCTCAGAATAATGGAAGCTGACCTCTTCCCTGTAGTTTGTGCATAATTCTGCATATGGGAAGAAGGCAATAGAGAGAAGTCAGCTAAGTCCATGTTGTGTTGTTGCACCACACAGAGGGTAATGGTGAACCAGAGAAGCTGGATGGGAGACCCTTCATCTAGGAAAAAAAAAGTGTTAGCAAGTACACACTGTGCTACATGGAACCAAAGTATGGATATCCCTTGAGCTCCACAGCTGGACACCACAGGAGGAACATGCAAAGCATCATCAACAATTTTCTACAAGGTTACCACACCTCATCCTTGCATTTCTGCACAAATAAGGCTTTACTTGGAAACCACACACAGTGTTTGGAACCGCTCTTCTAGCCTACCTAAAGATCTGTCTCCCTTTCAGAAGGGAATGAAGTTCATACAGAAGTGTAAAGTTCCTAAGCATCAACCTAGTGCTTCAGAGAAGCCCTGAGTTTCACCAGCAGCTTTCTCCTTCAGTCAGACCAGTGATGTCATGCTCTCCTAGCAGGATGCCTGACAACCTTAAATTTGACAGATTGACTGCTTTCTTTTCAGAGAGGTGAAAAAGACCCAAGGAACAGAGTTCAAGAAAACATTTCAACCAAATAGGATCAACACCAGGTCTTTTGTGCTCTAAGGATTTAGGCTAAGGCAGTGCAATTAAGGTTTGCCTCTTGGGACACTTGAAGGATTAATTACTCCATCTGAACGCTTCAGGGAACACATGGAAGAGCAGGTGAGACAAAGAGGTCTCTAAACGGCCCTCCTCACTTCAGCAGTCCTGCCCAATACCTTAGTCCCCATCCTCATTTCCTCTTGGTCAAGAAGTTGCGTACTAAGTGCCTTCTACCACAAAAGCCAGACCACTGGGTACATCAAGTATCTGACACAACCCCTTCAGGTCCCTTCCAAGCCATTCTATGATTCTGTAATTTTTGTCTAACCAGTCAATTACAGCACTACTGGCCGAAATAACAGACATTTTTCCAGCGCAAACATTTCCTCAGTCAGAAGTATTAGGTCATATCAAATTTGACAAGGGAGACAAGAAACCCGTCTTCTGTGGGGAAAACCATTTTATCTAGTGGCATCAAAACAAGTATTCTTGCACTCTGAAAAATCCAGGAACAACTTTTTGTTGCAGAAATTTAGTTGGTAAGAGATCTGGAGAGATCTCCACAGTCTGCAGCAAGCTGTTCCTGGTGTGGCAGTGTACCCTGCACTGTGATAACTGCTGTGCCTCCTTCTGCCTCCCCCCAGATACCAGTTTTAGCAGCAGGCAAGCCGGGGACTTGCAGTTGATGCATTTTGGCTCTAGTCCGCCAATGTCAAGAGATGTCAGCAGGAGTTCCAACATGCTCCAAAGCCGGCACTCCTCTTCCCCAGGGGCCAGAGACAACAGTTAACTAACTCCCTGGGCAAGTCCCCAGATGCCAACAATACAGCATCGCCTAAGGATTTTTTTAAATGAATTTGCTAAACTGCTTTAGATCCAGGGAGTGGAGAAATCCACTGTGACCACTCCACCAAGGACAACAGACCCTGGGAGAAGGGAGCAAAGACTGTGTGGGGCCATAGTGTCATTCCATTGTTCTGACTGTCAGTTCCCCAAAGTGCATTTTGGCACACACTCCTGCCTTCTTCTGCTTGCTATATTCAAGGTGAGATCTAAAATTATAGTCATTACATCAATGCTTTAAGAGGAAATCTGACAGGAACTTAAAAGAAACAAACAGAAAGATATGTTCGGAGACCAAATGAAAAGGGAGGCAAAGGAGAGAGGTGGTTAAGGCGTTTTTCTTCTATGGATGTAGTCCTAGAAGTCTCCACCACAGGCAATCTGAGACAAGGCAGTCCTCAGATTACAAAATGCACAATGCATACTGCTTCCCCATTTAAGTCTATTTGTTGATCAGAATTACTTCAAGACCCCATAGAAAATCTTCCCTGTATGAGTCTGCCTTTTGATAAAGAGATGGCAGTTGGATACCTACAAGCAAATCAACTCCTAGTCCACCCAGCTCAAGGCTCAAGCTAGGACTGCACACAGCTTCAGTAATAGTTGAGATGTTTCTGGCAGCCAATGAGCAACTTCCCACCAGTTCTTCCCCACATTAGTTTCTGCACTCAAAGAGGATTCAGTTTTCAAAATGAAGAGAAGGAATTCAACCACAGTCCAAACTCAGTAAGTTTTGTTAATTTTCTTGTAAAGAAGACTAAGCAGTTTTGCCTCTGCACCTGAAACTGGAATACAGTGCTCCACAAAAAGCCTAAAAAACCTTGATTACCTACCAGCAGCACAGCAAAACCAAGAAGCCTCAATAATTTATCCCATTTATCCTTTTCTGACATTAAGCAAAATATGCACTTTGGGTGTTATCTTTAAAAATGGAAAAGAACCAATTGCAAAAGCTCAAGACATCCTTTGTGTTTAAAGTTCAAGGGTTGCTCTGAAAGCAGCACCTCCCATTTTACTATGTTGGTGATACTGCAGTACAGACTGAATTTTTCCACCAATATTCCATTACACTTTGTTGCCACGTGACAGAAGGCAGCAGAGGAGAAGTCTGGCAGAATGGCATCTGATATGGAAAGTGTATAGAAAGGAAAGGCGTTCATTGAATTCCTCCACGCAGAAAAACTGGCACCTACTGACGTTCATCAACGCTTACTGAAAGTTTCTGGAGGCCAAACAGCAAATGTGAGCACAGTGAGGCAGCAGATGTTGCATCACAGGCTCCTGTTGACCACTGGTGAAAACGCACAGCTCATGGTGGTGACTGTGATGAAAAACTTTTTTGTAGCTGAGAATTTGCTCTATCAAATAGTGTTATTGTATTCTTTGTATCTCTTAGTTTCCAGGAGGCATTACTTCTGGAGCAACCTACATAAGTATATCAGATTGTTATATATCAGTCACCTAAAGCAGAACAAATCATTTGTACTACTCTGGAGTTAATTTATATATCTACTTCAAAGAAGATATCATTCAAGTGCTAAAATAATTTAGGATCTCGAGCAGCTAACATCATATATTTTCCAAGTACTGCTAAATTAATTCTATGCAGTATTAGTCAGTACATTTTTCTTGAAGTTTGAAGACTTCTGTTGTAAGGTAACAAGTGACCTACAGTAGAGTCATTACCTTCATACTTCTGTCTCTCTACTGTGACCATCACTTGACCCTGATGATATTCAGTGTAAGGACAGATGATAAAATGAATTCAAAATCCATTTAAGCTTCATTCCAGAGTGAGAATCCAGGCACGACCATCCCAAGCAAGCACAAGTCTTTTGCCTGTGTCTTTTTCTAATTCAAGAAATAAGTGAGAGCAAGCCTAATTCCTTACAGGTGTAAAAGGTTTATTTAATCCCATAAAATAATTTGAAAGAAACATATAACTAAGTTGCCCCATTAAAAAACTGTATCAAATGAAAGAGCTTATTCGCAAATGAGAAAGCAGGCTCTGCAACCTAGGAGATCCTTCCCAATTCTATCTTCTAGAAAGTAATCCTATTAAGACAGTGCAATACCAGGATTTTCATTAGGCATTCATTGTGCCATCACTTGCATTTGAGATGTTCAGCACACCGGAATGAAGCGTGTGAACCCCTTGCTAGTATCACACTCAGAACTGTTCTCCATCCAAAACATGTGTCACTCAAGTGCACAAACCAACCACTTGCCATTATGCCCCTTTTAAACTAATGCTCTCTTTGTGCTAGATTTGCTCCACATGCAGAACCATATTACACAATTAATTAAGCTATCAACAGTATAATTAAAGATCTATAGTACACATTTTTTTCTAGGTTCAGATCTACTAGATCTATACTACTGACTAATATCACATGCATTAAAAAGATAGAAGATGCCTTCCAGGCCTGTGATCCGTGTGCTGCCTCAAAATAGTATAAGATTTTGCGTTGAACTGCTTTCCTAGAATAGATACCACGCTCCTTAAGGGGAAAAGAGGTAACAGCTCTGCTGTTCAAATGTGAGTCTCAGAATTAAACACTTACCACTTCAAAGATGATTTGATTTGTTTCAGTGTGCACCTCTGCCCAAACAGTTCCTCATTCCAAGATCATTAACGCACTATATTTGTTCTACCTTTGAAATGCAGTCATACTGACGCTCACTATATGGACTGCATCCAATTAAGATTTTTGTCCTCTCCTTCTCCAAAGTTATTAACTTCTGGAAATCTTGACTTGGATAATTCCACGTGTCACAACGCTTTATGACAGGCAGCCAAAAGCTGCAGTGACACAGATGGATGGCCATGTGTAACCTACTCAATTTGCACTGTCAAAGAGAAGTTTCTGGAGTCAGATTGAAGGAAAGAAAATAAAAAGGGAAGGGAAAAAAAATGAGAACTAGAGCTTCCACTGCAGGCTAGACACAAGGTTGCTGGAAGAATGGATTGATATTGCCGCTGCTTTATCAGCGGTGGTGACAAGAAACAAAGTGACCATAACTCAGACGGAAGTAGGCTAGAGATGGGACAGCACATTTTGCCACAAGCATTTTCTGCACTCTTAGAGAACTGCTTCATACAGATTACATATGGTAGCGCGCACCACAAAAATGCACTTCAAAACTGGTTGGATCTGGGGCCAAGTACTGTGCCTTTTCAAGTGGATGGACATATCCTAATCAATCAGGAGTTCAGTAAGACCCTGCAAGGCATGGACCATTAGGGAATTAGTTAAGTCATATGACAACCCCAACTACCATAATACTTGTGAAATTAAGTTCTATTTCAAGTAGAACATCTTTTAATGTAGTTACAACACCTACTTAGAAGCATTCACTATGCCTTTTAACAGGAGGCAGATGCACCGTGAAATACATATTTTCCTCGTTTAAACAGGGCTATTTTTGTTTCAGGCATTTGGTTCTGTAGCACAGTTCAGACCAGCTAATGTAAAGCTCTGAGAATAATGGGAAATACACCATTCTGTCCTGCTGGAGTGCAGGGGTACAACTCCATCCCATGTCATGCAACAAAGTTCAATGCAGCCACTTACCCCAGCTATCTGGGGATAAAGCATTCATGTTGTAGTTTAATTGCGCTGCAAGCACAGGCACATCCAGGCTAGACTCAAGTCCAAAAGCAGCACGGGTTGAGTTTGTGCGGCAAACCCAAACAGGAGAAAAAAGATAGGTCAACTATTCCCTTCTCTCTGCTTCAGTTGTTTGTTCAGTGCATGATTTGTAGAAGCTCGTAACTGTTTTTGTTGTGCTTATTTTAATCCACATTTTTTCCATCTTCTCTTCACTCACTCATGATCCTGGATAATCAAGCACTGACTACATAAAGTGATTTGCCTAAAGGCAGAACAGTCTTTGTAGCCACAACGGTTGGAAGATACTGTTTATAAGAAGCACAATTATAAAAGGTGATGTAAGCAATCAATTATTTCTTTGCTTCATCATAAAGCAATCACACCCACACCTCCAGCAAAGAGACTGGTTCAATCTTGAATGAAGAGGGAAAGGGCAAGACTTGATATGGAGTAGCTGATGGAAGATGAAGATTTGTGTCATAAAGCTGCTAAATTAGCAACCACAAATGTTGCTGCAACTTAAAGAATTAACCATGACTTTCAGACTATACAAAGCTCAAGTGGTCTGAAAAATAAACTTCCTGGACTCCTTTTTGCATTTTAAAAGGATGAAGGTAGCTGAGTGGTGGTACATTTCCTAGGAGATTAGGGTCTTCAGAACCTAAGATGAGAGTTTAAGCAGAACTTTTAGAGACAAAAGTCTTTGGCCTCACTGCCAGCAGGTGGCTGGCACCTTAACAGGTACTTAACCCCACCCTCTCTGAAAGCAGCAGCATGCATTTTACAAGAGTTGTTTTACAGCTTCAAGCACGTTATAAGCCATTTTGGGCTTCCTATTTTCCACTCTTGGGACTCTTCAGATACCTCTCCACAGCTGCTACATGACTTACTTCTGCCATGCCAGTGTTGCTGTGTTCTTTGCAGGTCTCCGATTATAGCAACCTTTGCCCTGCTCTGGCTGCTGAGCAGGGTGTCTGTCCACAAGAGTCTCCATGGCATGAAAATTGAAGACCTGACAGGACACAAGTAACAATAGTCCGAAAGAAATAACTTGAAATTTAAGCAGCATGGTGAACCTCTAAACACTTTACTTCAATGCATCTAAATTATCATACTCCTTTTCCTAAAGGAAGGAATCCTTTATTGCACTTGTTACTGACAGGCTTATTTTCAAGGGAAGAGTCTCCTCCTCCTTTTCTCTAATTCTCAGCCTCTTTCCACTTGTGATCCCTTTGCAAATGAGTTCACATGCAGTTACCATTTGTGAAGCCTTTGTCCAACTTAGAAGAAGCCTATTTAATGAGCCACTCTGCAAGTTTGTGGCTACGGTGTTTCATTTGGTAGATTTCCTCACAAACACCTCTGTAAGAAACAAGTCATAAATTTCAAACGTTGCTTCACAGTAGCCTGAGAAGTAAGTAGTACCCAATCCCACTATGACATCCACACAACTAAATGCCAGCCTCAGTAGCACGCTGAGCACACTGTTTTGGAAATACCGGTGTGCCTTTTTAGAGGGGAAAAAAAAAGGTAAGTATTCGTCCCTTATCCTCAGCATTCTTCCTAACCCACAGCAAACCAGACCACCAGCAACTCTGGCAACTGCCTCAGGACTGCCCAGAGCCACTGACTGCTAGGAACAGGCTAGAGAAGGCAAACCATGACATGCAGAAGGTTGGTGGTCCATACGGATACAGCCCCAAGCAGCTGCAGCAGGGCCCATCAGGTCACAAAATGCCTGTATGGATTGGATATAAACACAGAGGAACTGATATCCTGCACAGCATCTCCTTGTTATGCATAAGCAGCACTGCTCTTTAGAAGACCATCAATACTCAGACTACAACTTGATCTGATATCGAAGAAATATTTTGGGAATAGTCAAGGCAGCCCATTTGTTCAAAGACAAGGTTAAGTGCCTAGAGTCCATCTTGCAAAAATCCATCCTTTCCAGAAAGCTTGACAAGAGGCATAGCACACCTTGCCTGCAACCCTTCCTTAACACTGACACTTCACCATCAGCTTTACCACTGCAGACACGCAAGGCAGGAAGGGAAATGGAGTGCCAGGAGTTCTCACTTCCGTGATCTCTCTCTCCAACCTAAATAAGGGTCTTCCTCTTGTTTTCTCCTGTCTAGCACCAAGCAATTTAAAGTCAAGCACATACAGACTAGAAGACTCTGACACTATGCCAGAGACAAGTTGCCTCTATGAGTGTATCCCGGCAGCTCCACAAAGATGGCCAAATAGGATGTTCTCCCACAAAAAGCCCAGGGTAAGGGACATCAGGCCATGCAGGAATGGGTTGAATGATTCCCTTCCCTCTCGCTCTTATTTTTAAACTATTGGCCACAGTGATTGGCCTTGCCAACATGAAACCCTCACCCAGTTGAAGCCTATAAGCTATTCCTGTCCTTGCAGCACCCACATATCAGGGAGTAGAAAAGAATCCCATCCAAAGACAATCCCCAGTCTGGCACAGCTCTGTGCTCTGAAATAAAGTGCTTGAGGGGCTGTAGCAGGCAGCCTTCCCAGTTGTCATTTCCTCTAGAATTTTTAAACAGAGAATTCCATAAGCATGTGCTGCCCTGGAATGGAAAGTGTGTGTGTGTGTGTGTGCGTGTGAATTGGAACATAATTCCCTGTTACTTCCAGGCCAAGATCACAGCTTATACTAAGCACTGGCAGCACTACATGATTATAGACTACTCTAATAAAACAATTGATTATCCAATACACTCACCAACAGCTCATATTAGAAGGAATGTTTACCTTCAGCTTCTAGAATCCAAAATCTAAGGGCTCATTTAATTTGTACATCCACATCTCTACATTAAAAAATACTTAGCAACAAACCCACAGGTCAGCAAAGTCTTTCTTCATTGTTTATTAATGTTGCATAAAATCCATATGTCCTTTGTGCTCTTATTCCATCAGCATTCCGCCATCTATAGCAAATGCTGTACTCATGGGTAGATGGTTCCACTGGGCATAGTGATGTACTTGAAAATCTGAATGGTTTCTGAGGACAAATCTATTTCCCTTTATTACATTTAAAGTCGTACAAGCTTGGTAGGTGCACACAAGGTGGATCCTGCATCTGGAAAGCTAGGCTGCCGTCACTTACACGCTAACATACAAGTTGCAAACCATTATGGAATGAATGGATATGATGAAAGTTGTTCTGTACAGTATTATTTAGCAATTCTTAACCAATAATGAGTTTAGCCCAAAACATGAAGCATCTGGAGAAACTATTTTTAGAAACAAGATACCTAGTAAAGACTGACACTGAAGTCAGTTCAAGCCCTGTGATTAAAACACTGCATTTTCAATGCACTAATACGAAACTGCATCCCAATCTCATAAACTAAAATGAATGGGCTACAGAACTTCTCCCCCTCCTCCTTTATTTTTTATTTTTAAATGGCAGCAGCCCTAGGAGTCAGCAGTCAGACCAATGTCCACCTGAAGCATTGGCCTTTACTATGATAGGTTGGCAGGGACTGCTGCCAAATGAATCCTGCTGAAAAGACCCTTGTCCAGGGTTACTGCCATGATAACCCTCCACCATTCAGATGGGTCTCTATCCCTAGAATCTGCTTCACGTAGAAGCAGTCTTACCTGCGGCTGGTATCTGCATCACACATCTGTGGCCACCATCAAAAAATCATCTCAAAGAGCTCCTTTTAAACAACATTCCACAAGCTCCATTACCCAATTTGGCATCTAATTTTAAAAATTATACCCGTTAAAACCAAGTTTTGCGTGCTTTTTCAAGTGAATCTATCTCCTTAGTCCCTAATCTCATCTGCTAAACTTTGTCACCAAGCCAAGACATGCTCACAAGCATATAACTTGCAAGTACTTGAGGGACTGTGAATACATGTCCTGCTTTGAGTACAGGGAGTCTTTCAGTAAGTGCCCATGTACAAATAAATCTTGGCATAATTCAGCAGAAAATATTATTTAAACAGCACACGGTGGGTAGGCACCACATTTATTCAGCCCCATATAAAGACAGCCAGGCCTCCTGCAGACCTGCGGTACTGCCCTGCAAGTACCCTCTGCTGTCTTATTTCTGTTCTGCCCAGAGATGAAGCACATCGTTCCCTAGAAACGAAGCTCTGGACCAGGATAGAGACAAAATGCTGACACCTGTTAGCTCTTCCAGGATTAGCAATTTCATGGCTATTTCTGACAATCTTGAAGATTTGAGGTTATTTCAGAACTGAAGTGCCATCACAGCAAGGAAGCTGTGGTAGATCCTTCACAGAAGGTGCGATTCCCACAGTGCCTCCCAATTTGCAGACAAAGTTATCAGCTCCGCATAGGCGATGAGCTTTCAGCGTGAGAGCTACATCTGTAAGCCTAGAAGTAAACTGGGCAGATTCCAACAATGCATCTTCCATTAAGTTGCTATCGCCTTTATTCACTATATTCATCACGCATTTTCAGCTTTGTTTTGACAGCACATTAACTGCTTGACCTTTTCATACTGCCATCAGTGCTGACATTGGTCAGAGTTCCAGCGTGACAGTGAAGAGCAGAAGACTTACACGTTTTGTCCCCAGTCTTCAAAGCTATAAACATTTTCACCTGTTGTGTCAATCCATTTTCCCCACACATAAAAGACATAATAGAAAAGGGAATTATAAAAGGAATTTTACTTCTTTTCAAGCAATCATATATGGTTTCTATCTTCAGGGGAGCCCTCCTAATTCAGTTGGAGATAACACCAGCAGCAAGGAAAAGATGAATTCCTCAGGCACTTGTACACAACAAGCCAGTTATTTTAATGCTGTAAACAGCACCAATAGTTTCTCAAGACCTTGGTTTAGTCCAGCTTGACATCCTTCTACGAGAAGAACTACACCCACGTGTTAAAAGCACACAGCCCAAACAGGCTTTGTGTTTCAAGCAACATGCATCAAATCAGAGGCAAGAGATTCAGCGAGCCATCCACTAACCACATCATCACATGCAGACACTAATTCACCAGCTGCTAACAGATGTAAGTACTTCTGACCTCAAAGAAGTCCTCATGGCCTACAGGTTGCACGGCTACAAAGGCAATTCACACCAAGATGACAAATAACAGCTGCCTGTTTTTAACCAGTTTCTACTTATATCCTTCCTTCCCTTGGGTCACAGGCAAATAGTTCAGAAGGTTTAATTCATCACATGCACATTTTTGATGAGGGCAAGTGCTTCTGACAAATTTGCTGATGAACTGGTTTTGAGATGGAACGGAGCTTCTTCGTATGACGTATACACTGGCTACCAAGGCCTGGTCACTCGGGCCCTCCCCTCCACACCTCGGGGCTGCCAGGCTCAGCCCTGCCTCACCTCTAGCCCGGAGGTGAGATGCTGGCCCTGGGGATGTGAGCCGCAAATCTCACACTGAGCTCCAACAAATCTCTCTTCGGAAGTCGTTAATGAAGGTGAATTAGACCTTAGGTCTTAGTCGTTAATGAAGGTGAATTAGAGCCTCGGCTCAGACTGAATGCTCTGAGACTTGTAATAGTAGTAAGAGAGAGAGAGAGAGGGCGGAGGGGGAAAGTAGGATGCCTTGGGGAGTAGGGCTACATTCCCAGTAAGGCTTTGACAAAGCTCCTTTACTTACAACTGTCATTGCGCCTCTGAATAATCTCGAAAGCCTTCCCGTTCACACACTCTCTACAGAAGAGAATTCGAAAGGCAGCGCTGACATTCGCGTCTTGAATACAGCAAGCACGGCCATACCGGCGCTCGCACTCCTCCCTCCCACGACCTTCCTTCCTCCCGCCTGCCCACCGAAGCCCACAGTCAGCGCCCACCGCCGGGCGGGCGGGGCGGGGCAGGGCGAGGAGCGCCGCCGGCCGCCCCCACACGACCCCTTCGCGCCACCTCCCCCCTCCCCCCCCACCGCCGCAGCAGCCCCCGGGACACCCCTCTACGGGACGGGGCTCCGCGCCGGGGACACCGCCCGCAGGCGGCGGTGGGAGGTCCCGGTGCCCGCGGGCGGGCGGGGGCTCTGCGGCAGCCCGCGCCGGGCAGCCCGCGCCGCGTCCCCGCACCTGGCAGCCGTAGAGCTGCCCCAGCTGCTCCACGATCCACTCCTCCAGCACCAGCCGCTTCCGCAGCTCCTTCCGATCGTATTTCACCGTCACTTTGCCCTGCTGGTGGCGCCGCTGCTGGACCTGCACCGCCGCCGACACCGCGTCCTCCCGCCCCGAGCCTCCGCCGCCGCGGGGGCTCTGGAAGAAGACGCGGCCCCCTCCTCCTCCTCCTCCTCCTCCTCCTCCTCCGCCCGCCGCCGCCTCGCTGCCCCCGGTCGCCACCGACATGCTCCGCTCCGAGCCGAAAGGCGCCCGCCGCTACCGCCGATCCGCCGATGCCGCGTCTGGCTGGCTCCCCCGCACCTGCCGTTTAAAGGCTGGCATGGCACGGCGGCTCGGCCGGCCCCGCCGCGGGGAGGGATGTGCCAGCGCGGGGCGGGGACGGCGGCGGTGCGAAGGGGCGGCACGACCCGCCCCCGCGGCTGCCGGGATGCACGCTGCTGGCCCCGGGGTGGGAGCTGAGGGTTTTCGGGGGTTTTGTTCCGAGAAGACGCTCGTGCTGCCCCGCCGTGCGCGCTGCGGTTGTCGGTATCGCCTGGCTGCACGCTGTCGCTTTCTTCGCTCCGGGACAGCGGGTCTTGGGGGTTGAATGATTTCAGGGCATCGGACACAAATAAAAAAAGCAAATGTTGCGAGCTCTCGGCAGTTCCCGTAACGATTAGCCATCGGAAGATGGCTGTCGTTCTAAAAGCCACCATTTAGCATCAGTGTGGAGGCACCATTTAGCGGCAGTGTTTTACTTAGCGTGGCAGCTCCGAGTATCTGAGGAGACAGAGTGAAGCCACGATGGCCCCATCACACGCTGCAAGACACCTGTGAGCACAGTCTGCAAGTTTGCAAGTAAGCAGCTGACCTGAGGCAGGCTCTGCTTGGGGCCCCGAGCCAGACCCGATAGCAAACAGCTGCGGCGAGGAACAGGAGCCAGCTCCCCGCCCATGCAGACGTGGGACTGAAAGCATCCAGTGCCCCCACGACGCATATGGCCGCGAGGAGTGTGTCTGGCACTCACAGAGCACACCCTGGTGTGGGTGCGAAGGCAGCACAGGGCAGAAAGTCACCAGCCATAACCCCTAAGTATGTCACAGAATCACAGAATGCCCACGCAGTTCCATCCCCTCTGCCACGGGCAGGGCTGCTGCCCACCAGATCAGGCTGCCTGAGGCCCCATCCAACCTGACTCTCAGCATCTCCAGGAACGGGGCATGTGGAGCTTCTCTGGATAACCTGCACCAGGGCCTCACCACCCTCTGAGTAAAGGATTTCCACCTAACACCTCCCCTCTTTTAGTTTAAAGCCATTCCCCCTTGACCTATCACAATCAGACCTCGTAAAAAGTCAGTCCTCCTCTTGCTTGTAAGCTCCCCCCAAGTACTGGGAGGCCACAGTGAGGTCTCCCCAGAGCCTTTTATTCTCCAAGCTAAAGAAGCCCGGCTCCCTCAGCCTTTCTTCATAGGGCAGGTGCTCCAGCCCTCTAATCATCTCCATGTCCCTCCTCCGGACCTGCTTCAACAGCTGCATGGCTTTCTTGTGCTGGGGGACCTGGGCCCAAGTGCAGTGTTCCAGATGGCACTTTGAGTACTGCATCCACCCTAGGGGCCCCTACCCTGTCCCAGGCAAATCCTCACTGCTGCACGGCAGGCTGTGTGGTAGCAGCAGCCTTTCGGCCTCTGCTGTGCTCTCCATTTGGTATCACCACTAAGCTGGCCAGCGCGAGGCATCCCAGCCTCATCTGGCTATTTATGTGGAACCCAGCTTGTGCTGCTAAAGACATCATAATCTAATATGGGCAGGAGATAAAATCTCATTATTGGTCTTAAATGCTGTGATAGCTTTCGGATTGTCATCTAAAACAAAGCCAGTTCTTCAAAGCTAAGCACGCGATGTTAAGCTCCTTGTGTGTATTCAGAGACCGCGTGATTTGCAGAGATGGGCAACCGCAGCTGGACATCGGAGGAGGCCCCGCCAGGCTGCAGGCAGAGCTGAGAGAGCCCCATCCCACAGTAAGAAAACACCACTTTCAACAGCTTGTTCTTAGAGAAACCAAAAAGATGCAGAAGAGTTTTGGAAAGGGGGCAGTGGGCGCCTTTCAAATTTTTTTTTGTTTGGAGTGGCCTGTAATTTGGGGCTTCAGATCTGCTTCAGATCTGTGTGTCATCTTGAAGTCTGATCCTGAGGTTCTCAACCACAAAACTTGACAGTTTCCCATTTAGAGCAGAAACACTTCCATCTTTATAGGCTGATTTTGTTGCTTCTTGCTGGAATTCACTACAGTTCAATGGTCTGAGAAAAAAATAGATTCACATGAAAGAAGGTAAATGAGGCATTTTAAACACCCCAAGGATCATATTTGTTTTTCCATGAGATATAAAGCAAGAAGAGCCAACGTGTTGCCATAAGTCTTTTCTGGAGCAAAAAAACCCACTGTGAGGTGTTCCACACTGTACCTGTAGCCTGAAGCATTAGACCTGGATGGCAAATACTGATATGTGTATAACCAGTATCAAGTGTACAGTCAGTAGTGTTGTTAATACCAGGCATCCAGAAGGCTGGCATGCTCTTATTGCATCTCAGTGTGAGAATCCAGAAAGCCTTAGTGGAAGGACTCCTTCAATGCTATTATTAATAAGATATTATAATTGCTGCAAATGTTTGAAAGCTGGCACCCATTCTTCAAACAGCATTTCCACAGCACACTTAGAGTAGAAAATGAGACTCTGGGGATGGAAAAGCAAATCCTTAGAGTTTATCGTTTCGAAATTACAGTTCTAACATAATGCATAGTGCTTTGTAAACGTGGGTGGATGAGAAACGGGTAGAACTGCCAGCATTGTCACAAGGCGGCTTTATGTACCACTGGCTTTTCATTCAGTTTGTAAAGACAGTGCATTCCTCGGGAAGCCAGGGCAAAAACCGCTGCCAAGAATGTTTCCTGAAACAATCTTGCTTCATTTAAAAACAAAACAAAACAAATCAAAAAAAGACCTGGTTGTTTAAAAGTCAAAGTTGAGCAAAAACTTTTAGATCTGCTAACATCCTGGGAATGAGCAATGCAGCTCTGAGTGGGCACAATCTCTGCTTTAATCCCGAGTGTCTAGAGGCATTATGAGAGCAGTTCTTGGAGTGAGAAGCCACAGACGTCTTCTAGCAAATACTTCTCAGTACCCTGATGGGACTGTACATGGCTGCACCCATAAGAAAGACATGCATTCATACGGAAGAGGAAGAAAGAATCCTTCCCAACCCTTCAGCCTCTGTTTCAGACTTCCCTTGAGAAGTAAATTCAGGACATAAGAGATCAGTATTTACAGACAAGCACATTCCAGCAGCTAGATCAGCATCCTGGCACTGCATTCCATTTGAAGCTAGTGGTTGATCAGTAAAACTGAAGGGAAAGTAAAACACAGTGACGCTGAAATATTGTACTTTCTCTGTGTGATCATGTCCAGGTCTTTCATCTCTCACACGAGAGCACTGTGTTGAATGAAATGAAGAGTGAGAGGCTTGTGGCCAGCAGGGAACAGATAGCATGAAGTAGGAAACACTTTGGGCAGAGGAATACTTGTATCACCTGCACTTCCATGTTTCTTTCCTGAAGGGTGGATGTGGGAATTTCTGTGAACGTAACCAAGATGGAGCTGTACCTGCTTCCTGTGGACTTAATACATGGTCCTTCCCTGTGTGCAGTCAAATAAAGTATTTAGGATTAGTCAGACTAATTCTTCAGGTGTCTGATGCCATTAGCTGACTGTTCAGTACAGTAACTCACATGGTGAGCAGGTCTATTATCTTCCCAAACAATTGACAAATCTGTCGGTGCTGGACATCAGTGTCTCTGTTGACCTGTTTCTGTGGCTAATATGTTCTTCCTTATGCAAGCTCTTTAGGAAACAGAGTTGTGGCTTATTATCTTCAGTGACATTCACTCTAAATCCGTTTTTCTTCTGTGCTGTTAGATACTACTCTGGACAAAACCAAGACTCCGTCTTTCTTGTGCCACTCTCCAGAAGTTATGTTTAATAGCTGTAATTTTTCTGTATCATTTGCCTTTTATAGGCTTCACATGTATGCAGTTTCGGTGGTTTCTGCTTTATATGATGATGTGCTCAGGAAGAAATCAGAAATGAGCGTGAGACTCACAGGCTGATCATTAGCTGGAGATTTTTAGCAACACAAAACTGTCAGCTGCAAAATACACACCAGTTGGAGATCTTATTTCCTTCTTGATACACACATTAGGTTTTGCGTATTTGTAGAATACCAGAATTGTTTGATGCTTGTACTCTTTGTCTTGCTAAAAAATATTTGAGTGAGGAGTTGTTGGGAAATCTCCTGAGAATGTAACGATTGACTCTATTAGTTTTCCAATGCCAGACTGTCGTTGTCTATGGGCTACCCTGCCATGTAAGCACTCCACGTTCCACTCTTGTTGGTGAGCTCTGACACTTTGCTCCAGGCACACAACACTGTTCCAGGGCTTCTCTTTTTCATAATTATTGTAAATTTCCATCAGACAGGTGTCAGCCCTGTCCTCACTGGCTGCCTCTGGTAAGTGTGAAGACACTGGACCAAGATATTTAATGTTATTCCCATGCAAGAAAAATGTTTCATAAACGATGAGCAGTGACACCTTGTTCATCTCAGAGGAGCTTTCACACCTCAAATGTGGTGCAGGGTCACACACGCACGCATCATCTTTCCTGGGTCTGCATTGCCATCTTCCCCATCAATAAGCAGAAGTGGTTTGGGAATGCTGCATTGCTCACAAACAATTGCAGAACTGAGCTTTGATTTTAGCACAGCAGTAGCCCATGTGTGTCAGTCAGCTTATAACTGCCATTTCTGTGTCTCCCACTTGAATTTAGCTTGGGGCTATGTGCTGTTAATGGGCTCTGTGTCTCTAAGTGATTTTTTACTTTCCATGTCCTAATTAATGCCCCTCCCTCTGATTGGCAACTTCCTTGTCTCCCCAGACACACTATGATGTTGTTTTCATTTTCAGCTACCGTTTATCAGGTTGTGATGTTGAATACTCCGAAGATTCTCTGTTTAACTGTGTTAAACTATCCATCTCAGAACTGTAGGCCTTTTATTCTTTCAGCCGTACTTCTTTTGCTCACCAAAGAAAAATAAAACCTGCATTTTTAGTTTATTTCGCCTTTACTAAAAACTCTTCATTCTGTTTCTTACAAATGCCATCGTGAAGATCTGTGTTTTCTTCTTTATCCTTTTAAAGTAGAGATCACTGGCTCATTGCTCAACCCTCAGCTACAATACCCGTGGGTCAAAGCAATAATTCTAGTACTCACCACTGTTGACAAACTACCGACACAAACATTTTTTACACTGGAGTGTTTGTTCTAGTCCCCCTTGGTTATGAGATGTTTACAGCTGATACTCTGAAAACAAAACTTGGGAAGACCATTGAGTTTCAAGGGAAGACAGTTGGGTACTCATGAGTTGCTGCACACAGATATGAAGGTAAAAGCTACCTGAGGAGGGCAAAGGAAACACTCATTTGTGCCCACATGCACATTATTTCCTAAAAGTAGGTGGGCACAGCAACAACTTTTCTCCATCTGAGTTGAAAGAGCCAAGCAGGAGTGGAACCTCTGAGTGGAACCTCTTGTCTTTCCAATACCAGCAGTGCCCATCTTGGCAGGTTGCATGGACCCACACACCATCCGGCCTCTGCTGCCCGAGCTGCTCTTGCAGTGTCTGTGGGGAGAAGGGATACCCTCAAGAGCAGAAGGTCTCTTTGGAAGGGCTTCAGTTAGCAGAGGTCTGGCTGCCTGCCATTGATTCTCAGAAAGCAGCCTGAAATTCAGAGACCTCCTGGATATCAAGCACAACACCTCTGAGCATCTCTGGCACTTGCTGTTTGGTCATGTTCAGGTAATGCAGGTTGTGCTGTCATGGTCAGTAAAAAGAAGTATTTCATACTGAGGTTGGGGTGGCAGCTAAACAAGAAGTAGGTAACCTCTGTTTACTTTCACTTGCCCTCAATAACATCTGTGATTCCTGGTACAAATAATCTATAATTGTTCATCTGAGCACTACCACCCAAGCTGTCACTTTCAGTTAGAAAGATGTGGACAGCCTTCCTTTTTCCTGGAAAGGGTTAGTGGGGAGGTAGGGAATCAATAAAGGAAAGGATTTGAAAAACAAACAAACAACAAAAAGAAAACATTAAAACAAACCACGAAGTAGGACTGAACAATTAACATCCCATAGCATCTAGTGATATTGATTATTGTTTTGCCCTCAAGTCCCACTCTGCCTCCATGGAAGTATTAACCCTTTTGTAAAACACAAAGGGGGAAAACAAGTGACACAGATCAAGTGTTTTTATCAGTTCATGAAAAGAATCAAATAAAAACACTGAAAGGAAGTGTAGGTTAGAGAGTGAGACACGCTGTCTAGATTAATGATATTCTGGATCAGTAGTCTCCCAGACTGGTACTTGTCACCTATGCTCCGGTCTATTCTGTTCATGCTGAAGAAAAATTGAAGAACGACAATAGGTTACTCTGCACAGCTTGGCCAGCCTGGAGAAAAGTGATGTAATGTGCTGTACTATTTTGGGGATTAACATTGGGTGATGGCACTCCAGTTCTTGTATCTGCTAGTTGAGCAGAAAGCAAATCACTTAGAAATTTAGGTGCTAACAGTTCTGCTTTGCCTGAAGTCACTTGAAAGCATTCTGTAGAGGAACATATACAGAGCAAGCCACAAGTCTGTCCAAAAAACAGGATGGACATGCAGCTGAAACCAGGCGATGCTCTTCATTGTACAAGAATGATATGATAAGCTTTCCAAGTCTTTGGTTACCTCTCTTGGAAAAGCAGGAATGATACTTGTGTGTGGTCTCTCTGGCTATAATAACAGACATCAATAGCGTAGAATTGTTATGATGCTATCCTAGTGCATGCTTTTTCAAGCTAAAAGCTATTTCAATGGAGGAAGCATAAACCATCAGGTGGGCTACTTGGTAAAATCTATCAGTTGCCTTTTTGGATGATTTTTACAAGAAATACACATTTCTAACTGAGCACACTTTCTAACCTTGAGGGTATTCTAAGTTGCCACTCAAAGTCCAGTAACTGAAGAACATAGAGGATGTGGGCATTAAAGAGAGGAGATCAGCGGAATCTTAGAGTAGCAATAGAACTAATTAATCATTCTGCAAGTATGTAATATACAGCAAGATACAATTCAACAGAAGAAATGCAAACACTCTGCATTTGTCTGGAGTGATCAACTGTGGAAATACATGATTGGAAAAAGTAAGTTCAACAGCAGTTCTACCAACAAGGGCCAAGGGGATCTGTATCACAGACTGAACGTGAGTCAGAGACATGCTGTGGTGAAAAAAGCTGCATCACAGAAGGGCATATAAAGAAAAATGTTGGTTATATGAGATCTGAAGTAACTTTACTGTGTTAGATTCTGTCAATAAGATCCCTGCTAAGTGTTGGACTCCAGAAGAGATTGGATCAATTTGGCAGAAATTGGGGAAACACAGCTGGAATGATAAGATATCTAAAAGATATGTCTTTTCTTTAGTAACCCACAGGGAAAGACTAATAAAACAGGAAATATTTCATTTACAAAATGCAAAAGTGTCAATAAAGATGAGGGAAATACTGGGCTCTCCATCTCATGGAGTGAGCACAGGGAATGATGAGTTTAAATTGAAGCAAAGGAGATTTTGATTTAACAGAATGAAGATTTTTCCAACAGCAGTGATAGAGAAATGTTAATGCTGCCTAAAAAACAATCCACGTATTCAGAGGTTTTTCAGGAAGAAAAAGGCAAGTATTTTTTCTTTATTTCACAATGGGGAGAGTTTATCCAGCCTGAAAGACAGGAAATGAACCAGAATTCATTCAAGCTACTCCTATCCTCATGAATTCTGCAGAGCCAGGGGTGGGCTCAAGTTCAGGTACCCAGATACCCCCTAAAGTGCCAGTGGTGTTCTCAGCAAGGCTCAGTCCTATGCTAGGCACTATCCTGAGGGTTGAAGCTCTGAAGATTGGTTTCAGTGGTCAATATGGACATGGCTTTTGCATCCAGGGGAGAAAGTGTTCAACTACAGTAACCTCAGGGCCAGAGCACAGACCATAGCCCTGTTGCTTGCATAGATGGAGCTTAAAAGCACCCCTGGGTCCTAATTTCTGTGGGCATTTCTGTACCAAGCTATTTTTAACAAGGAGAATCCAAAAGCCCTCACAAAATACGTGCAATTTAAATGAATAAGCCTTTTTGTATACAACAGCCATCCAGCTCTGGGACATTCATGCAGTTTTGCTACACTTAGCAGCCCTGTATAAATAACACAGGAAAATAAATATTCCATGTGTATGCTCATAAATTCAAAATAGTTATAATAATTTGTGGCAATGTTACCAAGAAGAAAGTTCTGTTATTCCAAGTATTTTTACAAACCAGTAGCAAGAGGCCCTTCCTGTCCCAAACGTTGCACAGTGTGGTCCAAAACAACTGAGCAGAGGGTAAAAAGGCATGATTATTTGATTCTAAAAGGATTTCTGAGTGTAAAAAGATTGTCTGTAGCTATTTTCACTATAAGGCACAATTATTTATTATTTCCTCCTCCACTGAAGCTTAAGTCAATTTTCAGGAGGTTCAGCTCAGTAACATTTATACAATGATATGACTGCTTCAAATTTTGGTTGTCTTGTACAAATAAATATACCAGTTAATCTGCTTGTCTAGGTTGTTTCCATTTATGAAGCTTTAAAGAGATGGGTAATAAATGGATGAGTTAGGAGCTTTTAACTACAGGTACTGACCTATATTTAGATTTCTCACTGCAATGGGAAGAGAGTGAAACATGGTCTGGTAGAACAAATAATTCTCTTTTTCAAGCTGAAGTCAAGTTCAAAGTGCATCTATTCTTCTCAGCATCAGTGAGACTCTGATTTTCAGCACTTCATAAAACTGTTTCCTTGTAAGAAATTCAAATAAATGTCGGAAAATTGGCCCGTGTATTTCCTGCAGTAGTGGCAAGATCATATACATCAGTGTTAGTTTATTTTCTTCTCAAAGTACCATAAAAAAAAAAAAAACAAGCAAAAAACACCACAGGCACAGGCATAAGCTAGTTAGTAACCTCTTAGTGCACTGACCTGTTTGCTGTTCACAGGAGGGTTAATCAATGTATTAGCTTTAGATAGGGTACCATTAGTAATCTATGAATTTTGTTACATAGATTAAACCCCATCTGTCCCACAGAACACAAACGCCCATTCATCTCTCACTACTACATAAAAAAAGATGGGTTGTGGGGGAAAATAATCAGTAATTCTTTTTCATATATTAGTCCTATGCAATGTGAAAGGTGTGGTACTGAGATACATTTCTAAGATTTCACAATTCATAAAGGGCAGTGCTATGCTACTGGTTTCAAATTTAATATACTAGCTAATGTTAATTGAACCATTCAGGTTGAATTTTAGGTCATTTCTAATGATTCCTGCCACATAATCCTAATCCTCTCTGTACTGAATCTTAAAAATTCACTAGATTGATCATGAAAAAGAACCCCTGGCATTTAAAGAAATTGGATCTAGATATACACTAGTTCTTGTGAGTAAGTACATTATTAACTCTTCTTGAAGGAACAGACAATATTGAAAAGAGAAGACTGCAATCTGCCATGGATCTTCTTGAGAATGGGAGAAAGAGCTTAATGGATCAAAGGAACACTACATAGAAATTGAATTTGACAAGGTACACCTGCTAAATTATGTGCTTTCTGATGACGAGGCTGGAACTAAAGCAGCTCTTCTAGAAGATGTAAGTGGCATTGAAGAAACTAGAGAGTGCCAATGAAAAAAGATTACCTCAGTGTTTGGCACTACGTGAAATGGCCCTGGAAGTCAGGCATACTATCTCCCTATCCATCCCCCTTTTTTACTGTACAAATGCACTGTGCACTTGCATTTTTCCTAGCAACAGTACATTTGTACTCATCTGACTAAATTATTCCCGAAAAGAAACAAAACACAGCTCTGTAGCACAAGGAAATGAGGCAATTATAGGTAGAGTTAATAAATCCACTTTGACTGCCTTCTCCTTTCAGAGCTGCATCCCAAGCCCATCGTTAGGAAGATACATTTTTGACAAAATGCAGTAGGAAACTTGGAAAAACAATAAAAAAAAAACCTCATGCTTTTGCAGATAGTGCCAGAAATGAGCCTGATGTGGTGAGCCTTTATGGCATAATCTGCTGCTAAGCAGAGGTCAAACCTGGTAACCTCCAGAGTTCCCTTCCCACTTCAGCTATTCTATAATTCTGCAATATGGCAGTGCCACACTGTTGCCTCAGCTGAGCCTCAGCAAGAGCACAAAGCATTGTAGTGGAATTACTTCAGAACTTGGTCTCGGTTTGTATACTCTATTTCTCACAGCAGGGCTTTACCTCCCCTGTGATACACCTGCAAGTGAAAGCACATCCCTGCATCCTTCTGGAGAAGGCAACAAAGTGCCCATCCAAGTCATGTTTTCAGGAACATCCTAAAAAAAAAGAGAGAGAGAGAAAAAAAAAAAAAAGGATGGAAAAGTAAATGATACCACCAAAGCCAGAGAATACTGAAGGGAGGAAGAGAAATTAATTCTGGGTTTAATCTGAACTGATGATACTTGATATTGCACCCTGACTGAATCAAAATATTAGAAGGGACAATATTATTACCATAACTGATAGGATATTAATTATGAGGCAGTAACTATCTTACCATTAAGTAACTCAGCAATAACCAGCAGTTTGTTCAACTCAGCTGATCTCCATCTTTCTGGTTGGTTGTGTGTGTGTAATGTCATAATGCAATGGAAAGCACAGTAATGTTAACAGAATAACAAAGTCCTAGGCTGCAACAAGTGTGGATATGCCCAAATGCCGCACTCGTAGATACAGAACAAAGGAAAAAAAAATTCTCCAGCAAAATACCATTGTCTCCACTGCCTACCCTTAAATGAAGTCTTGGATGGATCCTGGTTCCACTCCTTCCTGTCATTCACATACCTTGCATGTGGCTGAGCTCCCCTGGGTTGGCCCTGCCTTCCCACCAGGTGTACAATCACTGCTTCAAGCCATGACTTAGCATTTCTGCTACAGTCACAGGTTGTGTGAATCATTGAGGTTTGTAGATTAACATGACGTGACAGAAAACTAGTTTCATTTTATGTGAAACTATGTTTAGTATTTTAATCAAAATCGACAGAAGACATTAAATAAGACTATCTTATAGCACAGCTATGTTCTTTGTTTCTATTTTTAATTCAAGTGTCATCATTAAGTTTTGTTTCTCATTCTAAGGTCCACTATACTACCAGTCAAGTCAGCTGAAGTGCTTTCTCCATTAGTGTTGGTAATAGCTGTGGCAAATCTTTCTCTTGCTGCCCGTGCCAGCTCTGATGGCCATTTCAGAACTGACTCATGACTGAGAGGAGATTAAGACTTTGTTTTGACAGGTTATAGTCCTCTGCCTGCAATGGGAATGCCTGCTGCCTACTGAGCGAAGCTATGCTCTCATATCTCTCGACCGCCAGTCTGTGCCCAAGGAGGCATGATGGCCCTGTCTGATGTAATTCAGTTTGTTCTGATTAGATATGGGAAAATACACACATATCTAATTGAGGCAAGGGAATTATTTTATTGGGTTAATAATGCACTTGGAAAATCTGCGCCGGCACTTATTAAATAAGTGTTTGGTCTCATACGTAACCGGGCTTGCTTCATTACGCAGGATGAAGGCTGAAAACTGCATCCTGCAAAGGGGTTGGAGCTTTTCTTGGTTGCTGAGCAGGCAGCATTTTTCACATTCTTTCCAGACTGTCCTTACGTTTCACAACTATCCTCTCTCTCTTTCTGAAGCTGGCTTTGTATTATTACACGAGTGCTAAGTGCAGCACCTCTTCTGCCAAGCTTTACCAGTGCTTTGGTACGCACCACAGTTCGTTGTATTCATTAAAAAAAAAAAAAAAAAAAAAGTGTCCTTAAATAAAATATAGCAATAGTTACACAAAATGTGCCTCTTTTGTATTTTCTGTGCTTAGTTTCTTACCATCTGCTTTGTTCGCAGTACTCATGCTTTTGGGGCAGCTTCCAGGATTTTGGCATTTCTATTGAGGATGGCTTGCTTCTTCCCTGATATAATGCCAAGGTTTTCTTAAATTTGAAGAACAGCATACACAGGTTATACACTGACTGACAAAGCTGACATGGTTTAAGTGAAAAATACTGATTTACATAGGAACCTCCCTAAAATGTATGTTACCTTACATCATATCAAGTTGGCAGTTGTTAATTCCCAGTTCACACTTAACTGTTGTTAGCTGTCATGCTGAGGTGATGTACCCAACCAATTTAGAAAAATGAAATTCACCTGTAGTCTGGTGCTACATAGTAGGTCTCCACTTCCTTAAAGCCTCATTCCAACTATGATGTTGGTGGTAAAATCAAATGCAAAACATTTGAGCAGCATGAAGCCTTAGGACCAGAATGGAAATGAGAAAAACATTTTTCATTTTGATGTGATGCATCTCAAGGGGGGGATGGTACTAGGCAGATGGACCTGAATACCTGGGCTGTACATAACAGTCACTTTTGTAATTGGTTGAAGCCAAACTAAGTCCATGCTTTCCTAAAAGTACAGCCACCCCAAACCTCACAGCCTTTGGCTGCATGTTCTTACTGCCGCTCCTGGGAATATGCAGCAGCCATGTAGCTACACAGTTATCCAGACTGGGGACCTGATCCACTGTAACACATCCATTCTTTGGGTAAGGAAGGTAAGGAGAGAAGGATGTGACCCCAATACAACCAACCTGGCTACATGAATAACCAGCAAGTAGCAAAGTAGACGTGTTTGGACAGGGGCCAGGAGAAGGTGGGGTGGTCCGCTGTGGAAGCAGCCGGCGCTTAAGTCAACTTAAACTGATGGCTAATTCATATACACAGCTGGATAAGTGCGGGCACCCCTTGTGCTTTCAGAGCGTAATGCTGGACCTCACCAAAATGCAGTTATAGATCAGACTCTGATGTATCATTATCCAACACAAAATCAATTCCACCACTCATTTGTGAAATTCACTATGAAATTCATAAGGGCAATGAAGCTCTTCAATAGATTGCCCCAAGTGGAGCGTCTCCCTTTGTGACTACTTAAAGAATGGGACAAACACAGCTCAGATGCCTCCCTTACCCTTATCCCTGTTTCTGTGATTCTACAAGAGGAAAAACACTGCCAAGGTAGTCTAAAACAATTTCAAAACCTAAATGCATCCAAATGTATCAACATCCATCTCAACCAAAGAAAGCATCAAAACCATCTGTATGTTCTTCAGATCGCTACTGCTTTGTCCTGCTGTTTCACTGGAGACATCTCATGTGCTGGCCTCACTAGCAGTGAGCACCATGTAATGAAAATTTCTACCTAGTTCAAGAACCAGGAAAATCCTTTAAATCATCGTTCTTCCTTCTCCCAAACACTTAGAAAGAACTGATATCTATAACTGAGACTCCAGTTCAGAGGCAGCTTTATAGGGTAGACACAAGTTAGTGGCTTTTCCATTTGGAAAGTTCATCACGACTTCTCAGTTTATGGCAGCATGGTCTCTTGGTGACGATCACTCACACCACGCCTAATAACCAGCAGAAACAGATGTTTAGATGTTCACAACATTTCTTCATCTCTCTGCTGCAAATTTAGGAGCAAATCTAGCCATTGCAGCCAGTTAGGTCCTTCTCTGCATGCCAGCAGGATGTGGCAAGTATTTATTAATGGGCATTTTGAGATTTTTTTTCGACACTTATTTAGTTTGGAACCATCACATATGTGCAGGAATTTTCTTATATTTGGGGGGCACAATAAATCAATTGTGATCACGGGAGACCAAAATCTTGATGGTTCATCAGTATTTCAGGCCCCATCAACAAAGCATTAAATTTTGTTTGAAAAGGAAATGGAAACTGTACCCCCTTCTGTGACTTTGGAGAGGAGCCAGCCCTGCCCAGGAACTTACCTCCTCTGCAAAAGTTTCATTTTCTGAAATGAAACCCCCCTCTCCATATTTGCTGTGTGACTGTTTCCTTTGCGACTCAGTTCTGCCAGCCCGATGTGCACTGGATTGACTAATAGAATCAGTCGTGAGTCTGAAAAGCATTTCCAAAACGTGTGCGTGCTTGCTCGGCTCACAGTGTTCCTCTCGGAGGGAGCGTTACCGTGCTCAGACAAACATGTTGTGCACCAGTTAGTCAGGTACCCTGGCTATTACATGTAGCTCTTTAAAGGAACGCCATGCCTTTTTGTGTAGTTTTGACTTGCTTTTATGGGCTTTTTTTGGCAGCTTGCTCTTTCTACTGTTTTTTCTTTCCCAAACTGTAATTTTTTTTTTCAAGAGTCTTAGAAAATTAAAAATGGGTGTTTTGATTTTTTTTCTTCCTGTTCAATAATGATGCAGTTCCCCTTCTATTTTCGCTTTCCTCCCATCCCACTGCCATTCATGCTCAGCATCACAGAAATGAATCTTGCAATTACTGAAAACGCCATTCAGAACTACAGCTTCCTGAGATCAAAACAAGGAATAACCCACAAAGAGATGGAAGTCTGATTTCCATGTTCTGTCAGACAAGGCAGCATGTTGAGTCAAACGTGTAGTTAGGGGATAGCTCAGATGGTAACCACAGCCTTCAGAAAGTGGCTGCTTGGATTAAGACTGCCCAGCAAAGCCCAGCAAAGGATGAGTCTGGAAGTGGCAGCAGGGAAATCCTGCTGCCAAAGGGAGGACACAACACATCCTTCCCCACTGGGGCTGTTTGACTGAGGTGGGCAGGCGTGAGTTCTGCTTCTCAATTTCTGAGTTCCTGGTGTGACTTCTTTGGTCTGCAGTTCCTCTGGCAGCCCGGCCTCTGGTGCCTGGGAAGCTGAGGATGTTGAAAATCCTCCTGCCCTTTTCTGCCTTCCTTGGGTTAAACAGAGATGCTGAATCTCAGGCAGGCTGCCAGAACAGGATGCAGGCTTGGAAAGGCAGACTAGAGCTTTGTTTTTAGCACTTACCCCAGGAAAAAGAAAAAAAGAAAAAAGAAAAAAAAAGCTGTTTTCTTTACTCTGGAGCAAATAATGGGCATGTGATAAATTTGGAAGAGAGATTGGGCTTGGCAGTTTTACTGCAAGAAAAACTTGGTGAGGTAAAGCATTAAACTCTGCCTCTGCCTCTTCTCTCTAAACATCCTTTCACACTAAGCTCATTTATCCTAAAGCTGCAGGGTGTTAGCCACACTTTGTATCTTGTTTTTGTTTTTTTTTAACCCCAGGAGACTTCATTCATGGGAAGTAATGCAAGGTGTAAAATACACCATTTTTTAAGCGAAAAATACAAGTTGTGTGTTGGACTGGTGTCAACGTTTTACAGGCTGGTTCAGTTCTGTTCTGTGACAGATGGGGTGAGGGGACCACAGGCCCATGTTCTGGGAAACGGGGAAAGGATATGGAGGTGGGCCTAAAAACAAAACAGCAGCAATGATCCGAGGAGAAAAGCTGATTTACTAAATAACATATTGGAATGCAAAATAACACAATATAATACAATATAATTGAAATTGAAGCTAATAAATAAAATGAGAGTGACCAAAAATGGAAGGCATTACTCTAACACTGAAGGTGAGATGGCTAGGGAGCACCTGCTGCTGAGATGATCTGAAAGGGAAAAAAAGAGGGATCTTGTGACCTGACAACAGTTTTATCTTTCCCTCTGAACAGAAAATGGAAGAATGCAAAGTAACGCAAAGTCCTCTGGGGTATGTAGTTCTTCTTCTCTTCTGAGACAGGTGTAACAAGAACTATCAACGATCCATGGAGCTGGAACATTAACTCTTTAACTGCCAGTGCACTACATGATGTTATGATGTGGAATACCAATAACAAAAAATCATAAAACCATGACAACCGGATGCTTTTCATTTTAAACTCTTCCATCCTAAATTGTGCTTGTTTTCTGTGAACCTCAAGCAGTCCCTCAGAGTAAACAGTGTGAGCTGGGATTTGGGAAGAGCTAGCATTTAGCCCAAAATTTCACAGGATGAGAGTAGCAGGAAGATGCTGCAGGACAGCTGGCACTCCTGTTGGTCACATTTTCTCAAAGGCCAGAGAAAAGCCTGGGGAGTGGGTTGGGCCTATCCTTCTCTCATTTGCAATAGCACTGGGGAGAGCATTGGTAGATCAAGGCAATTAAAGGAGAAAGTCTCTCCAGGGAACACGGAATGTATTTTACGTGACATATGTTACGTGACATATGCAGCTACTTACAAAGAGGGTTTGAGGTTTAACTCCACACCCTGAAATTCCCCAATAACAACATTAAGTATCATATGCAGATAAAATCAGTTGTGCTACATCATTCTTTCCATCTGCCCAGTAAAAGAGCAGGGAAGCTGTCAGGGCTAGCATCCACACAGTCCAAAAGCTGATTCTCCGATTCTCCTTTCTGCATCCCCAGGCACACACCTTCCTAATGAACTAGAATTGGCTTGATTTGATCTCGACAAATGAAAATTAAGTAAGCACAAAAACACTGAAGGTATTGTAGAGAACATCTCTCTGAATCGCATTTAGCTTCAAGTCATGCCAGGAGATTATCTCCAGTTAAATCCACCCTTAACTGAAAGGAAACATGGAGCTAATTCAGCTCAGTGTATTTCAGATATCTGCAGACCAGTAGCTACAGCGAGCTGTACTTTTTAAACTCCTCCATTCCCAGAACATCTTAGGAAGTTAAACTAGATAACAGCCCTCAAAACTTCATCTTTCATGTGCAGTTTCAAAAAGTACATATTTTTTTTTTCAGACGTCTCTTATCTACCACAGTTTTAGATTGTCTAACATGGCTACCTGGGGCTCAACTGCCCATTCCACTATTCTCCAGATTTGTTCCAGTAGATCACATAGAGATGGAAAACTGCCTTATGATTATTGCAGAACAGCTGTTTATAAAGGAGTTCAACTGAGAGTAGTTACAATTAAATTGTGGTTAAACTGAATTCACATAGTTGTGATTAAATTGGGATTAAAATAAATTCACATTTAGATGTCAAATCAAATCAGATCCTGTAAAATCATTTTAACCTCATGGAATTCAAGGAATTCCTGCCCATTTTAATCAACTGAGGCTCTGACCACAACAGGGCTTTTCTGAGAAATTTTCTCCTCTTTGTAACTAACAAATGAGCTTTCTCAAGTGCCTTGCAAGTTTCTGTCCATTCATTTAAGCAGAGGTCCTCTTCAATGTTTTCTGTAGCTTGAGGAGGAAGCAGGGATCCTGCACCAATTCCTGCTGAATCAGGGCTCAGTGCATGCACCACCAATCACTTTTCTCACAAGAGTTCTTAAAATAGCAGCTTCAGCCCAGCCTTGTTCACTGGGGAATCTGTCAGCAAATTTTGTGTTTCTAATATTACAAAGACCAATTTTAGAATCAGAAATATATATATATATATAAATATATATACCCTAGTAGTGATAAAGCTCCAGAGCATCTGGAATCCAGGTGGAGATGGGTCAGCTGGCTTTTCACAAACATTTGGGCAAATAAAATCTTGAATGACAACCATGTTTATGCTTCATTTCTTACGAAGCTCTATATGCAAGTATTCATAGTAAATGCATTTTTCATTAGCATTAGCAATCTTGCTAGAAACACCTTGCAGACTCCTGAGTTTAGGAGAGCAGGTAGGTGTCCACTGAGATCTGTCCCTATTCTGGGCAGTAAAGAAATGCGTGTCTACCTCCTGAAGACTTCCTGCAGGTGCAGTTCTAAATTCATCTATTGCCATGCAGAACCCAGAAGTGAAACTGCAATGAGACTGAGGGAAGTAGAGATTGGAAACTGTATGATTTACCAGCTACAGAGCTTGAGTAGCTGACACCTTGCTTTATTCAGAGGCTTTAAAAGAAACACAAGTGGTTGCAAATTTTCTATTAACACATCTTGGGAGAAATTACAACTGCCTGTAGATGTCCTACTATTAAGGAACATCATTTGGTCATTTCTGTCAAACATCACTTTAAAACCAGACAAGTCTAGCACTTGCGTTTGTTTGTTTCTTTCTTTTCATGTGGTTAAGCTCTTTTAAAGCAGAATACAGGAACCTTGCTTAATAATAGCAGGCAAAGAGGTTCTGACATTTTTAAAAGAGAAAAGTGAAGAAAATTCCCCAATATCCATGAGTTCTGTTTAATAGAACAAAGCTAGGTAACTCCTAATGCCTTGGTTAGCTATTCAATCAACATAGAATCACAGAATGGCTTGGGTTGGAAGGCACCTTAAAGTCCACTCAGTTCCAATCCTCTGCCATGGGCAGGGCTGGAACCCGCCAGATCAGACTGCCTGGGGCCCCATCCTACCTGGCCTTAGAATCAAAGAATCATAGAATCACCAAGGTTGGAAAAGGTCTCCAAGATCATCCAGTCCAACTGTCCACTTACCACCAATACTTCCCACTAAACCACGCCCCTTAGTACAGCGTCTAAACATTTCTTGTATACCTTCAGGGACACTGACTCCATCGCCTCCCTGGGCAGTTCATTCCAGATGAATGAACAGATTCAACATTCTTTTCTGGAATATAAGTTACTGAAGGAAAAAGTCTGATCAAAATGTGTGTACTCACCTCTTGGAATACTTTTTATAGGCTCTATAGTCCTATTTCAATCATGTTCTGAACGGGTGTCTCAGAGCCCCTCCTTGTGTGGCACAACTCTGAGCTTCTCGTAATGGTGCTGCTGAACAGGTATCATCCACTTACTTTTGTGACGGCAGAAGAAAAGCAGCCAGTGTCTGAAGAAAGTGGCTGATTTCAGTTAGGAACTGAAGTAAAAATAGAATTAGATTCTAATAACTTGCCATTTCTGTGAACTTCAAAGGCTGAGCCATGCCTCTCAAACATGCCATTATGAAATATGATTCATGGTTCTTCACGGATGTGTCCCTCTGGGTCAAAATGCAGCTCAGCATAGATTGTTTCACATTCGGTTGACTTTGAGCAAACCTATAAAATCTACTACTTTTCCCATAGTCAGTGTAAGCAACAGAGATCATGAAAGTTGTAGGAAAATCCTTATTATCACTGTATCTTTTCAGGCTATAAGGGAGGAATACTGTAAAGAGTAGGGTGATTTGCATTTATAGGCATGCATTTGGTGTAATTTTGTGTTCCTGCCCTGAAGACAGGCGTCAGGACACAGATTTAAACGTCTTAATTTTGGAGTACTGCTAATTAACAAACTTAAATTATTTTTAAAATGCAACAGTAATTGAGAACCTAAACACTGCATGATGTTAGAAAACAAATAGCCTGTCCTTGGCCATAAAGAATAACTTCTCTTACCCATATGCTTGCTGAAAGAAAACAGAATTTATAGTCCCTAGGTACTGCTTTGAAAAATTGATGTCAGTAGAGGTGTAGGCCTGAAGACAGGAAGGATTCAGAAGAAAAGAAAAAACAACAAACAACCTAAAGATTCTAGCTGGAATCTGAATATTCTGCTGGTAATCAAAAGAGCTGCTAGCTGGTGCTGCTGACTCGTGCTGTTCCCGCTGCATCTGCCACCATATTACTACTACTTTGCCTCAAGCATTGCTGTGGAGATCACTTTAGCTAATGATCATGCAACTAACAGTCTGTCAGCCTTAATATCACTGGGAAACAAAATGGAATTTGTCCCTACATTATTAGCCATGCTTTCTAAACACACCTCCTTTGGCCATATGTATTGAACATTACATTGGATGGCCTCTGTACTACATGTCTAGTGGATCTATGCAGTAAAGGCAAACATTGCACAGCAGATAGAAGTATGCACAAATTTATTTAGCATAACCTTAAAATACAAAACCATCGAGATCATTGCTCAGTTTTGGGAGTATATGAAAGAAATTGGGAGCAGCGAGTTAGCAGCCTGGCAGTCAGTGAATATCCCAATTTATTGTGAGACTCAGTTTTTGCCTGAGGTCGTCTGCCTACGTGTATGGTAACCACAATGAGATGTAACACAAGGACAATGAAAGCTTCCATTCTGAAGAAATACAAAGGTCTAATCACTCAAAAATGACTCAAAAGGGAGTACAACCAGCTGAATCCAACCTGAATTCAACCAGGGGTGAATCAGATGGGATTCCAGATCTGTTATCTGTTTAAAGCCGGGGGGGGGGGGGGGGGGGGAGAGGGGATTACTCTCTTCAGCAGTAGCTACCCAAATCATCACTCCTAAGTGATGAGTAGCAGCCTGTGTTGGGCAAAAAACTGGCTGCCTGTTGGTGTCCAGAGCAGGCTAAGGCTCAGATAGGCATCCAATTCCTCCCTGGTCTAAGGGATACACTGCTGTGCTGCTATGCTGATCCATTTCCTGTGGCAGTTAGCTGATCTGCAAACTGTCAGAAAAGCGTGAGTGATGGGAATAGGAGAAAGCGAGCAGCGGATTCCTTTTGGCCAAACTACTGCTGCAGAAAAATGGATCCCTGTAGACTATTTTTTCTTGCCTTGTAAATAGGTTTGCTTTAAAGAAAACCAGGAAAACAAAATGACTACATCTTGCTTTTAACAGATTTTCCTTCTCTGAGTGCAGTCATTGCTTTCTTTCTCTGGTCAGCTCTTCATTCCTCAAGTTTCAGTCCCTTGACTGAGAGGAGAAATGCTTGTGATTTACTGGTTCTTTCCAAGTGTCCAGTGACAGAAAAAGGAATCTGCCCTCCTGACTTGGACTCAGGAAACTTTGAGTGCTGGCTGAACCTCTTAGCACACATCCAAATGAAGTGCAAAAAAGCACTTGATCCCACAGCAATCTCCACTTTTCCTAAGTCAAGGAGCCAAGTAGTACACAGAAGCTGGAAAGCAATGTAAGGTTTATTCTCTACACTTAATATCTGCTATTCTCCAGCAATCAAGGTTGTGTTCCTGAGTATGTACTCCTGCTTTGAAGAAGCAACTGAAAATGCAACCAGTGCACTGGCTTAGTTTTGTTTTTTAGAAGAGTAAAGGATTTAACTCTTTATGCTGTAGGATGCACCAAAAGTACTCTGAAAGGAAATGGTACTAAGTAGGTAGGTAGGTATATTAATTCTCCATGTCCTTTAATTATTTTTCTTTCTGTTTCCACGTCAAATTCTAGTTTCTTCTACCTGCCCCCAGGACTGACAAAATGCCTTTTAACCCTTCCCACTTGCTGCCATGTTTTGTTCAGTACCAGCTTTCTACCAAAGCCAGTTGGTACCTTTCACCTTTTCTGTATACATCATCCATTCTCACTCTTCTCATCAGTTACTGGTATTATTGTTTAATTGAAGACTTCAGTTGTGTGTCTACACTCCCTTAAAATAGCCTCTGTTAAAACAAACAAACAAACAACAACAACAAAAAAAAACTGTAAGAAGGCATCTAGGAAACCTCATTTTGCCCTCTACATCTTTTGGTTTATACTCTATGTTAGTCCACGGAAGTATGTGTTTTAATGATGATTCAACTTTAGAGCTGAGCATCTTAGGAATAAAGACTGTCTAATGCAGACAGGGGAATTGTATATAGGTACCCACTCAGAGTGCTGTGTACAGCTGTGAGTATCACACACTTCAAGAAAGATCAATATCATCTGGAGTGAGCCTAGGGAAAGGGATTGGGTTGTGAGAAAAATGAAAAAATGGATTTGGTTAGTTTAGACAGGTAGTGTGCAGGAAGCTTTCCATATGCAAAAAAGTTACTGCAAAATAACCCAAGTGAATTAATTTCCATGAGTCTGGGAATGGGGGGCAGGGACATGGAATAATGGGTTTGTGCTGCAGCAGAAGAGAGATAAGGTGGCCCTTAGGAAAACCTTTCTAACGGTTAGTGGCAGTTAAACACTGCAATATCCAATGGGGAGGGAATGGGGTATCCAGCTGAAGTAATAGGGGATAAACACACTGCTTTTACAGTGCTCTTGACATTGGATGATTACAGGTTCAAATGTGTCTCTCCAGAACATCTATCTCTTGCCACTGAAAAGGCAACTGGCTGTAGATAGCAACTTCCTAGGGAGAAAAAATTGCAGTCTGCTTTGCAGCAGCACTGCTGCTTTGCTGGCTTTCTTTGCCATTTACTGATTGTTGATATAGCCTGTGCAACAAATCCATGGACCCTTCGCACTTTCATGTAAGCAATTAAGTAATTTCAGTATTCAGGTGGCAAGTGACTTGTTCAGCTGGTTAGCAAACACTGATAATTTTGGTGGGGTTTTGAATTCTTGAAACCATACTTTTGCACTACTATGCTTGAGAGACCACAGAAGAAGCTTGAGGAAATTAAAGCAAAAATGGAAAGTAAGATTTTGCTCTGTAAATCATACACAAAATCATCAGAGCCTTCAGAAATTCCTTTCATTTTTTGGAGAAGTTATCTCAAGCTAGATCTTTGTTTTCAAGTGTTTCATAAGAACTGAAATAAGAAAAATGTTTAATGTAATGAGGGATCTGACATAGGTAAACCTACTCAAGAACTCTACCACCCACACTCTCACCTGTGTTAACTTCATAGGGAACTGAAGCGTAATACACCATGCCCTTCTATTCACTGGAAATGTCCTTTAGTTTAAGCCACCTATTAGGTTGCAGGTGTTGCCTGGAGGTGAAAACACTCAGTTTCTCTATGTGATAAATCTCAGAAGAGCAAAGGCACGTGCCCCAACCTCGTTTCAACCAGGGGCAATAATTTAACCGGTGAGTGAGAGTCCTGGGGAAAGCTTAATCATGTACAGGCTTTAAGAAGCATGGGAGATACACATTTTAAATAGTGATAGGCAAACTAAATACAAAGTTAAATATGAGACCTTGGAAATTTAGATTTAAATTTAGATTTGCAACGTTTTCTTTAAAATGCTGTATAAATCTTATAATATAATATATTATAATGAAATAATATAATGAAATATTATATTACTAAATTACATCCATTTTTGTTACTGTGCAGATTTCAAGGAACAACTCAATACCAGCATGAGTGCACAGGAGCCCCCACGCCCACCTTCATTCTAGTGACAATTGCTGGGTTTGTTTCCATCAATTGATAGGATTATGAATGTCTGCATTTATTGCATTCTTTTCTCCACAAAATTAGCTCAGTGTGGCTGACAAACACATTTTGACACCAAATGAAATCTGCTTAAGCTTAGCAAGGCATCTCCATTGTATAGGAAACATTAATTATTTGCACATTAGAAATGACTAATATGGAGAAATCCATTTGAATTATATGCAGTGTGTACTGTTTAGGAAAAAGAGGTTGTTTGAATCTGCCTAATATTTTCATCTTTGTGGTAGCTGTGCCATAGTTATGTTCTTCCAGATATAAGAACAAATCGGGCCTTTACTGGAACAGGGCACTTAGGGCATGAAAAAACATTAGAATCTTGTCCTCTGTTTCAATTAAAAGAATATATATATATATATATATATATATATACATACACATATAATGAGATAAAGGGTCCCTAGATGAAATTTCAAATTTAAAGCAAAAATCACTCAGGAGGTGTATGTGGATTAATGCATGCAGGAATACTGACTGACATTGTGAATGAAAGAGTTATATCTTCTGCTCAGAAGTAAGCAGGTGTATTCCTTCTGACACACTAGCCATCACACTGGTCTCTGCTATGCTCTGACTAATAATCAGAAAAATTTATGGAGCAATTGATACTGTCATTTTTATGCCAGAATTGCATCTTGTGTCCAAATGAGACACCTCAAAGTATCTGTATTAGCATGGCAGTAATCAAATTGCTTGGCTGCTCTATGTCACACGTAGAGAAAACACTGCAGAATAAAAGAGGGATGGTCACACATGGGAGTGATCTTCTAGCCAGGGAACAGCCATGGTAACAAGCCTATACGCACAGTTCAATTTTCAGCTTCTGGGGACCTAGCTAGTTCAGTGTACTAAGATGTTCAGCATCTCTGCTTGTCAGTCAAGCCACCATCTGCTCTCACTCACTGTAACCCCTTCCAGGCTGCCTATGCACTACCACATATCTTCAAATACTCTCTACTTCAAACTGTTTGAGATAACCTCTGATCCTTTCTCCCCCGCCGTTTTCAGCACATCCGAGCTCCGTGTCACGCAGACTAAGTGCTGCCCTACTGTATGGCCGCACAGTATTTTGAAGGCAGATGCAAGTTTGCTTCAAGGTGGTAGGAAGCGAGCCAGTTTGGGAGCAGAAGGCACGTGACTGCATTATCAGCACAATGCTGAGCTTGATGCAATAAGCCTGACGGAGAAACAGAATACATTAGCCGAGCTTCAGTCAGTGCAGAGCACTGGCAAAGCAAACTTACATCTGTCTACAGTCTGTCAGGCAGCTCCGTGTTGTGCCTGAATTGCACAATTTCCCCTTGAGTCTTATTAGCCCACACACAGACTGAAGCAGGGGCAGAAAGTGATTCTGTTTGCTTTCTATGGACAAATTTGCTGATACTGGGCTTCTCTCAGAGACAGAATGCAAGCATGGACTGAGTTCAGCTCTGCCCTGCTGTCCCACCGTATCTGTCAGAGGTACCAGGTATGTATTTGCTAGAAACATTTCATACCCCACATCCATATTTACATTTGTTCAGTTTACCAGCAAGAGACTATTTTCTGCACTGCTGCCTGCTTTCACACACTGAAAACCAGCTTCCCACTTTTGTTACAAGAAAAAAAGTGTTCTACTCTCTTTCCAATTTTGATCTATCCAGAAGCAGTAGAGTGCCAATAATGTAAGACTTGCATAGGAGCATCTTGCTTTTGGTGGGATCCACATTCCAACATCACTTAGGATAAAGCACATAAACATTACTAGACATAAAGAGGCTTGACTAACCCTTGTGACGGTACCTCCTGGGAGTTTTTACACCCAAACTTCCCCAGAGCCTACATCTAACGAACAGAAGAGTAGCACGTTACATATATACTGTTTGAGGCCAGCTGCTAGGTGTGATGGCCCTTTCTCTGATAAAACTTTGAATACCTTTGAATACCTTAGTTTCAGTTGGGACACAATTGTTTTTCTTCAGAACATCTGTTTTTATGCTATGTTTTGGGTTTAGGAGAAAAGCAATGTTGATAACACACTGCTGAGTTGCTGAATAGTTCTGTAACAGAATCAAGGATGTTTCAGTCTCTCAGTTTCTGTTGCCCAGCAAGAGGGCTGGGCGAGGGGTGGGGTAAGGGCAGAGTGAAGGGGGAACACAAGGAGTTGGAAGAGGACAGAATCAGGACAGTTGACATAAACTGGTAAAGGGGATGTTCATATGACATCATAAAGAAGGAAAGCTTGAAAAAGAGGGCAAATTCTGGGGGTTTTCTTCCACTGCTCTGGAAGTAACTGTGCATCAGTCAGTGGGTGGTTAGCAATTGCTTGTGCATCACTTGTTTATGTATACATACATATATAGAATTGTTATTACTTTTACCCTTTTTTTCTCTCTTCTCTATCTTAGTAAATAATTTTGATCTCAATCCAGAAGTTCTACTTTATTTTTTTCCTATTCTCCCCCCCTCCCACTGGGAAGAGGGGAGGAAGCAAGCAAACAACTATGCAGTTCTTAGCTATACCAGGTTAAACCATACGTTTCTGAGAACAAAATCGCCAGATGTGCTGATAAGAGCCACATCCCCTCAGAAAATGCATTAGGATCAGGCTTGTGATAGGAATGGGCAGGATACAACACAAGCAGGTATAGCACAACTTACAGTTCATGGGGATCAGGCACCTACACGCATCCATGAGCACTCCTGGTACAGCCCGTAGGATCCAAAGGTCCCCTGCTTGGCTAACATGTCTGTAAAAACTCAATGGGAGCAGATACTAGGACGAGCAATGCTGCAAGCAGAGATCTCTCTTTCTGCTGATAGAGCCTGCATTTAGGTATGCTTTACACAGAACACAGTGTCAGATTTGGGGAGGAGCCTGGACCCAGCTGACAGTATTTTGCACCACCAAAAGACGACCCAAACCCTCAGATGCAGCAAGGCTTGGGTGCTCCTTTGTTTCCTCCTAGAGTTATGCCACCAAAGAACATCAAAACAACCAGCAGGTGGATCAGGCCATAGGGACTGAAGATACTTGGATAAATCTGGACTGGAAACATAAGGTTGTATTATTTCTAGCTCATCTGGCCAGGATACCTCAGGCCAGTGAGAAAGAGATGTGACATGTAGGTGGGCTAGGTGGACTTGACCATAGAATCTATTGCACAGGTTATCCATGATTGTGAAACATGCTCTAGTTAAGCAAGCCAAGCAGATACAGCCTCATTGGTACGGAGGATGATGGCTGAAATGTAAATATGTAGAGGCCAGGCAGGTAGATTATACCACACTCCCACAAACTTTCCATGGCAAATGCCACATGCCTACAATTGTGGAAGCAACCACCAGATGGCTGAACACATATTCTATGTCCCATGCCACTGCCCAAAATACCCTCCCAGGTCTTGAAAAGCAAGTTCTGTGGCAACAGGGCACCCCAGAAAGAACCGAGTCTGACAACGGGACTCATTTCCAAAAAAAAATCTCATAACCGCCTGGGCCAAAGAAAATAGCACTGAATGGATATATCACATCCCCTATCATGATCCAGCCTCCGAAAATGTTGAACTATACAATAGACTGTTAAAGACTGCACTAAGACCAGTGGATGCTGGGACATTCTAACACTGAGACACACATTTAGCAAGTTACCTGGTTAGTCAACACTCAGGAATCTGCCAGTCAAGCTGGTCCTGTGAAATCAAACCTCTTGCGCACTGTAGAGGGGGATAAAGTCCCAGTGGTGCACATAAGAACATGCTGGGCAAGACAGTCCGGGTTATTCCTGCTTTGGTCAAAGACAAGCCTGATCATGGGATTGCTTTTGCTCAAGGACCTGGGTGCACGTGATAAGTAACGTGGAAAGATGGAGCTATTCATCGTGTCTCTCAAGGGGATTTGATGCTGGGTGAGAACAGCCAATAATTTGAACTGTATGATGTTGAATTGCTACATAATACTCCATGTCATCATTATTATGGTTGGTATATGTCAACTCCCTGAAGCAGCTGCCTAATGCTCAGGTTGCAGCACTGAGCATGAAGCAGCCTAGATCCCTTCTTGCATGTTGTTCTCCAACAAAATTTTTCTCAAATCACACAGCTCATGCTAGAGAGATAGCCACCATCCACACTGTTTTCTTCTGTAGGTACTGAAGGTGCTGTTCAACAAAAAAAGTCCAGCTGTTCAACGGGACAATAAAAATTACCAACTCTAAGAGACATACAAATTCAGTGAAATGAAAAACATGAGAAAATTTGAACAGTTCCTGCAGCAAAATCTAACATAAAGGTCCCCCACCCCTTCCCTAGCAACAGCCAGTGGCAGTCAATACAAGCTAGTACAAGCAGTACAGGAAATTCTAGGCCCACCTCCAGGCTAAAGCAGAGGTTGACAGGAACAGCATGCCCATGGTGCAGCAGTTCACTGTTCTCTTCTGTGAATCCTGACCTCATTTATCCCTGCAGCACAGGATTCATCACCTGTCTCACAGTTGCCTACATGTGGCTTGACTGAATTTCCACTGTGTCAATCTGCTTCCGAAATTGTTTCAACCAGCGAGGAACATTAATGAGAGCTAAGCAGAAATAGGCAAAGCAAACAAAAATTGCTTAGGGCCATTTTGAAATGGGGAGTTCTTTCACACTGAGTTTCACTCAAAAAATCTACCCCAAGACACTCCTCTGCCTGCTGTCTTACACAGATTTCTCTTGAAGTATAGTCTGTGACCATACTTCAACGTCTTCCATACAGCTCCCCAGGATGGAGCACCATCTCCACACAATGATCTTGGTTCCATATAGCTCCAGTTCATCTCTAAGACTTTATCTGTGCAACATACTGATATCAGGAATGGCAGCAAAACCTTTTTGATCTCCCACTTGAGAAATGTGATACAGGCAAAGAATCAGCGTTACCATAATCACAGTACTCCGGTGCTACAAAATCAGTCTCTCATCCCCGACTAGACTGAGAAAATCACCGAATCAAAACTTAGTCCCGCTTCAGCAAACTCCTGTATGCTGCCTCCTTTGGCAATACTTAAAGCAGGCTGTAAAAGCACAGCTTACCACTGAGAACAAAGTGCCTTTCTGGCACAGTAGCTCCTGCTTTCCAGCATAGGTAACCTTCCTCCATATTGAGCTGATTAATAAGATGACATAGGTAGAAATTATACCATTTGAAATTAGGAAGAGGCATCTTGCTGGCCCCTATGAAGAGACTGCTGGAAAATCTGAGGCTGAACAAAGGTCTTACCTGCCCATGGCACAGGATTAAGGCCCAGAAGATCTGGCTGCTAAAAGGCAACAGAAATATTTGCCAGATACCATTACACCAGCTGGAACAGGAAGACAGAGAAGAGGCAGAGGAATGAACATTAGTTTCCCTCTAAAGCAGACCCAGGAAGCTGAAGATTAGAGGAGGAAAGATGCTGACACTCAGAGGGCAGAGGACAAGCAGCAGAGGAAGACTTGGAGTGCTCTATAAAGAGAAATGCAATGCATATTTGAAGAGCCTGACACACCAAACGTACTGCATGGGGAAGATGGATGGCCCTCTCTGCTGAACATTAGATCTTCATCACACAACGTGTTGTCCGAGGCACGTTCTTTATGTGCAACAGCCCTGCAATGAACACTAATTCTCCTCCACTTCTGCCTTGGGATTGCCATGGCTCTAGACACCCTTGGAAAGCTTTCTGCATTGGGAAAACAACTGGGGTTTGCAGCTGGGCCCTACCTCAGCACACCAAGCCCTTGTGTGTCAGTCACACCCTGGCTGACCTGGGTGGAGGGGAAGGCACCTTCCAGGGCACAAGGGTGGGCAGAAGCTAGGCTGCAGTGTGAGCAACCCTCCTGCAGCAGGTCAGGGTTGTGGGGAAGCTGTCTCCCAGCCCTGCTGCAGCTGTGAGAGGATGTGCCGAGTCATGCCCATCTTCCCTACAGTCACAGGGATTCCCTGCCCCCTCCTCACATGGATTTTCCGTCTTCCTCTGACAAAGCACCTGTCACCAGTGCCTTTCTAAACCAAAAATCCTGAGGCTTTTCCTAGTCTCAGAAGGAGTCACCTCTCTGTGTGTCAAAACTGAACCCAAGGGGCCATTTCTATGTTCACCACTGCTTTTAGTTTGACCACCCCAATATTAAATCACTGCTTCCCTGGCACTCAGTGCAGAGCTGCCTTGGGCTTTGTGTCACTCAGTTACTGCCTCCACTGCCCTTCCTTCCCAGGGCGGTTGTCACTACTTTCCTCCCAGGTCCACAAAGAAGCCACTAGTTCACACAGCTGTCTCTCAGCCTCATATTGCAGTGACCTCCTCTCTGGGGACCAAGATCTTTCTCACACTTAACATCAACTGAGATCAATAAATCAACTTCCCAATTACACTCCCCTACTGTCAAGTAGCTCCAGCACATCCTGTTGACTCTCATCTTAAATGTAGAGTAAACATAAGTCCTAGGAATTAGTTACACTCTTCTGTAGGTGTCTTTGTGCATCTTCGGTTTGAGTACAGACATCCTTGGGGTGTGCTCATGCAACAGCTGTTTGTCTCAACCACCCTCTCAGGTTGACTGGGAGAATGGTATATTTTGAACTGCAACAAAAGAGACTTAGTGACTACATCTCTGTCAAAACCATCAAGCTGCATTTTCAGCAGGCTGAAGTCAAACTGAATATAAAGAAGTTAAGCTGAGATGAAATAAAAAAGAAGATACTCTCATGGAGCAATAAATGATTTAAAAAAATGATTGAAAGATAGGACACGAAGCACAGAAGTCCCATTGCTCAGTGGAGGAAGATCACCAGGGAAGTCCCACAGGAAGACGAACTGATGGATCTTGAGGTAAGTGATCTGGAAAATCAGACAAGATGAAGTAACCATTCGCTGACAATAAGTAGTTACCCAAAGTACTTTTGAAGTAGTGCTAAGAGCTGCAGAAGGATGTCATAATACAGAATGACTTGCAAAAAAAAAAAAAAAAAAAGCTAAATTCAATATTGATAAATGTAAAGTAATGCACAGCAGAGAAAATGCCTAACTATACATATGCACTGATAGCCTCCAAAATAGATGCTACCTCTGTGGAAAGCAATCTTGAGGTTATTATAGATAAGTCTTTGAAACTGTCAGCACAGTGTTCAGCAGCATTTAAAAAAGCAAATCAAGTATTAGGAAAGAAATGCAAACCAAACCAGAAAATACGATACCACCATAGACTGACTATCTGAAAAGTGTGTGCTATCCTGTCCCCATTCTCCCAGCCTGAAACTGTGGGAGAAGAAGAAGAAAAAAAAAAAAGAAAAATGCTCAGAAGTCTAGAATGGTTTCTGTGTGAGAAATGAATAACCAGAGCAGGAGCCGTTGTCTGTGAGAACAGAATACCAGCAAGGAGACACAATCAAATCTGAACCATCTTAGGTGGCCAGATAGATGCAAGCAGTGAATAATTACTCACCATTTTCCAATACGGGAATATAAAAAAGAAATCTATAGTGAGAGGTTCAGAGAACATAAAAAGAGATAATCCTTCAGTCAGCTACAGTTCAGCAGTGTAACTCATTGCCACAAGTGGCTGAGGGCAGAAAAAGTCTCTGTAGGCTTGAAAGGCTCATGGAAGATGGACCCGTTTGAGGGTTTCTGGATAGAAAAACCTCAGTTTCCCAAAGAAGCAGATCTCAGGACTATGGGAGATGTCTCTGCTCCCTTCCTGCATCCTGTTGCCACTGGGCATCCATTACTACCCACTGCTGATAAGCTGTGGTGGGACTCAGTACAACAGTTCCCATGTTTTTAAGCAGTCTTCTCCAGAGATTAGAGTCAGCCCCAAAGTTTATGCTTTCCTCTCAGAAGGGAGGCAAACTTAGGTCTGATGTCTATTTTATGCTGAAATGAAATATAGTTTGGTCAAATTCAGAAGGGAGGTGTAAGAGGTGTGACTTGGATTAATTTGGCATTCAGTGGGTGTGTGAATGATGACATACCTACCAATGGAACAGATGGTCCGGGCAGCAGAAAAAAAAATAACTAGATAGCTACAAAAGAAAGCTCCCCCAGGCAAGTTCTGATCTTCATTTCACCAGGATGAACCTGAAGCAGTTTCATTGAAGGGACTAAGCTGTTTACCTGTTTTTCCGGAGGTATATATTAGCTTTTTGCTTATTTTGACCTCTTCCTGGAATGTACTTGCTGAAAATTCATCTTCTTCCTCCAGGCTGAATTTGGATCCTTATGTTATTAACTCTGTATTGTTGAATCTTTTACATGGTCTCTATGGAATAACATACAGACTGATTTCTGGAAATGTGAAATCAGCCTTACATATACGTCTTTTCATTTCCCAAGGCCAATGGACAACAACTCCATTGCTCAGCACTGTGGTGCATGCAGAAACACCTTGAAATCCCTTTCACTTATGTTGTAAGAGTCTTGGAAACCCATAACCCTGGAACACATTAGAAATATAAACCTAACAGTTGTATCCACCATCCCTCTTTTTCTTCTCTTGCCCTGCCCACCTACTCCAGATGTGCTGTGGTCACCTTGGTGTCAAGGACACGTCCCTCATGTAGGAGGGCAGTGACACAATGTGCAAGTAACTCCCAGTTATGCCCAAGACACGTATCAGTTGAGCCCTGAAGCAAAAAGATTTTTACATGCCCTAAAGTGACAGATAAATAATGACATTGTGCTAAGCAAAAATATTTAAGTTTTAAACATAATACTGTAATGGAGAGCTCAGTGACAGAGCTTTATCCTAATGTTTTCCACACTGCAGAACTCAGTTTTCTATATTTTTCGTGTAATCTGTTAAATACAGTTTCTGTTATCATAAGCACGACTGTTTGTCAATACCAACTTTAAATAATGAGAGGGTGATTTGATTGCAGGAAAAAAAAAAAGAATGACTCATCTGGCTGCACATAAAACGCTGAATTCTTGCAAATGCATCCTGTATATCTGAGTACTTAAACAAGCCTAAAATATGAGGATGCAATATTGTTTCCAAGTAGAAACAGTATCCAGATCTCTGTGTGGGTGGATCGGCAGTGGGTGGGTATAATAAAAGCCTCTGTGATGTACTGCACATAATCCCTGTTGTTTTCAAATATGGTTCTGAATTATTAATATCTAAAAATTGAATTGTCCAGTTCTGCTCCTATGCACCATTGTTTGCATCAGTAATACTATATATAGCAGGAAATATTGAATATTTAATTCTGAAGCATAAATAAAGGCTCTCAACCATTTTGGAAAGACCCTGTTTCAGAGATGGCAACAGTCTTTAAGTACTTAATTTTTTTGTTTTTTGTTTTTTAACTGCTGCTGAGGTCTGCTGATTTATGACTCAGTCACTTGATATGCTGTGATAAACTCCTCACTTTCCAAAAGCAGGGGGAGAAAACTGAGGGGCCTCTGACTTTATCTTTTACATCCAGGACATCACTTACCAAGCAGATGTAAGCAAACACCCATCTGCTTTGTAGTGACTTTGGCTGAGCTCTTCCTTTGAGATCCACCAGCAACAGATGCTAACTTTCCTGCAGTTTCCTTGCAAACCTCCATCTCAAGCATACAGACCCCCAAGTGTAGGTGCTCTCCTGCCAGAGGGCGGGAGAGTATTCTTTCCCTCAGCACCCACTTCCTCTCATGTCACCTGAGAGTCAGCTACGAAGAGCTGGCAGAGTTGCAGAGCAGGAACTGCCCGGCCCGTGGTGACAGATAAAACTGGAGGTGCACTGACGAAGTGTTGATCTACTTCAGTCAGTATTTTTTTCTGCTTTGTTTTGACCCTGGCACATGTCCATGCCTCTCCATCACTAACTTTGATCCACACCTGAGTGTTTTGCAGTTATGAAAATTCTGTGGCTGAGGCGTTCATTGGGCTGTTTCCTTACCCCAGGTCTCCAGGAAGTCTGTGGCCTCTTCAGAAATCCGTGTGGGATTCCTAAGACTAGCATGAGCAGCTTACAAATCAGGTGCACCCTGCTATGGGCCAGCACGCAAATGCACAGCTGCACACAGTGTGGCTGTGCTGGGGGCAAGTACATTTGTTAAAATCATACACTCTCTGGAAGAGATGCTAAGCACCTCTGGCAAGCTCTGTTCCTCTCTGCCTCTCAGCAGCAATGCCAACTACTAACTGCAGGCTTTCTGCCTCTCTTCTAGGCACACTGGAGACTTCAAGCCCATAGGTTTCTTGTGCCTCTCATGTACAACACACGTCAAAGCAGCCCTTTTTCCTCCAGATGCAGATACAGCTGCACAGCCACTGCTTGGGCCCACAAGTGTTCCCCAAACCTTCAGGATCCCCTGCCACGTACACACAGACAAAAAAAATCCTCTGCACACTCTGAATCTCACCCCCTACACAGCCTCTTGCCTGGTGCTGCAGTGACACCTTATCCCACACAGTCACAGCCACACATATAAATACAACATGAGGATTCCTCTGAACACCAGGCAGTATTTCTGTACTGTGAGAGTAACAGAGCACTGGCACAGGTCACCCAGAAAAGCTTTGAGTTCTCCTCCTTGGAGAACTCCAAACCCTGCCTGGACACAGCCCTAGGCGCCTACTCTGTTTGTCCCTGCTTGAGCAGGGGTAGAACCAGATGGACCTTGAGGTCCCTGCCAAACCAAGCCAGTCTGTGGTTCTGTGATACAATAGGAAGCTGAAGTCTTCTCAAGACCCTAGTGCACCACTGCCCAGCATGGAATACTAAAGCAAAGTCAAAACTTCTGGCATCTAAAGAAATTCATCTGTCTATGCCAAAGGGCTCCAGAGCTCATCTTCCTTCTTCTGCTACCTGCTCTGCATTTCTTTATTTACTGACACACAATGCTGGATAGGTAGAGCCAGAGAAAATTGAACATTTAATAGTTTGGTATTTTTTCTGCCTTTTTTTTTTTTTTTTTTTTTTTTTTTTTTACAAAACGGTGAGTGTGTCATCTTAAGAGTTATTTGGGGGGCTGTGGGTGCAACCTCCCTCTCCTGGAACACACCAGAAATGGAAGAGTGCTTATTTTGACAACACACTCACATGGAGCTCTTGAGTACAGCTTGGGGTTTCAGAAAGGTATTTTTGGGAAAAAGATTCTACAGAAAGATAAATAACCAGAGACAAAGGCACACTGTGTGCTTTTTACACCACAGATTGTATCTTAATTCATACCAAGACTGAGTATCTAGGCAATGGTGAAACTTCACCAGGCTAGCAGAGCTTTCTGCATATCATTGCCCTTCAGAACTTCAGAGATATACAAATGCTCCCTTTTAATTTCCATTCCATTGTCCAAAGCATGATATACCCAATAGCTTACCTAAAAGTATATTTCTAAGCTGTGTTTCTTCAGCATAAGGGAAAAAAAAAAACCCTATTGATCATTACTCCTTCATCCTTCTTATGTGTTCCTCCAGTGTAACAGAAATTAGGAAGCCTGTGATTTCACACTTCCACATGTGAAAAATGATAAGCAATTTCAATGTCATAGTGCTGGGTCAGAGCTTCAGCTTCATGTCTGGTGAAGACCAAGTGTCATATTCACACACCACACAGCCATATGCATGCAAAATATAACTCCCAGAGAGAGTGGATGGGAAATGGCCCAAGTCAGGAGTTGTGAAAAGGTCTCTAAGTGCAATTGTAAAGCTAGAGACTGACAGAGAAAGAAAAAAAAATAAAAATGGAGTGAATATGGCACAATAATAGGCACAGTAAAACTGTGGCCTATGACACATTTTGGAAGGTGCTCTTTAGGACCTGTGCAGTCCTTTCTAAGGGAAGGCAGGGAGCAGGGAGCCCTTGATAGCCTGCTAACAAGGCAGATTGCTGCAGCGGAGTGTGAAGCAACAGTAAACAAAACTGCCCAAATTGTTCTTTCAGAGCCCCCTTGGAATGAACAGTCACAAAAGTAGTACTTGAAAACTGTAGCTAACAGCCCCATTCCTGAGACAAGGTGACAATTTCCACTGCAAGGATAAAGCTAATCGATATGCATCTCTTTCAGAGCCTCAGGCTGAAGGACAAACTCCTGCAGCCAGGAAGAACCACCTTATCATCATCCACCTCTCAAAAAAACATTCCTCTTGATCCTTTTCTCTGAAAAATGTATACAAATATATGTTTTATATAAGCATAAAACAGAAACAAGACCCTATTAAAGAGAAAACTAAACCCTATTAAAACAAAGCATTACTCTAAACACACAATGTTTCCCAAGAGAGTGATGAGGATGAGCTGTTAGCGGCAAGCAGCAGGTCCATTGCCTCCCATACTTGGCTTGCACTCAGATATTACTGCATAGGAAGTGAAATGTAAAGCCATGCTGAACATGACGGAGCACTCTCTGTGTGCCAGAACCATAGGCTGAGGAAGAGGACACCCTTGTATGAAGGATGAGGCTGGCAAAGCTTTCAGTGAGAACTTCCAGGCTGCTGAAAGTGTGAGGTGACCACGCATAGCAGTAACAATTATGTTTGTTGGTTTGTTTGTTTTTTGTTTTTAACTGAAATGGAACCCAGATGGCATTCACCTAGGAGAAAGGTACAGGCTTGAAAGCAGGAGCAGAGGAAGAGGTTTGGAAGAGGTGGCTCAAATATGCAGGGAAAGATGGAGGAAAAGGGATGCAATGAATCTGACTTGTTCAGGAGGGGTGACATGATATTGCCTCGGGCATTAAAGAAGAGAAGATGCAGAAGGGCTGGTGTCTTAAAGAGAGGGCACACAGCTAGGGAGGGGGGAAGGGCACAAGGACTGTGCAATATGCAGATTTGAGATGTGAGGATTCCAAATTTCTAGCGCAAATTATAAGCCACATCTGTAAGTGCAAGGTCAAACTCTTTGAACTGACTAGGCTCCACTGTAGGCACCCTACAGGGTAGGGCAAACTTTTGCAAGGATTTGGTGGCTTAATTACAGGAGAGAATTATACTGGCAATATGCAGGCTGTTGCTAAGCTGTCCAGAGCAATACACAGATTAATAAATAATTAAAATTTGCCTAAAGGAACCTAAATCCATTGTAACCAAGTTACAAATTATGCAAACCATGGCAGGATCCCAAACTCCATTAAGAGTAGGTGTGTAACAAAGTGGTAACTTGACCAAATGCAATACCAGCCTATGAATAGGCATGCTATTTTCATTGAACAGCCTACAGATGCTTGAGTAATATTTACACTTATAATACATTTGTTAATCCTTCTATGTCAGACCATGGGAGTGACAAAAGAGTAAATAATGAGAACCTTGCTGGAGACCCAGATATCATGGAAACAAACACCAGACTGTAAAAAGTCTTTACCTTGGGATGATATTCCTTCTCAAGACATACTGAATAGCAAATAATATCAAATGATCCTCAGACTGGGAATTTCAGCATCAGCTCAAGAACAGTGAACAATAAAAGCAGAAATGCCCTATTAACATCACAGCTAATAAAGCAGCAAAGTTCTTCCCTCTTTGTCATTTGTACATTTGGTGTAATTGGGGCATATGCATGCTGTAACTAACATATGAAATGGCTAATGGCATGGTTATTAAAAAAATATTAAGTTAGATTATCAAAAATCTGAGGAATGAGAGGATAGACTTTTTAACATTAAACAAAGCACATTAATTTTGCTGAGAGCTACTCAAAGGCACCAAAAGATGCTATAGCTGATAGCATTATCTCTTGAATCTACCTCTCAGCTGTCAATCCCACATGCTATCCAAACTTTTCATGCCACCTGACAGGAAGTTGACACAAAACCTGAGAAAATTCCTCTGATTCCAGCCTGGATGGACATAACATTATGACTTGCGAGGTTGACCTAACTAAGCAATATATTTAGACCCTCGTCCCAGGCATAACCAAACCTTTTGACCTTTGAAGAAGATATTCAGTTTTTATTGAGGGAATAGAGATGAAAAAAAAAATGTATCCATTCAAGTATTAACTCATATATAGAAACCCTGAATACCTGTACACTGCACATCAACAAAGGGCAAGAGACTCTCTGGCCTGCTCAGACAGACCCAGCAAGACAATTTCTAAAGATCTAATTTCACCAGAAAAACAAATAAACTTTCACCAAAATGAGCTATGAAATGACCAGCCACAAACATCTAACTCATATTATTGCATTGTTGATATGGACTTGGGATTAGTCCTTTGGTTGGAGTTGTATAAAAATATGGGCTAAATTCTCCAGAGCTACCAAGCATGTGATACACTCTACTCTGATCATTCAGGGAAAGACTTTTAAAATGTCTTCCTGATGCAAACAAAATACACACTCACGGTACGAACTGCATTTCTTCTAATCATAATTTCCAAATTTCACACATAAACAACCTCTGTGCAATATTAACATGAAGAAAACATCCTGAATGAAAAGTATATTATACAATGCATATAAAACAGCATTGATTCACAATACATATACTGGAGGAAGCAGACTGGTTAAGTAGGAATACAGTACCTTAATCCAATATACACAGGTCAGCGCTCCTCGAGTCTAAGTATTTCCATTTTCTCTCTCTAAAGAAATATGAAAAGAGACAAATCAGTTTGGTCAAAATATGAACCTGATGGAATTTTTTTTTTTTTTACCTCTTTTGAGGAGCAAACTTCAGTTTCTTCTGAGGGTCTGAAATAGTTTTTTTTTTACACTGATACTTTGTAGACAAGAAGCACAAAAATGAGGAAAATTGTCATTGTCACATTTGTATTAAGAAAGCAGTAATTACCACTTTAGAAGAATTCTTCATATAGTCAGTAAATAAAGATACGCATTCCAGCTCTAGAAGCCTACTAAACGATAACACAACACAGAGTGTTGGGAAATGTAGTTGGAGAGAATGTAAGTTTTTGACATCTGTATTGTATTTATGACCTTTTTTTATGTTGTTGATGTAACCAGTACACCTTCATTGCCCAGTTAACCTCAGTAACATGTATTGGAATCTAACCAAAACACAAATATACCCCAATACAATCTACACATGGTGACAGTATTTAAACTTTAGGTGAACTGAAACACAGTGTTTTTTTGTTGTTTTTTTTATGTTGACACCATCCATAGTTTCTTCTTAGCCAAGTTTGTCACCTGTAAGGAAATATTTGTACACAGGGGAGAACACTGAGAAGGATGGAAGACTTTCTGCATTCAAGACATTTTGTCTCATGCTTCATTACAAAATATGTGATTTGCAATCCAATTTAAAGAAAATCCCGCTCTCATTCACCAAGTTAATTTAACAGCCCTCCTGCCTTGAAGACTAAGAACATATAAATTAAATGCCTGGGAAAAAAACTCATATAAGAGCTCCAATTAAGAGGCCAGTTACAACACACCTAAAATCCATTTTTCCACTATTACCAAAGTAGGAACATCATTCAGCCACGACAATGACTTCATCTGGAGAAATTTGTGTGTGACCTACAATGCAATAGCAGCTGCAGTTCTAACATGACAGTGGTCAGAAACACAAGGAAACTGCTAGAATTGCACTGAGTGCTTGAGGAAAAAAAGCCAAATGCAAATAGAGTAATTGAGGACAAACACATTCAGCCCAACATGCAAAAGAAGAATTTGATTGTACCGAGTAAAAAACAGACAAGAATATTTTTAATTGCATTGTTCAATTATTAAATGCAATGACCTCAGAGGGTGTTATTAGTATTAATTACTTTCCCTACTGCAGTTCTCCTTATGTAGATACCTACTATTATTTCAAATATGAGAAGCAGATCATGAATCCAGCCCAGAGCCTTCTGAAGTCAGCAGAAGTCTTTCCTCAGAGCTGGGAAGGCAGGCTGTGTGATCTGCCCTGCAACAGGCAGAGATCTCCTGCCTCCTGTTTGAACACCTTCAGACTAGGAAAAACACGTTGTCCTTTCAGATCTCATGAGCTCACTTCTTGTGTCAGTAACAGGAAAATATATCAGGCCACACTTCTTTAAAAAAATAATGGCCAGGAAAACAAACAGGATAAGGCCACAAGTCACCACTTCTATTAAAAAAAAAAAAAAGAAAAAAAAAAAGGAGAAAACCTAAGGACAGCATTTGGTTATTGCTGAACATCAGAATGTTCAAAATTAAAGCAATTATTTAACTGAACTTGAGAGCCTTTCCATCTAATTGTAGCTGTGCTCCCTTAAGACAGTAGGAGAACGTGAAAGCAGCAACTCAGGTTGCTGAGCTGAACTGTTCACATTTTCACTAAGCAAGATAGTGAAAGAGACCATACCTTCCCAAGAAATCGACGTATAAAAATCACTGGGAGAGCAATCAGCTGTAACACAATGGGTTAAAATAATAAATAACAGTTGCAACAACAAACAAAATTGTCTTGGAGAAAACTTTGAGTATATTTGAGTTTAAAATGGCTTTTGTGCTTTGTGATGGAGGTTAAAAGGAAGCTTTAATGGAGTAAAGAATATTGCCAGATCCCACCGCAGATCAAGCTGACTAGTCAGTACCTCTACTGCAGCTAGTACATTAAATACTATCATAATCATACTGCTATTTTTCTGTAGCAGCGATAAAGATGTAAAGGTCTACTTAATTGACTCGCTATTCATGACCTTACAACCCAATTGATTTTTATCAACATACAATACAGCACAAGAATACATGGCTGAAATAGCAGTCATTTTTTCAGCTATGTATTTTCCTTCTGGAAAGCGATCCTTTGTAGTTCTGTACATAATATCAAAGCTTCATGTATTTGAAAACATTCCAGGCTGCCACTTTTGTACTTTCAGACAGTACATGAAATAGTTTTCTGCATCTTCAGTCCACAGCAGGAAATTTTTCATTGACTGTTGGACACATTATACAAATATTTGCTTAACTAACAGCTCGGAGCACAAGTTGTTCTCCAGCACAAATAAAAGCAGAGGCTATCTTCGAAGGTTAAAATATACTTGCATTTTTACAGTTAGCATTGAGCTGTCTTCTTCCTCTCAACCACTCCCATATTGAGAGTGCTGCTTACAAACATAATGTATTTTTCTACTCTTAGATTAAGCTGGGCTCTGGACATTAAACTAGATTTTTACTGTTTGTTAAGGAGTGGTAACTCACCTCTGCAGAACTGGATGAAATTTTGCTTTTATATTGCCCTTCTAAGAGAAAAAGTTGCATTGTATTTTTTTTTAAATAGGATCACAACTGTCTTTCACCTCCCAGGTTCTAATTTCACAGACCTCTTTCCCAAAGGAGCAGCTGATGGTACCACTGCACTGACAAAACTGTTACTGAAGGAATATTTGGTGGATTTCATATTGAAAGATAGGGTGCATTTTTTCCCCAGTACAAATAAGAAAAGTGTTAAGAGCAGTTCTCAGTCAACCAAAAGCTAGAATATTTTGCCCCAGTTTCCAAGAAGGGCAGAAAAGAAGACCCTAATCATTACAGACCTGTCAGTCTTACTTTGGTTCTTGGCAAAATTACGGAGAAAATATCCCTGAAAGGCACTGCAGAACACCTGAAAGACAATGCAGTCACTGGTCACAGACAACACGGGGTCACGAGTGGGAATTCCTCAAACTTTATTTCCTTCTATGATAAGGTTACCTATCTACTCAATCATGACAAGTCTGTTAACGTGCTGTGGGTTCTTTTTGTTGTTTGTTTGTTTTTAATTTCAGCAAAACTTTTGACATGTTTCTCACAGTATCCTTCTGGACAAAACATCCAGGTCACAGCTAAATAAATGCATACTGTGATGGGAGAACAGCTGGATACCAGGTCTGGCTCAAAGGATTATAACAAGCAGAGTTGCACCCAGCTGACAGCCAGTCCCTAGCAGGTTCTGCGTACTCCGTTTTAGGGCCAGTTCTATTCAGTGCTTCCATAAATGACTTGAATAAACGACTTGACAGTATGCTAAATCAGTCTGCAGAGAACACTGAACTGGGAGGAACAGCTGATTCCTTTTGGTGTGGAGAGGCCTTGCAAAGAGACCTCAGCAAAATAGAAGGGTGTATAATCACCAACAACATGAAATTTAACAAGGGCTAGTGTCAGATTGTGTACCTAGAACAGGGCAGACCCAGGTCTATATATAAACTAGGGGATGAGCTGGCCCCAGAAGGGCCAGCTGTACCCTGCAGTTCATCAGGCCCAGCACTGCCAAAGGGAAAGGGAAGGAGTTATCCCACTCTGCTCTGCACTGCATGCTCTCACCTTAAGCTCTGGGTACAGGATTGGGTGCCACAGTGTAAGAATATAAAACAATACGTGTGTCTAAAGAAGGATTACAAAGATGGGGAAGGGTAAAGATGGAGGGCATGTGGTGTGAGAAATGGTGGAGGTCCTTTGGTTGGTTCAGCCCAGAGCAGAGATCTCATGGCAGCCTACAGCCCCTCACAAGGGGAGCAGAGAGGTGGTGCTGAGCTCTGCTCCCTGATGATATTGATGGCCTGAGAGGAGCATGGAGCTGCAACAGGAGAGTCAAGACAAAGATTAGGAAAAGGTTCTTCACCAGAGGACAGTGGGCATGGTCCCAAACTGATACAATTCAAGGAGCATTTGGACACTTCTGTCATACATAGGGTTTGATTCTGGGTGGTGTTGTGCAGACAGAGGGATTGGATTTGATCCTTGTGGGTTTCCTCCAACTCAGGGTAGTCAGAGATTCTATGGTGTTATGCTGTCAGCAATACTAGGATTTCTTTCCTGGGTTACACTCTATCCTTTTTTTTTCCCCCCCATGATCACTTTCATGTTTCATTTTAATTAAGCCATCTGTTCACTCCAGTAGCATCCATACCTTAGCAGTGATAAGGACAGCCATTATGTGACTCTCCTCCCACAGCAAATTTCGCCTTAAACCAGGCTAAGAAAATAAGTTAAGAAATTCCTTTACAGAAATGCAATGCCCTTCCTCTCTCTCTACCCCCATCTTTCTTCACAAGGTATTCAAAACAAAAAACAACGCAATCTCTAAGCTTTCAAGTCAGTACCAGATCATAGGTGCTTCTTTTTTTTTTTGTCAGAATATGTGTTGCTATACCACGTGGTACCTGGCTAATGCTGTGCAGTCAATTATGCAGTATCTGGGCAGAGAAGCAAGCACAGCACAGAAGAATGTAATGTTAAACAAATCACCTGATGTCTTTTTTTCCCCAGTCCTTGCTGTTCTTGGTAGTGGGAAAGGGTCTCTAAAATAATTTAATCCTTTTATCTTTCTCTGTCTCCTTGCCTGTCTTAGGGAAATACTTGCCTTTTTTAGGCACAGTAATAGTCAGGCATATAGAAAGGAGAGGTTTTTGTTAATACTATTCCAATTTATCAACTAGAGAGCTTTCACTTGTTGTACACTGATATTTAACATACCAGTAAGAAAGACAAGAAAAATTATACCCACCCACAAAGCCAGGACTGCAGGGAGCATTTTTCTGTCTTTAAAGAGGGAAAGGGAAACTACTTACCGTACCCAGACTAAAATCATCTTAGTTGGAACTGGACTTTTCTCTTTAACTTGCATCACTGTGGGATGTACATATAATCACAAAAATACTCCATATCATGTTGATTACATTAATTTTTTTATCAATTAAAAGTTTGAAAAATGATTCCTCCTGTTGTTTTCATAGCACCAATCCTTCACCATCAAGTGATTTTGCTTAGGAGGAATGGGAAGTATTAAAAATGACAAAACACAAAAGATAAGTTATATACCTGTAATTCCTCTGCTCCCACTGCTAACATTTACCACCCTACCCTCTGTAAATTCTGCTGAATGCCTCAGCTGTAACTCTCAGTCAGAAATCTGAATCTCCTTGCTGCAAAGAAAAGGTTATCACTCCAATTCATTCATGGGCAAATTGTTCAAACTCAGCTGTCAATCAGCAGTCCACTCAAGCATCCAAGCAGATTTGTATCTATCACAGGTGTTTACCTGACAGATTCTCACAAGCAAGCCAGAGCAGAGAAAATATGCTTAACGGCAGCATCATGCTGATGACACATTTTCTGCAGATAATATTTGCATTATGTGCTTACCAGTTATGCAGCATCTGAAAGGCATCAAATGGAAAAGACAACATTTCTGGCTTTAAGCATATATTCCAACAAAAACAAAAATGAGTCTATAGGAAAGCACTTCAGATAGGAAAGCCTGTATACAGTTTCCCCTTTCCTTTCTGCTCCCTTTCTTCCTTCTCTATTTCTTTCCATCCTACTCCATTTCCTTTCCATCCCCTGGCTTTTCTTTCTCCCTGTTCTCTTACTTTGGAAAATACACATCTAAAGGAGGAAAAAAACAGATCCACTCATATCCTATTCCCATCGCTCCAGCAATGTATGGATTTTGAACACAAATAGATATTTAAACAAATCAACATATGGTCAGAAGCATGAATATTCGTGAATCCTGAAATCCTGTATTCCTGTCAGGTCTTGTTCAGATGTGAAGAATGCATTGTTTGATCACCATTTTTTGGAAGAGAAAGCTAGTATTTCCTCTAATTTTCTCATGTTCTTATTATGTGCATGTTTTGGACAATAAACTGGAACATGCATGTATCCTTTGAAAAGTGAAGAAAAGCTAACAGCTGGCAAATACCTTGAGACTCTAATGCCCTCCACTTGAAAAAAAACAACAAGCCACTCTTTGACTTTTGTGGTAGGCAGGAACAGAACACTTAAGTATTACTAAATGAACAAAGAAAGTTTAGATTTGCATCTCCACAACCTATTGAAAATCAAAGCACTAATAACAGTGAATCAATAAAGAAATATAACATTTAAGTATCTATTTACAGTTATGCAGACATTAACATCCAGAAGCTATCTATTGTTTTTAAGTAATAAGCTGCTGCCACCTTCTGAATAAAAATCAGAATAACTACGAACGTCATCTTACCAGGCTGAAGTAAGATGAGCCACACATACTGATCCAGGAAAACCAAGCAACAAAATGAGTTCTGCCCCAAAACACCACAGCACTGTACTACTCCTGGCTCCCTACAGGGACCTTCCACCCATAATCCTGATCAGGCAATAACAGTAGCTGCAATAGACACATCTGGTCATGATAGCTGAACAAGGGTCAGAGTGGATTATTTAGAGGAGATGCATCTGTATTTGGTTAAATATGGATGGCACACAAATATGACCAGCAATCAGTTGTCTTGCACCATAAAGAGAGGACAACACAGAGCCCAGTGAGCTCCTGTGCATCAAGCTGCGTCTCAGTCTTTCCCTTGAGCAGCAACACCTCTCGAGGTTACGCCTTGAGCTTGAGAAAGTCTTTATCTGAGACAAATACACAATAGGCCACTAAAGTTGCTCTGAAAGTAATACCTCCTATTTATTCCTACAAAAACTGCAACAGCCACAAAGAGCACGGTAACGCTATTTGAAAGAGTGGATTCTCATCCACACAACACCACTTTTTAACATTTCCAGTGCTGATAAACAGGAACCTGTATGCCATGCTTGTAACAACCTGCACTAGCAGAGGTAACACACTGTCAGCACTGCTGAACCACACTATCCACCACCTCATTGTTTTCACCTCACGTTTGGTCTCCACCAACATTCAGCAAGCATCAGTGAATGCCAGTGGATGCCATTTAGTCCACATGGTGGAATTCAGTTCCACCTCTTGGCTCCTTCCACACTTCCATGTCAGATACCATTTGTCAGACTGCTCCTCTGCTGCCATCTGTCGCACAGCAACAAAACGTAAGGAAATACTGGTGGGAAGGTTCAATCTTCACAGCCATACCACCAGCACCCGCCTCTGATATCATGAGGCAACATCATAGAATAGGAGGCACTACTTACGGAGTCGAACTTGTAATATATAATACAGTTAATGTGTGCAACAAAATATTTAACATTTTGTTAAAATGTTAAAAAAGCATCAAAAACTGAAGTAGTGGGATATCTGATCTTGCTTTTGTGAACATACAAGCTTCATTAAATCACTGTTTTGTAGCAATAAAGTACATTGTTGCTCAGCTCTTATGAGTGAGGTATATAATTTCATTGATAACGCATACATACAAAAAAAACCCTGCTATAGTTGCACATTCTTGCAGAAGATTCTACTCCGAGGCTGATGTCACATGTTAAACCACATCACCCCTAACTCAGCAAGATGCATTGGCATCTGCTAACCAGCATATAGAGAGAAGTGCCACCAAAGCAATCCATAAAATAGTTCTTCAGATATTTCCTCCTCCCCTCTTAAAAACTCACTGGAAAATTTACCTTTGAAGGATGGCCTCCTTTGTAGGAAGGGACAGAAAGTCATTATTTCCATCAGTATCTTCTGTAAGAAGGTTTGACACGTGGAGCACACAGTAGAAGAGAGCCTGCCTCTCCTGAAGTGCCACCACCATCACCAGCAGCTGGAAACATCATTTAGTTGGGCCCTGCTGATCAACAGAGAAGTGGGATCACATGATCAAGGTCCCTTGCAACCCTTACAATTCTGTGATTTTGTTACACCAGCTGTTCACCAACTGAGAACAAGGAGCTTCTGCTTCAACAGAGAAGCCCATTGGTGACTATGAGAAAGTGACAAGTAATGGGCAACGCTGGGCACATACTTCCCTCTGCCAACTTCAGCCATTGTGACTGTGATATGAGCTTTATTTGTGCTTTATGTTCTGCCAGCACATGCAGTAAAGTGAGAGTATACAGGCAAAGCAGGAGAAAAAAAAAAATCAGTGCCACACCTGGCTAACCAGTGTGTCACAGTATCTGTCAATAAAAAAATCACCTCTGAAATCCTCGCACACAACAAAAACCATGATATTTTAGCCTGATTTTTCAGATGAAATGAGGAGTAAGTTATCTTGTTGTCTAGATGTTCCTTCCCTCCAGAACTTCTGCATGTACTGACCAGCTGAAATAAACTTGATACAAAACTGAGCCTCAAATACACACTTCCCAGAAATTCAGAGAGCCCACAAAACCCACAGAGGAAAGCAATACTGAGAAGCTGCACTGCTGCCTGACCAGCCTGCTTCAAAGAAAACTCTGAACTATAATTGTGTTCCATTCCCTGAGCCTGTATTTTAATTCTTCCATCTCAATCTGTCCAGACCTCTGCCCTTCTGCCTGTTCATCTTCCCCATCCCTCCCATCCTTATCTATCTACATACTCTTGTTCCATCTGCATCTCTTTCTAACTGGCACAGCTTTACTTTATGTCTCTACCTCTGTCCAGCTCCAGCCCTCTTTCTCCCTCTGCTCAGTCTCTGTTTCAATCCTCGCTTGTCTCCTTTCTCTGTTTTCTACCCCTCTGTCCTGTTTTGTTGATGCTGCTTCTTTCAACAGCCCACTGTGCCAGTCTTACTCTTCTGATTTTCTTGCCCAGCTTCCTGTCAAGGATTTCTGTCTGTCCCACTCCCTGCTACTCTCTTGCAGAGGTTATTGCTCTGTCCTATTGCCTGTCCCTCATCTGGGAGTCACTTTCTTGTAGATTCTTAGGAGAGTTAGTCGTACTGCATAAAATACTTAACCCTGACTGATCAAATTAGCATTGTTTCAGTCTGATCAGAGCAGGTACTCTTGTGTCTTTGAGAAAGCAGGAAGGCTAAAATCTTAAGGCAGCATCCACAAACCCCCCAGCCTCCCTGCAAAGGCTGGTCTACAAAAACACTATGAAGACTTGAAAAAGCAAAGGGAACCCAGTAGCGGCCCTGCACTAACTCCAGAACAGACAGGGTATGAGCAGAGCTGCAGTCACCCTGCACTAGACACAAAAAGCTGGGGAAACCAGGAACTGAAACTCCGAGCCAGTGCCAAAAAAAGCAAGCCTGGCAGCAACAGCCCTGAGCTAGCCACACCCCCTCCCACCCCTCCAAAAATAAACAAACAAATAAATAAAGCAAGGGAGGCCAGCAGAAAACAGCACCCAAAAAAGCAGACCCAAAAAAAGCAGAGTGGAAACCCAGCACCATCCTCATGCCTGCCCCTGCAGAAAACCAGAAAGCGAGCTGAGCAGCCTCTTACTGCAGACAGGAACCCTCCCCCTCCCCAGCAACTTCTCTAATGCTTCTAGCAGGGTTTAAGAAGCCCTGGGGTCCTAACAAGGCACAGCTGTGCCCAGGCAGCCCCAGCCCCAGCTGCACAGCACCTGGGGTCACTGCTTTGTTAGCATGGCCAGGCATTGTTAGGGCTAGCCTTGACAAGTGCCCCCAAACTTTTGGACTTGGCTCACCCTGGCAAGGATGTCCCCATGCATGTCCCACTGCAAAGTCACAGATGTTACCCTGCTATGTAGAACACGGTGACAAGAATGGTGCAGGGTGAAGATTGAAAGGATGAAGTGTATGGGATGAAAGATGTGGGGTCAAGCTGTGGGCAAAGGGAAAGGGAAGGATTTTGGATGGTGCTGGTGTGAAGCCAGAAACTGGACTAACTGGTCCTTGTGGGTCCCTTCCAATTAGGGATACTCTGTGGTTCTATGATTCTGTGAAAAATCCTAATCTAAACCATGAATTGCATGTGAGTTTCTTGGGCAACATCTCAGGGCCCACAGTAGCAGAATATTAAATTTGATTTTTTTGGGAGGCGATTTTGAGTTATGCTGGGAACATGCCCTAGTATAGCCTAAAAATATGGAGGAGTGAAAAAGGTGGAAAAAAAAAAACAAACAAGGAGGCTGCTGCTTGGAGCATTGCTGGCTCTCAGGGAAGTTTTACTGTTATTTGTTTTCTGCACAGAATAGGAGAAGCATCAATTTGATTATAAAAGTTTAAGGTTTAAAGCTGATCATTTTCATTTTGCGTGCGAAGAGGGAAAACAAAGCTGGAGAGAGGTTTGGAGCACAGATCTTATGAGGAGTGGCTAAGGGAACTGGGATTGTTCAGTCAGGAGAAGAGGAGGCTCAGGGGAGACCTTATTGCCCTCTACAACTGCCTGAAAGGAAGTTGTGGTGAGGTGGGTCCACCTCTTCTTCTGTGTAACGAGTGATAGGACTAGAGGGAACGGCATCAAGTTGTGCCAGGGGAAGGTCATGTTGGACATTAGGAAAAAAACCGTTCTCGGGAAGTGATGAGGCACTGGCACATGCCAGCTGGGTGGAGTGATGGAGTCATGGTCCCCGGAGGCGATCAAGAACCGGGTAGATGTAGCACTGAAGGCCGTGGTCAGTGGGCACGGTGAGGGTGGGCAGGAGGTTGGACTGGATAGTCTTCCAAGTCTTTTCTAACCGTAATGATTTCTTGATTCTACTCTGTTCTGCTTCTGTGCTTTGAAGCACCTCTCTGGAATTCATTCAGCGTCCCAAAACCTTGCATCCTCAAGGAGTTCTTCCACCACCACCACCACCTTAAGGGTTTGACGGTAAAGCCGAACAAACCCCAGCTGCGCCGATAACACTTTTTAGCACTTAACCGAGTCCCGGACGGGGCGCTCCGCACTTCACCAGCGCCAGTCTTCCCTTGGCGGGCCCACTCCGCTGCGGCTCTAACTCGGAGCTCTCCAGCCCCTCCTTCCCGCTCGGGGCGGTCCCCGCGTTGGCCCCGCCCGGCGGAGCTGTTCAGGGCGGCGGGTGCTGAGCACCGCCGTGCCAGGCAGCCGGGCGGGGCCGGCGCCTCCCCGCGCCGCGCTCGGGGGGAGCCGGGCCCGCCGCCGCCGCCGCCGCCGCCGCCGCCGCCGCGTGGGGCCATGGCGGCGCTGGTGCTGGTGCTGCTGGCGGCGCTGGGCGGGCGGGCCGTGCTGCCGGGCGCGCGGAGCGCGGCGCCGCTGTCCGACTTGCGCTCGCAGATCTCGGGCGTGGAGTCGCTGCTGGAGGAGTTCCGCCGGCAGCTGCAGCAGGAGGAGCCGGGACCGCCGGAGGCGGCGGGAGGCGGCGGAGAGCGCTGCGGCGGCGGCGACGGCGGCGGCTTTTCGGCCAGGCCCGACTCCATCATCCGCACCAAGGACTCCATCGCGGCCGGCGCCACGTTCCTGCGGGCCCCGGGAGGCGCGGCGGGATGGCGGCAGTGCCTGGACGCGTGCTGCGCCGAGCCGCGCTGCACGCTGGCCGTGGTGCAGGGGCCCGGGCGGCCGCGGGCGGCGGCGGCGGCGGCGGAGCTGGGCTGCTTCCTCTTCAACTGCACGTACCGCGGCCGGCCCGTCTGCCGCTTCGCCCCGCACCGCGGCTACAGCGCCTACAGCCGCCTCGCCCCGCCGCCGCCGCCGCCGCCCGCCGACGCCGCCGCTTCGCCCCGCGGGGCCGCCCTCGTCCCGCCCGCCCTGCCGCCGGGTAAGGGCCGCCGCGCGGAAGGGACGCGGGGAGCGCGGGCGGGGGCCTCGCCAAGATGGCTTCGTGCGGGGACAGCGGCGTCCCGAGCGCGGAAATGGCGGCGGCCCCGGGGAGGGCACAGCCCGGCGGGGCGCGCGCTGCGGCACGGCCCCGGGCCGCTCCCAGAGGGGTCGGTCTGCCCTCGTGCCGCCCCAAAGGTACCGCCCTGCGCGGGTCTCCCGTGCGTTCCATTTGGGGTCGAGAGCGCCGGGGTCGGGCGGCTGGAGGGGAACTGATTTCACAGAGCGGAGGTGGAGTGGAAGCTCTGTGTGACCGCCAGCGTGTAGGCCACGTGAAAAGCAGCGGTCTGATCGGCCCTGAAGGGTATTTAAGCGCAGTGCAGTCCGGAGCAAAACCCTGTCAATGAAAACAGGTCTGTATCGGAAAGCATAAAGTCGATCTCCTGGCTTCTGATCCACGCAGCCTGCGCTCTTTCGCGCCTCCTTCAAGTACCTTCCATTGCTGCATCTTAACTATTGCCTTAATTTAATTACCTTCTGCTGACAATATTTTCTAAATGTCCTCCTCCATAAATGCCCTCTTTGACGTTCACCTTCAGTAAACAAATGGCTGTGTCTGTCTCCCTGCCCAAGTAACCAGTCACTGCATGCAGCCTGAAGGAAACCTGGTGCTGCTGTGAATGGTGTGCACTGGAGGCCTCTGATGCTGCTCCCTTGACCTCAAACTGGGCTATCAGTTCCACTTGCATTGTAGGAATGCCAGTGGAGGCTCCTGGATGTGAAGGCTTTCTGGTGGCAAAATATATTTTGCTGAAGGGCCTAGATGGTTAAGCTAGAAAACTACAGGGAGGCATTTGTGGAATTGAGACAAGCATAAGATGCTGGAAAAACCCAAGGTAAGGCTTTGACATTTACAGCTGGGCAAGTGCTAGACACACAGTATTGTTAATGTAGCAGCTTCTGGTAATTGTGTTTTATAACCCTTCGTTTATGCGCGCGCATAGAGGGCTTAAGTCACGGAGAATTTGGTACCTTTGAAAACCTTCAGAAATATCTTCAGATGTCCTTGTCATTTTGAAGTGCCTTAATTCCACCAAAATGTGGCCCTAGTGCGGAGTGCGGTTCTGACGTGTTATAAATACTGCTGTTGAAACGATAATCTGCCTTTTAGAAATCCTGAATTCCTAAGCCGTGCCTTTTCAGCTGCTTTTGTAAGTATCAGCACTGGGCTAGCAAAGCCATTTCTGTTCCTAATCTGCAAATTGCTCCGTGTCCTGTTGGGTTTATTTAGGAGTCTGCCCTGCAGGCGGTATCAGAAGCAGATTATGACTTCTTCATGCAATTAAGTCAGAGCCGAAGCAGAGCCACAAAGGAGAATGAAGTTCTACTCAAACATCTGCCAGCTTTGACATAAACCAGGAGAGATAAATAAAATGAAGATTAAATTATTTTGCTGGCTGATATCATGTTACATCTGCGTTCTTTAATTACGCCGAAAATTAATCTGGACAGTGCAATGAGGATGGATCTCTTTTCCCTTATGTCACCACATGGTTGAATTTGGGAAATTCAGGAAATATCTCTGGTTTCAAGTTTTTATGTTGCAAGGGAATCACGCTTTACCTGTTCTTTTCTTTCAGAGTACTGTGGTGTCGGGTCTTCTGTTTCTCTTTGATAGTCCCAAACCCACATCTGTTCATAAACATGGCGTCCCTGTATTTCTGAGTATTTCTGAGGAGCAGCATGCAGCAGTCACTGTGGCAGTTTGATTTTGTTTGTGTTGAGGAGCTTCGGTCATCTGAAACCAATTGAAAGTTTGGTTCTGGGAGCAGTGATGGATATGCGTTCTTCAGATGGTGTGCACCACCCAGGACTGTCTGTGGTGGCGTGAGCTTTGGAGGCAGAACTTCCCAGTTTAAACCAGAGCCTTGATTTTTCCCCGAGTTTACACCCAATTTATGCAGGTTTAAATGGTGGATTTATTTAGCACATTCAGGCAGTTTGTGCTGTGTTAGCACTGAAAACCCACTGAACACCGAAGAAGAAAACCTTTTTGCCTATGTTAGGGAAATTCTTTAATTCTGGATGAAGAAAGAGTGTTTGAATGCCTCAACAGAGATGTGCAGCTTCTCATCTCTGATACTCACCGCTGATGTGCAGTGGGAGGTGCAGCATTAAGGTATAATGACATCATGGGGATTTGGTAGTGAAATAGCCCTTTAGTGCCAAGCCCTCACTCAGGCATCCAGCTCGCAGCTCTGCTACTGGTGGGCCACATCTGTGGGAAGGAGAAAGGAGAACAAAATCAAGCCTGTTACGTTCCCCCTACTTACTAAAGAGGGGATACTGATAAAGTTATAGCCCCTTTTAGTTCACGGCGCTGCCCCAACCCATGCCACAGTCTCTCTTTGGTTGTTTTTTTTTTTTCCTTTGATGTTGATTTACCTTTCTGAAAATGTTCTGGGAGCATACAAGCAGGTGTTGTGCCTTTTATCTTGCATTTTGACAGGAAGGAATCTCTGTGCCATGCCCCAGCGCAGCTCTTGCCAGCAGTATGGCTTGGGCTGCTTCAGAGTAGCATTCATCTGGGAAGGGAAAACATATCAGATTGGATATTAGGAAATATTTATTCTCTGAAGGAGTGGTGAGGCAGTGGCACAGGCTGCCTGGGGAGGTGGTGGAGTCCAGGGATGGTGCACCATGTGCATGTGGCACTGAGGGAAATGGTTATTGGGCATGGTGGTGATGGGCTGCTGGTTGGGCTGGGTGATCTTAGAGGTCTCTTCCAACCTTTATGATTCTATGATCCTTACTGCAAGGGAGCGGGGGCTTGCCTCTCTCTCAGAGTTAGCAGGGAAATCATCAAGTCATGTAAAGCAGACAGGTGGCACGCAACCACTTCCTAAGTAGGAAGCAGAAGAATGAGCTGTGCCATTTTAGACCCAGGTCAGTCAGGTTCGTTGTCCTTTTTTAACAGTGATGAGTAAAGTAAATACTTTATAAAACTGCACATAGTTCATAGATACCAAATAAGAGCTACCCTGGCACTGTACTGTTGGTGTTTAGTAACAGTATATTTTGTACCTAAGTGGTGCTTTTTAAACATCTTTGCTTCTGAAAACCGTGTGTGTAAACATTAGGCAAAGCTTCCTGGGCCAGCTGGATCAGTAAGAACTGTTTCATACTTTCTTATATCAGATTCTATTTTAAGTTATTTGTACATTTTCCTATGTTAAGGCACTTCCATTGAAATTTTCTGTTTGTGAAGGCTTCGTAGGAGTGTCTTAGAGAAAAGCGACAGGGAGAGGGTCTTCTCGTCTGTCAGTGGTAATAATGTGCACCACTGCTTTGTGAGCTTTGTGCCTCCAGGCAGGTTCTTGAGTTTGGCAAGAGTGCATGCCAGGCAGATCCCCACAGTGGTAGCGAGCACCTTGCCTCTCCTCATGCAGCTCTACCCAAACAGGGAGGATTTACAGGCATGGGCTTAGGAGGTGCTTTCCAGAGCTGAATGTCAATGTTCTTTGCGTCTACCTTCTTCATTCAACTTACTATATGCCCTGGCTGTTGTGTGTTCATCCTCCTGCAAACGTAAGGAAGATGTCTCCTGCAGATAATTAGAACTGAAAGCTCTATTTTCACTAAGTCTGGTGTAGTTTAAGGGAGGTGTTGTGGATTGCTTGCATGGGGTCAGAGGGAAGGCAGAGAGCAAAGAACAGAAAGCACCCTGCCACTTCAGACCGCCAGAAGTACATTGTGCTCAGAGTATGAATGAAAGCTGGTCAGGGAACTGCAAAAAGATAAAATCCTGTGGCTAGAGTAATCAATTGCTGACACGTAGAACTGGATTTTATCCTTCTCTCCCTGTACTTTCTGAATGCTGCAGCCAAATTACTTAAGCTGTATCTCAGGCTGTTTCCGTTAAGGTAAAATGGATTTTCTTAGAGTCATAGAACAGCTTGGGTTGGAAGAGACCTCAAGGATCGTCAGGTTCCAACTCCCATGCTACAGGGATCTAGCCAACCTCTAGATCAAGTTCTAGATCAGAAGGTCCAGGTCCCCATCCAACCTGGTTTTAAAACACCTCCAGGGATGGGGGCATCCCCAGCCTCTCTGGGCAACCTGTTCCAGCACCTCACTGCTCTCAGTGAAAAACTTCTACCTGACGTTTCATCTAAATCTTCCCTCCTTTAGTTTAAAAACATTCCCCCATGTGCTGTCACTATCTACCCACGTAAAAAGTTGATTTCCCTCATGTTTATAAACTCCCTTTAAATACTGGAAGACTGCAATGAGGTCTGCCCACAGCCTTCTCTTTTCCAGGCAGAACAAGCTCAGTTCCTTCAACCTGCCTTCATAGAAGTTCTCCAGCCCTTGGATCATTTTCATGGCCCTTCTCTGGACCCTCTGCAATAGCCTCACCCATTTCCTGTGCTGGGGGCCCCAGACATGGATGCAGTACTCCAGCTGGGGCCTTACAAGAGCAGAAATAAGGGGAACAATCACCTCCCTGTCGCTGCTTGCCACCCCTCTTCTGATGGAACCAAGGATAATGTTGGCCTTCTGGGCTGCAGTCTTCCTTAGCCTCACCTGAAAAGCTTGTGCTCTGATTGCCAGAAGTATTTAATACTCACGTTTAATCAATAAGTATTGTATTTAGAGTGTAATGAAATACCACAGCCCCTAAGCAGTCTGAAAATCAAGTGTGTTACATCAGACACGTAAACATGGTGCTCATTTCAGATCACTGTTACCATCACGCTGTTTCACTAGGATGCCAATTTACACTGAACAACCATCAATCCTGGGAGAAGATATCACAAAAAGAGACTAAAAGAGTGTTAAGTTATGCAGAATACTTCAAAAGGTGTGCAGCAGCTGACATCTGAATATCTACATGGTTTGAATTAAAATCAGTTTTCTTTAGTTCAGATTAAAAACGCATTGATGCTGGCAGTATCAGTGAAAGATGCACACACAGAGAGAGGATTTCCGTGCCACGTGCTTGCAAGGGAGCAGCTATTTCCTGAAGATGTCAGTGAATATTGAGCAGTGAACCAAAACGTACGTGGATGTTTCAATGAAGAAAACACAAGTTTGTTTCCTTAGTTGATTCAGCCTCTGAAGAGGTTTTCTTTTTCAACCTGCACTGAGTTTGGAGGGCAGCATTGGAGCGCCATCTGACTGCACACTCAGTTAGCAGGTGCAGACATGCTGAGGGGGGTTTCTCTGCATGGTCTTCCCACAAGTCTTGGGAAGATTGCTGCTGAGTGCTGAGTAGGGTTTGTCCTCCTATTCAGGAAGTTGCACAGCTGTGAATCAATAACTCAACCAAGAAAAATATGTTTTATATAAATAATTACTGAATTCTCTTTGAAGAATGACTAAGCCTCTCTCTCTCTCTCTTTTCCTTTTTTTTTTTTAATTTGAAGAAGAGGAATTTGATGAGCCTCCAGTGTGCAAGGCAGGACAAGATCTTGTGCTGCAGTCACCTGTTGACTGGGTGATTTTGGATGGTCGTGAAAGTTCGGACGACCGTGGAATCGTGCAGTATGAATGGACGTTGCTGCAAGGTGATTCATCTGTTGAAATGAAGGTACACATGGAACTGCACATGTAGCCAGTTATTTGTAGGCTGTTGTATTCGGTGCAGCTCAGGTTTAAATGCAGGGCTAAAATATTAAAGGTGTTTGAATGAGTATGGCTAACAAGCACCCTAATTAGGAGGACTACACAGCCTGAGCTTTTATTTCTTGTATACACACTATACACACTGGTGTGGCAAGTCACAGCAGCAAATGTGTAGGTTCTAATACTGTACTGCGTTTCAGCTCTGTTTTCTTTCTCTGTTGTTTGTCCTCACTGAACTTGGCTTATGTGGTCCAGGTTACAGACACTTCGGTGATTCTGAAATTATTTTCACTAACAGTCTTCTGTCAGTGTTTGTGGAGAAACTGCAAGGAAATGTGTGATGTAGGCCTTGTTAAATATCTTGAGATCCTATTTTATTATACCTGTAATTGTGTTTCAGCTTAAAATTAACCATCGTGAGAAGGATTCTCCATTCTGCACTTGTTTACAGCTGCTATAGGAGCAGCAGAAAAGGAAAGGAAAAATGTTTCAAAGCCAGAGTGCTTGCTCACAGCCTGTATATAGGCTGTGGTGTTCAGGGCCATCGACCTTACTGTTGTTGAGATGCTGCTCATGGATAGGAAGACTTTAAATGGGACCAGCAACGGGAACAGTCCAATATCCAAGAGCCACTATCAGTCTCTTTCCTGCTTATAAGCTTCTTAAATAGAGACCAGTCTTTTATTTATTTAAACCTGCTGAATTCTCATGTTTGTCTTGGTGACTTCTTCACATTCAATAAACGAAAACAGCTTTGAGAGTCTTCTGCTTAAAACAGATACTTCTCCGTTGTGTTCAAATGAACAGAGATTTCTCCCACAAGTATGTACCCTGATGGTTGTCCTTGGGACCTTAATTTTTACAGAGGAATTGATAGTTGTGATCATTCATACGTACTTAGTTTGCTACCCTTAGTGCTTTCGTTGTCATCCTGATGCCAGTGGATTTCTTGTGGTTTATTCTTCGTAAACTGTACGTGAAACCACAGCTGCCAGGGAAAATGGGACTGTGTTTATTTATGATAACTAGCACCTGTTGCTTTGTACTTAGGTACCAAAAGCAAATAGAAAGCACCAGACGTGGAAAGACTGCCATGAAGAGCTCTTATTGTATTGCAGACAAAAGCCAGTATTGTGGGTTTTTTTTGTTTCAGGTGTTTTGTACCGTGACTGCTTACCTGAAGGATACTGTGCTTCTCAGATTGCTATCCGCGTGCTGTAGCTGAGAAACTCTGTGGCAGTTGTGGGTGATTGTTGTTTGTTTAATGCTGATTATCTGGAAAGTTCTCTAGTTAGAGCCAAAGTTTGGAACAAAGCAGGTACAGTCAGGCATCCTTCAGGGCAGAATGGGGATGAAAAGGAAAGCACAGGGATGGTGTGTTCTGAAGTCAGCTGTGCTTCTTTGGAACTGCACTGAGAAGGGAGCTGTACTTTGCATTTCATGAGTTTTAAATACCACTCTTGTTCTCCCAGCAGTCATGGTGAAGGACAGCAGATGCCTTTTAGAACATATTTAGCTCTGCAATACAATAAACAATAATAATCAGCAGTGTCATACCCATCCTGAGGAGGTAACCAGTAGGAGGCTGAGATAACAGCACATTTGGGTAAACACAAATGGAAAGATATTTCATGCTGGGAAATCAACTTCCTGGAAGAAAGAAATTAATTTATCAGTATAATTCTTTGTAAAGGTAGGCCTAGGACTGTATTAATGGATTTATGGAAATTCCAGCTCTCTTTGTGTGAAAAGCATTGGATAGAAATAAAGCACCTAGTCCTAGAAGTTACAGACAGCTCCTTTATTGTAGAGAGCTACGACGTCACTGCTGCCTACAACTTCCTGAGGAGGAGAAGCAGTGAGAGAGGTGCTGGTCTCTTCTCCCTGATCACCAGTGGTAAAACATGAGGGAACAGTGTAGTATTGCCCAAGGTGGTTCAGAGTGCACGTGAAGAAAAATGTCTTCACTGTGAGCGTGGTCAAACGCTGGAACAGGCTTCCTGGCAAGGTGACTGATGGCCCATGGTATCAGTGTTCAAAAGGACAATGTCCTCAATAATTGGTTGGCCCTGAAGTCAGGTCAGGGAGCTGGAACAGATCTCTGAAGGTCCCTTCCAAGTGAGCTATTGCACTGTATTGTATACCACTGTATCGTGTTCTACTCCGCTCTGCTCTGCTCCAATCCCATTTTTTTTTTCACTGTTTCCTTTACCAGGTGCCACAGCCAGGAACACTGAAGCTGTCACATCTTCAGGAAGGCACATACGTTTTCCAGCTCACCGTGACAGACACTGCTGGTCAGCGGAGCTCGGATAACGTCTCTGTGACCGTTCTTCCCATGGCTCATTCTGCAGTAGGTGAGAAGCTGACTGCAGCCGTTGCCCTATGGCACCAGGGTATGCTGCCAAGAGCAAGGGCCTCCACAGAGGCAGAAGTTTCATTCTCCATTTCTATCGTATTATTTCACCCCTGTGTGTTGTATAATAACATTTCTTTCCGTTTTGAGTTGCTGTTTCAAACTGAGGAAGCAAACATCACGTTTGTCGGTGCAGTAATACTTCAAGCTTTAGAACATTTATACCTATACTGATAATAAGCAGGTAGGGCTGGAAATACTGCCCTGTGCGTCAGACACACTGAAACTGTTCATTATGTGCTCAAGAGGGGCATGGAACAGGACAGGGCTTGTGCTATTGGGGAGACACAAGTAAAAGCAGTTAATAATATGTATGACTCACAGACTGGTAATAATGGTATTTGCATCTGTAGGCTAAAAGGTGGGATGGTTTTGTGTTTCCATGCACTTAAGCTTTACTGTGTAATGTTGGTTAAACACTGAAACCTTCTGTTATTGTGAAAGCCAAAACGAGAACTGACCCATTATTTTTTAAACTCTGAAGTTGAGAAACACGTAAAAACTCAAAAGGTAGAAAGGAAGACAGATTTCAGTGGCTGTTTTGGGCTCTTTAATGTAATGACTTCCAATTATGTTGTAATCAGCAAGATGCTAATGCAGATCTGTTGCTTTGGCACAAAGTGAAGGATAAACCAGCATCATTAATGTGTTCAGCTGACCCAGTGGAAGATCTGCACCAGTGCAGTATCACCACGAGAGAGGGTTGTCCCAGTGGCAATAAATAGGCATTATGAAAAACCTCTTATGAATCTGTTTAATGATATCTATGCTCCAGTAGTGGGTAATAGAATCATATTCATTAATGCTTAATTCAGCTGAAGCAGCCAGAGAAGTTGCTGATTTATTTTTTGCTTCGAGCATGTGAGGCATCTCTTGGGTAAAACATGGAGAGGATTTCCTTTTTTTCTCATCCCCCAGTTATGTTTGAAATTCAAGCACTACTGCTCTAGTTAAACCAGTGCACAGTGCTTCAGTGCATGCAGGACCTGTACTGTTATGAGGGCTGAAGTTAACAAGATGCATTTCCAGAGGATGATTTGGGGGCTTAAAACATATCCAAAATTCAAATTCTCCTCATTGGCGCAGTACTTACTGTTTGGATTTGTCTTTTGGTAATTTGAAAATTGTTTCTCAATAGCCTGTGTCGGGGTTTGCTCTCGCTACCAGTTTATCTGTGATGATGGTTGCTGCATTGACATCACATTTGCCTGCGATGGAGTGAAACAGTGCCCCGATGGCTCCGATGAAACTTTCTGCCAGAACCGTAAGTGCCACATGGGACAACACTGATTGGGAAAGCAACTGCAGATTGTACAGCCAAAGGGAAATGATGTCCCTATTCATGGCTTCTCCTCTCATGAAAAAGCAGCTTGCTACCAGCATGGAACCATCCATCAAATACAGGATGTGAGAAAGTTTTATGTCCACACAGAGCAGGTGCTCAGAAATCAATTCCTTTTTTTTTTTTTTTTTTCAATGTATATAAAAATGATCAGAGGTTCCCTAATGACAGATTTTGAGTTGGCTTTCAAAAGTGAAAAGATCAGTTCTTTCTGTCTTGATCTGGATGGGTGTCTCTGAGGTACACTTGAAGGCACAGCCATGTACCTCACCAGAATGTGAAAGGCCAGCTATCTGAGCACGCAGGGGAGCCAGTTGTTCTGTTCACTGTTGTTCTGTTAGTTTTCATTATTTGCAGTCAGCGTCATCCTACAGTGTAGCAGTAGAGTAGAGCAGTGTAGCAGAGTGAACAAAAGCCATCAGAGGGTGAATTGGCACGATGGCTAACCTCTCTCACTGATATTTCAGTTGCTGGATTTCACTTCAGAGTTCATGGGTATATTCTTGCTCCGTAGCTGACTTTGGGCAGCTAGTAACTGCTAAGTACGTGGAACTCATGTTTCATCATATGTCTGAACGTGATGAAGTTGTTGAGTCTAGCTCTTGAGGTATGCTTGCAGAGTTCTCCACCAGAATATAAAACTTCTGATTCTTGTTTCTGTTAAAAAAGTCAGTCCAGGCCGAAAGACAGTGACTCACGCAGCCCTCAGCACTACCCAGCAAAGGACTGCAGGACTGACTGAAAAGGCAGATGAGAACTTACCTGCGGAGAACACCCTGAAAGCCACTGTCAGAAATCAACTGCTTCTTTCAATGGATGCAGACACGTCTAACCAATCGCTTTCTCAGGGACCAAAGAAACAGAACAGTGGATTTGTGCCAGGTAAGAACTGAAAAACACCAGTTTCAGTAGATCACCATATCTTGAGGAAGAAAATATCTTTCACTAACCAAAATCAAACTGGCTTCTGGCATCTGGTTGAGAGAAAACTTCTGCAAATGTAATAAATAAATAAATGAATGCAAAGGCAGTTTGCAATAGGGAAGTTACCACTGGGTATTGCTTTGTAAATTTCAAGTCTGTTTCTTACCAGATGCAAAAATGCAAAGGGAAAGTTAAAACGTAGAAATGCCACACAGAAAAAAAATACAGTCTAAGGAGCAAGTCACGCAGAGAGCTAAGTACAAGCTCTGTCTTCCACAGTTTCATCTGTGTGGGCTGATGTTTTTATTTGTGAGGTGGTACCTTCAGCAGAACATAACAAAGTACAGTTCAACTTGAGTGGAAGTAATTGCATCTCTTCTGGTGCTGATTGATCGTTGGTTTTATCATTATTATTATTTTGGTTCTTTTTTGTTTTGTTTTGTTTTCCTTGAAGTAGTATCTTGATTGTTATGGGCACTTTTTTTCTGGGGCAGGAGAAATCTTTCATCACTGTGAAGTAGTCTTTGGTAACAAACAGCCCCAAGTCCTCAGCAGTATTCTCCATACTGGCTGCAAACCGCTTGTGAGTCACTGTGTAGTGATACTACAGGCACCAGTCATCAAACACTGCCTTGGTAAAGCTCCAGAAGCTGCAGTGAAATCGGTGTGCCTTTTAAGGCAGCCAAAATACAGGTGGTTCCTGCTGGCAAATTAAAATGTCCTGAAATAGCATTTGAATGAAGGCAGATCTGCGCGCAGAGCCTTAAATGAGTGCAAGACCTCCCACTTTTATTTCTTCGGAGTTTGGACAGATCCTTGCTCCCCCAAGATGCGGCTAATTATAGACGGTGCTGTTTTCTTCTTACAACAGAGCCGCGCTTACTGCCCTCTGCTGTTGGCTCTCACGAAGGGCACTGCCCTGGTTCACACTTGGATCTCCCGGTTCTTGAATTTCATCTATGAAGACTGCAAGGATGGTTGATTTAGTTTAGAATAACAGAAGTAGAAAATGGAGGTCAAAACTCTTAGTGGTGAGCACACTCCCTTGGCAGTCCTGACTACTCGTCCTTTCTCCAGGCGTTCGTGTGTTCTAGCCAGTGATTACTGAAAGTTCAACAGCCACTGTGCTCATATGCTGTAGGGAACCTGCTTTAGCAGGGGGTTGGACTGGATGATCTCCAGGGGTCACATCCAACCCCTAAATTGAGTGATTCTGACCAGGAGAATAGTAGCAAGGGAAATTTATTCCAGAATGCCTTATCCTCCCAACAATTACACTGTCCCTAATTTCCCTTAACCTGCTTTCTTTACTCTATTAGCCCCTCAGATTTGGTTCTGATTTGGTATAATTTCTTTGTAAAGATTTACACTTCAATATAAAAATGTGGAAATATGCAAAGTAAGGACTGTCTAAAAATTCTACCTGACATAGCAAGGGGCTTAGTAACAGCAGAGTTAGAAAAATAAAAAGGTCATTCACTGTTGCCAATGGATGCCCCCTGTTCTGCACGCCTGCAGAACCAGTGAGGTTCCCTTACAGCAGTGTGACTCCTGGGGGATGCCAAGTCCAACGTAGAGCTTGGGAGCTAAGTGCACGGAGTCGTTTGTAACAGACTCACAATTTACTTCCATCCAAGCGAGAAAACCAAATATTTTATTCCATAGTTGGAGCGGATGCAGGAAAAGGAATTTGATGTCAGTAGAGGAACTCTGCAAATTTCCCTTTGCAGACATACCTCCAGAGTGAGGTAACCCTGACTGTATCTCCTCCAAAGGCCAGCACAGCAGTTCTGCATGGCTGCCTCCATAGTGCCCAGGCATTCATTTCCAGGGAAGCTCTCCAGCCAAAACTGTGTGTTCTGGCACTGCTGCACTTACAAATGAATTCAACAAAAGAATAGTTGCAGCAATGGGCTGGGTGCTAAGCATCAACAGCTGTTCTAGCAACCACGCTCGTGTAGACAGGTTGAATTCATAAGCAGCCTGAAGATTTTCACTTTCCAGCATAGCAAACTCGAGTGTGTAAACCACCTTACCAGCTTTGCATTCCCCTGGTCTGTGCATCTCTCCAGGCTGTCCAAACCAGCTGTTCTGCAGTACTGTTGAGGGGTGGGATTACAACACTTGACTGAGTGCCCAAGCATTAGTCATGTTTTCATTGCAGAGGCATGAACAGCAGTAGCTGTTACTGAGAGCTGAAATTTAGGGCACCTGGAAAGGGCTACAAACTGCAATCTCCTATGCACAGAACAGAAAACAAAGGGAAAGTAAAAATAAAACCAAACTCACATAACATGCTTTAGCAGCTAGGCAAGAAGCCCAAATATATAGAAGTTATATCACCTCAGGGAAAAACGTCTCCTTTCTCCAACTCCCTGGACAAAACCTCCCAAGTTAGTTTCATATTGTTGTCCAATGAGTGCAGACACACACTGTGTCAGGCTCTCAAATCTGTTAGGGGAAATCCATTTCCTAGTTGATTAACAGGTAAGGTGTTGAGTGGTATTGCCTTCGATATCCTCCAGTCCTGTAGGAATAGCCCTAACCCCTAACCAAACTCATTGTTAGGAGTGAGCTCCCAGGATGAATGCTTCTTGGCACAAAGTGTGTGCTCGCCTCTTGTGTTGTTGCACTGTTGTTTCACTGGAAACATTCTATTACAGTGTTCTGTTGCACCCTCTCTTCCATGGGAGTAAATCATTGTCTTTGAAACATTTTCTCCACATACTTTTGCGTCTTCCCAGTACACAAGTATTGCTGCTCTGTGTGGTAGATAACAGGCAAAACTAAGGTAGTTTGGGCAGCCATCCTGTGTATTTCCTGCTTTATAAGCTACAAGGATGCAGGTGACATAGCTTGGAACAGTCTCCTTTTCAGCTGTATGCAAGTGCTTTTAGTGTGCTTTAGCTCACAGTGATCAGTCCATACCCTCTTATGAAAATATTTTAAAGAGAATTTACATCTTTTTTTTTTTTTTTTTTTTTTTTTTCCCCAGTGGAAAGTGGGTTTGAATGAAAAGCACTGTGGTTTGTGATGCTAAAAATGAATTTACATTTCAGCGTCAGTTTCACATTATTTCAAAAATGCAAATCAGCGTTCACTTGTCTTGCTTGGCTTTATGCAGATAACAGTTCCTCAGGGAAAAAAACAGATGATAAAAGTGGAAACGGCGTAATAGTGCCAAAGAGAGATCAGCTCGGAGGTGGTCGTCCAGTCCCAGAAACAGGTGAGCCTGACCACGTGAACATATTTTGAATTAAGTTAGAATTTTTCAGCCAGGCACTACAGACCCACACGTTACAGTCATGGCCTCAACAGTGTGCTTCCCTATTCTGAGCCATGATGTGATCCCACATTTTAGTTTCCCAGCGTGAGCTGCACCAAATGTTATCACCGAGTTGATAGGCCAGCTGTATTTTTATAGAACAATTTGAGTTCTTCCTCTCCTGTTTTCTCACTGCACTAAGTAAAGCATAATCTCTCCCACCCTTTCCGTAGGTGCTGTACTGCCGCTGGCCTTAGGCTTGGCCATCACTGCTTTACTGCTGCTTATGGTTGCTTGCAGACTGCGTTTAGTGAGACAGAAGCTTAAAAAAGCTCGACCCATTACATCCGAAGAGTCAGATTACCTCATCAACGGGATGTATCTCTAAGAATCAGACTTAGCTCTGTCGTTTTCTCCCCTTCCTCCTGTGTCCATGAACCTCTGCCTCTACAAAAGGACCAAAATCTTTAGTTAAGTTTCAAACATAGACGCTTCCGTGATAAGGAACGTGTTCTCCCCCTTCAGTGAAGAATACAGATGTAGGTGGGTGCCCGTGTTCAGAAGCTCAGAAGCGTTCAGGCTCCAGAGGGTAGCTCCAGCTGGCTGCAGAAGATGCCACAGATGGAGAATCCCGTAGGGGACTTGAGGTGCCCTCGTGGCCACCAGGGTCCTACGGCCAGAGAGCTGGGGCAGCCAAGACCAGCAGGTCCCCATAGCGTTTAGCAGGGATGGAGGACAGCCTGCCACCACCCCGCTGCCACCAGTGTGCTCTGCTCTGGGTACAGGGATGCTGAAGACCAACACGAGTGTGCCATCCAGCAGAGATGGATGTCTGTAGTTTCCACCTCAGACACTTGGAACATTCTCATAAAACAAAAAAAATGTGTTTTGCTTTGTTAACTAAAAGCAATTGCCATCTAAACACCAGCATTTGTATTGACGTTTGGGATTTAAGGAACAGAACGTATTTTCCATTCATAGTTTAAACCCCTGCGCTGCTAACAAAGTCAATGCTTACTAAATGCTAAAATGAAAAAAGCAAGCACCCAAAGGATAAGTTGGGACTTACCAGTGCCTGACAGCCACTGTACGTGATCCCAGAGCTATCTCTCTCCCCACATGGCAGGCTTCAGCCTTTTGCATCCACAGCTCAGCGTGCTCCACCCCGTGACAGAGCACTGGGTGGTGACTGTTGAAGGCAGCAGCCCCTGCCTTGCTACAGAGACAGGTTAGCAGTGTTGGTGTTGTGCTGGGTGACAACCAAAGTTAATTCTAGGCAGATGGGCACAGTCAGTGAGACTGATGCTTTCAGCAGAGTGGTTAAACCCTGGCCGTGCTTCCTCCACAGCAAGGGATTCGTTGATTCTTAGCTCCCTGCAAAGCTTGAAGGCTTCAGCAACACGTCCTCACCCCAGCAAAATTCTCATAGAATTAGAGCAAGTAATCGATACGTGTGAGTGAACTTCAGGTGTGTTAACAGTAAACTGTGTACAGTACATGTTATATATACACACATATATACAGACACCGTGCTGTCTACTTTGTTCGACTGTCCAAGGATGTTGCATTCATCATGGGTCCCAATAGGAATGGAGGCAAGATGAGGCATGCATCTTTTTGTATGTCGTCTTTTTACTTTGGTATCTTGAAGTCTACGAGAGCATTGCTATGGTATACAAATAGTTACTTGAGTTGCTCAGTCCTGATTACTTTATGGAAAATAGCTCTAATAAACTATTTTATTCATACGTTTCTTGCACGGCATTTGTCTTCAGCTACCAGCAGCTAGGATATCCCATGGTGTGGGCAGACAGAAGTGTATAGAACAGCATCTATGAAATGGCCTTAGAAGCAGCTGGGATGTGTAGCGGGGGGGAAACTGTAGGGACATTCTGTTGCAGGAAGACTGATAAGAGGCAAGGCAGAGCTCCTCTCCTACCGTCACCAGCATCGAGAGCACAGCAGCCGTGGAGTTGGGCTGTCAGCACTGCTTCACAGGGCCCTCCTCCAAGCGAGGCAGAATCCGGTTGTTCAGACTGAGGCAGTTCGTGGCATCCAGGAGTCTCTCTGCTGCTATCATCCATTTCGAACCTGGGAGCACGGCTCTTCTTCCCACAGCAGGCATGGCAAATTGCGTAACGCCTTAAAGATCATGTTAGAGATACAGCCATCCAGGAACGATGCGCTGCCCACCTGCTCAGGGCGCATTTCCTGTCACTGAAAAATCATTGCTTGGCTGTGTTTGCAGTTTTATGAAACAGCAAATCCTTCTTCACCATCTCCCCACAGCAGCAAGAATAGCAGTGTAGCACAAGTCAGGGCAGCAGCTACCACTGTGACACAGTTGTCTGCCCAGAGACTGCTAAGAAGTGAAGGTGGTGTTTTCTGCAAGCTGTCTGCCTTCAAGTGACACCAAGCACACGCGTCAGGGAGCCATGTCCTGCCCACAGGCTCCCACAGCCCTCGCTGCAGCTCCCAGGGCTGGCTGCACACTGCCCAGCTCAGCCAGAGAAGCAGAACACTGAATGCTCTGGTGGCATACAACTACAGATATTATTCCTCCGAGTATTATAGGAGAGGTCGTCAAAATGTTTCACTGGTGTGTTTTAATGCTGATCAAGGCACACATTTTGGCTGGATTGCTTTTTTCTATTTTGAACTGTTCTGCCTTTCAGAGCAACTTACGTACAGCGTACAATCCATTTCCAAGTACCAGGCAGTGCCCACCTAAACTCTATCTGCACTTCAGAATCCCATTTTTCTACAGAGTCCCATTGTGCAGAGTCCTATCCCAAAGGCCTGGGTGTTCCGTGGTCCTGCAGGATTAGGCAGGGGCAGTTCCAGAAACACATTTGCAGAACAAAAGTGCTGAGATCACTTGCTTTTCAAACCCGAAATAAAGCACAAAGTTCCATTCCCAAACTGCACGCGGTGAGCTGGAGGTGGGGAACAGGGCAGCACAAAAGCAGCGCCACACAAAGCCCTCCCCAGAAGCCAGAGAGCCAGAACGGGTTTGTTTTGCTTTCTAGTGGCAGAAGCTGAAAGAGAACGAGCAATGGGAAAAAACTAGAAAAGATTCAAAGAGAGCTGACAGGTCACGGAGGCAGCTAATACGTTGTGATTACTATGCTATGGAAAAGGAGGCCATAATACAATCCGTTTGACCAGTGTAAGAAAAAGCAAATGCATTTGTAAGCAGAAAATATTTGGTGGAGGGGGAGATGCGTAGAATTACCTTTACCATATAGTTTTTTCAAGCAAGCTTCTATAGGTTTCAAGACACACAGCCCCACTTTAAAGACTTTAAAGAGCAGAAAATCTTAATATAAAGAGCAGGAAATCTTAACATAGTTTATCATACCTTCCAGTTCCTAATGCACAAAGGAAATGCACTGACAATGCTTAAATTCAAGGCTGCCTTCTTCAGCTGTGCTGTGCCCTACAGCTGTGCTGGCTCAGTGCTATCTGTAAGCACCCAGCAGCCATGTATCTCAGAAAGAAAAGCCCAGAACCCTACAACAACTGGGAGACTCAGGCAGCTCCCCTCAGCCACACAGGGCGGGCAGAAACAACACTGCACACGCACACAGCTCAGGGGCCTGGTGAGAATGTGCTCACGTGCTCCCCAAACACACTGGTGCCCACTGCAACATATAACTGCACTTACTCCCCAGAAGGTGTCAGCAGGCTCAGGAACTGCTGCCACGAGCTGCAGCACATTAACTAACTGAAAACGGACACGTCTCTGGGCGTTCAGCATTTTTTATATGGGCTTGCTTTCTTTTTGGATGCATGCAGTCCTGTGGTGAAGGCAAGAGTTACAGAAATAAGTAAACCCGGACATCCAAATACAGCTTCCTCTCAATTTATTTGGCAAAGTAGCAATTCAGACATTTCACACAGCATTTATTCAAGCTCTTCGACTCTTGTGCACATCAACTTGCCCTCTTCTCCAAGAAGCTCCTACTTCAGAACCATTGCTCCACCGCGGAGGGGTCTTCATTCCCCAGTTCCTCAACGCTGCCCCTGCATGCTCCGTCCTACCCGAGCACCCCGACCGCCACCAATTCCTTCTGCGGATCGGGCGCCTCGTCGCAGCCTTGGTCCCTGAAGCGTTCTCCCCACAGAGCTGTGGCCAGGTCTCAGCTCTGCCACCTCTCCTGCCTCAGGATGGCTCGTTACGCTGCGTCCAGAGACAAGAATCTGGGGGCAGCTGAGCTCTTATCTTTCCTTCGACTGATTAAATTAGTGAGATGATGTAAATAAAGCTGATCTCAAACTGAACGATACAGTGACCGAAAGGCTGAACATTAGCATGCATCATTCACTTCAACACCAACAACGAGATTCACAGTTGATTGTGGGTTAGTACAAATTTGTCAGACGCAGACGGGTTTCTCAGAACTGTGTTTTCTAGAATACACACTGCAGTAATTCCTCTGTAAGGCTGATCCTCGTGTGCGTGCTCCCAGGCCGTGCTCACACCACGAGGTGGTACACTGACTTCCAAACATCCACGTGGATTGATACACCGCTTTCACGCGGGAATGGGACCGTGCTGGCCCTCAAAGGGAAGGTTATTCAAAGTGTCACCTCCTTCATATCCAGAGGCCTTAGAATTTTTGAGCGTTCGTGCTACCAGTGATTAATCCTATCACAAAACATCGCAGTTCCACCACGGGCACCCGGATGCATTTTACAGTGACCACGATGGCTGTGTTTATACTGGCTATTTTATTCTATAATCCTTTTTATCATTAAGAAGAAAACAACAACATGCTGCCTGCAGTATTTCCTGGTTGCTCAGGGCTGAGCAAGAAGAGTCAGACACGCTTCTCCACTTTCCCAAAGCAGCTCAATTTTTTGAGAGTTTCCCTTTCCTATACCAGAACAGAAAGCCTGGGGCAGAAAAAAAGCTCAACAGCCTTCCAACTGTTCTTCCATATGAACACTGAACAATTGTAGGTAAGAGTACAGATTCCTACTCGTTCTACACGTATCGTGTTTTCCTTGTAGAACATAAGGGGTTCCAGGGTGCCCAGAGTCAGAAGACAAAGAGAACATTAATTCAGCACACGGCCTTGTTAAATGCAGCTTTCACTTTGAGCCAGACTGGACACTGATCTGTTTCCTGTTTCCAAATAACGCAAAGATCTGTGTCTGCCACATACTGATGGCAGTGCTCCACACAAGCACAATCTCCCTCCTGCTTTTAGCTTTATTACCCAGTGACCGGGCTGCAGCTTGCATTGTATTTTTGGAGGTAAATCTATGCTTACTGTAACAGCAACGAGCTACAAATCGAAACAGTTTCAAGTCTCCATTAACTAATTTCAGAAGGAAAGGGAAAGCCATGTCTTTCATGTCCAACTCTAACAGCAATGTTTAATAAGAGCAGCCAACTCTGATGTTTTGAGATTCAATATATACAAATGCCTGGTTTTAAGGTAATAAAGCAGCTGATTGTATCTACTACATGCTAGTCTATGACACCATGTCAAAAGCTTAAAAAAAGAAGTTCATCTCCTTTTAGTAGCATCTAGCAGACACTGGAACACAGAAAACCTGGTATTGCCTATGTAGTGTCATAAGGTGCACAGAAGCAGTTTTACCAAGGGACACAGGAGCCGAGAGAAGTGAGTGTTCAAGTACCCCCATCAAAATTAGAGTTCACAAGCTATAGATCTTCATCCGCAGTTCATCTGCAGAAATTCACTTTGAACAGATGAAAGTAAAATAAAGGCATGTTAAATAAAACAGTGCCCACATAAAACTTTCTGCCGTGTCTTTATCAGATTTGCCTCGAGCATCTAAAAAAATAAAACAAACACCACGCTTTTCCATGCTGATAACAACAGTATAACGAAGTCCAAAACAAGCTGCAATGCTGTTGGTTTTCAGAAAGCTTTTAGAACTGGAGATGAGCAGTCCACTGTAACACTATGTTTGGGTCAAGATGACGTAGCTTTTACAATTCATCCCTGCAGAAAGAAAACACAGGCAGTTACGCTTTTACTCCCTCTGGAAATGACAAAGTCTTGTTACTGTATCAGAACACATTTAAGAGCTCAAACAAATCTGCAACATTTCAGAAATCTCTTCAAGCCTTTAATCAAAAAGGAAAAGCAACAGCAATCCCATATTGTCTCAGTTATGTGAGCTATTGTGAAATACAGATCCCTCCTCTGCTTCACATTTACTTGAGTGAATGTTTCCCACACCACCAAAATCAGTAACTCTGTAAAGTCACCCAGCCTCCACTGGCTCCATGCTGGCAAGAAACAGAGCCAGCTTACTAGACAGAGTATTGGCAACAGCCATTCATGGCAGCTGCCAAAAAGACAAGTTTAACTGCAGTTGCAGTCGCACAGAAAAGCTGGGAATGCAGAACGTCAGGGATTAGAAGGGACCACAAAAGATCATCCAGTCCACCTACCTCACACATCATCAAGTCTGCCTCAGTTATTTTCTTTCTTTCTCAGAGGAACTCTATTAATTCTTGAAGGACTTATACACTACATCACAGTGTATGATTTGGAAAGGGAGTTGTTACATCAGAAAGAAATTCAGGAAGAAGAAAGGATGCTTCAAGAAGTCTAAATTACTGTGAGGACACTAGAAAAATGCAGGCTTTTGTTCCTACACATGGTTTGAAACACGCTGAAACAGGGAACCCATAGACCCCATATTCCAACAGTGAAATTATATCAGCGATTCGTTTAAATATTTCCAAAGCATTAACTTTAATGCCAGGTCAGAACTGGAAGCTGTGCACTGACACTATGAATGTTGGAAAATTTAACTGGGAGCCTTTGTTTTATTCCCCCTCACTCACCCACAAGGGACAAGCAAGCTATGAACTGAGTGTGCTGCACTTTTTCTTGTAGTACGTGCACCACTGTCATTAGCCAAAGCTAACGTTTGAGTTAACAAAACCTTCACTAATGTGATTGCTGGCTCAGTACGCTCCAGTATTTCCAGCTATCATGCAAACTAACCCACAAGAAATAGAGCACTACATGCATACAAGCAAAAGCTTTGAAATTACACAGGTGTTACTGTACACAGATCATAGCGCGTGGAATGGCAACATGCACATCATCTTAAAAGCAACTGAAAAGGCTCTGCAACCAGTTCTACCTAATGCAGACAGAATAGAAATCTTAGGATTTGTTAGAAAAATATTTGCATTCTTTGCACTTTGCACTGCCTTCTATAGTGTGGGTACTGATAACACAGCTTCAGAGTGTCACAGAAATAGAAAAAGCAGAAAAAAGCAAAAGGGAGAAGGACAAATCTTGGGAGCAGCAAGATAAAAATCTTCCAAACATTTGACTGTAAATGGGTCTCCATATTTTTGTGTTTTATGGAAGAGTTATTTGTTTGCTTTAAACAGATGAAATAAATGAACCTCTGCTACTGAGTTTAAAATGCAGCACAGGTGACTCTTAGCCAGATACTCCATTCTTCCTTAATGCCTCCAGGAGCTGTGCCACCTGTGGATATTTACATCAGAAATACATAAATAATGACTACTGTTAGTGCTGGCTTGATCTCAACATGCCTCATGGCATCCTGAGTCCTACCACGTACTCTCACAGCTGGTTCTTTACTGTGACAAACACATCTGGATCCTTCACACCCAAGCTAGACCCTCAAAACACTGAAAGCCTAAGAAAAACTCTGTTATTTACTCTGGAAATATTAAACATGGCACATTACTCATTCACGAGTTTTGGCAAAGTTTTTGCACGCTGCCAGCTCACTTCAATGTATTTGAAGGTTTTTCCTTTCAGAAGGTGGTAATTGTACTCTGAATTCAAATGAGTTATATTGACGTGCCAGCGTGTCAACTGTTGGTATCTTCCACTGCTTTAAGCTGCTCCTGACAAAAATAGGTAAGTACATTTTAAATATCACGTTCAAAATGGAGACTTTCATATCCTGTTTGCCAAACATACACTGGGAGTATGTCTCCCTCATGAGACTTTTTATCCAGGCTTCACTACTTCTGAATCTAACAAACAGCATGCCAGCCCCAAATCATCCACTGTCTGTGTGTCAAAACTGTGCAGTGCTTATTTTCTAGTTACGAGAAACAGCTCACGGGTGCACTATTATGTGTGTATGCATGCACACAAATGCTAAACAAAAACTCAGCTTTTCACCTAACACAAACAGCTAACACACACTGCAAAACAGCATCAATCGATCTTGGCTTCTGCTGTACAAATCAGAAGCCATCAAGCTAGGATTATTTTGTGAAAGAACACCAATTCTGAACATGATGAAACAGTTCCCTGTATTGGGAATGAAACCACTTGATGTGGTGCTAACTAAGAGAACAGAGCTAAGCATAATGGGTTCTTGAGCTCCTCTTAAAAATATATACACACTGTTCAAATCCAATTAATTTGCAATTTACAGCCACAGGAACCTCTCTTATGCTACAGCTCTTTATCACAGAGAGATCTAAATAAGCTCTTTCAAAAGAGGAAATGAGTCTCTCACTGCTCTCCACTCACAGGTCTTCAACGACTCAGGAAAGATAAAGCAAAAACCTAAGCAGCCCAGAAAATGAACAAGAAAACACCTTTATCCTTTGATGATAGCGAATACTGAACAACTATTAGGAGATTCCTTTGCAGCAGTTGGCTGACTGGCACTTTGGACCAACCAGTAAGGAAAAACAGCAAAACAAACCCCAGACAGGTAACCACCTCTTTTAAAGTCTACAATACAATGACAGTTATCCTCAGGAAGGGAACGGGAGTTTTCTTCAGACTAAAGGACAATTTAAGAAGAGAGATATTATAATAACTGAACTTCAGAGATGTCTTTTCACAGAGAGTTCCAAGTCTGAAGCAAATTAAACGTACATTGGAAGAGAAAGCCTCTATGCCAGTGTAAGAAATCCAGGTCACGCTTCAGGTTAAGCTTATCCGTTCTGATAACACCTGATATCTGATATCAATATGTTTTTAACACTTAAAACAAATCATGAAGTACTTCAGAACAGATCAAAGACTTCTTTAAAGTCGGGGAGAGGGAGGGGGGAATGAAATCAAACAACAAAACAATCAATATCCAGGACTAAAAAAAGTCCAAAAAACTCATTGCCTCTTCCTGCGCTAGCAGAGAAAACAGAGCACGGAACTGTGCACATGAAACACCAAGAGTTTAAAATTCTAAGGTCCTGAATACACTACCCCACCTAGCAGTATGGGAGAGCCACGCATTCCAGAAATCCTTCAAGAAACACTATTTATAAGAATACCCATTGATGCTATGAAAAATGAGTGCTACTATAATTAGGTCAGATGGAAAAGCAGATAAATGCTTTAAAACTCCCTGGATAAAAAAGATAGCTCAAGTAGAATATTATACTTCTTCAAAGCCAAAGCTCCAGATTTAATAAAGTTGTCACAGTTGTCAGAGGAGGAAAGCGATCACAAAATTCGACTTTCAAATCCTTACACTGTGGCAAGAAATCCCTGAGTACCACGCTGACAGAACACTGCTAAGATTCAAGGATAAAGCGTAAATCTGCACAACGTACAGAAGATCAGAATAACAAGCATGATCCACAATATCTGAACTAAGCAATAACTCAGAGCTCATGTTCTAGCACTAACTTGTACATGGCCACAATACAGTAATCCAACAAACACTGAACTGAGGTTTCAGCAAGCAGCAGTAATACAAACTGCTTTATTCAACTTGAAGTGTTAGCGTATCCAAACCATAAGATGTAACACAGAACATCTAGAAAAAAAAAAATAAATCAACATTTAAGGGAGAAAAAGCTGAAAAGCTGCTTTCAGAGCTCAGTGCAGACCTGTGCACTTCGTTAAAAGATAGCACATTCACAAGTGTTTTCTGTCAGGAAGCAAAACAGGGCTGCTGCTTCGCTCATTGCCATACAAATGTCTGGTGTGGTTAAAGCTGGCAGTCTGGGTTACTGCTCATTCAGCTCAACTCACTGGAAGGTTTACTGTGCCCTGAAAGGCCTTCAGAGCTTGCTGTGTTATAGAACTGAAACATACCCCCAAAGACAGGTGACACGCTTATTAACAACCTTGAGAAAATGTTTTGAACACTACTCAAATACTTTTATACTTCCAGCTAATTACCAATAACTTACAAAATATTTAATCTGAAGTAGTATTTTACACTTCACCCTAATTATCTGGAAAGTTGCTTATAAAAAGTTCATTAAAAGGGAAGTTTAAATTTAGAAAATACTGTATTAAAAAAAAAAACACTATAGAAGTGACTTCAACACACCAAAACTAAATAAAATATGAGTTCAAAAGAGACAAAGTGCAACCCATGCAATATTTTTTTTCTGCTTTTAATTCAACTCAACCTTAACATATCCTCCTCTCGGTGATGTAGTAATGCAAACTGAGCCACTTTTCACGGTATGGAGCAGCAGAAAGCAATGACAGCAGCAAAGGCAGGCCTTGCAGTCTATCTGCTTAAAATTCACACCCTTTCACCTTGCATGTGTGTGGAAGAAGTAAGCGGAACAGAAAATCACTTCCACCTGGACCACTGCTTCTCTTTATCTGTTAAAGGCACATATATCACTCCCATCAGAGGCTTCATTTTGACACTGCCATCTTCTAGTTTGTCATACTGTTCAAGCATCTGGTTTCCCCCTGCAGGACCAACTGGTAATATCAATCTTCCGCCAGGTTTTAACTGATCTATAAGCTAGAACACAACACAGAAATTAGAATGTAACCAGCCCCTTAGAGAAGCTGGATCCAACATTACATGAACAGCTTTGCCACATTTTGTTTACTTGCTATTATGCAGTACATAACTACTTCAATTAATAAAAAACACTGAAAATGAGAGAAACAGGCAGAATTAATATTACAAAAGACATTCACAGTTATTTCATACAATTCCAAAGTAAGGTCAAATAGTTGGGTTGTGTCAGATGCAGTTTTAAGTTTCTACACAAGATGGGAAAAACATCAAAATCGTGCATTATTTTTTTATTTTACAGTAAATTCTTCTGAAAGTGCCATGTGGAACAGTCTGGTACTCATTACTGATTGGTACGGGCCCACTGTCTAACATTTTGCAGGGTAACTGACTCCAGTGCCCTCAGGATACAGTTTGACATTTGTGACATTATCTTCCTTGAATAATTTCAAATTGTCAACGCCACATGGGTTACCTGAAAGCTTTGCTTTTCTTCTGTTAATGGAACAACATTTAATGAAACCATTCTATGCGAATGTGACTGGGATAAGTGATAAGAAAGACAGTATATGAGCAAACTGCCTGGAAATTTTTTTGTTTTTAAAATTAAGAAGGTGGTTAATTACAGCCAGAAGCTGATAAAAAAATTAAAATGTGCTCTGTATTTCCAGCTAAGCACATTATTTTTCCAACAGGTCCAACGTCCCAGAACCTGGGAAACAAATTTTGTTATTCAATTATGACAAAAACAATACGTTAAGGAGAATACTCCATTATTATAGCACTGATTTATGCACCTGTCAATTTAAAATACATCCGCAGGAAAATTATTAGGACATGCACCTTTTTGTAAACCAACAAGAAACCCAATAAAGGGGAAACACCATATGTTAACACCATCCTACCCACTGATACTCCCAGCACTGCAACTCTCTGAAGTATTTTATGTTTTCAAGTATATAAAATGTTTTTTACAGCTAAAAGATTAATGAATAACACACACAAAACATAAACAGCTTACTGCTTGGGGCACAACTGGTGCTGCAGCTCCTACATGAATTGCATCATAGGGAGCTTCTTCTGCATATCCCATTCTTCCATCTCCCACTGCAAGAAAACACTTATTTTTTTTAACCTTTTCAAAGGTTTTTCAACTCAAATTCTGCTTAGTCATAGTAATACGATGAAGCCAATATAAAAATCTTAACATAGTTATAAAGTAGATGCAACAAAAACAACAACACAATAAGTAGCATAGCACATGAAATCAGAAAGCATTCCTTCATACCAAAAGCTCTTTGAGACATGTTGTACATCCAGAAGACACCCAAACATTTATGTGCCCTTTAATTCAAATGCATATGACTTTCCCCTCATTTACACTCATAGAAAATATGCTTTGCCTTGCTTTTGCTTATACTGTCCCTAAGTATAATGCAGGCCACAAGTGTCAGGCTTGAACTGAATGTCAAAAGTACATATAGGACAACTACTAAGGTGAGGAAAGGACAAATTAAGTATTCACATGGACTACACATTTATAACTGCTCTACCAGTTGGAATGGAAGACTAAGTACTCAAAGAGCTACAGAAGCAGCTGTAACTAGACGGCCATGATAACTAGAACCATTGAGATTACATTATCTGGAATTCATGCAGGTGAAGATATCAGGGGCAGTACAAAGCCAATCACACCAGCCATCTTGGCAATGGAAGGAAAAACAACCAACCTATCATCTCTCTCGCTTGACAGCAAAAGCTCAGCAAGACAAAAATATTTTATCTCCGTAGGTACTGAGTGCCACAAAACTGCTTGCAGAAAAGTGACCACGTTTTCTAACCACAATCAGAAAAGGCAAGGCATCAACACAGGGTATACAGGACACGCAATACAAGTTAAAATGTTTTCAGTGCTAAAACCCTAAGATGTAGGAAACGTAGGAAATCTAACTCTGCTCGTGTATGTGCTGGCTGTACCGACCATCTTTGATTGCATAAGATGAACTCAATGAAGCAGACAGAACTGCTTCCATTTACTCTGCTTTAAATTCCACAGGTCTGACAGGCAGCCTTCAATCCCTTTGGGGAGCAGCAACACCAGTATGACTTCCTCATTCTGGAAGCAAAGAATCAGCAAGAACTAAGCTGGAAGGAAATGGGCCCCAGAAGAGCAACCCTTTGTCTGTGCTGGGCAGACACATACTATAATGAGGAGCATCTCACTTCTGAAGACACAGCCACATACATGCACAGGACAAAGTTGTGTTTGGAAGCACCATTACAGAATTTGTCTTCATAGTGCCACACAGCAAGAGGTCTGCAAGGACCAAATGAGTTAGTCTCCATCTGTTCATTAGTCTGTAATCCAAATATGGAAATAGGGAAACCTTTTCACACACTTCCTACTGCTTCAGCTGACAACCTCAATTAAAGTAAAGACGTATAAAGAACTGAAGTAAAGCTTGAAAACAACCATTCTGAAGCTTGAGAGATATAAGTTTTTAGATGATCTAGGCCAGAGTTGCACCTCAGCTCGAACTGAAAAAATAAACTCATTGTTCAAAGCCCAATGACCTCTGCTTTGGTCACATTAAGTGACCACCTGCCATAAAAACATAAAGCAGAAAACCACACAACATCTGCTCGTGTGCTGTATGTACTAATTCAAACAGCAGGTCTATTGCTTCTATTAGCACACCACCACAGAAGGCCAGTACTAGTAAAGAGACCACGAGGCCTATGGTGGATTGGATAAAACATTAAACTCAGTGGAACAAAACTAGTTCAAAATTTACAACTAAGAAAATAAATGTCATTACTGATGGTTACTCATGTGCAAGACATTATTATTATCTATGCAGATAAAGGACTTGACCTTATTTATGTTAATCTGGCATAAATCTGTGTATTGTGTTTACGTGCCAACATTTTGGCAGCAAATGCTGGGAGGGGAAAGGTGTTACAGCTTACTTTTCACTGTACTACTCTGTTTTTAATTGGCAATACAATACTTTTCCCCAGGAAGGTTTTTCTTTGCCTATCACAGTAATCAGTAACTGATCTTTCTGTCTTTAGCTTGATCTGTGAGATTTTTCATCTGATTTTTTCCATCCGTTCTGTTGAGGAGGAGGAGTGAAAGAGCAGGTGAGCGGGACAGTCAGCCAAATCTGAGTCAGTCACTACAATGTGATATCCCAAACTACCACAGAATTTGAAGGAAAATGAAGTTAAAAGGAATGTCTTTAATCACTGACTGTGTGTCACAAGACAGCTTAGAACCTGAATTAAGATTTGAAAAATTAAGTGAATATGGTATCCACAGTATTTAGATCAAACCAATAAGAAGTTCAGTTAAAGTTGGGCTTTACACTGTGTTTTCTCTGGAGTCCTTTAGAAATAAAAGAAGCAAATGATACTAAATCATGAATTCATATTCAGTGAGTGCAAAAGTTTCAGTTATCAGTCAAGAAGAAAAAGCAAGACAGATTATGAAGATAATAATCTTCTGCTCAGCGCAAGTGTAAGTTTGGGGTTTCCTGTCTTAGGACTAAGCTTTGACTTCTGAAGGTCAGCTACAATCATTAGAGACTCATAAAAAGGCTGAAAAAATTGGAAGTTCTCCACCTCTGTTAGAAGCTGGAACCTTGACTTTTTGCCTTCCATAAAAATCGCAAGAGAAAAATTACATGGTGACCATGGCAGGAACACCTGGACAGCACTCTGAAACAGTTAAAATCAGAGGTCTATAGTCCTTCATATCAGGTCCTGAAGCAAGACCCTGTGTGCACACTCTACACCCAAAGCTTACAGGTAAGACAGCACACTTCCCCAGTAGCTGAGGTGCCCCTTAAAGTGCTTTCTTCCTCCACATTGCAAATTCTGGGCAGCACAAGCTCCTCCTCCACAACTTGGAGGACGTCAAGCACAAACCACCAATGGTTCAAGAGAACTCATGCTTATGGACCACCACTTTCATTACACAGGGAGACATGCATTCTCTTTGATTCATCAGCAGGTGCTACATACAAGCCCCAGTCTCCAATACTGACAGCAATTAATCACTGGTAAGTTGCCTTCTGAAGAAGAAAGCACACACTCTCAGACTTAAACACACTTTGTGTCCCGCCTAGAAAAGCCTAAGAAAATGATCTCTGCACATTGCATCGCTGACAGCAGTAGAAAGAATGACATCTAAAGCATTTCCTGTTAGAATCAATAGCCCAAAACAAAGTGACATCTTCAGGCACATCTCCACTCACAATCGTAGAATACCCCAAGTCAAAAGGGACCCATAAGGATCACCAAGTCCAACTCCAGTGTGAACATACTTCCAGATATTCAGAGGACAACTATTTTTTTCTTGTTTTTTAACGACAGCATTCATGTATTCATTGTGATCCAAATTGTTACTTTATTCAGTTTCCAACGGGAAGTGGTTCAAATTCTGAGCGTGCACTCACAGCTTAAAAAATGTCATCCATCCTACTCAAATTTCCCCTAACACGCAGCTTGTTAATGAACTAAAATAATGACAGGGCAGAGGGGAAATCATTACTTTCTGACATGAAAGGGTTTTGTACTTTCTTTTTGAACCTAGATCTGATCTGCTTATAATGGTACTCAAGCCTTCAGCGCCTCTACACGGACCCGTTTCACAGAGAACTGCAGCATGAGCACAGAACAGAAGAAAATTACTTCACTGTGCTTAGAGGAATCTTATGTCTGCATCAGCAAACATGAAGTACAACAGTAGTAAATCCATGCAGCAAGACCGTTTGTGCTCAGGACCTACTGTGTGTGCAACATACGCATTTCAGAATGACTGCTCTGGTCTAGTTCTAGTCTTTATGTGACCACATTCTCAGAGCACTTCATCCAGTATAGTTTCATCCAAAAAGAATCAGTTTGTGCTCTCCATGGGTGCTTTCATGGGAACTCAGGAAGGTAAGTGGAAACGGTTCAGAGATTCACCTCAAAAGGCACCCTCCTGACAAAACTCTACCTGCACTCCACAAATTCACCCACACATACCCCAGTGATACCTATTCCCCCAGCCTGCAGGGCAGCTGTGTTGAAAAATAACACTGATGTTTCTGAAAGGCCATTACAGCCAACCTGAGGTGCAACAAAATGTTTCAAACATGCCTGTCAAACATTATCCAATGACTTCATTTGTCTTAATTCATACAGCTCCCACCACCAACTAAACCTGTCTTTTCAAGTACTTTTTGTTGGTTTTAAACAGCTCTAATTCTAAGCTGCACATCTAGCTCCCAGCACAGCTGAAGCATTATTATTTTCCATCTAGTTCACACACCTGCTACTCCTCCCCCCCGTATTTAATACACCTCCTAACAGGAGCATTTAGAAGTCTCTTAGTCATGCTACTACACAGATGTACTATCAGTGACGACATTTACTTACAACTCCAGATTCCAGAGATCATCAGTTTGTTTCAGGTATAACACTTAAGTCAATTTGCCCTTGTACAGCACTAATAGAAGTTATCCCCTAATCTCCTCTCTCGATCCTCACTCAGTTATGACTTTTTTTCAAGAAATGTAAGGCATAAGTGTTCTCAGTCAGTAAAATTGTATAAAATAGTGTCCAAGTACATGTGTTGATGTGCTTATTACAAAAAGATTTTGAAAGTCCATCTTGCATGGAAAAAAATAAAACAAATCCAAGAACCCAAGCAGAAGAAACTAAGAGCTGAACAACACAAACCATAATAATATTCCCAAGCACTTTTGAAAGCCCCAAAATAACTTCAACTTTTTTAAACTACACCAAAGGAATGATGATAATGAAGGAAATGCTTTCCTCCTGCCAGTTTCGTTTCTACTGAGAAAAACAGGTACCTTAATCCCTTTAGACATATACGTAACACAAATATGAATTCACTCTCCTTGTATAATTTTAGCATTATTTCTCCTGATTTAAGCTAGTGTGCATCCAATAATCACTTCCCTACAACAAAAGCATTGTTATTTTTAAAAACAAGTGATGTGTATTACCAATCCAGTACTTTTTCTGCTCAACTCTTTGCTTGCAGCTTTCTCGATTACTATATCAGAAGTACAAATGCTCAGTTAAAGTGATCAAATTTAGATGACAACACATTCATTTAGAAGTTGTGCACTGAGGCCCAATTTTAAAAAGCAAACATAATGTGACAGCTTCAGCATGAAAAGTATTTTCATCAAAAAAAAATACCTACACGTCGAGCTTCCATAACAGAATGAGTACATATTCCTTAAGATTACCAGAAGCCATATTTTCAAAAGGGTACAAAGATGATATTTTTCAAAGGCCAAAAGAATTGGCTCTTCCTTCCTTAGTTAACTGGCCCTTCTTTCTTTGGTTTAACTTTTTATATCAGAATATTTACTCACATTCAAATTCTAGTCACTTTCAACCAGCTGTTAGAAAGAATACCAGTTTAATTATTAAGTATATCAGAGTTTGATGCTCACCAATCAGTTTCACTCTTCCTGAAGACAGCAATGTGGGATCGTCTTTTTTGACATTATTTATTGAGTCATCTACTAGTTCTTTGATATGATCAATTCCTACAACTTGTCCTTTGGGACCAACCTGAAATAAAAATATACAGTTGAATAATTCCCGCTAATTACCGTTCACTTATAGAATCAGAATTTCCATTCTCCTCAGCCCATTTCTCTAAAATAAAAACAAACCAGCAAAGTAATAGCATACCTTCCCAATGCTACCAAAACTATCACTTAGAATTACACATTCTGACTGCTAGAAGCAAACACTAACTAAAGCTTGCCAGATAAGACTTATGTTTGTTACAGTAAAATTTCTAACAATCAATTCAGTCAATTTAAAATATAAGAGAGGATCGTTCCTCTGAATTTTTAGAAGTCAAATTATATCATGAGTATATGTATTACACTCAGTAAGAGGCAAGGATTTCAAGGACAAAGACTGGAATTATTTCCATTCCAAGTAAACTTAATTACATTGAGAGTTGTTTGTTTGTTTGTTTGCTCCAGAAGTTTCCCTACTGGAATTGTCTTCATTCCAGAAAACATATTTCAGTTTCTGAGAGAGAAGAATCCAAATCTTAGAATAAGATAATCTTTACCAAGATCCAGTTCAAAGAACATAATAGCAAACTATGTCATGACAGCCCATTTTGTCACATAACTCTGTCTTTTAATGGTCACATTTGAATGTGTAGGTAATGTTTCTGTACCTTTCATTTTAATCTTTCTAAGACATGAAAAGAAAGATTCCATCATAGTAATAATCAGCTTTTATGTTTCATTATGGGTAAAGTCCTACATTAAAAACACAGAAAGAGCAGGACTACCTCTTCTGTTTCAATTGGAACAAGATTGGCCTCACACATGAAAAAGAACAAGACACATGGCAAGTTTTCACGGCAACAGCCACAGGCTACTATCTGCGTGAACGTACCAAAAGCTGGCAAGATATCCAGCCTAGGCCCTTCAGAGTAACGTCACAGAAATCAAGGTTTAACAAAATGATCATAGTATGAAATAGCCTGATTTAAATTAACAGCACCTTCAGCAGCATGCCATGGTCTATTATGCTAATTGATGAATATTCATCAACCTAGATAACTCGTGTCTACTGTCCTGGAACTTCAAAGTGTACATTATCAAGGCAATAATACTGAAAAATATTATTTTTCAATAATATTTTTTGAAAAATATTTGGGGTTTTCGTTATTTTATTTTTTTTAAACAAATACACTCTGCTTTTTTTTTTTTTTTTTAATAATTCCAGTGCACAGAGTTCATTTCACTTGCCACCAGCCTTTAAAAGTGGATAAAGTTACCTGTGAGGCATACAGTTTAGTAAGTCTGTGATAGCAGTTTAACAATTAAAAAAAAAAAAAACCTCACACACTAAAGTAAATACAAGGTTCTTTAGGAATGCTACAAACTAGACCACTCTCACAGGAGTCAAGCTATCATGACATCAACACACACTCAGGAGCTCATGCCACAAACACCACATGTTCATTCTAGATCTCAAGCAGACTGAGAAGTATGTCCAGTAAGTGCACCTCCAACTGAACTCTGACAGGAAAAGGCTAACAAAAGCTTGAAAATACATTATTTGGAACGGTCAGAGCAGTATATACTTCAATCTACATCCATTCAAGTGGATGAAGTGAGATCTATCAAATAGAGCAAAAGCATTTCTTCAACATGCTCCACAAAACACGTGTCTGTAGTATGGCATTCTACAGCATACCACCAAGAAGGAAATTTCGTCGGAATTCAGAACATTCACATGATGATAAAAAGTGTGGTTAAGCTTAGCAGAACTGAAAAGGGATTTCCTTTTTGTGATAACGCTGGCTTTTCTGCATATTTTCTCAGCTCTTCTCATATAATTGTTTTAAAAGAAAAAAAGAAATGCACAACCACGTGTCACACACGTCTTATTTAACATGGCCATTTTATGCATTCATCGTTTCTAATGACTAAACACATCTTTGATGAAAACATTAACACTTGTAGGATTCAAGTTCCTTACGCATGGTACTAGCACTTGATTATCTAAATTAGACTGACTATGAAGTTAGACTAGAAATAATAGGTAGTAAGTAGAGAAATGACATAAGATCTCCTGTAGGCAGCAGCTTGATCAACTTATTTCACTTTTTTATTCTTTACTTTTATTGTGGCAGTTAGCATTTTTAAAAAAAAGCGTACACTTTCACTAGCATATTATTGGATCCTAAACATTCCTATCTAGCTCTTAATACAAGAAATGAAGATTCAACAGATCAGTACTTGAAAACAGCAAAAATTCAGTAATAAAAGAACAAATGAGAATTTGTTATGTGCATCACCATATTCCAAATTGAACTCTGAAAGAGAAAAAAATAACCAGGTTGGCAGTTTAGTGAAGGTCCCTGCTAGTTATAAAGTAAAGCCCTACAACAGAGAAGATCTGATCATATTCCACCACATCAATCAGACAGAAAAACCTGTAGTTACAGCCACCATAAAACAATATTTTTCATCTTTTTTCTCTTGATGTAAAATAGGACAGACTTGATGAGAACTCCTTAAGAATACGCTGAACAATGTGATACGAAGTTACTTGGAAAAGATGCAAAAAGAATATAAATCAGTACTAATTTTGAAAGAGATGATATAGATACTTGCACTGATATTTTGGCAATACAAGTTTTTGAAACTAATGTCTTTTTTTTTTTCCTATTTTATACACAGATATATAACTAACCTGTGGAAATAGGATTCTTTCAGGTCTCATTAAGCTCTCATACAGCAGAAAAGAAAAAGATGATTATCACAGTAAGAACGTTCACAGCCACACAAGATTAAAATTGGCCTAAGTGAGACAAATACCACCGTCCTTCAAGTTATACAGCGACCACTAAATCACAAGAAAACTTCCCATCAAGGCAGTTTCTTCGCCACCAAAGGATTTACCAGACCCAAGCATCAAGTACCAACATGATCAGAAACGCATACTAGGCACACCCAGGAGTAGTCCGTTTTCTGTGTATCCTGTTTCAGCCCACCGTAAGAAGCACACTTCTACCTTTGTCTTTAATTCAGTCACACGCTACAGTTCAAACAGTTTTGATGGACCAGTGACTGAACTAGATTTCTTACCATCCGTGAAAAGCATGCCGTAAGGATTCCACTTCCAGATCCCACATCAAGTGCTTTGGCTCCTTCATGTAACTGATCAGACAGAAGTTCAAGAGCATACGCGTGCTAAGGGAAGGAGACAGAAAATTTCAGTTTCTTCAGTGTTCTGTGGCAATGCACAGAAGATCAGACCAAGAAATTTCAGAGTTATGTTTTTATTACATAAAACCAGCACAGGGGTGGTAGAATTAGCTGTATGATATAATCACCATTACTTCTTTTACTTCAACTTTTTTTTCTTGTTTGTGGAAAGACAATTGAATGAATTCAATGCCCTTCAGGTCTGGTGGTTCTCAGTGTTCTGGTGGATACAAACCTAAAAGAATTTGCCATACCATTACGCTATGTACATTGGAATACTCTGAGACAGAAGCTAGCTTTAGAGGATAAAAGAAATGTGATACAGTAGTTAACGCTGCCTGCACACAGCTACTCAAGAACAAAAAAAGGTGGCTTTCACAAAAGCTGACATTGAAAATATTCACATACGAAACCTTAATAGTCTACAGACACGTCATTAGCTGCTGCTTTGCTTGCTTACACAGTCGATCAGTATACAAACTAAGCTTGTCTTATGCCAATTAATTAATTATTGAGACTAACAGAGTTGTTAGTTTAACCTCATCTTCTAGAACAGAGAAGATTACTCTGGGAAATACTGAAAGGCAATTAAAGAACAGTGAAATTATCAGGCATAGTCAACACAGGTTCATGCAGAGAAAAGTCCTGCCTTAGTAAACTGATCTCTTTCTTTGTTAAGGTCACCTGGTTGGTGGATGAAAGGAAGACAACGGACAGTCCACCTGAATTTCAGTAAGGCCTTTGATACCATTCCTTACAGCATTCTTCTGGACAAAATGTACAGCTGAGAAATAAACAAGTTCATGCAATGAACTGGCTCAATAGTAGAGCTCAAAGGGTTGTATTGTTCCAGGCAACATCAGGCTAGCAGTCAGTCACTAGCGGCATTCCCCAGGGATCAATTCTAAACCCGGTTCAGTTCAATATTTTTATCAATGGTCTGAATGCAGGAGTGGTGTGCATCCTCTGCAAGCTGTCAGATGATACTAAACTGGGAGCTGCTGCTGATTCTCTCAGGGGGATGAGAGCCCTTGCAAAAGGACCTAGGTAGATTGGAGCAGTGGGCAACCAGCAACAGAATGAAGTTCAACAAAGGAAAATGCTAACTGCTATAGGTGCAATGCAGTAATACCAAATACTGGTACAGACTGGGAGATGAGTGGCTGGAGAGGAGCTCAGCAGAAAGGGACCTGAGGCTGCTGGTAACAGCAGGTTCAGCATGAGCCAGCAGGGTGCTCTGGCAGACAAGAGAGCAAACTGCATTCTGGGGTGCATTAAACACAGGATAGCCAGTCAGCCAAAAGAGGTAGTGCTGCCTCCTCTTGAATACCGTGTGCAGTTCTGGCCTCCACAATATAAAAAGGATGTTAGGATATCTGAAATTGTCATCAGGAGGGGAACAAAGCTGGTAACAGGGCTGGAAGACATGTCCTATGAGGAAAGGATAAGGAAGGACACCTGAGTTGTCCAGCCTGGAGAAAAGGAGACCAAGAGGTGACCTCCTTACTCTCTGCAAGTTATCGAGGAGAAGAAGGTGAGAGGGAGGTGCTAGACTCTTCTCTTCCTTTAGGACCCATAGAAAGAGCACAAATCTGCACCAGGAGAGGTTAAAAAAAAAATTTCTTCACCATGAAGATGGTCAACAACTGGAACAGGCTTCCTAGAGAGGTGGTTGATGCCCCACGTCTCTTAGTGCTCAAGAGATACTATTTAGATAAAGCTGTTAATAATGTTTTAACTTTTGGTTAGCCCTGAAGTATTTGGACAGTCAGAATAGATGATCTTTGTTAAGGCTCTCCCAACTGAATCACTCTAACTCTAGTTCTTTAACGTTTCACAGACAGCTATTATCACACTTTTGCAGGTTATTCCCCTGATGGACACAACTTGTCACTTGCCTCCACCTCGAGTCACTGACCGCAACCCTCTGCAACCCTCCAACCAATTCCTTATCCACTGTATAGTCCACAATTTCAATTCATCACTCTCCTATTCAGAGATAACAACATGGTACAGAACCACGACAAAGAACATGCAGCAGATCAGGTAGATTACATCATTAAGTCTTCCCTTGACAAAAGATACAGTCAATCCACCACAGAATGGAAATGTTCCAGTGCTTGACTATCTTCAGTGTGATTTCATCCCAATAGAATCGAATCAGAATTTCCCACATTGCATTGTTTGTCCACTGTCCCACATTCTATCACTGTGCATCTGCAGGAAAACTCTGCACCATCCTATTAAGTAGTTCACAACCACGTTACTGTCATCAACTCCTGGTTAAATTTGTCGGGATAAATATTTTTAATTTGGGAACATTTGCATCATCATAAAATCATCTACACAAGTTTAAAGCATACCATATGTGGAGCGCTGATTGTTGCTTGGAAGCCTGTAAAACAAGAAAACAGAAGAAGATTTGATAGTTATTCAGACCATCATTATTCATCTTGACTGCAAAATGCACTATCTTTGCTGTTAGCCTCATTCAGGACATCAGAAGCACACTAATGGTTATGTAAGTATACTACTTCAGAAGTGAGTTAAGTACATCATCTGTGAGCTATGCCTCCTTAACTCTGAACAGGAAAAAAAAAAAACAGTTCTATACTTGACCTCAGTTACAATTTCCGTTTTGTCACTCTATTTCCTTGGTTTCATTAAGTACGTTGAATACAGATGAGCTATGTTTCCCATAATAACTTAATTTCCATCCCCCCCCCCCATCCCCTTTTCAGGGCCTTATATAAAAACCCAGATTTGTTAGTGATTTTTCATGATAGGGACCTCTGGAGACAAGGACTTTTTTCTTCCTCCCAGACAGCATGTAAACCTAGGAATACAGAGTTTTTCCTCTGGAAATATACAAATTTGAGTACATCTAATAAAACTTGTTTGTTTTAAAATATACCTACACAAATAAAATCCAATTACTATTCACGATGTTCATAATCCAGGGTAGGAGGGAAAGGGGAAGAAAAAATAATAAAGAAAAAAAAAAAGTACATCAATTCAACTTGTTCTCCTGCCTTAGGATGATAAAACTAAGATCTGAATGAGAAATTAAAGTGTTCTAAACAACCATCCTATCAACAGATCCTCCCATTTGAAGCCTATTTTTGAATAAAAACCATTTTGTGTAAAAATATGAAAAACACGATACGGATATCAAATGAACCATTTCTATAGACAGAGAGACTGTTCCTAAGGTAAACTGGATACAAGTGGTTTATAAGTACTTAATTATCAGCCGCACCACTTCAAATTACTCTAGTATAAATATATATATAAATATTTAAATATATATATATAGAAATGCTTACACATTAATACTGGCCAAAAAAAACCCAATCTACTCGATGTATCCAAGTATGCCAATTGTATTCCATGAACTCTAAATGTGTAGTTAAAGGAGACTGAATAAACTGATAAAGAGCTAAGATGCTTCCAAATATAAAAATAAGTCTGCACATCTATTACAAAGGCAGTCACTGCCACACAAATTAGGACAGAGCATTTTACAGAAACCGACTTACCTATAGATTGTGGAGAATCCATATAAGGGTTGTATTTTGCATAGTGGCATCGGTCTGTAGCCAGCATTACTTCAAATACCTTGTCTGATTTGATTATTCCATTTTCTATAAATAAAACAAATTACATTGAGGGCACTGTTTCTGTTCTGCTAGGCAAGAGCACGTAAAATACATTAATATACTCCTAACATCAGAAAACATGCTACCTTACTCTCATCCTCATCATTCTCAGAAGTCAAGCTATGACACGTTGGTCAAACACTGCTTAAGACAGTGAATCACAAGGAAGACTCTCCCAGAGTCTTCCCAGAAAACAGATGGCTTTCTGAAACAACAGAGATCATTTGTCAAGATCAAACTCCTAAAGAAGCTCAGCTTCATGCACAGCTTTGATTTTCCTGAGAACATACTGAATTAGAAATTCCTATTACTCTATACAAAAAACAAGATTTACTCAAGTTATTCAAGTGATCGACTACTGAAAAATATACAACAGCAGGTTAGCAGAAGTCATGGCGTCCCTGCTCAGTATTATTTTCAAGCTCTGTTTCAATACAGTGTTGGCAAAAGAAAAAAGTCCCTTGTGAAGTAACTACTACAGAATGAGAATTCTTATGATGGGACAGGCTGAGACCTAAGATTTTTTGCATCAAAACACTCTGAATCTGTTTGCTCTTAAAAATAGAGGGTACATATAAAAGAAACACTCTGCAGTGAAGTTACTTTTTTTCTTTTCAACTCTTACAGATGTAAATTCTGATGAGATACTTAAAAGCAACAGAAAGCTTTAGAAAACAAATAGGAGAAGCTAAATAATCACTTTCATTAAAAGATCCAGTATGAACTCCAAATAATGGATATTGCAATGATGGAAGCTTTACTAAGTAGCTTACCAACTGCTATCTTTATTGTAAAGCTTTACTAAAAGAAAATAATAATTTGAGTGCTTTCAAAATCGAACTCAAAATGCAGTAATATTAAAGTAAGATTTGTCAGCTCTTTAAAGATTGTCTTAATTGAAGTCGCATCACTTCTAGAGAACTACCAACACTAAGACATCTGTGGCTAGACTACAGCTAACTTTTGCAAAGGCTTCCGTGACTTTTCACAGTATGCTCCCATCAACTGTTATCAAACACGGTTGTGGGTTTTTTGTGGCTTTGTTTTTTTCTTCCTCAACACTCATCCTCAGTATCCAGTATATGGGTCCAGTTTCATCGGCCTTTATAACGGAGAAAACTGACTCCCATGCTCTTTGTTACGAAGACAAAGAATCAGTTGAAAATGTGATAGCAATACACCATCTAATTATTAAGGAAAATAGCAATGCTTTACAAAAAAAATTCATAAATAATGTTTTTATCTGATAAACCCTAGAAAAAGCAAAAGCTCCCTGCAATTTGCATACATTACACATCTCTTGTGCTTTGACTTCATTTAGAACTTCATGCTACAGGTCTTAGAGGAAACCCCTCGTTCCAATTTGTTTTTTAATCTGACAGACAATAAGTATTTGCAGCAGCAGTTCAAAAGTTGACATCTTTGCCAACCTTGGTGATTCTATACTAAGCGCCAAAAATTTAAATTACTCAATACCACACTAGCACAGTGTAAGATAATCATGAGGAAGATCCAGGGACCTACAGGCCTGACCTTGGTGCCAGGAAAGGTCATGGAGTAGGCGAACTTAAGGGAGATTGCACAATGTGGAGGACACCTAGGGAAGCAGATTCAGTCAGCATAGGTTCATGGAAAGCAGGTCCTGCCTGAATCAACCTGATCTGCTTTTATGACTGAGTGACTCACTTGGTGGATGAGGGAAAGGCTATTAATATAGTCTACCTAGACTTCAGCAGAGCCTTTGACACCATCTCCCACAGTATTCTCCTGGGCAAGCTAGCAGCCCATGTCTTGGACAGATACACTCATTGCTGGGTAAAGAATTTGCTGGAGGGCCAAGCCCAGAGGGTGGTGATAAATGGATTTAAAGCCAGCTGGTGACTGGACACCAGTGGTGTTCCCCAAGGAATTAGGCCTGCTCTGTTCAATATTTTTAATAATCATGAGATGAGGGGACTGAGTACATCCTCAGTAAGTCTGCAGCTGACATCGAGCTGGGGGAAAGCACTGATCTGCCTGGGGGTAGGAAGGCCCTATAGAGGGATCAGGACAGGCTGGATACCTGGACTGAAGTCAACAGGATGAAGTTCAACATGACCAAGTGCCAGGTCCTGCACTTTGGCCACAACAACCCCAGGTAATGCTATGGGTTTCAGGCAGAGTGGCTGGAAGAACGCGTGGAAAAAATGGACCAGAAGATGTTGGTCAACACTCAGCTGAACATGATCCAGCAGTTTGCCCAGGTGGTCAATATGCCAACGGCATCCTGGCTTGTATTAGAAATAGTGCAGCCAGCAGGAACAGGAAGGCAATCATCCCCCTGTGGGCAATCCCTCCAGTGAGGCTAAACCTCAAGTACTGTGTTCAGTTTCGGGCCTTTTTAAAGGTCCTGTTTAAAGTTTAAAGGTCCTGGAGCGTGTCTAGAGAAGGGCAACAAAGTTGGTGAAGGATCTGGAGCGCAACTGTTAAGAGGAGTGGCTGAGGGAACTGGGATTGTTCAGTCTGGAGGAGGCTCAGGAGAGACCTTATTACTCTTGCTCTCTACAATTGCCTGAAAGGAAATTGTGGTGAGGTGGGGTCAACCTCTTCTCCTGCAAAACTAGCAATGGGACAAGAGGGAATGGCCTCAATTTGTGCCAGGTAAGATTCAAGATGGATATGAGGAAAAATTTCTTTTCCAAAAGAGTGGTCAGGCAGTGGCACAGGCTGCCCAGAGAGGTGGTGGAGTCACCATCCCTGCAGGTGTTCAAGAAACATTTAGATGTTCTAAGGGACACAGTTCCGTGAGGAAATATTGGTGGTATGTGGATGGTTGGACTGGATGATATTGGAGGTCTTTTCCCACCTTGGTGATTATATGATTCTATACTATAAGAAAAAATAAAAAGACGAGCTCATTCAATCGCTTGAAATCAGCTACATATCAGTCCTTGGAACTAAGCTAAGAAGAAAAAAATATATACATACATGTACATATATAGTTAGCATCTCATTAGATATCACCAAGAAAGTAGCTTTTCTAAAATAAGCATCCCTAAAAAAGAGAGGCAGCAAAGCCAATTATAACAGGAATAAAAAGTTCTGGGGGGAAGAGGAAGATAAAAGCACACAGCTGAAAAGCATTCAGGAAAAATCTAAACTAGATATTTACTCCCTCATGATACATTGTGAAGACAGATGCATAGGTAACCATCTGTTCTTTCCTTTTGCACAGAGAATAAACAGATGAAGCTTTCAGCCTGAAAGAGCTGACAAATGTCTCAAGGGAGGCCCGGCGATTGGGCAGACAACCTCCCACAGTTTTTAGGGGACCCTCTCTATAATTCCTGAACTGCAAGATTTTTTTCAAACCTCTTATTTCACACTACACTGCGATCTGACCTGCTGCAGAACTCCCCTTTTTTCCTTTTACAGAACTGTATGCCAGCAACTTCTCTCATCTGCTCTTGTCAGCTTTCTACTTAAAGCATCACTAATTAAATTTCCTTCTCAGCATTTACAAGTTTTCTTCTGCCCATATTATATTACTTTTCTTGCACATTTTATCCGCTCTTCCCCCTATCCTGCTTTATCAGGCTTTAAGTGCTCCTTGGATATTTGTACAAAATAAAATTCCAAATTCTGTTGCAGCACAAGTATAACAGGGCATTATATTATCCCCCACGGGAAAAAAAAAAAAAAACTGCTTTCCAAACTTCTTTGCTTGTTTGGAGAATACCAAAGAGCACGCTAAACAAACACACGCTCTTATAAGTGCTATTCGGTCCTAGACAGAAGTAATAAAACTTAGGAGGTAATTAAGAAAAGCAATCAAGATCTAAACAGTAAAGTTAATATTTACTTTGTAGTATTTTTCCCTGTGTTGATAACAAATAGACTTCTCCCTAGAATCATGTTTAAATATAGAGAAACATAGCAACTTTAAAGTTGCTTTTACTCCAATGAAAGCCCCTCCTTTTCAGCAGAAGTCAGCCCCAAGAAGACAACAAATATCTTAATTCCATCTGGAAAGAATTTCCTATTAATTCACAATCTGATAAGAAAACACATATCACCTAAAAAAAAAAAAAAAGCCAATGCAGAGATAGCATTCTAATTTCACGCTACCTTTAAATGAAAAAAAAAAGAAAAAGTTATTTATTATAAAATTCCAAAGCAAAATGTTTTCTAAAGCTATACAACACAGAAAAATCATTTACAGTTGAGTATATAGAGGTTGATTTTCCTTTCCAATGATTAGCATGCACTGACTTGCAAGTTGAACAAACTGCTCAGCTTCAAGATATTCATAATCAGTACAAAAAACAAGGCACATTTTAAATTATTTACTGCTCACAAGCAAATGCAAATATGCAAACAGACTAGTTGAGAGCTTAAAATAAAATGTAAGCTCTATTTATTAGCGATACGAGCACAAGTCAAAATCCAAAGGGACAAAGCCAAAAAGTAACTACTAAGAAGAAAAGCACAGCCTGCAGAGTTCAAAAGTTATTTTGTGCAAAAGCTGCAGCACCAACAACTTGACATAATTGGAGCATGTTTTGAAAACTCTAGTCTGCTTCTTTTCCATGAATAACACGGTGGAAACAGGAAAAGAGCTCACACAGCAGTCCTTGGGTTTGAAGGTGAATATTACTGATGTTCAATGTAACCTGGGAAACCAGGCAGTTGAATGTTGGAGAGCAGTGAAAAAGAGCTGAAAGCTTGGAAAGACAAGATGGATTTGCAGTGAGTAAACAACTCAACTTCTCCTTTTATTGAACAACAGATCTTCAGTGAAGTTATCTTCAAAAGATCTGCCTACATGAATGATTAATCCTGATCATTGATCAGTCAAGTTTACAACGTCTCCAAACATTCTAGGAGACAACGCACACACGCTAACACTAGTTTCTAGATCATAGAATATCCCGAGTTGGAAGACCCACAAGGATTGCAGCCCCTGGCTCCACACAGCACCCCCCACTGTTCCAACTACATCTGAAAGCGGAGTCCAAATGCACCTTTAACTCTGACACTTGGGGCCAACTCAGAGACTCAGCCATTTCTCACACACCTTGACCTTCAGACCCTCTCCCATGTTTGTAGCTCTCCTGTGGAGGCTCTCTGACAGTCTGATGTTCTTTTACTGCGGGACCCAAACCTGCACAGTGTGCTTGAGGTGAGGCTAGCACACAAGCAGACAACACAAGTCTTAAACGGTCCTGCTGCAGTGGTCTGCCACAGCTGAGTAACAGCTGCTCAAACACCCTATTTCTAGTTTACATGAACAACATGATCTAGATGCCAAAACTGTTTACAGCGGGACTCTTTTCAGTATCCACATGCTTTTTTTTTTCCACTGATTACCTTTACCATAGCCACTGCAAAGTAACTTCACTTACAGAGACAACCTCTCTATTTAACAGCGACATATCTAACATCATAAAGAAGTCTTAAAATTTGATGCAAAGAAAATACAGTGCTGTACACCAAAAGATGAAATCAAGTAGATTGAGATTACTCAAGTGACAACGGTTTCAGATGTCACTACCTGAACCAGACAAACCACCTCGCTACTTTTAGATGGAAAGTGGGCTGGATGAGAACCACCTTCACTTTCAAACAACGGAAAGCTGGTTGGTTCTAAATAGTTCACCAACACTTGGAATCCTTTTGCTGGGGAGAAGAAAAAGATCGGAAGGAATTCTAGATAATAATTCAGAAAGCACTGTAAGCTTTCTCTGTAAACCATGAACAAGAAGACGGCACTTCTAGCACAAAATGACGGATCAGCACCCTGAGACCCAACAGAGGACACTGGCACCAAAGCATGCAAAGTTCTTTGCGCTAAAGAAACCAAGCACGCGCTCGCAAATAAGTGTTTTTTAATCCATTCATACATACAAATCTCTTGGTGCTTCGCTGACACTCACAGAGCACCTGCCTCAAACATTCAGCTCCTGGTCTACTATCAGTGTGACAAGGCTTAGAAATGACTCATTATTCAAACAGAATATTGTATATCACTCACAGGAAGAAATCAGTTCAGAGATAGAATGATGACAAAAATGCTGAGGAAAGAAAGGGATGAATAGAGCTAGTCTTGGAATCCAGAAATAAACATTGTAGATGTAAATCCACACAGGTTTAATACAACAAACAAATACAGATTCTCAAGATCTAGTTAAGTGCAAACATACCTTCAAAAATTTCACTTCTATTCTACAGGAGTACTCCATTTCTGTTCAGTAATTATTATTTTCAAGCCAACCTACCCATTTTGGTATCACACATAACCAGCTCTCTATTCATTTTCATGGATCTGAAAGTCTGCAAATAACTAATTTAGGCATATTTAACTACAGCTTCCAGGCAGGGAGAACAATACAGCTACTGTTGCAAAGTAAGTATCAACAAGATAAAGGCAGGTTACTTCTCTGCTTACAGCACTACTGCGTATCTTTACTACAAAACACACCACAGTCACGTTTATTGAATCTCTGTGTTAATCTCGATCTGTATCAGTATCCAAGTGAAGAAGCTGTTGAGAACGCATGAAAGAACGAAGTGAATGAAGTTGGATCCAGTCTCCAAGAGCACACAACAGTGCTTTCCAATACATTTTGACAGCCTGAGCGTGGGAGATCTCACCTGTAAAAGCACATTTTATCCCTCCAGATTTCAGAGGGCTGAGCTCCACCTAGAAGTCACACAGGATGTCAAAACTAAAGAGCTCAATACAAAGTGGCAAAACCATCAGCAATAATAAAAAACTATTATGATAAACTTAGCTGGACAGGTAGGGAGCTTTCCTCATAGCAAGGCTTCATCAGTAGCTTTAATGGATCACAAAAGAGCAGCAGCTGCTGAGTACCTTATGCCGTAAGGGGCAGATTCCATGCGGCATCTCTGCTCACCCGCTTTCACAAAAAGTAATGCTGTCAAAACTAGCAGCTGTATCACGTTAGTTGTTGTTTACTTTGAAAGCAGTCTCATTAAGACAGCCACTAAGTACAATGCGAAAGCTAAGGGAAGATCAGTGTTTGACTGTTCTTCTAGTCAAACTCCTAGGGCATCCAGGGATGATTCACACTTCTGAACTAACTACCTCTCCGATGATAAAATCTGTCTTAGAAGACTTGTGAAAGAACAGCAGAATACAGTTCCTACAGTGCCTACTGCTCTGTGGTAACTCCATTAAGGAGGAGCACCAAGCTGACACTCCTAAAAGCCACAAGAAAGCCAACCACTGTGCTAAGCACAAAGCACTCTACAGCCTGCACCACTGGCTCAAGCTAAAGAGACAGGTATATATAACAGAGCAGTATCTACTGACTGTAAAGCAAAGAACCAAGATGCAAAATGACAGAAGGCCCTCACACTAGCAGGAACAAAGAACTTCCGAAGTTGCATTTGTATGATCACCTCTTTTAGTATTTGACAGTACAAGCATTTAAACCCATTTCGTGCTCAAGTTCAACGTTATGTTTTCAGACTCCGGAACCTGAATGCAACTCAAGGCAACTCAGGAAAGACATCACTCCAAAAAATTATTGGGCTCCGTCTCTGAAAAAGTTTACTGTGTTTTTGCCAAAGCTTGATTACTCAAATCAAAATTAGAAGCATTAAAAGAGTGAACCTTGTGATTAAAAAAAAAACAAAAACAAAAAAACCCTCAAGATTTTCTTCTTTTTACTTTAAACACTATCATCATAACACTAACAAACATGGCTTTGAGGTGCTACATCCCATAAACAACCATTCAAAAGAACACCAGTGTTATGTAGTCTATTCCCAGTCTTACTAACAAATTCTTAGGGAACATTCCGTGCTATGCCGAGGTGAAATAACAGCAGCATTTCAATAAAGGCTTGGAGCTGTACTGAAACTAAAACATACCAGATTTTCACTTTTTAACATGCCCACAAGCAACAGTAATCACCTGCAAGGGATAGATTCACAAAAATTATTCCCATTCTGCCATGGATTATCAGGCAGCTTCAGACTACCACTAAAGCTGTGTTATGCCCTTAAGCCCAACCAGACACAATACACACCTTCAACCAAGCAAAAGTACACAACATTTCTAAATTAAAATGACTGATTCTGAAGTGTTGTGATATAAACAGGCAGCCAGAAACATACTCTTTCCCCCTCCCCCCAGACCTGTATGTCTGAGGATTTGGACTTTGTAGCCCTGAATGCTGGGGTGTCAGAGGAAAGAAGGGGGTATGTTCCTACCATTACATCAGCACTCTAACATTTAGGGGGAAAAAGAATGATACGCCAACAGCACAGAATGAGTTAACAACACCGCTCTAGTTCACACACAAAATAAAATACTTTGTCAATTATTTTTCCTTTCTACTACACTTTCTTATTTTCTGGGATTTTGTCTTGACTTATTTGAAGGCCCCTCTCTTAGAGCCACCGATTGCACATCTGTAACACCTGAGACACTAATTAAGAACTTTTTTATATCTTTAAACTAACAAATCAGTGCATGTGCTTATTTTTAACTAAAAAAAAGCCTTTGATTCCCAGGTGTTCCACTTTCTTGCCATGGACTACAATGCTCAGTCACTCATACCTCAACACAGTGAATGTGTAGAAGGGAAATCTGCTCACTGAAGACAAACAATAGGCAGTGTAATTGATTGTAAATCATAAGGATTAAATTTGGGGTGCACGTATTGGTTTATGTTCAATTGCCATTTCCCTCGTTCATGCTCATCCAAGTTACATCAGTCTTCCACGCACAAGAACTAGTCAGATGAGGAAAGGGTTTGGATGAACCAAGGGAAACGACACAGTAGGAAAACAAATAAACAAATAAAACCACAGAACCCAAACTTTGGGAACATATGCTCAGTTCTCGCTGAACCAAGCTTAGGCTTAGCAAGGCCATTGCAGCACCTTGGAGTTCATGGCACCTCCGTGAAACAAGCTATCAAATTCTGTGCAATCTGCAGTATCTCATCAATCACAGTTGCTAACTTTCCTTAAACAAGTCTATTGGATCTGCTGGATGAGGGAGAGAACTGAACGTAGCAAAGGACGAGCACAAATATCATTAACAACATTATGCAGCTCTTAGTCACATTCAAGTTAATTCACCTTCACATTTAAACCCAAAAACGTGCATTCAAAAATACATATAGCTTGTTATAACACCACTGGCACAACATAACCAGGAAAGCAAGCAAAGACAGACTGTCATATGGCAGCACACCATATTGTCTGGAGGAGAGAAATAAGGGTGTGATAAGGAAACCTAATTAACTTCACGGATTGTGAGTTGAACAGGAACCAAACTTTCGGTTCTGCAGGTGGAAAAGAAAAGCTGATTTCCAAGATGTCAAGTCCTGTTATTTACTCACCAACAAGAGCCCAAGTACAAAAACCAAAGGGGGATTAAAACGACACAACAGCGAGGTGAGAGAACAGTGACTATCTGAAGATAAAGGGGGAGAGAGATAAGGATTTAGAATCCAACGATTCTCAACTAAGTCATATAATAGTAAATCAGCCATATATTACTGAGTCTCTTCCTAATTTTCAGCATCCGTATATGCTAGCTTCACAACAAAAAGAAACTTTGGTCATAGCGATGACTCTGAACACAGCCAACTATTTCTACATTTACCATGATCTATAACTCTAAAGTAACCTGCCCCTAGATAAATTCCCAGAAGTGCTGCCTACGCGTTGTTTAAACATTTTTAGAGGTAAAGTTTGAGCAAGTACTCAATATTTCCAGCTGAGAAGAAGCAAAGACTGAAATAATTACCTTATAAAGGTGAAAAATACTTTTTCAAATAACACTAACACTTGAACAATCAAAACACCCTGGGGAAAAAAAAAAACGACTTTTTTATTATTTTTTTATTAAAACACTTGAAAAAAAGGTAGCTAAACTCCTTGATAGAACAAGGTGATGAACTCAAAGGCAGCACTCTTGTTGGATAGGTGAGTGCTTTTTAACCAAGTTTATTTTGTATACTGAACAAGCTGTACATCTGCAATGCCTCAAATCAACAGAGCAAGACATACAAGGGCAGCTAAAAATCAAAAGAGCAAAAAGTCACAATATTCTTCAGTCATTTGGCTCCAAGTATGCACTAAAGAATATTCTAGGACCTCCTTCATTAGTTTGTTCCTTTCAAGATGTGAAAACAAAGGTAAGGCTTGTGAAGAACAGTTACCTAAATCTGCATGCAAGTACCACAGGCACCTGGAACTGCACTAAGATGATTCTTATTAACACCATAGAACAACCTAACCCTATAGCTGAGGCAACACTGGAATAAACATATTAATATATGTCTTCATTTAATGTAATATAATTAATTAATATAATGATATTAACCATTTTATTGCCACAAAATGGAAGTAACCACCAATAGCAGCTTATAAGTAAGAGTAGTCTTTACAGTTGGTTTAAAATCCAAGAATACATAGCTCACAGGAGTTTTCCATTGATGCTTTTACACAGAAGCAAAACAAGAAGTTCCCACTCTCCCCAGCCCACTTACACCCACAGCAAAGCTTACTACTTCTCTAAACATAACAGCACAGAAGCTTACGGATAATTAGGAGTTTAAAACTTCTTTTTTTTTTTTGTCCCACAGAAGGGAACATCTCACAACACATCCTCCTTCACACGTATAGGCTCAGGGAAGAGACAACCAGTGGCACGAGGGCAGGAGCAGAACAACTGAGTCAGCCTTTGCGGCAGGAGACAACATCCTGTGGCATTACAACTAGAGTTATTTAATTTATGCAAATTAGACGGTTACTAAGTTACATACACACACACACAAGATACCCCACACACTCAGAGAACATCACGCTAACCATCTGATTTGTATTCTTACTTCTAGCATAGAAATGCTACACTGCTCAGCTGTTTTTAGAGTGAAAAGTTAAACATGCTGAGGGATCTACTATTCAAATAGAATTTTCTAGAGCATTTCACTCTCTCTGTAGCCAAAGATTTTTAAGCTTGACAAAAACATACCTAACTGAACTATATACCACGTAAAATGGAACTTTCTTCTTTACTTTTCCCCAGCTTTCAGCAACAGGTGATCACTTTGCCTGGAGAACTCCTACTTAAAATTCTTGGTCTTAATCCCATAACTGCTCTGCACTGGCAAAGCCCTACATCATCACTGCAGTCCCACTGAAGTTGACAAAGCACCTGCCAGCAACACAACCTTGCTGCAAGATCAAAAGCATCTGTGCTTCAGCAATGATGACACATGGAATCAAACTCCATAACGCATGTGAGGTTATAAAGCAGGTTATGTTTATTATGTCACCAGGTGCAAGGGGGATATCTTCTGCCTCACTCACACACTGAAGAGAGAAGCAACTACATATCCTAAGGCACAGCACATCCATATTCATTACAATTCAAGGACATGACAGAAACTCCAAGAAGTGATTACGCCCCTGGTGGTCGTGGGATTAAGGCTTAACAGTCTTCTGCGGTAAATTCCCAACCCTGTAAGGGGAGGGTAGCCTGAACACGCTCCCATTGATGTTATGCTGAGCTGAGGTAGCTGTTTTGCCATTTTAACTTCAAGAGCAGGACATCTACTCGCCTTTCTTATGTTCACTTTGATAACAAGCTCCGTGGCCTCCTCCGTGTTTCATTCTTGAGCTTTTACATTCTTGAGCATTTACACAAGCCTCTGTCCTTTAGCTTGTGTCCACTCAATTTACGTTCTCACGATTCAGTGATTTATTTCCACTCCATTTAAACATCACTCAAAATATTTTGAGACACATATGCAAACCAAAGGGAAAAGTAAAGAGTGCAACTTTTCACGTAATTGCTGCTACTCAAAGTTTTGAGATAAAGCTAGAAGTTTAACACTGCACTTTCCTCTTCGTTTACAAGCTGCTGTTGTTGCATTCTCATAGTGGCTTAAGAAAAATACAAGAAATCATCATTCGCACTGAAAGCTTCCATGTGTTGGAACACTCGTCGTTTTCTTCAGGAATGAAATCAGTTTTACCCGCAGGTGCTCAGAGCTGTAAATAATTCTGGCTACGACGACTTTTTGGATATATTTTGGAGTCTGATATCCGTTCTACACGCTGTGTAATGGACCTTATGCCACGACTTCATTAGGGCAGTACTTCTGGCCCTCAGAGACAGAGATGAGGGGCAGCACATTGGATAACTAGAGGATTCACTAGCTACTTGTTAAACTGGCAGGTTTTAGTGTCAAACTGTCAAATCATTTCAGCAAGCATCGCTCTGCTGAGCAGAACAGTTCTTAATAGCAGCAAAAGAAAACGCTGGAAAAGCTCTCAGGATCAGAGCATCTACGGCAAGCAGGATAAAGACAGCGAGGATAGTTCTCCCTAGGTAGATGAAGCTGCATGGGGTCTGGCAGCACCGAAACAAGAGACAGCTGCCACAGCACAGGCTCCGAGTCTGCGTACATCCTTTTGTGAGCACAGCCCGCGCATCTCAGGGTAAAGAAGAGAAACGCCGGAGGCGCGCCTACCTAACAAAGACTAAGCGCAGGGCAGCGGCTATCTATCTGTCTCTCTGTCCATCTATCTATCCGTCTGTCTGTCTCCCTGCGTGACCCCGCGGCGCCCGGGTCACGGGAGCATCCTGCCGGCACCGCCCGCCTTCAGCACGGGGACAGCACGAACCCTCCGCAAAGGCGCGGAGCGCAAACCGGGCGGCCCCGGCTCACCGTCGCCCACCTCAAACGGCAGCGGCTCCGGCCCTCCCCGCCGTGCCGCCGTTACGCACCTTTCGCCCAACGAACGCGCCCGTTTCCCCGCGAACCGCCGCGAGGCCCCTCAAGGGCGGTCCCCCCACCCCTCCTCCTTCTCCTCCCCGCCGCATCTCCTCCCGCACCGACTTCCCGCGCCCGCCCCGCACCGGCGGCCGCCGCCCTCGGTCCGGCACGGCTGGCGGGAAGCGCGGGGACGCCGCGCCGCGCCGCGCCGCTCCGCACGCCCCCCGGCCGGGCGGGCGCCGCCCTCGCCTCCTCCCCCCGCCACCGCTCCTTGACAGCTGGCGGCCGTGCGGCGCCGTTACCGCCCGCCCCGCGGACTCACTGCGGAGGTTGTGGATGAGCTCGGAGTGGCTGGCGCCGCCCGACTTCCAGGCCATGGCGAGGCACGCTCTGCGGAGCAGGTACAGAGCCGCCTTCAGCGCCGCGACTGCGCACAGCAGCTTCCCCAGGAAGGACACAACCTCCAGCGCCGACACAGGCGCCGCCTCCTCGCCGCCTCCTCCCCCTGCCCCGCGACCGCCGGGGGGAGGGGCCACGCGCCCACCGCCCCGCGCGCCCGACATGCTCCGGACGGTGCCGCCGCTCCGCCGCCCCGCGCCCGCGGACCGCGCATGCGCGCCCGCCGCCGCCGGGGCGCGCGGGGGTTTGGGGGGGGGTGGGGGGGGGGCACTGCGCACAGTACGGGGGGGTCGCGGGACGTGGCCGGCGCCACGGAGCGCTCGGGCGGACACGGGAGCGGTGTCGGGAACGACCTCCTGCGGTTAACGACACGAGCGCGGCGGCCCTCCCCGGTTAACGCGAGTTGGTTACGAAGATGTCCGACGGGGGAAGGCAGCAGGCGCTCAGTGCGAGGTGGGTTAACGGCAGAGGCACGGCGCTGCTCCGCTCCCCTGAGCGCGCCCCCCCCCGCCCACCACCCACTGTGGGCGCTCTCATGAAACGCCCCCCCGCCTCACGCCGCCCGACGTTGCCTGGCCGCCCTCACGAGACAGCCAGTGACTGCCGCCTCGCTGCGCGGTGTTTTGCATGAGGCGCGCCTATTGGCCGCATTCCGTCCGTGAGGGCCGAGCTTACGTGTCGAAGGCTGCTATTGGTCAGCCGGCGCGGGCGGGAAGATGCGCTCAGCCAGCGTCAGGCGGCCGCGGCGCTGCGGCTGCAGGCTGACAGGAGCGAGCGAGCGCTGCCGCGGCTGCCGCCGCCGCGCAGTTAAAGGGCAAAGTTGCACGCTTAAAAGGCCACGAACCGCCACGTCCTGTCGTCAGTGCGTAGTGTGAACACTGGAGAAAATACAGTGTCAATCGTAAATTCAAATATCATATTGTTCTCTAACTGCGCTCCGGGTACAAGGACACACACTGCCTATTGTACCGCCACGAGAGATGTGGATAACATCATACTGTGCAAAAACCCGTCTTGGGAGCAATGAGACAGACAGCTCTCCGTCCCACGGTCATTAATTCGGGCAAGGGAAGTGAGGTGAGTGTGGGAATTCGCTTTTCTGGCTGGCATTCTGTAAATGGCAAAGCTGACAGTTGCCCAGTGCACACACCAGGATAAATGTCCATTGAACTCCCAGAGCTTTCCCATCTGGTTCTTGTAATATTGGAGATGGATCTGCCACTTCGTTCTGTATCCAGGCATGATCTGGAAACTGCTGTACAGCCAGTCCCACAGCATGAGGGGTCTCCTTGTTGTGTCTGGTGGGTCAGGAGGGAAGGAAAAAAGCCACGGAGTTGCAAGAATTCCCAAAGGGCAGCAAGTACAGAGAACAAGCAGACATTGTAAAAACACACAAATAAAAATACTTCATTGTTTTAAATGCAAAAGGCATTTTCTGTTGTCAGATGCAAGCAAACTGCATTGCTTTTGCATAGAGAGGCTGTTAGCAACAAACTAGCTGACCCATGCTTAAAAGCATTCCAGGGATACTTACCCCCTTGGGAGACCAGAAATACCAGAGAAGCCATTTTCATACAGCCTGACTGTTCCTACCAGCACCAGCTCGAATCGAGCTTAGGCTTGTCAGAGCACAGAGGAAGAGCCTAACTTTATCTGTGAGGAACATACAGACCTGCCCTGCAGCTTACAGGCTGACCTTGGCCATTTATTGGCACCGTGCTTGGCATGGTTTCTCAGATAACGACTGGGATGTAAGTGATATCTGGGGTGGCAACAGGCATGTGTGAAGGAAATGGTTTGGCTGTGCAGATTTCCAGGAACTTTAAGACAAGCCAATTTGTCTCAAATGACACTGAGAAACTACAGTGCACCAATGGCAACAGGATGCACCATTTTGTGCAGTAAACAGCCATACAGATCACTAGCTCTTCTTGCTCTATAACCGTGGGCCATGAGTCTGTTATTAAAACTTAGAAAGAACATGCTCGTCAATAAAAGTCCATGAAAGAATTCCTGTATTCTGTGCTAGAATAATGTAGAATTTTTTTCAAGTGTTTTCTGTCCATCAGCATATTTTCATCTGTTCAGGGTTCCTTCATCTTCCTCCTCACTTGTCCAAACCAGCATAAGCACCTCAGTCCCCACATATCCATGGTCAGTTGCGGGCCTCTCTGCCTTCCGGAGGTGCGACCAGCCCCCCAGCCCCTCCCGGCCCTACCAAGGAAGGGACAGAGGAATGCCAGTAGTGGGCCATCGTGTGATTGCTCTGACACGGAGACCCCATTAGATTTAAGTATGCAGCCTGTCTCGGTTCTCTCTCCTTTTCTCCACGTTCACCCACATCTCAGTCTCTTATACATTTATATTATAAACCCCTCCATGCCACTGTTTCTGGTTTATTTTTTTCCTCCTACCTCGTGCATCCATTAGAATTTTGAAAGCCTCTGAATTTCAAAAGCACGTGAGAATTTCTTCATCACTGTCTGGTCCCATCTGCTTCTGCATATACGTACAGCAAGCAGAAATTTCTTTATGAAGTGTTCCTGCCGAGCATTTCTGCAGCTACGTCCCAAACCACACACTAATTGGCTTCTACACCTACACTCACTGCTCTCCCTGCCTCTGTTCTGTTTCTAACTTAATCATTCTCCTTCACCTCTTCTCCTGTTGTCCCTAGTCAGCTTTAATTTTTATATTTCCGTTTCAGAAGTTCGCATCCAAGGTTATTTTGCACTCTGCCCCCACAGGTCAGGGCAAGCAAGGGCTGTGAGCACGCTTCATGGCCCCAGCACTCTGCTCTGCAGTGTCCTGCATCATCAGCCTTGCTTGTTCAGGAGACTGAACTGGGCGCGGCTCCAGGAGCTATGACCAGCAGTAAATAACTTTCTTAACATACTGCTGCGCGATAATTAGAGGAAAGCAGATTATTGGCAAGTAGAATTCAGAACTGGCTTCATCCTGCCTTTGCACACCCACTGACTGGCAGGTGCCTGCCTCCCCAGTCTCCGCAGCCTCTGACAGAGAGAGACATGCTTTGGCTTCTTATCCCTCTCGCTCACACTCCTAACTTTAACCACACTGAGGACAACCCATACAAACTCATTTCTGCCTCTGCTATGTTTGGGCCCGGTGCCCAGAGCTAGCTTTGTCTAGTCTTAAAGTCCTCATTGACAACCTCAGGAATACTTGATGAGGCATTTTGTCTCACAGGCTTTGTTTCTTTCTTTTACTCGTTTAATTAAATCTGATATTATACTGAAATAATGTACTAACATGGCACCCATCTTTCATGATGATCAAATGCAGCGATTACATTTAAAGGCCTGCGGAGCAGCCCCAAATCCAACACAGAGCAGGCTGCCAAAAGAATCTAAAGAAAAAAAAAAAAAGCGAGACAGGGAAGCAAAATAATCTATTTTTTCTTTTTCCTTCCCAGTGAAAATGGTCCGTGTGTCCCACCTGCTGTCTTTAACACTTCCCAAACGCTTCTGATCGAGTGCTCCTGAGCAGTCAAGGTATGGTCTCTCCTCGCTGGGCTGCCCACGCTGTCGCCACGTTCTGCCCCTGCCCCTTCTCACAAGTTGGGAGCATCAGCAGGGAGTACTGGCTGCAGCTTGCAAGGTCACCGCCGGCAGCTCCAAACGCTGCCGCTGTGAAATAATAAAGGCACTGCAGAGTGGCAGGGCTGTCCTGAGCTTCACGGTACGGCGACTACCGTAGCACCTGCTTTTTGAATACGTTCCGCATTGCATGCTGCTGTACGTAGTTATGGAAGAAACGTTGCCACGAATGACGCTGGAGCAACGCACAAAGCGTACGGACTGGATGTCACCGACCTCGTATCGCATCTGAAGAACGGCGACGCCGCACAGCAGAGCAAAAGCGTGTCGTAAAAAACGCCAGAGCGCTTTGTCAGAAGTGCAGTAGCAGAGTTGGAAGCCCGACCGAGGCACTGCTGCTGGCGGTAAGCACGAGCGGCGGAGCAGCAGGCGGCTGGCAGCGCTAGGCGGGAGGAGAGGCAGCCGCAGGCGGGCGGGACGGAGCGCGAAGGTGCCCGTGGAAATGGCCGCGCTGCGCTGCGGCGCGCTCCCGTCCCGGCCCCGTCAGCCCGGAGCTCGCCTTACAGCTGACCCCTGAACTTTGTGCTGCACAGCTGGTCGGGGCTCTGGTGATCACAGAGCCGCTGGAAAGGGCCCAAAGGGATCACAGAGCCCAGCACGCGGTGCGACGCGGCACCAGCCAGATTGGAGCCCGATCTATGAGCGCGCCCTGCAAACGTCGTTTTACGGCTGCGAGCGCTGCCCCGCAGAGCCGGCTCGCGATGCGCGGCCGCGCAGCAGCCGGAAGGGGAAAAAAGCGAGCGAGCGCGGGAGCGCGCGTCTCGCCGCGCTCAGCGCTGTCCCTCGGCGCTCGCCGTCGCTCCGCAGCCAATCAGGAGGCGCGTGGCAGCGGCGGGAGCCGTGCGGCGCCATGGAGGAGGTGTGCGCCCGCTTCGTGTCGCAAAAGATCAGCAAGGCCCGATGGCGGCCCCTGCCCGCCGCCGTGCTGCAGCCCCCCGACCTCTTCGCCACCGGCTCCTGGGACAACGAGGTAGAGCGGCGCGGCCCTCGGGGGCCGCCTCGGGCAGGCGCCGGAGAGCCCCGTTACGCATCCTCCAGGTAAAAGCGGCGGTTTCGTTTCCCCGCAGGACAACCGCATCTCCATTTGGTCCGTGGGAGACGTCGGAGACGCGGGCCTCGATGGGGAATATCAAGGAGAGCCGCAGCTGCTGTGTGACATTCGGCACAACGGCGACGTGATGGACATGCAGGTGACGGTGCCGCTCCGTAAGGGCTTGCCACGTGGGGGAAATGGGCTGATAACGAGCTGTGGTAGGCGGGGATTGAAAAAAGAAAGTTACGAAGGGTGGCAGAATCAGGCAGTGTCTGTGGGTTTTTTGCTGCTCCTGCCAACATACTTGATTAGTCCAAAATCAGAATTACCATCTTAGTATTCATGTAAACTCATAACGTGCTTATTAATCTCTCTAGTTTTTGGATCAAGAGAGAATCGTTGTTGCCTCCTCAACAGGAAGCGTGACCATATTCCGTCATCATCAGAACAACCAGGTAGGTTCCTTCCGCTGCAGTCTGTGCAGTGCAGGTCACTTGGATCTCAGTGTAAGATTTCTCAAATTTAAAGCAAGAGATATCTGTATTCAACAGTACACTTGCTTGAACTGTGCTAGAAGAAGATTATTTTGTATCTACAAGGACAGGAAAACATCTTGCACAGATACAACATTAATCAGATTCCAGAGCCAGACAGATTAGTTTCTGTGTTAATATGGGAATTTACATCTCTAGTTCTTACTTATGTAGAAGATTCCCATTCCAGTGAGGTAGTATGGCTTTCCTGGAGTTTCTCTCCAGTTCTATGAGTATTTGTGAGTATTTGTGAGTATTCCAAAAGCTTTGCTCAATAAGGATCATTATTTACCAGCAGAATTTCATGTCTGGTTACTACTTAGACTCTATCTGCCAGTCACCGGTGGGAGAATGCCCATTATCATGCAGATCAATACACAGCTTGTGGAGGAGCAGCATGTACTGGAGTCATCTGCAACAACCCAGAAATTGTCACTGTTGGAGAAGATGGTAGAATAAATCTCTTCAGAGCTGACCAGAAGGACGCGGTGAGGACGATAGGTACGCCGTGTGAATGCTCAGCATGTCTTAGTTAGGAACAGTTTGGTTGGTGTATAGAATAGAATACCTATTTTAGCCAAAACATTGCTGTGTGATAGAAAGGAAAGCAATTGAAAATTGAATTAAATGTTTCAAGGTCAGTGTATTTCCTCCAGCTTCAAGTATTTGGAGTATGTTTCAGATGTATTTATATATGCATTCAGATTTCAAATGTTTCTAAGTTAATGTTTTAATGTTTCAACTTTTCAGTAAGACAATGCTATGATAGAGCACATAAAATAATTATATTTCCAGTAGCATTGTGTCACCATTTGTTTATAAGTTGGGGTCAATAACTACTGCCATTTCAACCCATTATTTGTAGTAAGATTAATCTTCATGCTATCTATATTCAGAACCATCAATTTCCTCATGTCTGAAGGAGCATCAGGAGCTAGAAGTCACTATTTGTACCCTGTTCTACCAGATCCCATGGCTTGCAGCCATCATCTCTTGCTTAGTGAATTGGTTCATATTTCCTTGAGTAAGAATTATCAAAGAGAGTAATAGGTGTTTGTGGAAGGTGTCAAACCTTACTCTCAGCATTTCCATTACGCTGGTCTCTTGGAACAGCGTGTAGCAACTAGGAGAAGTCAAACTTAAAAGCAGAAATTATCTGAAGCACAGTAACAGCATTCCTGGTAACGGAACTTCCTCCCTGAAACCTCAGTGTGACACACTGCCTGTGTTTCTCCTCAAGTGAAATCTTGCTTCAGATTGAACAGATGAAGGAACTGAGACAGTGATAAGCCAATTAAGGAATGAAGCTCTGGGGTTTCCAGAGAGGAGTACTTGTGCGTGCATGGCTGTATACTTGCACACACAAGGCAAATCCTATTAATCACATACAGTCCTTCAGTGAAGCTCCTTGAGAATTGCAAGAAGTCATTTTAAATGATAGGAAGAAACAGTGCTGCACAAGGCAGAGTTTTACTATTAACCCACCAAATGCAGTAACTCTTCAGTGTTGAGAGGGAAAAAGAAAAACTTTTTAAATTAATTACTTTAAGTTTTCATCTATAACAGATACTAACACAGTGTTCTGATATGGGTTTACTACAGAAGAATTTTCACTGACTTTGGAAGGAAAAAGTCACTGAAACACTGATCTTTCTCTGAGCAGTTGCTCAAATGAGCATATTCAGATTTAATAACATGCAGAATTTAATAACATGCAGCTTGCGCCATTAATACTTGATAGCATTACATAAAAAGGTGTGCTTCAGAGTGGTTAACAAACCGCTGCTCTGATGCAGCAAAACTGTGTTGGGCTCAGCAGGGGTACACAAAAGAAAACACATGTGAATTAACTGAGAAATATCCTTTTGGAAACAAAATATAAATGAACCATAAATAATTCAGTCAAGTATATGACTTAGATAAGTGGACCTTGCTTGGACTTCGGAAGGGACTAGCAGAAATTCATTGAAGATTGCTTTACAGTAAAAGTTGGGAGAGAAGAGGGCATCTTGGAAGGTGATTTAAAGTTGCCTAGGATGCAGTTCAGTATTGTAATCAACCCTCAGTGCAGATTCCCAATTTAGTGACACTTGGTTTCCCAGGTACTGGGCTTTTTTCTTTTTTTTTTTTAAGCACACCAGTGGAACTCATACACCCTGTAAAATATTCATACAGAAGTACATTGACATTTCTACTACTGTTGAATGGTTTTAGAAGTGTAATACAAGATTGATGGGTTTATACCCAGCTGTAGTGGGGAAAAAAAAAAAACAAACCTCAAAAGTTAGAGTAAAAATCTTTTGGATGTAAGTATGCATCATTGATAGATCACTCACTTATTTTGCCAGAACATTTTAAAATCCATCACAACTTAAGTGTTCAGTCATCTAGCATTTCTGACTGTCCTGCGGCTTTCATTTAAACAGCAAGTAGAAAACACTCCCTCTCTCAAATGTCTGTAACCTAGCAATAACAAACTTTGTCTCAATACCAGGAAAGGTATTCCTATTATGCAACCAAAAAAATCACCCTTGTTTTTAATTAATTTTTAAATAGTTGGAGTGAAAGTAGACAACATTACCCCATCGTAATCAAGATGAAATATTTATGTAAAAGAGAACAATTCGCTCTGAATGCAGAACTTGTCTTTCCTAAAGCTTCATGTTTCAAGTCAGTGCTGCAAAGTATTATTGAAATCTGTAGAAAACTGCGATCAGGAAGAAGCTGTAGAAAAGAACCTGGAAAATGGCTTTCCCATGTTAAGATCAACAGACAAAGTATGGTTTCTGTTTGTCTTTAAGGACAAGGATGAGTGTAATATTGTTGACTGTGCTGGGCTGTCTCTGCCCCTGGAAATGTGGTCTGGTTTTGGAACAGTTGTCTTGCGTTCATTCAATGATGATAGGCATTCAGTAGATTACCCTGAACTTGTAGTTTAATGCTTTGCTAACCTCTCTTGTAGACAATGCAGACAGCAGCACGCTCCGTGCCGTGACTTTCCTTCGCACAGCTGAGATCTTGACAGTAAATTCAATTGGACAGTTGAAAATATGGGACTTCAAACAACAAAGAAATGAGCCAGCTCAGATATTTTCTTTGTAAGACCTTCACTTTTGTCTACTCAGTGAGGAGTACATGCTACTTTATGTATGATTTAAGTCTTTCCTGATACCACCCCATTCTTGGCAATTTTTTCCAAAGTGTTTATATTGCTTCAGTATTTTAGTATCAAAAGCACATTCTGCCTACTTGCTGTTGTGACTGAGCACTGTAACAGTCTGCTTCGTGATGGAACTGAAAGACTATTGCATCTGCACATCTGTTTTAAGAAAAAAGCTAAACACTTCTCCCTATTAACCTGATTTTTTTTTCCTCCTAGAAAGCCCATTAAAAAATAAACACTGACATTTGAAATGTTTCTGAATGATAACTTTATACTATAAACTAGAAGATCTCCAGAGGTCCCTTCCAACCCCTACAATTCTGTGATTCTACAGTTATGTGAAAACAAACGTAGAGCTTGATTCATATTCTGTTGAATATGGAAAATTCCCATTGCTATTAACAGACATAGGGTTTGATACCTGTAACAGCAACGGGACCAATGCAAGGAGAAAGCGTTACAAAGGAAGGAGAGAATAGAACGCTTACCTGCCTGAGGATTTAGGCTCACAGGAAAAACTCCACAAAAGAAGCATCTCCAACAAGAAATTCTTCTTTGGTGGCAGTCAGCCCTTAAATGAGGTCTGAGTGGGGTTGAGCCTGGCTCCACCCCTTCTGATCACACAGGTCCATCGCTTTCAGCTGTGCTCCCAGGGCTGACCACGGCTTTCCTCCAAGTGCTCCATCAGTGGTTCAGGCTGCGGCTCAGCCGTTCCCATACGGTACCTGATTAGCACCTGGTCTCCCTCTGTAACTGGTTGTGTATGTTGCAACTGTAATTGTAATGTCAATAGAGTAGCCTTCTTGTAGTTATACTTGAAATATTTGTACACGAGGCTTTCTCACCCTTGTAAAGCTATTGCATGTTGTGTAGGTGTCCTAGGGCACAGAGCCTACAGCCCCTCCAGTTGCAGCTGCCTGTTAGGTGCTGTAGGTCTAAACTCCAGGAGGTGACGTGCATCTGCAGTTGATGCAGTTGCCCTGTTGGTCAACACTCATGGAGATTAAGAAAGAGGAAATGCAAATTGAATGAAGAATTAATGTATATGTATTTTTCTTCTTCTCCTTTACAGGACAGGTGACAGAGTTCCACTGCATTGCGTGGACAGGCACCCCAATCAGCAACACATCGTGGCTACAGGGGGCCAGGATGGGATGCTGAGTATCTGGGACATCAGGCAGGGTACCATGCCAGTGTCCCTGTTAAATGCTCACGAGGCAGAAAGTAAGTGCCTGAATTAAGGAAAATAGAAGGTGTTTTAGAAAAAGGTTCTTTAAATCCTAAATAAAAATTTGGATATGTTTAGCAACAGTAGAAAGCAATTATATTTGCTGTGTAAAGTGCCTTTACCCAATTGGCTTTGTTTTGTTCCTTCTCTGTGTATGAAATTGTTCTCACCTAAAAGGCAACTTGGTTAATTTAAAACTAGAATTAGTAAGCAGTTCTTTGTTAGCCTTTAGAGACACTTAACCAGAAAATATTTTTATAAAGTAGGTGTATTAATAGTTTCCACTTATAGAAACTGACACTGTGGTATATAAAGTAGTAAAGTGGGAATAAACGAAAACATGGAGGAGGGAGAAATGATGACAGTACACATGTATTTGGTGATTTCAGAGTGCTGAAACAGCTCTGTGGTTATTTTATACAGATAAGATAGTAATTCATATCGTGCTGAACATTTCTGACTGCCACAATTTTTATTTAAGGAGTCGGGAATAATTTTTGAGTTAAGTTTTACTGTCAAATACTTTTCCCAGTTGTGGTATTTTGGCAGAATTAAATGTACGTGCTGGGAAGGAATGTGTGTTGTGTGCAGATTTAAACTGGTAGTAGAGAAGATGGCATAAGAAATTATTCAGAATGTCTGAATTCAGGTATGATTGTAACCTCTAGCAACATTCACAGCATTGAAAATGGGACATCTGTTGGGTTTTTTTTTTCCCCTCTCTGGAGGGAGAACTGCAGTAATATTTAAAGGTGGGGTTTGGGGCCCTTCTCCCCAGCTACCCACCAGTTTATAATAGAAGTTTTTGGTGGAAGCCTGAGTGCATGTTGGTATCATACTAACTGGAGGACGCTGAGCTGCGTGCTTGATATTGTGAAATGGTTTTGTTCTTCCGACCCTGAGGGTCCAGTCTGTCTTCACTAGTCTATAAAATAAAAAACCGACACAAAACTGTGTTGTCTTCTCAGGAAGCAGTAGCATTCTTCTGTTCAATTGAAGCTCTTTTTTTCATTTACTGGAGCTGACTGTTCTTTCTCACCGCTCTTCTTGCAAACAGACCCACAGCAGGCACTTGCTGAGCGACTCCATTCTGTGTATGGCCAAGCTAAATAACACTGCTCTCGCTGATGTGAATTACTGTGAAGTACACTCCCTTTTATTTGTGCAAACATTGTAGTTTTAAATTGTGTGTCCTGTACCACTGTGGCGACAGCAGGATGACACCAGCCTTTGAGGTGCGTGGTGCACTTCCAAACTGGGTGGATAAGTGAAACACTTATATGTGAAACGGCTGGAACTGGTGGTGACCTTATTATCCATACCTCTATCCTTGCTGAAAGAAGCCCTCCTGATTTACAGTTGCAAAGTTGTCTTTCTCCTTTCATTCATAACTCCTCAGTTATTTTTAGACGAAAGTCAGCTCTTAAGACTTGATAGTCACTATTTGGATTTCAGTAATGGAGGATCATTGCAATGTAGAAATGTTAAGGAGCATGGTTATACTTTTTAAGCGTGCTTTGTTTTATGGTTTTGTTTTTTGTTTTTAATATCTGTAGTGTGGGAAGTTCACTTCCACCCCTCCAATCCAGATCACTTATTTACATGTTCTGAAGACGGATCTCTTTGGCACTGGGATACTTCCACAGACATATCTGAAAAACCATCTTTTCTTCATCAAGGTAAGGATGTCTGAAGTTGGATTGCATTTCATTTGTCAGGTGGCTGCATAATTAAATCCAGTGTGCTGATTTATATTATCCAGTTACTAACAGAGTCCGAATTCAGAACATGAAAGCTGGTTGATCTTCCTAGAAAGAAAGCACTGATAGGATAGACACTTCAGGAAAACTACTTAAAAGGCAAACACCTGATTGGGGCACTTCTGCGTTTTTAATTTGACCTTGCCATACTCTGTCCTGTACGTAAAGAAGCACATCTGGTATTTCAAAGATGGATTGGGTTCAGTTAAAATTCATACATACATAGAAAAGACATAAAGGCAGTCTGAATGACTTTAGTCTTGGAGGGAGATGTACAGCATTTTATAATACCAGAGTAAATGGGAATAAATAAATAAAGTTATTAATATTGTGGAATTATGCATTTACTCCTCTTGTAAACTTTTCAAAGTCACAGCTGGAAGACTGTTACTGACTGAAACCAGATCCCTTTGTGTTGTGCGGAACTGTAGTTGACGATAGGATACTGACAAGAAAAACATTTCGCATTCTGATCATGAAGAATGCTTGATTGCTTGCAACTTTGGATTGTAAACAGTGGAAAAACCTTCCCCTTTTTTATAAACCGATTTTCCTGTCTTCCTTCCTTATTTTCTTTCTTTTAGGAGGAAGAAGCACTGCCTATATTTCCCACAACACCATTAACCAGTCTGTAGTAAGTGCTTGGCTAAGCAACGATCCAACCAAAGACCGAATGGAAATCACCAACCTAATTCCAAATCAGACTTTGTCTGTGAATACTTTAGATGTTTTGGGACCATGTCTAGTGTACGGTACTGATGCAGAGGCTATTTATGTGAACAGACAACTTTTTGCATGAAATTCTTCCAGTATCCCTTTGAAGCGCTGATCACCTTTAACTACAAGAGTAACGTTGTCCATTGGATTCGACTTCTTAACTACACTGAGTGTTATCAGCCTGTGGGGGAGAGGCCTTGAGCTTGGTCCTGGCATTGCAGAAATAATGCAAGTTATCCCGGATTCTGAAAACTCTCACTCATTACTGATGCTCCAGCATGAGTACATCAGCAAATTTACATGTCAGCTTGCACTGATTTCTTCCCTGATGCCTGCTTTTGCTAAGCAGACATAGTAGTCGCTAGGGCAAATATAGATGTTGTAAGATTATTTCCATAATACACCCAAGGTGAAGTAAAGGCAACACACTCTTCCCTTTTTTTTTTTTTTTTTTTTTTTAACATGAAGACATTTTCTTCAAGTATTAGTTCGAGGCCAAACTATGGGGTTCTTTGGCATTCTTTTTATGCCACTTGAAAGACAGGGATTTTTAATCCGAGGGTTGTTTTTTTTTTTTTTTTTTAATGTATTTTGGGAACATTTTATCTTAGGGCTTCAGGATTAGAGAGGAAATCTCTTAGAGCTCTGAAATGTGAAAGGTCCTGTCAGAACCTTAACATTTCAGCAGCCTTATTTAATGTTATTTACAGCTTCATCGTGGATGTTATATCTTGAATGTTAAAATGTCTCATGTTAAAACTTGATGGCGATAACCTGTCAGTTACTCTCTCAACAGACGACTGTGTAGTTAGTGGTTCATCAGTGAGAGACTTGTTGGCTGTTTTTTCAGGTGTGAGACTGAGACTTCCTCAACTCAGGACACAGTCCTGTCAGTCAACATTTCACATCTGGTCTGCTGTAATCTTTGGAAGGTTGATTTTATTAATAATGTGCCTACCTTTTGTTGCAGAGAACCGTTTCTCTTTTTAATAAATATTTTGCACAAGGATACAAGGACTTTTTACGTTAGTTGGAACGGATGTACCTGTAGCCGTTTGCACAGGAAAGCAAATGGGACAAATTCTGGGAGTGGGATCTGGGAACAGAGGGCAGTGCGGGCATTTGGGCGGCAGCAAATGACGTTACAGGGCTTTCTAAAGGCGTTTTCCATCGAGCGAGCTTTAGAACGTTACGTTACTTTCAAGTTGGCTGGAGAGGCGTTCTTGACGTCCTGTTGTAAGAATCCCCTGAGCTGACTCGTGCAGCAGGGCTCATTGCCAGGACCGGCAGAGCGTTCTGTTTCTCGTCCCGAGTGGCGTGGCAGCGCAGCGTACCGCCGGCAACAGAAGCGCATCCCCCGCCGCACGGCCGCCCCTCGGGCCGGGCCCGGCCCCGCCTCGCTTTCCCCGCCCGGGCCGGGGCCGCGGGGGGGAGCGCCGAGCGCGCAAGGGCGGCCGGGAGCTGCCCATATCCGGGAAGCCCTCCGCGGCGGAGACACCGACAAAATGGCGGCGCCGAACTGAGCGGCCCGTGGCGGCGGCGGCGGCGGGCCGTAGGAGGAGGGAGCGAGCGGCCGCGGCGGGCAGCGCGGAGGGCCGCGGCGGTCGTCGCCGCGCGGGCGGGGCCGGGCTGTGTGCGCGCACGCCCGGGCCCGGGGCGCTGCCGCCGCCGCCGCCCTCTCGCCGCAGGTAGGTCGGTGGCGGAGGGAGCGGGAAGCCGAGGCCCGGCCTCGAGCGCCGTGCGGGGCACCGCGGGCCGGGCCCGGTTCCGCGGCCAGCGGTTCCGCTCGGCCGTCCGCTCCCTGCTCTCCCCGGGGGGGCGGCGGGGCGACTGCCGCCCTTCGCAGCGCGTGGGCCTGCTGCCGCCAGCAGCGGCCGGGCTGCGTCCGTCCGTCCGTCCGTCCGTCCGTCCGTGGGAAGCAGGAGATAACGGGGCGGGAGGGAAGCGCGGGCTGAGGGCAGCGCGTCCTTTCGGTGGCTGTAAGTGGGGAAAGAACTGCTGCCTGTCCTTGGTTCGAATCGAGCGCCTGCGAAGTTGAGCCGATGCCTTTCGAGTTCTTGCCTCGGTTTCTTCGTTGGGTTTGGTTTTCCTAGCGGTGGTCTTGATTGAGGTCGCAGATCAAAGAGATTACTGCTACAGGGGTATGGGAGGGGGAACCAAAGGCACGTTACAACGTGGTGCTCAGTGGGGGAACAGGAGTATTTAAGCGTTTTCAAAGTTATTTAGATAGGAGAAGTTTGCTGGGAAGTTGTGTGGGGCTTGTTTTTTTCCTCAGATGTGTGAGCACCAAGGAGAATACCTGCTGTAGAGAGCCTGCTTCAGCAGGGAGTTGGACCTGACAGTGTCCAGAGGTCCCTTCCAGCTACGGCAGTTCTGTGATTCTGTGGGTGCGTGTCGTTTCCCTTGGGTGCAGTCAGTGCTCTGGTTAGAGGTGAATGACTCTGATTGATCTCTTACCGAACAGTTAAAATGTTGTTGTTTTACAATGTATACAAATGTCTCCAAGAGGAGGTGACCTGAATTTTGTGGTTCGGGTGTAAAGCAAGGTGAGCTGTAAAGCTTGTTTTCTCTCATTTTTGTTTAAGAGGGGGACAGGTTTAATAGGGTTTCTAAGCAATTGAGGTTTCTTTTTCATATAGGCATCTGTTACTATTTAATACTGCAGCAAAAGGAAGCAACCCAGCAAAAAGTGACTGTTTATCTGGGTAATTTGGCCCAGCCTGATTTGTGCTGTGCAGCCTTACACGCCCAGGTGAGCGGTGGCAGGTAACCAGGCCGGCTGCTTCCCGCTGGCAGAGCTCAATTCTGTGGTGTAAGAGCACAACTTTGCCTTCCTTCACTCCGCACTATCAGCGTGCATCCCTGTGCGTGTGAATCCAATCTGTGTTCTGAAGCAGGTCGCTTGGAAGGAGAGGGAGTGTGTGCCAAGCAAAAGTATTTTCTAGTGAAATTCTAGAAAAAATAGTTATGTTCACTTTTTCCAAAGAAAAGGGAGTTTTTAGCTCAGTGTTTTTTCAGTGTGCTCTTAAATGTTACGTGTTCTGAGAATAATTTTGCCCATTTTCAAGATCAAATAATCTTCTAATTGTTCTCATGGCATGGTTTCTGCTGAATTAAGATTTCTTAATACTTTGAGCAAAACAAAACCTTGCTGTTTATTATTAAAACTCACTTAGACGCTTGATAATCATTTCCTTATTCATCGAGCGCTGTATGCTACCAAACTGCAGGAGAAAGCTTTAATATCAGCACCAGACTGTTTTCATTTGAAGTTCTGTACTCATCACAGAGCAAAGAAAGCTTGGGTACAATTGTAGCACCTAAGGCTTAGGCAGTTCCATTCAAGAAATGGCAGTGCTAAGTGATTTGCCAAGGCAGGTGGAGTTGGAGGGAGGTCGTTTGTGTTCCTTCTTGCAAGCCTGATTTGTGTCTTTCTTCTTTAAGCTTTCAGGTTTCATTCATGTATGGGTAGCACCTGTGTGCCACCTGGATAATTTGTATGGGTATCAGAAGGTTCTTTTTCCTGTTAGCTTCTTGTCATATTCTCCCTCAGTTGTTGAATTGCTAATTTGTTTATGGCAGTGCAGATACCATAGATGTGAACCAGGATAAAGAAAGAGTGGCTCTCATGTGGGCTGTATGGAACTCCTTAGATGTATTTAATTCAGATGTCTGTCATGAGGAACGCCTACACACTAGTTCAGGAGACAAACGATGCTCACGAGCATCTGGACCCTCAAAAATAATCCTTCAGAAGAGTGAGAAGGCAAAATTAGAGCATGTTAAGAAATGGAAACAAGAAAAATATTTTTGTATGGTTTCTGTTGGGTGTTGCACTGCAGTGAAGGAGCGATGTGAGCTCTTGTTGCCTGTGAAGACAGTGCTAAAACATGTAATTCTTGTATCTTGTACTCTCTGTAGTACACGGTCCTCTGGAGAAGTACAGACTGCAGGAGGTTTATTCCGTGGTACTCTGAAGAGGCAGAGGTTTTGTAACCTCTCAGTGTTTTACTTTAGTTTCTGTAGCTTTACCATACTGGTTACAGAAGATTCTATCACACTGCACAAAGGCAGAAATTTTGGTTCACCACAGAGCACAGTTATCTCCCTGATGAGTCAGGCCCTTCAAAATGCAGAAGTTATTTGTTTTTGGCAGAGTTTTCTGTTTTCCTTACCAAACGTCGCAGTTACGTTCGCAGTGAATTTAATGCTTGAGTTGTTAAAATGATATTGCATTAAGAAAATTTTGGTTTTTCTTTTATTTTCCTGCACTTATCTCCCTTTATATATTAAAAAAAAAATACTTAACTACTAACAAAATACAACTGGACCCAGAAGTCTCAAGCTGAGAGACTGTGACAGCCTTAGGAAACAGAGACTTTGAAGGAGATTAGGTGGAAGATGGTACAAGAAATCATGAAGTTGCATGTTGATGAGATTGGTCATTTTTTATGTATGTGGCTGGTGGAGAAATGGATGAAATCATAATAGCTGTATGTGTACTTTGTGCTTCCACCTGCTCGTGGAGCTTGGTGTCGGGGCTGCTGAACAGACAGCATGTCGGTCTGTGCTCTAGCTGGCTGCATGGTGAGTGGAGCAGGCACCTTCAGCTCTCCAGAGTGCTGATGGGGAGAATGTGGCATCAGGTTGGGAATGGCAGATGGGGAAGGCAGAGGGGCAGCGATGGGGGAGTGTGGGGGAAGCACGCTTAGCTGCCTTGTCTGCTCTCTAGGCTTTGAACCTCACCACGAGTTTGTCTGCTCACACTTGAGGCATCTGTGATCTTCCTTAAAGGACTGTAAGGAGCCCAGCAAAGTTTCTAGTTTGAGTTATGTAAAGACTCCCTGAAGACTTCGGGTAGCATACCTTTACTACCTGTGAAATCAGTGCTGCACGTCAACGTTCCGTCAGTATTACTGCACTTTGAGCTTTTTCTCCAATGGATGTGTAACAGGATTTTTGTTTTGCTTTCTCAACAGGATAGCTGCTTTGGTTTGTGTCACGTTTCAGCACTCCAAGAATCACAGTTCAGCAGCAAACAGTCGCTGCCTTCTCGTGTTCTGAATCTACCAGCCAGCCTTTCTGGAGTTCCGCATTAGCGTGAGTCCTTGGTGAAGGTTGCATATATACATGTTTTCATGAAGAGAAGTGAGAAGCCAGAAGGTTATAGACAAATGAGGCCTAAGACTTTTCCTGCCAGTAACTATACTGGCAGCAGCCAGCAGATGCTACAGGAAATACGAGAGAGCCTCAGGAATTTACCAAAACCCTCAGATGCTGCTAAAGCTGATCTCAGCATGGGGAAAATGTCATCTGAAGATCCTCGACAAGGTCGAAATCCCCCCAAATTTGTAACTTATCATAAAGTTTTGCAGGAGATAAGAAACTCGCTGCTGCCTTTTGCAAATGAAACCACTTCAGCTGCCAAAGGAACGTCAGAAGTTAATCGACAGATGCTGCAGGACTTACAAGCTGCTGGCTTTGATGAGGTGAGATATTTATTTTCAAGTTGTAGTGTTTTGCTAACTCTAAACTATTAGAGAAAATGGTTTGTTTTGTTTTGTTGGTTTTTTGCTTGACAAAAATATGTGATAAGTTACGCTATAAAAGCACTTACAGGATATCTTCTCTGCAGTATGTTCTCAACAAAAATGTTGAGATCACAGTTCAAGTGACCAGTCACTGTTCTGTTATCATCGTTATGGGGGAAAAAAAAAGCCCACAAAAAAAGTTAGATTCACTAAACTTACCTTCCATTCATTCAATTTGTGAAAGGAGTTTGAAATATGGTTTCGAGAAATACAAAATGGATATACTTAAATTTCCCCTTTTCTTATTGGGAGTTGCACATCTGCATAAGTTTTGTCTGTTCTCAATCCTTCTCTGTAAACCTGAGTAGAAAAGCAGTTAAAATACAAACTAGCAAACCCCTCTGCCACCGTGGGGTGGTACAGTGCTTACCTTTAAGGAGTGCACTGACTGCCCTAAAAACCAGAGTGTGAGTTCTGCGATGCTTTGGTATTCACAGGGAGGTTGAGAGGAGTGAATTTCTCCAAAGCCATCAATTGCATTTTCTCAGTAATGTCCCAAAATCGGGTGCTGATAGGGCAGTTTTTTTTTTTTTTACACATTCCTTTGACTTGCTCAAATACAAAGGCTGAATTGGGTTTTCAGTAAGAATGGAAGGATTTTATAATGATAAATGATTTTATAATGATTTGTTCCTGATCTGTGGTTTGCTTCTGGAGTGGTTTTGTTCTTTTTAACTAGGTTAGCTTTCATATCCATTTTTACAGAATTAGTCTCCAGTCACTTTCACAACTGTGGAATGGAATGTGTCTGGATAATGAACTAGAAAAGCATCTCAAGTTGGTATTTCTGTTGGAGCCTTTGTGTCTTGAAACCTTTTGCTCCTACCGTTTGTTCTTGGATGCAACCAAGAATTGCAATTAAATGGACCTCTTCATCAGACACAGACAGCGAAAGCAGTCTGTGCCACGTGATAACCCATGTCTGTTTCCACAGTAGTCTGTATGGAGTGGCCTGTGAACACCACCAGGGAATGGATACAGCTGGTAGCATTTTTCAGAGCGAGGGAAGAAGTAGGAAGGAAATAAGGGGGACATTTTGAGCTGGGTAATTTTTTGGACACTCTTGTGGTTTGGGTGCATGAGCCACTTAACAGTTTGGCCACACTAGGCTGTTTCTGACTTACATTAGCTATCTTTGTGCCTTAGCAGATTACGTGGACATTACTTTCATGATCTCTGGTGCATTACCAGAGATTTTGTAATCTGCTGTATTTCTAATAGAGGCATACTGTAACTAGTGGATACCAACTTCATTTTCTGTTTTACATAGCTCTGGTCAGAACCTGTATTAGGTTTCAGTAAGATTTTATTAAGGTATTCAGAATGGATTTGAAGTAACAATAAAAGCTTGTTTTAAATGAGAGGAAGGTCTTTGCTGTATTGTGGGCTCGGTAGTCACTTGAGGTTTGGAAACGTGATTAGCTTATTCCCACCTCCTTTTTCGTTCTGCAAGTACTGATTGTATCGTGTATCTGATATCCAATTATACCTACGTGTCTGATGTAGGTGACCATTAAAATATCCTTCGTTCGGAAAGGTCCCTTGGCAGGCTCTTCCTTGTGTTATTTCATTAGTGGACAGGGAATTTAAATTTGATCTTTAAAAATATTGCTCATTCTGTACTTTTAAGTTTATATTTAACTTTATGGTTTGATTATGTGAACTTGGTATTTTATGTTTGTGTATTGTAGATCAGTTTCATTGACAAGTTGGTAAAGCTGGTTTTGGAACTAAGAGAATTAGAGTCATTAGGTGAAGTGAATGTCCTGTAAAAAGCATTTTCAGATTGGAAATGTAATACTACTGGCAGTCTAACCTTTTTGTTTATGCAGTGATCCTGTAGCTTACTGATGCTGAAAGCGTGCTTCTTTCTAACGAGTCAGGCTTGCCTGTAGCAGTGGAAATGTTGCAGGTGTAGCTGTCTCATGAAGGAATTAGAAGATCAAATGTTGTAACTTATTCATCCAATGTGTAAACGTGGAGGCTATCTTATTTGTATTTTTATATATAGCATATATATTTTTATATAAAACATATTTTCTGCTTTGATCATTCAATTATTGTTTCTGAAGGCTGTGTACATTTCATACATTTGCAATGTCATAATTATCCAAACGTAGTGAAAGTATAAATGTGAGTTTTTAATTTGAGATGGATACTGACCACCTCCTTTCTGGGCCCTCTTGGATTTCCCACTGATTTTGCTAGTAGGTGAATCATAGAATGGCTTTGGTTGAGAGGGACCTTAAAGATCGTCTAGTTTCAGCCCTCCTACCATACGCTGTTGTAATTTGGTGACTTGTTTGAAAATAATGTGAACTGTTGGCTTTGATATGACAAAGTACGGCCATAACAACTCAGTGGAAGGCAGTGTGGTTGACTGAAGGGAGTCACTCTGTTTTTTTCAAATTCTGAGTCAACTGCACAATACCATCCAATAAAAGTGGGAGAGGAGTGCCTGACTTTTAATCACCTCCGTTTCTTGACCTCAGTCTCATTCAAGTCAGGAGAAAACTACTGATCCATTATACATTTTCCATTGACAAACCTGGGACTGGTCATCTGATCAAAGGTTCTCTTTGGTTCTCTAGGGACGCAGCAAGCCTCCACCAAAAAAACAATAACAGAATTTCTGCCAATATTTTATTTACTAGTAAAAACACTGGAGGTGAAGCTAATGGATATTTGTTGACAAAAGGCATTCCAAGTTAAAGAAAAATGATCAAAAACCAAAGTGCTGAATGTCACATTTGGATATCTTTTATAGAGTAGGTTAAGTTAGATGGGGCCTCTAACTGCTATCTGAATAGTGCTTGGAAGTACCAAATCCCTAGATAGACAAACTGTAAGAATAGCGTGGTGAAATGGTTAACATCAGAATATGTCTGGATCTTCCAAAAAACAGCTAATTAATTTTTTGGAGCATCTGTTTTGGAGAAAGCGTTGTTAATTTTAAGTTGATTGAGAGAAATCATTATGTAGTTTGGTAAAATTACCAGAGGATATTTTGCTAAATTCTCATGGTTTTTATTATTCTTGCCATTTTTAGTAACTTTTTGTATTTAATTTTCCCTGCAGGATATGGTTATACAAGCCCTTAGGCAGACTAACAACCGCAGTATAGAAGCAGCCATCGAATTTATTAGTAAAATGAGCTACCAGGATCCTCGTCGGGAACAGATGGTTGCAGCTGCAGCAAGACCTGTAAATGCAGGTATGAAACCACCAGGTAGGTATGTCCATGGTACTTCAGTAACTCATTAACTGTATTCTTACTGGTGAAAAATACAACATGGCGAATTCCAGAATTGCGTGCTCTTTCGTGCACTCAGACTAGAAGAGAGGAGATGCTGAGGTACAGGTTTTTGCTTTGAAGATAATATGTGATGTATATAATAGAGCTTTTCTGAAACATGAGTGTCTTTGATGTGAGTTTAAGATTTCTTTTTTAGTATATAACTGCATGTTTTTAGCACTTTAAGTATTAGGATCACAGAAAGATAGAATCACCAAGGTTGGAAAAGACTTCCAAGGTCATCCAGTCCACCCATCACCAGTATTTCCCACTAAGCCGTGTCCTTTAGTACAACATCTAAACAACATCCTTGTATTCCATCCAGGGAATGATATTCAGATCTCAGTCATTTTTGCCCCTAGTTACTGTGATGCTTGTATTTTTTTTCTCAGTCACGTGCCATTTAGAAATCAGTGGTAAGTATTGAATTCTGATTTTATCTTTTTAATCTCGTTTAACACACTTTCCTGTGTAGCAGCACTGTGCATACGTATATATTATTTATACGTATGTGCTTATATATTGCATGGTTTCAGTATTTGTATTTTATCTGTAGTGTCTATAAGGTGGACTTTACATTTTAATAAATAGTAGGGGATAAACTTGGCTTTAATAGTGACAGAGTCAGAATTTGGCTCTTGCTGTTACTGCTTTCATGAAACATGCAAACACATTTTTAATACATCTTGATGCTTTTCAGGTTACCAGGATTTCTTAGCGTAGATTTAAAGAAACTGTACTTTCTCGATGCAGCAGAAATGCTGAACTTTTACTTGACTTAAAGTTGAATACTCAACAGTCGTCTCTAAAAAGTTGTGTTTTAAATCCACTATGTAGGTGTGAGGAAAAAATGATAGTCAAGAGTAGCAGCATACAGCATTTATTTTCAGCTAGCCTCTGAAGCAGAACTAGCTGTTGCTTGTATGAAGCAGCTAGCTAAATGCAACTGTTGAGCCATGCTTTTCATTAGTACTTGCAAAGTTCTTGTGGCTAGCACGTTCTTTTACTGAAATGATAGAAATGTTGTGTTATCTTTTTGTAAAAGCAGGGACCGTACAGCAGTCGATTAACCGCAAACAGAGCTGGAAGGGTTCTAAGGAATCCTTGGTTCCTCAGAGACATGGCCCTTCCCTGGCAGATGGAGTAGCTTATCGCTCAGAAAGTCCCAGCTCTCAGCCCGACGTAGGAAGGCCACTGTCTGGATCTGGCATTGCAGCATTTGCTCAGGCCCACCCTGGCAATGGACAGAGAGTGAACCCCCCTCCACTCCCACAGATAAGGAGCGTCACGCCGCCTCCTCCACCTCCTCGAGGGCAGACACCCCCTCCCAGAGGGACCACGCCGCCGCCGCCGTCCTGGGAGCCGAACGCTCAGACAAAGCGTTACTCTGGGAACATGGAATATGTGATCACCCGTATTTCTCCGGTGCCGCCAGGTGCGTGGCAGGATGGTTATCCGCCTCCGCCCATGAATCCACCACCCATGAATCCTTCCGCTCAGGGTCAGAGAGGCATGAGTGCTGTCCCCATTGGAAGGCAACCAATAATCATGCAGAGTTCTGCCAACAGCAAGTTTAGCTTTCCCTCAGGAAGGGCTGGAATGCAAAATGGTAATTGTCAGGCAGAGTTCATAGTTCACCAGAACGTCGTGTCTGGGAACTCAGTGAGTCGCCAACCACCCCCGTACCCCATGAACTCGACTAATAGACAGAGTCCTACAGCACTACAGATGCAGGCAGGGGGATCTGCTCCTCCTTCAGCATACACCAATGGGAATCTTCCTCCAACAATGTTGGTGCCAAATAGAAATAGTCATAACATGGAACTTTACAATACGAATGTAGCTGGATTAGCTGCATCCTGGTCGCAGCCTCCCCCTGTGCAGCCGCAGTCATCCCCTGGCAACGGGCACGAAATCCCTGTGTGGCAGCCCAACCTTCCAGCACGGTCAAACTCTTTCAACAACCATCATGGAAACAGACAGAGTCACACTAGCAGCTCTCAGCCTTCAGCCACCACAGTAACAGCTATAACACCGGCTCCCATTCAGCAGCCCGTGAAAAGCATGCGTGTGCTAAAGCCGGAGCTGCAGACTGCCTTAGCACCAACTCACCCTTCGTGGATGCCACAGCCAGTGCAAACCGTTCAGCCCATTCCCTTCTCCGAGGGTCCATCTACAAACATGGCTGTTATGGCACCTGTGGCAGAGGCTCCGAATTACCAAGGTCCTCCCCCGCCTTACCCCAAACACTTGTTGCACCAGAATCCGTCTGTCCATCCCTATGAGTCGGGACCCAAGCTCGGCAAAGAGGAACCACCCATTTCATCTAAGGAAGAGGAGAATGAAAAGAACTATGAATGCGTTGATTCGGCGGACAAGGAAAAGAAACAAATCACGACATCACCCGTTCCTGTTAGGAAAAACAAGAAAGATGAAGAGCGGCGGGAGTCTCGTATTCAAAGCTATTCCCCTCAGGCTTTTAAATTCTTCATGGAGCAGCACGTGGAGAATATACTCAAGTCGCATCAGCAACGCTTACATCGGAAGAAACAACTGGAGAATGAAATGATGCGGGTAAATTCTTTCTCCTGAGTCTTTGACTAGAATTGCCTTAATGGTAGGGCACACGGTACAGGTACATAGGGCTCTGTGGTACAACGTGGCGCTGAGGGCTATTTTTAGTTCTTTTATATTTCAGATGTGGCAATTTCTTCACTGTTCTGTTTACATACTCCACTGTCTTCTGAGAAATGAGTTTTATGACAGAAGAAAGATTACTGTGTGTCTAAACATAGCTTATGTGGCTCATGGTAAGGCAGAAGAAGCAGAATTTCTCTATGAACTGAGATTTAACTATTTGGCTTCTAGCTTTTTTATGGGTTCTATTTAATCCTGATTTTTTTGAGTGAGCTCTGCGCAATGTTTTAATGCTATGTATATACATATAAGCAAACATTGCAGGGATGAGTTGATAGTCCTTTTACATCTAAACAGTGATATCTTTTGCAGTTTGCTCCCACTAGTAAAAGGGTTTTCTAAGTTCAAACCTAAAAAATATCAGTGTTTGAAGTTCTATTTCTAAAATGATACTTTTTGGTAAAATCTTTTGTAATCCAGACCTTAAGGTTGTCTGTTTAAACAAGGTGTAACTAAATGCAGTAGTAACAAACGCACACCTGCAAGAATATATAGAAACGGTTTCTTTGCACCTACGTGAAATCAGTGGTCTGTTCCTGAGATTTCATGTTCTGTGTAACTAGATCTAAAAGGTTAAAAAAAAAAAATGCAGCTGATGTATGCATGTGTAACTTCAGAAGTGAAAATCATGAGAAGCAGAAATGAAGATTTGAGATGTATTTTATGTATTCTTAGCAACTGTAGTTGAAAATTCAGTATAATTGTGACTTGCCTTTTAAAAATGTACTTGGCTTATGCCACTTTCTTGAAATGCTGCTTTTAAAATCCACGTTCTTATTCTTTGAAAATTCTTCGTGTACGCTATAGTGTTTTGTTTGGTTAATCGTAAGATTAATGTAAATGTTAGCAAGATTTCCTGAAATTCTTTCTAGATCTTCATTCTTAGTTTTCTCTCTTTCCTTTTCACTTCCACTAACAGCTGGTTTAGACTGTTAAAGTGTGGGAAGCTTTCCTGAACTCTGTAGCCTCCATCCCTGTGTAGGCAAGTAAGATTTTCTGGAGCAACAGTATCTTTCCTTAAAGAGCAGCATGATCCCCTTTTAGAGGTCTTTTGCATGCAATCCTGCATCGAAATTAAGCATGAATTTTATTTTGACTATTTTTGAGTACTGGAAAGTAAGGTTATAACTCATGTTGATTTGCAAACTTCACTTTCCCTTCTTCCTGTGTTGTTGCGTAGCGTCAGAATCATGTCTTACTTAAGTGAAGACAGTGATTGTAAGCTTTCTTGAATGTTTTCTTTGTACATTTAAAGCACCTAAGTGAATGTCTTTTTTTAATATGAAATACATTTTATAATATTTATACTAGATTAAAAGCTGGGATGTTTGATTGCAGACTGAAGCAGGGGAAATGCAGTGTTACACTGCAGCAGGCCTCTCCTTTTTCATCAGGTTATGAGACAGTGTTCCCACAATGGTAAAGTACATTTGAGGTCTTCATGAGAAGGAGAAAGGGTAACTAGTTCACTACATATTGTTAGGAAGTTTAGGAGGATTAAACGAGCACTGAGTCCCCTCTTTCCTCTTGGTAAGAACTTTGAAGATCAAAAAAGAACACAGACTGTATCCCAACAGAAGCATCTACCATCTGGAGAGGCTGTAGTTCTAGGATGAGTGATGTATTTTCATTCTGTCAGGCCTCTTGGGGGACAGAGAGGATGTCTGTCAGGAATATCCAATTTGAGTGTGTGAACTTACTTCACTTACTCTCGTACTGAAGTATTATGCTAGATATCTCTGCCACAGAGAGAAACTTAAATAGTCATCATCATCATCTAAGGCACAGATGAGAAGGAAGCAAAATGGGAGTAAATGGTGTCATATGATATAGCAATTCAGGAAACTTGTGTCTGATGCTGAGTAGAAGTAGCTAGAGGTGTGAGTGCATGTGTTTACGTACGTGACAATAAATTAGTTGATTTTTGGTAAATGCCAGAGCTGACAAGACTTCTAGGAAAAGTTACTGCAATGCAGGGAGAAGTCAGTTTGTGATGAACATTTATTTTAATGAGTGGCATAGGAAAAAGTGAAGACTGTGTTTGTGTGAAGAGGTAACAAAACAGGCTACGAAAGCTGGATTTTACAACAGAATTGTTAGAATGCAACAACGAGAAAGCTACAGGAATTTTGGAGACTGTATTTTGTATGTGTCAGTGATTAACTCCCTCCTGGTTTTTTGTTCCCTCATGGACTGTTTTCTATGCTAGTTTTCTAACTGGTCACTGAAATTCTGTTTGTGTGCAAGTGGGGCTGTCCTGAAGCAGACATGCTGGTGCTTGAGAAGCTGGCACCCTGTTGTCTGAAGTTCATAAAAATGCCTTTCTGACGTTCTGAGTTCTTTAGAAATGCCTTCTTCTGCATCGAAGTGTACCTTAAGCATGTGCAGTTATGGAAAACTGACATGCTTTCCACTGTATCTCTGTTTTCAAGGACAGTGCCGTGATATTCCTACAGTCACGTGGAGGTCAGTTACACACAGTGGCTGTAGTGGGGTAGGGAGCTGAACATATTTCCCATATCTAATCTGAAGCTAGTTCCACCTAGTTTTTATTGCTGCTTTTCTGATTTTGATGAAAAATTTTGTCTCAGATTTGAGACAGCCTTCCCTTAAATCTTACTGCCATTCATTGTAAAGTTTTTGTGGTCCTTTTTTTTTTTTTTGATGCTTGTAAAAAAAAAAAAGTGAGTTTTTGTTGCTTTGTTTTTGTTTTTGTGATTGATACGTGTTGTACTGAAGGCATTTGTAAGATCCTGAGTCATGCCTAATTGGTCTTCTAATCACTCCTTTTTTCTCAATCGCATATTATGTTTTTTAACGAGTTAAATTTTAAGTTGGGCGAAGTGTAGGAGTCATCTGTTAACAGTTTATATGCACCTCGACTAGTGGTTTCTCATCCTGGTGATGGTGTGGAGTAGTATTATGCAGATAGAATCTGAAGCATTCAAGTGTTAGGGCAGAGAAGTTGCAGCATCTGGCACTGAGCATCAGTAAAATATTGTGACACTAAGAAATTGAAAACTTGTGCTGAGTAACTGTCGGCATAAACTGAAACCCTGTAAACGTAATGTTCTATTTTATGACTGGAGTGTCCAGGAAAAGAAACAAGAAAGCGTTCTGTAGGTTGCACTGGCAAATCGTTGCTGTTGGCTGGCGGTTTCAAGTCAGATGGGCAGAAGGAAAACTGAAACGCTATAAAAAAGGAACATAGAAAATTTTGAAAATGTTTACAGAAAATGAAAGGAAGAATGAACATAAAGCCCTGTGGTAGTAACATCACATATAAAAGTATATTTGAAGAAAAAAAATTATCGTGTTAAAAACTCAAATGATATCCTGATACCAGGGCCTGAAATTCTCCCAGGAAGAAGCCATTGGAATGCTTTAAAGGAATTGAAGCCAGAAAAGCACACCAGCAGGAAGGAAACCTGGGTTGCAATTTGATGAGAATGCTTAGTGTGATTATAGTAGATAAGAGTTTCTGTGCTTTAGGTGGTGAGTTGCATGCGGCTTATGAGTATTTCAGCTATCAGTGTTAGGGGTATTGACCAAATGCCAGGTATGTTCATTCAAGATAGTGATACTTGTTGAGAAGTGATAGTGGATGGAGGAGTGAGCCACTTCCAAGGAAGTGCTCTGTCCAGCTTGCTGGTACATGGAGAGCAGTAGAGAGAACGTGACTGAGGCCCTGTTACGGAGAGGTGGAACTTGTGCTAGGAGGGAAGACTGGGCCTGGACTTGTGGTGGAGGCATGCCCTGGGGTTGGGCAGGCAACAGGACATGGTGCCAAGGTTTAAGGTGCTGCCTGGTGTAGGTAGACATGAGCGTGGGAGCTGCGTATTCCCTCCTGTCACTGAGGTTACAGATGTGGCCAGGATGTTGAGTAACACTGCTTCAGCTAGGGTAGAGTGTAGAAGGCTTTCCCACTGAGCTCCCTAGTTAGCTCTCAGTGGGTTTCTGCTCCTCTGCATGTCTTGGCTGCTATTTGCTCTGCATGAAGAATCAGGGAGACGATATTCTGATTAATAAAAAAACAGTGCAGGTAATACTTAACAGAATTCTCTATAACATTTCACAAGGGAAATAACAATTCCTGTTTTTTAGGAAGAGGAGCTGGGGAACAAAGACATGAAATAAGATTAAAGGGATCTTTGTAGTCTCACGCATATAAAGTATTTTATTTATATTGATTAAGTCTTGTAATTATCGGGAGATGACCTAGAACTAAGAGTACTGTTCACTCTTCAGATGTAATTCTGTTTTGCTGCACAGGTTGGATTGTCACCAGAAGCTCGAGATCAAATGAGGAAGATGTTGTGCCAGAAAGAGTCTAATTATATTCGGCTAAGAAGAGCTAAAATGGACAAGTCCATGTTTGTAAAAATTAAAACCCTGGGAGTTGGTGCATTTGGAGAAGTTTGCCTAGCAAGAAAAGTGGATACTAAAGCTTTATATGCAACAAAAACTCTGAGAAAAAAGGATGTGTTGCTTAGAAATCAAGTGGCTCACGTTAAAGCCGAGCGGGATATCCTTGCGGAAGCTGATAACGAATGGGTGGTTCGTTTGTACTATTCATTCCAAGATAAGGACAATTTGTACTTTGTAATGGACTACATTCCTGGAGGTGATATGATGAGTCTCCTCATTAGAATGGGTGTCTTTCCAGAAAATCTGGCACGGTTCTACACAGCAGAACTGACCTGTGCAGTTGAAAGCGTTCATAAAATGGGCTTCATCCACAGAGATATTAAACCTGATAATATTTTGATAGACCGTGATGGTCACATTAAATTGACTGACTTTGGACTCTGTACGGGTTTTCGATGGACCCATGATTCAAAATACTACCAGAGCGGTAAGAGAAATAGCAAACTTCTGTTATTATGGTTGGCATGTTATTCTGTCGAGGAAATTTAAACAGTCGAAAGATGACTGCAGCATTACCTTCATGAACATTAAAGCAGTTAACAGTGTTTCTGCACGCCATTCACATTACAGAAAATAACGTTCAGGAAGCATTTCTGAGTGTAGGCCGGCACTGACTCTCTAAGGGAGCACGAATAAGCTACATTGCTGAAAATTTGTCCCATTAGTATCTTCTGAAACTTGGAGAGAAAAGATGTAGCAGCAGAATTAACGTAAATAACAACTATTTGAAGGAAGGACTGATGTTTTAGATTAGTCGTCCTTGAAAATCTTTCCCCAGGTGTCTTTGATTTCCTTTAAAGCCCTACTTAATGACTTGAAACAGTGGTTTAAAAAAAGTTAGAGCAAAAGAAAAAAATGCAGTTCTGTGAGTGATGAAATCCAGATTATAAAATAATCTAAAATTAACTTTTTAGCTCCTGGAGGCTTGTTTTCATTTTAGGAAAGAATTTTTGAGTTGCTGTTACAGCAGGCTACTTCACAGTCTCTCAAGAGAAAGCACAAGTGTTTGAATTATTCCAGATGAGAATTGGAAGCTGATTACTCGGAAGGTTTTAAACCTGATCGATTTTATCTGTTGGTAATTGGCATCGGTTGATGCTTTCAGTGTTGTATTTCTCTCTCTATGTATAAGCACAAGAATAATATACACACTGTGCAGTCTGTGTGGTTACGTTAAGAAGAAACTTAGGGAAAAAAAATCAGTCTTTGTCTTCATTACTCTAAAATTTATCTTCTCAGATGTTGTTTGTATCATAAGCAAAAAGTCAAAATCCTGATGTTTTAAGACTTTTCAGTTCTTTTTCTTAAGTTGTTAATTGTTTCTATTTTGTAATAAAAATATAATGAATGAAGAAAATGTCATTCTAGTTGAGCTCTGGAACAGTCTTTCTCAATTTTAGTGTTTTTCCCACACAATTACAGGTGATCATGCACGTCAGGACAGCATGGATTTCAGCAACGAATGGGGTGACCCAGCAAATTGCAGATGTGGAGACCGGTTGAAGCCACTCGAACGCAGGGCTGCGCGCCAGCACCAGCGCTGCCTGGCCCATTCCCTTGTTGGCACGCCTAATTATATTGCACCAGAAGTATTGCTACGAACAGGTAAGGCAGTTATTTTTATTTTCTTACTGTAATCTTGCTGCAAACTAACTGGCATTCAAGTAGCAGCTTCAGTGTTCTTACGGGACTGCTTTTCCGATGTATCCTGAGTAAAAGTAAATAGCTGTTAATATAAAAACCTCAAATTTATTGAAATCTCTTGCAGACTTCCAAGATTGAATTCATACTGATGCTTTGACTACAATTCTTTTTACTCCAGGTTACACGCAGTTGTGTGATTGGTGGAGTGTTGGAGTAATTCTCTTTGAAATGTTAGTGGGTCAGCCTCCTTTCCTGGCACAAACACCTCTGGAAACACAAATGAAGGTAGCTTTAAAAATCTCATGCTAACAGATAGAAAAAGCTGAAAAAGCAGGGTTGAAATGGACATAATCTTTCTATTTTATTATGGAATCAAAGGTGATTTTTTTCTGGGAGGGAGTGCTGCTCTATGCAAAGATGTTATGAACTAGCAGGATTGTAAATGTTACATGACATTGTTTCCTGCTTATTTGTAAAGGGCTTCAAGAATCTCATTCTTTATTTTATCTGGTTATGCTGTAGTTTTTCCAAGTAAAATCACATTTCAGATCTCTGCCATCCCCTACATCTAGAAGTGGGCGCAAGAAGTTATTTCTTCTTCTCATTTTCCAGCAATCTGGGTGGTGTTCTGCTACCACTTGGCTTCCATGCTCACTTATCTGCAGAAGATTTCTTTCTGAAGTATCTGCAGGTGCTCAGCATGTGAAGATGGAGGAAGAGCAGATCGCTGTGGCTGCTTAGGGTTGCTGGCAGCCCATAGCTGATGGTTTTTCCCTTCCCTGACCTCACCTGGTTCAGAGAGGTCGCGAGGCTTCTGCAGTCTTCTGCAGTGCCATTTTTACAAAACAGTGTTCAACTCTCAAGATATGAGTTGGCCAAAATATGCTTCTGCATCGGAGCGTAACGTTAAATTTGTTCATCTCTCCAATAGATCAAATAATTAAAAATTAATTAATCGTGTTTTTTTTTTTTAAGACTGTAAACTTTTTTTTTTTTTGACAAATTTTCATGCAAAACATTCCTTCTGTTTCTGAGGAAACAGCTTCAAATTTGCCCTCTTTAGTCTGAAGACTTTACTTCTGTTGAGTGATTTTTTTTTTTTTTAATTTTCACGGGGGATTTTCTTTTTTATGAAGTTGTAAATAAAATAACATCTTCTTGCTTTAAAGGTTATCAACTGGCAAACTTCCCTTCATATTCCACCTCAAGCTAAGCTGACTCCAGAGGCATCCGACCTTATTATTAAACTATGCAGAGGTCCAGAAGATCGTTTAGGCAAAAATGGTGCAGATGAAATAAAAGCTCATCCATTTTTTAAAACTATTGATTTTTCAAGCGACCTCCGGCGGCAGTCTGCTTTCTACATTCCCAAAATCGCTCACCCTACAGACACCTCGAACTTCGATCCAGTCGATCCAGATAAATTGTGGAGTGATGACGATAAGGAAGGAAACATAAATGATACGCTTAATGGGTGGTACAAAAATGGGAAACATCCTGAACATGCCTTTTATGAGTTCACATTCCGAAGGTTTTTTGATGACAATGGCTACCCGTACAACAATCCAAAGCCCATTGAGTATGAGTATGGTAGTTCCCAAAACCCAGAACAGCAGTCTGATGATGATGAAGAACAAGCAGGTAGAGGGCTTCAGAATCGTGACCTAGTTTATGTTTAGTAGAGGAGTAAACAACAAATAGGTTATTTTGCAGCTGATGTTTTTGAAAAGTGTTTTCTCTGAACAGAACTGAGAGAAGATTGCTAGGGTGAATATATGCACGTTCTTTATTATTATTTTAAACACTAAGTTGTCTTTACTTTCCATCTCTACACATCTTGTTTCCCCAAAATCCAAGAAATTCCTTCACAAAAATTAATTTATTCCAACATTGTTAATTGCTTAATTTAGAAGAGATTCAATGTTAGGTTAAAAAAAAAAAAAGTTATCACTTGAATTTTATCATTGATCTCTGTACTCTAAGTACTTAAAATAGGAAATAGTGGTTTATTTTTTGCACCCTGAGATGATGCCTGATATCTATTTGTACATATACTAAATAATTTTTAAAAAACAAGCCTGTTTCAGAATTTTTTTAATGACAGTTCTTCCTTTGCTTTGACCAAATATAAAACTAACTTTACACTAATAAAGCTATCTGATAAGTTTGGCAGCCTCTTCCTCCCCTCTCCCATACCCTCACTGCTCACTGTATTTAGCGTATTTATTCAGAGTTGGGAAAAACTGAGCCATCTGCCTGGTGAAATGTTTCCAGCTGCTGTGGTAATGGCATAGTTCTCAGTTTTCAAACAGGAAAGGGTATTGGCTATACTATCATTGTAAAATGATAAAAGCATTAGAACTGGTCTTTTGTTAAATACATGATTGAATTTGGCATTAGTAGTGCAGTAGTGAGTGGTGCTCTCAGAGCAGGAGTCCTTGCTCAGAAGCAACTCGACTGTCTCCTGTCATCAGTTCTCTTATGGTTCTGGGAGGAAAGCAAGCTTTAGGAAAAATACTCACTGAAATCTAGTTTAATTTTTGACTACCACTGAACTGTAAGGTGCTTTAAGAAAAACTGTGGCTTTAGTTGGAATTTCTGGTTAGGAAACTACTCTAAAATTTTGTTTTCATATTATATGTTTGAAATATTAATAAGAAAAGAGCATAAATTATGGCTTTAGAGACTGGTTCCACTTGCTTTTAACAAGTTAAGTTTCCTCCTAGTGACACTGGCAGTGAGAAATGCCATGCACCTGTCTACCTGAGCTGTTAGTTTTCCTTGCTATGTTTTCAGTGGTTCATCTTTCACGACCCAGTTCAGAACAGAACTAGTAACCTGTGTCTGTCTGCTGCACATTCTGCACTCCTGTCTCACAACTTCCCACAGCAGGTGAACAGGTGTCCCTTTGGCTTCATGGTGGGAGGGCAGTGAGCCTGCTGAGGTTGCCAGGAGCGGGAAGCATGGCAACCATGTGGGGAAAAAAAAAAATCCCTGAGACAACACCAGGAGTTTCAGGTGAGAGGCAGAAAGAATTATGCTTTTCTTTCTCTCCATCTTGCTCTATTCTCTGAATTTAATACGGCAGTAAATAAAATGCACTATTTTTCATAAACTTCATTCCTTTTTAAATCCATCCTGCTTGGAATTGAATTGCAATGGATAATTTGTAATAATGTACCTGTATGGCGTTAGTTCTTTCTGAAGTTATTATTTGTGCCATTGCATTGTCATTATGGCTATTCTTGCAGCAGTCTTCAGTTACTAACTGGGTTTTCTCACTAAGCTGGTCTAAGAAATTCTTGTGCACTTTCAGCCGTTCATTGCCTTTCTGTGCTCCAGTTCACTACCTGTTTTTGTGCCAGTGCAACCATTTACACTGCTAATTATTGGCTCAGTGTGAAAAATGGTCTTAAGCATCTGGAGGGTTGTTGTAATGCGTGTTCATTGAAGTGAATCAGTGTGGCCCAAAAATTGTTTATATTGGCATAAGTGAGGGAGGAGTGGATTGCAGGAAATAAAAAAGCTTGGCAGCATGAAAATTTCATAAACAGACTTCGTTACAAGAGAGAATGTTCTTTGAAATTCACCCTTCTCCTTAGAAGTGCCTAGAACTAGAAGATGCAAAACAAAACACTTTTCATAACCAGATATTTTCTACAGTGAAAATGGGCTGTAGCTTAATAAAACAATTCATGTTCTGTCCAGCTGTTCTACAGCTGTTGATACAGAACAGTTTTTAAGATTAATTTCATTAGTTTGAATATTATAAAATGGCTGCAGTGTATAGCTACTCCATTTTATGTAAAAAGATGGTTTTCAATGTAAATAAACTTTTAAAGATTATCTTCCTTCATCGTAAGTAGCCCAGTAAAACTGGTCTGCTTTGTTTGGAGTAAAGCATAATATATTGCTGGTTAAAGGTAATTTAATGAAACCTACCTTACAATTTGTGAAGTTTGCAGAGAAAATAATGTCAGTTCTTCATTATAAAATTGACTGTTAAAATTGCATTTTCTTTATCTGTGTCTCCTGTGCTTGCTTTATATTGTTATATTCCTGTTTAATATTGTAACTGGTCTTTAGCTAGCATGTTTAAAATACAAAAACAAAAAAAGCCACCAGTAACAAAACCCCAGAGTGGTCCTGCAAGGGCACAGCAGCTCTGTATGAGCAAAACTGATGACTTTTGAGGACATACAAGTTTCCTTAATAAAACACTCAGTAATGAAATATTAAATATTATTTTACCATTTTGAAACAAATACAGTAAGAGCTCACACTCTTAGACTTTGGTAGATGCTTCTAGCATTTTCTGTTGCCTTGGGTTAGAAGTTGTAATGTTCTTTGTTTGAATTTTGCCATCCGTATGCTAAAGTATTATATATTTCTTTGCAAAAATGCGGTGTGTTTCAGTCCACGTTCTTCTCTAAGAAGAAAAAGTTACTTTCATAATGATGGTGCATCTCTCCAACATCCTTTGCCTCACCCATGTTTGAAACTTCATGTTTCACACACTTTTTGAGTCTTGAGATTCTTCGTAGCTGCTGCTTAAAACATGGGTATTTCACTGGCTACTCATCATGGGGATTGGATTGTACTGGCAGTAGGTAAAAGGCTCCCAACCAGCAGCTGTGGAATTATGCAGTGAGTTTTACTTCAGATTACTTTCATTCTGTAAAGCTGAAAATAAATTTCCCCTATGTGTCCTTGTATACATATAAATTGTATTTATAAAATATTCTATAATCATATACTGTATTGTAAATACTATTTGATATTCAGTGGCATTCTATCCTAGGGCAGGCCCTCTTGCTGTATCTTTTCTATCCTCAGTTTGTAATAGACTATAGAATATATGGCTAGGAAGTCATTGAGGCTGTCTTGCCTTCTGCTGTTGCAAAGCTCAAAGCTGCGAGTGGGAATGATTTAAACTCATTTAATATTGTGTAGCTAATAGGCAGTGCAGTGGGTGGGTGGGTTCTTAGGTGTTGCTGCTGTCACCCAAGATACTGTTAGGCATTGGTTTCAGATGTCTTTGGCATTTCAGATCAGACCTTTTAATGTTTGCTTTAGTTCAGCCGAAGCAAAAAGATATTAAATTGGGTCAACGTGGTAGTAAAACGTTTGAATGCCTTAAGATGCTCTTGATAAAGGCACTATTCAAGTTTACTGATTTTTTTTTTTTAATATATATCTATATAGGCACATATATAGATATATTCTATGTGTATATGTGTGTATATATAATGTCTTTTTTGTATTATAAACATTCTTCTGATTGTCACAGTTCCTTTGGATCTTCAATTAAATACATAGACCGCTGCACAATTCTGCTCAAGCAAATTATTTATTACGTGCTTTATAAGTGAACTTAATCTTGCGTTATCTCATGACCATCGTAAGTTATTCACCAGTCTTTGGGTGTTCTGTGCTTGTGTCGTGACCTGGTTGCCCACTTCGGTCAGGTTCCTGCATACCTGTAGTCCTGTGGTGTGTGACATCCAGATGCCTGCCTTAAATCCATTTGGTGCTCTTTCCCTGCCCTCTGCTGCCTCTTCCTTCTAGATCATTAAAATGTTGCTTATTTATTATGCATAAAACTGTATCGCGGAGCTATTCCTTGTCTGAGGAGATGTACCCTGTCTCAGCTTCTGTTTTTTTCTTTTGCAGAACTTGACCTTTGTGACAAGCTGAAGGCTGTCGGTTGTCACAAAGCAATCCCTGGGTATGCTTTGTGGAAAGAATTCTCCTCTTTAGGCAGCTGACAAATAAACTGAGTCAGTTTGAGTCAGCGAAATCAAATAAGAAAATGGGATTGGGTCCCCTCAGCTAAAACAACTTATATGGGGGCAGCTGGGCTGTAGGTTCTAAATTGCATGTACTGGGGGCGGAGGGGGAATAAACACACGAGAAAAACGATTTAATTCCCGCTCTGTGTTTGAGCACTGAAGGACGGGACTTCACGTCGTTTAGGATTAGCGGCGCTGAGGGCCGTGACGCGGGTGCCGCGCTGTCCTCTCAGCTGCGGCCCTCACCCGCCGGCGCGAGCTTTCAAACGGCTGCGGCGGGGAGTGACCATGTGAACGCATGCGCTGGCGCGGGGCTCGGCCCGCCCTCGCGGTATTCAAGTAAGGCAGCGCAGAGACGACGCAGCGTGTCAGCATTGGTGGTTCAGTGGTAGAATTCTCGCCTGCCACGCGGGAGGCCCGGGTTCGATTCCCGGCCAATGCAGAGCTTTTAAAATCGTCTATTTTATTTTCTCAATTCTTTTTTTTTTTTTTCTTTCTTTTTAAAGAACCGCAACCTCCGCTCAGGCAGCAGTGACGCTGAAACAACGACGTTCTTCAGGCGCCAACGCGACGGCGCTGAGCAGCAGCGCCTGGAAGTGACGCAGCGGATTTGCCTTCAAACCGGCGGCGGCGGCAGGAGGCGGGCGGAGCGGGGCGGGGTTACCGGGCCGGAGGAGAGAGAGGAGGAACGCGGAGGGACGAGCGACGGCGCTGGGAGCTGCCGCCGGACTCCGGGCCGAGCGGGTGAGGCCCCGCCGCGGGGTGTCCCCGTCCTCCGCCGGTCCCCGAGGTGAGGGCTGCCCCGCCCGGCACCTGCCGCCGCGTGGCTGGGGCCGCACGCAGGGCCGGACGGCTCGGGCCGGCGCTCGGGGCGGAGCCTTCGCACTGCCCCTGGGCGGCCGTGGCGAGGGGCGGCCCGGCCGATGCGCCCGTGCCCTCCGGCCTAAGCACCGGCGGGGAGCGCGGTCGCCGCTGTCGCGACATCCGCGATCAGCCCGGAGCGCTGGCCGCTCCCTCTTGCTGGGGCCGCTGCGTGTCCCGCGGGCTCCCGGCCGCGGCTGCCTCTGCAGCCGGATTTCGCTTGGTGCTCCCTTCTTTACGTCTCCTGCTGTTTTGTCTCCCTATGCTTTGCATCTCCCCTTTGCCCTTCCCTTCCAGCCTTGCTGAGAAGCTCGGTGTTGTTGTGGTTCTGGTTGTTCGTTCAGACTGCCGGCCCCGTGAAACGGGAGCGAGTACCGTGATTGTTTCATGGTTTTCTGAAGAGGTCGGCGTTGAAAACACGGCGTCGTCTGTGTACGGCTCGCGTGCGTCGTGAGGTTTTGTATACACAGAGGGTGCTCGTAGCTGCGGCTGCTGGTGGCTGTCTTTCACTGCCTTTAAACACAGGTGCGTGAGGAGCAGTGCGGGTAAGCACGGCGAGCTAAAACAACCAGCAGGACCACTTGTTGATGCCAAATCCCGGTGTGCGTTCTGCAGCGGGGTGGTAGATCTGAAAGGGATCTCAGACGTACACGGCCCGGTCGCTGCGTCAGAAGTGAAAAAACACAGAGCTCTCACGGCCGCTTTCCCCTCCCTGCATTTGTGGAGGGAACTTTCTGAGTCTCGCGTGGCTGCTTCAGCGTCAGAGCCCGCCTAGCAGGCTGCAGCAACAGCAGCGTGAGCTCTTCCAGAACCCTGGCACTGGTGTAGGCAGGATGTGAAGGTCTGACCAGACACTTCTGCAGGAATACTGTCCTCGTCTGGCTTGTGCTGTTCTGGGTCAGCAGGGGGCTGGGGGTCCCATGGTGGCTTTGTGCTTCCCTCCTGGCAGCTCAGTATTATTTTCTGTCCTCTTTGTGAACGCGCAGGGGTTTGTGTTGTGAAACACTGTTGAGATTGTGTTCGACTCCCTCGGTCCTAGTGTACTGATGTGAAGAACTTTGGGTACTTCTTGATCATTTCATAAACTTGGTATATCCCCAGTGTTTTTTTGCTATCTTTAATGTAAAAGAGAAAACTTAAGTTCCAAAACATCATTCTCAAAAGCTGTAACGCCTTAGGTTCCTCCCGTGCTACCCTTGTCTGTTTCAAACCCTAGGAATATTTTAGGTGCAGATGATATAGTGTGTGAACACGTTTTCTTATCGGAGGTGAGTTAAAGTGTGACAAGTTCCGTTTTTTCTGTCTGTGGGAACCAGGAACGTTCGCAGCTAGTGCAGAGAGGGAGAATGACGTGTGTACACACACGTAGAAGTAAGCTACAAGCCTTAGGTTGTGTGTGTTGTGCTCTGTTTGCCGTGAGCTTTACGAGCCCATTGCTCCTCCAGTGGCTGTGTTGGAACGTAGATAATTTTGCAGGGGGTGATTCATGGGAAGGTTGTAGCTGATAAGTGCGTTCCTGCTGCTCTGACATCCGGCTACGTGACAGCACCAGGTATTTGTGAACACTTTACAAATGAAGTGGTTACAAATTAGATTTTTTTCTAATTGTTTCCTGAGTTTTTTCAGGTCTTGGGGTTTGTGTGCGCTTGCGCCTCACTCACATGAGTCTTCTATGGTACTCTGAGCTGCCACAGCCTGCTTCATGCTGTAAACCTTAATCAGCTTTCAGATTAGTGCCCTAACTCCGTCTCCTGCCTGTCTTGGAGCTGCTTCAGCATCTGCAGTTGCAGCAAGCTGTGGGCTCGCATTAGTGGACCTGCTCTGGCGCTGCCGTCTGCAAGCCACAATGGCACGTCCAGACATGGGCTGAGCCAGCAGCTGTCCTGCGCAGGAGGCACGTGTCTGGGAGCTGCTCCAAGCTCTGCTCTTCTCTTGAGTCAACGTGAACAAACACATGTATTCTTTTATTACCTGTTGCGTCCCATCTCTGATATTTAAGCAGAATTGTTGTTCTGCTCAGATTGCTCTGCAGTATTCAGTGTGTTGGGGTTTTTTTTTTTTGTCAGTTGTGTACTGCTTCTCAGGGTGTTTGAAAGTCTTGTTTGGCTCTAGTAACTTGCTCTTACTTGATTTTTAGAATGTTTATTAGCATCTTGCTCAACTTGTGATTTCAGAGGTGTTAGTCATGGGTTTGAATTCTCAGGACAGGCAAACAGGTGTATCTGGTAGGATGAGCACGGGTGGAAAAGCTTGCTCCTAAATATAGCAGTGAAACTTCAGAAACATCTGCATGATGATCCAGGCAGCAGTTGACAAATATCTTCAGGCTTCTTCCCCTGAAATTAAAAAACCCAACAAAACTCCCAAGTCAAGCTGAGTCTCCAGAGCTTAATTATGCAGGGACATGGCAGTCTTTGTAGTTGCTGGTCACAGGAACCATACCAGCTTGCAGGTGTGGCTGTGGCCAGCTTTGCAAGTGTCTGTGCAGAGTGAGCTGTGTGGTGCAGGCTCTAGTAGCAGGCTTCCAGACCCAGGCCTGCAGGTGGGTCTAGATGCTTGCACCCTCCTACATGGCCCTGCAAAGGGTGCACGTGGGCTATGGGGCCCTCTCCACCTCCACTGCTGCCAAATTTTGCTGTTTGGGCTGAAACTTTTCTCAGCAGCTGGCTGCTATGAGGGGAAACAGGCAGGAGGGGAAAGGAAGGAAAAAGCTGTGTTGGCTCAAGAATGGATTACCTGTGTATCCGTGCGCAAAGTTACTTGGGAGGGGAAAAGAAAGAGGAGGAGCCAGAAGCATTAAAACGTTTGATTTGTACTTAGCAACTCCTCCTGACGGAGGGGACATCGCATTTTGGCTATGGATTATCTGGTGTGCAGTGTGACTACTGAAACCTCTGGTAATGTGTTCAAATTTGACCATGACCTGGTCTTGAAATGTTTGGTCTTAAGTCGTTCTATTGCGCGTGTGAATTTAGTGCCTCTTACATTCTTTAAATAGTTGATCTGTATCAAGTATGCTTCATCCCAGGGCTTAGCAGTAATTGCTTGTCTGCAATTGCTCCTTACTGGTACTGGGTAAAGGTACTGAAATGAGAACAAGGCGACTCTCTCGGGCTTGTTTATCTGCTTATTTTGGTGTTTTCTGTGTTCGGTTCTAGGAAATTTGGAGGAGAGCAGGTCGATTCTTGGTGAGTAAGCAGCTGGAAGAATAGAGATGATGCGGGCCTCTTAGAGAGGAGTGGAATGGGATGTATAAATGATGTGTAAAACAGAAGGACTGCTGTATGAACAAAGGCCAAACAGTGAAGAATGACTCTGAGTCTGCTTTCTGCTGTATTTGCTTGATATTCTATTCTAGTCTGGTTATTACTACGCTTGTGTTAGTAGTTGTAGTGCTGTTCTAATCTAAAAGTGCAGGTTGTGCTAATCTGCAGAGTAAGAGGTCACGTTCCGTAGTATTTGCTAACAGAAGAAAACACTTGTCTGGATGTTAGCGTGTTTTGAGCAAGATGTTAAATGAAGTTGGAGGCCACACACTAAGTGATTCTGGCTTTTCCTTTCCATAGCAGCCTCAGAGTTTTTCAAGAGTCAATTTTAAGGGTAAAAATGAAGGTGATAGGAGGGGCAAGGTGAGCATGGAATGTGGAGACGTGATTCAAAGAATCACTAAATAAAATTGAAGAACTGTTACATTAAAAAAAAAAAAAAAAACAAGAACAAAGAAGGGGGAGGGAGAAATGGTGTTTTCCACCATGTCTGTATATATCATACCGATAAACTTGTGTGAATGGAACAATAAGGCAAAAATATTAGCAGAACCTAGTGCATCTGGTGGAAAGGTGTGGATTTTTTTGTTTTTTCTTTAACTAGAATGATTGCAGTATGGAGGATGTTGTAGCACTAACAGGAAGATACCAAGTTGTCTCACAGCAGTGCAAAGAGAGTCTGCAGTTTTGGTTTGTAGAGGTGCATGAAATCTACGTGTTTTGCATGTACTTTTCAACAGAGTCTGTCTTGCGTGAAATGAGAAGTTGCACTTCTTTCAATAGAGAAACAATTATCTTTCTGTATGGACAACATACATTCTAGAATCCTTTTATTAACAAAGTATTTCCTGCTTCTATATTTAGATACGCTTGTTAGGGTCACAGTAATGTAAAAATAGTTACAAAAAATTGTTTTCTTCCTGGATTGTGGGTTATTTTTTTAATTTAATCTAAGTGTTCACTGTCTTTTTCAGCTTCATGTTGACCATGAGCCTTGTCATGATCAGTGAGAATGTAAAGCTGGCCCGTGAATATGCCTTACTGGGAAACTATGACTCTGCAATGATCTACTATCAGGGAGTTCTTGACCAGATGAATAAATACCTCTACTCTGTCAGAGATACATATCTGCAACAGAAATGGCAACAGGTAAATAATCCTTTTCTGGGACATTCTGAGGGTAAAGCATCAAACTAGCAAAAATTGCTTTGTTGTTGGTGAACGGAAGTATAGAAATATTTATATCATTTTCTGATAAACTGTAGTATTATAATATATATGTATTTAAGGCTTCACTGTGCTTTGACACTGACAGAATAGACTATGAAACACATCTGTGAGGAGCCAGTGCGCTGTCTGCCTGGTCAGCTTCTTGCTGATCTGTGCCCTGTTGTGCTGAAGTTATTCTTTTTCCAGCCTGTACTATTGCTCACTGTTTCAGCAGTGTGACTTACAGATCCTTAATAGGAACTGAGTTGTGGCTGCCATGTTAATTTATCCTTAGAACAAGACATTAATTTTTCACTGACATTCCCTCTATAAAGTTGCATTCTCTTTTCACGTCTAATGTTTATTAAACAAAATTTGTCAAAAGTCTCTTTGGTATTGAATTAAAAATATTTTCTTTAATCCTTAAATGTACAGGGAAAAGCAGAACATTTTTAATATCTTATCTTAGCAAAGTAGGATCAGGTAGCTTATGAAACTTTGTGGAATCCATCCAGGCATTACATAGTCTTAAGCAGAAGATTGCTACAAACTTAACTTCCACTGTGCTTAACCTACCTTTTTTTTTTTTTTTTTTTTCCTATTTGTCAGGTTTGGCAGGAGATAAGCGTGGAAGCTAAGCACGTGAAAGATATAATGAAAATGCTGGAGAGTTTTAAACTAGACAGTACTCCATTGAAAGCTTCACAACAAGAATTACCAGCTCATGATGCAGAAGTGTGGTCTTTGCCAGTACCTGCTGAACGAAGGTAAGTAGAAACTTGAAGACCTGTGTTAATGCTTATCAGGGCAAAGTGTGCTTTGACTTCAGCCTGCTCCTGTGAAGATTTTGTTCCAGAGCTTATATAACTTATGTAACACACCAGCTGCATGGTTTTTGTTAAACAAAACAAAAACCCAAACCAACAAAATGTCTCTCGTTTGCTTGTTCTGTTTTGTTTTGCCCGAGGCTAGCATTCTGCACTAGTTAACTGGAGTTTCTCACAAACGGTGGAGATAGCATGAGGGACGGGACGGGAGTGCGTGCAAGAGAGGCATGGATCTGTGCATTTGACAGAAGGGAACTGTTAGACCAGCTTAGCTGTATCATCAAATTGTTCTTTCAGGCTCTGAGGTTACAAGCCATTTCTCACGGATTTATTTTAAGCCTACTCTCTGAAAGAAATGGGTCTTTTGTTCACAGTGTTTCTGTTTATCTCATTTAATAACTTGGGAATACCTCTAGCCAATTGCATTCGAGCCTTTTAGAAGATTAGAGTCTGGCAGAACTTTTAGTGCTTTAAAACTTTCTAGAGAAGGCACAAATTCATAATTCTAAAAAGGAAAAGACTTGATGGGCAGAGCTCTTTCTGTTCCATTTACTGTGCCAGCTGGTTTAGTGTTGGGTTGTTGTAATGTGAAAAAGCCACAGTGAAAACTCGTTGTATTAGACTTATTTCTGTAAATTTAGATACTGAGATAGCAGATCACACAAATTTTTATGGAATTGAGATGTTGGAACAGATTATTCTTTTATTTGAGCTTCGTACTGGAATTTGGAGGTGGCTAAATGTTCATAAACAGAAGTGTAGCTTGGTAGATACTCCATTTGGAGAGTGAAAAGACTTTAATAATTATCATCTTATCATTAGCATATTCTCGATCCTTAATCTGCATTTCACCCTGAAGCGATTGTGTGGTTTTGACAAACTTCCTCCTGTAAATCAGTTAATTTCTACTTTTATGAAGGTAGTTTATCCTGATTAATCTTGAATGAAATGTCAGAACACATCATCTGATTTGGATAAATGCCTTCCAAATCACTCTTCCCTTTTCTGTTCTATAGAAGAATCTCCAAACTTAAACTTGTCTGGTAACTTAACTAGTGCCAGAATTTTAGGAAGGCCTGTGGAAAAAATGTATCTGTGAGTGTACTGGATTTAGAGAGGAACCTGGATTTAAAAACAAAGTCCATTATGATACTGATTTGTTTGTATGTGCTTATGAAAGTTTGAATCTCTGAGCAGTCTAATTTCAAACAGGACCTCTCACACGAATTGGAGCCTGTCACCTACTAGAAAGACAGGACAGCACGGCTCTGGCAGTCTGGGAGATTTCTTGGGTGCACTGGTGATTCACAGGTAGTTAAGGAGTCAACAAGGAAGAGTGCTTTGGACATAGGCAAATAATCTTAGGGAAGATGGTAGGGAAAGTCCTTCTGGAAGATGTTTCGAAGCACATGAAGGACAGGCGGGTCATCAGGCATTGTCAGCGTGGATTTACAAAAAGGAAATGATACTTGACCAACCTCATTACCCTCTGCAATGACTAACTTGGTGGATGGTGGCTGAGCAGTACATGCCATTTACCTCAACTTCAGTAGAGCCTTTGATACTCTCTCTGTAGCATCATTGTAGGCTGACAATGTACAAGCTAAGTGAGTGAACAAGGTAGATGGGTTTAAAAACTAGCTGAATGGCTGAGCTCAGAGGATTTTGATCAGTGGCAGGAAGCATGCCTAGAAGCAAGTCACTATACCTGGAGCACTCTGCCTAGTTCTGGGTTTCTCAGTGTGAGAGAGATGGAGCTAGTGAAGCAAATCCAGCACAGACCACCAAAGATGAGAGGAGATGCTGAAAGAGCTGAGACTCTTCTATTTGGAGAAGAGAAAGCTTAGGGGAGTCTTACCAGTGTGTATATACAACTGATGAGAGGGACTGAAAATAGGGAGCCAGACTCTACTCAGTAGTACCTAATCAGTGGTGGGGCATAAAGCAAGACACACATAAAATGCACAGAATCCCATCAGAACATAACAAATTGCTCCTTTATTGTGGGAACAGACACTAACACAGATTGCCCAGAGAGGTTGTAGTCTCCATCATTAGAATCGTAGGGGTTGGAAGGGACCTCAAGAGATCATGGAGTCCAACCCCCCGGCCAAAGCAGGCTTCCTTCACCAGGTAAATTCATTAGAGAGAATCAAAATCTGACTGGACACAGCCATCAGCAAGCTGCTATAGCTAACCCTGGTTGGACAAGGAGGTTGGACTGGGTGATCTTAAGAGGCTCTGTCCAACCTAAATAAACGATTATGTCTCCTTGAACTATAACAGGAGTATCCAAACTATACTGACTTTCCTCTTTTGTAAGCTAGAGGTTCTGAGAAGAGTAAGTTGAGAGATAAGGACAAAATGGCGCCCATCTTTCCTTTGGGAATCTTGATTGGGTTCAGAAATGCTTTTTATGTTATTTTGTGTGTTTCTCTGCATTTGTCTTTAAAGCAAAAATAATAAATCTCTGAAATCAAAATATGATACCTGCTTGTAACATTACAAGTTGGCTTATCTTTTATGTAGTCCTGAGCTGTTCCAGCAACAGAATGATGCACGGTGACGGGAGAGAACAGATTTTTTTCTTTTCTTTTCCTTTTTCCCCTTGAAGATGTAAAAATGATACTGTGATTCCCAAGAAAAGTTTGTTTACGTGGGTAGGAAGGTGAGGAAATTGTAATAAGGATAAAATATGTCATTTTTCCTTTATATTTTTCTCAGCTCTGTAATGGCGGAATTACTTTTATTTGGAAATACGAATAGAGCTTACTTTAAACACACAATGAGCTTTGAGTTTGTGGCAATGGGAAAGTGAATGTAACTATGTAAAAATGTTTGTCTTGTTTCTTGCCAACATAGTTCAGTATGGTGACTGGTAATTTTGTCGGTACCTTTAATTGTGTCAGTGAAATATGAATGCACCTAGATTCTTATCTTGAGCAAAATGACGTAGTTGTTTAGTGCTCACTGGTGACTTTACACTGAGGCTTTTTGCATATATTGTAACTAATTAGACCTTCGCCAGGACCCAGAAAACGCCAGTCTGCTCAGTGCAGTGATTGCAGAGGTCACAACAATCGTATAAGTGCAGCTGTTAGAGGCCCTCACCGTCCGTCTTCTCGAAATCCCAATGATAAAGGAAAGGCAGTCCGCAGCCGGGAAAAAAAAGATCAGCAAAATAAAGGAAAAGAGGAGAAGGTGAGTTTGTGGAGATCTTCTTGGTGTTTTGAAGCTCGTCGTCTTGTTTTCCTGGGTATTTTATGAAGTCAGATGCTTATAAACTGTTTCTTTTGTTTGTGTCAGCGTGCCAGTTTTAATCTCACCTTCAAAAGTATCTTTACTGTGCAAAATAGATTACTAGGTTTTTGTTTGTTTTAAATAATAAACCCATCTAGAGGAAGTGACCTCCTAAGTGTGGGCTTCTTTTCTGCAATTTGGAGATGATTTGCTTAAATGTAGCTGATGATCAGAGTAAGATGTCTTACTGACACTAAGTACATTGTTTTTCAGAATCTGAATAAGTCAACTGCTCGTATACTAGAGTTTCTCTTAGTTCTACCAACCTTATGTAGTGATCTAAGAAAGCAGTATACCTGGGTGGGAATGTTTGTCTCTGAAGTTCCCTAATTTTAGTTAGTAGGAGTTATATCACATTCTCTGAATGATGACTGTCGTTCACAAAGAAAATATACATGCTGAGGCAGGATGTTGTGGGATTTTCTTTGTTTTGTTTCTTTTTTTTTCCCTGTTCTGTCAGTGCTTGCTGTTGATTGTATAACCTAATGAAGCAAAGAAACTGCATCGGTGCAGTGTGCCGGTTTTGGGGAGGAGGAAGTTGAACTAGGGTAGTCCAGAAGTATGGGTAAACCGAATAGACAGTACACTGCAACAGTGATACGGACACCTCACGTTTGCTTTATGTCACCTCTGAGAATCTTGCTGACTTGTGTGTGCTACTAATGGATTTTATAACATTTGTTACATATGTACTCTACTATATTCCTTCTGTGTAGAACAAATCCGCTTCTGAAATTTCAGAGTCTGAACCAAAGAAATTTGATAGTACTGGATATGATAAAGATTTAGTAGAAGCTTTGGAAAGAGATATAATTTCTCAAAATCCCAACATTCGATGGTAAGTTTGAATACTGCTACCAGCTCTTAGTTGTTTCTTTTTCCTCTCCTTACTCATTACACAGTCAGCTGAGCCTCTTGGACAGTTGAATGTTTCTAGAACTCAGAACATCTCAGTCTCTTCTAACAATTCTGAAACCAACATAGGGGATAATATTTTGCAGTGTAAAAGGTTTTTGCTACCCAGAGGCATACCAAGAATGAAAACCAGTTTACAGGGAAGTTACATCAATATAGGAACCCTTTAACGTCTCACTGGATGTGATGTGACTGCCAGTATGAAATACAATCACGTGTCAGCACCTTTACATAAATGTGTTAAATATTAAACCTTATACAAAGGTTGTTTTGTGTTCAGAATGTTTCCAAGCTTAGGTGATCTTGTGGGGATTAAGTGAGCGAAAAATCTGGCAAATAAAATAAGCTTAAAAAAGCTGAACACTGACAAACCTTAAGAACTTTGTATGCATAGGACAGCTGACACATCTTTCAGTTGGGTATGTGAATATATCATACTGTTTGTGTATGAATCTTTAATTGCAACTTTAGATTTGAAACTTAACTGTCCACCTGTGTGTGTTCTGTGACCAAAATGTTAATTGGGCTGTGCTGTTGAGCAGAATGCCTTTAGAGTTACCCTCAAGAAAAAAAAAAAAAAAGCTAGCCTGTAAGATATTTAAGAATTAACACGCTGTAACTTTGAAAAGGAATTCAACGTTTTTATTCATCTCTGTTTACTGGCCTTTAGTAGCTGGTTTTCTTATGCTGATATTCAGGTTTCAGGGTCAGCCAACCTGTCAGCAAAAGAGAAGAGCATAATTTGTCTTACACAAGTTCACCCAGTTTGCCTTATTCTGCTTATTCTTTCTGTAAATAAAAATAGTGAAATAATGAATGTCTGTTATTTGTTTTTTCAACCAGCTGGAGTCTGTCAGCTGGTTCTTGGCAGTAGTCATAGGGTTTTGCCTTGAGAACTTCATTAAATCATTATACTCCTATGATTCTTCCATAATTCAGGCAAATAACGACGAGTTCAGCTGCATTTCGATTTGAGCTGTGCACTGACTGTTTTGCAGCCTGTCTGAATCTGTGAAACAACTTTCTCTTTCTTGTCAGGGATGACATTGCTGATTTAGTAGAAGCTAAAAAACTGCTCAAGGAAGCTGTAGTTTTACCGATGTGGATGCCGGAGTTTTTTAAGGGAATTAGAAGACCATGGAAGGTATGAAAAAATCTGATCCTGTGATCATAAGTAGGATTCTGGGATTGGATCTTGGAGCATCAAGAAACTACAGGTGTCTTACAGTTTATATAAACGCTTTCCACTTTTTAGTAATAAAATTATGGCAAATAATACTAACAAAATAACTATCAGATAATCACTATCTCCAGCTGTTTTTTTTTTTTTTTTTTGCAAGTAAGCAATAATAATTACTTACCTTTGAGTAACTTTTAAACAGAAAATGTACATCTGACATTTCTGTTACTGTACTATTAATCGAATTGTGAAATTGTCTGTTTTGGTTCTTGTCCTAACGATGGTTCTTTTTTTATTTTAATAGGGTGTGCTGATGGTCGGTCCTCCTGGTACTGGAAAGACCCTTCTGGCAAAAGCTGTAGCGACTGAATGCAAGACTACTTTTTTCAATGTTTCTTCTTCCACACTTACCTCAAAATACAGGGGAGAATCTGAGAAACTTGTTCGCTTGCTCTTTGAAATGGTGATTGAAGTTTCTTAATGTAAATAGTGAAACGATGAAGCAGAATTATTTCTGGAATAGTAAAACCTTGGCAAGTTTTAGAACTTATAGTGTATGTAAAAAAAAAAAAAAAAAAAAAAAAATCTCTCCCAGCTTCGGGTGCTTTAGAACCTTCCCATACAGCTGTTTGCATTGGAAATTTAGCAGTGTACAGCTGCTTAACTGGAGGGAAAAAAAAAAAAAAAAGGATCATTTCATTTTCAGGGTTAACTTGTTATGGTAGAGCTATCTAGGATCTGATGAGTACTGCAGAACAAACCTGAAGGTAAATCTGGAAATTGAATGTAATTGCTTTCTGGATGGGAACCCTACTTAGGCTACGCGTGTTTTGTGATGCGTGTTTTTTTTTGTTGTTGTACTTTTAACATAAGCAGGCTTTCAAACTGTACCAAGTATGTAGTTAGCTTCAAAGCTTGTAACACTTGAGAACAGCTCGGAACGTGTAGTATTTTTTGTGCCTTAACCATGCTTGCATGCAGTGTTTGCCAGGGTGTCCAGTGCTGAAAGGGGCAGCAGAACTGCAATGACAGTAGTCAGGAAAGAGAGGACAATATAGTGTGACCATATTAAATAAGTTAATATAATAACCATCAGTCAGAATTGAGTGTACACAAGGGAACATAGTGCAACTGCCGTAGAACAGTAACTTTACTATCAGAAACCCTTGTTTAACTTCTTTCATTTTTAGAAAGGTGAGGGTTATTTTGTAGCTGACCTGCCTGTTGAGCAGGTTTCGTGTCATGGTGTCTTAGGACTAGTGGTACACCTAACTTTATCTGAGTTCTTATTCAAGCATTCTACCAGATATTTCATAAAATTAGAATTTGTATTCCTAGTGTGTGAAAATTTAACCTTATTAAATGCTTGTTCTAGCCCTAGCAATTATGGTTGCCAAAATCTGTTCTGCTCAAACATCATTAATGGATACACAGCTTCATAAATGTGTGCAATGATCAGAGAAAAAAGGTTGGGTATTGTTTGGTACTTAGGAGCTGATTCATTCAGATAAGTGATTCGTTAGTCTGCTCTGACTGTGCTGCTGTTTCTTAAATGTGAGTAGGCTGCCATTTCAATTTCTCCTTTATCTTTTGTTTCTTTTAGGCTCGATTTTATGCCCCGACAACCATATTTATTGACGAGATAGACTCTATCTGTAGTCGACGGGGAACTTCAGAGGAGCATGAGGCGAGCCGACGTGTGAAAGCAGAACTGCTAGTCCAAATGGATGGTAAATAACCTAATCCCTCTGGGCTGGAGGAGACTTCAGGGAGGAAAAAATAAATAAATCTGAACTTCTTCCTTCAGAAGCAGTTTCTTTGAAAGGCTTACATAAAATTGGAATGTACTGATACATTATTCCAACTGCCAGTATGGAAGAAAAAAATAACAACCTATTATGTAACTGTCTTTCATCATCTGATTAAGGACCTCAGATATTAACCCACAATAAAAAAAAGACTCAGTAGAGAATGCAAGATTTCAAGGCTGCAGAAGGAAGAAAGTGTCTTTTTCATATATAAACATAGCAGTCTGGCTGGCATTTGAGTTGTTACCAAGAATACTGTCTGCTTTTTACTTGGTTTTGGGGAAGTGGTTCAAAATAACCATCCCCCTATTTCAATTTATAACAAAGGCATTCATTGCACTTAGAGATCTCTTTGGTTGTTTTTTTTCCATCCTGAAGTTAATAATGAAGAAAAATGAAAAGTGAAGAACATTGTTTTGTAGAAAGCGTTTGGAGAATTATCTTCTTAAAACACTTTTATGTAGTACAGTTATTTGCTTAGTATGTAGCAAATCTCAGAAGTAGGCAGCTGCAATGTTAGAGGCATCCTTCTCATGCCCTTTTTGCAAGAAGGGAGAAGAAGGCAACTGGAAAGTGTTAACATATGTAGTAATTTGTGATAGAATTCTACACGTCAGGAGAGTTGTATATTCTGTCTCTCTGATGTTGATGCCCTCTTAATTCACAGCACAGCTGTGATACTGTTCTCATAATTCAAGCATGTAAGCTAATTTTATTATTTGGAATTACTTGACGTTTTTGCTGGGGAGTTCATGAATGTTGTTATGTATGTGCAGACTTTCAGGCATACTGGAACTGCTGCTATTCCATAGAACAAACAAGTTAAAACAGTAATCACAGAGCCTCGCAAGTTTTATTTCATTAAGCTTCTTAATTTAGCGGCAGTTTTGTAGTGCTTTGGAGATTGAAGTGATATCTCTGTCTCTGAGAAGCTGTGATTTAGTTCAACAGATTTTAACATTCACTTCGGCAGCAATTTGTAAGAATCCACCCAAGTATGTGAAACATTTGGCCTGAATTCAGAAGTGAAGAAACTTTTGTTGGGGATTAATGCTGCCTTAGTATGGCTGTTAGTGAATACTGCGTGGGGTGATTCTGGTGGTTAATTGCCTTCATGGTTGGTCCCTTTCTCCCTGCAGCCATTACATAACATTGGTGTGAAAATTACGAATGCTGTAATGGGAAATACGAATTACTACTGTGGAAGTGTTGTAGGTGTGGTAGAGACGAACTTCCTGACCCTGTACAGCCAAAGTCACTGCTTTAACTGAATTGAGTCTCCATTTTTACTTACAGTGTGACAGATAAGAACCTGAATTCTGTTGCACTGCACTTGGTCTGCTGCTTTAATATTATAGAATTGTGGATATTATTTTCTCTGTGTGTCAAACTTTGTATCAGCATATGTACATTTTACTTCTCCTTTTCTCCAATGCAGGTGTTGGTGGGGCCACTGAAAATGATGATCCTTCTAAAATGGTCATGGTACTTGCAGCTACTAATTTTCCTTGGGATATTGATGAAGCCCTAAGAAGGAGACTAGAAAAGAGAATTTACATTCCTTTACCTTCAGGTATAAAGATTTGAGGAGAGGAGGGGCTGAAAAGACCGAAATCAAAGCCGTGTCAGTCTTTCCTTTTTTATGGTCACTTGATGATTTATTTATACAAACTTGTTGATTCACATACATGAACGAATTCAGAATTGGGTTAAATACTGTTACTTTTATGGCAGGTACAGTGTCCTTTGGCCATCCTTCCTCCTTTGCTCTCTTCACCTTATTATTTGTATTCAGAAAACAGATTGTATAGCCTTGATTTCTGTTCTTTAATTAGCAAAAGGTAGAGAGGAACTCCTAAGAATAAACCTGCGGGAGCTGGAACTGGCTGATGATGTTGACCTTGCAAATATAGCTGAGAAAATGGAGGGTTATTCAGGTGCAGACATTACCAACGTATGCAGGTATGTTAACGCTGTATCATTTGTGTTATCACTGCTACAAATCCTGAGAATGCAGTTTTTAAAGTAACAAAACTAATTTACTTTAAGTTTTTGGATAAGAACAGATTGTAACTTGTCATCTGCGTACAGCTAAAAGGTGGAATGCTACATTAATCTTTGCTTATGTTTGGTATTTTTATAAGAAAATGATGAAGAGTAGTTGCCACGTAGTATGATTTTGGTAATGCTCTGAATTCCTTTATGTTTGCATAACTCCTTGTGTGGGAGATATCCACAGGATGGTCGACTTCAACCCTGCAGGGTTACAGTCATTCCACTGAGACCATAAAAATGGATGTTCTGTTGAAGAAGTAGCTGATAGTGAAGCTGAGACCAGAGTAACTGAAGTAAAAATACAGCATGTTCTTTACTCACGATAAAGAATGTAATATACCATACTGTGAGACAGCATAAGAACTGTGTACCTGGCACATTGGCTTTAGTGATAAAGCTGGCCTAAGAAACTTTCTGCCTCCTCCGTCTTTACCTCTGCTCAGTACAAAGCCACAGACTGGCTGAGGTTGGCAGGGATCTCTGGGTCCATGTGGTCCAACCCCTGTTCAAGCACGTGCACCCAGAGCAGGGTGCTCAGGGCATGTCCAGGTGGCTTCTGAAAGTCTCCAAAGAGGAGACGTCCGTGGTCTCTTGGCAGCCTGTGCCAGTGCCCCTTCATTCTCACAGCACAGAAGTGCTGCCTTGTGTTCAGGGAGGACCTCCTGTGTTCCAGTTTGTGCCCTTTGTCTCTTGTTCTTTAACTGGGAACTGCTGAGAAGAGCCTGGCTCTGTAGCCTCACCAATGCTGAGAAAAGGAGAAGGGTCACCTCTCTTGACCTGCTGACAACACTTTGCCTAATGCTACCAGAATACTGTTAGCATTGTTATTATTTAAATACCTTCCAGGTCTTTCCCCAGTTATCCCTTTCTCCTTCATTCAGAGCTGGCAAACTATGGAACCAGCAGTAAGAGACGAAGAACTGAAACTTCTGTAGATGCTTTTGTCATCTAATAAGCACCTGTATAACTATGCTTTGAGGATTTTCAGATAACACTAAAGGGCGGCAGTGAAAGCCTGGACCTCCAGTTGTGTGCTGACACAGCTGTTGTGGGGCTGTACTTTGAGCAGGATAAGAGAACTAACTGTTTCGGGTTAAAAACATCGCTCTCCTCAAAATCCGATCCACTTATTGTCTTGATTCCTAATTCAGCTCTGCAAGTGTTTGTTCAGTGAACGTGAGAGGACAGTATGTCATGCTGCAGGGATCTGTGTGGCAAAACTGACATGAAAGGCTCGCTCAGGAAGGTTCCTGAAGGGTTTGGTGACTTGGTATTATTTCCAGAACAAGCCTTGCACAGGATCTGGGAAAAGAATGTATGAGGTGCTCTGAATCAGTGCGGTACAGATTTGTTTCAATTGTGGATCGAAGAGTTGAGCTTGTGGTGGTGTTCTGCTCTATTTTGGCATTTGCTGTGCTTTGGAAGGAGTTTGTGCTAATGGACTTGTGTTGAACAAAAACCTCTATTTAGCCTCCTACTTTGAGTGGTTTAGCTGCTGTTTGCTTTTACTTTTGCCTACTGTTTGCTTTTCTAGATACTGCGTTTGTTATCTGTAATTCATACTGCACTGGATGCTAATAGACTTGTTGAAAGTCACTACAATATTTGTGTCTTTTAGTTGTACTGTTGCTTTTTAGTTTTGATCAAAGTTCATTTTGACAAATAGTACAGGAAAACAGATACAGAAACGTCCAGGTCTTTCATCTGTGGCAATCTCCTTAGAATGACTGAGGTGACAGCAACTAGAAATCCAGAGAAGCTGGAGTCTGGATGTGTGTGATTTGAAATGAATGAGGAAGTGCTCAAATTAGACCGTGTATTTGCACTTCGTAGTTGGCATTGGGGAATGAGGATTTTTAGATGTGATTGCTTTGTTTACATTGAGACAAAAGACATATGGCCGATTTAACAGCGCTTTTGTATTGTTCAGACACAGTATGCAAACACAGGTGAAGTTCAAACTTCTGGAATACAAGTCCTTGCTAGTGATGTAAGCCAAACTTCGGAAAACGTGAGCGAAGAACTCTAGCTTGCTCAAATTTTTCTTCTACCTTAAATAACTTAAAGTAAAATCCCATGTTTGCTTTGCCAGAGTGAAAAGTAGTCCGAGCTATCAGGGCAGTTCCTAACAGTCAGCACAGAGCCACGAGAAATGAAGATAGAGCTTCATTTTAAAAAAATCAAAACAGCAAAAGCAACAGACATTCAGGAAGTGTAAGGTTGCACCTAAATCGTGTCTTAGCTGTCAGTAGGAACTGAGTTGGAATCATTTTGTTAAGCAGAGTGAATCTTGAAAGGCATATGGAATGGAACAGACTCGCACTGCATGTTCTGGTGGGTGCTTTCTTATTTTTTGAGGATAGCTTTGGTGCTTCTCCAACTGCTAAGGGTGTGTTTGAGAAAGTGCTAAGAGCTGGAGTTGGAATGCCTGTCAGAAATGACCTTCTGTGGGAAAGTAGCAGTGGCTGCACTGGAGGTACATCAGATGCACAGTGTATTCCCCCCTTCTCATTTGCAGATTGAGTAATGCTGGCCTGCAGTTCCTAAGTGATGGCACAACAGCAAAGCATGGTGCCATTTAACTAAGATGGAATTTGACAAGGCAGCTCTTTGTTGCTGCTGCTCTAAAGATCTGGTTATTGTATTATTCATGAACGTGATAAATAATTCTTAGCAATTAGAATGCAGAAGTCTGTCAGTTATGGTTTCTTTTTGCAGGGGAGTGGGGGGAGAGGGTTTGAAACAGAAAGTGCTGTAACCATCTTTGTAAATCCTTCTACAATGCTGTGTAGGTTGTTTTTCTTCCTGGATCCTGACTTACTGCTGTGGTGTGATACTGCTGTGATATCACTCTTCCTTTTTTATTTTATTTTTTACTGCTAGACAAAATCAACAGTGTTTTCTTTTTTATTTTATAAGCTTTGTATGGAGGAATTAGCAAGAATGGTGGTCTTTCAGTTTTATCCATTTACAAAAGCATTCAGCTCATCACCTGATGCTACTTGTTTTAGTGCTGGAAATTCACATGCAGTTGACACAGTACAAAAACGATGCACTTGAAACTTGCTGAGGCCAGAAGTTAGAGGAGCCAAAAGCTGAACAGGTTTTGTGGATTAATGTTTTGTTTTGCAAGCATAGGCTGGAGACAGGTATTGTAGACCTCTCTTTCTTTGAAGCGGACCTACTTGGACCAGGAAACATTCAGAACTTTTCAGCTGTCTTGTTCTGTACATGGGAGTAGTGAACCATCCTTTCACTCGTCCCTGTTTAAAAACGTTGTATGCAGCAGCTGCATCAGTGGCCTTAGGTAAATGAGTTAATCTTCACCTCTTCTGCCCAGCCTGTGTATCTGGTGTAACAGCTATTGGAAGATCCAGTGATAAATCAGTGTTTGAAAAATACAGATGGCGTAGTATTGCAGGCTGTCCAAGCATTAAGGGAGCTTCCTATAAGAGTTTAAAACTATTTTTACCTTTTTTTGAACGCAGTGGCTTAACTGGAATGGTTGAGCAAGTGAACTCATCATCCCGTACTGGCTAACTTCTTTCTTCTTTTCTTTCTTTCTGCTCCCCTCTTGTACCCAACAGAGATGCATCATTGATGGCTATGAGGAGGCGTATTGAAGGCTTGACACCAGAAGAAATAAGAAATCTTTCTCGAGATGAAATGCACATGCCAACAACAATGGAAGACTTTGAAATAGCTTTAAGGAAGGTTTCTAAATCTGTATCTGCTGCGGACATTGAGAAATACGAGAAATGGATAGTTGAATTTGGATCGTGCTGAGTTGTCTCATCTTGAAGCCATCTTATGTCTTAAAACAGCTTCAGAAGTAATTAGTGTCAGTGTGACACAATTAGTGTCAGTGTCAGTCACTGCGTGCTCTTTTTAACTTTTGTAATTTAAGAGCAACAGATATCTAAATAAATATTTTTTTAAAATGCAAATTCTCTCTAGTTTTCTTTGAACTTGCTCAGGAGTGACCTGTTCTTTCTCAGACGTGAAAGCTATTGACCAGAATGTGTGCAGCAGAGTACTCTTGGCAAAAACAAGCCAACCAAAAAACAACAGCTATCTTGAGAACAAACAGAGACAAAAGAACAACCAACAACCCGAACCCACTGAATGAGCGAGGGGTGCTGAAAACTACAAAACAGGATGAACACAGTTATATGGATGGTTTACGGATAGAGAATTAAATGATTTCTAAGCTATTATTACAGAACCTGTACAAAGATTGAGATTTGAAGCAGCAGCCCTTAATGCTACTACTCCTTAATTCAGCTATTAAGTAAATATTAACGAACATCCAGTCTGTGTAAACTGTGCAGCCAGCAGTGGTGTGGCTGTGTGTGCAGTCTCCTTGTAAGCCTGAGGGAAAACAAAAGCTGTCTCGGTGTTACCTCTGAAATGTTTTCCTTCCTTCACTGTATGGCACTATGACCTTCAAAACTGGTGCATTCACTGAATATTTGTTCTGGTAACACTGTTGTGATAAGCCAGAACAGTTTTGATATTTCTGTAGTTAACTGACTTCTGCTTCTAACCTTCGTTTTACAATTTTAACATTTGAATTTCTTTGAGAGAGTTCTCTTCTTGCAGCAGTTGCCAGGTGGACTGCAGAAACACATCTAGAGAATGTTCTACCACAGCCATTTAGGATATAATTTTAGATTTTGCTCAGTAGTGATCACAGTACTATTGTTACTGCCGTCTCCTTTAAAATAACAGGTATTTTGGAAGCACTTCTTCCTCCCAGCTCATCTCAGAGCACATGGCTGCAGTTCTGCTTGCAGCTGAACTTCATGCTCTCCCATGAGTCCAGTGTTTCTGGATGAGTAGATGTGCAGCATACAAAGCCAGCTGTGGAAGTTCTGCTGATTCCTCCTCACGCACCGCAAGGCACATGAAAGGACACGTGGTGATCAAAGTCGGTGGTCTGAGTGCAAGGCAGTTGAGTCCCAAGTACGCAATCCAATGAATGCCGTTACCGTGAACCTCTTGTTAATGTACTTAATTCTCCACCGTGTCATGAGCGACAGACTCCACGTATTTATTTTCTTAAAAGGCACTTTGAGGAGTGTCAGGTGTTGCTGTTAGACACTGAGATGCAGGCCTTGCTGACAGTTTCTGAATCCCGTGGTGGAAGTGGCCGTGATGAACTCAGAAATGAAGGGAGGAAGTTCAGGTAAGAAATTAGACAAAGCTGCAGCATTTTGAATTAGGTTCTCTTATTGCTTACTTCTGTTTGTATGCGAGAATGAAGGTAGAGCTGTCAGTCCTGTTACAGGAGCAGATTTCTTCTTGGAAATCAGTTCATTGCAACCAAACCAAATTATTCAGCCCCATCTGAGTGAAAAAGGGAAATTTTTAAGCTTTAGTCCTTGAAAGCGAACCAGTAAAGGGCCACTTAGACTGAAGATGTGACGTATTTTGAGAACTTCTAAAGTAAACTTTGTTTAAAAAGCTGCTTAGTTTTTATTGCTTGACCAGTGCTGTTCACGCTGAATTAACAAAATGAACGCCTACGTAATACATGGTACATGGGGAAAAAGTAATAGATGCTGAATGCATAGCTCAGAGGTTCATTTTATTATAGAGAGGAAAATGTGATGCCTGCCCCTACCCACCCCTGTTCTTGGATGGAGAACAGGGACGACTCATGCTCAGCTCAACGTGTATGAAGGTAGAGATGCATTCAGGGGCTGAGACAGCAGAACAGCTGCAGTGAGAACCACAGTTGACAGGAACAAGTGTGGGATCTGCCTTTCCTAGTCTTACAGGGTGATTTATCTTTATTGGTTTTTTTCTTTCAGATTGCACCTGTATCCTTCTCGTGTATGGTAAATGAGACTTGCTGCAGCTGGCACGCAGGAGTTTCCCTTCCCTAACTTGTTAGCTGTTTTACAAAATGGTTCAGATTTGTCCCAGCTCAACTTGGCCTTCCTCTTAAAGGTATGAGTTTTTTGAATCAGTAAAACCGTGTGTGTGCTGAATCGGAAATCCTCTGCTAAAAGTTTTTAAGACTTGATAGCTCAGTAGCACAGCAGTGTTGTCTGGTAACTAGTTCCTGTTCAAGGCTTATACCGCTTTTCCCACTTACTGCCGTCAGTTTAGAGATGTATGTATTTCTATCCAAGTGCTTTGTAACTTTGTAGAGCACAGTGCAGAAATAAGAGGATCGTTTGGCCTGTGGAAATAAGCCAATCTGTGAAGCAGTACCAATGCTTTCAGGCTCGACCACTCGTTTATGCTGCAGCTGTTTAGCACTCTGTTAAACCTTCTTGTTGCGGTGCAGGTGCTTGGTTTATAGTTTCATAAGTAGGGATGCAAAGAGCACTCACTAACAGCTGCTCAATTTCTATCCACATTGCAATTCATACCATACTTATGCAGTAAGGTAAAACTCTTGTATGTTGTCTGCCCCCTCCCCCACTTTTTTTGTGGTTAAATTTGAACCTTACACAGTACTTGGCACTGCTGAGGTTGCTCCTCAAGTACTGTGTTCAGTTTCGGGCCCCTCACTACAAGGAAGACATTGAGGCCCTGGAGTGCGTCCAGTGAAGGGCAGCATAGCTGTGAAAGGTCTGGAGCACAGGTCTTCTGGGGAGTGGCTGAGGGGACTGGGATTGTTCAGTCTGGAGAAGAGAAGGCATGGGGAAACCTTACCACTCTCTACAACTGCCTGAAAAGAGGTTGTGGCAAGGTGGAGGTCAGCAGCAGTGATAGGATGAGGGGTAATGGCTTTAAGTTGTACCAGGGGAGGTTTGGGTTGGGTATTAGGAAAAATTTCTTCTCGGAAAGAGTAGTGATGCATTGGAATAGGATGCCCAGGGAGGTCACAGTGTCACCATTCCAAAAGATACTCAAAAAACCCATGGCACTGAGGGATGTGGTCCACGGGTGTGGTGATGACGGGTTGGCAGTTGAACTGAGTGATCTTAGTGGTCTTTTCCAACCTTAATGATTCTGTGAATGGACATTCATTTCCACGTGCATGGAAGAGAACTGTCTGTGGGAGACTTCAACAGTTCTTGTCTGTGCAGGCACCACCTTTGTGGTGGAGTCTCTGTGGTTTCCTTATTAGCTGATTAGGATGACCACAACCTCTGTCATATTTTCTTTCACCAGATTTCTTAATTCAGAACCCTTCAGCTCTGTGTCTTAATGAGTCATGGCATCACTGTGGTAGCTCTGTTGGGGTAGAGCGCTGGGAAAGCATTGCTTGTGACTCCTGGGACACCACTCACTGCTGCTTGTCTCAGATCAGCAGAGTATCTGCCCTGCTTGGACATTTCGTGCTCCATACCCACCTGAAGCACCACACCAGCCACAACGTGTCCAGCTGAGGGGCCAGGTGATGTGGGAATAGTTGGGATCCTGCTCTCTGGTGACACTGAGCGTGAGGAAGGAGCTGTGAGTACAAATGCACAAGATGCTAGAACAAAAAGCATGGATAATTTTCATCTGCCAAATGGTAACTGCTCAGTCTAATGCCAGGCAGTCTGGATTCCTTCCCCCCCATCATTCTGAAAAACAACTCCTCTAAGTTAGAACAGTGAAAAGCTAAAAAAACAAACAGCTCCATGTAAGTAACACATCCCCCGAGCTGCTGTTTATGTAGCAAAATAAATATATGCTTCACCACAGACTAATAAACAATTGAAATGTTTATTTGAAAAACATGAACAGTACAAATCAGCATGGGAAGACTGGGCCTACTCAGTAAGCCAGTATTGTGGATTTGGTTTGTTTTTTTTTTTTTTCTCCTTGATTTTGAGATGTCACATAGCACTGTCACAAAGACAAAAAGAACCTCGTGAACAAGCCAAGTTACAAGTGCTAACAATCTTTACGAGCGTTAAGGGGTCATAAAAGTATAAAGTGCTTGAAATATAAATCTGCCTTTTTTAACTTTGCTTTGCATATATGTCAAATTACTTGAGCAATACAAATGTTTGGTAGTGATACTTTCCTTGCAAGGCACACTCAGTGCTAAGAGACCTGAACCCAGGTTGGGCGGCGCTGTTTTGGCTTGCAGGCACACGTAACGTTTGTGATACTCCTTTGTCCTTTTCTTAAAAGTGGTATTTGGAGACTTCAGGGCACCCTGAATTTCATCTGCTGGCTGCTTAGGAGAGCTGCTTTATCTACAGGAGTGGAGGCAGCCAGCACCCTGTCTGAGCTGCAGAGAAGTGACTTCACAGAAGTTAAAACCAATGGTAGCTGTATTTTGAAGCTTCTGGAAAAGGCTGCATGTTTATGAAGGAGGCACAGGGAAGTCAGCTTGGAGCCTCATCTTGACTGTCCCTGCACCAACTCCCTTAGTTTTCTCAGTAGGAAACAAAGTATTAAGATCAATTGCCAAATTTCAAGTCAACTAAAAATCATTTAAAAACAAACAAACAGGAGCAACTCTGAAGTAAATACAATATTAAGTACATGTTCTCTCATCTAAATTATTTTTCCTGTCTGGAACATCTGAAGGTAAGCTGATGGTAATCACAGGTACAAAGCTCATTTGATCCAGGAGAAGGATGCCTCTGGAAGGGAAGATTAGCTGGCATTAGAAAATAATACTCAAAACAATGCTCTGTTCTAAAAATAAGACGTATTCTTAAAAGCACCCTTTCATTTAAATTAATGTATCAAGCATTATCCTAATAATACTTCTTTGAAAGTAGAATGAAAATCTTAGAAAAAACTCGTTCCAAAACTTGTTTCAGAGAGGGCCCCCAGTTCAGTTTGTACATCTGAGCTATGAGTAGAGTAGGCTCAATTTCAACACTGTTCAGCCTCTCAGTTCCTCAGAATGCTCTGACAAGCTGCACGCAAGCTCCGTGTTCTGCAGCTGGACAAGAAGTTACTGTGATCTGATCTGGTTCCTCGTTCTGTACTGACCTTTGCCATGGACGGATCATCAGACACTTTTCCTAGTTCTGTTTATTTCAAAGCTCCACAGCACTAAGCTCCTTACGGCTGTGGGAGAGCAGCTGTTACAAACCATTTCTGTACCTTCCTTACTCTTAACGAGCCAGTTTCAAGAAGTGCTCTGCTCTGACAGCAGGCTTTGGGAAGTGCCAGGGGCAGCACAGTATCTTCCATCGCTGTACTTTCCAACCTTCTCAGTTTACCAGCCCTCCATTTTCCTAGCTCTGTCAGAAGCACTAAGGCCAACTCTTATCCCTGGGTGAATGCGTAAATCAGCCACGCTCAGGGCCTTTCAGAAGCACAGCTGGTCAGCAGTATTTGACAAGATCAGCTGTGCTTGCTCTGAGTGAGGAAGCACAATTCACTGTCAGTCATTCCTCCTTAAAGAACATTTGATTCCAAGGGTTAAGGCTTCCTGAGTTGACTTGGGTTCCTTAAAAATAGTCATGCTTTCCTACTCCAGCACTACACCTCTACTGATTCCTTAGCTGCAGCTGCCATTTCATCCTTCCACACCTTGTCTGGAAAACTCGCTTCTCTGAAAAATATTAGTGTTGCTGGTAAGATCCCAGCCAGTCAGTTTTATTTACAACCTTTTGCCATGAATGATAGCACCACTCCCTCCAGCTTTCAAGCTGCCGATGTAGGTAACTCCTTAAAGAAATCCCATCCAGAGTTGCAAAGCCAAATTTGAGGCCTTTCATAACTACAGTAGTGACTGCAACACTATAAAAAGACATAGAAATGCTGGGATGGCTTAGCTCTAGCTTCTACCCTCCTCTGTTGGAGCTACGTTAGTGGTGTCTCAAAATGCAGTCCTTACAAGACCTAACGCAGATTTGGTATTATCACAGCCAAGCTAAAGATGCTCCCAGTGAAAGATTTACCTCTGCATCAAAAGGTTACTTGGGATGCCAACAAATGTTCATTCCTCCTATTAAACTGCCTAAGGAGCAGGGCTGCTTCTAACTTGAAAGATTTTTCAGTAATGCTTTGTCTTCGTGTAAAAAACAAAAACAGAACAACAGAAGTTACTTACTTGGGCTCACAGGAAGGGAAAATCACCTTTAAGACTTTTACAATGAGCGCTGCTCCAATAACTCCAACCACAATGACTTCCATCAGGTTAAAGAAAATGGGTAAAGATTTAAACCAGAATCTGCAGAGCCATTTTCTCAAGTCTTCCACCCACTGGCACATCACCTACAATCAAACAGGTAGAAATAATCAGGTTGCAGAACACAGCAGGTGCAGTTCTGTGGCTACTGGTAAAAGCAGGATGTCATTAATTGGTGACTCAGACTTGTTTCTTTTCTAAAGTTTGGAACCTTGCAACTGTTTCTACTAGAAGGTTTAATTTGTGCAGAAGTGACTCATCCTCAAAGAGTTCCCTAAAAGGAAAGGCCACTTGGGGAAAGAGTTGAACAGAGGGCAGCTATGCTTGCACAGAAGGGTCCCTGAAATGCAGGAGAGGGTTAGAGAACGTGCTTCCCTCTCTGTAACTTGCAGCACACTGTTTTTGCCATGCTCTCTCAGCAGTGCACTTAAAGTGTTACCCTCTGCCACAAAGGAGGCTGTGGAAACCCATCCCTAACTCATGTGGAACTGAAGCTTTCAAGTTGCTGCTGTGTTTCTCACAGTTGGTGAAACTCATGGCTCATCAACCAGTGGCCAGCACCTGCCTCTAAGCAATGTCAGAAAAAAAAAATAATGCAATTTAAAGCTAAAAAAAGAGTTAAAACTGCTGTAAATAGTCAGTCCGTTATAATGTTAATATCACATCTCATTTTCATGACACACCTGTGAGGTCACAACACTGCAGGATTCAGACATTCACATGACTTCGAGTGGAGTAAGAAAGATATCTCAGCACTGAAGGGTTATTTAGGAAAGTTTTGGCTTAGTTTTGATTTTGTTGTTGTTTTACAGTTTTCTGGAGCGTGCTTTGACAGTCTCTTGCTCACAGTGGCTGGCTGTGGGGATTCCCTTGACTTCTCTAGATATCAGCCACTATCGCATAGCAAAGTAGGAATGGTAACTCTCTTGAGAAATCTATTATATGCTATATTGCCTTCTTCAAATGCAAAGGAGAGAACCAAAGAAAGGTCTAGAACGTTCCACAGCTCCCTACCATCTTTAAATAATGTTTTGTCTGGCCTCTACACAAAGAAAACCCGCTATCTGAATCTTAACAGTGCTTTAATTTGATTCCTTCTGTAACCATCCAGGAAGGAAGTAACCCAGCAATTGTGCATGTTTCTGTGGACTAAAAACAGAGAGGAAGTCTATTTGTCTGTTCTCTTGAGCTATGATGTTCTGCTTCATCAGCAACACGTTACTACATTTGTCTTCCTAGGAATGTCACCAAGTCATATTCTCATTTCTGTGGAGACATGAGAAAAAACGGGAAGGAAAAAAAAACCTGCTTCTCCTCTTCAGGCCAGTCTTTTAAGGAAATACTAATGAAAACAAACAAACAAACAAGGAAAAGCAAAAAGGGGACCCTACCTTGTAGGAGGACGGAGGCTCTATCCTAAGAGGTGTTTCTGGTAACTTGCCGGGTAACGTCTCTTCATCCACTGTGGTTTCTACTTGCCAGATCAGGTACTGACTGGTAGTTTGCAGGGGATCTTGAATGTCTGGAGTAGAAAAGCTGGATGTAGTGGGAGGGTTGTTGGGTTTTTTTTTTGGGGGGGGGGGATGTTTTTTTTTCCCCACTTTTTTTTATTTGACTCTCTAAGCTAGGAAGCAAAAACATGCTCCATTTCAGTAAGATCAGAGAAAGCCAACATTTATTTTTCACTTGATAAGAAGCAGCAGTATTACAGGGCAGCCCGTAGCTGTAAGTGTCAACTGTCACCAGATTTAAAAAGTGACAAACCAGATACAAATATTTATCTCCTATGAAATTCTTGAGTTTCTGACTAAACTAAACCGAAATAAGATTAAAGTATCCAGTAACTTCTCTTTCTTGAAAGTTACTCAAGTTTAATAACTTGTCTCTGATTTGGAAGTGGCCCAGACAAGGTATTTCCTCCACATTTTTCCCTTTTGATCTCAGGAAAAGGGGGAGCTTTAGGGAAATTTCCAAAGCAGAACCGAAAGAGATATTTATTTACGTAAATGTCTGGGCTATGATTTTACCAGCACCAAGTAATTCAAAGGAGAACAGATTTGGAAACAAAACAAAAGAAGTAACTAGAATGTAGAAGAGTGGAATTTATGTCTAAATATATCTATGTATACATCACGGTGAATCTGACAGCTGTTTAACCATGCACAACACCGGGATAACAATGTTCTTTTGCCCTTGGAAATCAATATGTAAATTATGTGCAAAAACATTATGTAACAGCTAAGAGAGAGACCTTTTCCTGAGAGGTTGGGAAGTGTAAACAGCACGTCGTTGTCCCTTGGGATGGAATACAGCATGCTCTCTTTCAAAGGGACAGTGTAGTTTGAATGTCTCAGTACCCTCAGGTCCTTCACTAAGATATCTATTTCTGTTACTTCTTCCTGCTGAACCTGCAAGAGATGCAAACAGATTGATATTATTGAATTTAAAGGCAAAGTGGGCTGGCAAAGGAAACCAGTACATGCTAGTCAGCTCCAAGCCAGTAAGATTTAGACAGACAGATGCTGCAACATGAATCAGTACTCCTAGTTTGTACTTAACACACTTCTACAGCCAATGCCGCATTAGAATGCATGCTGAACAGACCAGCTCTCCCTCTCCCTGCAAAATCGTGTGGTCATCAATCCGTGGGCTTTCAGCCAAGTCTTACAGAGCTCCTCTTGTCAGGGAGGCACTTTAGAGCACGGAAAACTGAAATATATATTAAAAGGGCACAAGGAAACATTTAGTGTGTTGCTCAGATGAGACTGACGCTGCTGCTTTTACAGACATTGATTTTTTTTTCCCCAACAAGTGAAAAAAATCCTGCTGAGATCAATCACTGCTGCTTTTGTTTAGCTTAAGCTTATATTTCTTTTAAGTGATATCATTCAGAGCAGACAGCGATGAAGTACAGAGTAACTGTGTTCACATATTCAACTCTCCTACTACAGGTTGATGTAAAATAGTTTGTAAACACATACGTGGAGATGATGCAGTTTCACTGATGCTTTCAGAGCCATCAGCCCTTTGCTTTTAACCTGTGCAGAACAGTACAACTAAAAAGATGGCTGTTACTGTCAGCTGGTACCTGATTAGAAAGATGGAAAGCTTCTGACTTACAGGAACAATGAGGGAAACAGCATGAGGTTTCTGTGTGTTCTTACCAGGTCTCTGTGCAAACCCGATATGCGTTCTGATGTCCAGTTTGAGACCTGAACTAAAACACTATTTGTCTAACAACAGTACCAAACCAAAGCATGATGAGCCAACTGTGAGGCTCAAATCTCTCAGGGCAATCATCACTTCTATTAAGAGAAAAACTTTCACAGGGAAATGCATCATGTCACAAGTACCTCATGATGGGCATGCAATTAACAAACAATCCATGGTTTTATCGTCATCCTATTAAAAAAAAAGGCAGCAGAATATAGGACAGCAGCTATGTCTTCTAACTGTAACCACTCTGGTTGGAAAAATATTGGTGACTGTGAGAACTCAGCTCTGCACGTTTCAGTCTCAGCTCCAGTTGTAGCCCCTCACATTCTCTGCTATGTGTGCAAATACAGTTGAAGTTCTGTGGATTTATTTTTTTCTGCTGTTCGTTTAAAAAAACCAAATCTGAATAAAAATATTGATTTGAACATAGATTAATTGATAAGCTTGCATACAAAACAGTCTAAGGCTAAGGCCTCAGATGATGGTTCCTAGTAAGCCCGTATAAGAGGAAGCTGCTGCAAGCTGCATGGTTGAAATGTTTTATTAGCTTGGAATAAACGATGGGCAAAATCTCAGAGTGTGCACGTGCCCAGTTATTCATTTTGTACATTACTTTGAAAACGAAGTACTGCTTGTGAGTTTGACTTTCCTTGCATTTTGGAAAAGCTCATGATATTCTAATAAGCTTCATGGAAAGTCATCCAACTGCGAACTACTGAGATAAGAATGTAAACATTAAAACTTGAGTTCTCCTCGTGAAACAGCGTTGCTGACCCAGGTTGGTTTTATCTCCCTCAGCACCGTGCTAGCTAGCATTAGATAATATACTTTGTACTTTGACCTCTACCTACACGCATGTAAACCTTTTAACTCTTGGTTACTTTTTGCCTCTCCTGAATTCAAAACAAGCTAAGCGTTATTTTTCCCTACCTGTCTTCCATCAACTTCCGTCACTTCTTCCTGAATGACAATCAGCTGCAAATCAGAACTGGATGCCAAGGGCCACTCGTGAACCATGATGCGAACGCTGACAGTTCCCAGGCGCTGCCGCTCTGCTACGTCATCCAGGCTTCCATTCTCCACTGTTAAGACACAACGGCTCCGTTTTCAAAGAGAAACCATCCCAAGCAGAAGGCAGTGTGTGCTGGAATTCTCCATGGGGCAAACAGATGCAAATGATGTGGCATCCCTGCAGGTGAGGCCACGCTGGAGCTGGAGGGAAGCAGTGGAACTCGGGGAGACCTATCCACCATGCAGACCACGCAGTTACAGGAGCTGAGACTCTGCTGCCCATCTCTAAGCCACCAGTGCTGCGTGTCACCTGTAGTGCTTGCTTAAGAGGCACTCAGGGAATATGCTCCACTTGTGTCCCTCAGTTACACAACTCCACCTGCGACCCTTTTCCTTGTAAAGCTGTTTACCTCTTTTAAATACAGACAAATCCTTTCTGGAACCATTTAGGAGTATCTTGCTTTGGGAAAAAAAGTGGCAGAAGGAAAGAAAGAGGGGCTGTTCCCCACGGGTATAAGCACTGACATGCTCACTGGATATTTTCTGAACTACAGCAGCAAGCAGATATTAAAAGAACAAAGATCCTACAGTCCCAACCTTTCACGTGTCAGGCTGGAGCTAAAGGCGTTCACCGATCTGAAACTGACTTTGTTGGAGGTTGAAGAGGGGATATAGGTACAGGGACAGTGTAACAGTAACGTCAAGACAGTACTGCTCTGGAGACTTGGTCTCGTAATATTCAAGTGCGTGAACATTTGGCTCAATTTTGATTTTATACACAGATAGTCAGGATTATTTTTCCCCTCTCTTAATAAGTAACAAGTATCTCAGTACTCCTTCAGCCTTTTATAAATGTTCCTTGAATCCACTGTTGAGAATTTAGTTAGTAAACATCTAACTGTCAGTTTGCAGGTAGACAGACAAGAAGTACTGTGGTGAGGACCCAGACCCAAACATGAGGGTGGACAATTCCAGGTTCCCAGCTCCCATGTCAAATCAGTATTTTTCCCATTGTTTCAGATTCTCATTCATAACTGCAGACACTGCAAGCTATACAATTATGGCTTTGGAAATTAATCGGAACCACTACTGCAGAGTGCTCAGCATCTCTCAAAATTAGTCAATAAAATCACCTCTGTTTTTCCGGAGTCGATTATCTTGTATAGGTAAATGATATTTTGCTACATTTTTCTATCCTAGGATAGAAAACACAGAAGCAATAGAGTATAACTACCCCAGAAACAGAGGAGGGAATTACTGTTCTCCCACTTCAGAAAAGAAATAATGTCAAATCAATAATTGATAATATTTGTGAAGAAAGGGTTCAAGAGACAAGGTCGTGGCTGAGAGAAGCCACTTACAAAAGCATTAGTACTCTCTAAGTAAACGACTGAAAGTAAAGGGGAGGTGACCTCAGAAACCAAGCAGCAGACTGACTGCACCTGATCCACCAAGAGATCATTCTGTAAACAACAGAAGCTAAAAGCAAGTAATAAAGCGAGCCTAGCTTAATTATTCAGCGTGCTCTGTGCATCTCAAAAACCACAGTTCCTTCTGATCTTTCACAAAGAGGTTATGCCGAATTGGTGGAAAAACGGCAGTTTCAAGATCATTTGAAAACATTAACTAATACGAAACGCGGCAAATCTGCAGTACTGGTGCCTTAATATCCTGTCCAGGAGAACCTTATTTGTCTACGAAAGACAGAAATGAGATAATGAAAAAGATCTTCCCAAGAGATCTTCATATTTTTGCTATTGAGCCTCTGTTTGGATGCATGCCAGTGAGCCAAGGGAGGGTGGCCATTAGCAGGGTGGAGCCGCATCCTTCTGTTTACATTGTCTAGCTTGTCCTGCATAACACTCTTCTGGAAAGACAGGCAGGGTCTTGAGTTCAGGTTCAAGCACTTAGATACAAGCATGTCAGTGTGACCGGAGTACAGGGCACCAAGATTTTTTCCACACATATCAGTAGGAAAACTTTCCTGATCTGGGAAATTTGCTTCTACAATACTGAAGTTTGCAGAGTACAAGTACACGCAGAAATCGTAAGCTTTCGTTACTAGATAACAAGGAATCATCATACTGCAGGGAAAGGAAAGACAAAAGGAGAATACTCACATATGGTTGTCTGACATGTGATGTGGGCAACTCCACTTCTCATAGGAAAATCATTCAGATACACCTGTCCGTTAACATAGCTGATATTAAACACGACCTGAAAGACAGACAGACAGAATGAGCACGCAGTCCACCCCTATGCTGCACTTCTGTTCTCAGAGGAACACGATGAACACTGACTGAAGTCAGACCAAGCAATGTATTCTCATCCACGTGCTGACTTCGTTTCGCTGCGTATTGATTCATTGAATAAATAGAAAAACCTGACAAACCTGTCCTTTGTGGAATTCTCCACTGCTTTCCAACATCGTAACATTGACTCTGATCGTTTCCTGGAAAATAACAAAGAAAAGAGATGTAACTTTCTATGAGAAAACACACGAAGCCCTACGGGCCACATGCAACTTTCACACGCTGTCCTGCAGAACGGCGCCATGCAGGTCCCACAGCTCTCAGGCTTTCAACCTTGCAAACAGAAAGAACAGGGATATGCTTCCTCGTTCCAGGTACAGGCTTTTTTCTCCTCTTTTTTAATAAAAATGATCGATGAGGAAAAAGGTGAGTGCTTCCTTCTAAGCGTTATTTGTTAAGTACAGATAAAGTAATAATCAAAACTACCAGAAGAACTTCTTACGCATGGACGTAATGGAAAAGAAGACACAAACATTAGCTGAAACAGAACAGACAGCGCATGAGACAATCAGAGTTATCAGTCTCTGTCAAGTTCATTAAGAGCTCCATTAAGCCTTCAGGCTGTCAGCCTGCTGTGATAAAGAGCACCTGGCCTTATCAGCACCAGTGTTTTGTTTTCCTCCTCCAAGTTATTCTGCACAGGCCCCCTCCAAGCCCCAGGGATTTATTTCCTTCTTTCAAACCTCAGTTGCTGTGATTTCTTGTTTCCTTTGTTCTGTGCTCTCATTTCATCCTTGCAATCCGAGGGGTTCCTGTGCAGATGGGACCTGAAATCTCCCAGCTCTGCCCCATGACAAGGCCTGTATACAAAAACCATCCGCTCTTGGACATGGCCATGTGTAAAGAGTGCTACACTGCTTTCCTGAGTCGTCTCCTCAGAAATAATGTTAAATTCTCTATTTGCCTTTCGGGAGCCTTAAAGTTATTCTATCCATGTATCACTTTCCCCTGGAAAACCCTTCTCTGTCCCTTCAGCATCTTTAGCTCTGTGTTTGAGACAGTTTCACATCACACAACTGAAAAGCGACGCGTGTCCCCAAAGAAAGAACTCCTCAGAATTCAGAATGAACGTGTGAATGAGTGAAAGGTTTTTGAGGCAGGAAATACCTGGAGCACAAATTTCCTTAAAGCAATGGATACACATGGTGGCCAGAACTGCCACAAACTGAAAAACACCATCCCAATCTCATTCAGCAGAAATCTGGCTTGGTAAGGGAAGTGTGGTTTGAAATCCAACACAGATTTATAGGAATTATCTATTTAACTATGTACAGCATCTTTTTTAAAGGAATTTCCTCTTGGTTAGAAATTACTTGTCCCTGATGTTCCAGATGCATATGGCAAGAAAAATAGCAAAATTCTCTGGCCACTGAGATCAAAAAGAGAAAATCTTTTTCCCTGCCCTTCCTAGGAAATGGGTGTTGATGCTGACTTTTTGCCGAAGCTCCAATCCCAGTTATTCAGATAACACATACGTTGATTTAGGAAATTGGGTATCTGAAAACGTAAACTAGATCAGTCACACAACTGTGGGACGTAATCTGTTCTGTCATCCTGTGGCTCCCTGAAACCACACTTATTTTGTTCCTCATATGTTAAGAATGCTGTATAGTTAAACAAAAAAAAAAAACTGCCAAGCCCCCGGAGATGCGCTTCTTTTACACACCCAAACTGCATGACAGATTAGCAAAATTTTGTGTCCTGACTTCTGAGTACTTTCTCTCTTCTGGGAATTCAGAGGGCCTGGAGGATGGACCTTCCAGGCAATCTCAATAATCCTTGAGTTTTAAGCTTCAAACTAAGTCTGAGTTCCTTCGCACAGAAAGTATTTTGCAATCTTCTGTCAACATCTACAAAGTGACTCAGATTACTAGAAAAAGAAAACAACAGACAGCCAGTTACTTCTGAGAAGAGGGAAAGTCCCCCACCTCTTGTTTTAATCAGATGGCGTGTATGAAAATTAAGGGCTTAGGGCAAAATAAATGTGCTCAGCAAACGAGCACTGTATGTGATGATTTCTTTGAGTTGTCAGTTCTGTTGACTTGGTCCCCAAAAGCACAGTCATGACTTTTGTTGTACACGTAAAGCTTGCACCTGAGGAGCATATTCTGTGCTGAAGAAATTAAAATATTTAGGTGAACGCATCCCTGCTGTCAAAATTACAATAGTCGGTACTGTGCAGACAAATAAGACAGCTGAGCTGATCTAACAGCTTTCTGCCACTGACTGACTGCAGCTCCCTCCTCTCCAGCACATCTTCCTTCCCTCCCGTTTCTGCCAAGCCAGCGAGCAGCTACAGCTCATTAAGCTGGCAGGAGAACGGCCACTCCAGTGCCAGCCTGTTCCTGTTCCCTCTCCATAAGCAAGAGGCAGACAAGCAGTGGAGACACGGGCTCAGATCTGGGAGAGGTGTGGGACTCACTTGTATCTGAATTTTTCATGACCCCTTGTATGTTCTCATGTTGCCGAAGCAGTTTTATCAGCCTTGTGCCGGACTTGCTATGAAACACTGCAAGTAGATCTCCAAGTTTTGGTGCGAGCAGATAACTGGTTTTCAACTGCTCTTACTCCAAACGTTCCCAAACTGATACAGAAGCACCTCGAGGACCACAGGAAGGAAGGACACCTTTTCCAGAGTAAGAATCAACTCATATTGACATAGCTCCTGGCAGCGTCCATTTAACCTACTCTTAAAGCTTTCTGGGGACGTCCAAAAAATGAACGCTGTCCTCAATTATTTACTCTAGCGTTCTCTTTTTCTTCCTAGCTTTAATGCTAAAAGCTTTCCTGATGCCTAACCTGAAACTTTCTTGCCGCAGTTTATGAACAGATCATTCATTAGTCTTGACAGCACCTTCCCATGGAAAATATCAGCCCTCCAATTCAGTTTTCCTGATTCTATACTGATGCTCCCTGCTAACTTCATTCTTCCTAGGAGATCAGTTCCTCACGGCTGCCTTCCCACTGGTCCTTCCTGAAGCACTGCCCCCAAAACCCAATAGGGCCCTCTGTGACCCAACTGCTGTGGCCAGTCTCCCTGACTCCACACAATACACAGCAGCCTACACGAGGGTAAGAGCCACAAGACACACACCCACCACAGACAGGAGCAGCACAGGAGAGTTCACCCACCACAGGGAGAGCGTGGTGCTCAGGATTCCCTGTTAATATATCTATCCCATTGATATCTGACCAAGAATAAGTGCCTGAGAGCCGTATGTTAAAGTTTGCTGTTCTGGGAGGAAGGAAAACAAGCCAATCCTGCAGCAATGAAGCTGCTGAGTCCAGAACACAGGGCATACGCAATAATCCTCAATCGTGTTCAGTTGAGTTCTGGAGAAGCCTGAAGCACAAGTGTAAAACTTGTTTTCATAACTTACAATCACTCTTAACGCTGTCATAGGGTGCAGATGCATCTCCTGAGTTTTCCTAAGACTTTTTATCACTGTTTTAGCAGTACAGCAGCGATACTTGCAGCGGTAACGGCCCAGCAAGTTCAGAACACCTCACCAAATTTTAGCACAAAATCTGCTCAAAGAAAGCTTGGTGCCACTGAACGGCATTACGATATTTAGGATACGTCAGTGAAATCCATTATTTGCTTAAGTAGCTACAGCTCAACTATCCTGTTGATACATACATCTAACAGTGACGCTTTTGCTTTATTTTACTTTTCCAAACAAGCACACATATTCCTTCCTCGCTTTGTAATGCTCACAGAATAATACTGCTTATCCTTTCCTCTGCCCTGTGCATGTTGCCTGTGCTCTCCCCTTGTTAAATCAACTCACACTATGACTCTTTTATCCAGAATTTTAAAGGCAAACACTTTATCTCACATCATCAGAACGCAGCGGCATCACACTGCTTTAATTTAATCAAATATACACAGAAAGATGGGGCGGTATCTTTGAGGTATAAAGTTCAGAGCATAAGCCAAGATGTTAATAGAGAAATTGGCACAGAGCTCTGAAAGAAAGATGTCAGCATGCCACCATAAACAAGTTTATTTGATTAAAATACGTAACACCCACTGCACACGCACTCGTGGCTGTCGTAGCGAAGGTTACTTTTTTCTGTTGTGAAGCAACCTATCTTCAACAAATAGTCAGAAAAATATTTTTCAAGCAGCCGCAAGAACATAAGGTCTGGTAGGCAAGTAAGCCTTTTTGAAAGAACAGTTAAATCTCAATTTTCAGTAGCAAATGGAGTAAACAAACATCAGAGCCTCCAGCCCACTGTGCTCTCAGCAAGTTCCTGACAGCACGTCAAAAATACTCAAGTATAAAATCTAATTCTTGACCTAGCACTAGAAAAACACGTTACTTTGATGCAAAGATCACTTCTACTGTTGTTGCATCATCGCGTGCCTTTGTTTGTTGCTGCTGTTGTTTTTTTTCCCAGTCTGCAATCCAGTTTTGCTTGCCAAAACGTCAGGAGGAGAAAGCAAAACTAAAGCATGCATGCTTACGTTCTTTTAAATAAATAAATAAGCAAACCCCAGATTTCAAAACAGCTTATTTAAGAAACGACATGTGTTGCACAACAATGGAGGCGTTTGCATTCCAGAGCTGAACAAAAGCGTTTCAAACTTAGAAAACGAAATTGCACAGACGTTCTCCAACGTTCCCAGGTCTTTCCCCAGTCCTTCCACAATGGCTCCTGTAATACCTCGGAGGTAAACTTACTGCCACAACGCAAAGCCAGCAGAAGTACTCCACCGCTGTGCTTTCAGGATGATGCTTTCAGTACAGCCACGGCAGCCAAGGAGAAGCTGCGAGCTGCCTGCAAGCCCAAACCCTCCTGAGGAAAGAGCCTTCCGACTGCGTGCCGTGCACTGTCAGGCTCCTGGCTGCTGATGCCAACCCAACAGCACCAAATTCCCATCCTGCCCAGGCCCTTCTTCTCCCGCCAGCGCCTGCTCACACCGTCAAGCTTTATAAGGGCTCTGAAACGCACCTGCACTACTGCGCCCAAAGCAAAGGGCCGACTGAGCTATCCCTGTTGCTCCCACACTTCACTGCACCCGACTCGGAGCGCTGACGTCTGAAGATCGAGATCGCAATTTCGAAGAGCTAAGCCCCTTCTCACTTCCAATGTTCCTAAGGGGAAGTGGAGACCGGGAAGTGAGCTCAGGATGAGCCAGGCCCTCGGGAGTTTCAGTCAGCACCTCGGGGAAAAGGGGCCCTGGCAATTCCCCCCACGGGACAGCGACTGCACGACGGTTTGGGTGAAGCCACGTAGGCGCGGGCGCTGGGAGGAGAAAGCAGCCCACACGATGCCCCGCTGCGGGTTCAGTTCAGCAGCGCAGCCATCACCAGCAGGAGACGGGGCCATAACGCACGGCAGTAGTCGTGCGGCACCAGCCCATCACGACGCGGCGGGCGCAAGCACGGAGCACGAGGTGCATCTGCCCAGCAGCACGGAGAGCCGGACCGCTCCCCTCCGTCACCCTGACAAGACATTCTTCAGCTATCAAACGGATGAATCCCCGGAGGGGAACCTCCCCCAACCGCCCCGCCGAGCCCCCGGTACCTGCCCCAGCTGCAGCGCGGCGGCCAACGGCAGTAATAGCAGCAGCAGCAGCCGCCCCAGCGCCGCCTCCATCTTGCGACCCGGGAATTAAAAACAAAGTGAAACATCAACAAGCGGCGGGGCGGAGCCGGGCTGCGGAGCTGGCGGGCCGTGAGCCGTCCTGGTGGAGCGATCTGCAGCCTGATGGCATGTCGCCGTGTGACTTGCACCGCTGATCGCGAACCTGAACCATCAGAGAAACACTGCGGCTTGTTACTTCACGCGCAGTAGGCGTTTGTGGCACCGCTGTAAACATCTGGGGCAAGATGGAAAGAGAGTCGCAGGTCAAGATGCACATTGGACAACAACTTTATATATTTAATTTCAAAGTGCATTTATTATCAGTAGCACTGTTTCGGAGATTAGAAAACGCAGAGTTGATTGACTGTCTCCCACCAACACACAAGTCAGCACCGGATGAAGGAACAGAAACACTGGTGTCATCATTTCCACGGCCTCTCTTCGACATCGGCCAGTTTCTCTTAGATCTGTCCTTGATTTTAGTTTGCTTCTTTGAATCTATTGTGTTTGGTCTACTAAAACAAATAGGCAAAGGGTCTGTTTTCTGCTCAGTCTCATGTGGCAAAAATCCCCACAGCGTGTCAGCTCCAGATGTTTTGCTGGGTGATGTAGGAGTCTGTGGGGACAGGAGGGCAGCTGCAAGGACACAGCTCCTGTTGGTACTTGCAGCCATTTGCATGCTGTGGTGGGAGGAGGCCTATATATCATGCGTGTTCCTAACTAGGTGTCTCACTCCATTAGTAAATCAGACAGGGGTTCCCTCTCAATGAGCCTGGTGGATCCTGTGTTCTGTGGTATGAGGGCGATTATTAAAATGCTTGAAGCGCGTGCGAGGTACATAACAGCTGATGGTTTCACAGCATATACAAATACAAGGACTGAAGGCTCTCTGACCTGCAGAACGCTTCAGCAAAGGTTGGGCTGCTCACCTCAACGAACTCAGCAGCTCACTGAGATGGAGAAGAACGCCCGTCGCTTTTTGAATGTCGATGAATATCTCCTTAATGTGTTTTCTTGCTTGTTTGTTTGTTTGTTTCCCTTAATTCTTTCCCCTTTCTCCCAGTTTTTTTTTTTTTTTTTTTTTTTTTTTTGCACCTGCTGTTCTTTAATGGAAACGGTGAAGTTCCTAGCTCCCAGTGATAACTGAATAATTATCGCTATTATTTGCATTTTTCTCTCCAGGTTTTCAGCGGGAAGGGACCCTCAGAGATGTCTTTTCCAGCTGCCTGACCACCTCAGGGCCGAGCAGAGGGCACTGTCCAAGCTGACCTCAAGCACAGCGTGGGAAGCCTGTTGCGGGGTTTGACCACCTTCACGATAAATAAGTTTTTTCCTAATGACGGCTCTGGGCCTCTGTGGCGCAGCTGTGGGTGCTCTCTTACTGAAGGGCAAAGCGCGAGCTCTCAAAGCGGCAGGTTAATAGCCACAGCGGCACACGGGCCTGGGTGAAGCCGACGTCATGTGCGGCCGTGCCTCTGTCTGTCACTAAGGCTTCTGTCTGTCACCGGCAGCGCTGGCTCGGGGCCGGCGCAACGCCTCCTCCGCGCCGGCAGGGGGAGCACCCGCGGCGGGCAGGGCCCGGGCCGGGCATTGGCAGCGGGCGGCGGCCATGGCTGTGCTGCTGGAAACCACGCTGGGCGACCTGGTGATCGACCTGTACACGGAGGAGCGGCCTCGCGGTAGGAGCGTGGCGGGCCGGGCCGGGGCACCGGGCTGGGGCAGCGCCGTGCTGGGGCAGCGCCGTGCTGGGCTCTCCGCGGAGCCGCCGTTTGGCTCCCTCGGCGCTGCCCGGCGTCGCTGGTTTCAGGCCGGGCTTTGGGGCCTCCGTGCTGGAAGTGAGATGTTCTGCGTTATCTGTGGGTCTCTCGAGTATGCCGCTGGAAAGTTTCTTTGTCTCTTTATGTGTTTAGGCGTGTATTACGCACTCAAGATGCTGATCAGGGACAGTGTTTGGCGTTGAAAAGCAGCAGTGGGTTTCTTTCCTGCCCGCTCTGGATGAGCTGGGGAGGGGAAATAAGGTTCCCGCATACGCAGCTCTGTTAAGGCGGCCCTACGGCATCTCTGGCACTGCTTGGGAGCCCTGCGCTGCCAAGTCTTCACGCACCTGCCCCAAAAGCAGCTTTGTACACACCGAGTCATAAATCTATTATATCTGTTCCTATTATACCCAGGGTTTTCTTTACTAAATGTGAGCATCGTTTCCTGCAGCTTGCCTGAATTTCCTGAAGCTCTGCAAGATCAAGTACTACAACTACTGCCTTATTTATAATGTGCAGGTGAGTATTCTCAGATTCTGATGCATTTCTTTCTCTAAATTCACAAACGTGACAGTATCTATTTTGCCTTGTGACAGAGAGACTTTATCATACAGACAGGTGACCCCATGGGAACTGGCCGTGGAGGTGAATCTGTATTTTGGTAAGTAAAACACCTGGTAATTAGTCAATAGAGAAGTCGCGTGGGAGCAAAGGGTCACACTTAGATTGTTTTCAGCTCTTTTGGGGCAGAACTGCAGTAAAAATGTTGATGCATAAGCTTCTTTGGTTGTTATAGCTGAATACCTTTTTAGTTCCTACACTGCCTTTGACCATTCAGAAGTGTTTCATGGGCAGCATTCTATCTCTGACCTTAGAAACGAAGTTATATTCATTTCTGCATGAGCAGATAACTAGGTTTGATTTGGTAAGATGAGTACCATAGCTAGATGCTCTGTAAAAGGCACAGTCATTAGCAGCTTGTCTCCATATATATGTTTTTATCTACCGAAATATATTTAATTGAGCAGAAGGAGAACACAGAGGCTATGTTTCATTTCCTCTGTGCATTCTTACACCCCAAGCAATCCCGCTGTCCTGAAAACTTAACCTGAGCTCATTTTAATCATGCTGAATGTGTACTGAGTGCCTGACCGCTCTTTTGGAGAAGGATTATTTCCTAATGTCCAATCTAAATCTCCCCTGGTGCAAAGGCTGTTGTCAAAATGAACAAATAAACAAAAGTTTTATTTACTGGTTTACAACGTTTGATTATCTCACTTTTAAAAATTCATTTGCCGTGTAAGATGTTTATTAACATGTTTGTCATATATTTTCAGTAAACTGTATGGTGATCAAGCTAGATTTTTTGAGGCAGAAAAAGTGCCAAGAATTAAGCACAAGAAAAAGGGAACGGTGTCCATGGTGAACAATGGCAGCGATCTGCACGGATCACAGGTCAGCACGCACAGTTGGGAGGTCTCGAAGTAACAAAAATAAAAATCCCTTGAATTTGCAGTACTAACAACAGTGATGTCATCTCAACAGCATTGTCTTATCATAGAATCGTGGAATGGTTTGGGTTGGAAGAGACGTTTAAGATCACCTAGTTCCAACCCCCTGCTATAGGCAGGGACACCTCCCTCTAGACCAGGCTGCTCAGAGCCCCATCCAGCCTGGCCTTCAACACCTCCAGGGAGGGGGCATAATGTGGTCAAAAGGTCTGTGCAAAAGGGGCCATAGATGAGTGTTTTTCATTGTGTTCCAGGTGCCAATAGCTTGTTGATTACTGAGAAGAAAGGGGTGAAATGTTCAGATTTCAAATCCCATCCTCGAAGGACTTCATAAATGTTAGAATTTAATCCTCTATTTTTTTTTTTCTTTTCATTCTGCTTATTTACTGTTGCTAATAACGTTATGTGTTTTATCTGATCTATAGAGTGGACAGGGAAAAGTCCTGTAGTTAAATGTTCCAAGTTTGGAATCTGAATTTAGAATTTCTATGTCTGATTATATTAAAGCATGCATTAGTACAATATCCTCACCAAAACTATTGTAAAACAGTTTCTGAAAGTGATGTTGTTTCCAGTTCACATGAAATACCCATATGTTTGAATTAAAAGGTGTTTATTTATATGATCAAAGAGCAACTTAATAAAAGCCCCGCAGTTTTATTCCACCTAGAGCTTGTTGTAATTTATGGAGTTAGTTTTCCTGCTTGTATGCATTGTAAGTTTAAAAAAAAGTGTAGTCTTCTAGGAAGAAATAGTGTAATATGTATTGACGTTTAAAATGCAGTCTGCTGGCATGTGTGCAGGCACATGGCAATAAATGCAGTTCCCACTAGCAGTACTGTGGCTTCTGTGTGGGGAAAGATAAATTCCAGGAGAAAAAAACAAAAAGCTTACTGTGGATGATTTTTTTTTTATCTTCTTTTGCAGTTCCTTATTACAACGGGGGAAAACCTGGATTATCTCGATGGTGTGCATACTGTATTTGGAGAAGTGACTGAAGGCATGGATGTGTTGAAGACAATTAATGAAACCTTTGTGGACAAGGATTTTATCCCGTATCAAGATATCAGGTATCATTGCGTTTAACTTCACTTTTTGAGGAATATGTTAGAATGTAACAAATTTATCTTTTTGGAAACTAAATCAATGTAGCAATGTTTTTAAACCGACTTGTATGTGGTATCTGAAATGCTCTTTTATTGTGGTGCTATTGGTAAAGTGCTTTATGATTGTGTCTTAACAGGAATTTCTTCTAAAAGGAACTTAGCATTTATTATGGAAGTCTGTCGTGAGCTACTATGAGTCGTGAGCCATAGATCTGTAGGCACGTGTTCTCATATGGAATTGGCATTTTATGTAGAGTTGTTTAAGACCTCTGCGAACGTGCAGAACAGGGATGAGAATGCTGTCTGACACTAAGCTGCTGATGGACACCAGAAGAATTGGTGGTCTCTCTGAACAGTTTAGTTCCTTTTGATTCTTTTAACTGTGAATTCTTTGTATAGTACGAGGAATTAGATGGCAGCAAAATGGTGAAGTATTGATATTAGACTTTGCCAGTCTATATGTTAGTCTGGAAATAGCTCTATAAGAAGACAAACAGCTAATAAGATAGGAAAATGTGCATCTGTGTTGCCTTTACAGAAGCACCATTTCTACTATGTAGAAGTATATACTGTGCTCGACTTTGTGGGTTATAGCTGGGAATCACCAGGGCTGTTTTTCTTGTTTGTTTGTTTCTTGTTTTACTTGGGTAAAGATCTTCTTATTTGCTTGTGACTGATAACTGATCTTGATGTTGCTTTCTGTTAGGATAAATCATACAGTAATTCTGGATGATCCGTTTGATGATCCACCTGGCTTGCCTATTCCCGATCGCTCACCAGAGCCTACTAAGGAGCAGCTAGATGTGAGTCTTTGTGATGGCTTCTTGGGGAACAGTTGGAAGAAGGAATTAAATAAATAGATCCCTGTTAGTCACATGCTTTAATACTTTGTACATTCTTTAGCATGGGAAGGTAAGAGATGCTCTTGAGTTCTGATGCATCAAATGCTTGACTTCTATTTGGGGCTATTGCTGTGTTCAATCAAACGTCTGTTTAACCTTTAAGAAAATGATAAAAAGAAGTGACTTGGGTGACTAGTTATCCTGCGGTGGAATACGTTTGGAAAGCCATATTTCGTATTTCTAATTAAAAGCTATTTAAGCACAACATTGAGATGTTACTTTTTGGTTTTGCGTACTATTCTGGTAGAACACAAATATTACATTTTTTTAATACGAAATTCTTTGTTGTTGGCTCTCTTTTGTATGAGAGGTGTTTTGTTTGTATTTCACTGTAAGCATTCTTGGTCGTTCTTTTGAGTTATGTCTGCAAGCATGCTTAGTGTTGCAGTGTATTTGCTCAGGCAGAAGGAACGTGCTAGAAATTTTGTTGTAGTTTTTCATAACTTAGCAGCTTTCATGGCTGCATGCTGTGACTAAGTGGTGTTATCTCTCTACATGGAAGCAGTTGTTCCAAGCGATGAGTACATTAACTAGAGAGCATTTTTTGTCTTTGAGCTCAATAGATACGTAACTGCAAGACTGAAATTAGGCTTTTATAGTACGTCTGTACTCTGCTTGATCTCTGACGTGCCCTCAGATCTGCTGAACAGAGCAAGGAGCTTTATATCTCACTGCCAAACTTGGCAGAAATTTGAAAGCTTGCACTTGGTTTCCCCCCAGCCTGTAGCATGACAGAAGATCCAGCTTTTGATGTAAGAACAGCAATGCTCTAGAGACGTCGACAAGGAAAAAACCTTAAGCTTCAAATCTTCCTGATGGTACATATGCAGAAGTATTTTTGTTGTTGTCGTCACAGTACATGATATTTAATAATACGGTCACGTTAGACACAGCAGACATTTGTGGTGTTGGTTATTTTCATTTCTGGCAGGAACTGTCTAGATTAGGAATGAGTTGATACTTAACGCTGAGTTGTCGAGTGTGAGATGGGGTCATAAAAGCATTGAGAAGACCAAGCTGTGTTCGGTTCATACAGGACCTTGGAGTTCATATATAGTTTATGGTGCCTGAAGCTTATGAGGATAGCATCTTTTCTTTTTTAATCTGAGTAGAGAGAACAGAAGGAAAGAACAGTTTTGCAGATACATCACTGGAGCATTGTCTTGTCTTGGGGGAAAAAAAAAAAAAGAAATCCAAGTAAGATTTGGAAATTGAGAATTTTTGGCCAGGAGTTTAAATAGTTTTATCCTTAATTTTTTCAGAGTGGAAGAATAGGAGCAGATGAAGAAATTGATGACATGAAAGGACGGTCTGCAGATGAAATAGAAGAAGTTCAGGCAGAAAAAGAGGCAAAGACTCGTGCCATCCTTCTGGAAATGGTGAGCATTGCTTTGCGTTTACCTTTCTGGTGTTATTTCTGTTTCTGTATATGCATGTGCTTGTTGTATGATGTCTAGAAAGATGTGTGCTGTTTGTCTTGAAATTGCTGATATGATGTCATGGCTCAGAGTCTGTGCTCAGAGCCTGTGCTGTTATGCATCTGTGGTGCAGTGAAAAGAAGTAAGCATGAGCGCTTGATCTTTGTGTCGTGTAGGAAGTGGTTTTCTGATAAAACCAGTGCTATGTCATTTCAAGGCCAGGAGGAAGCTTTATAACAACTTGTTAGAAATGCGTCCACTTTTAAAGCTTGAAATGCATAATGTGCTGCTGAGTGTCTTTAATTCCAAAAAAGGCTTAGCATGTGTGGGAAAGAGCTGAGCAAATTTGAAATAAACTCTTTGAACAGTGGAGACACTGAGTTTACATTAATCCTATGTGTAATGGCTGTCTTCCTTCTGTGGTATGATCTGAATTTTAACGTTAGCCACAGTGTTGCAGAAGGTCTAGAGCAGTGTGCTCTTGTTTTGCATCAGCGTTGGGCTGCTGATCTGATTTCTGGTAAAGTTGTTTTAAAAAAAAACCAAAAAGGCAAGTGGGGAATGTGAACCAATGGGATAATGAGTGCTGCTGGGTAGTAAGCAGTAGAGAGCAATGTTCTGTAAGCTGAAGAGATAAAGTATTTAGTGTGCTGTTAGTTTCACTGGTGGAAAAAACAAACCTAAAAGCCTGCAGCGGTTTGTTTCTTTGTACCGTTGTCAAAACAGTAATCCAGGCACTGTCATGTGCATAAGCTGTTTGCTGAAATCTTTTCCTTTCTTGTGTTACTTTGCTTATCTAACGATGTACCTTTTTATTAGCATGTGAAGTAAAAGACAGAGATAAATTGTTTAAACATCACAAGTCTTTTATTCAGGTTTTGTAAAGAAGTGCTGCAATTCAGCAGGAGGTGTTGTGATTGTATTTTCCTCTGGAACTTAAATTGCTGGTTTTGGTGTGGGGATTTTGAGCAGAGGTTGCATGTAAGCAAGTGCTGCCTCTGAGTAGGCGTGAGTGCTGGCTCCCTTCTGTCTTTCTGAGCAAGGTTGTGTGATTTTAACTTCTCATCCTTATTAAGCTAGGATGGACTAAAATTCACGGGCAGAATTGATGAAAGTCTATTTCTGAACCCCACAGGTGGGAGACTTACCAGATGCAGAAGTCAAGCCACCAGAAAATGTGCTGTTTGTTTGTAAACTGAATCCTGTAACCACAGATGAAGACCTAGAGATAATATTTTCACGATTTGGTCCAATTAAAAGGTGATTATATAAAACAGAAGGCTTTCTTGTAACTGAACGTGATACCCATCAGTCTTATTTAGGTTTAGCTGTTGAGTAGTTATTCTGGTGTGTCTAGTAATTTGCCCTCTGTCAGACCACAAGGATAGTGATACAAAATCACATCTGACCAGCTGAGTATGCTGTCCCCGCAGTAGATTTAAGGGAGCACCTAGGGGAAGTACAGGAGCAAGTGAGGCAAATATGGTACTTTCCCCAGTTCCCCACCCTCTCCCTCTTTAACTATTTAATATTATCAGCAAACTCCATGAGTGACCTTGTCTGAATAGTCTTTTCTCCCTTTTATTTTTTTCATCTTGACCATCTTATGGATTGTATGTTAAATCCTAGTGTGTTAGTTGCTCAGTGCAGATGAAGGACATTCAGGTCTCACCCTGATATCCCGTTTACTGTACTCATTGCCTGTTGGAAATATCGTGACCAGAATTCTCACATTACCTGTAAGAGTTTGGCAATCCTTATGCAACACTGTAATTATTCCCATTTTGGGTTTCCTAATCCGGTAGTTCAAGCTTCTTATTTTTGCCCAGTGACCTTCCTGACAAGATGTCTGCTATTGAGCTGCTTGTTAAGAAGAGAAATTTGTCACAATATCGATTAAGATTTTCCTTTTCCTTTCTAAAATCAGATTGTGAGGTGTATTTTCTTTTATTAGTGAAATGCAGAATCACCAGCAGTACTGTTGAAAAATAATTTCATCAGAATTTCATCCCTAGCTCTACATTTCAACCTTGTCTTGCCCTTCAAGTTAGGGACTTGTGAGTTAAATGTAATAGTTACTTAATTGATTAATGTCACATGCGCTTTCTCAGTGCAGAAACACTACCACCTCAGGGGTCTCAGAATCAGCTGTTACAATGCTTTTTAGGTCTGTTTGTTTTTCTGTTATGTTTTAACGGTTACTCTTTCTTTTAATCAATGCTTGCTGCATTTCTTGTTCCAGAAGCACTGACGTTTTAATTTCGTGTCAATTTTTCAGCTGTGAAGTGATTCGAGATTGGAAGACTGGCGAATCTCTTTGTTACGCTTTCATTGAGTTTGAAAAGGTACGTTTTTTAATTACGCTGCGTGTAGATTTTGCTTGTGAAAGTTCATTTTCAATATACTTCCATTAAAGAAGGATTATAAGGTCTTCAAGTGTGGGGTAGCTAACGTTTTTCTCCTACTGACTTAGTTAGAGAAATTGTAGGTCCTGAAGCAGGCCAGAGTCTTGATTCAGCCTAGCAATACCAGTATGTGCTTAGCCTGTCTTGAAGCCAGTACGTTTGGACTAGGGCCCTTTATTTCTCAGGGCACACTAGGGCTTTCTAATTGTGTTAGCTTTGTCAGTGTGCTGCTCTTACAGTGTTATGGATAGGAGTTTTCTTTGTGGTATAGAACTTCTTTTGAAACGGTACAATGCAAAAACTGCTGTGGTTTGGGCAACTTTACTGTGTGGAATGTTCTTTGGAAAATGTATACCACTATGCAGTTGAGTTTGTGTTTGAGCTCTTCAATGAATACTCTTACGAAATAGTCATGACATTTTCTGGAAATGTTGATGTCAGGAGGAAGACTGTGAGAAAGCCTATTTCAAAATGGACAACGTGCTGATAGATGACAGACGAATACACGTGGATTTTAGCCAGTCTGTAGCAAAGATTAAGTGGAAAGGGAAAGGTAGGTACCCCTTGGGCTCTCATCATTTAGTAAGCTGTGACTTCTGAATTATAGTTACAGGAGAAGCAATTGTTAAGAGCTTAAATCCTCTCACCGCGGGGATGTGGATTGTAGAAGGGTTTACTATTGCTACATTAAAGGGGTGGATCAGAAACAAAAAATAGTTACCTTAGATTGTGTTATATGTGTGAGATTTTTTTTTTGCCAAAAAGAATGTGAGTTCCTCATCTCAGACTTTACCAGCAATGCTTTTGGAAGTACTCATTAGCAACATAGTAGTATGTTGTTACTTTGTGGGTACTTTTCATTATTCACTGTAGGACCTTGAAGGTAAAGGACAAAAAGTGAATATTCAGACCATGGTTATCCCTCCTTCCCCTTCTGTAGTCCAACCTTATTGTACAGCTTGCATTGGGCCGTATTAACTGAATTACATGGAATTTTTTCTTTGTGTGGGGCAACGTAGATCTAAATTGTCCTAAATATTGGAAAGCTAACTGTACTATCATCTTGTTGGGCTTATCTGGTACTCGTAGAATGACCTAGGCAAAAAGTACTGTCCTTCCCCTTCTGTTGCCGTTTCGCACGTTGTGCTGTTTCAGGTATGACCGGAAGATGGCAGCTTGTTGCTGTCAAATAGTAGTTTTTAAATCCTGCTTTGTGATAGCATTCATGTTTCATCTCCAGTGAACATGACTGAGGAGAAAACCGTGCGCTTTTTAATGAGATCTGCAGGCAAGAGAAGCACGGAGTCATAACTTGTCCTACACACTTCTGCTCTGTCGTCCAGATGTCAGTATTGCTTCTGGAACTACAAATCTCTGCAGAGGATGAGCCCTCAAACTCATAAATGGGATGCAGTGATAGGTGTGACTCCTGGGTAATTTTTTTTTTTTATTTATTTCTGCCAACAGGTGGGCATTATACCAAGGATGATTTCAAAGAGTATGAGAAGGAACGTGACAAACCTTCAAAATTTGCTCTAAAAGAGAAGGTGAAACCAAAGCAGGAGTATCCTTTTTCATTAGAGGTACTTTTTGTGCCAAGGAGAGCTTATGAAAGCAGACTGGGAAAGATACCATATTATTAAAGCTTGCCAAATGGATGTTTTTGCTACTGCTTCATATAACCATCTCATGTTTGAGATAGAATTAAACATTTTGCCTTTTTCGTGTGATTACTTGTGTGAATTTAATGAAATCAGAATGTGCTGTTTCACTTTCGTGTTTTATTCAAGTAAATATTGTTTCCTATTTAGAGCCATAGAGTGGCATGCAGAGTTTTTGGTAGTTCCACCTGGTATCTGCTGTATCCAGCATGAAAGAACAGTAGAAACTCAGTGATGTTTTGCGATCCTGCTTTCCTTGTGGTGAAAACAGAAGGCAGAAAACTGTAACTCGTTCAGAGATACACAGATAGGGGAAAAAAAAATAAAAATTGAGACTTGGGCATACTGTTTGTCAGGATAAGATCGCCTTGTTTTAGAACAGTTGAATTTTTCAGTACCTGTATGTCTCGGTAAACCCCTGCCTGGTAAACTGGAGTTTGTTTCCTTTATGAACTTACCTGTTCTTATATTTATTAGCAAATCTGTTCTTAACCAATACCATCAGTGCCAAGTATGACCTTGTGCTAGATGAGGAAGAAGATGAGTCTCAAACAAGTCAGTCACACTTGGCTAAAAAACAAAAGAAGAAAAAGCACTACCACTCTGAAGACGAAGAGGATGACAAGAGGACCAAAAAATACAAGGTACTTAGCTTTTCTTGAACTGATGATTTAGCTTTATACCAGTTTGTTGCTCTAGTAAGAGAAGCCAGGAAGAAGTCGTCTGATTTTCAGCTGTGAGGACCATGGGTGCAATGTCCCACAAAGTACAGCAGCTGTAAATGTACAGAAGGCCAGTGTCGGTATCTGATTGTGAAGGAGGCTTCTGGACTTTGGAAACAAGGCTCGTCTGAGTGGCCATTTGCCAAAGCATCCCGAAGAGGCAGCGTAGCCTCTCAAAAAGTAGAAGATCTTCAGTGCTTTGAACCAGTCATAAACCAGAAGTTCATGAAATTTCAAGACTGCAAACTATTTCTGGTATTCTTGCCAAAACTTTGTGTGTTGGCTTCCTCCCATGTGGAATGAGAAACACGGTCTCTTTGCATTGTCTGTTTGTTTTTTTTTTAATTGTTTTGGAAGTGTTTGCATAAAATCTGCACGCCTGTTTGCTTGGATCCAGATCGTGCTATAAGACAGGCTGTGGGGGAGGCTGTCAGAAGGCAGTGCTTCTGCCGTTCCTTCATCCCACTGCAGCCCCTGCAGTCAGTATTTTCACATTTCTGTGAACCTGAGGTAGTCAAGATGTTGATTTTTTCATGGGAACTGAATGCCTGCAATGATTAAGTGGAGAGTTAACTGGAAATTTGAGCATTACGGAGAGGTAAGCTAAGCACAAAAGATGAGCATCCAATGTTTTAACGAGGCAAGTTTTGAGTGGGAACCAAGCTGCCTTCAGGCAACTTTGCAGAAAGTGGTAAGGTTCCAGCTACAGTGAGTAGAATCATCCTGGTGTGCGTTGTGAGTACTGCTTTAAGTGCTGTGTACAGGGAGCATACGTGGTTCTGCTGTTGCATCACTTGTTGCTGTGATACTAAAAATAACTGTTCTCACAAACACTGTCAGTGTTTTGTCACTTTTCATTGCCACTCTTGTGGTTTACTGCTGATTCGTGATACCAGTCTTCTAATTGCTGCTTGCGTACTAGCTGGACTGGGATCCTTTGTTTGGAGTGAAGGATCTGTCCAGATAAGTCCGGGTCACAGAACATGTGCAGGGGGTCTGCCCTCGTGTCGTTTTGGAATTCCTTCAGTGTTTTTGGCTGATTGACAGTGTGTTTTTAACGTTCTGGTAACAAATATCTTTTGGATGTAAGAGCTGCACTTGATGGTTCAGAAAATACGCATGGAACTGGCTGGTCGTGTGTTTCCAGCAGAGAACATGTCAAAATCATTCAGATGTCTCTTCACTTGTACAGCTGATACAAGTGATGTCAGCATTAGAATTTTAAAGGTATTTAAGAAGGGGCTGTAAGGCACATTAGCAGTGGATTTTGTGATGTAGCAGTGTGGAGACGGGGATTCATGGATTTGGGAGAAGTGTATTTGTCAACCACTTGACTGATTTCTCCTGTTTCTCTGTTGTTGATGGATTTGTTTATTTGTTTTCAGTTTAATCAGCTGCTTTTGTTGTGATTTGTGCCCGTAGCGGACTGCTACTCTATCATCTTCTTTCCTGCTGCTTTCCTCTCTTTCTTTCGCCTTTATGTGCTCAAATGTAAATAGGTCAGCTTTCTTATGACCAAAATCGCAGGTGGAGGTGTTCACCTATTCTGCAACAGCAAGCAATATTAGCTTCTAGGAGCTGTGAATTCCTGTTTATCCTAAGAGGCTCTGTCTGCTTCTGTACTTGAATGCCGTCTTAGTGTGTACTCTACGGTGTATATGTACTGAGTAGAGTAGGATGGGGTAGATAACTAGTCGGAAGACTTTCAGAGATCATGCAGTCCATGGGTGTTTTGGCTTTGGGCTTGCTTGGGCTGCACTTGAGTGAAGAGGAATTCTCTTGGTCCACATGTATGTAGGTTGCTCCAGAAGTAGTGCCTCCTATTTATTTCAGTGGAAACAACAATGAATACAAAGGGCATAATAACACTGATAGAGCAAATTCCCAGCTACAAAACACTATTTTTCCACGGAGTCACTACCATTAGCTTTGCCTTTCCACCAGTGATGAACAAGAGCCTGCATGCTGGGGCTGTAACAGTCTGTACCAGTGGAGGTGACCCACTGTTGCTGTTGTCACTGCTGAAATGCATCACCCACTGTCTCACTGTGCTCACGTTCATTGTTTAGTCTCTACAAACATTCAGTACGTGTTGGTGAGTGTCCCTGAGTATCGTTTTTTCCACATGGAGGCATTCAGTGACACACCTTTGCTTCATATATATTGGAATATATTGGTGGGAAGGTTCAGCCCCTACTGGCATACACCTCTGAGGTTGTGAACCAACGCCAGAAAATAGGAGGCATAACTTTAAGAGCAGCTGTTGTAAAATGTATATATATATAGTTAATGTACATAAAGTAACAAAACTTATTTTAATAATATTTTTTATTAGAAAATATACAGAAGAGACCAGCAAAACTAGTGGGATGTGTGAGCTGTTATTGTGAGACTAACACACCAGTCAGGTTCAGTGGCATTGGTTTTAGTTCTTAGCGAGCTCTCATGTTGCTCATCAGAGATTTTTTGGTCAAATTTTACTCTTCCTGTGCTTCATCCTTCAAAATAGTTGTTCACAAATGTGCATGCTGCCAAAAATTGCATGAAGAAGACCTGACTGTGGAGTTAGGGGTATTTCTCTCTGGTGAGAGAGCGCTTATAAAAGTCCGTGCCCAGGATCCTGCCCAGGCAGGGTTAACAGCACAGTGATGTTCGTTGGTGCTGTGGAGGGAGGAGCTGCTGCCATGATGGTGCAGGGAGCTGCAGGTTGGACGTGCCTGCTCTCGTTCGAATGAGAAGTGTGTACTTTGTTCCACACAGTATATTTGTGAGTGATTTGGATGTGACCCTTTCCAGGTAAACTTTGTTGGCAGCTTAGCTGACAAAACATGCTTGGAATATGCTGTGTATATTAGTGTATAACTAAGTCTTAATGTGGGGAACTCATACACGAACCAAGGAGGGAGGTGTGTTCTCGAGGCAGTGTCTGAGGCCAGCACGAAGCAAAACGGTATGGATCTTTTTGGATCAATGGTAGCATGTTTAGTATAAGCATGCAGTTTTCCCTTACTCCTGTTTTAGAAGTAGGAGATGCATTTGAGGTAAGAACTTTAAAGCAAAACAACAGTTAAGCTGGTACAGTCAATTGCCAGAGATCACAATGATCTTGCATCACATACAGACTTCTATTCTGAGCCCTTGGCAGAGATTTTAAATAACAGAGAGCAGAGTCCAGTAATAGAAAGTTCTGGCAACTGAAATTGAAGTTGGTGCTTCCAGCTATGACTGAAGAAAAGGGACTTTATTTTCTGAGTAGTTTCCGTGATGTTGAGTTGTTTTTCTGTTCTTACTTTTTTTTTTCTTTCTCTATAGTGTATTTTGACTCATCCCTTTTCTTAGTTTGACACCAGCTTCCTGCATCTTCAGCATCGGAGTTGAATGTTAGGAAGGTATTTTTGAACCTTGTGCTGTTTGATTTGATTCCAGAGGGCTGAAGAGGTAGGGTCTTGTGGCTGCTCTCAGTAGGCAACAGGATGTAGGTCTGGAGCACGAGGCTGCATCAGCGTGTGGGTTTGAGCATAGGAATTGGCAGAGTATTTTGGTTGCTTCTGCTTGAGATCCACGGTATGACTTTGTTACCCTTAGCAGTTTTCTGTGGAGGAGTATAGCATATCCAGTGGATTTCTGTTCGACATAGTCTTTCTGAATTTCAGATTTCTGCAGCTTGACATTGTAGCAAAAATATTTTGATCTTTCTGATTCTAATCTCCTGCTTTTACCCCTTGTTGGACAGTGTTTGATTCGGTTTGATCAAAATCTTACTGAATAGCCTGTCTCTATTTGTTTGATCCTTTTAACCTTCAGGTATTATGCTTTATGTATGTAGAAATGGTGTATTTTTATTCTGCACTCGTAGTCATGGTATTTCACAATGATTTGCGTTCAAGAATTGTTTGGCCCATTACCACTTCTGGCAGAGTCAGATGTGACTTCCAAAGAAGTTTCTTCCCCCCTTGTAATGTCTCCTCCCTCATGTGTTCACCAGTACAGTACTGGATCGTTGCTCGTTTATTGGCTGATCAGTGGCAGTGAACCTTCCTCGGGAAATCTGGACTTCAGCAATAAGAAAAAAAATCTGTTTCTGAGTAGTAATCTGCTTTCAGCAGGGAAACAGCCATTTTCTGACTTGGATAGTGCATAAAGGATTCAGTTTCAAATTAGCGTCGTTACTTCTAGTAACGTAGTGTTTTGAAAATGGGATGTTTTTCTATGCCAAAGACTTGAAAAAGGTAAAATCTTAGTTAAGGGGAAATGTAACTGATTTGTCTGAGGGCTGAGATGCAGTTCATCCTGTTAATTCCAATTGCTATACTGTTTCTTCAGACTGTGGTGGTATAATCTACCATCCATGCCAAACTTTTCCTGGCAGTTGCAGCTTCAGACACACCCCATACACCTTTGCCATAAATGCTTTTGTGGAGATCGTTGTGCTTATCTGGCTTCGTTCTCATGTGACTTTTTTTAATCCTTTCAGCAGTTGCCCTTTTCTATGACATTCAAGGCAGGCTATTTGTCATTACCTTCAAGTCTTCACTAGCCTCTTTTCCCTTGTAAATGAGGAGTTTGGCTTCTAGGTGGGCCAGCAGCCTCACTCTGATGTTGGCTTTGGATAGGCAAACCTCGTATAAGTAACTGGAAGCGACACTCTTTTTTTGGCTGGTTCAGATTTTAAAATCTGTACTGAAACAGAAGTCAGCAGTAAAGATGTGGAATAAGCAGTTCAGTACCAGTGAGATTACTGTATTCAGCAGCAGCAGCAAGTTTTGGTTATGCAGATAAAGATCAAATTACGATTATTTGTGTGTGTATTGGTTCTGGGGTTTTGTATTTCTTATTGCAGCTGTAGTAGTTCAGCACTATCTGCATAACCCCAAAGGCAGTGTTTGCTCATAGGAGTTTGCTCTGGGGATCGTCCTGATGGCAGTTTTTCTGGATAGGAGCCTGCTTGGAGGAGAGTTTCCACTGTTCTTTTAAATAAAGAAAATGTGCTTGTTTGTAAATGTGCTTGTAAATGTAAATGTGTTTGGTTTTAACCAAACACTGTGGTGAGCGTTGCTGTTGTGAGCACATATTTAGAAATCTGAAACTAAGACATATATTTGATGCAAACATTTCTCCTAGTGCATAAAATATATTACAACCCCCCTAAAGATGGTCTCTACTTAGCAGAGTATGTGCTGGTACAGAACTTTCAGGATATCATACCTTCAGAAGTGGCCACTGCCTTCTCATTGCCAACTTCTGTATGGATGTTCCTGCAGGATTTGGAAACTGCCACTTGTATTTTTGCCTTCCCTTGTATCTGAATCGAATAGTAAGAACAGAATAGTTTTTAGTGGTACTTAAAAATGTCAGTGTTAAAATGTGTTAAAACTCAGTGGTGTTTATTAAGAAAATCTTTTGAGTGCTGTGCCTTTCCAGGTGAGATGGTAACTTTCTAAAGGATCTTGTTGTTTTAAACTGCAGTGGGGCTGGGGCCCGTATGGGTGTTGGTATTACCACGTAGCTGTTCCAGCATGTTGTGTGCCATAAATCTGTTAGTGTGACGTTTCACAGCCAGACTAATTAATCCATCTTCTCCTTCCTTTACTAACATTCTGTGTCAGTGATTTTGTACCATCCACCTATTGCTGCAAGCAAAGCAGGTGTGTGTATGTGTGAATCCATCTCACGTAGAGTCAGACAGTCAGGGAACCAACCTTTCTTGTCTCTTTCAACGTATTGTTTTCCACTTTTGCCTATAACTGCATGTCCATCCAATTCCTTAACAGGATCCTGACCGAAGACACGAAGGAGAACGCTGCAGAGAGAAGATGAAGGGTGAGAAGAAAGACAGGCATCGGAGCCGCAGCCGATCTCCAGAGAGAAGTTACAGCAAACATAAAGACAAATACAGAGAAGATGTCCGAACAAGGGACTGGGATAAAAAGAGAGACAGAAGCAGAAGTCCTAAGAAATCAAAAGACAAAGAGAGGTCCAAGTACAGATGATGGAGGAGTGGGAGAGATGGGGGGAACTAAAATAGTGTTTTCTTTTTACAACATGCTGTCATATGACCGTGCAAATTCAGAGCAGCTATGTTCTGTCAGCTGTTTGAATTCCCAGTGTGTGACTTGGAGTAAGGCTTGATTCCCAAAAGGCTTTTTTAATAAAATGTTTAACGTCACTGGAATGATTTGAGTCTCCAATAAGGAATATTGTCTAAAGCTTTTTGGAAATGTAAAATCAAGTTAATTGCCCGCTGAAGGGATTGCAGGACATGCTTCCTTTCTGCAAGGAGAACGTGTTTGTCTTTCAGCGCTCTCAGGTGCTGTGGTAAGGGAGTGTGATACAAGACCTGGATGTCACAAACTCTACGTGCGCACTCCCTCTAAAAAGTGATCTGATACCATTTGCACAGAAGTGCTCTGAGCTCTGTTTCCTTCTCATGAAATGAAGAGCTTAAATGTTGCCTTAGTCCTGGCAGCTCTCATTTGCTGAGGACTGCAGCAGTGGTTAAACGCACCCGAGTGCTGCACTGCTGCTTGCAGGGGAAGTGCTGCACTGTGCTCAATCACTTGCACTAACTTGCTCAGTTGTTACACAGATCACTTGGCTGCGTGGCATTGTTGGAGGATGCCTCTCAAAACTTGCTCTTTGGCACAGCTGCGGTCGCTGTTAAAAGGTCTTGAGCTCGGTAGTGTCAGGACATCCAGTTGTTGTGATGTCAGGCAGGTTATGCTGAGGGGATAAGAAGGAAGAAAGTGGTCGTTGGCAGGAAGGTGGAATTTGTAAATTGCATTGCACTTGCTAAAGCCAAGATAGGATTAATTTTCAGGTCCCGTGGCAGAAGTGGGCCAGTAAATAAATCTTCACCTACAAAGGAATGCAGGTAATGTTAGAGTCTGGGTCTTAGTGAAAGTCAGCAGGCTCTTAAGTGTCCGGTTTGCTCTGATATATAAGACCTGGACATCTGAACAGCGTTACTCAGTTTGCATACGTTTTAAGAATGTGCATGCTTGCCTCTTTCTCTCCAGAGAATGATCTTCTTATGCTGATGAGAGAAAGAGCAGCAAAGGCTGCGGCATTCGTTGTTTCTTCCTCCATGAAATGTGTGATGACTTGGAGGAGTCTGGTCTGGTGAATAAATTTAACTTTTGTGTTTGTGGTTTTGCTGTAGTGTCTGATTCTGTAGTAGGCATGTAATAAGTTTTTACAGGTGGGTGCCTCTCGTTGGAACTTGATCTGAAGTAGAAAACCCAAATCTGAAATACTTGGTGGCCATAAGGAGTCACAACATGTTGCTCTGCCCTGGAGGGCCAGAAGCAGTTCTGCTTTGCCTGGTGAGTACATCTGAATGGGCTGTATGCAGAAAGTGGACTTTGGATTAACAGACTTCTATGGAAAGGTTGCTGCTGAAGGAACAAAAGAAATTAACTCCGTTGGCAGAAGATTGTCACTAAGCAGGCCAGGCCGGTTGCCTACTGTATTCAGACCCGCGCTGAGTGAGGATACTGAAGGGCGTCGGATGTGTACGGATAGGAATGTGCTTTCCAGAAACAGCTGCGTTCCCTTTGGTTTGTAAAGATTAATTGTGTTTGGTGAAGAGGCTGCCTTTGCTGAATCTATCCTTTCTAACTTGTGTATGCTCTGAAGCACGGAGCTAGAAATCCAGTTTCCATTGCTGTGTCTATGTTACTGGGGGCTTGCAGGGACTGAGCGAGTGTGCGGGGCCCCTGCCCCACAGGGGGAGCAAACAGGAAGCCTGCTCTTGGGAGTGTGTTGGGACCTGGGGCTGAGGGCTGCGCACTGTTCTCATCAGGATTTCTGCTTTCAGAAGATTTCCAGAGAACTCTACAAGAGCGAGACGTGATGTGTTCGGAGTAGTGCTGCTGCTGAGGCGGTAGATATTCTCATGTTCTTCCTGCTTTGTTAAAGAAATGACGCTGGTGCTGGCATGTTGTCCTCAGTTCTTCTTTTCAGTGGCACATTTTTAACATATGAAAAACAGTGACCAAGGTTGACAGGGAAGTGGAGGTGCTGAGCAGTTAGGTTCTTGCTGTTTTTCGGAAGTGACAGTCATAGGAAAAGTTTCCACTCTGAGGAAAGAGCTGGATTCTTGTTGAACGCCCAAATATCCTTTTATAGGAAAGGTGATAGAAATGATAAAAAATGACTCAACGGCACAAAGAGTTTTGGCCGCCTTTCCTGGGCCTCGGCACGACCCCACGCACACCTGTGGGGTGTAGGAATGGCGTAGTGTATAAAAACACCCAATTCCTGGAAAAGGAGCTCGCTTCCCAGCAGCAGCAATGGGTTCTCATGCAACAGGCAAACGCTCAAGATCTAGAAGTTTATATGAATAGTGTGTGGAAGTAAGTGGTTATGTTCGTGTCAGACCAAGGAGTCTTCAGAAGAGAAGTTAAAAAAAAAAAATAAGGGTGTTCAAAAATCTCTGATTTTTTAAGTATGCCATAGAGCTTTTAAAAATGTACCTGATGCCTTCACTAAGCCTTGCACGACAGCTCGGCATTTGTTCTGCTGCGTGCCCTGCCTGGTGGCTGGTGGACTCCATGCTGATGGCTTCCTCTTCTTCTGCCAAAGCTCACTGATGTGCTCGTGAAACTCACTGAGCGTAAGCACGGCTTGAGCTTTGTGTGGGGGAGGGAGCTGGCCACTCTTCATCTTTCTTACCGAAAACCCACTTTGTCACGTTGACAGCATGTCCCCTTCCTCTGGGATGCGTGCTGCACTGTTGTTCTGCGCAGTCCCATATGCAGCTGGAACGGCGTGCCACGTGCTCAGGCCTGCCCAGAACCTCTGCAGGTAAATCTGGCCTGCTTTGCTCTTGTCCAAGCAAAGCCGAGGAACTTAGTAGTTTGGACAAGCATTTTTAATTGCACTGTTAAGAAGTTACATTCAGAATTTTCAATAATCTCGTATTTATGAATTTGTTGCTCTTCCCTTTCTTCATCTCGTTTTCCCGTAGCCTGAGTGCGCATATACAACTCAGATATTACTGAGTGGAGCATCAGGGTTTTGGCTTGCAGGCTTTCTAGGTAGAGGACTTACTTCCTAGAGGAATAATGCCTCTTCTGTCAATCACCAGTTACATACATAGGAATACTATGAGATCTGAAAGTTGTGATGTTTACGTATAGGTTATGTAAGTTTGTGCCATATGTTAGTATTTCTGTGTAGCTTTGTGTCTGGCTGCTGTCAGGGTATGCTTTTGTCAGTCAGCAAGTCAGTGGCCTTGTTTGAGGTGGTATGTTAGAAGGCCTCGGTGAGCCATGAGGGTTTAGGTCTACCAAGCATTTGCTAAATCACGGAAACGGAAAGACCGTTCCAGGAGCTTTCTGAAATCGAAGTCTTAAGCTAAAGGGTGTTAGATTTTGAACTCGAAACTTGTTTGGGGCTTTCTGGTTTTAAAAGGTACTTTTTATATAAGCTCAGTGGAAAACACTTGACTAATAGCGAGATTTTTTTTGATATATATAGAGAGAAAGGAGACCAAAAATAGTTATTCGAGACTGGCAAAAACAAGTTGGGTTCCTGCTGTGTCAGATCTTAAGATGGGATTGTAATTTTCCAAGAAGTAAAAGAAGTTGTCCATAGGCCATACTGTTTGAATAGATGTCTCCCTCCCTGTTCTGTGATCAGATGCAGACCTAACAACCACTGCCTGTTTTGGTAGGGGAAAAGTTTGGAAAGCATATGAAAATAGCTCTTCTAAAGACACTGGTTGTTTACCAATGTGAACACTGGGTTGCCTGTCAACAGCTGGTACAGCACTCCAACAGGGCCCGTTGGAAGCAGGTGTTTGCCCCCAAATTTACACCGTTCACTCAACAAATCAAAATTTCCAGGGTCTTCAGCAGTGAGAGAACGGCAGAAAATGTCTAGACTTTGCCTAGTGGTGCATAAAACCCAGATTTAACACTGAGGGCACACCTTGCACTGTGTAACATTGAGTTCTTCTTGGTGACCAAGAGGCCGGGTTGTGGTGGCATGGCATGAGGCAGCAGGGAGATGCTCCTGCACCAGGCTGATTAAGGTGCTCCTGCCAATAGGATTGCATTTAACTGCATGCTTTATCCTGGCTCTGGTCAGGGACTGGAGGATTCTTACTGTCGTACTGCAACCACATGAGTTTGTTTGATTTTCCCAGCAGGTGAACTTTCTCACATAAGGAAGATGTGTCTTTTCTGTGTTTCTGATGCAACGAATGAATGTTTCCTTTAACAAAGCAAATAACTCATTGGGGTGTGTAGACCAGAGCACCTGCAGCGTTCCCTACTACAGGTTCAAGAGAATGTTTTTCCGTACTTGGCACAACATCTTATCTATCACCATCAGGGAGGTGGGGCTGCTCTGATCCTACTCAAATGGCAGGCCTGGTCCTCTGCTGTGGTCTCAGGAGCTGCCGCAGCAAGGCTGTTCTGCTTGGATGTTGATATAATTCTTTCCAGTGGTAGTCCAGTTGTTTCACAATGCAGCAAGTTCTCAAACTTCAGCTCAGCTTAGGAACATCCATGAGTTTGAGTTCTTCCCCAGAAAGACCTCACCCACTGTATCCATTTCCTTAATTACCACAACACCACGGAGAAACAACAGATAGCACTGGGAGTACTCGGCGTGCTTGTCAGCACGAGGAAGCAGCAGAAAGAGGAAATGTCTATGAAACCACGGCCCTGGGCTGGCAAATGTTTATCTGTGCTGGTGAACAAAAGGGCTGGAGAGCATTTTAAAATTCTGTACAATCACCTGCTTGGTGCGGTCTGCTGCCACGCACTGGCGATTGCCTTGGTGAAATGCTCTTCCCAGCTTTGGGGAGGAGGGAAAGGGTCCTCCTGGCTGGCTGCAGTTTGAATAATGTTCATACTCATGGCTTGTTCATTAACTTGAGTCGTTTTGTTACAAAGGAAAAATGGACATAGAATTCTCTTATCTGACTTTCTTCTAATTGCTTTTTTTTTTTTTAAGCTCTGCTTGCTTGAGTCAAGGAATCATTAAGGTTAAAAAAGACCGCTAAGGTCACCTAGCCCAACTGCTAACCCGTCCCACCACGCCCTCTAACTGTGCCCCTCAGTGCCACATCCACATGGTTCTTGAACACCACCAGGGACAGTGACCTCACCACCTCCCTGGGCTGCCCATTCCAGCACGTGAGCACTATTTCAGAGAAGAAATTTTTCCTGATGTCCAAGCAGAACTTCCCTCGTGCAACTTAAAGCTATTTCCTCTCATTCTATGATTATTACTTGGGAGAAAGGGCCAACCCCCACCTGGCCACAACCTCCTTTCAGGTAGCCTCAGCTGTTCCTCAGAAGACTTGTGCTCCAGTCTCCTCACCAGAGGAGCGTTCTGTGGACACTCTCCAGAGCCTTATTCCCATATTACAAGAGTGTTTTGCTGAAAGGTGGGAGTTAGTGATACTCCGCAATGTCATAAGCTCTACTCCATTGCAACCCTTGGTTGCGTGCTTCTTGTTCCTCTCCAGTAGCACTTCTCAGTGGTGCTGTTATGAGGATGCCCTTGGCACTCTGCCTGGCTCCTTCCCCAGGGTGTGGGGCCGAAGGCTTTGGATGTTCTTCTGGGCTGTGTGTGCTCCGCTGTGTGATGGGTGTCCTGGGTAGCTGAAAGCTGGCACGGTGGTGCAGCTGTGGCCTTAGGAACTGTTTCCCGTGAGGCTGACCTGCCCAGGCAGTCCCATCCAAGTCCCAGAGAGATCTGTGTTTTGTGCAGGTAGGTTGCACGCTGCCCTTCATTCTGTCCTTTACAAAACTTACTTTTTTTTTTTTTTTTTATGTCCCTGAAAGATTTGCCAGATGCAAGGGAGAAAGAATCAAGTGTCCCTGGTGGGAAGTTGTCCATTCATCCCCAAATTCCTGTGCCTGGCTCCGATTTCTGGCTGCTGTGGATCCCCACCCATGAGCATTTGATTCATCTTTGCCATGACTCAGAAGAGAGATGTATGGGGAACCCTTGTTTATCAAAAGGGAAAAAAAAAAAAAAGAAAGAAAAAAGAAGAAGTGAAAGTTTATCAACCTGTACAGTTAAATGAAGGACCAGCGAGCCAAATGAGGAAGTAAACCCTTCCTTTAGAATGAGCTCTAACCTGCTCACAGCACTTGTCTGCTCTCTGCTGACTCCAGCCCTGCTTTAAGGCTCTCCATACCGGGCAGCTTCCTCCTGGCTGCTCTCGGGGATGGCACGGTGGGGATTGGGCAGGTAACACAGGGTGAGTGGGGCTGCTGGTGGGCATGGCTCCCAGCACTGCTTGCTGCTGTGGTTTCTGGGGAATGCAGCACGGAGGGTGTGGAGGAAAGATGCAGATCATTTTGTAGTCATCTGGTCTTCTTGTAGGGGTTTACATGCGTCCCTTGTTTGGGAATCTAAAACATTGATTTATTTGAAATATAAAGAGAAGAAATAGCTCCTGGAAGGGCCCAGGAATGCTGCCCAGTGCAGGCTGAATGAATTATGGGGGGGTTCTCTGAAAGAGTGGTCAGGCACTGGAATGGGCTGCCCAGGGAGGTGGTGGAGTCACCGACCCTGGAGGTATTCAAGGAACATTTAGACATTGTGTTGAGGAACATGGTTTAGAGAGATCTATCGGTGATAGGCGGATGGTTGGACTGGATGATCTTGTAGGTCTTTTCCAACCTTGGTGATTCCATTCTATTCTGTGATTCTCAGGGACAGGGAAAGAAGAGGTGGCCAGGACTGGGCAGGGGGAATGCTGCTGTGGTGTGGAGCTGTCACTGTGCCTGCATGTGTGGCCAAATGCATTTTATTTTATTCTTTTTTATTTCTGGCTAAAACATTAAGATTATAAAATATTTTGCAAATGATGCTGAAGCCATTCCTTCTAGCTGTGTGGGTACGTGGAAGGGGACACGACACCACACCACAGCTTTGTGGGCTGGGCACATTTGCCTGGGGAAAAGATCAGCACAGGAGCTGAAGGCTGAGTGCTGCCGGAGCGCAAAGCCTGAGCGGTTGCCCAGTGAGTCTGTGAGGAAAAGTGGCAGGAGGAAATCGAAGTGGTTTGCAAATGAAGGTTGTAAAGTTTATAAGTTGGATTTTACAACCTGCTTGTTTCTGATAGCAAAGGGTGGATGGACTATGCGGTGCACCGCTTCTTTTTGTTGTATGTTTTTGCACTGATTGTAGCAACCAGCTGGCCTGTTGGACTTGGGCATGCTGCTGATCATCAAAGTGTCAGCCGGTGACTCTGTTATTCCCTGGGTTGGTTCAAAGCAGAGAGGCTGAGGGGAGGCCTGATGGCAGCTACAGCTTCCATAGAGAGCGGAGGGGCAGTGCTGAGCTCTGCTCTGTGTGGCAGCGACAGGGCCCGAGGGAACGGCATGGAGCTGTGTCAGGGGAGGGGCAGCTGGGGGCCAGGGAAAGGGTCTGCACCAGAGGGCAGTGGACACGACCCTAAGTGCTGGAGTTCAAGGAGAGTTTGGATGCTGCTCTCAGACGTCGGGTTTGATTTTGAGTGATGCTGTGAGCCAGGGGTTTGACTTGATGATCTTTGTGGGTTCATTCTGTCTGCAAGGTGTCTTTTTGCATGATCTCAAGTCCTATAGGAAAAGTAGCATTGAGATTTAGAGCTGAATGCCTTACTCTAGCAGAGCTCCAGGACTTGCAGCATCTTCCCGGAGTGGTTTGCATCATACTCCGGAGTGACCTGCGCTAGGTCTCCTGTCGGTGAGGGTGATGAGAGAGCTACAGGGAAGACAGCCAGACTTATTTCTTGCACGCGAGTAGGTGATGCAGCCATAGCTCTGATACTGGTGGTAGCAATAACTGCAGAGATCTAGTGAGACAGATGTCGGTGCAAGCATGCCAACCATACCTGAAAAAATGTGGTTTGATTGTTGAGTGGTCACCATGTATGTCCTTCTGCTGTCACGCTTGGTAGGGTGAAGCAATTCTGAAACTTATGATGCTGCCCATCATAGTCAGTTACTAGGTAGACCAGAAACGAAAATACTCATGCTATGGAGAAGGTTGAGGTAGCCTCCTGCTACTCTGGCACAGTCATTTCTGAATTACCAGTTTCTTTTGGCAGTGAATCTAAGTGAAACTGAAACCAATTTTCAGATTGTTTGCTTCCAACCACTGCCCACGACAACCTTCGAAAAACAAGCTGCTTCTCCGAATACAAAAACAACAGGAAAATATTAACTCAGGCATCACTGGAACAGGTGAGTGGTAGAATTTCATAAGATATGCCTGAACATACACACAAAGGCACATACTAGGAAACACAGTTGCTATTAAAAAAAGTTCGGAGTTCACAGCTGTTTTGCGAATAACGTTCCCCTAAATCACTTGGTGAAATGTGTTGTACATGTGAAGTTGCTATGGCATCTGAGATCATTCAACAGCATTCAACTGATAATTATCTGTGCCTCATTAACCACACTGAGCAAATTGAAAATCCCCGGTTACACCGCCTTTTATATCATTTCCTGTGAGATAAGTCCAAAGAACAAACTTACGCATAAAGAGAACCTGGGTAAAGACAGGCTTGCACAGCCCGTGAAGTAGGATGACACCTGTGTGACATAACGCCTGCAGAATGACAAACGTCGCCCGGACCAATCGGCTGCTTTTATAAATAAGAGGGGAGCAGGAAAACACTTGAACGTTGAGAGAAGACTGGGACAGTGCAGGAGACAGCTACCTGAGCTCGCACGCTCTGCCTTAACGCTTGCATTTTGTTCTTTCTAATCTTTCCCCTTCCTAAAGCTGATGCCTGCTGGACGAGGCTGGGAAGACAGAAACACTGCGTTTGGAGGGAAGGCAGATGCCTGCTAGGATGGCCCTGGCCAGTTCATTTTCCAGCAAGACTGTACCACCAGACTCCAGAGAAGTTTCCACAGCAGCAGGAGAAGCGCACCAGAGCAAGCTGGACTTTTTCTGCAAGCTAGGCTATGGTAAGCAGGACATCTGCAAAGTGCTGGAGAACCTGGGCCACGAGGCCTTGGAGGATGACGTGCTCAAAGAGCTGATTCGGATGGGGAGAAAACCTCAAGCTCTGGATAGCCAGGCTCAGCCTCCCCCACTAAAGCTTGTCGCCCGCGGGTCATGCAGCACTTCACCAGCGCCGAAATGGCTGGGAGAAGAGGAAGGCGGTCCCTCCAGTCACTTGAGAGCCATTGTGATTGACGGCAGCAACGTTGCAATGAGGTAAGCTTTGCTTTTTAAGGCATCTCTCTCAGCAGATTTTGATTTTTAAAGCTGATGGGTCAGAGTGTGTTTTTCTCCATGTGAGATGTGTATTTGTATAGTAGATGAACCACTGCTTATTCCTGTTATGTGTCTGGGGACCTTTTGTCTCCATGCCCATAAACGCACACACCAAATACAGTCTCTGATTTGCTCTGCATTTTGACCTTTTATGAGCTGACAGCAGCTAATGTGCACTGTTTATGGCAGGATGATTCAGCAGCTCTTTCCCTTTTTGTTCACCACTGGTGTTTCCCTTCCTTTTCACGCAGTTACCCAGGAATCCCAAATGGACAGAAAAGCCCCACTAACATAAGAAGGAGAGGGAAAGTAAAGATGAGTGGCTGTGGTTGCTAACAAAATCACAGTTGTATTGTCTTGACTTGCAGCTAAATCCCACCGAGGTTCTCGGCTTGGTATGTTTATGGTTTAACTTTATTTTGTAGAAATACCAGGAAATTGATCATTGGCTTATATCTTAAATATTCTCATTTCTTCCTGGAGTAATTCCGTTTCTGAGAAATGTTGTGGCAACTCATCTTTGCCAATTATTCTTCCTAAGTAGTGCCCTGACACTGTAAAAACATTCTGTGCTGTGTAGCCTACCATTCTCACGTGGATCAGGAATCCATGGGCAGCAGCAGCTTGGCCTTCGCTCCACTGAGAACTGTCCGCTGAGAACTGTCAGAGGCCTTGCCAAAGCCCACGATGGGCTTTGTATCCACGTTTTCTCCCTATGACTCCTGCTTTCTTCTTCAGGGCTGGGCCCATCTTTGCACTTTGGAATAAAGTGGAGGAGGGCTTCCTCCTTTGCTGTGAGGTAAGACCACATCCCCTCTGCTAAGAGGGTGAAAGAGACTAGGGCATCCAGAGCGGGTGTTCCTGGAGACTAAGCAAGTTGTGCCATCTTCTGGAAGAAGGAAGCAATTCCACCCAAAAGCGGGGGGATCTTCAGGGAAGCTCACAACTGGTGAGAAGTACACAACAGAGCAAAGCTCTCTAGCCTTAGCCAAGCCATCATCTGGGTAGCCAGCTTCTAGGGTCTTCGGAACTTTCACCCTACACCCTCCTCAGGGCCTTCTACTTCTCTGTAACGTTTATTTATTTATTATTAATCACCAAAATGCAAGGCGGTGAGGTTCTTGCCTGCCTTGATTCTCGAAAGCTAGGGTTTTGCTGTGGATGAGAATGAGAAGTTATTTCCAGCTTCAGAAAGGCAAAGGCTTTACAGCTTCAGTCTGACATCCCCCTGTCTGCCTCGTTAAGTTCAGGACTGCTAGGCACAATGGAGGAAACTACTGATGCTGTCAGGATAAACAGATCCAATGCACAGCCTGGAAGGAGCTGCTCTCCTGTCCAGGACGCCTAGACAAAGTGGTTCTTGCTGATATTTGCCCTTTGGCTAATGGGATGGGATTGCTTTTGGTATCCTCATTTTAACATTTCCGATTTGTTACTGTCAGGTAGCGAAGAGCTGTTTACAGCATAACCAGAGAATAGGGATGTTTTTTGGGTTTACTTGCTGGAAAAACATCATCAACACAATCAGCTGTAAGAGAAGCAACAATTTAGGGATGGAGCTGTCAAAATCTTGAAGCTTAGAGAGACACTTGTGTGGGGAAAAAATATCTCAAGCATTTGTATGTCTGTCTTGGGACTGGCGTTTCTGGAGCACTTCACTGTTAACACTGAGGCTCTATTGCACGGTGCAAGGTTTTGAAAAAAGTGTATATACCCCAAAACCCATCCATCGTGTCTGAATGGCAAATACCCTTGACTTCAGCCAGTCTCAGTAGCCAGACACCTCAGTATGCTTTGCATTTCCATCAGGTGTAGTCAGAAGCTTAGCTATCTGCCAGCCCATCTATGGGTGGCTCGAGATGGTTTAGCTAGGCCAGTGGGGGAAATCAATCAAGTTGTGTTACTGTGAAAGAGGAACTGTTGTAACCCTGTCCACTGTACTCTTGGGCTTGCACTTACGTCCAGTTTTTAAGCTGTAACATATACAGAGGCCTTTTCTTGGGCCAGCTGAGCCCTGCTTTGTGCTCCTAAGTTTCCTTACTTAGGCAGTACTCAGTTATCAGAGGAAATTGGTGTTGATGTTTCCTAGCCAGCAGGCCTAAAGCATTTTATGAAGGTGAAATGATACAACTACAGATAGGGGAAGAAAAGGTGTAATTGCTTATTTTAGCAAAATCAGGATATAGCCCAAGAGTCCTCTTAGGCCTGCGTCCTGTAAACCATTGTTGTTCACAAACAAATGCTCTCAAAAGAGTTGTTCTGACTAAAGCTCTTCTCAAAGGGTTTGGAATTGCACAGCTGAAAAAGGAACCACTTCCTGCTAATTATGGAATAATTGGTGGAATGGCTTGCTTTGTTCCCTGAGCCCTGGTCAGAGGATTCTGTTGGGTCCCGGTGACCTGCAACCAAGTGATGAGCTGCACTGCTGGCAGGAAGGAGAGAGCAGGGACAGAGCTGTGACAGATCAGTTCAGGTCCATGGAGATGGGGTCGGTTAAAGTCGTCCTGTTGGTCAAAATAGATTCAACATGCAGGAGATTAGAAGATTTAAAGACCCTGTAGCATTGCATGGCAGGTGTTGGTATTCAATGATGCTTGACGTGGCAGTGCACCATGAGTGTATCTACTACCGCGGGTACACATTCCCCAAGTTTGGCTGTAGTGATATGCCAAATAGATTCAGTGATGACACTGAGAATCAACACCAGGTGCCTCTTGCTTGTTCTGCCTGCCCTCTAGATCAAGTTGTTTGTGCTTGACTGTTTTACTTCTTACACTGGGAATATATATAAAAGCACTTCCCTAAAGCTGACAGGGCTATATACATATAAATGAGCAGTCACTGTCCAAGTAAATTATTGTTGCAGTGACCTTGACTTGAGACCCAATGTTACAGAATGGCCTAACCAATTGCACTATTTTTCATTTGTAGTCAACATTTCAGCACTATAAATTTTATTTTAGGTGTAAAACGAGATTATTATTATAATTATTATTGTTATTATTATTATTATTATTTTGGTTTTACATTCAATATAAGCACAATCCTCAGCTGATCACTCGCTGCAGTTAGGTGTGGCAACTTGAGAGAGGCATTTACGTCGGTGTTCTGCAGAATGTGAGTAAGGCTCACCACAGTTATCCATATTATTCAGAAACCTTGAAGTACAAGGGTGGTGTTTCTGCAGATACTGTGAGGTTGTTTATCTGTTCAGGATCCGCACGAGGAGTTTTTGTTTCCTTGAGCAGAGGCAATTAACAAATTCATCCTTCCTTCCTATGTGCGCTGTGCTCCAGTTATATTTTAGATAAGAGGAGGGCAAGAAGTAAGAATTTTCAGTGGGGTAAAAAAGCTTAGAAAGGAGATTGCCTCTAATTGTTTCCTTTGGGGATTTCTCTGTGTTTTGTTCTAAATATTGATAATTATCCAGAACTCACCTTGCATGCATCTGCTACGGTGTGCATATGGGGGTTTCCTAACTCTCTGCACGACAAAGACAAAATCCAGCAACCTAGGCAAGGTAATGTTGGGCCTGAAGCATCCATGGCCATCTCCATAGAGGTCTTGTCCCTTTTCTGTTGCAATTACGGCCATTTCAGACATAAAAATCCATGTCACTGTTAGCATGGAAGAAAATCCCTGTGTTTTATTTCACACGGGAGAGCTTCAAGGGCCTCTGTGTGTGTTGGATGAAACTCTCTATCCTCAAACCATTATCAGAAGGCATGTGAAGAACTGACATGACTTAGGGTTTTCCTGGTACTTTAGGACCTGAGTCCATCGAGATATAGATGGAAACAACGTGCTTGGGTAGCAGGTAGGTCATAGAAATGGGAGATCACAGGATACTCCTGACTTAAGGTATCCAAACTTCTTCAAATAACAAGTGCCAGGTTCTGCTGGAAAAGGTATTTGAATTTATCCAACCAGGACACCCTGCTCAGGTATTGTTTTCTTGGAAAGTGATAAATGACACTCAGACACTGTGTTCTGCCTTGTCATTACTGATTCGGTTAAAGACCTCTATATGCTTTCCAAAAACTTTGCCTCACCTTCTTCTTCCTATTTCTTTTATAGCCATGGAAACAAAGAGGTGTTCTCCTGCTGGGGGATCCGCCTGGCAGTGGACTGGTTCCGAGAAAGGGGGCACACCTACATCAAGGTTTTTGTCCCACTCTGGAGGAAGGAGCCCCCTCGACAAGACAGTCCCATTGCAGGTAGGTCACCATCCTGGGCATAATTTGGCAGCCATTAGGTGCAGCTTGGAGGCAGGGGGTGTGAAGAGTATGGTACAGCTTTGCCTTGTAAGGTAAAAACTGTATATCAGGTCCCCATTGCTTAAAGTACTCATTAATTCATTGCCACGTGCAGGCTGGCAATGAAAACTGCAAACCGGGCTTTGTTACTACGCTTAGAAGTACTCTGTTTCAAAAACACTAGTTTCTGCCTTAGTTAAAGAGCAAGATTGTTAGCTCACAACAGCCTGTAGAGCGTTTAAGGCCAGCCGGTAAACAACAACGTTGTTCCCGACTAGATATAATGTTTCACACATTTTCCAGAGGCCTGAGTATCCAAAGCATTCACTATTGCAGGCTGACACCAGTTAGCGTGGTTCCTGATGCAGGGCCTACACAGGTTCCTCAGTCAGGAGAAGCATGTGCATTGGCTGAAGTCTGTGGAGGGTGGAGAGGTTTAGGTTGTACGGAAATAGGGAGGGTGTGTGCCTGCAGCTTCACATCTGATTCTTTCTTTGAATATTTTTTCCCCTCTATTTCTGCTAACCACCTCACCAGATCAGCACATTCTTGAAGAGCTTGAAAAGCAATCAATCCTTGTGTATACCCCGTCTCGGAAGGTGAAAGGCAAGAGGGTAGTTTGCTACGATGATCGCTATATTGTGAAAGTTGCTTATGAAAAAGACGGGGTCATTGTTTCCAATGACCATTACCGGGATCTCCAGAATGAAAATCCTGAGTGGAAATGGTTTATAGAGCAGCGACTACTCATGTACTCTTTTGTCAGTAATAGGTAAGAGAACTTGGTTGGTGAGCAATCTGTAACTTGAAGTGTATGGGTCAAGGCAGCTCAAACATGAGTGTACTTCTGGCCGCCACAACTTTTCTTATCTCATTTCTGTAGTTCCTTCTTATTCAGCTTTGACCCTACAAGGACAGGCTGAGAGAGCTGGGCCTGGAGTTCAACCTGGTCTAGGGAGCCTGCTTCGGCAGGGGGGTTAGACAAGAAGATCTCTAGAGGTCCCATCCAACCCCTACAGTTCTGTGACTCTGTGGTCTTAAAACCCTATGCCACTCCTCAATCAACTTCTCTATATGGATAGTAACAGTAATGACCAGCTTTCCTTCTGACCAGTTCAAAATGGGATGTTTACCCTACACCCACTCTGTATTCAGTTCTATTCTGTATTCAGTTCTATTCTGTAGTGGTGTAACTAAATTAAATTAGTGAGGGGACACTGGCCGAATTAATTTTTAATTTCCCTACAAGGCAGAACAGCACGTTTTCCAGTGCTTTTATTGTTGCGACCTTTTCGAAGAGAAAGGAGAAGCTGATCTCTCTGACTTTAACTATCCCCTTGAAGAGGCTGGGCTACTTCACTGCACCAGATGGGCTATCAGCTGTAGCTCTGAATTAAGTGGTGGCTTCAGACACATTCTCCTAAAAACAGGAGGAAAGTCAGTTTGGTGTGAAAGGGAGCTGACGAGTGCAGGGACCGCAGAGGTATTTCCTGCTGCTTTGGGGCAAAAAGAAGTGCTACTCTGGTGTCTGGGGTGCTGACAGACCAGGGCTGTGCCAAGCCTCAGCATCTTTCCAGTTGGTTGAAGTTTTTAGGAAAGGAGAAGGACAGCAACATGAACGCGAAGCACAGCTGGCTTGGTGAGCAGGAGGGATAATGCAGCTTCCAGAGGCCAGGCTGCGAGGGCATCACACACCTGCCCTGCCCTAAGCACGTGCAGCAAGCTGAGGCAAAGCTCAGAGTACTTTTGCTACTCTGCCACTTTTCCTTTTTCAGGTTTATGCCTCCTGATGACCCGCTAGGCCGGCATGGACCCACCCTTCATAATTTCCTCAGCAAAAAGCCAGCGCTTCCTGAATCAACATGGCAGCCTTGCCCCTACGGTGCGTTCCTCTCTGTCCCTCCTGGGCCTTGCTTCTTCACTGTGCTGTTCTCAGCTGGGGGAGACTTATGGTCCTGCGTGTGCTCCTCCTTCATATTCGGTGTGGTAGAGGATGGGGCCAGGGCTGCTCAACCGTGTGGTGCTGCCACCCCAGAACAGCTTTGATGTAATTCAGAGGTAAACTTCTGCCCCGTGTTTGAAAGCCACCCTTTTCAGCAGCAGGTTTCTCGGTCCACTGAGCACTGTAACCAGAAGACATGTGAACTTCAGACACTGCCAAAATAGACCTAAATCTTTACGCAGAATTTTCCCTCTGTTGCTATTTCAGTCAGCAACATGTAAATGTGGGGTCAAAAGTGCTAGGGCGAAAGCAGCGCTTCCTCTCTGTGCTGCTGTTTGTGCTCACCAGGAGCTCCTGGCTACATGGTCCTGGGGGACTACCTATCTCCTGTTTGATATTTTCTTTATTCTTTCAGGTAAAAAATGCACTTATGGTAACAAATGCAAGTTTTACCACCCGGAGAGGCTGCATCAAGCTCAGCTGTCAGTTGCTGATGAGCTCCGAGCCAGAACAAAGGTGCCCACAAGCCTGGGGAAGGAGGAGGAGATGTGCAACTGCTCTCCATATCAGACTGGCCGAGAACCTATGCCTCATGACACCGTCACAGAAATGCCTCAGGGTGCCAGCAGGGCCTCGAGGGCCTCTTGCTATGCAGCATGGTCCCCAGGAAGCTACCACGTGCAGCCAGTTGATGCCTGGGCCGTCAGCTCCCACCCTGGCCTGGAGCTTGACCAGAAGCCACCAGAAGCCCTCAGAGACCAATCCCTCGTAGGAGAGATGGCAGCACTGTCCGTCAATGACAAGGTGTACTCTGGAACCAGACCGGCACGCACCTCGCAAAACAGAGAGGTGTCTGACAGCCCTCATCGCTGCTGTAGCCTGAGGCACAACCCCTTCCTGCTGCACCACCACCACCGCTGCTTGGACTGCACCTGCTTACCAGGGAGCCCCTTCCACCACTCAGTGCTGCTGCCCGCGCCGGGCAGGCAGCTGGAGCACCGCTGGCCCCAGGAGTGTTGGCCTGACAGTGCCCAGCCCAGCCCAGCCCTGGATGCACAGCAGCACCTCCCTCCATCCTCTGTCATGCCCCTGGCTGAGCCCCTGCACGTGTACAGAGAGAGGCCCCAGGGCTGTTTCCCCAGCCACCCCTTTGTGCTGGATGCCAGCAGCAGGCTTGACTTCTTCCAGAAGGCCTGTGCTCAATGCAATGCTGCTTACTGTGATTACTGGCCACCCCACACTGCAAGACCTCCTCCTGCTCAGCAAGGAAGTGTCCACAGGGAGCTGTGCACTATTTTCCCCTGTGCTGAAGTCAATCGAGTCATGGCACTGTACCCTGAGATCAAGGATATCACGAGCTTGACATTACTGATTCGAAGACATAGAAACTTGTGAGGGCTCCAGGTTAAACCTTTCCCTCCTAGCGCAGAACTGCTATTCTCAGCTTAATCTAAGTAAGTGTTACAAAAGGGCTTTATGAGCTGAGTAACAGCTGTTCAAGTAGCATACATCCAACCAGTGATGGTGTGTGGAGCACTGAGTCAAGGCAGTCTCTGCAGTTCACAGCAGTAGGCTCTTGTCTGCTTCACTTAGGGGTAAGTAGGAGGGCTTGGGTAAATAACTGAGCTGCCAGCATGAGCACCTCACATGTTTTTAATGATGTCCTAATGAGCCATTTAAGTACCACCAAAGGGCCATTCCCATTAAAGGGCTCCTCGTAAGACTTATCAGTACTAGTCTACTCAGCTAGCAGAAAAAGCAATTCATTTGGCATGTTTCACCTAACACTGGACTGTACTCCCTGCTTGAAGGCATCTTCGAGCCCACATAATTACCTGATGGCTTTAATCACAAAACAGCCATGTCCTACAGCATTAAGAGATGCAACTAGTATTTATAAACCAATGCTGTGAACCCATAAGCTTTCTAGTAGAGGTAGCAGGGGGACATCCCAGACCACTTGGAAACAACTGCAGGTACGTTTCTCAGGGCTCATGCAAGATATATGTCAAGAAGTGAGGGACATCCTCTGTGATATAAATAAGTCCTGTTGTGGACCTAATGCTCAGAACTGTTCTTGTTTGAGTTAACACAGTGATAGCAAATGAAAACAACAACAAAAATGACAGCAATAGTAATAGTAGCTTTGAACTGCTTCTGTCCCAGTAAACGAGAAAAAAGATTGTTGAATTAACCCTTAATTACCAGATGTGGTCCTATAATGCCTCTCTACATATGATTTAAGATTACAAACATTTAAACTCTATTCTGCTGGGACACATTCAATTCTCAGTAAGCTGTAAAGCTGTTAATCCTTGTGTTATTCCACTGAATTTTTAAGTTAAAATTCAAATGTTAAGGTTGATCCTGGAAGTTTTTGGCATTTTACCAAAGTTTACGTATGTCAGTGTGACACACCTTAAGACTTATTTAGCACATTATAAAATGATCACCTACAACACTTTGCTCTGAATAAATATTTTTCATTTTTCTCATTCTACTCCTTTTAGCACTGATGGATAATCAGGTCTAACATTCAGACGGCTATTCAAAAATCTCAGACCCATCAGAGAACCTATAGTGGGCTCTTCTTGAAAGTACAGTTGGGCAAGAATTAAGCCTAGCTCTCACTGAATGCTCTTGGTTTGGAAAGGTGACCAAGCAGAAGTAATTGACCCTCAGTGTTATCGTCACGTGGTGCATTTCTGTATTTGCGTGAAGATTCTTCAGGCAATAAACAGTACCAACTGAAACTCTTTTGGTCATGTGGAGGCTGACTAACAAGGCATTCTGAAAGAATGTGGAAGTGAGACCACAGAAATGATTGTTTTTTCCACGTTTCATGACTTTTCCACTAATCACAGTCATTGTAAGTTCTTTGCATTTTCATTTTTTACATAAATCACCTCATTCAGACTGACATGTATTGGCTCATCAGAATAGCGTGCAGTGCACAGAGTAGAATGGTCATTAAACCAAAATTACGGAATATGTGAATTGCTTTGGAAAGTATTTGAGCTCTACAGCCAGCATTAGTTTCCTTGAAATAAGTCACACTACTTTTACTCTGCCCTGCGGAGTAGAAAAGCTCCTTCCCTGTACAAACAGCAAAACCCAAACGACAACGTTCAGAAAATACTCACCAAGCAGTAGAACAGGCTACAGCCATACATGTCAGCAGCAGAAGTTGTGTGTCTGGAATGTAGGTTACATATTTCAATATAGAGAGCATTTAAAATGTATAGGAAAATTGGCACCGTGCCTCTACACAGTGCCCTGGGCTTACTGGCTCCATGTGAGTAAGATTTTTCTCCTTTTTCTTCAAGAACGCACAGGAATTTGGTGCTCACTCAAAACTCTCTCATGTTTAATAACTTTTCTTTGCTTTCATTTCTGCCTTATTTACTGTGAAGTCTCTCAGTAAAACACCCAGAATATGCGTTCTGTTCAGAAAGTGTCTGAGAAAATAAATCCGACTTTGGTGCTAAACAGAACTTGACTTCTCTTGGCTCATCTGCTCAGAGAGATTTTTCTCATGAAGTTTTTGTTTCAAGGGCAGCACAGCAGCAGCGTTATGTCATTGAGTGCTGTACAGAAACTCTGCCTTTGGCAAAAGGCCCACGGCAAGCACAAACCATTTTATTATTTCACCACTGAGTAAGCATCTGGGGCTAGGGGCCTTCTGCTGCAGCCTTTTATACTCTCCAAGACAGTAGGATTGCTTTCTGGCCTGAGAGTTGAAGGAAGAAACTGCTAACAGGAAGGAAGAGGTAGCTCTCGCACAGACGTTATGGACAGCTGTTGCCATTTGGTGTCTCTGCTGAGATGCATTCGAGGGCAGCTCCTGCTGCCAAGTTGAGAATGAGTCCATAAATCCCCAGAGGCTGAGAGCCTCTAAGCCCTTTGATTTTTGGGACTCAAGACAAAAAGAAGAGGAGTGAAGCAGTGGGAGTGATTCTCCGGGAGATGTGCTGCTTTCCTAAGGAAGATTTACAAAGTTGATGAATTTTAAGACTATACAAAAAAAAAAACAAACAACAAAAAACCCCAACACCAAAAACACAGAAGGGGAGGTTCAAAAAGCTGGGAAGCTGTAGACACACCTCTCTGTGAGCAGCCAGGGAAACTGGTTATGAGTATCCCACTGAAGAACTTGGGGCATGTCTGCACTATGAAAAGGAAACGAGGCATGGTCCTGCCCTGTGCTGTTCTGAACCTCCCCTGATGCAGCTTGAGGCTGTTTCCTCTAATTCTATCACTAACTATGGGAAAGAAGAAGCCAACACCCAGCTCACCACAGCCTCCCTTGGGGCACAGTTGTAGAGAGCAATAAGGTTTTCTCTGAGCATCCTCTTCTCCAGACTGAACAATCCCAGCTCCCTCAGCCATTTCTCATACAACCTGTGCTCCAGACCCTTCACAGCTTCATTGCCCTTCTCTGGGCACACTCCAGGGCCTCAATGTCTTTCTTGCAGTGAGCGGCCCAAAACTGAACTCAGTACTCAAAGTGCAGCTCCGAAAGTGCTGAGTGCAGGGCACGGACACCTTCCTGCTCCTGCTGGCAACACTATTTCTGATACAAGCCAGGATGCCTTCTTGGCCACCTCAGTACACTGCTGAATCATGTTTAGCCAAGCACTGACCAACACCCCCAGCTCCTTCTCCTCTGCGCGGTTTTCCAGCCCCTCTCCCCCTCCGTGAGGTGACTTGGTAAAAACATTCAAATTCGGGTACTTAGAAACTGTTCTTTTTGGCTGGGAGACAAAGTAGTTTCCTTGTGTGTTTTCTGAGAGGAGAATGCACTGCTGACCCACCACAGGTGACACAGAGAGTGAAACAAAGCTGTAAACATGACTGTGTGCGAGAGCAGCACACGCAGGGCAGGGAACCATGAGGAGACATGCAGGGAACACAGGCTGCTGGACACAACTTGAGGTCAGACAGTAACTCCGGCGGCAGATCCCCCTTGTCACACAACATCATCTTCTCAATTTTTTCCACGTTTTCTCTCCCCTGTGTTACTGGACTCCATCAACACCTTCACTGGGTATTTCCCAAATCACAAAACGACTCCATGTTGATCCTGTCCACCCTGCTGCACAGGCACCATACACCCCCCACCTGCCGCCACCTCAGGCCCTGACGTGGTGCTCCTCCTCTTGGTGCAGCCGCTCTCTGCCCCTCACTGCACCATGTGCTCCTCCCTCTCCTCCTCCCCAGCCCCAAGTGTCCTTACCCCCTTTTCCACAATCTCATTTCTTTTCAGTTTTTAACTGGAAACGTCTGCTGTACCCCTTCACCAAATTCTAATATTTCTCCTCCTACTTTGTTCAGAGTTCAGCAGCGTGGCGTTTTTATTTTCCTCTTTGGACTTGGCGTGGATATCTCCACCCTGGCCGAGGCGAGACGCGCTCGAGCTGTTTTCGCATCCTGCCTCAAAGCAGTCCTATCAGCAAAAACTTTTTGTACATGGAAACAGAGGCCCTGTTCAACCCACATTTGCTTATGCTGACAGCTTTCTCTAAGGACAAATGGGGTGGTAGCAGAACCTCAGCCATCCTATATTTAACTACAACAAACCCTAAAAATCACCTACCCTTTGCTCGCAGGCAAGAAAAGCTTAGAATTGGCCAAGCAACATTTGTTAATGTGTAAGCTTTCAGGAGAGATGCAGGGGGAATGCAGAAGCTTTTATCACTTTAAATTGCAAACGGCAAAATGTACTTCATAAATAATACCACATTCTCCGACCTCATCGAAAACCAAACACGTAAACACCACGATACCTGGGCAGAAGCTGCAGCCCATCCGATCGCTTGCTCCAGAAGCTGTGCTGAAGGGATTTTAGCAGGGAAACAATCTTGAATGTGATTCGTTATTGCCAAAAAAATACACAGCCATTGGCAGACAATTATAAGTGTTACTCAAAACTATCATCGGAATGAGAAATACTGAGTTCTCCCCACAGGAGGTCCTGTTAAGGAAGAGGCTGAAGGGAATACAGAAGCTTGTAAAAATGTTATTTCCAGCAGGGAAACATTCTCGGATAAGAAAATCGGCATCTGAACATCCCTTTGCTCATAATGACTGGCTCTCTAATACGTGACATGTGGCGGGTTTGGAGCCCCGTCTTCACTTAAAAAAGCAGATGGACGATTTTGAAGCCCTTGGAGCATCTTTCTTCAGTTATGCGGGGCGCGTTGAAGCCTCGCAGAGGAGGAGAAAAGTTGCGGTTAGCAGTTCAAACTGAAGTCAAACTAACCGAACAGAAGAACAAGTAAACGAAGAAATGAGTAAATAAGGCAGAGAATCAACATTGCGCACGAGCGTCAATCAGAACAGGAAGCGAAATGCTGCAGTGATCGTGTCCGTTCGCCTTTCACGCTGTTGCAGTCACGGCCGGTGGAGATGTTATTTAGGGCAGCGTGTTCTGGCGCTAGTGTCTGCGCAGAGCTGTGAGTCCGAGCAGGAGGAGGACGCACCTAGGAACCGACGTCTGAAAGACACGCAGCAACCAGCCCGCAATAAAAACCGCCTCTGCGCGCTCTCTCTCAGCTGAGGGAGAGCTGACCGCCCTCCACCACCAGGTGTCGATGTGGAAGCACCAGAAAAGCGGAGTCGGCGCTGGAGGGCGGTCAGCCCGCCCTCAGCCCACACAACAAATCCCGCCTTCGCTGTCAGCCTGCGACGGCGCGCGGCGGCTGAGGGCAGCGCGCTTGCTGCCTGCAGCTCCGGGCGGGCGCCAGAAATCGCAGAAGGGTCGCTTCAGGGCTGCGGGCTCAAACGCGGAGAGGCAAACTTGGGGTCACCCCAGGAACGGGGGCACGGCACGCGATCCGCCCTTGGCTGTGCCCCCGGCCCCGCTGGCTGCCGGCTGACACGCACCGCGCCGGGTCGGGTTTGTCTTGGCGGGCGCCCAGGTGCCGCTGCCAGGCTTCCCTCTTAGGGCGGCGCCGGGACAGCCACGCCGGGTTAAGTTTAGAGTTCCAGGTTGGCACGTTCTTAACGCCAGCCAAACATAAGTGTGAATGGGGATCAATTTTATGAATTTGCTGAGCTGCCAATTATATTTTGAAGCTGAAACTGGAGAGTAGGTTTGCCAATTGGGAAAGTATCACGGCCGAGCCCTAGAAATTAATTAGGAAAACACTTTCTATTTGAGTCCAGAGGGCATTACCCTGCAAACTGTACCTCCAAATTATTTCCAGGTGGTCATGGGACACCGCTGGTCAGCTTGAGTACAGAAAATTTCAACTAATTAAGCTTATCATCTTGCATACATGTGAATCAGGAGTTAAGAAGGATTTGACAAGTGTTCCAGGCATGCAACTGTAAGGCAGCACTGGGGGGCTAGAGGGTGGTGGGACACACACACACACACACACACACACACACACACACACACACACACACAAAAAGCCCTGCTTCTTCCAAAGAGCCTCATAACGTTACTATTTACTATGGCGTTCCTTCCCTGTGTTCAGGAAGCAGGGTTACTCAGCTCCGTGAGTGCACAAGGTAAGCTGGCTGCGCACCCACGTCTCCATAAAACTGAAATGTCAGCCCTTGGGCAGCCAGGCAGGGGCTGGAGCACAGCACAAGCAGTATTCCAGCTCTGCCTGAACCCTGCCAGCAGCATAGGCCTTCGGCATCTCACCTGGGCCACAGGACTATGGAGGTATTTATTTAATCCTAAGGCCCAGATCCAGCAGGGAGCTTCCAAAGCCTTCTGACTGCTCAGGGAACAATTCCTTTCTCCTCTGAATTTAATCAAGACCCGCCTGGATGCTTACCTGTGCAACCTGGGCTAGGGAGCCTGCTTTGGCAGGGGGGTTGGACTCGATGTCTCTATAGGTCCCTTCCAGCCCCTACAATTCTGTGATTCTGTGGGAACAACTGAAAGGAAGAAAAGAACCAGAACAGTTTCCTTTAAGCACAAGTGTTAGCTGATAGTTTAGAGGAACGCGCAGGAGATGCCAACTGCTGATGGAGAGAACGCTCAGAACAGTGAGCAATCAGATTTAACACCACCTTACCACAAATTTTTATCTACAGTTTCTTCTCTGGTATATTTTACGCACTGATTTGCCGTAAGTTTGCAGTTAAACATCTTTGTACAAAGGCAAAAAAGAAAAAAGAAAGAAAAGAAAAAGAATTAGGCTATGGTAGTCACAGTAGAATCCAGCTGTGCTGTAAAGCGAGCTGGTGAGCCTCACGCCTGTGCTCCAGAAGATCATGGAGCAGATCCTGCTGGAAGAGATGTTACGGCATTTGCGAAATGAAGAGGTGACCTGAGACAGCCTCATCACAGACAGATTGTGCTTGACCACTCTGATGGCCTTCTATGATGGAGTGACCTCAGCAGACAAAGGAAGGGCAACGGATGCCATCTGCCTGGACTTTCGCAAGGCCTTTGATGTGGTCCCACAACACATCCTCATCCCTAAAACTTGAGATAGATTGGACAATTTGTTGAATAAAGAATTGTTTGGACAATTGCAGCCAGAGGGTTGGGGTCAATGGCTCTATGCCCACGTGGACCCCAGTCATGAGTGGTGTCCTCCAGGGGTCCATCTTGTGACTGGTGCTCCCCAACATCTCTATTAGTGATGTAGACAGTGGGACTGAGCGCAGCCGCACAAGTCTGCAGATGACACCAAGCTGAGCGGTGCAGTTGATGCAACAGAATTGAAGGGATGCCATCCAGAGGGGCACAGGCAGGCTTGAGAAGTGGGTCTATGTGAATCTAATGAGGTCTAATAAGGCCAAGTGCAAGGTGCTGCACTTGAGCGGGGGCAATCCCAGAGATGTGTGCAGACTGGGAGAAGAGGAACTCAAGAGCACATCTAGAGAGAAGTACTCGGTGTATATTAAAAACATGAGCCAGCAGTAGGTGCCTGCAGCCTGGAAGGCCAACTGTATCCTGGGCTGCATCAACAGAGGTGTGGCAGCAGGGTGAGGGACTGACAGCCTACCTCTGCTCTGTTCTTGTGAAGCCCCATCTGAAGTACTCCCATCCAAGCCTGGGGCCCTCAGCACAAGAAGGCAGGTCCAGAGGAGGGCCCATGAAGATGATCAGAGGGCTGGAGCACTTCTATGAAGAAAGGATGAGGAAACTGGGCTTGTTTAGCCTGGATAGAAGTTCATGGAGACCTCCCTGCAGCCTTCCCGTACTCTAGGGAGGCTTACAAAAAGGAGGACCAACCTGTTACAGGGTAAGCAGTGATAGGACAAGGGGAAATGGCTTGAAACTCAGCCCCGGGTACCTGGCAGCTCTGCTTCACGCAGTCTGAACTCATGGCCAAAAGTGAAGCTTGGAGGGGCAGAACTGGCTGGGCCCTGCAGAAATTGGCTTCCTAGAAGGTACGGACAGCCTAAAGCAATCTGATTTATAAATACCAAGCTCAGAAGAAAAATAAATAAATAAATAAAACCCACTTGGTAATCATTATTAAAGAGGGAAAACATTTGTCATGTCCTCCATTGCAAAAAAAAATGCTCAACATGACATCTGTGCCAAAGGATTAGGAAATGTTTCTAAAGCCAACTGCTAAGCTGCAGGCTTTTTTTTTTTTTTTTTTTTGTGTGTGTGTGTGTGTGTGTGTGTGTGTGTGTGTGTGTTATTATTGAAATACAGCAGCACCTTAGTTACACTGGCACAGCGCAAACCTGTAACACACAGTCCCACTTCTTGCAGACCTTAGAATTCACACAGGGATGGCACCCTTGAAGATCTGATTAACGTGAAGGACAGTGGAAGAGCTATCTGCCTCCAAACACTTCCCCAGTCATGTGGGAATGGGCTTCAGAAACTACACAAATGAGAAAGCTGCTGAATGGTCAGACTGGGAGCTGAGGTAGGCAGCTCAGGCGACCTTCTCCAGGTGCCTCAGTTTGCAGCACAGCCCTGAGCTGCATCCAAGCTCCAAGTTCCAGACCCACTCCCTGATGATGGTACCCAACAGCCTCTCTCGGTCACAAAACTGTCATGTTGTCATGATTCGTTTGTTTGTTTCAACAGAAGAGACAAAGATCAGAACAGAGAAGAATTAAGCCATCCTGTCACCAGAGGAGCATCTTCTAGAAAGCAGACCAGTGACTTAACAATATTACTGAGACAAATGCCTGGCCTCAGATTGCTGTGGTGGCACTGCCACCTCAGCGATCTTCACCATTTTTTTTTAAGTATCACCTGTGGACATTGCACTGTTTCTCCGAGAAATTTCTCTGACTGGCAGGAGAAAAAAAGCCACTGCAACATAAGGACAAATAACAAATGAAGAAGCATCTTATTTTTAGGATGTCTTCACCGGTTATGGAGGACAGGAGTCTACAGCACTGACACCATTCTGCTTATTTAACACAGCACTGTACAAGTCTGCAAAGAAATAGGGATATTTTATGTTTCTATCAGAAACATATCTTGCCATGTTGCTGAGGAACGTTAATACACTGATCAGTTCAATTGACCACCACAAAAACAACAAACTCCCCTCACGACTGGCTCCACTAAGCATAAAACCAACTGCCAGTACCAATGGATTTCTAAGGTCACTACTTAGGACCAAGAAGACAGGGAAGTCTTCACAGTCACACTTGCTAAGTTCTCACTATTTACACCCTTTCCAACTCTGAGGTTCTGGATTTACGCATATCTGCATTTATTTATGCATATCTGAGCCTCTGAATTACAGTGGGGTGCAACCACTGCCTGTTTTTGCATACCATGAACAGAAGGGATGGCATCCCTCTTTCCGTCTCTTCCACATCACCACCTCTTTTCTCAGCACTGGATCTCACTGTAAGAGGAACTTCAATTTTGGCAAAACATATCAGTCACAAGCTGGATGTGGTAACTGAACGCTCAATAAGAAAGAACCAACATTAAAATGCTTCACTACCACGTTAACTATAGCAAAATTGCACTGACACTGTAAACTGTGTGGAAAAATAGCATGAAGTCACAGAATTTAAAACTAAAACACAATACACATCCTTAAAATATACGGGATTAAGTTTATACAATCACCCCTAATTGCTCATTTGTGTAGCACAATAAACAGGTACAAAGTAATATGCTCCCAAACCCACACTCACATTCAATAGGACAGAGATTTGTTCTTTTAAATATGCACTGCGAACAGAACCACGGACTGGCTGAGGTGGACGAGGACCTCAGGGTCCATCTGGCCCTACCCCTGCTCAAGCAGAGACACCCAGAGCAGGTGCTGTGGGTCCAGGCGGGATGTGGAGATCCCCAAGGAGGAGACCCTACAGCCTCTCCAGGCAGCATGTCCCAGTGCCCTGTCACCTGCACAGCACAGAAATGCTACCTGGTGTTTGGATGGACCTTCCCGTATTCCAGTTTGCACCCACTCTCTCTTGTTTGGCACTGGGCACCACTGAAAAGAGCATGTGTCTTTGCACCCTTCCTTCCTTCAAGGTGGTAGTATCTGAGTAACGCTGCAGAATTACTCATCATAGAAAGCCAAATAAAAAGCAAAGAGAATCATATAAAGACTTTTAAAGGAAGCTGAAATGTAGTCAGATCACATCGTTCTCCACGTTCAACATCAAGGCTTTCTGTACCACCTAAGCTCATCATGGAGTCTGGAGCCCTCAAACATTCCGTACTAACTCCTCTCATTCTTTGCAGCTCGCACAAAAGTGGACCTCAAGTCCGGGACGTATCAGGCTACATAAAACCAAAGACTATCCCTTCGAGCTAGCAATTAAAACACGCACAGTCAAGGAAAAAGGACTGCAATCATTACACTCAAAAAATGAAAGGAATCAGAACTTTAACAGCTGTGCTTTCTGTTCAAGGAAAGGAATTTTTAAAAACAATCAACAAAAGATAAAATAAGTCAAAGCATTTCCTTGCTATTTGAAGCTAGAACTAAATATTAGGAAGAGTTGCCATGGCTCCACAAGAACCACTAAAAATGCTGTTCATTGGATGTATTGCAAGATTTCTTCTACAATTTTAGCAATACTCTGATTTTAGAATACCAGACAGTTTGTATTGTAAGGAGTTGACGCACACACACGCTTCTTCAGTACTTACAATCAACTCTTCTTTTAATTTGTGTCTGGGCTCCAACATACACACAAGGTAGAGGAATGTGATTCAAGAAATGCAACTCTTGCAAGGATGGAAAATGAGCTGTCCCTGGGCGCCTACAATTTACAGTGAAGGTGTACGTTTTGACATCACAGAACTGGTTCCTGAATTCACACAGATGAAACATACTGATCACGGAGTTTTAAAATCATTAAGTGGGACAGAAACTACCCAATCTCACAATCAATCCAAAACACAACCACATCCCTAAGCAACACAACAAGGACTCACCAGTGACTGCAAATGTTTCTGACTTCTAGCTTTCTACCTAACAACATGAACTGAGATCAGTTCTACAGAACTAACATGTGAGGACAGTCCAGCACGTGTTTCACTACCAGCACTACTGAAGTTATTCCAGCCTTGAAGTTTGACCACACGAAGAGATTTCAGTCATGAAAAATAAACACGAGCATCTCTAGAAATCTAGAAGTGTACCTCTCCCTTTCTGCTATGAAATGACATCCTCTGTTTCTTTTAACAATTACAGAGACCCCAGACAAAGACAATAAGAAATGTAGAAGCACCGGTCAGTATCCAAGATGAACTACTGAGGCCCACAAGATGAATTTTAACCTTACTGCATTCAGTGTTTCGTATTTACCTTCCAAGAAGAAAAGAGGAAAATACAGCCGTGAAATCTAGTTCTGCTTCATCTTCAATAAATTTACAGTCTTCAAATCCCACCCTTTAATAACATAATAGCAGTATGTTGATATATTGACATGAATTTGAAGCAAGACCCAATGGTACACATGGCATGAGATACAGAAAGAGCACAAAAACCCTGAAGGTAAAAGTCAGCATCTCATCATATCATATTGATATATCTGATATAACTGATATATCATATCAGCATCATACATACAAAGTCCCTCTCTAAACAGGGAGCAAGTGGAAGAGAACACGTCCAGGAACATTCCATGTCTATTACGATATACACTGCAACAAAATAACACTTAGTCCTTAAACTATCTTTACATTAACACCGTGCAGAAGTATTTCGTACATTACCTTACTCTTAAAAAGCATACTGATGACACCTGCCATTCCCCCTCCTCCCATTACGACAAACGGAGGCAAGACACAAGCCAAAAGTTTATACAAAGCCTATGGTCATAAGAAGTCATCTCATTTTTAATACTGTTACTAGTTCCTGCTCTGTTTAGCACTCTGTTGCTCCACAGCATGGAATAAGTCAACAAATCACAAAAACAAACATTAGAATATAATTTTTTTTTTTAATTTTTATAAATAACTTATCTGTTACAAAGACAGTTTACCCAGCTAAATCACAAAACCATCAACTCAAGATATCCAAATTAGGTTTTATTAATAAACAGGTAAAAACTGATTTGTCAATCTTCACATAGAACTGCAGATGAAGCTGAAAAACAAGGCCTCATTTTATAAACAAAATGCATTGAATGTAAGTGCTTTGGGTCTACTGCCTAATTACCTGGGATTGGCATTTTCTTCCCACATAAAAAAATGCAAAGCCTTCAAAAGAAAGGCCTTCGTGTATTCACATAGATCACTTGTAAAATTCCTAATGAAAGTGTCCACTGGCAAACGTTTACAGTGGGTGACAGTCTACTTTGTCTCTTGCTACATGGTTAGCACTCCCTCCAGCCTCACTTTAAGTGCTGCTACATAATCGTGTGCTGTCTTTCATACATACTGTAACTCCATTTTCTCCATCTGTTACATACATTCCCGATCATGTGAATATTTTCCTTAAAAAAATAGATCATCAAAAAAAAAAAAAGAGATGCTTGAGGTTGCTTCAGTGTTCAAGTCTGTTTGATTTCTTTTTTCCAGCCTTTATTTCAGTTGTCCTAAATATTGCTATCCTTGTTTTCTATAAATACGAGACTTCACCACAAGTCAGGTTTAGAAACTGGCTGCCAAAACAGGAAAGCATTTAAAAAGTTCTTGAACAAAGCTGCGTGATGCTGCTGCTGTTCATTTGGCACTGTGTGTACTTCCCCAGCGAATCTCTCTTCAGGAGTCTGCAAGACACCCAGCAGATGAAGCAAGCTTAAATCGGAAGCCGATCTGTTGGTGGGTTGAAAGTTTCTTAGTTTATTTCCTCACGCCAGACAAAACGCTACCTTGTGTCACCCACCGTAAAACTCAGTGTACAGAGTGAACTATATGCATAACTCTTCCAACTTTTCCTGCATTTTTACCATGCTGCATCTGCAGGTCTTCACAGATCATCAGCATTTACAAGAGCAATGTACAGAACAAGCAGAGGAAAGCTATTTTGTGCATAGTTTCTTATTAATGCTCTTATTTTAAGGCATTGCTTCTCTCAGATAAAAGCTTAAAAAAAGGGACATGATCGTGCTTAATCACTTAAAGGGAAAAAAAAAAAAAGAAAGTTAACAAAAAGACTATTACACTATACATACAGAAGTACAAGAAAATAATAAAGGTGAGGAAAAGAAATCACTTAAAGCAGGCTCTAGAGCTATGTACAGTAGGAAAAGCTTTGGGGTATTTCACTGTGTGTATTGTACAGACAACGCATGCAGTTTTTCCTTTTCATCTTTAGAAGTGATTGTACTGATTTCTGGCTTCACAGAGATGTTTTCAGGGAAGGCAAGGCAAAGAGTACCACTGGTTTGTGAAGTTCCTCCCTTTATCAAAGGCACTATGTGGCAGCGAACAGTTTAAACGGTTAAACCTTGTTCCTTTTCAACTTCCTCTGTGCATGTAGTGTTTCACTGAAAGCTCTGAAAACAAAAAATGCGAGCACTCTATTCCTTTCCCCTGTCAAAATTCAGTAGTGACATCGGGGCAGAGAAGAGGATGGGCAACACCCAAGCACTGAACACGGTGTGTGTTACTGGGATATGGTAATACTGTACATGGTTTAGGCAGCTGGCAACCGAGTCTTTCAGATTACCTTTCAGTCGATGGAATTCAACTGCCTGTGACACAACACTGAGGCATTACTAGCTCTGTGGGCTGACATCGAACATTAACAAAACACCATCTCGTCACGCCTTCAATTTTACAAAATCCTACACATAAATGCTTTTTCTGCCCCAATGACTGGATAGTTCCTTGTACGTTTGCTGTGTTTTCACAGAATATAGCAGGCCTGTTGGCTCAGAAATGCCTGGGCATTTCACACTGTTCACAGCGATTTAAGGCTGGATGATTTAAAAAAGTACAGGCAGTACAACTCCACTGAGCTCCCTCATCTTCCTCTGCGTCTGGAACAGTCTTTGGTGTTTTCACAATGGACCTCTGATCTGCGACATGAAAGAGATAAGATAAACAATTACTGACCAGGAACAGCACGGAAAGAATTTTGAGATCATTTTTTCAGTAACAGAACTATCTTGTTCCTCCAAAAACTGCAGTTATTACTAATGACAGAAGCAGCTTTTTACCACCCCCTTGACTACCTCTTGATCCTAAGTCAGTCAAATGGTATAATGTGAACTACACAAGGCTCTGAGCAACCCCCCCTTGGGCTCAAAGCTATTGCACGAGATGAAATTTAGAATCACGGGGAACAAAAATCAGCGCAGCGAACACGAAAAAGACTGAAGTCTGAAGTCTACGGACAAAGATGTGAACTAAGTGCTCTGTAACCTTTTCATGCATTTAACATTTGGCCTCCAGAATAAGCATCAGCAGCTCTTCCCCAAACCACAAAAGCAGTCAGACACGCTGCCATGCTGTACAGCAACCCTCCCAAGCACACAAGCGCATCTTTTTCCACTGCATGTTCAACAACATCCTTAAAAAAGAGAAGATGAAGAGAGCGATTCCTGAAGGTGAAGGTTCCTGGCTTACACAACTGCAGCAAAATCTTCAGCCAATTATTTCAACTAGAAAACATCTCATTAGCAAACATTCAATTGCAGCTGCTGCAAGATGACAATAAGCTTCAGCAAGTACAATGCTACAGACCACAGCTGCAAAATTATTTGTCATTCTTTCATGAACAGTGGTAACTGGGCTAAGCCACAGCCTTTATCGTAGCCAAAGGAAAATATGAGATAAAAATTAAACTTAATGAAGGACAAAACCAAAATATTGACTCTTTTATTAAAAAAAAAAAAAAGAAAGAAAAAAAAAGTAAAGAAAGGGCAAGGAGGAGAAAAAACTTGTTTACCTGACAGTAAACCAGTCAGGGTTAAATTCATATTTTCAAAGTGGCTTGCACCCGATCATAACTGACTTATTTTTGAGTTATAATACAAATGTTAAAAACTAGTCATGGAAAATTAATTTTCATTTCCTTCTACAATAGGTTGGTGGGTGGGGAAAAAAGTTAACAGGATTTAGATTTATTTGCTGTAGAGGGAACTACAGAGCTGACAGAACTGATATTTCCTGACATTCGTCATGGTCCGACTACAAAAATAACACATCTTAAAGGACCGTGTGTGGATTTATTTTTGCTCTGTTTTTCATCAGCAACTTAGATAAAGCATTAAAAACAAACTTATAAGACATGAAGAGCAGTACCAGTCTGGAAGAGCTGCACACAATTTAAAGGATTAAAGAAAATTAAACTCATCTAGGCCGTTCTGAAGGAGAATTATCTTGAAAGGAGATTCTGTAGTGAAAGTTACTGCGCACTGTAATGACCACTCATACTCACACACAGTACCCGAAAAACTTTCTGCACAGAACTACTGTACAGAAACACTAGTGGGTTAATGATTCCATCTGGTGGTCTTTTTAGGTCACACTGTGATGCTGTTACAAAGCTGTTAATTTCATTCTTTGCTTTATGTAATACACAAGAGCTGATTATTCCATTTCGTTTGATGTGCCACTACGGCAAAAAAAAATTCAAGGGCAAGAAGAACGTTCAAGACTAGCAAGTTCCAGAATACTGGCTGCTCTGTTGGGCAACATCCCTCCTTTCTTCAGCTACTCAGGACAATTACTTAGCTTAAATTGTGCAAATGCACGGAAATCCTCCAGCCTAGGTAAGCGAGTTACCGTACTAAGTAACTTCACCAAAGACAATGACCAAAATCACTCTTCACCAAGGACAATGACAAAATAAGGAGTTTCACTCCTGTCTCTTACTTCTAAAAAGATGGATGTTCCACTTACTTTAACTATCTCCCAATATATCCGCCTTCTTTAAACAAAAAACATTTAATACACTTCTCTTTCCTGAATGTACGAACAGCAAACCATATGCTTCTGAAGAAATAATCTTCACAGTCAATATTTAATCTAGAATCACAGTAAAGAACTCAGTACTGGATGCAACCCAGATATTACCATAAAGAAACAAATGTTACGAGTACAGTACCTTTGGGTTTTGGTGGCACCGGACCAAGGAATCCAATATTATCATAAAAATTATGAATAGCACTGGGATTAAAATGTGGTCCTAAAAATAAAAAAGAAAACAATGTCCAATGGTTTAAAAAATATACCTGGGTATAAAAGCATTTTTTTTTTTTTTTTTTTTACTAGATATGATTTAACATTTACATCAAGGTGTCAGTGCTGACCTGCATGAGAGATTAGCAGCATCAAGAACACACAAACTTAGTAAAATATGCAATATAAGAATGTCAGAAACAGAGTTCAGGAGTCCTGACTTCTATAACCTGGTTCTTAGTTGACTGCCCAATCTCTTTAAACAATTTCTTTCCCCCATTCTTACACATTTAACTGCATTTTATTCGTAAATTTTACCTGGGACTTTTTTCCTATACCCTAACTGTATTGAAGAGATGCATTATGTCCTGTACAGTTTTTCGCTTTCTCCTTATCTGCAGGTACACTGTCTAAAGGAGAACTTGTGTGGCTCATAACTGAGCTGATCAGCTTGCCACTGCTTCACATGGAAAGCACCAGTCCTTCCTCTCTCACTGCCTCATTCCTCCCCTCCTGCTGCTTTCCCTCACATCAGCTGCAGCTGCTTCCAGAAATCCCAGTATCTTTTTTTCTTTTCCCCTGGAACAGAGTGAAGTATTAGCTCTGTAAAGGGTCTATATGCCCTATACACTGACAAGAATGGGGACCAAGGAGAGAGGAAGACATGGTGTTGGCAGCTCTTAAACTGGCTCAGTTGTCTCTATTTCTCCCTCCCGACCAAAGGCTGTGTCTCTGCAGACAAAGTTGAAGGAGAACACAGTGTTACAAAGGTACTTTGTTAGCTAACTGGAGATACCAAATACAAGACAGAAGTGTGAGATGAGAAAGAAGGACACGTAGGAATGACTACATCGTTTAGAAAACGTTTCCCTTTTTCTTTGATATTCAAGCCATCAAAGAGCTTTTCTTCCAGTATTTTTTAAACAAACAGCATCACAATCCTCTCTTTGGTGAGAAGCAAAAGATAGGAATGACCATGGGATTAGGAAAATCATAAAGCCGACAGAAACAAAAGGCTCAGAACACAGTTCCACTTCAGTTAACATGGTGCATGCGCTGTTTGCAAAATCATCAGTAACACAGTGCATGTATTATTAACACAGCCACTTCTGATAGACGCAGACAGTGAAAGGAGAAAGTAAAATTAACATTCACGTTTGTTGATGTACTAAGAACATACTGTACCTCTTGCTTGGAAAAGATCAATCTCTTTGGTTAGGCAATCTATGTCTATCTGCAGCTGTCTGTTACAACTTCTTAACTGTTGCATTTCTTCCAGCTGAAAAAACAAATCTGCTTGTTAGTCTAAGTTTTATTATCAGTTATCATTCACACACAGTTAGACAGACATCTTGGAAGGGAAGACAAAAGAATCTCCCCTTACTGTTTTATTTGTCAGTTCAAGCATAAGCTCTGAAAAAGCTTTCAGACCCACTGAACTCTCATCAGACTTCAGATTTGACTGAACAAACTCCAGACTGTGGTTAGAACACAGCTAATGGTCCACCAGATCAATGGCCATCTTCTGGACTGAAAACCAATGCTTTCTTTGAGATTAGTATATGCACGAAACAAAATACTCTGTGGATAGCCGTACGAGTGTTAAGTAATCTAAACCCCTAGGTGACCATTCCTTTAAAAACATCAGGAAGGTGCACCAGGTGCAAACCTTTTGTGACTCTGAAAGCAGAAACAACTGGTGAACGGAAAGGCGGATGGCTAAATAGTACGTTTAGTCTCTGCACCACAGTGTTCACCTGTTTAATTCTAGGTATGCTTCCTACTGCTAGTCCACTGTCAATATGTGAGCAGCTATTCCTTTAATTTGCTCTCACAGCCCATGCTTGTGGTTTAGGCTTATAGCCTACAGCCGTTTCAACTTACTGATGGAATTTGGGAAACAGAATTCGATCTTTTCAGCCGCCTTCGTGTCAGATTATTCTCCATTTCATTGACCTCTGATTTTAGTTTATCCAACTTTTTCTTTTGAATCTCAAGTTCTCGTTGAAGTCGCTCCATCCTGGCCTTCTGATGTACCAGTAAAGCTGCAATACATAAAGTCCCATTTTATCTACTTTATTATCCCCTTCTTATGACAACATCAGATAAAGATGAAAGCTACAATTCCTCTGGGAAAACACAGACAAACATTTCCACAGATTCTTTTTCCATTCTTCTCATAAGAAAGCCTCTGCTAGAAGACAGAAAACATTGCAGTTTGCAAAACAGCATAAATCAATCACAGACAACAAGGAAATACAACGAGAACCTCATATAATGTAACAGATGACCATGCAAAATGTAGCTGTAATCTGCAAAGAATCCAGCAAATCTATGAGAACAGCTTTCAGAAGCCAACAAACATTTTCTTGCATTGTTTTGCCTGCTCATGGTAAAAGAGATGGTGTTATGTAGACTTCAGGACAGTTGCACAAGAGAGCACTACGGTAGGTAAGAACTGGGATTTCATTTTCTCGCTGTTTGCATTGGAACACAATCCAGTGTTCTTTTCATAGCAGGAGACATCAAGTGAAACCAAAACAGAAAGTACTACAAGTGATACTACTGGTAAACATCCGCTATATTTATCATGGAGGCTGGACTGTAAGTTATTTCATCCCCCAACCATTAGCTCAGCTTCTAATTTCTCTCACTGCTTACTATTTGCAAATTATATGGCATACTTTACATGGAAGACTTAATTTAGAGACGCCCAAGTTAGCACTTAAACCAAATCTTCTTAAACCTAAAGAACGTAAGTAGAATGAGCAATTGAATACACACAATTTAAAGAGTTTATTTGATTAAAGATAGGTATATTGCTAAGTATCACCACATGAGCAGACAATGCTGCTCAAAGGAACACTTTCTGTACAAGTATTTCATTAAATAAACCCAATCATTTCAACTGCTGCACAGCCACTCATCCATTAAATTACTAAATCGTATAAATATGGACCGTCTTCACAGACTACAGGTACTTCTATAGCACTTTAGAAATAGTAATAACAAAGTACTAAAAAAAAAAAAAGACAGAAATCTTCCTCTGAAACAATCTGTTTAAATAAGACTGGCTGAAACGCGAGGTTTAATTGATTTATGTTTCTCAGGTACCAATAAGCTCAAAGCACTCTGATTTGATAGCTAGGTTTCCTGAGCAGTAGCATCATTAAAAAAAAAAAAAAAAGCATATAAAAAAGATGGAACTTTTCTCATTTTCAGCAGGTAGAACTGCCCTCCACTGCAACCCTGCCATTTCATTCACACATCACACTTGGTCTTCCTTCACAAGGAGGAACTGTGCCAAACTATCCTTGTACAGTTACAGAACTGCAAGGCTGCAGCCAGATTTAGTCCAGGTTTTTGATTTACATGCTAAAAAGATATTGAAATGACAGAGCTGTAGAGGTTTCTGCTCGGTTTTTGTTCAACTTAGAACTGTTTATATAAACAGGCACCTCCATTTGAGGTAGCCATGCTACAGCAGAAGGCGCAGCTGCACTCTTCTGTAGTATAAAAGCACCGTAACCAAAACTCCAAGATGCAGATTTTTGTTGAAGACCAGGAATCGTCAGGTAAGTAGTCTCAAAGAACAGCCTCCCCACTTGAACAGCATTTATGAACAACTAAAGAACTTTTTTTAATTTATGATCTCCAGGAGCTAGAAATATAGCTGCAATGATAAAGAAAGGAAATCAAAGGCTACTCTGCCCCTATTCTTGCGAGAAATCACAAAGCCTTCCTCCCAGACTTATTTTTTCACTTTTAGATAGCCTCTTCTAATTTAACTGCCTTGCCGTTACTGTTGAATCAACTCCTTGAAGGCCAAGTTACTGGTATGTGACCTACAGTAACACAGCTGTACTCTACCAAGCAAGATGTGGAACTCCTCAGACCTATCTGACTACAGATGCAGGCTGTTGGGTAGCAGCGACAGAGCTGGATGTGGAAGGTGAGGAAGAGCACTACTAGAGTGCCTCCAGGACACACATGCATTTTTCCTAGATGTTCTTATAAAGGGAAAGCAAACAACACATTTAAACATTCTCCAACATCTTTGGTTTAGAAATTAAGCTATCATTATGGAATGGCACAGGGTGCAGAAAGGACTGATGGATGCCCCCAGCATTTTCATTTTCTCTCCTAGCAGCTCTGCAACTATTTCACCATTTTAAATTCCTACAGATTTTAAACACCCTCGTTATAAGATTTACATTACAATTAAAGAAAAATAATTATTTGATACCGCAACACTAAACATTTTCTATTAAAAATAACTTGGATAAGGAACTGACAAGACTAGTGGTGGATTTTATACGGAATCTGGCAATTCTGAGTAAATGTTAACTTGGCAGCTGTAGAAAAATAATGAGGTGACAAAATCCACCCACCTCCTCAGTACTTAGTAATGAAAAACAGCAAATAAGTAATCAGCCCCCCCTAGCGTTGATCAGAGCAACTGGAAATGTTAAGAGAAAACAGAGTGCACCTCTGAATTAACTACAGCATCCTTCCAACATAATGCCTCTATCTATCTCCACGGAAACCACAACAGCTCCTAAAAGTACAATAACACTATTTGATAGAGCAAGTTCCCCGCTACAAAACACTCCCAACACAGACACCACTATGTGCTGTGCATTTCCACCAACGATGTCCTGCTTGTAACAATCTGCACCAGCAGAGGCGACCCACTGCCCCTGTCCCCTCTGCTGAAACGCACCACCCACCACCTCGCTGTGCTCACGTCCCCTGTTTGATCTCATGAAACGTTCAGCAAGTGTCAAATGCCAAGGCTGTCATTTTTCCTGCACGCAGGGATTCAGGCGTTCCTTTATACACACTTCCGTATCAGATGCCAGCTTGTCAGGCTGCCCCTCGGCTGCCATCTGTCACCCAGCAACAAAACATAATGGTATATTGGCGGGAAGGTTCAACCTCTACTTTCATATCACCAACATCCACCTCTGATGTCGTAAGCAAACACAACGAAATAGCAGGCGTCACTTCTGGAGCAGCCCTTGCGCAACTCAGGTAATAGCTCTAGTGGAGACATTTCAATGGTCCGTCCGTGATAAACCTGTGTTACTCGCAGGAATGGAATTCTAGCTGTGCGGGCAGCACTGCCACATCACAGTTTACTCTCCACAGGCTAAGTGCAACACAAGCCAGACTCAAGCTTGCACTTACATATTCAGACACCCTTTAGAAGAAGCCATTTATTGTAATCACTCTAGTCTGAGAAATATAAAGACTTTCCTCCTTGGCTCACTGATAGCGTACCACAACTTGCACAGCTCTGATGACCAGTTTTTTTTATTAAGTGGAAACAGGATACTGTGCACCTTCACCCTTTCTCAGTTCCTGCACTGTACACTCAGCTGACCTCAAAGAGCAATCCACCTCAGCTCCCAGGCAGATGTGCGCTTCAGTGTCAAAGGAAACAGTGGCATTTACCACAGAACAGCTGCAAACCACTGTAATTACGGGAAGCAAGAAACTCTGCGGGACAAAAGGTCACTGCTCCTTTACCAGGGGCCCGCTCTAACAGATACCACACGTAACTGGTGTTTGAAGAGGTACACCTAATGGTTTTCTCAAAGCACCTGTGAGTTTGCAGTTTGAACAAGCACTGCTTGACGTGTCTCTAACAGAAAAGCTAATTCAGGAACACGGGGATTTCACCCTACTCTACAGATGCATGCATTTGCAGTCTCAAAATGTCTCGGTCAAATTTGGAGGAAAGTGGAATTCTGGTAATGGAATTAACAGATTTGTGAAGTTCTTCAGAATGCTGTTAGTGCATATTTTCAAAATCCGCATCTGAAACTCAGAAAATTCAATCGTTTGCTACGCGATCTCAACAGTTCTGATCTGTTTGTTTCCCCCTTCCAATACTCTTCCCTTTTTCTCTGAGCTTCACTTACACAGTGTATATGCCTGATGTGCAGAGCCAAATATAACGTGCATTTTCTTATGTCACATGATGCAACTAAGTTGAGGCCTCTTGGAGCTGGGGCACAGCTGCATCACTCAAATCTTCTCTTATTTCTGAACATCTGCGAGGCTCGGTTAGGACTTCAAGTTCCTTTCCTGCAGCTTCTACTCCTTTTGAAAGCTTTAAAAGCTTTGAGAAACAAGAAGGAGGATTGTGCAGAACGCCAGGTTACTAATTGGTTTTGCAATTAGCATATTCACATGAAACTGCGCTGACAAGGTTTGCTAAATAAATGTGCATCCGCAGAAATACCCGTACCTGGTACAGATGAGTTCGTCTGTAACTACGCAGCACAGCTGCTCCTCTCAAAGAGGAAAAGAAAACTGCAAAAACGTCATCCAAAAGCCAAGAAGTAGCGAACTAGGAGGCTTAAGCACACTCACTAGTAGGAAAACATTAAGCTAAAGATTTTATTTCAGAATGAATGTATTCTGTTCATAGCACAGTTGCCTTCCATTACACAGGCTGAATGCTATACTGAGAATAAGGAATTACTAGGAACTGTTTAGCCTCACTGCTCAACGTAAGACTACGTGAGCAGTAATGCAAAAACACTCCTGAGACCCAAATTCTCAGTTTCTGCCTGAATTTCACCCTTTCATCCATAGGGCACTTTACGAAATATATTGAGACCTCAGGTAACTGTATTAGTAAAATCACACTGTGCATTGAAATGTCTTAACTAATGGGAACTGATACTCCTGTGCAAACAGAGAATTAATATTAAAGTGATCAGCATAAAAATTTATCTTGGTCTTTTCAGCATGCTCACATTAAGATTCTCTTCTAACATGACTGACTTCACTAATGGATGGATGCTGTCAACATTTCCATAGGAAGTCCACAGGATTTCAAACTGGAATTCCAAAAAATGAGGAACATACAATTAGCAACTGTTTCTGAAATGTCTGCTGACAGTGACTTTCTTGCCATCACCAAGCCATCAGCAGAGATACAACCTAGTACTCCGTGCTAACAATGCCTTAACTGCATCAGTTTGATCTGAGTATTACCCCACTCCTTTTCTCATCAGACAACCTCTAGCTCTGAAAGCAAGCTAAACAGAAATCTGCAGCAGACTTCTACTACCCACTGAGACTTACTGAAGGGAACAGCAAAGGAAACCAGGGCAGAAAACCAGAAATGGAATAACGAAGACTGGTGTGCCTACAGACACAATAACTGAAAGAGCTCCTCAGACGTTTTCGGTTCTGGATGTTTGGATGCATTTTTTTTTTTAACTCTGTGTGAATACAGAACAATACTCTTCTTGTTTGTGTTTTTTTAAATTCACCCTCAAGAGAAATCTGGAAAAACTCAATCACAAAAAAATTGACCTTCCTGAGGGTTTAGATTTTTCAGATTTACAGAAAGAGAACCTGTCACTTTATTCCAAGGAGATAATGGCTGGTTACAGATAAACTACCAGGCAGACAACCCTGTGCTTTGTCAGAGAACTCCACAGCTACCCGCTGCCTGAAGAACAGCACTCCTGAATCCCAATACCTGCTCTAGGTTTTCAGTGAGCAGAGTATTTTCTCACGGCCAGAGGTCATTCTGCTCGATACTGGTTAGGCTAGTGCTCTTTATACCCAATCTAGTACTGCCCACCAGAAATCCTTGTCTCAGACTATCTTTCCTTTCTTCAGGATTATTGTTACATCCTGCCTGTTGACACCAAGCTGAAATTCTGATGTTCAGGCATCCTAGTCAGGGATGTATTTCTGTCTGAGCAGAAATCAAAACGATGGAATAAAGAAAGGAGAAGTCCTGTCATCATCAAATCCCTCTGCTTTTCAGCAAAGAAACTACAGGCAGCCAGGCAGCACTTGCAGACAGGTCCAACATCTTCTGCTCTTCTATGTTTATGAATCCATTTCACTGGAACAAAGTGAAAGAGATCTCCTTTGTCACCAAACCAGCTCTACTTTCCACATTCCTCCTACCCTAAGCCAGATTTAGTTCTCCCTGCCAAGATACAGAGCATTCTGGGCAGAAATGGAAAAGCTGATGATAATGCATTTTTTCTCTAATCTTAGCCAGAGAAACAACTCATCTGTTTTGGCTAAAATTAAAGTGAGACAAGCACCTAGGTTTCTGCACACTCTTGCTAAACTAGCTGCAGCTTAGAACATGCCCTCACAATGGAAAGCATCAAGTAATTGAAATCACAGTTAGTATGTAAAAAAAATAAAATAAAAATAAAAATAAAAAACCACCAGCACCAAAATAAGAAAAAAAAACAAACCATCTCTAAGTAAAAGATCTAGGTCTAGTAGTAGTAAGTCTTACAGAAATCAAGAGAATAGCAGTACATCAAGCCACATGCTTCTCAACTTTCAAAAGACTAAATCATAACAGAAAATAAAAAATACTGCACTTTGCAGGAGAAACAGAGCAACATAATGCCAGAAATCCCAAACACTTCTGAATACAGGGAACATGGGTAACATGAGAGTACGTAACTGAATGAACTACTGAATGAGCTACACAAAATGAAGGTATTTCTCCGAAGTCAGCGTGGATACAAAAGCCCACGTCATACATCCACATCTGAAAACCGGGTCTGTCTTGGCTTCAGCAGCTGGGCCCCACAAAAGCTACGTGCCATTCAAAACTTCTGAACTCTAGGCTGCGTAGTAGAAATTAGCTTTGCAAGCTTGCCTCAGCTTGATAAATTAGACACTGATATCCACCAGCCTGAATAGACTGTGCAGAAGTCAGGCTCTCGCTGACAACAACATAACTGCATCCAGAAGAAGTGCATAAGCTATAATAACTTCCAATTAACTTCACTACTAGTGTAGTCCAGATGTGCAGCAGCCTTTCAATGGCACTAATCAATGCACTTACACAAAAAGTATCACCTGATTTTTTTAGTGTTCAAAGAACAAGTCAGCTTTTTAATGCCGATTGCTGCAAAGTCTGAAAAGGACTAATAAATTGAAAGAGAAATGACTTTGACAACCTCTCCTGAACACTGCATGAATATCCTAAGATCTATTAACAACTTAATGCAAAAGCCCACAACAGGGTTAATAAGCCATCAAGAAAATCAATCAATGAAAGCATGAAAAAACAGGAAAATGGAAAAAAAAACGTTTTAACAGACTGGGTTACCATATCACATTTAAGTTTCATCCCCCTATTACCCCACTGATCCTTTAAAATGACTGTCTTTGGTTAAGGTACTCCTTCCTTTCCACATTTTAGCAACATAAGAGAAGTATAAATACTCAGCATTTTACTGTCAGGCATGCATTAGGAAACAGGCAAACATGTTGTGCCACTAACTGCTTTAGAAGTTTGCTTTTTTCGTTTTTTAAATAACACTCACCAAAAAAAAAAAAAAAAAGAAAAGAAAAAAGGAAACTTTATCTAATGGAAACAGTATCTCAACTGATGCAAACGTCTGCCAGAAGACTTGTAACTTTAAATCGTTAGGGACAAATTAAACAAGCTTAGAAGTTTCCTTCAGAACAACATAAAAACTGCGACTCCATTAAACAGATAACGTATCTTCTTAAGACGAACGAGAATTATCTCCAGATATTCAATTACACGTCTTTGCCATAAAAAGAAATCTATGTCTTGCTTATAAACCTTTTTATTTATTTATTTATTTAGGAAATGCTCAAGAATGCTAAAATTGAAGATAACATTAATATCATAAAGGTTTATCAACTGTTTCACGCTCCGCGGTCTACATACTGAATTGACAATCTGGTTGAAATCTCTACTACTTATATTAAGAATATTACCTTGCGTGTAGGCAGCATCATCAGATCCCATACTCAATTTTCGTGCATCACTGATCCTATCCACATGTGCTAAAACAGGGTCAGTAAGATGCTGGATACCCTCTGGTTCAACATAGTGATCAGGAAGGTTTAGAAGGTTTGTAGGTTCAAAGGTTGGGGAGACTACCCCTGGGGAAACTGCAGGGGGCTTATTTGGAGAAACTGTAATTTTAAAAGTATATTTTGTGTTAGGCTGCGTAACAACCACTCGAGGAGAGGTTGCAGTGGTGCTGTTGCCCACTGCTCGACTCTTGGGTGGATGGTGATGAATAAATGCAGGACCCATGCTTACTTGACCAGACATATTCCTAGAAGTGGCAGATACTCCAGGATTTGTCGATATGAAAAGCGTGGGCTGGTTCCGTACAAGCTGATCATCCCCTGTGGTGGCATTTGCTGAAATGTAGACCTTAGGCTGACCACGTGTGATCACTTCATCGGTATTTGGAGGACTGGCCGATATGTAAACAGTGGGCTGACTTCTACTTAATGTCTGGCTGTTGAGGGAAGAGGGAGTGGTGGAGGTGCGAGGGCCAGTTGAACGCAACTTAGAAGAACTATTTCTCTGCGGTGGTTCAAGTTTGATTTCAATTTGGTTTTTGCGAGGTCCTGTGGATATATTCTGAATGTTGTACTGGCTATGAGCAGAGGATTGGGAGCTACCAGATGAGTGAATCATAGGCGCCTGTGGAGTAGTAGGAGAACTGATAGGCATATAGACGTGAGAAGTCTGGTGGCCTTGCTGATTCGGCTGCGTTGAGTGCTGCGATGAGGTATGTGGCGTAGTATTGGATGTAGGAAGAGTAGTCCAAGGACTTGGCTGCGAAGGCTGGTAGACTTGCTGAGGGTGCATAGGATTAAACTGAGATGCCCAGCCTGCCTGCTGCTGTGTCTGTCGAGCTGTACCACTAGGAGCTGTGATGTAAGGCCTAATATAGATAGAATTTCCCTGTGGACTGTTAAGAACAGGAGGAGGTACACCATGTATGTGCAAAGACGTTGGGGTATTGCGGCCAGGCTGAATATTTGGGGCTAAAGTTACCATGATGGGGTTGAATCTGGGCGTTTGCTGAGACAAGTTAGATACTCCTTTGCTGCCTAGGTGAAATCCAAGATGTTGCCCCGGATTAGAAGCACTAACTGTATTACCCATTCCAAAGACATTAAATCCTTGTGGAACCTGCGCAGGTGCAGTCTGTGGTTCCTGCTGAAATAGTTCACTGTTGGACTGCTTGGTTTGAAGGTTTCCATCGCTAACACTGTGAGCTAGAGTCCTACTTCCATTCATTCTTCCATCTCTTCCATGGTGATACACGTTCTGTGACTGCAAATCCAAATTCAGAGATGTCATGTGATTTCGTAGTCCAGGAATCGCAGAATCATCCGAGAAACTTAGGTCTCCTTCACCATAGAGATACTTCGTGCTCTCCTGGGACAGAACTGCACAACAGGCATCCAAATTATTGTTATTCTACAAAAGACAGATGAAAGTTTGACATTACTGATAAAATACTGTTACGGTTAGATATACATAGGCACAGAATCATCAGTAAAAAGTTAACAATGCAGCATCAAATGGAAAGCTTTAGGTGGTCAGCCAACATAGCAACTACACATACACACAAAGGGCTTGCACGTGAAGCTTACTATTCTGGTAACAGTAACTCAGTCACTGGAATCAATAACAGAGGTCTGCATTGCTGCTGAAGCAATGACAGGGACATCTCACTAACTTGGTACAGTATGATACACTGAATTCCCTCTGAATTTCAGAACAATCTTCATCAATGACCACATCCCTGACTTGAGAAGAAAACGATGAAAAGAACAGCACCTGCATGAGCACATTACTGGTAAATGACTTAAAATCAAATCACATGTTTACTTAAAAAACAAACAAGCAAACAAACAAAAAAACCCAAAAACAACAAAACCCAACTTTTTGCAAGCACTTTAATAGCAGTTCAGTAGTAACTCCTACTGAAAATGAAAGCTAAATCTTATGCAGAGAAGAAACATGCAGACCAAAGAAGTTGCACAGAAGCATATGACTTCAGAAGCAAAGTAAAAATTCAGTTTATGCACATACAGCATATGATCACCTTTTTGCAACTTGAAAAATATGAACAAAAACCCAGGGGCCATTTAATACACTGTTTGAAAAGCTTTCAAATACTTATATTTGTATAAGATTACTTATAAAACCTGTAATAGAGAAACTTAAAAACCACCACCTAGCTGATTTGTTTTCTTAAGAACATATCAGAAGGAAACTAACTGCTAATCCCAGTTCTGTATTTTCACACATTTAATAATACTGTACTCAGATCTCTATAATGTTTGCTCTACATGAGGGCTTTGCTGAAAGAGCCAACGTGCACTGGTGGCATAATTTCAGAACACTGCGCTCTGCCCGTATTACTTCCTGTACACTCCTCCCTCCAGCCCTTGCCTTGAGAAATAATTTAATGCTTTCAGCCAGAAATGCCCTTGTTAAGGCCTAGATGTTGTAAAAACAAAGTAGGTGTCAAATTCATCCAAACACACCAAACACTAGTTACCAGAAAGAAGAAAAATGATCAAGGAAAATACTGTACATGCCAAGCAGTAACATTATTACAATAGTTAAGAACACACAAACAAGAGAAAGTGTTCCATGCTACAAGCTTTGCACCAAGTTATTTATGTTAAACTAGTAGATAGTAGCTCCTTCAGCAAGGCGAGAGCTTGGACTGAGTTGTGCAGACAAAGCAAGCCTGTCTCTACCTGAAAAAAATACTGAAGATAAAAAAAAAGAAGAGGGAGAGGGAGGACAAGGCTAAACTCCACCCACAAAACCACAACTATGTGGTTGATACAGGCCAGATGAAATTCTGAATTCTTAAATAGTAATAATAATAATAATAATAATAAATAACACAAAACCCAAACAACAAAAAAGACAACTTTAAAAAAATAAAAATAAAAAAAAACCACAGGGCTCCCTTAAAGGCCATCTAACTAGCCAGTCATATAAAGTAACTGCTGCAGAAGTGACTCGAGAGAGATGAAAATGAGTCAAATGATTGTACACACAATGGCTCTAGTTTGGAATAAGCACCAGAGAACAAAGTAATCAAATAAAGTTAGTAGTGAAGAACGGATCAAACTACGAAAGAACAGCAGGTAAGAAAATACAGTAACAGTAGCCTTGTATTTGTTACAAAGAAGAAAAGGGAGCCAAAAAAGGGACAGGATGCCACAGAAAAACAAACTGTAAATCTTAAAGATTTTGCGTGAACTTCAGTGAACTAAAATTAACAGAAAATAAAAATAAAATAAAATAAAAAAATCAAACTGAAAAGGAACAGGCCAGGCTTGCAAGGCCCTTACATTCAACTTGAATGCATTTTCTTTGGACAATTTTTTTTTTTTTTTTTTTAGAAAGACTGCATCCAATCAGTTCCAAAATTTCAGTGATGTCAACGAGCAAATTGGCGAACTCAAGGGGGAAACGGGGGCACATGGAACCCCTGGCATCTTCTGGCTGGCAGAGGCAGAGTTTCAACCGCTTCTAGCTCTTTATAGATCAGAGAACCGGTTGATGGCAGAATTGAGCATATTCCAGCAAAACAATGCCCCTCATCTTAGCTCTGCCCATGTCCCAATTGAGTTTAAAATGTTGGCACCCTGAAAGAGAAAGAAAAAAAAAAAAAAGAAAGAATAAGAATGTTGGAGGAAAATGAGGAAGCAAGGAAAGGACGTAGACTTGAGGCACAGGTGGTTATAAAATACCCCAGACACACACACAAAAAAAAAAGGGGGGGGGGGGGGAAATGTCCACAGAGAGGGGAAGCTGTGGCAATCCCTTATGTGAAGAGAAGGGGAGGCTTGAATGCAGGAAGCTTGCCAGGAAGAACAGAGGGATGCAAAACTCTTCTGGAACACTCAGTGCAGTCAGCCCAAGAAAGCAGTAAGACCGTCAGTTTCCTACATGATACAAGTTTCCATTTCATCTTCTAGCTTTTGGTGGTCCTCTGGTTTCAAGATACTAGATATCACTTGGATATTTTAACACTGGACAAAAGAACAGCACTGAGACATCTGTACAGTTTTCCCGCACGATTCACAGTGATCTTAAGAAGCCTTCACTGTTATAAAACCCTTTTGTCACAATCACTATGAAGTGCCTAAGTGCTTGAACTCTTTCATGTTCTCTCCTGTGATATTTTATACTTCCTGTTATAAAAAAAAGCTTCACTCTGACACACACTGTGGGGGCAAGGCAAATCACAGCATTTCCTACAACCAGTAATGTACTGTACTATGTATCTCTGAGCTAAGCTAAAGCTATTACATTTACCAGAAATTCATTCCACTGTGCTCAGCTACTACAGAGCACTACTTGGCATGCAGATGCTGTTCCAGAAGCACCACAAGTACATGTACAAGTACTCTCAAACCCCGCTGTCCAATCTTTACCACCAGCTCAAGTACCCAATTTCCCAGTTTGGAAAAGTTACATTTTTTAAAGCAGTCCATCTTAGCACAGCATAGCCAGAAGCTGACTCAGAGAAACCAGAGCTCATGAAATTTCAAACACCAAAATGAGAGGATTTTGTCTTAGAAAATCTCAGCCCTTGCATAACCTACTAACAACAGCATCTTAAGTAGCTTTAGGATGTACTGAATTAGTGTAATAATACTGCACATACGGAATATAAGTTACCCTAGATAATTTTTTTTCTCCTTTAAAACACACTTATGAAAGCTGACCTAAAAAAATTCTCTCAAAATCCGAACTCTCATTCTGTATCTCTATCAAAGTACAGGATTCACAATATCTTCACAGTTTTAAGGTTTCTTTTTGTATTAAAAAACAAATACTACAATTCAGTACTATGCAAACACTACTGAATTTTGGAGAGCGTGCACTTTCTTCTAAAGAACCAAGAACCAAACATCCAAAATGTGAAGACTCTTCCCATTTCACTGAGCTTACTAAATAAGCAACTCTCTCTCTAAAAGAACAAAACTGTAATTGCAGAATAAAACTCAGATTAGTTCTATGGAGAGCAAGTATAAAAAATAGCAGTAGACTACCCTGAGAATAAACACAAACAATTTATTGTCTGGTTCAATTTTCCCTTCAGCTAAATAATTAAAGAGAAAGGGTTGGGGAAAACTTGAACCCTCACAAGTCCTCTTTCAAATCAAAAACAATACTCTCAAGAACCGCCATTTTCACAAATTCGCACTCTATTACAAATGCAGAGTTATAATCAAGCCTTAAAAATTCAAACATTAAACTGGCACAGTCACGCTTCCAACAGCACAACAGGCATAGCGCTATTTGGATGTATGTATGTGTGACTACATAAATGTCGTATGCAAATATAAATACACATATTTTACATATTAAAAAATATATAAAAATAAAACAACAAGCATTCTTTGTAGCATAATTCTACCATCACAGACATATCACAGCCACAGTCCAGAAACAACCAGCTTTTGGGAACACACTGCCATCATTTTTCCAATCAAATTTTGTATACTGCCGATGATCAATACGAGTATTCACACAATCCTCTATTATCCAGAGTACTCAAAGGCTGAATACTTAAGATAATGATGAAATCTAAACAGCACAGATACTTTGGCATCACCAGAAAATGCAAAGCAAACACATTTAAGCAAAAAACGGTTAAGTCTAACAGTATTTGTTAGCTCTAGGCATTCAGTGTCCTTGTGTCCTGCTTCCATAATCTTTGAACAGGCATAATAAACCACCTTCCAAAGGAACTAATGTGATGTTATAGAGCAGAAGCGATATAAAACATGGATATATGAGTGTTCTGACATTGGCAGTAGAGGAAATAGTTGGTGCCATGGCAAACCACAGCCATAGCATTAACTGTGGCATCAGACAAATTCTTTATTACTTCAGAAATCAGAAGGAATCCGTAGATTAGCAGCATGGATTTCAATGCTACAATAAAACTAAAGCCATCTGGCAGCCAAAACCCTGAGAGGAACTGGGCAGAAACACATCAGTGCACCGCAACAGCCCAGATCTAATCCAGGCTGAGTGCTAGCTGACTCTGGCTAATATTAAAAAGGCAAAGGACTTGGCTGAGTGGGGTTTACTACAGTCTAAGGCTCCCTGCTGTAGGACATATGTAAAGCCACCAGCACCAGCTCTGCAGGCCAGGTGAGCTGGGGCAGGAAAACAGTGGAGCAGGCAAGTGCTCAGTAATGAGAACAAAGTCTGACAGAGATCAACGTGGATCTGATGGAGATCAAAACTGCTTCTGGACTTGCTTTGATGCTGAAAGCATACACAAAAATATCACAGCAGCATCTCAAAATGTCCCTGCTGGACTTCACATCTCTCCTTTGGTCACAATTAACTTTGGCTTCTGAGATGGCCAAAAGGCAACAAGTATACACATTATCAAGACTGTAGCCTCCACGCACACCGCTTCACAGGATGGCTTTCTTATGGTCAACCCTGACTACTCACAGAAGGAGAGAGGCTAATCCAACACAGTTTGCTATGTGGAGTAAACAAACTGGCTACATATATTTGTCTCAAAGAAGGAAACAGTAAGAAAAACAACCTGTTTTTGATACACACACTCACACGTGATTAGTTAACATTTAAAATAAGCACAATCACTTATACAGTCACTAACAGAGCACTGACCTGTAACATGCATCTGGAGACAACACCTTCAGGTACCTCAGGAAACTTCTGTCGCAGGTCATGTAAAACCTGAATATCAATTTGCTGGCTTCCTTGGGCCATTCGTATATTGCCTGGTCAGGATTGTTTTTCAACAGGCAGTTTTAGGCCTTAGTAAAGGGAGTACTCATCTCTTCTGACCCAGCATTTTCTGAAAGAAAGAGGAAAAATTTAAGACACGTTTAATGCAGGCACGACTGATGTTAAAATATTAAACGAAACAAAACATGAAAAAAACCCACAAGAATCCTCTCCAGTTATTCAGTTATAAATCTAAGTCTGTATTTTACATCAGCATTTTTCCACATCACGTCTGGCTAACAAATCGCCATTTCAGACTCTCACAACCTTGAAAGTTGCTCACTTAACAGCACATCTGATCAACTGCCTTTTTATTTCTTTTAAAGAATAGAAATTTATCAGAATATAGGACCAGCATTTTTATTTATTCAAAACATAAACACATGCAAATAAGCTTACATCAAAAACAGGGAGAAAGCATTAATTTAGCTTTTGCATGTGATTACATTTTCAGTTACTGTTTCTTACAGAAAACTGGGGCTCGAAGTTCAGTGTTTTGTAAGTTTCAGGATTTATTAGCAACTGCACATTAGTTTTTACCTGATACACTTCCGAGACTATGACTAGAAGGAAACTACCTGTAACTCATTTCTTCAACTAATTCTTTTTTCCAAAAGGAAATTATGAAGAATATACCATAGTCAGCCAGTCATGCTTGGGTAAGATATCTGTCCTGAGTTCACAGCATCCGCATGCTTTTATCAAGAAAGTTTCCAGCAATTAAGTTTGAGAAAATGCAGAGTTAACCAAGGGAATGTTATCTCCTTTGTTTTCTTATAGTCACATTCATTTGTTAATTATTCCTTTACACACAGTAGTCAACTTTAACATTCATTTACTTCACGAATCAACACATCTCCAAAGATTTATATCAATATATTCACTTCTTTCTTCCCTTCTCTTCCTGCTTTTCTCTTTGATCCCCCTATCAAATCTCTGATTCAACATGCACCCTTACCCTACTGCTGTCTTAGCTGGTGTAGTGCTCACCTGTGAAGGCTATCTCCCTGTGCGATGCATACACTGCTTCAGGCAACACCATTTCCTCCCCCCCCATAAGAAGTACTCAAACATCAAACTGGTTTGGAAACATCTCAATTGTTGGTTCCTCCTTAACACTTCTTGTTAACAGTATTTCACACGTGACTAAAGAAATAATTTAAGAACTTAGTATTCAAACCAAAATAAACAAGTTCTCACAAAGCTGAGACCACACTGAAAATCCACAAGTAATTTTGCTGTTTATTTCATGGGACTTTAGGTTTGTTTGTTCGTTTTTAGATATATACATACAATCAGAATACTTAACACTCCTAGGCAACTCACAGACCATTAACCTGTCCACGGCAGGGGAGGGTCACTTCCAGCCAAAGCTGCTTTGTGATTCTATGATTCTTTTGCTCATTAAATGCTGCCTAGAGGTATGCCCTTTCCTACAGTGCCTCCTTAGTACTTTGCTCTACACATTCTTCTAAGATTTTCCCCCAAATATTGCTTTAGACCATTTATTTACCTCATACCTCATTTGATTTTCACTGTTTTTCTTCATTAGAAAATATTAAGCTAAACTCAAAGACAATGTAAATTTCTTAGTTAAAACGGCGGCAATTCTTATTTATCTTTATTTTTAGTCAGTGCCTAAGAACTCTAAACATATCAAGGACCTTCTACTGCAATGCACTCGATGCCTTAATCTTCCGAGATAAGGGCAATTTCATTTGTTTGAGATTCAAAATACCACAAAATCCATGCCTCCCTTTGTATTCAGACAAGTCTCCTCTAAAACAATAACCTACAAGTCAAACCTTGACTTGGGAACCAATTTTTACTAGCAATTCTGAAGCAGTATCATTATGTTGAGGTCTTGCTGAGCCCAGTGGAAAAACAAAACAAAACAAACAAAACATACTCCTGCCAATTACAAAGAGTAGTAACTTTTGAGAAAAATTAAAGCATATTACTGAATCCCTGAACATAACAGACACCCCTCTCTCGCTCACATCTGCATTTTCTGTGGAGCTTCTCTTCCTTCTTCCCCTTCATCTGTGCACAGGACTTTCCACCCTGCCAACAAGAAGCTCTAACCCCTGCTTGAGCACTCAGCTGCTGAGCACAGCCCTGCCCCCAGCACTGCCAGCCACTTCTAAAGGCTCCTGGCAACTCGAGCTCTTCCCCCAGCAATGCCACGACCACACTCCCTCTGCAAATGAGTCTACACACTTGTTTTTCCTGTACCCATATTCCCTAAAAGGCTACTACTAGGGAGTTAGGAAGCACCAATGCCAGTTCTCTAATCATTTTCTAGAGCATTAACACTACTTGTGATTCAAGTGTAATCACTGCAATGCCACAGCTTTTCTTGAGACTGAAAAGATGGAGGAAACCTGCAAAGAACTGATGACAAAGCACGAAGCACATGACTTACAGCATGAATCACAAGACAGGCATAATGCCTTCCAGGACATAAGGCCTGAATCACTCCTTTCTAAGACTTAACTCCCATGTCTTTTGTGGTCTGAACTGGTAAAATTACCAGTCAATTGGTAATTAGCCCAAACACTTCCCTATAAGCAGGTTCTAAAATAGCAATGCTTTGCAACTGTTTGCCAGCAGTTCAAGCTTTTCCTCTGAGGAAGAAAACACATATATATATATATTCCTTATTTTAATGACTCTGCCTATAGATTATTTTTATTCCATATATACATATAGAATAAAAGCTTGTTAGCTAACAAAACAGAGAAGACTAAAGGTCCTAAGAATATTCCAGCGAACATCTGCTCATTATTTAGTCTCATAAATCCCATTCTCTATGATGGAATCACAATACACATTTAATTAAAAGCATGGGAAAGGACAGGAATTTTTGTTAGAATACTAAGACATGCTTTGATAAAACAAAGACCACAGTCCTACCCACAATTTTTAATGTACATAACAATGTAATATTCTACTATGGAAAACAACACAACTTCAAAAGGCCTTAACACACAATAAGTATCAGCCAGGACTGCTAGAGTTAGGAACTCAGATTATGCACGTTACACACATTCTGCTTATCTGGCTATTCATATTCAGCTTCATCGCACACTTCAATAATGGATGCAGAGCAGCCCAACTCTTTAGGAGTTAAGATTAGTTTAGGATTTGGTTTCATTCAGACCCATACAACTCGAAAACCACATGTGGATAGAGGTGATCAATATGAAGATCTTGGAGAAAGTCCTGCACAAGTCAATCAGAAGCAGCACATTTCCGAAGGTGACAGGCACAGTACGACAGGAGCTCAGCTGAAGCAGACATACCTGCTCCAATTCTGCAGTCAAAAAAGCATTCTTTCTACACTAGCCCCTACTGGAGAGTTCTTTTTCCTTCTTCCTCCAATGTGCAGCACAGGAAAAGGCACACACAGTGCCCAGTTTGTACATGTGCTGCTAAAATGACACTGAAGCCTATTTGTACTTCGGTATGCTTTTCTGTAGCTGCCAACTGATCTTGTATTGATGATCACAGAAGCACTGAAGATGAATTACTCCAAATCACATGGCACTGTTTAGCTAAAACTGCTAGAAAAATAACCCATCTAACAGTTTATTTGAGAAACCTGTCTGTAAATATTTATTGAGAATGGTAAGAATGCAAGAACAAGAGCATGCTTCCTCATACAAGGGCTGCTCTGCGAGTAATGCCTCCTATTCTATTATAATGGCCCACAATATCACAGGCAGACGGTGGTGGTATGACAGCAGAGGTTGAGCCTTCCCATCAATACCTCGTTACATTTTGTTGCCACGCGACAGATGGCAGCAGAGGAGCAGTCGGACAAAATGGTGACTGATATGGAAATGTGTATGAAGCAAAGGCGTGCTGCTGAATGTAGAAAAAATGGCACCCGCTGACACTCACTGACATTTACTGAATGTTTCTGGAGACCAAACAGTGGATGTGAGCTCAGTGAGGTGACAGGTGATGCATTTCAGCAGGGATGACAGTGACAGTGGTCACCTCTGCTGGTAGAGATTTTTTAGAAGTGTGACATGCAGGCTTTGTTGAGGGCTGGTGAAAATACATAGCTAATGGTGGTGATGGTGTTCAAGGACCGTTTTGTGGCTGAGAATTTTCTCTGTCAAACAGCGTTACTGGTGCTCTTAGTATCGATCGTGGTTTCCATGGAAAGAAATAGGAGCCAATACTTTCAGAGCAACTACCCCACTATCACACTTAATTATGCAGTTAAATCACACATTTAGCTACTTTTTATCTGAGTCCAAGTCAAAAATAAACATAAAAAAAACAGCTGGCCCTTCTTTTCAGCCAAATTCCAATTCTGACACAACACTCCAAGTTGATGATTCGACTGGAGACCAACTGGAGGTCACTTTCCTATGAGGACTCCCTTACACACCAAACAGCTTCAACTGACACAGGACCATAGAATGGTTTGGGTTGGAAGGGAACTTTAAGATCACCTAGTTCCAACCCCCTGCTATAGGCAGGGACCCCATCCTCTAGACCAGGTTGCTCAAAGCCTCATCCAGCAGAGCAGATAGAAACATGAGTGTTATTTCTTTCAGCTTTCTATCAAGAAAGTAGAAATGTCTCTGGCCTATACTTCGAACCAGTAATTGCATCAGAAGCTGATCAATCTCTATTCACAAAACATCCCTAGATGTTTGTGGAAAATCACCACCTGTAAAGCCAACTGACATTAAAGGAACAGGGCCCTTGCTATAGCTACACAGTTTTAACTACAGAACTGGCAACTTGCATCAGGGGTGATGTGCCAAGTAAAATCCAAACAGAGAAGCACCAAAACTGTATGAATCTTTGAGACGCTACAGTACAAAAAAGGTTCAGAAATTTAAGTGTATGAGATAGTGAGGTAATTGTTTCCCCCACAACTAACCACAATACACGTTCTGAATGTCAACACAGAGTCAAAAAGTGATGATATTTTTTTCTCTTCAACTTGAGAAAAAGTGAGTAGCAAGAAAACTCTGAAACAAAAACGTTCCACCAATATTCACTCTGCAAAAAGGGCAAAGTTAAACAACAACAGAAAAACAACAGAGCTTACAGTAATATCATTAATACTTAAAATGTGTATTTTTTAGAGAAAGAGTAGAAACCAAGTGGTAGAAAACCAGCTGCATTTCATTCTTCCAACGCATTGCTCAGCTCTCCTATGACTATTCCAAAGCCCTCTCAACAGTCCCTGCAGTATTTCTACTTAAAATAATCAAATAAACAAATCTTCCTGTCAAAAATACAAGTTATCCTCCACTTGTTACCATCAACTTCCTCAATAAAGAAAGAAAATCAGCTTATCAAAAATACAATTTCTGGCCCTATCCTCAATCTACTAAAAAACAATACTTATATCTGATTTTTTAATCAATCTACTCTGCAATGTTCCGAAGACGAACAAGAATTAAAAGACAGGAGACAAAACTGACTTGGTCTCAAGATCATAAAACAAAAAAAAAAATCAGAATTACAGATACAGCATACAACCTACTACAATAAATCCTAAAGGGGTTTAATCTGTCAGCTATTTCCTTAGAAACTATGAGCACTTACATAATTACTGATTATTTTTCAAGGAAAATTAGCTGGGGTTGTATTACTTCCAATTTCAGTCAAAGAAAAAATAATTTTTAATTTATTTTTTTCTTTTTAAACCAAATTCTTTTAATTTTTTTCCAGGTCACTCATATTAATACATATACACACACACACATACATATACACATTTATAGCAGGATGCCTACAGAGCTAATTGGAATCAAGGCTACTTCACTGTGGGTCATTTCTGTAATTCCAACAAAGTACAGCTAACTTTTTTCACCACTCAGCAACATAACTCTAACTCACCAGCACCTCAGAAATAAAGTTTCTCAGATCAATAAGTAATTCCTCAGGTTTCATTACAGAAGTATCTATCACACCAGCTATCAAGCATGTTTTAAGCTACCGTTACAGGTGGAAGGTTAAAATTTGGCCTGTAGTTTTTCCACAGCATATTAATAACATCAAATTCAGATTTGAAAACTTAAATTCTTTCAGCAATTACCCTCAAAGATGTACCCATTAATTTAAGAGCAATAGTCTGCACTTGCTCTCCTGCCCACTCTGTTTTTCTAGAACTGTTAAAAGCTTTTCCTTGCCAGAAATTAAGTCTCTCTGCAATCCATTTTCTCTCACAGAGTTGAAACTAAAAGATCACAAGAAAAAAAAAATTAAGCATGTTGCTTTTCTTCATTCTTACTCATTTATAAATGAAGTAAAATTGCAACTGATTGCTACCTAGTAATCAGTGACTTATTAGGTATTAACATGAATCTGAAAATAGGGGCTCTATCCATTAAGGTAAACAGGGAATATACTTCAGAAGAAAAACCATTACCACTGAATGCTATATACACTGCTTCCTCTACCTCAGAAGCAATCGTGCCCACATCTGGCAACACCTGCAACGCAGCTAACACAGGACATGATATGGAAATGGAAAAGGTTAAGAATTGCATGACGTAAGTTAGTCTGTTTTTGTGAACCATATTAACTCCATGCAACTCTAAATTCTGCCTGTATTAAGATTTGATCTTATAATCCTACAGGTCACTCTCAATAAGGTAATCTATTATCTTCACCTTTTCACATTTTCTGTCCTTCTGTACCTTCAAGTTTCCTCTATGGCTAGAACACAGCTTCCATATAGATAATCCTACATGAATTCCTAGGAGTCTGCTCTCAAATGCAAGCATGGGTATTTTGAAGAGCAGCCACTATTTCTAGCACAACTGCTCTGAGATTTAGAAGAAGAAAAATCAGAGAAAGAAGCAGGAAAATACACACTTATGTGACCAACCTTTATTTAGAAAAACAGTTCAATAAGAGTGAAAGTCTACACACAAGCAATATTTGTTTAAATAAGCTTGTTTTTCTCTCCAACTTGCTTGCCTAGATTGATTTGATTGATGCTGGAGAAATAAAAAATGTAAAAGCTTCCTAAAATGAAGTGTTATTTTTAAACAAGTTTAAAATGGAACTAGATGCTACAGTCAGTCTCTTACAGATTCTCTGACCAAAGTGCACACTAACATAGTAAGAAATATTCCCATGAGTCAGACAAATGGCCCTTTTAGCCTAGTGCTGTCTCCAGCAGCAGCAACAAAAAACAGGAAGAGCACATGAGCCTGAGCCACTCTGTAGTACATTCCTCTCACATTCTTTGAGTATATACAGATGTTTGGTTAAGGAGATTAGGACAGATCCCTGTCTACTGCCCCTATAACCTGCTGAATAGTATTTATCCAATGGGCTTTTTAACTTGCTGAAATTTCTCTCCCTCCACAATATCCTGCGGCAAAAGACTCCAGAATTTTACTAGCCAGTGCTTAAAAACATTAACAAACAAACAACAACAACAGACAAACAAAAGTAAACAAAAGCATTCTGTCCTGTAAGTTTTACTGCTATGAAGTCCTTAGGTTGCTGGTCTTAGTAACAGTTCTGCACACATCACCTTTATGAATTTGCAAGCTTCATTCATAAATTCTTTTATACCCCTTCCCTCCTCCAAACTAGTCAATTGGACTTCTAAAAGTCTCCCTTTGCAAGGCAAAAGTTTCCTTTTCTTTTTTAAATCTTCTGCCCACCTTTTGCAACAGCAGTACATCCTTCCTGAGACAGCCAGGCCACAGAACCCAGTACTGAAGAGGAGGGTCTCTGGAGGCTTTTCTGGCTGCTGCTGAATACAGGGTCACTCATTTCAGGTAACCACCATAAACACATGAACTGTAACAGTGGCGCAGAATATCGTACCTGTGAGCACCGCCCAACCTGCTGCATGCCACAATAATTCCACATAATGGAATCCTGAGTCACTTATTGATGCTCCTCCTTCCATCCAAATGCAAACTTATTTTTTAACTATTTTTGAAGAGACAGAGGCAAACAATTACTATAAGGGGGGGGCACCAAAGGACATCCCCACGTGGAAGGAAGCACAGAGAACAAGCACAACATTTTTAGCCCTCAAAAGCTCTCAACACCTGCAAGATCTCAGGCTTCCTCAAAGCAAAGCTCTCTACAAAATTATACATAAACAGTTTATTTTTAGAAGGCACAGGATTTATCAGTGAAATAAATACAGACGGAAACAGTCTGAAATTGCGTTTTGAAAAAGCAAAACTAGGAGAGAGAATCAAATCAAAGTGACATACTCGAATTGAGAATAATTACTGAGTTTCAGCTGAGGAGCCAACAGCTTTTGTGAAATTACCTTAACACACAACCCTCGTAGAGTCAGCCCTTGACTACAGCATTGCCATAAAGCTTCCCACTAATCTCTTACATATTTTGCTCTTAGTATACACCCACTCTCATTCTAAACAGCAGCAAGATGTATTATCAATTATGAAATAAAGTACTGTCATTACAGCCTTCTAAATGGAAACAATGGCAGACACACTTTCAACCTAACTGTTGTGTTCTTGAAGTAACTGTCAGATTTATCCATGAAAGAGATTTTTTCTTTTTTTAACCAACAATGTTTTTTGTTTGCTAAGTATTTTTCCTATATTGTCAATTACAGAGCCACAGAATAATAGATTGGGCTGGGGTTGGAAGGGACCCGAAGGGTCACCAAGTTCCAACCCCCCTCCCACAGGCAGGGCCTTCAACCTCCAGGTCTGGTACTAGACCAGGTTGCTCAGGGCCCCATCCAACATGGTCCCAAACACCTCCAGGGATGGAGCATCCACAGCCTCCCTGGGCAGCCTGTTCCAGCACCTCACCACTCTCTGTGAAGAACTTCCCCCAGCATCTAATCTAAACCTTCCCTACTTGAGCTTTACACCATTCCTCCTTGTCCTGTCACTACCTACCCGAGTAAAAGGCAGATTCCCCTCCTATTCATAATTCCCTCTTTGAAAATACTGGAATGCTGCTATGAGGTCTCCTTGCAGCCTTCTATTCTCCAGACTGAACAAACCCAGCTCCCTCAGCCTGTCCTCCCAAGGGAGATGCTTCAGCCCTCTGACCATCTCCACGGCCCTCCTCTGAGCCCGCTTCTACAGCTCCTCATCCTTCCTGTATTGGGGACCCCGGACAATTCAAAAACAAAAGAACTGTTAATTCTCCCAAAAATGGTGTCACTGTTACATTTCTGAAATTCATCAGGAAGTATTTGCTAATAAATTTCAACAAGACAAACATGGTTGTCCTGTATTATCACTGCTCGCGAGGTAATTCAATTTCTGCTATGCGTTTTGGATCGTTTGGTTCCCAGCAGGAAGCTCTGGAACATCTCAGTACTCATGCAAATATCTAACCGCTGCAATTCAAGACCAAACCCAGCATCACCATCATACATCTCAGAGCCTCCACTTTACAGTGGTTTGGCTTATGACCTGTTTGCTATCTTGCACATTTCACACTTAACACTGAAGCGAGTACCCCCAGAAGTGAAGCACATCAGGTATCAAGAAACGTGACTGCATTTTAGGTGCAACATTTCAAAATCAAAGCATGACTCAATATTTGCCCACACAGAATCAAACAAATCTTACGAAAACAAAATGTCAAAATCCCATTCTAAGTTTTCAAAACAGCTACTCTATTCAGTTATATGCTAATATTAATTAGGGAGAAAAAGAAGTGGCACAGTAGAACTACCACTGATGTCCTACAGGCTACAGTCTCTTTTTTAAGTCAATTGATATAGAGTGAATTTGAAGGAGAGTAGTGGTTTTTGGATTTTTTTTTCTTCATTTGCTTTTACATCTCTCTTCTTAATGAGTGGGCCCAATACATGTAACACGTTCCACACTTTAGTATGTATCTGTTTTGAACACAGCTCTTACTGAACTTGAATGTATTTTTTGTTCTCTCAATTCTATATGGTTTTAGGTCATTAAGAATGCAAAGATAAATGGGGTAAAGGAGACCAGCAGGAGACCAAAAAAAGACAACAATGTAAGAAATTTAGCAGGTAAGAACCGGCTTCCTAAAACAACACTGTACACCTACGTTAATGTTTTATGTTTATTAATACAGATCTTAGTGAAGGTAAACACATCAGCGTTATAAAAGGTACCAACCAAATATCAGCAACAGTAGAATCAGTAGCAAAACAGTTCAGTGTACTAAGCTTTTAAGAACACTTTCACTGTTTTTACATTTCTATTTACATCATGAATTAAATGATAACCATATTAAAAAGGACAACTGAACTGTAAGTCTTTTTAGGTGAGCTAGCTCTCAATGCCAATTAACAATACAGCCTTTCCTCCAAGACCTGGAGACAAACAGACAAAAAGTTGCTATGAAGAACTGCAGCACTATTCGCAGTACTTAAATTTTCAGTGGTCAAAGTTATTATCACGTTGGTGACTTGCAAATCAAGCATCTGCAAAACTCTTTAATATGCACCAAAATGCAACACACTTAATAACAATTTCAGAATTTCTTTTTTTCCAGCCTCTAGATGATACTGCTGCTGCAGTCAGCCTGTACAGGTAGACATTCGCCTGCAATTACGTTAGAAAAATTCACAAAAATTCTAGTAGTAACAAGAGATGTCAGCTGCTCTTATTCACACTAAATGCTGCATCCTTCTTCATAATCTTTTTTTTTTTAATTACAATCTCTTAAGAAATATACTTTTTAAGGACAGAAATGACTTGCTTATATATCAGTGCCTGAGGTGTTGCCGTTGCGCACAGTGCACTAACAAGATTTTCTGAAACAAAGCTCATCCCAAATACACGTATTTTAAATGACATGAAGGTTATTACTGCCTCTACTGAAGACCTGAACTCAGAGAAAAAAAAAAAAAAAATCATAAACCATTTGCCCCTCTTAGGTACACATCACTTGCAGCCTATTTCCAGACTTGATGAATTAGATTTCTGAGATTGTACTGTTTCCCTGATAAGCTTGGAAAAGATAAAAACAGGTCATCAAGTTAGTTTTCCCTTTTTACTTTTCAACTCAAACTTCTTACTTTTACAATGGCCCAGACCCAGTCTAGACCATGACTCGCTCCAGCACACACTAGTGGCTACAATGTGGCCCAAGCAACACAACCGACAAGTTCAAGAAAGGGAGATCCTAATTCAGAAAAAACTTGTTATCCTATTAATGCACCACCAGGCTGAGGGGAAGGAGCTAAAAAGTCAACACAGTATATAAAATGTATTCTCATCATTCTATAAAAGACAGGCTTGGATTTAAACCCCACTTCCACATCTTACTACAGTGTGCATTTTTATTTTTTGACCTCAAATGTTTATATGGCAGTAAAAAAGAATGAATATGATAATTTGTTGTCTAAAGAGAGAAGCTGAAGTATGCTGACAGTTCAATTCCCTTACTGAGGGCAAATAGAAGGGTAGCTATAAAGGTAAAAGGGGACATAAAGGATTTAAGGCTAATTCTTGCCATAAGCAGAAGCTGTAGAAAGCAAAATACTAGCTCTGGAAAACTTATTTGGACGGAACAACCACCTCTGCTCTATGACTTAAGAGGAATCTTTTCTATGTAATGCTCCCAGAACACAGGGGCCACATCTCCACATCCTTCATTTATGTTATTGCTCTAATGGCTGTTCCTCCTGCAGCAAAGGTAACACTAGCTATTTTATGTGCCAACAAAGGTCAGACTGACAAAATACCTAAGTAAAAGGCTTCAAAACAGCATTTATATATTGAAAGGAAATGAAATCGAGCTGTCGTATTATTTATAAATGAAGAATAATAGAATATCTGAAATTAACGTAGACTTACTTAAAACAGATGTTATTTTTAGAGTCTGGCTGTCAGAATATGACCGAACAATACTTACATGCCTATCTTAAATGGCTGTGCTGTATTGAGCAGCTGATACATCTACTGCAGAACCGTACATATTCATGTCTGCTTAACTCAGTACAACTCAAGTGAGCAAAGACTTTAAACAGACACCTGCATAAAATACGAGGGCTGCTCCAAAAGTACTGCCATCTCTTTTGATATGTTGGCCCACAGTATCAGAAGGAACACTGACGGAATGGCAGTAGAGGCTGAACCTTCCCACCAATACAGCATTACACAATGTTGCCACATGACTCAGGGCAGCAGAGGAGCAGTCAGACAGAGAAGTGCGGATGAAGCTAAGGAGTGTCACTGAGTTCCTACACAAGGAAAAATTATAATAATAACGCACCCACTTACATTTACCAACACTTGATGTATATTTCTGGAGACCAAACAGTCGATGTGAGCACAGTGAGGTGGTGCACTGTGTGTTTCAGCAGCGGCAACAGCGATGCAAACGACAGCCATGAGACTGTTACGAATGGAGCATGCAGACCCCTGCTCATCGCTGGCGAAAACATACTAATAGCGGTGACCACGTTGAAAAACTGCCTTGCAGCTGAGAATTTTCTCTGATTAACAGTGTTTTTGTGCTCTTAGAAGCTGCTGTAGTTTCCATGGAAATAAACAGGAGGCATTACTTTTGAAGCCATCTAGGCAGCATTATGTTTGCAAAATAAAATACATAAGGGAAAAAAAAAAAAAAAAAGAGTAACATTTCAATTAAGTTATATGACTTGTAGTTACACGCACACACCTCTAAATGCGTGTCCAGCATCACGGAGTAACTCCTCAGAGAGAGCAGGAAGAGAAATGCACTGATTCTAACACATCTGAACACACCCACAGAGATTTTCTCTTATTACCATACTCAGCACATTTAACAATTTATATCTGACTAGGCAAAACACTATACTTTGCAACTACGATGTTTTGCAAACAGTCCTCTCAACACTGTCTCTCCACTGATCACACATGGAAGCACAGCAGCGTACCTAACTTCTGAAGCAACTACTTTCCCAAGTCACAGAGACACCTCCAATTCCCCACATCCTAAGTAGGCAGAGGACATTCTGCAAAAACTTTGTAACAACTGCTCTCAAATCCGCTGTGGTCATACAGTGATGGCACTTTCTATTGTGTACAATGTACATAGAAGAACACCTATTCAGCTGCCTCAGGTTACGTAGCAACCCATACCTATGTGTTCGGGCTGCATAAGAAGAGCTAATAAATCAGCTGCTTCAATTCTTCACAACTGCCATCACTGTATTTTTCCTCAGTACATAAGCACCGCTTTTCAAGACACCGGATTCCCATCCAAAATTTGAGAATTCGTCACCAAGACCCAAATCCTTCCACTCGCACCTCAATGCAGATGTAAATGAAGTTTAAACTGATTGGCTTTCATTTGTAACTCAGCACCAGTAATTAACCGGTCAATTAAGAGCACCCTGTAAAACTACCATTCCCCGTATTTCAACTAAGTTTCATTAACAGAGGCTAATGAACTACACTGAAATCATTTACGCGTTACTTCAGTACATTTACACAAGACATAATGGTCACAGTTAGGACAAGCACAGCGTAGGGCAGCCTAAGGTTCATTTCCTCTCAAGCATTAGATCCCCCTTCTCTCCTAGATAAGGTAACTCCATCTTGTTCCTCGTGCAAGCACTTGCATAAAGACCTTACATTTCTTATTCAAAATACTTTTAGTCCTCTCCGTTGGTAATCTCATTTTTGGGGGGCTAGATTAATTTTAATGTAGATCGGTTTCCCAACCTCGTTCATCCCTTTGCCAGTCAAGTGGTTATGCCAACAGGAGTAATTGGGGCTGGCAGAAGCGGCGCCAGATAAAACAGTTCTCAGAACCGTGATGCAAAGATGAAAAAACTGTTTCATGGGATACCAATGCTTGCCCTGTTCCCTGACACTCCTCCCTACAGGGAAGAAAAAAAAAGCGTACTATTTGATGCAAAAGAAAAAAGCTTTTGGAATGGCTTTTCTAGTGTGAATCTAGAAAGATAGGTACTTTATTCTCGTTCACAGGTCCAAAACCGTTTCAAATGACAGAACCCAGGCATTTCTGCTTCACAGCTATCAGACCAACAGTAATCAAACAGCTGCAGCCTACGGTACTGCATCAAATCCTAACTTTTCACTGATGACCACATGGTACACAAAATTTGCAAAATCAACGCTCATTTTTCCAAAGGAACTATTCTGCCAGACTTCGACACAAGTACAGTTTGATAACTTACTGATCAAACTCTTGGGCCATTACAGAAAGCACAAATGCTCTCAGTGTCACAAATAACACGGATTTACAATTCGTGAGCCCAGAGGAAAAGAATATGTAACCAAATAGAAGAGAAAGCTTTTAGACTTTGGCAGTGTGCTTTTCCCCTATGGACAGAACAAGCTGTCCCCACAAAACTAGTATTTACCAATCGTGGCTCAGTGATCAAATTACACCTTCTCTGGCATTCACCAAGTACTGAATGCATGTGTCACAAAAAGCCACAAAGAATCCAAAAAGTTTATAGTAACCCCAAAGTATTTGCTCTCCTTTTCCACATTCTCCTTTCAGGAAGCGATCTCAAGTCCCCACTGTGCAGGCAAAAAGCAAGATGCCTCTTTTAAACACTCACATTTCAAGAACAAATCTTTTTCTATCAGACTAATTAAAATGATCTAAAATTAATCAGTGTATATCATCACACAGTAATGTAAATCACGTGCCCAGTATAATAATGATACGGACAATGATGTGTCAAAGAAGAAGGCCTACTCTTTTATATTCGGCATTACAAAATAGACAATGTATGCTAAAAACTTAACGCATGTAAGTAAAGAAATTGTTGCTAGAATCAGAACTGTGCTTACTCAGTTTAAAGACTCCAAAGTTAACATTAATTCCCAAAGATCCATAGCTTTCTTGCTCTTTGTTAACCAAATAATGGCATTTATCTCACGGTACTAATGCAAATCACTATCTCAAGTTTCACAAAAAAGAAACTATTACTAAGGCCTCCCTCGCCATGAAAATATCAATATGAAATATTCTAGCTACTGGCACAAATGAAAGCTGGCTTCTCAAACTCCCTTTTCCAATTCTCTGCTCTTGAAAGTAATTCGACAACAATCACATCTAGCCTATGGTGTTTCACAGGAAGAAGCACAGAAAATTCTCTGAACAATATATGCCCCAAATACACACAAACCTTTCTAAGCCAGGCGCAAAGGACACTTGAGGTTGTAGATGCAAACAATGAAGCCCTGTCACAGGCATTATTAGGTTTGTCAGACAACCGCAGAACCACAAGTCCAGAGAACAAGATACCTTAACCAGGAAAGGACAACCATCTTGAGATGATTTTGTTCTTTCTAGCTTCAGCTTGTAGACCACTTATGATGAATACTCGAGTTCATTAACACAATTCACTGCGAAGATGAGATAGAAATTGACTTCCCCCATGAGAAGACCTGAGATCTTCTATGATACGGAGTATCTGCAGTTATTATATATTATTAGTTATTTCATTACCTGGCAGTAATACCTAGCTTTGCACACTCCTTTACTAAAGAAGTGAAACTGTACAGGAAAGCTGAGAAGACTGAAAGCTTCATCAAGAGAACAACTCTCTCTGTCCATTCTGCTCTGACACTGCGGTTCCACCATCTCTCTTGCTCAGGCCACGATATAAGCTGGCTCAGAGAAGAGGCCAGCACGTAATATTAATACATTTGGAAACAATACCCTTCTTTTCCTGAATTATCCTTTATGCTTCAGCAGCACTGAACTGCTGTGTAAACTCAAAATGTCTTGGGTACATTTGCCTTTACTGTATCCAACAGTTAGTAGGGCACGCTGGAAGAGCTGAGCAAATAAAAATCCTGAAGCGTTACTCAGAAATCAAAGATGTCACTGCTAAACAGAGCAGAACAATGAAAGAGACTGACAAATCACACCTGTTTTCCAAGACTCATTAAGAATTTAAATAAGACCCTGTAAGCCTGAATAAACCAAAAGGTGAATCTAAATAGTGAGTTGTGAGCCATATAATACATTAACGTTGAACCAATTCTGGCTGCTATGACTGCAATGTGAATATTATCTCCTTTGGGAATTGCATGTTAAACCAATTCTGCAGCTAGAACAGATGCTAAGAGTGAAGACTGACTAAACCAATACTTGACCCACACATTTCTAAGAAACATGTGAAAGCACACCCTAGGGGGCTCCTGACTTTATCAAACACATTACTTGAGACAAAGAAATCTTACATAGTTGCAATCTCCAATAGCATCCCTGATAATACAGTACTGATCTGGAATACTTTCTAAAAGAAAAAAGGAGGATGGAAGGATTTTCTGGAGGTCAACTCATCTGATCATCCAGCCAAAGCAACGTTATTCCAAAGTTTAAATCAGATGCATAGGACCGTGGCCAAACAAATTCGAAAATTCCCAAAGATGGAGATTTCATTATCTTTCTGGGAAACCTCCTCTTAGTATCTAATCGCTCTTACAGAGAAGAGCTTATTCCTTGTAACTGGGGTTTCCCTTGCTGCTCCCGTACTTATGCTTACCAGCTCTGAGAAGGGTATTACCTCTAATCTCACCTGTGATTCCCATTAAGTATCTTAAGACTCTACATAAATCCACCTTGAAAACTTTCTTCCCCACTTTTAAGAAACTGCATTCCCTCAGCCTCTCCTTGTATCTCACTAAGCATCTTCACAGCCCCCAACACAATTTGTTCTGATTTATTGGCATCTCTGGCAACTGCAAGTTCAAGACAGTCTTTCAGATGCATCTCACATTAAATAGAGGGGATAATCACATCCTACAACATGCAGGCTCTGCTCTTATTATGTACAATCTGCAAAGCCCTTTCTGCCCATGCTCTGAGAACTGACATATTGGGAAGTTCTCCAAAGTCAGATTAGAATCACAGCTGCTGTTTGAAATGTGCCTTTTTACCAGGTTAACTGGAGGCTTTTACAGTGCTTTTGCATCAGGAACTGCATTCTAAATAAAAGCAGTTATTTACAAAACAATAATCGTTAGTATAGAAATACTGTTCTCTAGTTTTACATGTGTAATACGTCAACATTTGAACACATCCTGATGATTCTGGGAACACACAGAAAACCTGCAGAACCTGGAGAATAGCTTTCAATCTGACAGCTATCTACTTAAGAACTTGAAATAGAAAAAAAAGAGAAAAACAAAAGTTGAGGAGCTGAATATGATATGTAAAAAGCAGGAAAGTTACGAGCCTGAATGTGAACGCTCTACCTGTTTTCAGTCCAAACCTCCATACCAAGTATTTATGTACCACTGCTGGATTCTATGTAGAATCTTAATAAGTAACTTCTGTGAACCCCAACTAGTTTTTTCTATTTCCCAGAGACCTTTAGATGCCTCTCCGCTGGTTAGATGGCATGTTTCCCTAGAATCTACTTCCATTTGAGTAAGAGCTATTTCTTTCTAGACCAGACAAATGCCCTCTGTAGACACTGGAATACCTGAAATTCAAATTTGAAAATGCTAAACTTCTTAATGCCAAAAATCAAAGCTACTGCTGACAATGTTTTTCAGAGTAGAAAAGCTTTAGATGCCAGTTTAGACTGTAAGTTTAAACAAAACCAGCACAGAAGCTACCAAGTCCTTCAGTGCGTGAGCCACAACTACCCTGATCATAGCAGCTGACTGGTCTTGCCCTGCCTTTGTGAATAAACACAGAATAGCCACCCACTGGTTAAAAGAACAGGAAGCCTTGTAAGTAAAAGAGCACTTAGATACCAGAAGAACTACCAGAAGTTCTTACTGGCACCAGTTATTATGAAGTTAAGGAAAGACTGAACAGTTTCGAACGATTTCTGAACCTCCCTTAAGCTGCCTTGAAAGGCAGCTTCTCTCCAATAAGGAATGGAAACTGCTATACTTTTTCCGTGAAATAAAAGTTACCACCACGTAGTAAATGAATATTTGGTTCTTTTAAATGAGGTGGTTTATTAAGGTATATTATTCCTTATGTGGAAAAAAATCTCCAACAATTATATTTTAAAATGCTGTGGGTTCTTCTTATACTAGAGACCACAGAAAGCTTACTGGTTAGTCATGAAACAGACAGATAAGCAATCATTTTTGGTCAGTGCATAAGAAACCCTCAGAGCAAAAGAAAAGACAATAGCCTATGAAATGAAATTAGAAGAACAGATCTTTGGGCTTTGATGGTTTGCAGCTGACCTGTAAGGGTACGGTAGACAGCGATCTATCTATGTAAGGTATCAATGGAAACGTCACATCCTCCTCATTCCAATACTGTCAGGATATATTACACACTTTATAAAATGTAACATTCTAATGATTGGGTCCTAGAAGGAATCTAACAGCGTCAAACTCCAGGCATCCCTGGAATCTTGCTCAGTTTGGAGATGATTAGAGCTCTCATTATTATGTAATGTTATTAATGACACTGGCCAAGGCATCTTAACCATTCCACTGGGAGCCACATGGGATAGACACAAGAGCATTGGAGTTTCTATTGTTTGTTTTTGTAAATCAGCTTGAAATAAGATTTCATAAATAGCAGGAGGCAGAAACTCCAGCACTTCAGCTGAGTTAACAATAAGTAACAAAATCACATCTGGAGAAATTTCCAAGGCACTGCAGCTGGAATTTTGACCACATTGCACTCATTTACGTCAGTGAGAGCTATACAGCTTTAAAACACAACTAATTTTATTCTCTAAAACAGACATTTAGTGACCAGCTACAGGCAGCATTCAAATAAAAAATAAAATGCAAAGCAAGTCTTTCACAGAATCCAATGAATATATCATAATGTGACACGAATTATAACAAATGAAATTAATGAACCTAAACACATGCCATTTCACAATATTAAAAAGACCTGAAATATTTTCACTTGCTTCACTGTTCCAGCCAGAGTGAACTCAAGCCCAATTTACCATCAGAACAGGATTGATTGATTGCTCCAATCAAGTGACATCAACCTGAGGGGCAATCCACATACCCACACATATTGCAACTGCTGAGTCACGGCCTGAACTTCAGACTGAGCACCTGAAGGAAAGAACAGGTCAACCAGGGAGTACAGGTGAAGGCAATTCACCTGTGTGACCAGAGGGGGTGCAGCCAGGCTCAATCCCTCTTAGACCCCATTTAGGGTCAGGATTAATACTGAGATTAATACGCAAAACAATCTGTTTAAATGTATTACATCCACAGTGCACTGATTCCTAGTGAAGACTAATTTAATCATTCATTAAATTAATAGTTACTTGAGACCAACTCTGCAACAACAATTGACTCGCCTTTTGAGAAGCATGCCTTGTTTCTTAATTTATACCAGAAAAAAGACAAGAGCAAGTTCTTCCCATTAACTCTTAGAGTGCCATGAAAGATGACTCTCCTACAAACAATACTGGAAGCTAGAAACATTGTTACAGATTCCACGGGAAATTACTACTCCAGTGAAAGTAGCTGATCACCCTCATGCCTTTTTCCATCTTTAGAAGAAATTTCTGCTTGAGTTGTCTTTACAGTTTCTAAAACATTGCATAACTTTCTCAAATATCAGTGATTTTAGCAAATTTACTCGTGCAGATCAGTAACTTTACCCACATATTAAAATTTTGCTTCTGTGCTTAGGAAAGCTACAAAGAATCAGCAAAAACACTGTCTACAAAGAACAGATTCATATTTCCTCTCCAAGCCACAAAATGTAGAAGGTTAGGAGCTGCTTTTTTTCCTAGGTTTTTTCTTTTTCCTTTGTAACGAAACCTTAAACTTTGCATAATTAGAAAAAGCTCCTTCTAGTTGCTGCCATAGGGATAATAAACTCTTAAAGGAATATGCACAGATTTCTACTGTAATATCAATTTAAATTTCTCAATTGATCTGTAACTGTTCAACATTACATGATCATTATCAACACCTTATAGAACTACTTAGAGAAATATTCTGGTTTAAAACGCAAAATTTCTCACTGTCATTTAAGTTGTATAAAATCTATTTCAGGCTGACAGTTGGAAGCAAAATTTGGCATAAGGCATTCCAAGCACTAATTAGCAACTAAGATCGATAAAATTGCGTTTTATAGCCATATGGGCTGTTTAAGAGAATAAATCATAAAATACTCCATTTACAGAATGAAAAGTCAATTCTACACTAGTAGTCAAACATGGTTGGAAGAAGCCCAAAAATACATAATCACCTTTGCAAATACAGTGACATAAACATAATTCTTAAGAAAACTCAGTTATCTCCTGCACCTTAAGTCTCTTCCTCGTAAGTTTTAGCTTTTTATAGTATCTACTTAGGGACTGACACAGCTCTTGTAAGAATCTCGTTTTGCCATCTTGAGTAGTAACAATGCAGTTTAAGATGGAAACCATGAACTCAACATTACATGTATTTCAAGTAGGCAGCATAAGTAAGCACTGCCTTGGCTTGATAGTTCTTTCACCTTCTGAAAATATATAGTGGTTCAAAACTGTTTATGTAAAGCATATTCTACAGAATTAACATACACTTTAAGTGGCTTATATATGTTTTGACAACACCAAAGTGTAAGAGCAATCACAATACGCCGTACCGAGGAAAGCTGCATCTGTATGAGGTGTGTTTTGACAATGTAGTCTAGTGATAACAGCAAAACATCTACAATACACAGACTGCGCCATAAGCTCTTGTTTCACAAGCACTTTTGTTTCACTGCAGCACCAGCTTATGCAGTCCTCGTCTCTCAGCTGTGCTGGCACAACTATTTGTGCAGCTGAGCAGCGAGACCAGTCAGGGAATTGATCCAGGTTAAAAATAATATTTTTCTGATGGTAAATTCCACAATCTGCTTTGCTGCACAGCCACCTGGAACAGTTACTGTAGTGCAACTGAGGGGCAAGGCAGGAATAAGCAGCTAAGGTCAGGGTGGCTCATGCCAATGTTGACATGGAAAGAAATGCTCATGAAACTACACCCTTGGTCTTTAAATGTTTTGGTGTTCCCTGAGTAAGTACATTATCCAAACAGTGCAGAAGAGAAGAATATCACCTCACAAATGCATTAAAAAAAAAAAACAGCAGGAGGCTTACACCCGTATTTCACAGAATCACAGAATGGCCTTGGTTGAAAAGGACCTCAAAGATCATCTAGTTTCACCCCCTGCCATGGGCTAGATCAACCGCTAGATCAGGCTGCTCAGGAAGTATTTCAGGCAATACTGTACAAAAACTACAGGGAATTCTCATAGAAGGTACAGTTTTTCAAGACAGAAGTTTAAAAGATAAAACCAACAAATTATTGTTCCCTGTTTTTGCTGAAGAACAAGTGCATTCTATCATTTACTGCCTGTTCACTGGTTTGCACACAATAACCAGCACTTGATTTCTGCCCTTCACGCAAACTGGCGATGTTCTACTGCATTCTTCTCTTTAAAAAATTTTGAGCAGTGGAAAGAGAGGAAAATAAAGTGAAAGCGAGGAAAACAGCATCAATCTGCAGCACCCTTACATGTAAGAACATTTCTCTGTTATAATAAACAAGACAACTAAGAAAAAACAGCTTATCTAAATATTAAGTATCCTGTTTATGTAAGTGCTGCACATTATCTCCTTGTGAAGATTTTACCTTCAGCATCAGTAGGACAAGCCTTTCCTTCAGTGATCTTCCTAACTTCTCAGGTTTTACAGTCCAAAGGAACTCTTGGATAAACAGATCTACAAGGCCACAAAGAGGTACAAATCCTGCATTCTACTGATGCAAGTGCTTTCAGCTCTGTGGGACAAGAGTTATTGGCATGCAACCTCCTTAAGCTCACCCTTTTATGAAGAAGGCTTCCAGTCAGAAGCAACTCTGAGTTCAGAGAGCACCCATGCAAATCACAGCAAGCCCAAGTCAATGCCTATGCTTTGGCCGTGTTCAGAAGAAGCACCACTGGCACATCTTCTTCCTTTTTAAGAGAACTGAAGTTAAAGCAAATGCATGGTTTTATTTAGAACAAAAGAAGTCAAAAATGTCGGGAATGATGCAAGTCGATTAGGTAAGTTCCTATCTTATTTGCACACACATGCTCCACACTTGCTTGAGTTAAAAACTACAAACTCCAACAGACCTTTTCAATAACATGATATTTTCATATTTTCAACATAATATATTTTCAGTATATTTTCAACATAAGCATTTGAACAGCCAAGTCTGACTTTTATCACCTCTTTTCATGAATAATTACCGGGTGTTATTAAAATTTTCCTGAATCAATGACTGCTGAAATAGACTGCGTTTTTTCTTGTCACTGCTGGGCAGAGGCATTCCCTAGAAATGGATCATGATCTTGTTTGTAATAAATCAGGGAAGAGTCATGAATTTTGATTTGCCCACATACCCAACGTGCATACTACCTGCTCATTCACAAAAAAAAAACCAAAACATTGTTTAAAAACGTGTTCCCTCTTGTTTAGGTCCTACCATATAATTCTGGTTACTTAGTTGCTTGGCTTACATCTCCCTGAGTAGATGCTCTGGGTGACTGGTAAGGTTCTGCTCACAGGACAATTAAAAATATGGAAAAAACCACCACTAACAACAGAAACAATGAGACCTCCACCCCAAAAATGTTGATAGGGACAGCTTTCAGTCTTGTGGAGGGCGCTGGAGAAGTGAGTGAGATTGTGTGAAAGAAGCTGTGCTGCTAGGGAAGCAAAGAGTATCGAAATGTATTTGTTTTCGCAAAGCACTTTGTGTTTGGGATGGCATCCAGTCTTCCATCTGGGCTTCTGAAACGTAGATGGGAATGAACAGGAAGGTCTCCGCAGATATAGACCATTCCTACAATAATTACATGCACCTGCTTTTATCTGGCTTCTCAGAAGATCCTGCAACAAGTAGTTCAGTAAACAACAGCTGTCACTTGCAGAGATTCCTTTCTAAATAATTTTACAGAGTTCTTTCGGTAAATATTCTCAAATTCAGTGTTTCATATCACAGCAGCTTTGGCAGACTGATTTTTCTGAGAAAAATCCTTTAACAGGACGCTATTTATTAAAAGCCAGTAAATTAGTGAAATTTCTTTATCTGTTTATCATATACCTGTTTCTGTTTTTCTGTCCCTGCCAATTCAACCCTGTACAAGTTGCTACTGCCACCTATTGAAAGACGTCTTGAGGCCTTACTCCTCTTTTTCCTCCATGCTTAACTCTCCTTTGGTTCTCTTGCTCATGGGCTTTTCCAACCTTGGTAATTCTGTGATGCTATGATTCAGGGAGGCCACTGACTTTACTACAACAGCAGATAGTGACAGTACTGGGTTAAGGGGTAGTGGGGGAAGGCACAGATATACGCTGCAATGGTAAAGGAGGCTGAAGCAGTGTATAGCAAATTTAAATGCCTACAGGAGGGACCTAAGAAGTGCCAATACAAGAACATATGTAAGAGATGAGTACTGGCTGGAAATCCATCCCCTTCGTTAACAGGAGAGAGCCATTAGATTGGCACTCATTTCCAATTATGTGAACGAGGATGACTGAGCTCTAGCACTAACAACTACACAACATGCTGTTAGTTATAGACAAACAATCTTCAACAAATATCTTATTATACCAACACTGTTAGAAGAAACTGTGTGGTCCTACTTGAGTAGTGAGATTGGACGAGATGATCTCCAGAAGTCCCCTCCAGCCTAAACAATCTTGTGATTCATCATTCCATTAGTTTTCCTAAAATCTGAACTAAGTCCCCCAAAATAGAACCTAAGATGAAGAGACTAAGATCAAGTTGATCAATTAACCTGAACTTAAAGGTATATGGTAATTTACAAAAAGTAGTTTCAAGCATGGGACCAAAATTGCAATGGTGACACCTTTGCTCATGTTATAGGTGTGAAGAACGATACACACCGATCATTGTCAATAGCTCAGACTGTTATTTTGCCATTCAGCCATGAATACCCTTCAGAATACTACATTCTCAGCTAGATGGTTTTACTTTACAAGTGTCATTTTACAAAAGAGACAGTTAATCCAATGTCATCGCCAGCAAGAAGCTGACCTGAAGTGTTCACAGTTTCGGTTTTAAAATTATTAAAACTGTTAAAATATTAAACTGTTACAAAAAAACCATCACAAACAATTGCTGTAAAAACCTAAAAATAAGCTCAGCTTTTCTGAAAAGCTTCAGGTAAGAAAGAGTGAAAAAATTCTCATCAGATTTATTCCTTTTTCTCCCGCTGTTTCATTCACAACAGGTAGCAGCTACGCTCTTTAATGCAGCAGGCAAACCACTGTAGTTTAAGCTTTGGGAAATTCTGAAGTATGAAGCAAATATGTCAGGCTCCAAACAGCCTCTGACTGACAACATAAAAGACAGTAAAATCACTCAAAGCTTAGGATGCTGAGCAGCTGTAAACCCAGCAGACTTTCACTTTCACATTCAGCAATAACATTACTCGACCTGACAATTGTATTTGACTGAAAGGCTCGGAAGGGAATTAACCTCTTTAAGAAAGAAAAGCATTCAACATCTTTCTGTTTTTAGATAAAAGACTGATCTAGAAAACAACCTTTTCATAAACATAAATAAACAAACCAACAAACAACCACCACTCTTCAGATCTGTAGCCTTGATTTATTTCAGCAGACTTTATTCTTTAGCCTTGAAGGACATAATCTGCTGTAAGAACATTCAAATTCTGAGGTGATGATCTGACTTCAAGCGCTGAGTCCAAGAATACCAAGTATTGTGAAAATTATTTAAAAAAAAAAAAAAAACCAACACTGGAGTTGGTAGTATATCTTCTTTGCTACTGGTTCCTCTCACTTCTTCACACACATCCTACCAGTAATCAAAAAAAACAAACAAACAAAAAAAAACCCACTCAGATTTCACAGAATAAATATATTCAAAAACCAAAACTTCAATTATTCTATAGCCCTTCTTTCCCCACTCAAGTCGTCTGCTAAACAGCAACCACAAACAGAAACTTCACTTTCAAATCACAGCAGAATTTCCACTTGCTGCAATCAGCAAAACACCAGCAGCAACAGATGTTCTCTGAAACAAAGCTGTCACTACAGGCTAGATGAAAAAGGTTAAATAACATACATAGAGTGACTAAAGTACATATTTTCTTGTATGATATGTAAGTCCTCAAGCAGTCAATAGTGAGAGCACTGCAACCTAGAAGTTTCCATAGCATGTAAGGGTTACGATGCTGTCAGTACAGGAAAGGTGAAAAGTACTATTTACACATAAAAGGTCCCCCACACCAAAAGTCCAGCATGCCCACATGTCTCACTGACCCAGTTCTTGGAAATTCCATCTGCTCTTGAAAGATAATCATACTGGCTCCTCTGCTAACATCACTGTCTACATCAGAACATATGATACTTGCATGGCTTTAAGATTCAAAGCTCACTCTCTCCTCCTTTAGCAGTCTATAACATCTTAGATTTCATTCTCTTGGCCCAGGGAAGAGGTAAGTGGGCTGCAAGGCAAAAACATCGTCAAAAAAAAGTAAACATGGTTATAACTGAGACACCTCCAAGCCTCAGAAGCGATCATCAGAGACGAATTACCCTCAGTTATAAAACCTATGTTGCTACTTGCCATGTACTTAAATAAAAAAGGCAAACGTCTGTTCTACATATATGATGTTAAAAGTACAAACATGTTTGGAACCAGCAAATAATTTTGTTACATTTGTTTAACTGTAAAGCAAATAACTGAAAAATCAGTCATAATCCCTTAACAGATCACAGATACTTAAAAATATCACCATCCCTAACTGCCAGAAAGTGAAGAAGTAAAAAGAAAATAAAATTATCCCTTACAAATACCTGTAATCCTCAGGCTTCTTTGAAAAATAAAATGAAAAGCTGATGGCAATTAAAGCGTTCGATTACAGACAATTCCACTTCTTCACTCCAGAAGAGAAACACTGTCAGCTTGTTGAAGTGCTTCACAGATCTACTAAAATACACCGTTCAAAATAATTACATGCTACGGACTAAAGCTGTATCAAACAGAAGAGTCTAAGTCAGAAAAAAATTCTTTTTGAAAGGTAAGGGTTTTTTGACTTTTGAGAGAAAGAGAAAATGCTTGTAAAACTTCAAGATCTACTAGCTAAAGCAACCAGTCACGGGTTTCTCTTGATACAGTGGAGTAAAAGCAGAGTTGTACTGAGAACAAACATTCTTGGTTATTTTAAGGATTCGGGGGAAATTCTCATGCAAGTGGCTTATTCAAAAACATATTCTGAGAACAGCAAAGATCTAATGTAATGATAATTGTACATGATTAAGAGGCAAGTCCAATGGTCTGAAAACAGAACACATCTTCAGTTTTGCGCACTGTTCCTTTACTTTACCCATACTTTCCTGAGAAAACAGCTACAGTTACTAAAGGAAAATGCTCGATTACCTTGCTAGGCTTGGAAGTCTGACTTAGCAGGACTACTGACACCTTGTCCTGTAGCCTCCAGAGTGGTGCAGTCTCTCACTGTTAACCCTTTCCATAATAATTTGATCGGCTGAGAGGCAGAAAAAGGCTAAAGAGCAAGGAAAAAAAAACCACCCACTGCTTGGAAGTACATTTTCAAAACACCATCACCTTTCACAACAGTATCATCTATTACTGCTGAACAGTAAGAAGAGTAAAATGTATGAGCACTGCAAGACACTCCGGTAGAGAAGAGAGTGTGCTAGGCCCTATTTCCCACAGAAATAGATGCAAGCATGAAGAAAAGGTCTGAAGTAACTGGACCAGTGGGCATGGAACCAGGCAACTAAGCAGCAAAGTCTCCAACTTCACTTCCCTCAGCAACCCAAGCAACACAACTTCTGATCTCTCATCACTGGCTCTGAAGACACACCTTGAGAACTGCCCCAACTTCCTTCAAGAACTTTAAGGTTTAATTTCAAGGCGACCCTCATTACGGTTCTCTCCTGGTCAAGGACTACAAAGCATTACATAACACATGTACTTTTTATCCTGGGTAGCTGCAGCTGGTTGAGGATTTTCTGTCCCCTTTTCTTTTCCTTCTTTCACCCTTCACAAAACTCAAATAATTTATGCAGTGGAGGAGAGACGTGTCACTTATAAAGCCAGTATTTGGGTAAAAAACGACTAAAAGCCAGACTCTGGCAAATTACTTTCTGCATCTTAGACAGGGACTCAGCCTGCTTACTAATCTTCAATCTACTGGTGATGTTTCAGTGGTAGCATGGCTAGATCCTTCAGGCACTTCTTAGAACACAAATTCAATACTGCCACTGTCTTTCCTCCCGTTCCCAGGCAAGCATATCCCCCTCTCCCTTCTGTGATCTGAGCCAAGGCTGGCACGCATCTGATCCTGCTGTGAGCCAGCTCAGGGAGCAAAACCAGAAAGAAAGAAAGAAAACAGAGGGTTAATTTTCTGCTAGATTAGCTTTGAGTCAGACAAATGCCAGTGCCAACACAAGGAAAGGGGCTGAGCCAACAGAGATTTATAAATCACACTCTTAGGTTTTCCTGAGAATAATCTTGGAAGAGGGAGAAAAAACCCTCTTTTAGCAATATAGTGTTGCAGAAGAGTCTTCTCTGATTTTGTTGCTTTATCGCAAGAATAAGCACTGAGGAAGCAAAACATCTAATCCAACCGCACAAGATAAGTTTGGCTGTGTTTTAACAACAGTGTTAAAAGACAGCACAGAAAGTGAGAGCGGGTAGAGAAGTTTCAGCAAGGTTGGTATGACACCCTCAAGAGGAAAGCTGCAAGTGCTAAGGAAAAAACTCTTCAGCTATTAAACCCAATGCTGTAAAGAAGAATGCAGACACAGAAGTCCACTTTTCCGTCTCTCTTCCTCTCTAGGGGCGGAAGCAGGGCCCTCGGATAGGAAGGGTGCTCATACTAGGAAGCAGCCTATAGCAAGGTTGAAGCAGTTTTTGCTTAGCAGAGCTCAGATTGAGCCTAACTGCTGTTACCTTCACCTGGAAAACTGCACTGGCAGAAGGTCCTAGGGTAAGAGAAGATTTCTTTCACAGAACAGCTGCCAGGGAAAGCAGAAAAGGAAGGAGGCTGGTCATGAAGCCTAGGAACTGTTTTCATTTTCTTTTCTGTTAGTTCCCAAAGTAACATACACTCAGAGAAAATCAAGGCCTCTTATGCACCATTTGGAAGGAACCTTCTTGTTTCCACTTACTTTTTGTTAACAGAGTATATTTTCAAAAGTAATAAGAAAATTCACATCTACCTGAGGGAAACCATCATCAACAAAAAACAGTAACAAAAAAAAAAAAAACAAAAAAAAAAAAAAACCCCACAACCTTACATGAAGATAAGGTAACAGACACTAGCAAGGAAGAGTCAAATAGAAATACTCGTATCTGTGTCCACAAAATGTCTTATTTTTCCTGCTATATTCCTTCAAGGAGGCAAAAGATACATACATCTCTAAACAGCTGTACCTCTAGCTCACAATTATTTTTCCATACTTACCTTCTGAAGAAGAAAAAACACAGATTTCCTTCCCAGGAATCTTTATTTATTTATTTATTTTCCCCTCCAGAGCTTCCCACTACAAATTTTCTTCAAAGACAAGGAAGATGCTACTTTTTCCTCTAAGTCTTCATTAAGGAAAGAAAGATGTGATTACTGTACTTACTGTCACGTAAAGAATACAAATTTTTTTTTTTTTTCTGCACCTCATTCCACATAGGATTTGGGAAGAAGAGATTATCATGGGATGGGGACAGTTGGGAAGAACAGAAATGCCCATACTCAAGGCCTCTCATAGGCACTGCTTCCTGCTGATACAACCTTTAAAAAAAAAGGCCACTGATCCTTTTACAGATTAAACTATCTGCCACCTTCGTTCATATTTAACAGTATCCCCTTATAAAGATCTTTACGCCAAATACAAACTAACAAGACAGCAAGATACTCAAAAGGAAAAAAATTAAAAATATCCTGCTCTTAAAAAGGCAGACGAGGAAAGTAAGAGTTAGGAGTTAAGAAAGAATAGAAAAGATGCCTCAGTGAAGGGTGAGAAAAAAGCTTCTACCCTTTTAAGGTCCTCTACTTTTTGTCAGGCCGCCTGGGAGGAAAACAGACTCCTGCAATAGCGACAAGATTTACATAAGTCTAAAAAATATACTCCCTTAATCTCAAAAAAAACCCAAAACATTCCCCCCCCGCCTCAAAAAAAAAAAAAAAAATCAAGTCTGATTGCAGCTGAGATTCTGCCCATGGTTCATTACTGTTCCAAGCTCCTTCTGGCAAACTGTGCGCAGAAAAATAAGTAGAAGTTATTACTTAAAAAGTAACAAACCAAGATTACACTATAATCAAGCCACAAAAGTAGAGAAGAGCTGCTTTCTGAAACTGAAAAATAGCTAACAGTTCAACTGATCATTAAAATGGTAAACATTACCTTGTTAACCCTAAAAATGAATTTCTCACTTCCTTTATTAATCACTTATCTGAGATTGGGCACTTATCTGTGCTCTCTAAATATTACATCACCATCTAGTCCCTGACAAAGAAATTAGCTCTCTTTGCAACTGTGCTTTAACACTGAAAATATCAAAGTTAAGAAGAACTGGTATTTTGCTAAGCCCCAGTGTTTATGCTTACTCTTCTAAGTACAAACACAAACAGGTATCAGGAATTTTCAGGAAATGAAACAGAAATCCTATTTTATAAAAACATACGAAACAAGCGAATATGGAGGGAAAAAAGTAAGACTGTCAGTCTGGATAGCTCTTCACAACTTCGACATAATAATACATTTCTTGCACTTGCAGTGAAGATCAGAGGCCTATTAACAAAAGCAGACTGACTTTAGAAAGATGAGATGAAAAACACGAAGAATAAGAGGTAAAGGATTTCTAACCACTACACTTAGGTCTGTATTTGAGAAGAAAGGGTTGTTCACCCATTCCCAATTTTCTGTTTGTCCTGCAAAAATACTAAGCCGTTGTTTGCAGGCTGGGGTAATTTAAAAACACTTCTGGACTTTTTTAAAAGGAGTTGGCAAGAATAAAGGTACGAAGGAAACCTACACACTTTAATTTTGTGACTAAAGTTCTTTTTCCCCATAGATGAATCAAAAAAAAAAAAAAAACCATTATTCCTTCTGATTACATGCAGTTCCATTCTCACAAAAGATTCAGAAATGAAGGAGTGACAACAAACTGCTAAGTTCAGAAGCTGCACTGCTGCTAGTCTGATCCTGTATTTGAAATCTTAACTAGTCAATGCCAGCTACAGCAGAAAACAAAACTGGAGAAGACAGAGATGCTGAACAGCAATGATAAAATGAGCAATGAGAAAGTGCTTTTGGAGTCAGTGAATTCTGACAGCCAGAGGAGCTGCTGTAGGCATCCTGCAATGTTCACTGACAGGCCAGTGCAAGGCGATGACTTGCCCTTATCGCAGAGGCAGAAGCTTGAAGGCACAAGAGAAATGCTGAAATACTACTCTGTTCTGGAACTTCCCCCTTAAAACTACAAGTTAGAAAAAAAATAATAATTGACAAAATCTCATACTAATATAATGTTGTTTGTGGGCTGTTATTTTTTTTCTTTTTAGCTAAAGTATTTATTTCATATTAACAATATTTTCAGTATCAACTATACATTGAGTCAAGTTACAGGTCTCGAGATCTCATCTGCGTTGGCGAGAAGCTCCCTGCTCATTGATCGAGAGTGGAAAAAACATTCCGCAGAGCTGCCATTGGCTCTATGCTGCAGAAACACAAGCTACAGTTTGGCCTGGTCTTCTGGCCAGTTTCAACAGGAAGGAAGCCTGAAGCTCCATCAACTCTGCTAACAACATTAGGTGGTACTTTGACTTTAGGATACTCTCAGACACTGGGAATTTACTTGAAACTAAACCCACAACAAAAGATGTAATCAAAAATAAAATAATAAAAACAACACTACGATGTTTAAAGGCCTTAGAAAAACCTGTCCACTCTTACTGGGAAAGAGGAGACTGCCAGGACTCTTCAAGGCACCATCGCTTAAAGCACACTAGTTAAAATACTCCTGTTTGAAGCGCTTGAGATTCCTCAATTATCTACCTGTAACAAGAAAAATCAGTGTTAACATCTTTCACTCAAACAGGCCACTGGTGAAGACCTCATTGCCGGAATCCATGTGTGTGCCCTGCTGGTGAAGTGAGCTCAAGGAGTTCCTGTCCCACTTCAAGGAATAGCCTTCAATCTGCATTATTCCAGAGATTCAGTTGGTAACCCTGTACGTGGCCGCATGGCCATAGGTTGGCAGAAGTGGCTTCTTGAACTGGTCTTGCCACTTGGTTATTGTAACACCACTCTCAGCCTCTCATGAAATTCTAGACCTTTCTCCATCAGCAACACAGGTTTTAAGAACTCTTCACGCCTTCTTTTTCCTTACCTTGGCTGTGCAGAAAAAGTTACCCGTGCTATTATTCTGCAAACCACATCAGTGAACGAAAGGGGAAAGGATGGCAACTTCGCATGCTGAAACACCACATTCAGCACGAAGTTACAAGAGACTGCTGAACTGATCGAGCAGCTCGTCAACGAGATCTTCTAGGAAAGGGCACAGCAATCCACTTTTCTCTGGTTAGCTTTCTAACTTCCAGTCACAGACTGACCAGGTTCACAAACAGTCAAAACATACCAAAGGCAAACCGCTTGTGTTGGTAAAAGAAATTTTCATCTTTACGTCACAGAAAGCTCTCAGACTGACTCACATGTTCAGAAACATCTGCACTGTCATTTTTTTCTCTGAAGCTGCTATCTCAAGGCTACCTTGTTTTGTGTATTCCAGGAGTGTTTAATCTACACGGATTTACTGACAAGAGATTAAGCACTGTTTTGGTGGCAGTGAAGGCATATTTTGCACCAAAAAAAACTTCCACCCTTCCCGAAAGACCATCACTTTGCACACCCGACTGCATTTACATTGGCAAACTCTGCAGACATAATGCTACGTTACGGAGGGACTTCATGCATTAAAAACAATCCAAGAGTGTTAGTACTGTTCACAGCCTTGATGAGACCTATCGTCCCAAAGCAAAGATAACAGATTACCGTATTGATATTTTTTTCACCTAAAGTGCATATACGAAAGCAGTAACGGAAGAACTGATGTTGTCCTTTCAGTGTGGAAACCACAGGGGTTTTCTGCCCTATGCAGAGGAAAAAGGAACAAATAACGGGTATTTTCTCTGAACCTTGCTTCTCAACACACTACCTGCTAGAAACACGAGGCTGGAGAAAACAGAAACTTCCCCAATCTGAATAGCCGTTGCTCTCCTGCTGCTTACAATTTATTTTTCTTCTCCTTTACCTGACAGTACGGAAGAGGAACCCCCAAAGTACTGTACTTTTTAGGGATGGGAAAGAAACACCAAAATGCACTCCACGTAGTGGAGCTGAAATTAATGCTTAAAGAACTCCTTTCATACATACATGAAGTCCTAACTCAAATACAAAAATATTTTTTTACTTATATTCAACTCATTGTAGCCAGAGCGAAGCTGTGAGTGTAGCAGCACAAACGTGAGCCACTGCCACAGTCTCCGACAGGACTCCCAGCTTTGATAGGCCTACCTCTCCTCTCAGCAGCTACCAATGAACGCAGGCTGGAGAGGTTCTACTTAAGTAACTTCATAACTTTTGCATGAATCACTGAGACAGATTTTAAAAGTCATGTGTCAAAATGGCTAAATGAATTACCACTATTAAAGATAATACCGCAGCAAGCAGACAATTTCATTTTTTTCACCCTTTAAGACACGCACTGTTTGAACTCACTGAAGAGCAAGCAACAGCGTAACAAATGAAAGCTAACACAAATACATTGCTAAATGCCTTTGTCTAATTCAATGTATGTGTGTTGGTAAACCTATTTAATTTATGGGACTGCAAACTCTTCTGAGGCCGACTTAACAAATGTTTATGCAGTGCCCTGTACAATAGAGCCTAATCCAAGTCAAGCTGTCTAGCCAGCACCAAAGCATAAATAAGATATACAGTAATCTGGTACTGGCAACTACTTCGGCAAAACAGTTTAAACTACACAGTCCAAGGCAAACATAATAAAACAAACCCAACGATAAAAAAAAAAAAAACCCAAACCCTTACTCTTTTACCAAAAATCAGACAAATATACTTTTTTGAGGGAGGATAAGACACCGACATTTTTAACTCAAGTAGCTCCCCCGAAAGACAACCCGTACTTATTGAACTAAAATGCCTCTTCAGCACATTTTTGCTGAGCCCATGGAGATTCTCACTGTTGTTCACAACTGCTTAAACCTGTTAGATTAAAGGCGACTCTCCAAAAAAGAATAAAAACAAAAAAGTAACCTACTATTCCCTTTCAAAAAAGGCTTTGTGCAACAAAGGGAAAGTAGCAATTTGAAGCAGATGAATGAATTGAAAGAAATCCAAGCACAGAACTCATGACACTTTATTTTTCTCTCTGGAAAGCCTGACCAGAGCAGGGGCAAACTTAGCAACAGATCCTCTGAAGAAGAAACAAAACCAAAAAGAAATGACAAGTGCTGAACTGTTTTCTTAGGAAGGAAGGTGAATTCCCAAGGAGAATGACTGGAACAGGTGAAAAGAAATGGCAAAGAGAAGCCTAACCAAGAGGGCACAAACATTTGAATTGTGAAGCAGACATCATGTATTTGCTAAGCCAAAGGGAGAGTGAAGAAAGGATACAAACGAACAGACAGATCGGTCCTTTCTAGACCACATACAAATACGACAGGATCAGAGCAGAATGGTGCTTAGAGGAGGTAAATTCTGTGTGCTACAAAATCTGCATGGACAGATTTTTAAAAGTCGAGAAAAAAAATAAAGTTATGAATGCAGTGAAAAGCAAAGTACTATAAAAAGAGATACTCAGCACGTAAAGGGTAGAGGAAGTAGAGACTTCAGGGTTCAAAGACAACATGAATTGTTAAAAGATGCAATTAGATGCTGCATTATATAACTCAGGTTCTTTGAAGTGTGTGAGGCTTTTTCCTATGAAGGTGAAACTATTTATAATTTTTTCCATTTGGGGAAATCACACTTAGGACAAACACGGGAAAAGTCTTTCCTGTATTTCTAACCTTCAGTATAAAGTATTAAGCCAACTTTTTTTTCCTAAATAGCTTCAAGAAAATAGATGATTTATCTCGATGTGCCTGTTACTCATAGCTTCTGAGGCATCTGACTGAAATAGGTACTAACGTCTGGAGAGGGGGCTTGGTGCTGAAACCATGAACTACTGAAAAAGTGAAACATATTGATCAACAAACAACAGCGAGCTTTCTTTGTTTTTTTAAAAAACAAAAGAAAAAAACAAAGAAACTAATTTTTCTTTTCTTAAAAAAAAAAAACAAAAACAAAACCATTCTGAAGCCCTAAGAATTTTTCTAATAACCACTCCTTACCAATGTATTTAACTCTTGGTCTTTGCAAAAGTCACCTATGAGAAAGGCAAACAGAATTGAAACGTTTACTGTTATAGAGTGTATGCCTGCCAGTGAGTTCTCATCTGTTTCTTCTAGCACTGCCTACAAAATACAAGAAAAAGACTTAGTTCATAATGCAATGAACTTTGTAAAATATAGTGTCTTAGAAGTATAATAAAAATTACATTACTTTAGGGTCATTACAATGATTTGATACTGCTTCACAGATTCACCTATTACACTTTTTAAACACACCACAGGATGCAAGAGTCCACGTAGGCACGATTAATCAAATTATTATCATCCCACATTTAAGTCATTCCCACTATAAAATGAGACGTAACAGTGAAACAATGCATTTGCTATAAAGCGTGCTGAGAATAACATGTATTCCTTGTGCAGCTTACGCAACTACTCCCTCACTGGCACACATTCTTGCCCCATGCTGCTACACGCAGCGCGCCAGGATAGGTCTAAGTACAGTCAAACACTGAGCCAGACCCATACAAACAGTCAGGCACAGAAGAGATTTCAAGAGTAGAAGTAATATCACCACCACACACCTAACAGCCACCTCACTCTCAGAGCTGTTGGTCTTTTTTATCACTCCAGTTGAGAGTGTGCCACTGCTGCGACACAAGCTCAGCAGCCCAGCTGCCTGCCTAGCTACCTCACCTACCACTTCCACTCTCCTTCAGCTTTCATCTTCTTACGATACCTAACATGACATGATTTTTGCTCAGTAAAGCAAAACTGGCAGATGCTGCTATCCCTCTTGTTCCAGGAACTGTCCCATAGTCGGCAGATGACAGCCCTGTCTCCCCCAGATCTGCAGGGAGCCGTGCCCCCACGCTCCAACTAATCACATTCCACCTCTATTCCAGATGCCTATTATCTTAGCCCCTCTCTTCCAAGCACTAGCCACAGCATACTTAACCTCTCACGTTCTCTAACTGCTGACTGCAAAAAGGAGCACTGCACATCATACCTGGTTTTTAACCCCAAGACAGCTGTTCGTTGGCCAACTGGCAGGTTAAACACAGGTAAGTGCTAAATCTATGCAAAACTTTCCCCTGAAGAGATCTTCTACTCAATGAAGCCATCAACGAGAACATTCCTGTTAAATATTATTAAAATGTAAAATGCCCAAGACCATGCCCCACGTCTAGTTTGCTGAAATTAGCTGATGAGCTTAAAATTTATTGAGGCACAGGATTAAAGGAAACATCACTGCTCGAGATTTGTGTCTTGAGAGGAATAAATTAAAGATGGGTATTAATACACTACACAAATCTGTATTAAAAAAGATGTCAACGACTTGTCTGAAGCAATACGTTTATTGTTTTGTCTGAAACACTTTTCTATTCAATTTTTATACAGCCCTCAGCATCACTATACTGACTCTTTTTTTTTGGTTGTTGTTGTTTTTGCTTCTAATGTAGTCCATGCATCAAAGACAGCATGAAAAGGTGTGAAAAATGAAGAGGTTTGGAGTAAGCACACAGAAGCACCTGCACAAAACTCAAGTCCAAGCTCTCCAACAGCAACTCTTCGTTGAGAAGTTCCACGGAAAGAAGATGCATCTCAACATCATATCCATGTGAGCTCAGTTGATGCTGAGTTCTCAAGCTGCAATAATTTTTACTGCTACACACAACTAAGCAAGCCTCAGTTGTTTTCACACGTTCTAGTTGTCCTTTTAATAGGAATTTGCATCATTTGACCATTTCAATGACATTTTAAAGGAGGTGTAAAAGTCTCAAGGATTAAAAAAGGCCTTTGCAGGTTTTGTGAAAACTGGCAGCTCTGCAGAGAAAAGAAACTCATATTAGCATCTTTGATGAGGGGATAAAACACATGGAAACGTGTCTTCTCACTGGCAGCCCCAGCAGCCCAAGCTGTCCCGGTACACATAACACCAGACTGCATTAAATCTGAAACAAGCTTTAGATAAACACTCGAAGGCAAACTTAAGAACATCATAAAAGTACTGAGCATGTATAGCAGCTTTGTTCTTTTTCTTGTTTGTAAACTCTAGCAAAGCTAACAATATAATGACTAACGTGTACACACTTCTTTCTTTAACGTTTGAAGAACTGCTCCATGCAACCTATAACAGAAACGTACCTCGTTTTTCTGTTGTTGCTGTTTTTAAACTACCGTGCATTAAGTCATCATCTTTCTGAACACTAGAAGGAATACAAGTTTAAAATCCACTCGGAAACACTGATGTTTAAATAAAGGAAAAACCAACAGCCGCTCATAGCGCAACCAGAATCTGAATGAGTTTTAATCCACTCATCATTAAGCACAGTAAAATCTGATCTTGGTTTCTGTTCAGAATAGGAAAGAGCTATTTTCCATAACGGCATAGCATTTGACTGTCCACAGCATCTCACTAGAAACACAGTAAGTATTTCTTCATGCTAGAATTCTACCAGTTATTAATTTAAACAGAACTACTTAGCACATTACACTAAGCAATGCTCAACTTCTTGCCACCAGAAGATACCCAAAACATTCTAAGAATATTAACTGCTTAACTCACCTTAACTGCACCTCTTTACAGATCCTCTGAAGGATTCTATGACACACGCATTCCAAGAACATCCAGATACCATGTGCATACAACACAGAACCCTCAACTCTACTCACATCCAGCTATTTCACTTGGTTTCACCAGAATCCGATTACTAATTGAGGAACACCAAAATCCAAAGGCAGCACCACACAAAGCTAGAAGGAACTCCATACATCTGTTTCAAACACTTTGAGCTTGCTCATTCTACCACAATTACAAAAAAAAGGTCTACAAAAACTGTGTTATTAGCATTAACCTTATCACAGTGATTCTTCTGGTAAACGTAATTAAGAGAGGGAGAAACAGAAGCAACCATTGTAACGAAACCTCCAACTGCAATTATGAGCCTAATCAAAAATTTTATCCAACTACGAATCTGACAGCTTTCCCTCTCTCAGATGAATTTAAGTTTGGGGAATCCCATCAGGGTTAGTTTGCTAATCCGCATTCAAGACGTTTCAGAGCAGCCACCATTGTTTCTCCTGTTTGAAATACAAAGTAAACACTTTTCCAGTTGAGATGATCTACTATGCAACTGAAGAGAAAAAAAAAAAAATGCAAAACCCGTATCACCGTATACCTTAGCGGAAAAAAGTTAACTTTTGGTTCAATCATTTAAATATTTGAGTTTTGAGTATAGCTTTAAAAAAAATCCAGTTCTGAATCACTGGAATTTTTGTTCTATTTCCTGTAAAAGCACCAACAGCAACATCATTCAGCATTCCACTTGCAACAGTTCAGAAAAGATCAGCCTGATCCCTCGGTCCTAAATTTACAGTCATTTTATAAACTCGAGGTCACATCTGACCAACTTATTTCTTCCAGTGCTTCCAACCAGAAATCACAGTAAGAGGAACGTGCCATAAGATGAAGAACAATCCAGTTTTATGTTACAAAGTACTTAGTCTCACAAAGAAAGTTTGCCAAAAGCTCTTAAAGCTCCCTAGCAAAAAAAAAAAAAAAAAGAAAAAAAAAGTATATAAGTTTGCAGAAAATAATCTCTTCAACAGATGACAGGTTTGATTCTACAAGGCTTGAAAAGCATACTAGTCATTCACGAAACCCTTATGAAACAACACGGCTCCTCAGTCTTCAAAGCAGTGCCACATTCAGAAAAACTGCTTTCCTCCATCCTGTCACTGGATGAGAAATTTCCACCAGGACACTACCATAGGAAGCATGCCCATTTTCAAAAGTCTATTCATATCAACATATTTAGAGGAAGAGAGAAGAACCCATTAACTCCTCTTGGAATGGAAAATGCTTTACATTTCACAAAGCCTCTGAGAGTCGACAAAGGCAAGGGTAGTATCAGTAAGATGGCACCGCCCACACACGTAATAATGGGGAAGATATTGAGCATCTCTCAGTCACAACATTGGGATGACCCAAACTTCAAGTACCTCCTCCAACAGCTTTTCTCCCCCTCCTCTTTTGCAGGCCCTCCCACGAAGCAGCATTGGAAGCAATGACCCAGGTCTTCTCAGCTTATGAAAGAAACTGAAAGACAGCTCAGCTACAGCACAGGTCAAAGTACTATCTACCTTGAGCCTCCATAAGCTTAATACGTGAGTAACTTCAATCGCTGTACTGACTAAAGTCTCATTTAAATTGCAGAGCAGAACTTACCAAAGCTGATGACACGTATGTCTCCTAGTCTGTCAATGAAAATTCCCTCTTACCAAGATCAGAATTTTGAGTTTTGACCATACCCAGTTACGACCGTATAGATAAAAAAAACAAATAATTGAAATGCCGATACAAAACGCGAAGCCTGGTTATCCAGTAAATCACTGGGTAAACTCAGAGTGATTCCCAATTTCAGCAAATTGTGGCTGTGCTATTGACAGAGCAGCTAGCCCTCCCCGCTGGATGCACGCGCATCACAACTCCAGCTCTACGGTTATGATGGAAAACAAGCTCACAAGTCCCAAAGAATGATGTTAGGATTTTTCTTTCGCATATCTGTATAATGAAAACGATGCGCAACACCACTTTCAGCTGTTTACAGACAAGCCTCGGCAACGGCTTTTTTTCAACCCGAATCAAATACCCTACAACTAAGGACCACAAACCACACCTTGAAATCCACTCCTCGGAAGGGAGCGATTCCGGGGATGGTAGGTACCGTACTCGCTGTCACTAGTTGGGAAACACCTCCGGGCCTCGGGCACAGGGCAGGGTCCAGCACAAAGAACACGAGGCTCAGCCCCGAGGGCCGCCCAGCAGCTCACGGGACGGGGCGCTCAGACCACCGACGCAGCCTCTCAATGAATGAGACCAAGCGCTACGCACCTCCCCGCCGCCCTCATAACCCTCGTGGGGGTGGACAAAACCAGAGAAAAACCCAACCGGGCTCAACTCCCGTCTTGCAAATCCCTCTTACCAAAAATAAAAATAAATAAATAAATAAATAAAAATTCCTACGGAACAATTAAACCCAGTCGGATAATGGAAACCGGAGGTGGGCTATATATGGCCTGGGAGCCCGCAGACCCCGCACCTCGGCCCGTGGCTCAGCCCCAAATGGCGGAGCCTCGCCCCGCAGCCGCGCACCTGTCACCTGCCGGCCCGCCACGCACGCGGGGCTCCCGCACACGCGGGCGCGACACGCGGAGCCGATCCCTCCCCGCTCGCCACGGAAAAGGATTTCCACCTCCCGCCGCCGCCGCCGCCCCGCAGCTCCCTCCCTCCTTCGTGATCCCGGGTTCCCCCCCCCGCCCGCCGGGATGCGGGGTGCCGGCCGCCCCCTCCCCGCACCAAGGCCCGCCCCGGCCTCGCCGCGGGGCCGCAGAGCCTCGGGCCTGCGGGCCGGGCCGCTCCGCGCCGCTCCCCGCAGCCCCCGGGGAGGGGAGAGGCCCCTCGGCGGAGCCGGCCCCGGGGAGCCGCCGCCGCCGCCGCCAGGCCCGCCTCGGCGGGGTCTGCCTTACCCTGCTGCCGCCTCTCCGCCTCCTCCTCCTCCGCCTCCTCCTCCTCCGCCGCCGCCGCCGCCGCCGCCGCCTCCCCCACCACGGCAGCCGCCGCCGCCACTACCGCCGCCGCCACCAGCGCCGCCGCCTCCCGGCAGCGGGGACCCCGCCGACCCGAGCCGCTCCGCCGCCGCTCCGCAGCCTCCCGCCGCCGCCGTTCCGCTGCGGGGGGGAGGGAGGAGGAGGAGGAGGAGGAGGAGGAGGTGGCCGAGGAGAAGGAGGAGGGGGAAGGGAGGGGGGGGGGTCCGCGCCGTCGCCGCAGGCGGGAGAAGCGGGGAGGCCGGGGGTGGCTGAGTGTCTGCGGCGCCGCTCCCGTCCTCCGCTGGAACCGCTGCGGCTCCGCGTCGCTCCCGGCCCCCCCCTCCCCCCCGCTCGCTGCGCTCCAAATCAAAATAGTGTCACAATATGGCGGCGGCGGCGACGGGCCAGCATCGCGAGACCGAGCCCCGAGCGCTAACGGGACGCGGCGCGCGCGCGCGCGCGAGAGAGGGGCCGGGCCTACACCGCCCCGCCCCCAACCGGCCGCTCAGGGCGGGCCGAGCCGGGCGGGGCCGGCGCTGCGCGGAGGCTCCGGCTCCGCCCCCGGCACGCGCGGGGAAGGGGAGCCCGGCGGGAAACGAGACGCTGCCTGAGGGAGCCAGGGCAGCGTCGGAGGGGAAAAAAGGAACTGGGAAAAGCTGGGTTTGAAATAAGCCCCCCAGTGTGCCGAGCAGTTGTTCTGAGAGCGGGAGAGAGACAGGCGATTCTGTTGAAACGGAAAGACGGCTTTTAGATGAGTTTGTAATATCATCGCGCTTCTCGATTTTTCTTGTTTATTTCTTTATTTTTGCGGGGGGGGGGGGGGGGGGGGGGTGATAAGTTACGCCAACAGCTCTTCCCCACTCTCCCTCCGATTCCTTTCTTCCCGCGTCTCTCATTTTCTAATCCTTGCCGCTGTTGGCAGGTGTCGACCCATAGCGTTTAGCAATGCACCGTAATCCTCACCTGCAAAGTCAGAAATGCTTTAAAATGAATCTTCATAATTAGTAGCGAGGTACAACTGTCCCTCTGCAGGCTAGGACGCCTGGTGTGGAAAGGGACTTTCAGATTTCTGTGCAGAAATCAGTACAGTTTTGCTGTACCAGTGATTCCCGTTGCTTTCCAGCATAGGACGGGAGCTGTGAAACTGCTAGGCTGCCTCTCTCATCTGCCATTCTAAACCCTTAAAAGCTGCAGTAGCCTTTGTAGCACTGTGATGAGAAAGGGCTCTGGTTTCTTCACAGGACATCAGTTGAGGGATTCGCCAGAAAAATATGCAGGAACTAACTTATTTCTGACATGATTTGGGCCAAATGTCCAGTTCCAAGAAATGAAACTGACTTTGACGTTACAACAATGAATGTTTTCCAAATGAAAGCACTAACGTAAAAAACACCCCTCTCAACTCTTAGTTACAATTGCCAAACAGAGAATCCCAGGATTAGCAATAGCAGAGACTATTTGTCTTTGACGTAGCAGACAGGGACAAGGAAAACACAGTGACAACGTGTCCAGTAGTGAGATGTTATGTTAGGAAGGAACAAAACAAGAAAGGGAAAAGGAGGACAGTTGTCTTCCCCATCTAAAACATAGAAATACAGCTGCATATATACATTTCAGAAAAAATTACTCATTTTCATGAGCTGCAACAGGAAAGTCTGCAGTTGTGTACGTCAGCAGTAGGGCACGTGAAATACTTGCATTCAGAGGTTATTACCCATCCTGTCTTGAGCTGAGGTTATACGGGGCTGAGGGTCTGTTGGAATATGTTAATTGTAGACAAAATAATATCTCCCCCAAACCAGCCAAAACTGAATGTGGTCTCTTGCAATAAGGAGCAGTGGGGTATCTAGAGAAAAGACGCAATGGAAATACCTGATCCCAAAAAGCTGTACCTGGGTTGGTCCACTGTAATTGCGCAGCTACATTAATCACATCTTCTGCAACTTGTGCTGTAGGCAGTCGTGGTGTGCCCAGTCATCTCTTCAGGCTCACTGCTGTTCAACTCTTCCAGCACAACTGTTTCAAACTGCTAAGCAGTACCTGACCTTTTAGACAGATGCGATAATATACTTAACATCTTTTGCTTTAGAATCTGAGTTTATTTTGTTAAGTACCAAGTTAAATATTTGATCCCTTTTGCCTGCAGTTGCTAAAACAGGGATTTGCCTCGGAAAGGGAAAGCCCATCACTCAGCTCCATTAGCAGTATTTGCTTCAGTGCTCAGGAACTGAGACGTGTGATTGAGCTGCTCTTTTTTCTCTTCTTCCCGGACTCTGTTCACATTACAGCTGTATGTGGGCCTGTTGCTAAAATTGCTCTTCTCTATAGCAGCCAATTTGAAATCATTTTTAACACCTTCCCAAAGGCAAAGAATGCCGTATTTAAGAAAACCATTCTGTATACTGATATCCAGAAATAACTGCTTTCCTATGTATCTGTAACAAGAAGTAGGAAGGTAAATCTAATGTTAAAATCAGGGTGTAACTCCTAGAATGATGCAAATCACGGCTTCAGTCATCACTGAGGTGTAGGCAGCTGCCTGCCCACAAGTCCGGTAAATTCAGAGCCTCACCTCTTGCTGTGCTCATTAAGTATCACCCATTTTCTGAGGCATTCCGAAGTACAAGTTCATGTTTTTCAAACCTTTGTCAGGCTTTATATTTTTCACAGATAGGAAGTGAAATTATAAATTGGATTGGAAGTTGTTCTAATTATTTTGTACAGATAAACTGCTTCTGCAAAATACAGTGAATGTGATGAGCTTGGTGCAGATATTTCTGATGTTGAAGTCTCCTCAATGGTTTCTAAGAGAGGTAAGAGAACAAGTGCAGTTAAAATCAATCCACAACAACTGGCATAATTATATCTGAAATCGAGTTTAAAAATGGCTTTCTGCAATGGAAAATGGTGACACTGACAGCCTTAAAATCACTTTTCACTTAAACAGTCACTTGGCAATTTCCGTTTTTCTAGGCAGAAAGTCTAGAAAAACCCAAACCCAAAGCACATTCTTTTAAATCAGAAACAGTGCTCGAAGCTCAGAATTTGTGAAAAGTCCTAAAATAACAAACAAGTATGATCATTCAAATAGAAGAGAATGTTTCGATAAAAAAAAAAAAAAGGATTTCAGCTCAAGTTATTCAGAGATTATGATGAACTCTAGATGATTGGGTTGCATGTGCGTGCCTCTGGGAAAAGCTGTTGTCCCCTGATGTTCTCCTTGTCAACCCACAGCACATAGACAGCTGCACTATTGCTGTTGAGACTCCCCTGGTTTTCCAGGTTGCTCCTTTCCTTTCTTCAAGATAGCACCAGCTTTTTTACTTTCTCACAGCTCATCTATTTAGGAGTACAGAGCAGACATGACATTTGAGATAAGGACGTGATTAAGAGGTTCGTGAGTTCTAGCAGCCTCACAAGATTTGGATAAGGAAGGCTTTTGCTTAAGGGAAATCCATTGAGAGGCAGACTACCCTGGCCTTTCGCTTTTAAAAGCTTAGTGAGCTGTCCTACAGTGGAGCAGAATCATAGGCTATAGATTAAACTGACATGCAACAATAATACCTTTTTTTAAGACTTCGTAAGAGGTTTCTTTTTTTTTTTTTTCCTCAAGTAATAGCTTGAAATGGAAGCATTCGTTTGTATTGATCATGAGCGCCTTAGAAGAATATTTACTTCGGAAAGAAAGTATCTTGGCCTAGCTAAAGCAATTCTGAGGGTTTTTTTTTTTTTTGTTGACTTTGTTTTTATTTGCTAAATAGCCGTTTTTGAACTGGGAAAGAGTGCTGTATTAAATCAGTTTTTTAACTAAGATGGAAAAAGTGCATAATCGATAGCATCAAGAGTATACAGTTCTCTCAGTGCTCTGAATAAGAGAATATAAAAAGTATGAATAAAAAGCCATATTCATTCAGTGACGTACAGCTGAGTCACTACCTATAGGTGGGATACATTTAGTATTATTCCATGCTACCATGAGCATCTCTTAGGAAAATATTTTTTGATAAGTCCCTGATACGAAAAGACAAGATGATCCGAGGCTCAGAAGAAATAAAGAAATACCAGTAGTGTTTCTTCCTAAGCCCACCATTTCCTATCATCTGTGAGAAGTTCAGTAGAAACCAATGTTAAAAATACACTTCTGCTTTTCTTAAGATTTATATTATAGTGGATACCTTTAGGGACTTAATTCAGCAAAACACCTAGCGTCTTGCTAGGATGAGTTGCTATTCAGAATTCCTCTCAACCACTTGCTTGTAGTTTACATTGTGTTACTGTGTAAACTGTAACACAAAGCCTGAGGCAAAGTATGGTCTTCTGAACAGGTATAACTTACAGTAAACCTACCTTGAAGTCCTAACAAATGACTTCCCTGTTCCAGATTCAAATCAGTTCTGACTATTTTTGTAGTAAAAGTGCCTTACAGCTCTTTCATTTTCCAGCTACTGATCTTAACCTCGTCTCTCTCACTGAATTCAGCCAAATCCCTTTCCTTTACACACTTGGTAAATGCAAGCACTAGAGTGTAAACTGCAGTGCCCTTAATCTGATTGTAAATGTTAACGCACGAGGTGCAATAGTTAAATTGTGTTTAAATTCCCCCAGGAAGAGGTCATCAGTAGGTGGCTAGTAAATTTCAAAAAATAACCCACAGTACTCTCTAAACCTAAATGGTTCCTGGCATTAGACTTCTTCATCATCTTTTGGCCTTCTGCCTCACTGCTGTAATTACCTTAACTCCTCACCCGATAATAAAACTCTGAACAAATCCTGTGCCCGCTATTAAGTACGTAAAATTCTAGCTTAGCAGAGATTCCCCACTTTCTTTCTTCCATTCAGCTGTGGTGCTTAACAACTTGCATGGTACAAATGGAACACACAAAGCCTTTAAGCCGTCCTGTATTTTGGAAAAAAAAAAAAAAAAAAAAAGGTAACTTGAAGTTTTCTAATGCTGTTATATATTAGAAACAGTTTATTTCGATGTAAAGCATAAAACAGAGTCACTCATATAAACTTATATACACACCATACCATTTTGTTTCATCCCAGATCTCATGCAAGCCCTTGTAAGGAGAAGGCAGCTCAGATCGCAGGTCCACTCTGTTCTAGGTCTGTCTGAGACTACCAGCAGGAGTGCAAATTGCAGGAACACAGTTCACTGTGCAACCAGCCATCCTCTGTCCACTGCATCAAAATCACCCAATTCCTGTTTGACTTCTGTGACTCTGAGGTCCCCTCTGAGCTACATTTCACTCACCAGCTCCCAAGCTTTTACCTTCCATAAGAAAAGGTCACTTGTATGCATCCACAATTAAAAATGTTTCCTTAACACTGAGCAAATTATTAAGAAATATTGAACTTCTAACTCATCGTTGGCTCACTAGAAGTAAGGAAGATCACCCCTTCTCTTAGCTCAAGTACTCAATATGGCTAGAGGAGCTGGTGCAGGAAATAAGGCTTTCTCCATGTGAAAAATAACAGGAGGTGGCTGGCTGGTCATTCATGAAACAATCAGCTTGTGCCTCAGATGTGTTCAGCTACTATAATAGCATGCAAAGGTTGAGGGAGAGAGTTACAGGAAGTTTCCTAGGATTGCTTAACTTTCACATTTAAAAAGACTCATTGGTGTCCAAGAATTTTCAGCATTTCCTTGTTTGTGCATTTCTTTGCAAGACTTCTCATAAATAACATAGAATCATAGAACTGCTGAGGTTGGATAAGGACATTCAAGATCGTCATGTCCAACTGCACCCTAACCATACTACCCTCACTCTAACAACACACAGGTAAATCATGTCCCTGAGCACCACATCCAAACAGCTTTTAAACACATCCAGGGATGGGATGGTGACTCAACCACCTCCCTGGGGAGCCTATTCCAGTGCTTAACAAGCCTTTCTGTAAAGAAGTGTTTCCTGATACCCAACCTAAACCTTCCCTGGCACAACTTGAGGCCATTTCCCCTTGTCCTGTCTCCTGTCACCAGTGAGAAGAGACCAATCCTTCCCTCGCTGCAATCACCTTTCAGGTATTTGAAGAGAGCAATAAGGTCTCCCCTCAGCCTGCTCTTCCCCGCATTAAACAGCCCCATCTCCTTCAGTCACATGAAACCTTAAAAAAAAAAAAAAAACAACACAATAGTCTTTTTTTCCTTGATGAGGGTGTCTATTCTAAGAAAAGCACACAATCCTTAAGACCATAACCCAGAAATTATAGCCCCAGCTAGGCCAAACACAGATTTGTGCTTATGTTTGTGCTGTTGGCTTTATTTGCATGCTTAAAATTAAGCATATGTTTTAACACTTTACTGGATTAGGGCCCATGTCAGCAAAATAAATTTCTTGGGAAGAAGTAATAAAAACGTAGCTTGCAGGGGGCTACAGCAGAGCCATTCACAGCCACAGGAGCTTTAAACCACTGGCTGCTATTTATATATTTAAAAAAGAAATCAGGCGTTAAACAAAACATTTATTTTAGATAGATATCTAATTAGTCTGCTACAGAAGCGCCTTCAGCTTTCTTAATTTGATGAAAAACATTTCTTGCATCCTTGCATCCCTAAAAGCAAGTTAAACTTCACACCGAGGAAAACAGTGCTTTCCAAGCACAGGTGTCAGAAGCAGTTTTCCCAGTGCTTCATGACAGCCTGCCTGCTGCAGAGGTATGTCTGCTTTCCCCAGAGAAAGGGACAGACAGACAGGAGGCCAAGCTTTCTAAACTGAGTTTCAGCACAGCCTTGCACCTGAATTCGCTCATTCAAATGATTTACTCTGCAAGTAAATCATATAATTGTATATATACAATAAAAGTCAGCTAACTAATTCTCTCGTATGTGCTACGCGCTGATGTGTGTTTATTTTTAACATTAAGAACCTCTCTAAATATTTGGTCCTGTGTGCCTGGCCTTTAAAGAGAATTTAGAACACTTGCAAGGAACAGAGTGGATACAATTCTAGATGATGCCTTTGTTGATTTTATTTTTTTTCCAGTAAAAACTCTCTGTTGCTAACAACACCACAGAGTGTGAATCCTTGTGTAGATAGGGCTCCTTTGGCACGTGGAGCAGTGCTACCTGGCCCTGTCTGGAGCAGATCTGCCCTCACACTACACCTCTCTGCAGCTTACTCTGCAGTAGCTCGTCATCTCTTTCCAGCAGCTGCAGCAACAGGCCATCCTCTTACTGCTGCCCTTACACAGAAAATGTGCTAAAATCGTGCAATAGCAGCTTCGCTTATTCCTCAAGCACTATTTCACACCTGTATCACCAGGCAGCACACGCTCACTCTGCTTTCTGGGTGGTTCCAAAGACACAGCGTATAATTAGTATTCAAGGCTGGTATTTCTCCCCTCTTCCCTAGCCCTCTGGTATCATTCCAAAGGGAATGATGCTGCCCAGTGCTCAGCCCCATGCACGCTCATCCATCCTCCTCAGCCACAGCTTCTAAGCCCCTCGGATGCTTCCTGGCCAACACATTCAAATGTGAGTTTTTCAGAAAGTACCTGGGGTGCAAGGAGGCAAACACTACTTCCAGTAAACCACTGCGCTGCCTGTTTGACTGGAATTAATGGCACCATACCAGTCAAGCCTTGCTTCCAAATCATGCCTGTCTCCTGCTGATGGCCAGGGAATCAGAGCACAAGCCAAAGTTGTGCTGTGCTGCAAAGATGCAGTGCCACAAAGATGCCTCAGTATGCACCTGCAGATTGACCAGGAGCGTGGGGAGAATGGAAACTTGATCTACTGATGACAGCACCAAGGTTAGGGCTGGCTGAAGCTGGCTAGCTCAGTCGAGAGGAGACAACCTGTATGCAGAAAGCATCCCCGCATACCAGAAAAGCCAGAAGGACAGTTCGGATTCACCAACAGTTAACTCTATGATGTGCTTTTAAATAGCTGTAGTAATGGGCCCATAAAAACTCCCTTCAGGTTGAGGTCTCCAGCTTGGGAGCTTTCTCCCAATGTACTGCATATTTTAAAGCTTAATCATCAGCCCTTCTGCAAGCAAAACTCCTACCTGTTTCAGTTAATCGTTGTCAGAATCAATCCTGGTACAGAGTAACAGGCTGCTTTTAAAGCGGAGAAAGTTAAAACAAGTTCATAATCACAGAAATGAAGTGCTGAAATAGTCTCCCAGAAGTAATGGGGGGTGAAAACTGGTTTCAAAATGGAATAAAAAAGTCTTACTGCAGCTTCATAGAATGATGTTCAACGAACCATCCAGTTCAGTTTCCCAGCTACCAAAATGAAGGATCCGGCAGTTACCTGAAGTCTATTCACATACTGAGCTGTTACCAGATAAAATAATTGTCACCTGTCTTTCCTTACTATGACCACTGCCCTCAGGAACCAAGAAGATTTAAACCACTTACAGTAACATTTTTTTTTTTGGTGATTTTTGCCTCTGGTCAACTTGCCTATAAGCAGCTGATGCCCTACAGCATGGGCACACTTTAGTTTTGTTTTTTTTAAATTATTATTTTTATTTAGGGAGCTTCTCTTTTTCTGGGGGGAATAATTCTATACAACTTCAAAAAACACATGCTGTTCTTTGAAATGAGGCTGACCTTTTTCTGTTGAATTTAAGGAAACTCATATGTAATTTATCTGCAATATAATCATTCAATAAATCAATGACTTCTGTACAGAATCAAGAGTTTGTGTTAGATATGGTAGAGAACATACTCCCAAGCAATGACTAGAGAGGGATTCCTGTTTCTTTAGGGACTCCTATTTCTAGCTGCTGAAGAAATCAGTTTTGTCTACCTGTATAGATCTAACGTATGCATAATTGCTATAGCACTGTGCAGAATTCCTTCCAAATAATGAAGCTCTATTAAGGCAATGCATATGTTATACTGTGGAAACACCTGTACATTCCCAAGGCAATAAATATTTATGTAGTAAGCATGTAGTAGCGCTCTTAGGAAATTTTGGGTTAAAATCTGTACTTGTAAACCTAAGCTAGTTTCTACCTATCATATGATGGTTCCCCCGCTTATGTAGGAGGGAGAAAAATACACGAAAGCATACCCAAAAGAACAGGCTTCCTTTTACCCATGATACCTCATTAATTTGATCTATGCAGTTTGTGGCTTAGGTGTGTAGAAGCTGTTCCTTTGTCCCAATTCACTTGTCACAACCCTGCCTGCCTTAATGTGCTGCTGTTAATTCCTGCATCTGTATCACAAGTGTAGATTTGCAGTTTGCAGGTTCAGTAATGCACCATCAAAAAGGAATTACCAGAGACCACATGGCTCTGTAACCGGGCAATGTAACTGTTTCTTTTAGAAGTATGACTACTTGCACAGGAAAATTACATCTATGCATTCAACTCTTAAGCAATGTAATGATGAAGAAATATCATCTGGTATCATTTTCAAATGGGATCAAACAGAACTGTTGTAAAAGGGAGGGGAAAGGTGTTGCAGTACAGTGTGTAATTTTGTCCTTAGATGAAAGGATGCGCTGCCATAGATGGTGCAATAAAATAATAGCACACTGCAACAAAGGAGGTGGCTAGCAGGTAGCACACCTATGTTTCCTGTAAGGTTGTTTCACTAAAAATCAAGAATCCTTTTATTGTTATATTTGGGCCAAGATTGACTTTTGTTCACGTTGCTTTGCAACACTTCCTAGAAATTGCTGCAAGCATCTTCTAACCGAGAAACATTAAAAGCTACGTAATTTTGAAACAGCAATAATTTGAGACAGATTTTAAGAGGAAGTACATATAATATTACTTTGGCAATTACTTTTAGCAGTGCTGTGGCAGTGTTGCTTCTAGGCACTGAAACTTCACTGAAAATAACTACTGAAATACAGAAGAGCAGCAGTATCAGTATCAGCGTGCCCCTTCTTGAGGTAATGCAGTGCCCTGCCTATAATTATGCAGATGGGATAATTGGAGGGTTCAAATATGCATTTAAGATGCTATACTGAGCACAGCTTAGACTAAGAACTGAGCAGGATGTTCCATCTGGATTCATATCTGAGGCAGTGTTGATAAGGACGTATTTTAGCACTGTGATTAATGTGCCATCTACCTAACTCTGGAGACACTGTGTCTTAATTTAAAGGTGAGCGTGCAGGGCAGCATGGCAACAAATAGGTTTGTAACAAACAAATCCGCACGTAGAAAAAACTTTCCAAAACCCAAAGAGCAGCACAATTACCTGTGCAGAGGATCAGTCCTTCCTGTTAGGGCAGAGCAAGTCCCTGAGCACGCAGTAAGGAAACTCATGCTGAAGGGAGGAACACGGGAGCATAGAGTCATTGCTGTTGGACACTCCTCTGACACAAAGCAACCTGAAAGCACAGAAACCACCACCCCATTAATAGCAAAAGCTGGGAAAGAGATCAACCAGATTATTTCAAAATCTAGAGATGTCCCAGTACGTGAACATTGTTTCTCTTCCATAATATGATCAACATTCCTATCTTGTGTTACATCAAATTCTAGCTATTATTAGAGTTCCTCTAGCTCCTAACTAAACTTCCACTGATATTTGCTGGTTCATTTCTTCCAGGGTACTCTCCCTTGGTAAAGATTTACTACTCTTAGACTTAGGTTTATTAACAAGCAACATTCCTTGCTATTTGTGCTTCTGTGTTTCCTTTTAAAACTGGAAACATATGCCTTGTAATTGTGCAGGGCTTTTTTTTTTTCCTCCTCATTTGTGGCTTATTAAAAGCATTTCTACGAAAAGCCAGCTCTTGGTCATCATTCACATGACTTTGTTTTAGGTTTTTTTTTTTTTTGAAACTGTGTGGCTGACACTGGTTCTCACCTTCACAAGATGACCTTTTTCAAAAACAGGAAGAACTTCCAAGGAAACGATATCATTTTGGACTTTATAAATAAAACTAAAGTCAGCAAGATGCAGAAATTAATCCTGCACTGCTCAGCACTGGGTTTCAGTTGTTTGGGTGAATTTAGATCAGTTTTATTGAAATCAAGGAAGAGAGATGAGGAGGGATTAGAAGTCAAAGAATGAAACGAGTGAGGAAAAGACTGAAAGAACTGGCACTGTTTGATCAACATTCTTCAAATATGGACAACTGTTAGAAAAAAAAAAATCAACAAAACTTCAGTTCCTGTGAGGATTGTGGTTGGACTGTAAGTGAAGCTTCCTAGCAGGGAGTGCAGCAAAAGCAGTGCAGTCACTGGGGAGGTTCACACACATCTGCCTTTGGAGACATCTACCAAGAGGTTAACATACAAATGTCTGTCAGGAATGCTGCAGGGTAGAGTTTGTGAAGGGAAGTGGATTACATTACTTCTTTAGGCTCCTCCCCAGGCCTACTTTTATTTTGCACTATTCTGATGATACAACCCCTCCCTTGTTATTAAAGTACAACTCTTTTCTCTAGCCCATCACAAAATTTTACAGTTGTGACGAGCTCTTTCACCAATTTAAAATACTACCATTTTAAGGTTTTACCTCTCTCCTTCACCTCTTCTCTCAAACTAACAAGCGATGAAAGAACAAGGCACTTTATTCTTTAATGCTATTTGAAGCAGTCATCTCATGCATTACCAGTTTGGTCCTCAAGCAGTCCAGCTCCTGTATCCCAAATTATACACAAAGTATTAGACAGGGTCTCCTGGGTCATCAAGACCAGGTTCCTGCTATCAGAGTCGGGCTTGTAGTCTATAATTTATCAAGCTCAAATTTGTTTGCACAGTTCTGTTTCGAAACACAGCTTTCATTATACTCACTGGATGCCTGTTCCAGACCACACTCCTCTGATGTTTCAAAACTTCTTAAGTTTTCAGTGTAAGTTTAGTTAGGGTGGTTTATACTACTTTGCTCTTATGCCAGCACTGATTTTTGTCTAATATATCTCCTGCCTGCCTCACTTTGACAGCACTGCTATGCCCTTAGTTTTTTTGGGGGGTGTTTAACTTTTTTTTTTTTTTTAATTTCTTCATTAGCTGGTCCCCTGGCCACTTTCTGTTTTTGTCTCCTACTTTTCAGCTTTGTGACATTAACTCCTGTTCTCCCAGATGTTTCACTGACATCCAGATGACTTGGATTTGCTGTTTTGCTCCTCAGCAAGAAGAACAATTGGTAAAGACAAGTACCATATAAGCATGGCATAATGAACTCTGAAACTACACATTTTATTTCATATTATTTTTCCCAATGTCATCAGTTATATTTCCTTCAGTATGTAAAAGCTTTGCATAGGGGTGAGATACAATTCAACTTCAATCCCAGGTGCAGTAGTTGCTATTGGTGCACTTTCTTCACTATCTGACCTCACATCAGCTACCCATGCAAAATCTTTAGTTTCAGATTCCATTTCAAGTGCTAAAGTACCAGTCCTTTTGATATCCTGGTTATCCACAAACGATTGTTGGCTCTTATTTAAAGTAGAAGACCTTAGGCAACATTCTCACCAGCAACATTTGTGTGGTAGCCTACAGCACTCTCCAGAAAGACGGCAATTTGGATGGGGAGTCCCCCTCAACTGGAAAAAAGTCTGACTCAGCCTACAAATCTTCTCACCCATTCCCCTACAGGAGATTCTCTCATAGGACCTTCCTCATCCCATCTGCCAGGCTACTACAGCATAGCCAGGCACAGAGAGGTTGGACTTCCAAATGGAATTTACAGCAAAAGCATGAGTGAATGGGAAATGCTGCCCCTCACTCACATTTTGGTGCTCGCTGACGGTGCAGGAGCGAGAAACCCACTGCTGTAGTGTGAAGTACCATGAATTTGGATGGAGAAGTGTTTTGCATACTGCAGTTAGGTACCTGAATTCCGCTTCAAACTAAATGTGAACACTTCAGTGCTTACAACGTAACTTCTTGATTAGCTACTTACTGATAGAACCTTAGTCCAGCAGCACTTAAAGGGAATGACTCTCGATTACCAGACTTTGCTGAGCGCTTCAGGCTCCCCTAACCTCTGCAGCTTGCCCCTCTCTAGAGTAGCAGTAACACGCTAGCAGGGTTTATGTAACTGCTACTCAATATTGCTTTAAGCTTCCTCCATCTGACATGTATAACTTCCACCTGCTCAGTCACCCAAGTCCTGACTTGAACTAGTGACTCTTTATATACTACAGTGCTATATTTGCTCCCACCAGGCTGATAACAAAGCATACAGAGGAGCATCTGACCTAGTTCATGCTGCAGCTTGAGACAATAATTGCTTTACACTGGTTGCTATCACAAGGCAGTGGGATCAGTTTAAGATTGTTGCTGTCAAGAGAACAAGAAAACTGCAAATATGGTGAGAAATCTGTGTGCCACACTGCCTTAAAATGCCAGAGAACCACTACTCTATCATTAGCTATAATTTTAACCTCTGACGATGCTGTCGATGAGTGTTGGTATTTTGTCATCACTGTAGTATTTGTAAAGAAAACTGTTTCCCTCTATTGGCTTTTTTCTTTCATCTCTGTGGTTGGCAGCCTTGATATTTGTTTTTTCTGCCTAATGGAAATTCTAGAACTACTGGTAGAAAGCAAAGTGTTGCTATGAAAAACACAAGATTTCTCTCTCCCCCTTTAAATACTTCTTTCTTTCTCTCTGTTTAAAAAGGAATACTTTACAATGTAAATGAACACTGCTTCCTCCCCCTCCCAGATTGTTCCAGAGGCAGCAGGGACTTTTAAAAAGCAGTTTGTCTCTAAACTTACCAGTGAGATAATTCTGAGTCACTGTGAAAAGTTTGTTTCTGTCCACCCCCTTCTCTTTTGCACAGAGGGATTTTCACAAGTCTGTTATCAGGCAGTGCTGAGAGCAGAGCAACTGTGCAGTCTCTAAAATGCCAGCAAAGATGATCAAGTTTCCAGTGATAAAATACAGGAATAAACAAAGCATTGTAGTATGGTAGAAATATTCAGTCCTTCTCTTCATTTGAGTATTTTGTTTGCCTTCTCATCCACATAAATGAAATATAAGGCCAGCAATACTCTGTACTCCACTAGTGCAGAGTAAAGCAGCTCACAGGCTGTTTTAAGCAGCTTTGTAGAGTTCTGATTATCAGTGAAGTTTCCTCCTTTTTTAATTCAGGCCATTTTTGTTCCTCCCTTTATGCTCATTTAGAGATCTCTAACCTCCAGCCTCTGACCCCTTAAAGCTTGCCCTGTTCCTGCTGCTGTATGCAGGATGAGCTTTCTGGATGCTCCCCCACAGAGTGCAGCACAGCTCCAGTTGTCACATGTAAATAACTGTGAAGATAGAAAAGTCCATTTGCCTTGCTGGGAAATGGCCACCGGTGGCACTTGGGCCTTCTCTATAATGCTCAAGAAAGCTAACTAAAAGAACCAGCTGGGCATCCTCTGCCCCACATTTCTTTGGACAATACCACTTTTGTGGTCACTTCATTTCCCTGTCGCTCTGGATATATGATGACAGGGAATGAGAATTCAAAGTATTTATGTGCAGTATAGGCAGGGCAGAGATGCTCTAACACACAGAGCTGTTGTATTAATGAAGGAAACTACTTGCCTTCTTTATTTCCTGGTAGAGTTTAGTTTTAGCACTATAGCAGACACATTCCTGGCCAAAGACAAAAGGATTCATGAGAAAATTCATCACACCGTGCGCTGAATTCAATGCATCCCTGTGGAAAAAAGCCCCTCAAGTGACCAGGAACTTCTTGCTGCTGAATTCATGATGGGGTTGAGTAGAAGCAGTGTAGCGCGAATAACCCAAAAGAGTAGCATTCAGAGAAAATAGTGAGGAAGATGGTATATCTTGCTAGGCTTATATGGCTGGTAAACAGATAGTCAATGAATAAAGAGAGGCTCACCTTTTCCGGATGGTTGAGATTTGCCAATAACACCACAGAGGAGGGATCTCCAACAAGAGAACCTTCCCTGGTGGTGGTCAGTCCTTAAATGGGGTCTGGGAGAGGTGGAGCCAGACTCCACCCCGTCCAATCACACAGGTACATTGCCTTCACCTGTGCTCCTGCGGCTGACTCCATGCTCACCTCAGGTGATCAATCAGTGGTTCAGGCTGTGATTCAACAGTTCCCATACAGGCAGCAGTGGAGATACTCCATGGCATTAAGGAGCAGCTGTCCTGAGCATATAGCAGCAGAACCTGAGGGGTGAAGGGAAACTAGAAACACCAAGGTCTCCCTGGGTGCTAGAAAGCATGGCACATTTTGAGGATGGCTCATTCAATTCTACTTTAGCATAGTTTTAGATTTTTTTTTTTTTTGTCTGTATGTAGCACCATATCCAAGCAGCAGTTGTGCCTGTGTAGTCTGGGAACATCATCTTTATTAGCAGGTGGTTCTACGTCCATTGGGATGCAGGAGAGATCCATATGCAAAGTGAGGTGTGAAAGTGTTCAAGAAAATTCAGGAGGCACCACACAGAGAATGAATGACACTAACTCACATGCCTGGGTGCTGGATTTCATCTCTAGGGCTCTGGTTTAGGTTCCTGGATTGCTGATATCTGAGGCAATTTTCTATTCTGAAAATTCTTCTGCCCCAGTTCTTAAGAAGCATATGAACAACTGGCAGATGGGATTAAAACAAGTAATGTAATGAAACATTGCCTTACTCTGCTGATACTAGCAAGGACTTCATAAAGAAAGCTTTTATCGTTTGCTATATTTTATGCCCAAATAACTTTTAAACCTCAACATGGATCCATATAACAGTCTGAAACTACAGTTTGCTTTCCCTTTCTAGTGGTACAATGAAACTCAGTCCTTCACAATGGCTCGAGATATTGGGAGAGGGATATTCATTTTGTGCGCATAACACTGTAAGCTGTAAGGCAAATAAAATAAATTAAAAGAATATGCCAGACCCAGAGGTGAGTTTACATTTAAATATGAAGTTTACAAATAAGTTTCTAGGAGAAAAGTTGGAACAATTTAGAATGAAGCGTGGATCTCTCCATTCTCTTAGGATTAAATTGCATAGTGCTTTTAGATTTTAATATTGTACATGTTTTAACCCAAAATTCTGTTAAGTCTCGAATCTATTGTGGTTTATTAGCACTTGACATTCTGTAAACTAGGGCTGGCTCAGACGTTTTTTTGTTATTATTATTATTAATATTTTTAGTAAACACAGATTTATAATGTGTCAAAAACTCTACAGATCCCTTCAATCAGAAGTCAGGAGGGAGGCTTTCAAAGCAGTCTGGGCTTTTTTATGTGAGCCACCTCGTGGCTTTATTTTTGCAGTCATTCCTTCCCAGCAAATTGCACAAGAGTTAGCATGCTGAACAAATAAATATACAAAGGTTGCTGAATGTATAACTCTTTCCTCCTTCTACCTGGCACGCACAAAGTGCAGGCTTAAGTTGCAAGTAAAATTTCATTCCTTCTCTCCAGAGAAAAAAAAAAAATCCAAAATAAAAAACAACTCTGTAAGGATTCAAAGAAAGATTATTCAGTCATGGCAATTTGTTTTGTACTGAAGGTCAAAGAACTCACAAAAATAATTTCTTTTTGAAACAGTTAGTTAGATTTCCACTAAATATTCACCAGAGACTCCTTTGCTTTCCTTTCTCATCATAAAGCAAGACCTGAAGGTTGTTGATGACACCAAGTTCATGTTCTCATTCATCAAGTTTCTAATAACCAAATCTTGTTTAGTGCTATAGCAATGCACATGGAAAGAGCACGACTCAATACAACAGACACTGTTGTGCAATGGGGTAAATTCTTCATCCTAACCTGTGTATAGGGCAGACATGACCTCCTTAAAAGTGAGAAAACAGAGGTCCCATAAAGAGAAGCTTTAGAGATGCTTTCCACCTAGTGTGCCTCAGACTTCACTTGCAGCTTGTCAGAGTTGCGCTTCTCATAGCCTCAAAAATCAGGCTACCTGTTACCTAACTAACCAGCTCTGAAGTCAGTAGAAATTTCAAAGAAATTCAAATCAACTGCCAGTAATCAAAAATGGATAAGTTCAACACTGACTTTTTTGTGCCATAAGAATGACATTCTTCTGGACAGTCAAAAGAAAAAAAAAAAAAAGGGAAAAAAAGAGAGAGAAAGATATGAATAAGCACATTCACCAGTGCCTCTTTCTGCAAGGAGGGGCATTAACATTCCTTGTGTCCATGAGTTCTTGTGATGGACCCCAGCAGGGTCCCAGCAGCAGAAATCCTGTTACAGTCATTATCTTGGGCAAGAGCACTGACCAGCAATGACACAGTGGCTGTCCGGGGAGAATAGATGTATAGACAGGAAATCCTTCATGTTTAGGGTTTGTCATTACACCCGGTTCCTATGAAACTGGATCAGAAAGAAGTCCAAATTATCAGAAACCCTTGTAAGCTGACCTTACAATCTAGTTACTAGAGTGTTTCCCTGGGAGTTGAAAAGATTATTAATGTGTCAGGCAGTGCCAGAGTATAAATGAAACCTACACTTTTATACATGTCTGTATTCACCCTTATACTGTAAACTTGTCAGAGAGAGAACTGGCAGTGGCCTGCCATAGCTGCAGGTGTGACCATTTACGAAAATGTAGCAGTGCTGGTTAAGGGTAATTAGAACACAGAATCTAGCCCACTTTTGCCTGCTAGTTAGAAGAAAATACTGCACTAGCATCTTGGGACATGTCCTTTGCTGTGACAGCGTTGCTCAGGGATCTCTCCTAGTACTTTCTTTACGCAAGTTTTCAATTTATCGTATCCTGCCTTGTATACTCCCAAAGCTTAAGCTGCTGCATCTCCCTTTAACCAACAGAAGTGTTCATTTTATTTTCACTTCCCGTTCTCACGGCACTTCGGTTCACAGGCTCTTCCCCAGCCATTCTCCTCCAGAGAAGGCCACCGTGGCCTACCAGTGCAGTCTCTTGCTCCAGGAGCAGCCTGCTCCCTGCAGCCAGGCCTGGTGAAGCCTGTCTCTGCCCAGGGGCTTAGGAATGGTGGAGCTGCAGGGCCCTGGCCTGGAGCTTTGCACGCAGCTTAAATGCTTGGGGCAGGGCTGGATCCGGCCCTCAGCCAGGCGCGCAGCACAGTAGTGCCACTAAGTATAGCAACCACTTCATTTACAGTACGGTGACCCAATAATTATGCAAGATAATACTGTATGCAGCTTGCTCGCCTCGCCATTCAGAGCACTTGCCAATAATACACACGCACATTTCGTTATCTCCTTTCCTAGCTGGTGGTTCTTACAAGCAGGCTGTTTTCTCCTGAGATCACTGCAGCTATGGCACGGAGGACTGTCTAGGTATATTTAACCCCGCGGGTCATTCCAGCGCACTGCTTTAAAAGAAGATCATATTGTTTTTCCTGCTTTCCATTTCTGAAAGGCTAGGCTTTGGCCAGAGGGCACTCTGCATATCTGGCTGCAAATAGACCGCTCGGAGCCAAGCAATGCGGTGCCTTGACTAATTTCAGCATTCACTTAAGCTAAATTATTTATGATACTCTCCACACAGGCCTTTCTCTGTTGTTGTTGTTTTAATGTTGTAACCTCCGCCAGAATAAAGGGGTAATTTGCATGCATTTCAGCTACTGCAGTAGCTAACACATGGCTCTGCAGATTGAAGCCAACTGCAATATATTCAAAGTTTGAACTTGAGTGGCCAGAAAAGGAAAATTTTGACGTGTCTGTAAATCATGTTGCTAATGGTGGGAAAACGTAGCATTTTTTTACATAAGCAGCTGAAACAACATCAGAAACATTTTCCAATGATACAGTTATTCATTTGTATCACACGCTCATCGCCTTTGCTGCAGAAACGTAAATCAGGGCCGTGTTAGGCTGAGAAGGATCTATTTCCACGTCCAAGATGGTACTATGAGCCCAAGTTCGTTGCCAGAGGAGTGCAGCTCCATCTTTGTGAGAACACCAAACAGAGGAAAGAAATGCAATGGGGTTTCTAAGGAACCTTCACATTCCCAGCGGACACAAGGTATAAGAGATAAGAAATCAGATGAAAGCTAGAAGGGAATGCAAAACAGAGAGGTGGCCCTGCTTCCCCAGCTGCTGGCTTGACAAAAAACAAACAAACAAACAAACAAACAAACAAAACACAGAAATGGGGATTAGAGCTTGAGGCGTGCACATTAGCACAGAGCTACCTATTCCCTGCCTTTTCTCTTCTGAAAAGCTGCCATGTGAGGAGAAACATTCCTTTTATTATTTATGGGGACAGCCACTCTTGTTTATTATGCTCATGTTACTCTGCTACATGCCAAATACAAGCCCTCTTTTTTGCAAAGGTTTTTTGTTTTGTTTTGTTTTTTTTTGTGTGTGTGCGCAGACAGGGGAAAAAAATTGGAAAAAAAAAAAAAAAACAAACTGTTTGCAGGACTAATGAGGAAATTAAAGCCAGAGCAGAGAAAGGAGGTCTTTCTGTAGAGCTGGGAGCAGTAGAAGCAGTGTGCTGCAGTGCCCAGCATCAGAGCACCTGGGGGATCAACTTGCTCTGGCCCTCCCCATGCACCTGTGTGCCTGAGCAGCACCAGAAGCCCTAAGTTTGGGGCAGGAAAAAAGATTGAAAGGCCAATATGGTGAACAGCAGGAGCCATACAGCTTGTGGGAAGCAAGCTCTCTGTTTGGAGCAACACTGACAGGACAGAAGGGAAAACAAGTTCTTTCCCCCCTCCTGTTTTTTTCTGTTGTTGTTGCTGTGAGTCAGCTGAAGGGTGACTGACCTATTTTCCAAGTTCTGCAGCACTGAAAGCTCCGCAGCACCTGATAGTCTGTCTCCTTGTGCTCGTCCTCTGAAGCATGCTTAATGCTCAAAGGCCTCACCCTGGTCGAGGACTGCAAAGAAGGAAATCATTGGCTGCTTTTGGATCGTGTCCCGAATGCGGGCAAGGATTTTAAACACCCAGCCGAATACAAAGGAAATCCAAAGGCAGAGGGGAGGAAAACAAAGCAGCAGCTCTTTCTGTGGTGGATGGCAGTAGATTTACTGCCTGGTTCACAAACTCGTACAGCTGGGGGAAATTGCTCATTCAGTTCTCCCAAGTTTAATGTGATTACTGGTACTGATTCACAGGCTTAGTTTCACTCCCTTGAACTCCTCTCCGCTAAACAAAAATGCAACAATTTAGCAGAAAAAGGCACAGTAAAAGTCCCTTCCAAAAATACACAATGTAAAATGTGTTTTCAAAGCAGGAACTTTCACTCATTCTGAATACAGAATTCTCTCTTTTTTCTTCTTCTTTTTAACTGATTTATACAGAGAAACAGTTTACTTTTGGAAGACAAATATGCTATGTCGTGTGGAAGAAAGAGAACTCTTTATCCTTTCTCTCTGGAGTTTTTAAAGAAGATCCCACCTAATCTCCCTTGAGAACATAATCTAGAAACAGATATTTGGAGACAGGAGAAGGTAGAAAGACCATAGATTAGGAGAGAGTACCCATTAGGACCAGACCTTAGGGTGCAGCTCTCCCCCATCTGGGGGAGCTCAGTGTGGCAGCACCCTCACAGAGGTTTAGTTCTGCCTGCACCACTCTGTGAGCCTTCATGTGTCCCTGTCAAGCAAACACTAGAAACAGATGTAGAGGTAAAGGTCTGCCTCCTGCAACTCTAGATTTTGTGAAAGGGGCTAAAAGACTGGGAGGGGGATGAAAGAGTGAACAAGCAAAAATGAACAAAAGACTTCCTATCTCACATGCCATTTTTCAAAACTTAGCTTTAAAATACTTGCTACAGCAACTCAGTTCCGGTTCAGAAACCATGTATTGCTTCACAATGGCCTTACACCAAGTTGTGGAGCAAACACAAATGCCAGAAGACAGCAACACTTCAGATAGTCTTTTTTTCTTTGTTGCCATGATCTGAGTTACAGCACAATTCCCAACGGCCAAAAGCAATGCATAATAACCATTGTACTCCAACAAACTGCATTTTCTCTTTATGAGGCTGCTAATGTGAATTCTGTAAACAAACTGTAGGTTTAACATGCCAGTTCACCCTTGTTTGCTATAAATTGCTGAGCCTACCTAGATTTCAACCCCAATATAGCCTAAGTGGCTGTCGCAAATAATGTTTAATACATTCCCAAGGCAGGTATTGTGGCGGATTGTTGCCTCAAAATGAATGATAATTTTCCATGCTGTTTCAGACTTGCCCTAATGAATTTTCAGATGTGATTTCTCTAATGGACTGAATATAGATGTTTTATTTGACATTTTTCTTAAAAATTTACCTTGGAAAGGTAGAAATAATGGCTATGTTATAAACAGAATGTCTGATATGCAGTGCTGCAGTCCTGCCCTAGTCAACCCTGTGTTATCCTCTCAGTGCACTGCAGAATGCATTTCTGTGTGCTGATTTCACAACCTGTTAAATGTCTCTTCTCTGTCACCGAGGCCATCCATTTAGCTTAATTTAAATCAGCTCTTCAACTCCTACGTTATTTAAGCAATTTCAATCATGTTTGCCAGTGGTTGTCTCAGTGTCTCTAATGTCTCAATTAACATTTATTGCGTATCATCTATCTGATTTTATTTTACTCATTGCCTTAACTTACGTTGAATAAGCCACAAACAGATCTTATTACATATTATCAACTTAGGTCATTACAAGATTACTGTTACATTACCATTGACATAAAGTGGTGGTTATTAACTCACTTTCTGTTTTCCAGCCTCAGCACCAATTCAGGCAAGGAGTTATTCCCTGGCTGTTTTACTCCTGGCTGTGTGGCCCTGCCTGAGTCAGACATTGTAGAGTTGAGCTGTGTTCCAAAGTTCTCTCTCGCACGACCATCATCATTTTTTTCATCCCTTCACTGTCCTCACCTAAGGAAAGCCAAACTGAATCCATTAGCTCCAAGGGAATTAATTTTATTTATAGTGCTGACTGGGCGAGCACTGCCTTGCTGCCACATCCCTACCATGCTTCAGTGTCCTACCAGCCTGATTTACCTCAGCCCTTCATTTCATTGTTCTTCAGTCAGAAAGGACTCACAAGGACCATCAGATCCAACCCCTGGCTCCATGCAGTGCCATCTTAAAAATTCAAATCCTGTCTGAGAGCATTGTCCAAATGCTCCTTGAACTTCAGCTTGGGGCTCTGAGCACTGCTCTGCTTGCAAGATGTAGTCGCAATGGTTGTGAGGGCTCTGGGCAGCACTACAGTACTAATAACTGCTTGGTAATAATAATAATAAAAAAAAAAAGTAAAGTAATAAACTAAAAATAAATAGTAGCAGCAGGAACTGGCAAGAGCCAAGAGACCCGAATGTTTTCACTTCTTTGACTTTCTCTTAAAACTAGTTGTATCTGAGAAATCTTTTTCAGATTAAAATGTCATATTTTTTTCTGTAGAGAGAAGTTATCAACTGTTTGTTGCAGAAAAGTTTCTATATTATAGTCAATTTTATTCAAATGATCCACAGATGTATCCATTAACTAAAACAAAACATTTTAGGCAAATGCTAACATTTGACAGGAGTTCAAAGAGAACTCTTTTTAAAATGTTGAACAAAAAGGATAGAATTGCTGAAAAAAAAAAAGCAGAGAACTAATACTTTTGAAAGCTCTCATGCAGATTCATTTGCACAATTTCTGGTAGGAAAAGTTGCAACTTATTTGAATATATTGAAGACATTATTGTATGTGCATGTGTTCTTACAGGTGTATGCAAATGTTGTTTCTTTCTATTTGTGATTAATATCATTTATTGATATTTGTATATTATTACGTACAAATACTTATCTGTATTTAACTGTTCCATGGCCTTAGGAAATACCACTTCCCCATTGGATGTTGACATTCACTGTCCTATGGGGCCCTGTAGCACTGTGTGGAAAGACCTGTACTATGGTAGGCACCCTGTGGATATTGAGGGGTTTGCAGAACCCAAACGGGTTACTATTTTCCAAAAGTTCATTGTCTTGAAATGGAGATAGGAAGCGCTCTTATATACTGAGACAAAAGCTGCTGGCTTTTCCTGATTACACAGAGTGCCTTGGTCTCCTTCGCCTCAGAGCTTTTCTTGCAGCAAAGCACTGTGAGGGCCACCTAGCAGATGCCCTCAGGGGAATGGTTATGTTCCTGAACTGCAAAAGGTCACTGGTTTTAAGAAGTTTCACGTTCCCACTTTGAGTGGAGCAATAAGTTCTCCCTGTTATAAATAACGTTTCTGTAATTTGGGTGTAAATTAAGGATCCTGATGATTAGTTTCTTATATTTGTTCTGCACTCCCAAAGGGAAAAAAGAACTTGGCAAGGAAAGCAGTCATCCAATGAATCAATCTTTTGTTGATTGAATGAGGTTACTATTATTTCTAAAGACTTGAAAAAACATGGCTTTGCTTCTGTATTTAATTTTATTATTACTGACAGTTCTGGTCAACTTAATGCCCGATCATTCTAGTTTTTCTGTTGCAGGCTGTAATGAGTAAGTGCTTCCTACCTTTCTCCTCTCCTGCTGTCTTGGTTTTGTAGCTATCACATTTCCTCACAATTCTCTCTTTTTCAAGATTAAAAAAGATCACAAAAATCAGTCTCTGTACCTTCCCCTCACATTCCATAGCTCTGATCATCGTGTAGCTCTCCCCAACCTCTCTTTCACTCATCAGTCCTTTCTGAGGCTGGGGAACAGAACTGCCTGCAGTAACCACAGTGTAGGTGGATGATAAATTCACACAGTGAAACAACGATGGTTTTTGTTTCACTCTTCTGTCTTAGAATCCTTCCGAGTCATGAACAACCATTTCTGGAGCATTAGCTACAGTGACCTCAAAATCTCTTTCCTAAGCAGCAAGAAGTACATAAATAGGTATCTCTGAAAGCAATGCCTCCTGCTTATTTCTGTGCAAATGACTACAGATACAAAGATTGCAATAACACTATTTGTTAAATTCACAGCTGCAAAACATTATTTTTCAACACAGTCAGCACCATTCGCTGTGCATATTCACCAGCCATGAACAAGAGCCTGTAGGTCAAGCTCATAAACATCTGCACCGGCAGAGGTGTCCTACTGTCTCTGTTGCCACTGCCAAGTGCCGTGTTTTTCCACATGGAGAAATTCAGTTCCACCTTTTGGTTTATAGATACTTCCACGTCAGATGCCATTTTGTCAGACAGCCTCTCTACTGCCATCTGTCCTACAGCAACAAAATATAATGGAATATTGGTGGGAAGGTTTGATATGTACTGCCCTCGCTGTCACAGTGTACCTTCGATATTATGGGCCAATATAATAAAAAGGGAGGCATTACTTTCGGAGCAGCCCTCGCGGTTTATTTCCCAGCATTCTGCACAAGGAGGTTGATTTACCTTGTTCTGTCTCTCCCCTGGAATAGGAAAGATGAAATGTCACATGCATCCTTTTATTATTTCTCTCCGTCTGGACAACGTATTCTCCCATTGCCTACACGCTGTGCTGATCTCTTACTGACATGCTCAAATGAGAAGCTATTGCTTTATTTTGTAGCAGCTTAGAGTGCATAGAATCATGGAATCCTTAGGGTTGGAAGGGACCTTTAAAGACCATCTAGTCCAACCACCCTGCAATGAACAGGAACACCACAGCTACATCAGGTCACCCAGGGCCTAATCCAGCCTTGCATTGAAAGTCTCCAGGGATGGGGCATCAACTACGTCACTGTAGCTGACCACCAGTGCCTCATGACCCTCACAGTAAAAGACATATTCCTCACGTCCAGCCTGAATCCACCCTCCTTAAGCTTGAAACCATTTCCCCTCATTCTATCACCACAGACACTCCTAAAGATTCTGTCCCTTCTTCCCTGCAGCTCGCTTTTAGTTATCAAAAGGCCGCCATCAGGTCATGTTACAAGCTCCGCTATGAATACCTTGCTGTTTATTCTCTCTGGAAAGTAACCCATTGTTTGAATATCTTTACTAGTATTTTGTTGATAAGAAAGAATAAAATGAGTACACTCTGATTAACATTGGTCAGTGATTTCTCTATAAACATTTTCCATCCAAAGCAGATGAGAATTGGACACGTTATCACAATCAAATAGTGTATAATTTTAGTATCATCCTGGAGCTGTAAGATCTACATCATGATGATCTGCTTTTTATTCTTTGTTTTTAAAACTTTAATGGTGGTTACCTGTTCCAAGCAACGTCACTCAGGAATGGTAATTCTTTATTGGGCATTGGCCAAGTGAACTAGTGAGCATGACCTGTCCCATGTGAATGCTTGCCCCACATTCTATCATCAGCACATAAATTTTAAAGCAACTTTAGGTGACCACTCCAGCTTGGCTCTCAGCCTTCTTTGGAAGTTCTTCTCCAAACAAATCCTATCTCACACATTTTCTGTTGCCAATTATGCATTGTTAGATACACCGTGTTTTCTATGAAGGCTCTTTTCCAGTTTGATTCATCTTTCCTTCGTATGTCCCCATGAGATAACTAACCTCACTTTTATTCCGAATTCTGCACACTGGGAGGAAGGTCACAAAAGCCAAAAAGGAAACATTAAAATTGCAACAAGAGGGCCTAGGCCAAGGCAGTAAAAACAAAAGTCCAACCAAACAAGAGTTAAGTTTTGGTAGAGAATAAGATCAAGTTAAGCAAATTTCTGCCTGCTTCATTTCCCTCTTTTATTAGATCAGATTGTTCTTTTGGTGAATGAGCCAAGCTGGCAAAGGTCTCTACCACAATCTCCAGCTGCTTTCTGTATCAAAGGCAAAAGATGTTCAAGTTGGATGGATCTCTAAGAGTTCCTAAGACTGGAGGACTTTCTTGACGGAAGTGCACATCTCTGTGCTAGGTGTGTTGCCTCCCAGGTTCCTCAGCTGCATACCCCTTCAGAGTTGTGCTGAAATGGATGCTCGTGAACACGGCTGTCTCTGCTTCCCTAATACCCATTCACAGCATCTGACCATTTTCTGCCCAGATACAGTGAAATGACACATTCCTGCCTCCTATCTCACCTGTCCTGTCTAGTTCTTGTCCTTTATATAGAATAACAGCCCTGTGAGAGAAGAAATAGAATCTCAGCAGCACTCAGGAGTTTGGGGGACGAGAGAATGTGATCTGGAAAATTGATTTCAAAAGACAGCTTCCTATTTGAAAATAGGATAATGAAAATAGAATACATGAATGAAAATATATTAAAATACGATAAATAACAGAAAACAATCCTCTTACCCCAGAGCTAGTGAACGTGCATACTTTGAAAGCTAAGATGATTTAGGGTGACCCTACAGAGCATGTGAAGTGATGGTGCCTGATGGCTGGTATCCCCAGGTGCAGCATTTCAGGGAAAGTCCCTTTTGCAGACACAGACCGACTTCTCCTTCACAGTTAGTAAAGCAGTAGAGACAATCTTTTGCTTAGGAAAACCAGACTGGCACATTATAAACATACTCAAGCAGGGGCTTTTCAATGGTGCAGGGTTTTTTTTAGTAGTTAAAGTGTGAGACTAATGGGTGGAACCCAATTATCATGACTGCCAAGTGATGATGCGCGCTTCGCCTTTCCGTATAAACTTTTATTTGAACAAGAGGAGCCACAGGGGCTGTTTCCAAAGGACTTCCACTTTACTTGGTAGTTTAACAGAAGGCTGGGTTGCTTTGTTAGGAATCAGAATGGAGTCACACTGGTCTGGTGTAGTCTACATCATAACAACATGAAAGAAAAGCTGTGCTCCATAGCATCAGTTGTGATTTGTGGGTTCCCTAGAGGAAAAGCAGACCAAAGGCCCTACAGTGCAAACACACGCAACCTGCTCCAGAGCACACAAATCCCAGGCAGTGTGAATTTGAGATGGTCTTTTACCACTTGGCTGTGGATTTATAACCTGTAGTTATGTTTTTACTCTATACGTACACAGCAAGAAGAAACATTTTGCATCTTTTATAGCCTTCGAGGAAAGACTCTCAAAGCAATTTATGAACGTTGAATTTCCAGAGAGCCCAGTGAAATTTCTGTTAGGAAATGCTTATCTGTGGAGATGAATAAACCAACGTGCTGTAAGTTTGAAGTACTCATTCATCATCACACAAGTTATTTAGCAGCAGAATTCCTAAATCCAGAAGCCTTTCTGGTGCATGTTGAGCCTTCCATAAATGTCATGCTGTGATAAAGGGTTTCCGAGGCAGGGGCCTGCAGCTGATAAGGCAAGAGCTGCATTCCCACCCTGTTTAGACATTGTACTAAGGGATATGGTTCAGTGGGGAAATATTAGTGATGGGGGACAATTGGACTATACAGTCTTGGAGGTCTTTTCTAACCTTGATGATTCTATGATTCCAACCTCCTCAGCCATCAGCATTCTTTCCAGTAAAAGAAATGAAGTGGGAAATCCTTTCTCCCCTTCCTCTTGCAGAGCAGGCCCCATTTCTGGACAGATCACAGGGCTTTACCTTATCAGGAGACATTCCTGTGCCACACAGCATGAGGAACAGCGTCGCTGTGCACAAAACATGCATCCCTGTGCCACAGTGTGTGAAAAGCTGTTGGATGGTGCAGCCCCGCACATATTCTGGGAACAGATACTGCTGCAGTGACAACACAACTTAGCTTGAGCAGTCCAGGAGCATTAATGGGTTGTAATAGAGCTCTCCCTTTTGTGTGACTGATGACAGAGCTTGCATGGTCTGCATAGTTCAGAGCACTCCCCACACCTCAGCCCCTGCCAGACAAGAAACACAACTTAGAGCATGACAATAGAAAGGCTCTCACCAACTAAAGCATAGCCCATGCCAGTGGAGCCCAGAGCTGCTGTGGTGAGTTTTGTTAGAGGTTGTGGCAGTGGTGCTACTAGCCCTGCCTACAGCCTGACTGTCAGCATCCTCAGGAAGATGAAGGGAGCCCTGAGGCACTTCCTGCTCTGTCAGATGTGAAGCCCTATAAGGTCCAAACGTATGCTAAAGGGGCAGCCTGGGGAAGTTCCTCTTACTGTAGCACTTGCTATATATGCCTGAAGAGTTTCAGTCTCTTCTGGTTCCTTGAATAAACAGCACTTTCAATATAAACAATTTAAAAGATTTGAAGTGCAGGCTCAGCTTGCTGGGGAGGGGTCAAACTGCAGGGCAGTCCTGGGCTGCACTCATGCTAGTTTGGCTGATCTCTTTCTAGCCATGACTGATAAGATCTTTACTCTCACCCAAAGCTCTGTTCCAGTTCCTTTTCAGAATTAGCACTGCAAGGGCCCCACCTGCATCACACTGCACAGTCACCAACATTTCCCCATCCTGACTGTAAAGAGGTCCACATTTGAGACTGTGAAGATGGGATTTGTTTTCAGTAAGTGCCTCTGGGCTCCTGTGACACCAGCAATAATTAGTCAGACAAGTAGGAAAGGGCAAACAACAGAAGTTTTCCTTTTAGGTTATGGAGCAGTATTTGGCAGGCAGGCAGCATCTGTTTAGAACTTAGGGCACTTTACCTACAGGTGAGATGCTCTGCACAAACAGCAGTAACCACATATTTCCAATACCTTTAGCAAAATTCTCCTTTTTTGCAAATACCATCTGTTAAGAAGTGTCTGGAAAATCCACCTTAAAAAAAAAAAAAAGCACCAATGAAGCAGCCTGCCAAGCTGCAGCTTCCCGATCCTTCCATTATAAAGAAATTTGCTTATGGTGCAATTTATGTAGGCTCCATATTCCAGCAAAAATACATCAAGTGGGATCAGGTTACCAGAATCACTCCTAAAGCAACTGTTCCTAGAGGGGGAGGGAAAAATAAGCTGCATGAGAAGTGAGCTGCTGCTTCAAGTCATTGTGACACAGGGAGGTAACAGGAACAAGAGAAACAAAGCTGTTGAGTTTTTTCTCCTGTATGAATACCTAATAGGATAACTACAGGCAGAGAAAATGCCCACCTTTCAAATCCAAACCTTGATCAGTTTTCCAGCAAGGGCAGTGTCTCCAGTCAGCATTCTATCTGCTACAGTGAAGCAACAATAATGACACCACTCCCTCTGCTCTGAGGAACATCCTGGAAAAAATACCACTGTTGTCTCTCAGTCTTCAGATGTTGAGAAATATCCTGCTTGGGGAAAAAGAGGCTTCCCAAAAGAAGGGCTCACAACGCAACCTCCCGCTCACTATAGATAAGCTCATGTTCTACCTGCTAGCAGAAACTTGCATTTCAAAGATGCGATTTGAAATAAAAATAAGGAAAGGGTTTCATCTTTTGCTGGACTGCTTAGGTTTTCTGTTAGGGAAGCAAATATTAGCAGAAGCCAATGCAGCTGCTACTGAGCTTTTTTTTCCCCTCCCTCTTTTAAGCAGCTACATAGATGCACGAAACAAAACTAAACCACACGTTCAATCAGTGGAAGTTAGAATAATTTCAACCAGAATCCACAATCATACATTCATCAGCTGAAAATACCCATTTTTATACAGCTTTTTCCTTCTTATCTGCAGCAGAAGCAGCAAGCCCAGAAGCAAACCTGACCCCAAACTAGTCCTTGTTGCAGAAATCAACCTGAATACTATGCGAGAGCATTCACATGGAGTGGAAGTGACCTATTTCATGACCATGACTCACTTTCCACTCTAGGCTGGCAGCTAGCAGCCATCTCTCTGCTCCCCTCACCCCAGTGAAAGGGCTCTTGTTTTGCTGAGTGCGTCTGTGTAACCTTAACTATGAAGTGCTGCAGAAAGTGCTCTGGAGATGAGGGTGAGCCTGGAGTACCTGCAAAACCTCAGCTTCTTCAGTCTTATTTTGTCAGGCAGTGACCCTGCAGTTCGACAGCTGGGTATTATACTGTCCTGCAGGGTGAATCAAGGTATGTGCTTGTTTACAACATTTTTTGAAATCAGGTCTGCAGAAGGTACTGGCTTGTCAGCTTTCTCAGCTGATGGAATCACCTCTCGCATTGCTAGTCGTTCTGTGCCATAGGAACAAGGTGACACCCATGTGAGGTGTTTACATACTGGCAACAGCAACTGAACTTTTAAAGCTGATGTTCAATATGAATTTGGATACTGCTGTGTAAGAGTTTGACACTGAGCATCTGATCTTCAAGGTTTTTTTTTCTAAAAAAGATGTAGACTGCACCTTTCTCATGCTATCCAAGCTCGCCGGTGACTTACATAGCCATGAGATGATACACATGCCATTTAGTTTCAGGGCACTTCACAGTAATCCTCTCATTAATAGTCACTATGCATTCTGAGGAAGAGATTAAAATCCCTGTGGTTGCCTCATGCCAATCAAAGGCTAGCATGCTGTGGTCTCATTAAGGAGGAGCTCTTAGAGTGTCCTACACACATACCTGCAGCATGACACTTATCTCTCTGGGACTCCAACCTGGCAGGCAGGGCACCGTGCTCCACCTTTGTGCCCAGAGAATCCCCCATCACACACTGCCAGCAGCCTGGTTTCCCCACTGTGACCAGATCCACATTGGCATGACATCTTCCCAGGCAGCTGCACAGTCTCAGGCCTACTGTTAGCACAGGACTGGTCAGGGCTCTGCTTTGCACAGCTTCCTAGGGCTCAAGGTACACTGACCACAACATCCACACAATTTGCTAATCAGGCAGTCCTGTCAAAAGCAAAATAAATGAAAGCTACTTGTGTAGTTTTATTTCTCTGGCTAAGAGTAATACTTAGTACAATAAAGTCGAAGTTAAATATGAAAATACTTGTTGCATATTCTGCAGTAGGAAGGGATATGTACAGCAAATAAAAGAGGCTTTAGATGTACAGGTTCTAAACTATCTCATGTTTAGAGTAATTCTATATTTATTATTAAAATAAAAAGGTGCCTGTGAAAAGAATTAAGCCCTCATGTCAAGGCATATTTACCAGGTAACTTCCTTCCTTTGTGTGATTTACCTTTCTTGAAGACTCTGTGTGCAAATTAAAATACATTACCATATTTTCAAATATTACTACAAAGCAACACTTTATCATGAGCAAGATTTCTCTCTCTTGACTCATGTTTCTCTTTCTGCCAGTGCTTGATATTTCTGTACTTCTCATAGCTCTTCCAACCCAAAGGTCTTCATCATCTTGTGCATTTCTGACAGCCATACCAGTCCTCTCTATGGGCCAGTTCTTCCAGTAATGACATATAGTTTTTATGGGATTAAGCACTAAAGAAAAAAGAACAAAGAAACCAGCCCCCAGAGACTTGACCAGAGACTGCTCTTCATGATATTATAACACCACAGATGCTCAGTACCAAGCTAGTCTTTAAATTCACTTCATCTAACAGTTCATAGCCTTCAACTTGCCCTCTCCACCCCCTCCAAATAGTTCCCCTCTAATCAGCCTCTCCAATTTTCTGGGTGAGTATTTTAGATAATGTATAGCCTACAAATTCAATTAAATAGCAATAAAATTAAAATAATTAATTGCTGAGTAAAACGTGGGAGTACTCCTGTGAGGATACAAGGAGAACTCAGCAGGCACAGAGCCTACATCACAGGCAGACAGGCAAACTGCTGAGAAGAGCAGATACACAGCCAGGCCCCAGTAATGAGACAAAAGATATTTCCTAGAGTCTCAGGGAAATTTCTCAGAGGAGGCTTCAGAGCAATACAGAAAGTTCCTGAGCTGCTGAACCATGAGGAAACCCCAAAAAAGGACCTTTTCTGCCAGGGCACAGTGGGTGAGAAGGAATTCAGTTTCCAAATGCTTTCTCTTCTGTTTTGTCTCCTGCAAAATGTTATCTGTTAAAAAAGCTACAGGATCCAGTTTCTGTTATAATAAAATGAATTTGACTTCTAAAGTTCCTTTGCAGTCCTGGCAATGCCTAACTTAGGAAGAATAAATTGGTAGATTTACTGCAAATTTCTACTAGTCTTGGAGTCCCCCTCCACATTACATTTAATTAGAGAATGGACATTTGCTTCCTTCAGTAAAATAGATGACAGCATCTGTCTCAAAACTTGCAGAATTACTGAGGCAACACTGCACAATGCACACAGGACCTTTCTTGTCTTCATTTAATTGTGTGGCTCTTGCTGATCTTTGCTATCATGTAAGATTCACCTTGCTTGCTTTTCTTGAAAGCTTGAATCTAATTTCATGATCACAGCAGTTTCAAACTGCAAAATAGATTGTCAGGTAAGCAGCACAGCAGTCAAAATACCAACTAATCCAATGTGGAAATAATTTCTAGGCAGTTTTTTTTTTTTTTTTTATAATGCAAGTATGAAGCTCAGATAAAACTGTTACTGCAATATAGGGCCAAAATGAGAAGGCATTGAGAATGATTAATGTATACCCACATGTCACTCATTAATTTAACATTTCCCTGCAAGTTTTACCCTGCAGTGAAATAGTTAACAAACCAAAACCATGTACTGCTGCATGACTTTAGTAATAACATGCCATTAAGATGAATGGAAAACATTCAGACCTTTGAAGATCTTGCTCCGCCTGCCTGTGGACTCAAGCAAACACCTTTGCATTGCTTATCTTTGGCTTACATTTTCAAAACCATCCTTACAGACTTTAGAGAGGCAGCAGGATGTTTGTAAAATACTAAAGCCATAGGATACAGCACAGAGTGGCATCTGCTGCAGAACATGCTCATCTAGTGCCACCTGTGAGTCAGCTCCAACTCTTCACACAGTGTGTGTGGGGGGGATTCGGATGCCTTTTTCGGACCATGTACTCTCTTGCACTTCACTTTGCCTTTCATCCCTGCCCTGTTGATGTCCAGAAAGAAGATTAACAGTTGTTTGGAAAGTGGACTTACAAATAGCATCTCACTGCTGTGCTGTTTTGTCAGTACATTTTACATGATATCCATAACACCCAAAAACCAGAACCTTATTGTCCGAGTATGTTTTGACTTTAGTTGACAACAGCTCTTCTGTTTTAGAGACATAAACCATCACTGCATAAGCGTGGTCCCAATGAGGAGGTTGCGATAGAGGAAATAGAGGTCTTAATTTGACCAGGGTCAGGGCTTACAGCCAAAACACTTCAAATCTTCTCTTCAATTTGCCAAGCAAGGCATTGCTGTATTTATGCACATAGGCAAAGAAACCTCTAGCATTTCCAATTTCTTCCAATGCATATACCACACAGAAACCAGAAGGCAAATACTACAAAACAGTAAATAAAAGCATTGGGAACCCCCAAAAGCACAAGCATTCTGAAAAATACTAAGAACTCAGCTTCTGAGGCTTCCGCTCAAAACAGATGAAGAGTCTCCATCCCCACCCCTCCAGACTGACGCTGAGATCAGAGTTATCCATCCAGCTCTCCTCATTTGTCTAACTTCTGATGTCTTCTGTCAAGGTAACACAGGTTAATTCCCCTTTACTTGAGGCTACCTTCATTTTTTTCCCCCCCTTCATTTGCTGTGAGAGTTAATTACTATTATATTTATCACAACAACACCCACCTTAGCACAGAGGGCTACTTAATACGACTGAATATGCAGATACAAGCTCTCCTGCTTCCCTCCCTCATCCAGCCTTGCAGAGCTGTTTCTGTATCCCTTCTGAGTCCCAGAGTAATCATGGGTGATTGAGAGGACTGATTTCAATGAGGTGTCAGCTGTCCCCAAACCCACATTCATTAGTGCAACAAGCAAGACCTGCTCTGCTCCTAGCAGCTCACAAAATTCTTCATCTCTGTTGTCGGCTCCCATCTGCACCACTGCTTAGAGTATAAGCTTTCATACCTATTATTGTAATACAATCCCTTTAGCAATTGCTATTGCTTTTAAAACCTATTTGTTCTGAACTCAAAGGCCTCTAAGCTCTCATAACATTAGGATCAGTGCCTACCTGCTAAGCTCTGCTTGCTAATAGAGGTCTTTGGAAGCTATCTGATTACACACTGTGCTGGTATGGAAACAGTGAAAGAGAAAATGAAAGAGGAACACTTTGACTACACTTGCTAGTCTTTCTTCCATAACTACAAAATTCCCTCTGTTGAGAATTACTGATGAGCAGTTCCCCACATACTTGTGCAGTGAAATGGCTGTTCAGCAGCTCTTTGTTATCATATCATAGTATAAAATACTGATTTTGTACAGCAGATCTGAGAGTAGAAAGTGGTAGGGTATTGCAGTAAGATGCTCCATGATATTGGGCTACACAACATATTACTGGAAAGCTGCTGTTTTAAAACACTTAAAATACATTTAATACGCTATTATATGTGTTGGATTCATTTGAACTGAACAATTATGAAGGTATCATAACTTGTCTACTTCAGCTCTTCACTTTAACCTGACTTAACAGTGCAAGGGCTCCAGAGGAACAAGGAACAAAGCCTATCAGCCTGTAAAGGCAACAGGGCCAAGAGCAAACAAGGAGATGCTACAAAAGGAAGAAAAATGAATGCTCACCCACATCCAAGGATCTAGGTACACAGGAAAAGAACTCCAAAAAGAGAAATCTCCTACGTGAGACCTCTCCTCAGTGGCAGTCAGCCCTTAAATGGGGGACTAGAGGGGTTGAGCCTGGCTCCACCACTTCTGATCCCACAGGTGAATTGCCTTTACCTGTGCTCCCAGGGCTGACTGGATTTTTCCTTCAGGTGCTCTATCAGTGGTTCAGGCTGTGACTTAGTAGTCCCCATATACAGCCCTTCTCCTGTCAGCTAGCTCCAATCATGTTTGAGAGAGCCCAGGCTTTTCAACCTAGTCTCACAAATTTAGTAGGAAGCATGGTAGGTGTGTTGGTGGGTGGGTGTCATTCTGTTGGTAGGGGATATTTGAATCTGTTCCGATGTTACAAAATGCCAGCGGGCAATATCCTAGAAACAACAAATATGTGCTTTTTTTCTGGTCTAGAGGTTGGAGTAAGAAAGTACTTTGAGGATGGCTTGATGCAGGGATGGGAGTTGTATTCTGTAGGTCACCCTGTTGTCTACATGTTTACCCTGTAAAAACACACTGAGAAGAACAGGACTAGCATCTTGATATCCTTAGGACTTCCTTGTGTGCATTTGAATCTTAATTTAGGAAATAATAAAGTCAGGTTCAAAGTGTTTTGAAATAAACACACACTCACACTTCCTTTTTATTGAACTTAAGCCTAAGAGAGTAGATCTTATCTTAGATAAAGCAGACAAGTGTCTCTTCTTGGGACTGCTTTTTCACTGCAATTAACTTTGGCATATGCTGAAAGGATAGGAATTAGTACTCTGGGAGTGACTACACCAGCCAGCTGATGATATGAAAGCAACTATGTTCAAGCTTTTGCTAGGCCACTGAGCATTCCCAGCAGGAGCTCCAGAAGCATGAGCAAATTCAGGCTGAGGAAATTGCTGATTCAGTTGCTAAAACTGCAGTGCCTCCTTGTCAGCCAAACTCAGTGCTTAGCAGTTTTCACCATCTGCCCCCCGTGCAATACTCATAAATGTTGTAATAAATATACAATTTGGGATGTGTGGACAATGCTGGAAGGTAAAAATACTTTTTCTTTGCCATATAGATGTTAATTGGTTGTTTCATTTTGCAGATATGGGACAGTAAAATGTATTTGTTTTCTTGCCAATAAAGGAATATTTTCTTAACGCTCCGAAGTCGCATCATATCTACAAGAAGAGAAGGCTCTGATATTTCCTGTTGGGTTTATGGTTTACATTACAATTCATACACAAATGCTTTTTGGCACTCTAAATCCTGAGCTAGAAGTATTTTTAAAATTATGTCCTGAAATAGGAACTTCAGAACACTGTGTCGGCATCTGGCAGATATCTCAAGAGTGTCATGAACTGTTACTGCTTGGGGAACTTGGCAGGAACTTCATGGGCCGTGTGTACCTTGCAAGTGTGTAGGAGTCCACTTACAGCTTAATTGTTGAGCATCTGCATTTCAGGTCTTTGTAGCAGACCTATATTCACCCACCAACCTCAAAGACACGTGAAGATTTCACAGGGTGTGTCTGGGCTCCTGAGCAATAAAAGGCTGCTCCAACAAAAGACAGCAGCCCACCATTTTGTGAAAAGAAGCATTCAGTCAGGACGAACCTTGAACCGCTAGTCAGTTCCACTGCTTGAAGAGTTTGGCATGTGTGTTTCCATCTCTGTGCGCTTTACAAAGTACTGATATGCATGCTAAGGCTTGAAGGCACTTTATAAAGTGTTTGGGATCTCACTTACAATAGAGTTTCCTGGTAGGAGAGCAAAGGGAGCACAGCTGGGGCCCAAGGTGAGAGGCAGCAGTAGCCAGCAGGCCCCAGAGCATGAGCGCATGGCTGGCGACAACTACTGTTCCTTCATCCAGCAGAGCTCCTGTTCTGGTACAGAGAAGACATCCACTCGTGGCGAAAAGCAGCACAATGGTGGGACCTAGGAAATGCTGCCTCTTTTTTGTATGCCTTAGCCCTGGCATTGTAGCCATGTAGCTTAGTGATTTCTGAAGAACAGCAGCAGCTGTTCTTGTAGACAGAAGTTTGTATGGAAAACCAAATTCATGCCCCTCTGATTATCCGTGTCTTTGCAGAGGCCGTTTGGTGTAAGTTGTATGTGTGGTGGTATTATTCCCAACATCTCTGATCTGCAAACATGAGTTTTGAACAAACTATTGCTCCTTTGAGAAGACACACGTTTACCGTACATTTTATGTGGCTAATGACAAGGCGAGACTTTTGCCATTTTTTAGGGTCTTCATGGAAAAAGTTACATAAATTTACAGAGAAATGTTAATATTTTTTCTTGGTTTATTTAAGATTCTGGCACAGAAATCACATAACTCCAACACAAAAAACAATAGCTTTGGCAGTGTCTCAGCCTTGGAACTACTGGCTGGAAACCCAGGAGCCCTCTTGGGGTGAGCAGCAACACCAGCGACCTTGGAAAGGAATTGAAGACAGATTGCCATTTACAACGTGGGCATGCATGCATGCTACAATGAAATGTAAGACAACTTTTCCCAAATGTGTCAGTGACACCTAATTCCTTCACCTCATGTATTCTAGCTGAGCAAGGAAATCCCTCAAACTGGGAAACGTGGAGAGAAAGATGTAAGGACTGAAGAAAAGAACATGGAGAAAGTCAGTTCCACAGTCCACCTCCAATAAGGAGCAATAGGGAAATAAGATAACAGGAGTGCCAGAAAAGCAGGCACCTAGGTGACAAAAAGTGCTCCTCTGGGGCCTGTGTCACGTGAACCTTGATATGATGCCAGCTTTCCTAGAGCTGAGCGCCTTCTAAGCCCTGCTCTCTCCAACAGGAGCTGCCCTTGGGCTGTTAAATTTTTACAATAGCTGAAAAGAACCAGAGTGCTCCTGCTCTCTATCTCTGGGCCTGAGTTGCTGGGACCAGGCAGGAGAATTCATCCCCCCAAGCCCTTGGCTCAAGTATTTATTGCTTCTTACCATGCAGTTTGGACACTTGCAGGATGTGTTGCAAGATAGAACTGTTAACTCTGGCCTTTATTTAATTTCACACAGAGCGAGGCCTTTAATCTACATCTTTCTTTAGCGGATAGAAATGTCTTTGGTCTATATTAATTTTTTTGTTCTGTACCAATGGTTGGCATCAGTTGGTTTCATTTTTTTGCACTATAAATATTAAAATAAACAAACCAAGGTCCCATGTGGTGGTCAGGGATTTTGCCAGATCATGGGAAGTAGTGGGCCCCGAGAGGCTCTGAAAACCACCCAGAGAAATACAGTACAGAAGATTTGCACCAAGCAGGGATAATAATCTGTTCCAGAAGCTAGAAAATATTTTCCAGTAGACTTGGCAAATGTGACTGGAGATGGAAAGAAAATGGAAGAGTGAAAGAAAGGAAGAAAGGAAGAAAAAGAAAGAAAGAAAGAAAGAAAGAAAGAAAGAAAGAAAGAAAGAAAGAAAGAAAGAAAGAAAGAAAGAAAGAAAGAAAGAAAGAAAGAAAGAAAGAAAGAAAGAAAGAAAGAAAGAAAGAAAGAAGGAAAGAAGGAAAGAAGGAAAGAAGGAAAGAAGGAAAGAAGGAAAGAAGGAAAGAAGGAAAGAAGGAAAGAAGGAAAGAAAGAAAGAAAGAAAGAAAGAAAGAAAGAAAGAAAGAAAGAAAGAAAGAAAGAAAGAAAGAAAGAAAGAAAGAAAGAAGGAAAGACAGTGAGAGAAAAACTGTCATTTTTTCTGTGAAAAACAAAAAAGGTCTGAGAAAAGCCCTCATTATTGCAGGGCACTTAATTGCAACGAGAATTTTGGTCAGCAGCAGCATCTTTAGACATGCAGGTAAAGTTCTTCACCTACTGCAGAGTCCCAACAGACGATAGCTCCACGAAGCCTTAGTTAATGGGAGATGATATATAAGACTGGCAGATAAGAATTTTGAAATTTAAACTAGCTGATACCAGTTTCTTACAGCACAGAATGAGAGCTACGGAGACCAACAGCACTTCTGGTCTGAGCCTCCTGAAGCTAGTTCAGTTTCAGTTTTTGGGACGGGCTATAAAATTTTGGATGGCTACTCTCATAAGGAGCTCAGTGGCTGCCTAACAGAAGCTCATCATTTAGAGAGGCCTGGAGGTTTGATGTGATGATAGCTTGACATGAAGAACCCACCACTTTCTTTGGCAATTTGTTTTAATGTTTATTCTCACTGTTAAACATCTCTGATTATTTTCTCATTTGGATTTCTCAGGCTTCCGCTTTCAGCTATTGGCTTTTGTTACACATTTCTCTGCTAGATTAAGAGCTCTTCAGTACTTGACAGCTTCCCCCAGGAGGGAGATATCCTCTGTAATCAAGTCACTTCTCATTTTTTTACAAGTCTTTATTACACTCAACCAACTGAGTTCTCCAAGTCTTTGCTTTGGCATTTTTCTCTAGGCCTTGCACAATTTTTTGTGGCTGCTTTTCACACCCACTCCAGTATTACAACCACCTTCTAAAAATGTAAGCCTTGAAACGATCTCCCTAGTACTGTATGTAGGGATAAAACCGCATCCCTGCTCAAACTGGATTGAGGCAGTAAACTTTTCTGTTCTTACAATCTCTCTTTTTTTTTTTTTCCTTTTCTTTCAGTCCCTATCAGAAGCTGATTTGGTTTCCAGCTGCTAATGAGATCCTATTCCCTTCAGCGCTTTGCTGGTGTCTCTTGCTCACATGCTCAGCCACACAGATCATCTGACTTGGCTTCAAAATAACAAAATGTCAAAGTCCTGTGAAGTCTGTGAAGTTTTACAGCAGAAATCAGTCATGCCAGTGTGGCAAGATCAGCGCTACCTCAGTCTTACCTGTGACCTGTAGCTGCTGACTGAGACACTGTAGTCAAACTACCATCTTGTTGGCTAAATCTGTTCATACCTAAGCAACACAGAATAACCCACTGCACATGCATGGCCTTCTGAAAGAAACATGCTAATGAGCTTTTTGGAGTGACTTCAAGCCCTATGTTAATCCCTTTGGAAGAAACTGCACAGACATTGGGTATCATTAGTCTCCTACAAGAGTGCTATGTTGTAAAACAGTGTAGACTTCTAGTGACTGCACTCTCGTCATAATGAAATTAACAATTTATTTTTTTCTGCTTGCTGTCCCATTTTCTAGCTTAAGATCCCCTGTCAGGCAAACTAAGCTGCTGTGTTGTCAAGTGTCCTAGTGACCTACTGGGATGTTGGCTGAATGCTGTGCATTGTTCTAGGGTCTTTCCAGTTCGTTGTAACAGTATTTCCAGGCCAGGGTCTTCTCCATCATCTCTGTAGGTCTCTCGACTGCAAGTTATCTAGGCTTTTTGATTTTCAAAACATTCCTTCTGAGTCAGAGTGGGCTAATATAGTCCTTTTTTCTTTTTTTTTTCTTTTTTTTTTGTTCAGAAGAACGAAGGCATACACACACATCAGCTTCTGTCTTCCAGGTACAAATAAAACCAGAGTAAGTCTATTTTTATTATGTCACTATGAATCATTTTATCATCTTCACCTGCCAAGCAGCTACTTCCCCCTTCTTTATGCGTTGTGCCAAAATAGTCATATTGTTGCTTATAACACAAGTTAGGCTGCCCCTTCTTTCCCATCTTCCACTGCTTTGTATGTAGGTTCCATTTTATTAATGCTCCACACTTCATCTCTTATTGGTGCTTAGATAATTTAACTCGAATACTGCTCTTGATGACTGGAGATAATTTTCTGAGTGACACTGAAGTACTCACATAGTCTGAAGTCTGGCATGTGAGCCAAGCTCTAGAAGAATTTAACTTCTTCAGTAGGGAAATCAAACTCTTTTGTGATGTGCTTCGAATTTCACCAAATACTGAAAAATTGAGTGAGGGTGGGCACTGCAGTGGTGTGGGTTGCTTCAGATCAGTTTTCTATCCTGGTTAATTTCCTGTTAATTCAAGTTCTCTTTCTCACTTCAGATGCACCAAGTTACTAAATCAGCTTGATACGACTCTCAAATACTTTTTTTTTTTTAAGCTAATAATCATTCTTCTACTTAATTCTTTTTTTCTGCCAACTTGTCGAAGTTCCACAAAGATTTTGCTTTTTCTAAATTCGTATACAACTCATCAGCAGTGTCTTCTGTGTGTTCCTACTGAATGCCATGCTGCTACAGGCAGGCTACTATTGAATTTCAGACTAATTATCACTATGGAGCATAAGAAAATCTAAAAGCTGTACGTCCTTGGACACAATACTCTTTTGTTGGAAATTATTTTTAGAGTTACCTTGCAAGAGAATCCTACATCTTTAGGATTTTATTTTTTTTAATAAAGTAATTAGCCATATCTGCTCCTCCATTTCTGAAAAGCCTCTGCCTATATTCTGCTTATTAAAACATAATTAGCTGACACTTGTACTTATCCTAAGACCTCTTAAATTAACACTCCATATTATTAAAACTCAAAGCAACATTTCTCAGGCTATTTTCAGTGATGACAGTATTTCTTACAGTGCACAAACCACTGATACTGCAATTAGACAGCAGGTGGGGTGCAGTGTTCGAATTACTACCCCCCATTTCAACATGTGTAGGTTCTTTGATTCTTATTTATTTATTTATTTATTTATTTCTGAAATGAGATGTAACTATCAGAGGTACACAGAGAGAGCTTCTCGTCTTTAAGTCCCTATTCTGGAAATAACAAAAATTGGGAAATGCTGTGTGGTGTCAAGAAATGACAGATGCGGTTCATCCAGTTTTCTGTGTGAACAGAGGAGGCTGTTTAGTGATGCCTCTGGCTACATATTTTTCTTAATTTCTGTTGAAATGGAACACAAAATTGTCTCCTGTCTCCTGTAACTTGCATATTAATATTTTTTCTTCTTTGGTGATGATAGTTAAGGAGTTGTTAAATTCAAACCAGGAACATAACTGCATAAATAAACTGAAGTGATCCTAACCCAAGGGGAATTGGTATCCAGGTACTCAGCCAATCAAAACTGAACATGTTTATGTAAGAAAAGGACTTGTATTTCCTGTTCTGTGCCAGGCCCCTCAGTAATTAATGTCCCAATACAAAACTGTTCATTCACTAACACCACATGCACATCATGTGGAGCTCTTTCAAAGGTCCTGAGCAGTCCTAAACTCAGAACAAGCATTACTGTGAGTCTCTCCAGGCCTGGCTGGAGACAGAAGAAGCAGGAGTGTGCAGGGAGTGGAAACGGGCAGGCAGGCAGCACAAACTGTCCATTTCAGGTATGGGGTAGCTGAGAGCAAACAGCCCATAGCAAACCCTAAGTGACAAATAACCTTAAATCCCAGCTTGATGCTGTCTCCAAAGGCGCAGGTGGTATCTTGTGCACTTGCTGATTCACACTGAAGTGGTCACACAGGACCACTGAGAAACTCACACTCAGACAATTGGCTGGTTGATAGGATTCCATAAAAAAGGAATCAAAGCCAGAAACCCCTCTGAAATGCCAGTTTCAGCTGTGCATCTGTGTTCTTCCCCCAGCCTCCTTCCTATGCCCTGAAGGTATCAGATCAGATGGTGATTCAAAGCCAAAAAGCAGTGTCTGAGATGTTTGTTTTATTGCTGAAAAATCAAATTGTGTTTTGAAGTGGAGATTTTGTTTTGGGCCAGCCTAATCTGAAGGCACAGAGGTTTGTCAGAGCCAAGGAAACTGTGTCCTAGTCCCTTATGCCAAGTATTTTGCACTTCCAAAGTAATCACAGATCCATATCTGTAAACATACATAGAGGGTGTGCAGGACCTCATAGCAGGAATAAGAGAACAAGGGAAAGCTGCTTACTGTGTGACCAACAGTGCATACTTTCAGGCAGATACGATCTAAAACAAGTCTGGAATGGAGAAATTTATCTATTGTGCCCTTTTTGTTTGTTTTAAGAAGCTTTTGCCAAGGAAGATGCCATGCTACCAGGAAATGTCTTTTTGTTGCCATATCATGTTTTCAGCTGAGTTGTTCTGGATAAGACACTGGACTGAATGCCCAGCTCCACGAAAACAATTGAGACTGGGCCTCCTGACACAATGGAGCTGCTTTCCATCAACACAGACTGCTTATTAAAAATATTTGTGAAGGCATGGCAAGCCTATGCAACACTGGAAAGACTATTGTCATGAACGTTTCTGACCTAATGATATGCTTTTCTCAATGTAAAGCCCTTTATCATGTCCTGAAGAAAAATCACCACATGAACAACCACTTGCTGCCCTCATATGACATCAGACTGCTCTCTGAGCAAGACCCCTGACGTGGCGTGGTCCTAGCAGGAGTCTGGCAGGGGGATATTTCCATGCTACACTTCAGATAGAATTTAGCTCTTGAGCAGGGAGGGAGAAATACAGACAGGCCCACCAGCACACCTCCACTTGCTGTTTTAATTTCCTCAGCTGCACATATGAGCGTAAACGGTCACTGGCCAAGATAAGCACGGAAAGTAAAAACATACTGAAAGGCACATGGCTGTACTCAGGCTGCCTGTAAATGGAGGCCACAAGACTGCTCTTAATGTTGCTTGTTTACCTCCAGCCTGTGTGGATAAGAGTAAGCCCCACTGTGCTTGTATCGGCAGTCGTACACTAGGCATATGGATAGGACTGAAGCCAGCTGCTGGTGGAGGGAGTACACTGTGACACTACAGCCTCCCACTGCCGCTGCAGTGCTGAATCCCAAAGCACCTACAAACCCTACAGCTGACAGGTCAAATGCAGCCAGTCCTATTGGAAGAGGGTCTGTCTGCAAGCTGCCAACTACAGGGAGGGAGTGTTACTCGTGAGAGTAACACTGTGGTTGTGTCCTCTCATTTGTTTCTTGTTCACAGTGATATAAGAGTTCTCTTGGAGTGCTTTCCTGTGTTTCACCATAACTTCATAGGCTTTGAAGTTGAAAGAGATGGTTAGGTTCGTCCTGCTTCATCAGGAGTCAGCTGTTACCGAAAACTTTCTTTGGATACTTTGCTCCAGTGGCTTCTTTAGCTCACTACAATAAATGATCATTTTCACACTAACTTGGGAAATGCTAATTGCTTCCTTTTCAGGCTGGGAGGTTTTATTGCACTCTCTTGAGAAGAGTGGCTGTTGTGGGAATGAGACCATTTCAGTCCCACTGGCAGCACAGGAGGGGCCAAATTTGCCCTGTCACAAAAAGTAGCAATGTTCACGACTCTTAGCAGCAAATCTATTGCCCAATCTTGCAGGCGTGTCCAAGAAGTCCTGCTGGGACATTATTTACAGATTCTGAGATAGCTTTGAGAAGATTCTCCATGAGACACTGGATAGTCAGTGAGAAAAGGGCACACTGTACAGGAAGGGACAGATAACCTCCATCTGCTCAGCACAGAGAACATATGCAGGTGGCCATGGCCTGCTGTCGAGTCTGTGACTTCCAACTTGCTGACTGGAGCTGACATGGTGCTGGTGGGCAGGTAGAGTCCCTGGAGCAACAGCTGAAATGCAACAGGTTCCTTAGACCAGTTAGTAATTAAACACAAGCAGCCGTCTCTGCTGTGTAGGGAGCAGCCCTGTCTCATTGCTGCTACTGCAGGGTAATGTTCTTGAAAACAAAATAGGAAGATACAAACTTTCTTCAGCAGAAAACAGTTTCTGCGTCTGCATGTATCCCCTTCTGCTTCCAGTGATCATTGGTTGGGGCTGACAAAAAGTTAAAGAAATGAAAGACTTTCATCTCCTTGTATGATTGCCTGTCACAACAGTGCCACCCTCTTTTCACAGTGGTCCCAGTCAACTCTAATACACTGAAGGATGCTATGCCTTGGGTCAGTGTATTAATTTTATCCAGGGTTCACTGGCTGCTGTGTGAGCCTGGCACCCCACCTTGTCTCTGAAGCCCAGTCACAAAATAAGGCCAACAAGACTGATATGAAACACTCTGTCCTCGAGTGTGTGAACAGAAGGGCTACAGACTGTGAATGAGATGCTGTTAGTACAGCAACAGCAGAATTAACATCCAATACTGTACACTGGAAAAATGAAAGCAGAATTAAATGGGCTTACTGAGGCAAATTTTTATGAATGTCCTGCAAAGTCCAATTGGGTGTACAGCTCAGTGTACAAGCCCACTGAATGTTGAAACATCAGTTCGGCTTACCCGATGTTTAGCCTTGCTTCTTTATTCATCTTTTGAACCACCCTCTGCCCTCCTGAGCGCAGTCAGATTCTAACACTCGGGTAGCTTGAGCAGTTACAGGCTAAGGAGAAAAGCCAGGCAAGGTTTTCAGGAAGAGATACTTACTGTGCATATTTTCATTTGTTTTTGAATCATGTTTTCACATTGCATGCCACTTTTGAGTCTCTTATCAAACTTCTTGTGAGTCCAAAACAAATTCACAGAGCAGGGAGGGAGTACACTGGGCCAACGTCTCTATGCTGCATGTCAAGCTCCATTGTTTTCACTTTGTTTGGCCAGCCAGTAACATGGCTCTGCCCTCACAGATGTGCTATCCAAGGAAACTTCTGGAGGAATGCACCATCCAGGTCAATCCTTTACGTTCAGTGAACACATCCACACATGACTAAGTCAGCATTTGTTTACATATAGAACGTTAAGCTGAAGAAGCAGCTTTTCCTTATGCTTAAGCTCAGAATGCTAAAAACTCTCCAGAAGACTTAACTGTGACTATTCTCCTGTTCAAGATTCGTTTCTTCTCACTGATGATTTCTGTGTTGTAGCAGCATCACTGTTGCCGCTGTGAGGTGCACCCTGCAGCAGCTGAAGACCTCATCTATGCTGCTACGAAGTGTAGATGTTCAGTGCTCACTTGCTAGAGCATGCTGCTGTTACCTGGCTGCTGAATCAGGTAAAACAGGGTGTGCATTGTAACAGAGAACGGATTGTTCAAGCTCACGTTATCCTCTCTCTTTTATGCCCCAGGAAAAAAGTACTGGTTTATATCTCATTTCCCCTAGTCAAAGACCTTGCTCTGCAAACCAGCCTCTGAGCACTTATGTTTTCTCCCTGCTGACCTCCAAACCCCAGAGCATTCATTCAGTGGATATTTCAAATGCTTAAGTGAGCAGGAATGCAGGCACATGAACTTGATTGCATTCCAGAATATTGACTGGTGTTACCCAGCTGACTGGCAATTTGAGTTAAGTTATTCAAAATCTTTGCTTCGGAAGGACAAATTCACAAATTGAATTTTGGCAATGTGCACAAAAGTTCCATTCCAGAATATATTGTCCTACCAGTGAGAAAGCAGAAATAGAGTAGTGGTCTTCTCAGATATGACCCAACCCGTGCTCTTGAGTAATCCCTGGGCCATTATCTCAAAATGTCACATCTCAAATACTGTAATAAATAGAGCCACTCCTTAAGAAACTGGCAGACTGTGGCCATCCTCCAGTATCTCTAGCAGGACTCAGAGTGGGCAGCATTTGGGAGTCTCAGCTTTGGATGGGGGAACCTTTTCCCTCCCACATCTGTAATAGCTCCATTTGTGACAGTGAAGACATGTCTGGATGGGCAGTATCTTCTTGTAAACATAAGCTGAATATTTTCCCTATAGAACCAAAGAATTCTCTGTGAAAAATTAAGAAAGTCTTCCCTCTCTAACATTTTGGTGGCTGGACTCCCATAACCCACTTTTGCCTTGCCTGCCACTTTACCTCACTACAGACCTGGGAAGTGCCGCCGCCCAACCAGAGTTTAGCAGGCAGTCAGGCTGCTTTAAAACCCTTTCTCCTTCTCTCCTCTGCTCTTGTTTACAAGCTGTGTGTATAGAAGACCTCAGAGGAAGGAAACTGGCGAAGTCAGAGAGAAGAAAGGAAATTAAAATCTTCAGATCCCCCAGGCTAAATCCTTTCTTGCTGACAGCAGCAGGTCTGCTGTAAGACTCGGTGGGAGCTGCTCCCCCTCTGCCTGCTGTAGGATGGGATGATGTGAGGCTGTGTTACCTCTGGTGGAAGCGGCTCAGGAGCCACGTCAGAATACACTTCTAGCAGGTGAAAGCTCATCGTGCTCCAGTCCTAGCATCATTTAACCTGGAGAGACACGGGGAGGAAGGAGAGCCTTTAGGACAAAAGGAGTGCCTACAGCTCTTGCTAGAGAGATGTGCTTGTGAACCTGAAGCCTGAGAGACATCTGGGTCTGCCAGTCTGCAACAAGCACTCATCTGTGGGCCTGCAGAGGTAGTTTCCATTTGCATACACAGCAACAGAAAGTACTAGGAAAAACTAGCTTTTCAGCACAGCTTTTAGCTCTGACCTGCCACACGCATTAAGCAGTTTTGCTGTTCCACATCTTTTGTGATCAGCTCTGGGCGACAACACAGTCACAAAAAGGGTAAGAAAGAGCAGTGGGAGTGGAAGTCCTGACTCCTTGATTGCTGTCTGCCACTGCTTCTGCACCAAGGACAGCAGTGGGCTGAGGACACAGGACAGGCAATGGGAGCTGCAGCAGCTGCTCCATTTTCAGCTGAGATCTCCTCTTCAGGTCTTGCACAGCGATCTCTTTGTTTCCAGAGTAGGTGCAGAAGTCATCATATTTTCTTAGCATCGATTTTCTTAAAGAATGAACGTTATGGAAACCACATGCAATTGACATACAGACTGATGCTACCAACACCTGCCATTCCTATTTATGTTTTATGAGATATTTTTAATATCTCTTCACACAGTGCTGATGCAGCAAAATCTCTGTTCTACAATATCCTTCCTAAGTGCTGAACTTTGCCAAGAAATTTCACACAACCACATGGAGAAATAGCCAGATATATCTCCAGCAGAAATGGATAAAGCCTTTGGCGCATTTTTGTGTGATTCAAAGGATTCTCTGACTTCATCTCCCACATGTACACCAGGATCCAGACAGGAAAAACCCTGAGCAGGTCCGCTGCCCGTCGGCGCACCCTGATGCACAAAGTGAGTGCCCAAGCCCCCAGCACTGCAGTTCCTCACAATGAATGACAGCTTAACTGCTCAGGATTGTGAAGAACTTCCCTGTACCTGTCAGTTATTTTCCTCCTGCTGTGAATGACTGACCCCTCAAGGCATTAACTGTAGGTCAGCCCAGTATTTCAGAAAGGGTCCACACGACTTCTCAACCCAAATCCAGAACCTGGGCACCTATCCTACACTAATCTACATCGCCCTAAATAGCAGGACTCATAAGAGCATTCCTTCTATATCTTAAAATTTAGATGTGAGTGAAATAACCCGTAGCTGAGTTACAGCAATAGTAGCAACTTACAGTGCTACATAGAAGAGATCCACACAGTGCACGCAAGTAACCTGTCCGTTTCTTCCCAGCAAAGCAGCTTTACTGAGTTCATACTGTGTATCTGGTGAAGATGAGACCGAACCCCCTGAGCTATTTGGATCATCTGCCTCAATACATCTCAGCTATGTGATTCCTCTTGCCTGCTCCTGACAGCAGAGTCTCTTTTGCTTGCTATCCTCACTTGCTGCCACAGATAATTCTACATAGCTTTCAGATATCAGCTATGGAAACCACGTCAGCTTCTCTGAAGTCACTTTTGCTAGTAGCTTGTCACAATTCAGTGGTGACAGGAAACTGAATTTCATCCCTGCACTCTGGAGCAAGTTAAAACACTATTTGATATTTAATAGGCCTTTGTTCTTTAACATGTAGCTGTTTACCATCGTATTTTGGCAGCTTCTTTGGAGACAGCAGCACAAGGGGCTTGTTTCTGTGGAAGGCCAGAAGTCCAGGTTCCTGTTGCTTGTTTCTGCCACGTGACGGAGAAGATGCTGCGGGGCCTTGTCACGCCTGGTTGAGTCCAACTCTCATTAGAAGCCCACACTCTGTAGTCAGGAGCTGCTGCAAGAATCCATTCCCTTCTTTCCAGACTACATTACAGCCTTTTTCCTCCATGCTTCTAGCCAGTATTCAGACTCCCTAATATATCACCTGTGTCTAAGAGCACTATTTTAAGTTGCACCCAGGTGATTCAGGCCACCAGCAGCTGCTATGTTTGTAGAGAGGCTGGTGTAACAACCCTATGCCTCTTGTTTTGGTTGCTTCTCTATCCAACCCTCAACATCAAGGTAAACCTACTCACCTGTCTCTCTCCTACTGTCAGTTATCTCCACCTGAGGTACATTGTGCTTCTTCCACCCCACTCTGTTTTGGCAGATGCGCTCTGCAGGATGTGCTGCCCAGTGAATAAGAAGGTTGATCCCACAGTGAAACTGATCCATCAAGTGGATCAAATGACAAGAAAGAAAACAAAAAAACATTCAGAGACCAGCACTCTGCAGAGACAGGACCACCGGCTGCCCAGGTCCTCTCTCTGCCATTGCTGCACTCAGGGGCAGGCTGTTAAGTGCTAGAGCTACAGCCAAGTGAGAGATGAAAGATAAGGGAGGATGAGGAGTAAGCACCCTACTCTTGCTCAGGGAAGTAGATTACGAGTATCCAGAGGCTGTGAAACATTTGCCTTTCAAAGGCAGAGGCGCTAGCACATTCATACTTAAATTTGCCAGACCTTGCCAATGATCTTTATGTTGGATGGACTTCTGTTTCAATAGCACTGTCTGAGGCCTAGCAGGCTCTCCTGGTGTCTCAGATGCTGGCAAGCTGCTGCTTAGTTCATCATGCAGTTGCTACATGCGTGGTGGGAGAGATGAGTGTCTGCTCTACTCAGATCCCATCTCACTTGCATTGCCATAGTCACACTGAGAAAGCTGCGAGCAAATCAAAACACCTTTCAGCTCAGCACAAATTGCTTTTGTTAACAGGCGATGGTAGTCTTCCCACAACGTCTGAGCAAGAAACAATCCCTGCCGCAAATGCTTGGGTGTTGTCTCTGGAATTTGGAAGGATGAAATCATTACATGTCCTCCCACCCTCTCACTTTGAGGCATTTCTGACTGGGATCATATGATGCGGTTGCCTCCAATTAGAGGGGACTGGGATCAGTGATTCAGGAGGTCATTTCCAGGCCTGCAGCCCTTAAATAGTATGGAAAGAGTTAGTGTGAGGTCGCCACGGGAAGGCAACGTTAATTGTTAAAAATGGCTCAGGGTCTGGTAGTGTGTGAGGAGGGCAGGAGAAGGGAAGATCCAGGGCCCAGCTGTCACTTAATTCTGTTTGTGAATTTTGGCAAATCCTTAATCGTGCTGCCCTTGTACTCCCAGTGTGTTTGTCCCCTGGGAGCACTGGCTCTTCTCGGGCTCTGTGCAGTCCCGTGGGCTGTGCATGCCATTGACTCACTCTGGCTGCTGTCTCTCTGGCTCAGCACACGCTAGCCATGTATTGAGTGGCACAGCTTTCTGGTGCCCCTGGAAGTGGCTGCTGTGCAGTTTTGTGTTATACAACTTTGTGTCACTCACCCCTGCCCTGAGAAGGATGTGCTTGTCACTCCCTTCCACCCCGGGAACGTCTCCTGGTGGGGTACAGCAGGAACTGCTGCACCTTCTGCTCCTCAGGGCAGCTGCAGGTTCAGGAGTACACATCTTAGTGTGGCTGGGCAGGCTGCTTTAAGAGCCTTTACTCCTTTTAAAAAATCCAAAGTCAAGCACTCTAATTGACTACCGCAAAATAAAGCCCTTCTCTTCTTTCCCACATGTGTGCACAATGTTAAATCACATCCTCTTGTCTAACCTGGGACGGATCCCTGCACACGCTGGGCACGCAGAGCCTCAGAAGAGCTTACTTGCGCATGGTACGCGGCCCAAAATATTTATGCACAAATATGTTTATGTGGATGTGTTTATATTCACAAGTAATTAAACAGCAGCAAGGCATTTCACAGGCTTGTCCTCCCTGTCTCCAACAAATAAGTGCCTTTAATGTCCGAATGATGTACCAACTCAACGTTTACATCCCTTTTATTTTTTGTGAAAGCGGTTGTCTGATGTTTGACAGCAGTACTTCCTGTCTCTTACCAGCGAGACCAACAACTGCCTTTCATTTCCTTAAAGAAGAAACCCACATTTGTACTCACTGAAGGCAAAGAATCTATAAAACGTGTTTTCTGAGGAGTAATTTCTGGGCACGGTGTGATGCCAGTCTCCAGCCCCGATGCCAAAAACTGTTGTTCTGCAACTTATTAGTGTTAGCTCCTCCTTTGGCCTGCGGATCAGAGCGCGTGTGCTAATAACTCAGCAGAATAGTACATGTGGTAAGATACTCAGTAATACTCAGCTTTACCCATGCATTCCTTCTGCTCTGTTTTTGTACAGAGTTCCCCTTCTTCTTACAGTTAAGCCTGGACATATTTTTCTATTTTAAATTTTCCAATGATTTGTACAAGAGAGTATTAAATTGCTAAAGGGCATCTTAAGTATTACAGCTCTGTGAAACTTGAATGAAGCAATGCAAGTCTGGAACACATTTAATAAATCTGCAGCTTGATAAGCAAACTTTCTTTGCAAAATGTGGCATTCCATTGCACTAATCAGCCCTGTGAAAGACCTGCCTCTAATTCTGGTATTCTTCAACTTCCTCACCCAAGGACTCCAAGCAGCTGTGCCTCCCTCTTCTCTTGGCACCGTCGAGTTCAAAATCGTTTCCACATCCTTCGGCGGAAGGTGTGCAGGTGCTGGGTACTGCAGACCCTGTCGAGCTGTCTCCACAGCCTTGCTGTGTTTTAAGTTTTCCAACCTTAGTTTCTTTTTCAATTGGCGAGTGAGGAGAGAGCACACTCAGCCCTGACGAGGGCTCACAGTGAGTGTGTGGAAGCTGTATCAAGAAAACACCTATGTCAGTGGCTACAGGGGGAAGAGTTCAAACAGGACCGCCCAGAGTTGCCAGGGAAAGCTTGGAGGCTGGATAGATTTTTAATGTTTTTCTTTTCTCTTCTGTTTCTGGTTTTTTTTTGTTTTTTTTTTTTTTTTTGTCAGAGTGATCTTTAACTTAAGAAGATCACAGGTCATCTCCAGGGTGATGCTCCTCTTTACTTTCACCCACAGAGGTGCTGGCAGCTGGACTGAGCTCCACCAGGAAACACATGCAAAATGTGAGATCGCTGCAGTGACAATGTGGGGTGGCAAGTCAGTTTTGAGGGACAACAACCCTTCTGGAGGGCTCCTGGTACACTCCAGGCCCTTGGATGGAACGGACGCTGCTGTGCCCGCTCCTTGCACCTCCTGGTCCCAGGGCGCAGGATGCAGCCTGTGTGCAGGGCTCTGCGGTTACGTTTATCATTATCACATGAATTCAGGAGGAAACTGCATGAAACCCGTTTAAAGCAGACTTCACCCTTTCCAAGGAGTCTGTATAACCTCTCAGACCTGCTGATAACAGCAAAGAAAGAACTCCAAGAACTCCACATCTATGATGAAAGCTTCCACTTTCTCACATCATCCTCATTACAGTCAGCACGTCTTGCCTGGGATGGCCTTTGGACTTGCTCCTGATCCTAGGCTGACAGGGAAGGCAGAGCACACACAGGACACGTGGCTGCCGTGCTCCTGCGAGCTGTGGCACTGCGCTGCTCTCTGCACCTGGGACAGGCTGGTGGGCTGAGTGATTCCTCAGTGAGGTTTAATTCCCGTTCAATATCTTGTAGGAGCTTTGTTGTAAGTGATGTGAAGATAGATAGATCAAACACGTGTGCTCGGTTTTTGCAGCCTTCCAGCCAGCAGCACTCCAGAAAACAGAAGTGCTTTTTGTCGCAGAAATCCATCTCACAGGCGCTCCAGAGGCTGATGCTGTGGGGCTGGCAGGCTCTGGAAGCGTCCCTCACACCCCTGCACAGCCGTCATTCGGTGAGTCAATATGATGGCTGCTGCCGGGGCGTGGCATGCACGATGCTGCTATGGCACAGGGCCTGCCAGCTGCCCTCACCCCCTGTCGGCCTGCCCATCCCTCACAGCATCTGGGCACTGCAGGCATCCAGCACCAAGGAGGACAGGAACAGGGAGATGCACAGACACAGAGATGACGAGGCTGGGCGCAGCCTTTTATCCCACAGGAGAGAAGGGCAAATGGCAATGGAAAGGCACTAGGTGCAGGGATGACGGGTCCTTGAGCTCTGTGGGAGATAAGCTGGTGTGCTTCTCCTTTAACGTGAATGTACAGTAAATGGTCCCCGCGCTGTGTGCCAGACGGACAGGACAGAAAAGGAAAGCCGGTCTGTGTGCAGAGGGCAAGCACTGTACTGACAGCGGGAGCACAAGGCTCCTCATGCTTTTCTGATGACACGTTTCAACCCAGATCGAGCTCTTTAGGAGTGAGATGCCTCATGTGTCACTGCCCTCAAATCCTTGGCCTCCGCACTGAGGCTACCAACGAGAATGCCAGCTATGACGGTGGGTTTATTTTCACCAGACTGAATGGACTTCCCTCTCATTCCACAGAGAGCACGAGACAGCTGTAAGTCAGCAGCAGCTTTTCCTTGGAGAGGGGCCCGAGGGAGGCATAAGATTTAAACCACCTAATCTCTCCGTGCCCCTGCCCCGGGATCCACGTGCCATCCTGACCAAAATAAGTGACAGAGGGCTGCGGGCGGGCGCACCTCGCAACACCTGGGCGCTCTCGGTGCCCTCCACCGCCCCCGGCCCCGCTCCCCCTGCCCGCCCCGCACCGCCCCGCATCGCCGCGCCCGCGGCTCCCCCTAGTGTCCGCCGGGGTGGGGTGGGACGGCCATAGCTGCCCCGTGAGACATCCGCCTCCGGAGTCTTTTTTTCGCCTTCCCCGACTCCGGTGGGCCGCAGAGAGGTGTTACAAACGGACGCGTTCTTTGAAAGCTCGGCATGTGTTTTTGTGGAGCGGTGAGCCCTGCGTTGATCGCACAGGCTGCTCAGCCGCCCTCGGGTTGGCTCCAGCACCTGAAAGCCGGCGAGGATTTAAGCAGCATCACCTGGACCCACCGCTAAGGCTTTGCAAGAAGTATGCCTACAGCAGTGCTGGTGGCTGCAGTGCTGTGCAGGGGCCTTCTAGCCTGCTCCCGCTCCACCTGCGTTCTCCAGACTGCCGTGTCCTGTGTGGTGGCACCTCCACTTGGGCTCCTTTGCCCCTGGTCAGACAGCAGGAGCCATCACGCAGCCTCCCAGCCTGGAGTCCCAGCAAGTAATGTAGTGCTTCCCCGGAGCTCATCAACCCGGAGCAGTTTTCAGGGCTCATCCATACGTTTCTCTGCCAGTTCTCCTCTCAAGAAATGCAAACAGGGATGGGAGCAATACTTTTTGACTCACTGGGCTAATAGCTTTTGGAAAAATAAAAAATTTGGTCTTGTTAGGCTTGCTGTAAATTTTTTATTTTTATCTTCTTTTTAATAGGAGGCCGTTTCATCTAAACCAAACCAGAGGGGAGGGAGGAAGGAAGAGTGAGCCCACTCTGGGCATCGGGGCATGCAGCCTGGTCCTCAGCAAAGAGGCTCCCATAGATTAGCCTGCACTGATCCCTCTACACAGTGAGGCACTTTTTGTCTCCTTCCAGGTGCTGGGAAGGGGGAGCAGAAGCCTGGGGCACAGCGGGTGCAGGGCACGTCCTGCTGGGGCTCGTGGGGGCGGAGGGGCAAGCTCTCTGCTTTCTTTGAATGAGGCCCTGGCTTCGCAGGCCACACGTGAATAAGACAACCATCACAAACATCTGAGCCTGAGAAGCCTGGCTCTGCCACGGCTATTGTGATCCATGTTATTCGGGAATTCTACAAAACGTCACCAATTCCCATAAAGTTTTGCAGAGTAGATAAATACTCTGCTCCAGCTCTCACAGCGAGGGAGAGGAAAGCTTCAAGCAATTAGGCCAGGCCACACAGCGATTCAGCAGCCGGCTGGGCCGCCAGCTGCGTGGGGCTCCTGAAGCAGCCGTGCTTCTGTGTGTTTGCCTGCATCAGGGACAGTGCTATGACCAACACTGCAACTCACACCACAGCCTGGGGAGGGGACACCACGGGACCACGTGCAGTTTTTTTAGGGAAGAAAGGGCCTGACCTCATTCACCTTAGCAAAGGATGCGGCTCTCCTAAAGAATGCTGAGGGGCAGCTAAATGCACTTTCCCCGTTCACCCCCCTCCTCCCCGGATTTTCTGATTATTTGGTAGGTTTTCCTATCTACTTTGCACTTTTCTGTCTGTTTTGCAAAGCATTTAAAAGTTCTTAGCTTTGATCAGAGCTGGTCTTGGCCAAGGTTTTGCTGCTGCCTCTGTTCCCATTCCTGTGGTGAGAACAGAGAAATGGGGCAGTTCTCATACCATCTTCCTCACAGAAGCTGGCTGCCATCGCACAAAAACACTGAAGGTTCCTCTGGGGTGATGATGGTACGTGCACGTGCAGGGTCACAGCAGGCTACAGAAGAGTCCCCTTCCCCCAGGCAGAGAGGACATTTGCTTTCCTCTCTGAGAAGCCCAAAACTTTTTCTTTGACTCAAAAGACATTGTTTTGGAAAATCAGAGCTGACTACACCACAATTCCATCCCCTTCTCCCAGTTTTTGAGTGATAAGGCATGCACGATGCTGCCTGACACTGTGATATTTATAAAACAAAGCAGAGGTCAAATTTGCTGAACAGTTTCCAAATTCCAGCAAGATTTATCACAAAGAGCCCCATGCACAAACCAAAGTGGCGTGACTGACAAGGGTGGGATTGTGGAGCCGCTTGAAAGCCCGGTTTCCAGCCAGCACCGATGGGCCACATCATGCTCTTGGGGGGCAAAACCTGCTGGGAAGCTTCAGCTATGTGGAGAATTCAGGCAGCTTTCACAGCGAAGTTTCTGGACAAGAGACCCCATTGTGAGGAGCTCAGTTTCACGCTTGAGGAGCTGCGCTGTCCTCCATCAGTGCAGTCCTGCATGAGGGGCAGCCTGGAGCTCAGCCCCATGCGGCAGGCCCCTTGCTGCCTTGCTCCTTCCCTGTGCCCTGGTCTCCCTGGAATAGAGGTGCTGCTGGGTCCCCCCTGCCAGCTTTCCACAGCAAGCGCTGACAATTCCAACAGAAAGTTGTCCAAAGGAGATTAGGCAGAAGTGCCCACCAGATAGCTACAACTGTGAAAGTGGCTCCGGTCTCTCTCTCCCCCCAGATACCAGCCTCCAGGGCTGCTGCTGGCACCCAGTCTGTGCTCTCATCTGAGGGCTGGTGCTGCCAAGACCTGTCTGCACCCTGGTGCTCTCACCTGCCAGCACATTTCAGCCTCCTGCCCCGAGCCAGAGGGGACAGATTTGACATGGCTAAGCCGCAGTTATTTCTACAGGAGCAGGCCATGTCTGGTCCCAGTACTCAGTGCAGAAACTGGATCTGGAGCAGAGGTGAAGGTGACACCTCCAGAACGGGCTCCACCTCGGCATCCTTGCCCAGTATCACAGGTCAGAGCACAGCTCCACAAAGCACTCTGCAGTGGAGCGAGGATTACATCCACGTTTGTTCACACATCCTGAAGGTGCTCCCAGAAGACACAGGATAAACTTCCACAGAGTGCACTGCCGAGGCAAGGCAGCAAGGCAGGGCTGGGCGAGATGAGGGACAAGCTCCGTGGCTGTCAGCGGGGAGGCACGCGGCCTGCATCCCGCCTGGCGGCTGACAGGCCCGTGGTGCTCCACGCCAAGCCAGCGGCACGGGGAGCAGAGCAAGGCCTGTTGTCTCACTCCATGCTGGTGCTGGTGGCTGAATAGGAAGGCATCGCTTCATCTTCCGGGCTTCTAAGCACTGTTGGAAACAGAAGGAAAAAAAAAAAACAAACCACAATTAAGACTACGTATGCAAACAGATTTGATGACTTTTCAGGAAGGCTACATTTCAGGAGAAGAAGCAACCATATTGTTACAAATGACTACCAGTTGCGACTTCATCCACCCACCCATCCTCATCTCTCTTCTTATCACCACAGGATCACCCTTCCCAAACATAAAGCTAATGTACAGACAAGCCATTTCTGCAGCTATCTGTTAGGTAATCAAATATGTAAGATAAGAAACAACCATTGTCCCAAAAGGACATAAACATTTGCTTAACAACTGAAAAGTCTTTCACATTTAGGCTGTTAGCTGAGAAGCCTGCAACTTTTAGGAAAAAAGATAAGTAAACCAAAAAATTCCATGGTACTTGTTTTGCCTTCTGAAATCCTGCACTAGAAAGAATGGGCTAAGAGAAGTGACTAAATTATCATCCGTGTTTTCCTCACAACCTTCCTGCACTATGTTGGGAATATCACTTACCCACTGGCCGTATCCATTCCCAATGTATGAAATGGGGATAACAGCACTTCTTTACCTCCACTGTGGATCAAAAGGATAAAGTCGTTAATCCTTTTCCAAGATGCTCAGACCATATGGTTAATGCAGAAATACCTTACACAGACAGTCTTTAGGAAATATACCGACAAGACCTATCGCTTGCTCGAACACAAAACAAATGGAGAATATCAAACAGGAATGGCTTGCAGCTCTTCGTGGATGCATAGGTGCCTCATTGTCACCTCTCCAGCAAATCTCTCCAGGGTGATCTTATGGATCTTTTCTTCTTTTGGGAGTAAGTGAAGAGAACAACAACCATACAGTTGATCTCCTTTCCCTCCTTCTCATCACACAGGCTAGTCAGGAGGCTTCTCATGGAGAAACCCCCATGTGCCATGGGAAGCCACGCTCTTGACTTGCTCTTTATCTGGCACAGACTGTAACAGTCTTTGCATCTTTCCTGCACCTGAACTGGAGACAATTATGACTTCAAAACTGGGAGACGTCACTGGCCTTTGCTATCTGACAGCACTCCCATGAGCGCTGACATTATCTACAGTCTCCTGTATTGTCCTGGCATTCAAAAAGTGCAGTAATACTTTCCTTTGTGGCAACGCCTCAGTGATGCACATTCATTTCACTTACTAGCAGCCTGGAGAGTTTTGCTGATGGATGAAATCTTTGTATCGGATCAGTTCCTGCACATCAGATACAGGTATAGGCTATGCGCTCATACTCTGCCAAGCATTTTTAGGTAAAGTAGCAATCCAGAAATGAATAGAAAAAGCCAAAAGAATGCTGACTGAATACAAAACACATCTGAATAAGCATTTCATTTTGAGCCATGGTCTCAAGTTTTCCAGATAGCCCAAGATATATAAGGAGAGTGAGCATTCTGTGTGACACTTCAGCTGGATGCTCTATATCATCCTAGCATTTAGACTGCTATTCTTAACTCTGAACAGCATTGCCTCCATCTACTGCTGATCTCTGCTTTTCACAGCACAGATTCTTCCACAGTCTAGCAGGTTCCTTTGCTATTCTCCCTTCTGCTCATCGGGTACCAGGATGGGAACTGAAGGATGGCGAAAGTCTGAATAAAACACACTCCTACCATGCCTGGCTGACACCGGTGTTATTACTTACCCGTAGATGACAGCTAACTTCGACTACAATCAGTTAAATGCAAAAACAGACTTGCATTCCTCCTTTATGCACTCAGAAAAGGAAATCCACATGTTTACACTCAAAATCCACATCTAAATATACCATTGGTCAAACCTTACCATGTAACGGTGTCTGAAAGGCCAAATACTTACTGCAGAAAATCTCCCCCATTCCCAACCCGCTGCTGCCCTTGGAGCAACCTCCCTCCTTACCTCCAGGCTCCAGACACACGCAGCACCACACACCACTGCCATGACACAAATCACTATGGCACACCCGTGCTTCCACAGCACACACCTATTTCCAAAAGCTTTTAACTTATCTTTGAAGTTCACTTCACACTGCAGTGCAATTTCTGGACAAACTGATGAAAAATTAAGAGCATTTATTGGTTGCAAGAAGGGACATTAGCAGCTGGTTTTTGCTGGCTGAGGAACTGAGATGTAGCTTTCGACCATCAAATTAACAACCCTTCCACCTACTTCTAACACCTTGCATTTTTTTTCCCCAGAGGCTCTTTCTCGCTGAGCTGTCTTCCTGCACACTCTGCACCGTACCTCTGTGCGCCTAGGCAGAGACTGATTCTGCAAACACTCCGCAGAGACACTGTGGTGTAACAGCACAAGTGGCCCCAGCAATGCTACCAGAGGTAAGCGGGCATGTTTAAGCCTTGGCGAAACATCTTCCATTCAAGCCTGCTGGCAGAAACTTATACGTAGTGCTCAGTTCTACTTCTGGTCTTGGCTCATGCAAACAGATAGATTGACAAGGTTTCATATGTTTGCTCAAATCTTTGCAATAAAAGCTGATTCCTTAAAAATAAAAGAGAAAGAATGCCGTGGTATTGTATTACAGTCTTCTAGCTCTCAAAAATGCTGCTGCTGTTGTTTTAGGCAGTGGTCTAATGTCACAGATGTTCCCTCTCTTAAAATGGAGGAAACGATCAGAGCGCCGTTACCCTTAACTGCGAATTACATAGCTTTATTTTTTTAATAAGATGGAGAGTTCTATTCTTTGGCAGACCACGCTTTTCAGTTTGATAAAGAGCATCCAAGTTGGCATGCAGTGTGTGGTTTCCTTTGTTAGTCAAAAAATGTACCTTTATATTAAATATTTTTATTTATTGCATCAAATATGGAAAGGAGGAGATTTCAACGGCTGATATCCACAGTGTTGGTCTCCAATGTTTAAAATCTGTAACTCCATGTCTTGATGATACTACATACCATTGCATTTTACATTCAAACAATTCATCAGAAAGGTACAGTGGTAAAGAATCGCTTACAAATTGAAACACCTCAAATATATTTGTGATTTCATGTACGTTGAGTTCTGCTGAGGTACTTCTCTACATATAGGGAACATTTTGCACACTCTGAATTAGCCATACACCATCAGAACAATGCATGTGGAAGAGAAGTAAACTAAAGAGGAACAAAAAATGCACCATTTGTCACTGCAATTGAAACTTAAAACTAAAATTTATTTTTTTCCAGAATGCTGCTTTTTAACAACGTTTGATTCTCTCTTTGGTGTGAATGAGCTGATATCCACTCCCATTATAGCATTGCTTAGGACTTCTGCAGCTTTTCAGCCTGGCCATGATATACCATGCCAAGTAGAATGCTGTATGGGGACCAAGCTGTTTCCTTTCTACATAAGGCTTTCCTACTTAGCAGCCATAAAGCAGATGACACAAGGTATCCTGGGGAACGTACTGTATATATCTCAGGTGAGCAAAATAATTTCACTTTCAATCTCACATTTCCAGACAGAAAATAACCCAGGAACAACCGGCTCCAACCTCTCTGCTAAAGTTCAACCTTCAGATAATAAGGTATGTTGTACGAAGTCCTGTTCCATCAGGGGCCATTCCACACGTCCCCACAGCCAGTACACCCAGGCAAGGAAACTAGTGCAAGCAAGCAGACTATGGTGCTAAGAAGAAATGTACAAGTTTTATTTTTTAACCATTGCTGGGCTAAAAAATAGAGAATCATATGGCTTATTTATATTTCAGAAGATGGTAGTGAATAAGTTAAGGAATATTTCATCCCAAAACATACTTGCTTTCATTTATAGCTAAGCTGAAGTTACACATATATTTTCTTATTTTCATAAACGTCAAGCACCCACCTTTTTCCCCCAACAAAGACTTACAAGTACATGCATGGCACTTCCTACAAAGCTGTCGTGGGCTAAAGGATTATAAACAACATTTTTTTCTTTTTTTTAATAAGAAACATGAATCAGATCAAAATATAATCTTTTAAATCAACTTCTTCCTGAGCAACTTAAAATTTGGAATGTGTTGAAAAGTTTCAATAAATAAGTCAAAGATGAGCCGGCTTCAAACGTACCTTTTAACAATTACGTATAATGTGTTTAATGACAGACAAGTAAGCTGTAGGATCAGGAATCTTAGATGCCGTGTGCCCCTTTATGAAGTACCGTTCAAGGAGGAGAGGCCAGGTTAATTGTTATGAAAAATACAACAACATTAAAACCTAGCAAGTAAATTGTTTAACAGTTTTTGTATTTAGATTATAAGTAGTGATGGCTGAAGATGCCATTAAATAAACAGATAAAAATAGACCTAACAGTAAGCGGCAGTGAACTTGCAGGAATGTGTTAAGTGACTGATTATTCTGTTACAGCGTTGGCAAAAAGTGTCAAATGGAACTTCTGAGAGGTGAGAATATTAATTTTCTTTCCAAAATATAACAATTCCACAGTGTGTAAACTAATCATTACTCTTTCAACGTAATTTCATAGAAACCACTTAAAATATACAACGCAGCAGATTCCTATTTTAGCTAATAGGTTAGTTGTTATCCATGCCACTTTCAGATTCTTTAACGTACTCCCTTATGGTAGCGTATTTCTACCACCAACTTGGGATGTTAACAGATGAGAACAGAGTTTTCTACGTAGCGTTTTCTGTAAATAAACACCTTTTCTTAACGTGACTATACTTCTTTATTCTTGTTCACTGTATGCAGGTACAGTAAAGACTGACTGGTGATGGAGACAGGTCATAATTGGTATTGGCTCTCAGCAGGATCGTGGCAGAGGAAACCCTTGGAAAAACACATCTGAGCTTAGCCTGAGTTTATATGCCTTGTCCATCACAAATTAACTTTTGCCTGTTAGTTCACACTGAAGGGTGACCTTGCAGACAGAAGTCACACTGCTGTAGAACAGCTGCAGAATAGGAAGTCAAAATTACCCAGTAGATGTTTGAGAAGACATGAGTGAGTTACACCGGAGCTTTACTCCTGAAGTGTTACTGAGTGGGACTCATCCTGCTTTCCTGTGCTCTAGAACAGCAGCTTACTGCTATTATCTTCTATCGCTTAGCTTCCTCTGAACACAAGCGTGCATAAAAGGCTAAGGCCTCACTGAGAAACCCTAGCACTACTGGGCTCAGCCCATTGATGTTGATTCTGTGCTTCCAGCCCAGATGTTGAGCACTCACCAAGCTGCTCATCACCAGGAGCCTCGGGACACATATCTCAAAGATGCTGCATGTGGGAGCTACATCCATTTCCGATCCCAGCCTCCACTTCCTACTGCCTGATAGTACTAGTTGCAGTGACCAACAAGGGCAGACTTTCACAGCACATCTCACAACAATGCATCACTGAGCTGACAGTTTTACAAAGCATGGCTTCTTCTTTGTTTTATCATTCTGAAGTACTTCAACTAGAGAAGCTGTGTGTATCTCTACTGTTAATTTTACTTCTAGCCATACTAAAAGCAGATGCTTGTAGGGCCAGCTATGCTCTGCTTCATACAAGAACAATTAAATTCTGTGACCACAGAAACAATCCTTATGCTGAATCAGAGCTCCATCTCTCTTAATCTTTTTTTCACTAAGTGACTTTTTTTTCTATACCTCTTTGGATTTCTAGTCCATAACAAAAATAAAAATCTACAAATACTCTTCCTGAACATAAAAGCCATAGACTGCATCTTTTCCTTCTGAGGCTAATAGAATTGTACTTAACTGCAAGAAACAGAACTCCAGTTTACATCACCTGTCCCAACTCTTCAAATTATTTGTCCATTCTTGCCATTCACTGACTTGGAAACTTTTTTACTGTATGAATTAGAAGGGCTTACCAAAAATATCTAGCTTCTGTAACTTGCCTTGTGTTCACTCACATTAATTTTCCAGAACAGTAGACTCACTCCTCCCACACTGAGAAATTCAGAAGCCACTATCAAACCCAGATTTGAGCCTGTTATCCTGAGATAGGAACACATGGCAAAGGCTCTGACTGCACCACTAGAATGAATACCGGTGCTCCTGGGGCACACAGAGGCACCCTTCCCAAATGGCTCACTGCCTTCTCATTTCTGGTAGTTAATGCCACAGTATTATGCAATGACGACTTGCTTCTGGAGAAAGAGAGAGATGGAAATCTGTAAAACTCACTTTGCAGTGCTGCTTGATATATTTCACATTTTGCAGATGCTAAGAGGACTGTGGTGTACTCCAAAAGTTATTTTGTGATAGACAACAGATAATTCTCTCTTGAAATACACTATAGCAAGAAATCTTTGGAGCCAACAGAGTATAGTAACATCAATCCCACAAAACCAGGTATCTCCCCATTGCTCCAACGCGTGGGAACACTGTATTTCATTCTGTTCTAAATGCTGCTGCGCATTAACTCAGTTCCTTAAAGAATTACTTTTAATAATAATTAAAAATCTTAAGAAAGCTTGAGGGGTCACCAGAAGAGAAAGGATAGCTCTTCCATCCATCACCTTTTATAGATATCCTCTAGCCACTTTTCGTCGTCTTCTTCCTCATCATCTATTGGTTCCTCTGTTTCCAGGGGAGAAGGAATGAAGAACTCAGGTCTGGGACGTGGTTTCCTGATATGAGACTTCAGTCCAAATTTGCGCTTTAGGAGGTGGAACTGTTCTTTGACATAGTAATAAAACTCATATTCATATCTCATACGTTGGTAGAGGATCTGTATTGCTTCTGGAGAGGGGACGGTCTTTTTCACTGTCACAGTCAGATTGCCAAGTTTCCTATGTTCTGTAAAGAAAACAAGCAACATGACAGGTTCTGATTAATGAGACCACACGTTAACTTTTTTTCTTCGGTTAACTTTAAGGCATGGCCGTACTGCATTACTAGTAGAAATGACCTCAATCCGCCTCCTTCATAATGTAAATATTTTTATTTATTTGAAGTTAGACTTAGATGTTTAAATATGGCTAGTTCACACATAACACTTGGCACTGCAGTCAGAATCAGAGAATCACTGAATATGCTGCATTGGAAGGGACCCGCAAGGATCATGGGCTCCACATAGGACCACCCAAAATCAAACTCTGCATCTCAGAGTGCTGTCCAAACACTCCTGGAAGTCCTGCAGCCTGGGCAGCCTGTTCCATGCCCACTGCCTTCTGGCGCAGAACCCTTCCCAAACCCCCAGCTGTCCCTCCCCTGACACAGCTCCATGCTGTTCCCTCGGGCCCTGTCACTGTCACTGGAGAGCAGAGCTCAGCACAGCCCCTCCACTCCCCTCACAAGGAGCTACAGCTGTCATGAGGCCTTCCCTCAGCTCCTCTGCTCTGGGCCAGACAGACCAAGGGACTTCAGCTGCTCACCACACATCCTGGCCTCCAGATCATCTTTGACCTTCACCATCTTTGAAGCCCTCCTTCGGACACTCTCTAATAGTTTAATGTCCTTCTTAAAATGCAGCATGCAAACCTGCACCCAGTGCTTGAGGTGAGGCCACTCAGTGCAGAGCAGAGAGGACCACCACTTTCCTCGCCCGCTGGCAGTGCTAGCCCTACTGCACTCCAGGGTACAGTTGGCCCTTCTGGTTGCTACAGCTCACTGCTGGCTCATGTTCAGCTTGCTGCTGACCAGAACTGCTTGATCTCTTCCCAGGTCTGTGGGAAGTCACTGAGGATCTTAACTGGTGAAGGAACATGGAAACGGAAAAAAATATATTGACTAAGCAGCTCTGAACATTGGAGGAATTCAAAAGATTTTGTCTACTAGGCAATGCAAATAAAAAAGAAGAAAGCAGACTATGAAAAGCACTTCATTTTTCAGACTAGACTCTGCTGTATTAAGTGGTACAGAGAAAAGGAAAGAAAATACATTGTACAATTTCAGCAACAACAGCAGTGTCAACAAAGCACACCTGTAGGCCAGACTCAGATTACCACGTCCAACCTCAGGCTCCCAAGTGCACCAGGTCCAGTGTGTAGTGGTTTTGGTTGGGACAGAGTTCATTTTCTTCAGAGGAGCTGATATGATGCAATGTTTTTTGGATTTGTGACATAAATGTGTTGCTAACACATCAAGGTTTCAGTTGTTGTTGAGCAGTGCTTGTCTTTAATCAAAGGCAGAACTATTTATCTCAACAAGCAATATAAGATATCCACCTAGCAAACACAGCACCAGTGATATCCAGACAGGAAGTACATGTTACACTGGAAAAATACGATGAAAAAGAAGAGAGCAGCTTTGTGAACGAGAAATTCTTTTCCTCCATTTTAAAAGATTAATGCTCATAGTGCTTAGGGTGTCTACATCTACAAACACATTCTATTTTTCAGACAATGGGAACACATTTTCCTACTTCAGAGTAAAGACAAACTAAAGAAAAACAACTGAAAGCTGATCATTTAATAATACAACACAAGACAGCAAGTGCTGCTGGGCTGAACATTCTGCTTTTCATTTGGTTTTATTGTGTGAACACATTTGGTGCAGAAAAAAAATGTTGCATCTGCAAGAGGTATTTTTTCCCTCATTTTCACTTACCAATTACAGCACGGTAATTTGTAATGTTGGAAGGATATGATACAAAAAGAGAACAGCTGACTAGCTTACCAAAGTTCATGCTGATGTAAGTCACAAAAAACGATATGAAAATTAATTTTAATTTGCATTTGCACTTTAAATTTATTCTCTTAAGGAAGAATGGTTTTCATTAGTTTGTAACAATTAAAACATGCTGTTCTGCAATTGAATGGTGCTTTTAAACCAAACTTCCTAATTTTTACACTGAGATCTCTATCTCTACTCATACACCTAAATAATCAGATAACCTAGTATATATAATTCTTTGTTCTTTTATTACACTAGTAACATTGAAAAGTTCTATATACTTACAGAATGTTCACACATTATCAATTTGTACAGTTTCAGTTAGAAACGAATAAAATCATTAAAATATACAAAAATTAAATTTAAGAACAATTTAAGAGGTGATCTTTTATATGCTGCCTAGATTAAAAAAAAAAAAACACACACTACCTATGCCCATAGATTGAAAAAACACTAATGAAAGTCTCATCTTCTAAAATTCTTAATTAGTTGTTTGAGTTGTTGCTGATGGGCATTAGACAAATATGCTGAAGGAAGGATGCTGTACTCAGTTTGTCCTTGGGTGAGAAGGCCAGAGCCACCTCACAATGATTTAGCACTTGAAGAAATTCCTCATTCTGATGCTTGGTTGGCAGCTTCCACCAGCTTTGCAGTCAGGTTTTTTTTTTACAAACTCAGCAACAAATACACACTACTAAATATTTCATTTATTAAGTCTAAGCCTTTACAGCACTTGCCAACTGCATTTTTATTTTACACAGGTTATTTATGTTACAGAAAACTCCTTTTACATTGCTGGAAAAAACTCTTCATTTATACGATCCCTCAGGACTCTAACTGGGAAAAGCCACTTCTGAAGGCCCCAGCTCCCTTTGGTGGCTGCTCCCTCCGGCAGAGAGAAGCACTTGTGTTTGGCTCAGGAGTGCTGCCAATAACGACAGGCTGAAAGGTTCTGGGCGGTTTCTCTGAGGGTGACTGGCTTGGGCAGGACTAGCCACAGGGTGGCTTTCTGGTGTTGCGCCAGGCAGTGGCCAGGTGCTCCGTGTCACCCTCAGGGCTGGCACTGCCAGGGCAGAACAAGCAAGCAGCTTGGTGCAATCATGGGCTGAATATGCAATGGGCATGAAACACAGGATCCTTACGCGTATGTAATTATTCTTTGCTATATGCTTGTACACATGTGCGTATATCTATACAGACAGAAAACACACGCACTCTGAAAGGCTACAGGAGCAATGTATACTTCTTTGCTTCTTTTGCTTTGCCTCTCAGTAGCTGCAAAACGCTGCTTGTCAGAAGGGACTGTGCCTGCCTCAGGCTCAGGATTTTGATAAAACAAGCCAACTTCACTTTTTTTTCTTACGCTTTTAGATTGGTTTCTAACTTTAAGTGCTCTTGAAACGTTCTTTAATACAAACATGAATGAAATCACAGAACTGCCCCTTGAAATTGCTTTAACACCTCTCCTCCTCATCGTGTAAGCAAGATGGAAAAATTATGCAGATTTGGCTTGAAGCCAAAATAGCAATCTGCATATGCTACATAAACCGAGCTGTCCCACTGAAGGACCCCACTTTATGACCTTTGAGATGGCTAACCATATGGAGGGCGACAAACTTCAGCATTTACTTCTTAGGGTCATTTAAAAAAAAAAAAAAAACCTGTGTGTTTTTTTGGCATTCTTTTGAATTACTAAAAAGAATTCACCACACAGAAACCGAACCTCCCTGCTCAAGCCTTGAATTAACACGGTCAAGGCTAAATTGATACGCAGACATGGATGAAGGAAATTAAATTCTTCTGGGTTACCAGGTGATGAACATTTACCACCACTTTCTCAACTCCTGCTTTTTCTTTTTCTCTCTGAATTCAGAAATCTGTGTTACTGTTACTCACTGCAGTAATCCAAGCCAAAGGAAAAGGAGGTTTTAATTTATTTATTTACATTTTGTGGCTTGAAAAACCTTGGATTGCCGTATTTAGACAAAATGATCCTAAAGATGACCTCAAAATAGAGTTTATGAGATATGCCTTCTTCTGTACCATGGTGCAGAATTGCTCCTGAGCTGAGGATGAGTGCAGTAGTGCTTGCCCACACAAAGTCAAGGGCGGAAAACCCTGCCCTGAGCCTTGCTGCTTGAGGGCCGTGTGAACATGATGGCTGTCAAAGATAGAGTAAGCTCATTTCCTACAGCCAGGCAGGGAGGCCCCACTTCTCAGTCCCACACTGTAGAGTGGCAGCACATACCTATTGCTCCATGGTTGTCAATGGAAATAAAGGTACATTGCTGAGGTTAGATGTGATGTATGGATCAGTTAAGGCCTCTGCTTGACACGCCACTTAAGGGAGGCACTAAAATGGGACTCTGATGGCTGAGCTAGAAATTATATTCCTTCAAATTATTTAACTGCAGCTCAGCCAAAAAAAAAAAAAAATCAAGCCAAGTTAACTGGTTTTTCAAACTTGAACTTTTCAGCTGAGCTCTTGAATGGCATCAGGGAAAGGATGTTTTTGGGAGAGCGGGGAAACACTGCTGTTTGGCTTGCAGGCTGCCCTTCCAACAGCGCCAGGGATGGGCAGAGCAGACAGGCTGCACACCATGGCTGGGTTGCACTGCTCAGCACCAGGGCTTCTTGTAGTCACTGCCTGAGACAACGCGTATTGAGAAACAAAGCCCAAGAAAAAGTAAGTGGTGACCTGTCACACAGCATCTAGTAGCTCTGTCTGAAATATTCTGGCTCCCACCTATTAACCTTCTTATTGCTTTTATGCACTGGGGAATGGAAAAAGAAGTTAACTTTTTCTCAGTTGTTCACGTTAACAAAATGAAGTATCAGATTTAACATTTATATAAAGATTTAATGTTTGTGTGTGTATTGAGGACAGTTCTATGAGGCTCACAAGTAATGCCTGCCTTGTTTTAGCATTTATATATTAAATTACTGTGTTTCTGTCATGACAGAAGACAACTCTTAACTCCAGAGAGTTGGAAGGAAATCTCAAGCACATCTCTAAATTGTCATATATGGGTAGGTGCCTCTGAAAGAGAGATATCTCATGGCAGAAACACCCAGAACTTCAGAGACCCGCAGTTCTAGGCAAAACTGATGTCCTGTTTATCAAACAGGGATCTTGGGAGCAAATACACCTGACTGTAATTAGTGCAGACACTACAAAATGATGGCTGTCAATGACAGAGTCTGAACTAGATGAGACAGTTAGAGCAATTCTCTTTCTACTCTGTTACAACTTCACTGAATTAAGAAACCAGAGGGAAGAGTAACATCACTCTTAATCTAATTTCATTATCAATGTTAACATAGACAAACCATAGGGAACTCACAGCACAGAAAATGGAGGGAAGCCGAAAAAGAGCTGAAGGCACATCAGTTACTAACGCTGATGGATGTAAATGGCAAGGAGGCATGGCAGCAAACGACAAGGAAAGGGAAGGGAAAGGGGAAAGGAAAATGTCAGCAATAAATGTAAGAAACACTTTGGACAGTAAGACTGAAAATAACAAAAGAAACGTCTTCCTGTAGCGTGGAAGTAACACGTATTGAGAACACGCTGCAGAGGTAAACACTGCACTGGCCTGGCTGTGAACCGGACAGTGTAACAGTGATACATATCCAACAGTACTCTGAAATACTACTTAAGCTTCTAAAGGCATTATTTCACTATTACGAAACGCTTGCCTTACAGCATATTCAGCAACACAAATATATATCTCTCTCCATGTTTTTTTTAAACAGCTACCACTCTCTGAGGTCTCTTCTCCAGCCAGGAAGCATTTATCATGCAGTTTCCAACTTTCCTCTTGGAAACTTTTCACAGTATCATGCTTTTGTCTCCACTAGTTCAAAGTTATGGATGCAACAATGGAGAGTTCCAGCTGCATGGGACACCTCAGCTAACTTGCCAGTATAGTGAACTGCCTCTGATGCTGCTCAAGCTGGGAAACGTGCTGTATCTCACGCATGATCAGATAACAAATCTCAACAGGCTCTTCTAAGAGACTCCTTTTATTTGCTGCAATTTATGCGTTGCATTCCCAGTTAAGATAAGCTAACACTGAAAAGAAAAAACAAAACAAATAAAGCTGAAAATTAACCCAATTGATATGAGAATGTGGTCAGGTACTTTTACTGCTGTTTAGCAACTTGTGTGCTGAACGAAACAGAGGTGGGGGTGCCAAAACCAAAGTCATCTGCAGAGGAAATGCCAGGATTCTCTAGTTCAAGTTGCTGAGAGAACTGCAAGGTTTGCAGTCCATACGAAATTTCTAATGTATCTTTTATAGCTGTATAAGTATTACTGAATGGATCCAGTCAACCTGACAAAACCACAATCTAAAAATAGATTCTTAAGATCACTTGTGAACAGCACTACATAGGAAGTTAAGCAGACACTACTATTATTCCTCTTCTTATTTTTTTTCAGAAGGAAGAGAAATTTGCAGCGACAAACTCGAGCTGCGCACTCGAGTGGGAAAAGCGATACCACAGATAGGCTGTGCAGAAAATATTCAAACAGAAATACAGCCTGGGATTTAAGAATCTTGAGCATGCATCTCATCTTTGCACTTCAAGTCACTGCAGAGCACTACCTGTGATTCATGTTTGCAAAAGAGAAGCTGTAGAAGAGGTATGCCGTGCAAGTTTACAATGTCTACATGGGATCGGGTGACGTGGAGGTGTCTTTACTTCCATATATAGTATTGATGAGTGCAACGCTGGCATATAGCATCCAGCTTTGTAACCACATCCTAAATCAGACAGGATACAAGAAGAGCCTCAGAATGAATATCAGGGTTGAAAGGAACGCTTTAGAGAAAGAAGATACATTTGGTCAGCTCTGTTTAGCTGTTCACCAAAAAAAGATTGAGAAGTGACTTGTTTATAGCACACATGTACTTTAATGGTAAGAACACTACAGATACTGAAGAGCTGGTAGCTGAAGCCAGAGTTTTAGTGGAGAAGGTGATTAATCACTAGAATAAAATGAATAAAGAAATCAGTTGATTTGCTATCGCTTGGTATTTTACATCAGAACCAACTGACTTAACCAATTCAAGTTGATCTCTTTGCAGAAGTAGGAGAAATTGTGTGGCCAAGAAGAGGACAAGCTAAGTGATTCCGTGGTCCATTGAAGTCTTTCACAGCTGCTCATTACAGTCTTGAACATCTCAGTTTCCAAGCCACTTGTGAAAGCTTTTTTTGTCAGGCCCTCTGAGAGACCTAAGTGAATGTCATTTTGTGAAGGTGTTTTAACACCTCATTTACTACCAGTTCCAGCCATTGGCTCTTTAAAGCCCAGTGGTCACCACCCTGCAACATAAAGCCCTAAAGGAATGTGACACAATACTAGGTTAAAGTAGAAGTTTGAGCAAATGATCTTACTAATAAGTAATATATTAAAATTTATTTTTATTACTGTTTATTGCTTTGTATGAGAATAATCACTGAAATGAAAAAAATAGAACAAAAATACACATAGGAACCATAACAAAAGTAATGCCCAGTAATAAAATCTAAGCATTACCAAGGTAAAACCAGTACTTTTGTGGTATAATAGGGCAGGAAGAGATATGTTACCATAATGAAAATGGCAATTAAAGTGCAGGAAAAAAAAAAAAAGTATCAGTTCTCTTCTCCCATGTGAGAAACTTACCGGCTCTAAGATTTTCTCCTTTGTCTCCACACAGAAAACTCAAAAGCCCAGGAACTGCTTTACATCTGATTATTAAAAGCTAAAGAAGGTCAAGAGAAAAATTCTCTCTTTTCCCCTTCGGTTCTTTTGTGTGTAATGAGCAACTGCAGGCGGCCAGGGGCTGAAGCACTAGTGAAAAAAGAAGAATGCTACAAGAGCAGAAACAACACACTGTTCCTTTCAAGTTCACCCCCCTCCTGGCCCACAGCCCGCCTGCCTTGGCCAGCTGCCAGGGTATCGGGACAAAGGCTTCCTCCTCCAGCCAAAACCGAGGAAAAGGGTCCGTTGTTTAACACAGGCAGACTGGTTTCAGCAAGAGAAAAAACTGAAAATAAGGGGAATTATATTAACTGAAGGTCCTGAGAGAGAAGAGTAATCTCCTAGTGTGGCTAATGCAATTCTCACCCCATGCCTTTCCCAAAGAGGGAACTGTCTTGACTCCCTACCTCTCAGATTAGAAGGCAAAGTGAAATGTTTCAGCATGGCTAAAGCTACAAGGCTGACAAAGTCTTTGTGTCCCCTCGGGTTATTACAAATCAGAAGAAACAATGCCATCTTTCTTCTCTACAGGAAGCCCCAAGCAAACCACTCTCCCTCTGTGCTTGCTCACGCTCACCTGAAGGGTGAGCATCTTCATAAAAGGACAGCAGAAATTTCCATGCACCTAGCCAATCTTAAAGAGTCTCAGAGATAGACAAACTGAGCATTTAGCTATCTGAGGAAATCACACATGACCCATCTCCCTACTGGATTTCACAGATCATCTTGAGAGAGATTACAAAGCATGTGTGGGATAACCAGGAGGTCATCCCCAGCCAGCATGAGTTCAGGAAAGGCAGGTCCTGCTTGACCAACCAAATCTCCTATGACTGAATGATCTGCCTGGTAGATAAGGGAAAGGATATTGATGTAGTCTACCTAGACTTCAACAGAGCCTTCGACACTGTCTCCCACAGTATTCTCCTGGGCAAGCTGGCAGCCCGTGGCTTGGACAGATACACTCTTTGCTGGGTAAAGAACTGGCTGGAGGGCTGAGCCCAGAGGGTGGTGGTGAATGGAATTAAAATCAGCTGGTGACTGGACACCAGTGGTGTTCCCCAGGGGTTGCTATTGGGACCCATCCTGTTTAGTATCTTCATTGACTATTTGGATGAGGGAACTGAGCGTACTCTCAGGAAGTTTGCAGATGACACCAAATTGGGAGGAAGTGTCAATCTGTCTGAGGGTAGGAAGGCCCTTCAGAGGGATCAGGACAGTCTTATCGCTGGGCATGAAGTCTAATAAGACCAAGAGCCAGGTGCTCCACTTTGGCCACAACAATCCCAGGCAATACTACAGGCTTGGAGTAGAATGGCTGGAAGACTCTGTGGAAGAAATGGACCCAGAGGTGTTGGTTGATGAATATAAGCTGAACATAAGCTAGCAGCATGCCCAGGTGGCTAAGAAGGCCAATGACATCCTGGCTTGTATCAGAAATAGTGCTGCCAGCAGGAGAACAGAGACGATCATTCCCCTGTACTCAGCTCTGGTGAGGCCATGTCTTGAGTACTGTGTTCAGTTATGGGCCCCTCAATACAAGAAAGACATTGAGGACCTAAAGCACATTAAGAGAAGAGCAGTGAAACTGGTGAGGGGTCTGGAGCACAAGTCTTATGAGGAGTGGCTGAGGGAACTGGGATTATTCAGTCTGCAGAAGAGGAGGCTCAGGGAAGACTTTATTGCTCTCTACAACTACCTGTGGCTGTGGCAAGGTGGGGGTTGGCCTCTTCACCCATGTAACAGAACTAGAGGGAACATCCTCAAGTTGTGCCACAGGTTAAGTTCAGGTTGCATATTATGAAAAATGCAGAAATTTGTGGTAAAAAAAAAACCAACAAACAAAAGATATAAATATTTTAAGAAGTTTGAAGGAGTTCAGAGTCAGAATTAAATGCCAACCTATGTGCCTATACCACAGATTTGAACCGTTACTTGTCCTTTACATTAAAAACAAAAGCAGTTCAACACAAGAAATTTCTTCAACTTCATGGACTAATCCTAAAAGGAAGAGTAGTATCTACAAGAAAACTTAATTTATCCAGTACAGTAACACAGAAAATAATAGTAAAAAAGATTAAATAAATAAAATTAAGATAAAACTAAAACAAAAAAAAAAAAAAAAAACTTAACACCTCAGTGGCCATTATTAACAGCTAATCCTCATAAAACAGATTTTTTCCATTAAAAACTAATAAAAATTCACTTCCTTACCAGATTCTGTATCTATGAAATTCTACAATTTGTTAAACTTAATAGAAGAATAAATGCCTATATTTCTCTTCAGCCAAACAGGCCAAGAAAAGCCTGAAACCATAAAGGATCATCTTTTTAAAATGTGCAAACAGAATAGAATGCACCACATTCTTTAATTTTTTATTTTTGTTTCCAGGCAGAATATTTTAATAAAGTTCTATGGAAAGCAAGCTTAAAAAGATATCTGAGATTCACGGTTTCCATGGTAACCAAAACAATGAAAAATGATGAGAATCTTGTCACGGCCTATCCAAACCCCCAAAACTTGTCTCCAGGAAACTTGGAGTAAGTTTTTGTGGAAGGGGTACCTCCTGCATTGGCTGCGTATGTGCATTTACTTACATATGCCAAGAGGGCCGTAAGGCCCATGCTTTGACACAGGCACAGCACTCATTTGGACATGAATGTATGTACAATCATTGAGTATGTGGGTCCCAGAACACTTTTAAACTCTCCAATTCAGCATCTAAATGGAAGCCAAGTTTTCCTATATGTGTTGGGAATATGAATTTGTGACTCTGAGCTCTCTTAAAAATATATTCCCCACTGGCATGGCCATGAGGCCATCAGTCTCTGAACAAACACGGCAAGTCAGGAACATCATGTTCAGTTGACATTTCCTCCATCTGCTTGCCACAGTGGTTGACAGCATTTCTGGCATATTCCTAGAGCATCTAATATTGTTAAGTGCATTTATTGAAGAAATGAAAATCCCTTAAAAGAGCAAATATAGAGTCCTCATAAACATAGCTACATTTTTTTCTTTTTTTTTTTTCATTTGCTCTGAGTAACAGCGGGAAATGAAAAACCACGAGGCTGAAGGAAGTGAAAGGACTATTTATGTATCATGGGAAGAATTAAACTGAGTTTCAGTGCTTTAAAGTGTCCAACATCTGTTTATCAAAACACTTTTGTTGTACTTCTTTTGTCCTGTTATGCAGTCTGACTGCTCTGACTTAGGAAGACTGCACTAGATTCTTCCTTTGATTTTAATGGCAATCTGCGTAAGTTCTGCCACTACTTTGAAACTAAAATGTTTGGCTGGCATTTCCAATTGCCAATAAAATATAAGAACATGTGCCCTTTCTTCACAGAATTACTCACAAGTGCACATACATTATATAAAGATGTGTGGGTCTTGGAGTTCGTCCCTTTCTGTGCATGAGACACAAAGCTCTAAATTTTTATTTCTATTTCTGTTAAAATAAAATTTCTTGAACAAGTGGGATGTACACCAAGATGTGGCTTGGAAGGATAACAGAAAACAGCCTGTGAATTAAACAGCCGAAAGCAAGAAATCAAGCCACTGATTTCTACAAGAACCTTGAAAAAACACATACCAAGGAAAATAATGTTCATCAGTTCAAAGCAGAACTTTTTGCAAAGTGTCAAGTGTGTCCTTAAAAATAGGCTAAATAACGTATTCTGCAACTGCAAAAAAGCACTGGGACCTACCAGGAGACCACAAGCTATATTCCACAAGCAGCAGAAGGCAATGTCAAGCAAATACTGAAATTCAGTATACAGAGAAATATGTTTTTCTGTTTCACTGCTGTTCTGTTATTAAAAGTTCTAGATGAAAAGGGCATTTTGGTAAGCTGCTTGCAAATGTTCAAGAAGACAGAGGCTTTCTGCTGGCAGCCACCTGCACTGGCACAGTGGCACCAAACAGGCTGAATCGTACAATCAGCAATTTGTACCTGTTACTTTCAGCATATAAGAGCTGGAAATGATCAACTATAATGGGATTTGCAGCTCCACAGAAGCCGTTCTTAGTATATCAGGATGTATATAAATGTATATCACAATGGTATTCAGGATAATGTCTTTCTGTCATGCACTTGAACACAGACAGCACTCGTTTCACCTTTTTCCACTGTTCTGACTGGAAAGCTCAATTTGTCATTTTTAAATAAACAAAATAACCTGAACAAGAGAAATCTGTTTCATTGAGATTAAAAAGATTGCATGTTCTATAGCATTAAGCATCTCACCTGATTTGTAAAGAAAATCAATTTGGTTTAATACACAGAATCATGGGCTAAACTAAGTACCTTGAAACAGGAAAGACCATGACCTCATCAAAGTGTTCTTCGGCATCCAAGATTCCCAGCTTATACTCTGTTCTTAATGGTATTTAACTGACACCACAGGCACTCACATCCTACCACTACATCTGACTGGGCTAAATTCAGAATGGGAATGCCTAAGGTAAGAATTCAGAGAAAGGAAACAAGCAAACAAAATGTACCTGAAAGGTTCAGAAATTCTGAAACAGCAGCCCTAAGGAAGACATAAAACACTACCACCTGATACTTGTATGGTGAAATTGGACAAACAATAATCCCTATGAACAAGGATTCAGAGCAGGAAAACAAATTAATGTCTTCTCAAGCAGTGAAATCTGAGTTGTGAACAGGGGAAGATCAAAGACACACCTGACACGTGGCTTCATCCAAAAAACAAACAAACACCATGACAGAAACACAGGGCAGGCAGCTGGGGAAACCACCTCACTGTCAAAAATCTGAGCAGTCTGTTTGATCATCACCTCCTGCTCCAGTTGGCTCAGCCTGGCCATGCCCCCTTCACAATCCATTCATAGCTTTACCACCCAAACTCCTTCCTCAAGTTTCCTGCTTTCTGCATTTCATTTTCTCTAGGCGCTCTTCTAGCAGCTGCTTTTCTCTCCACACAGGGAATTCTCAAGATTTTATTGGAACAGATCTTCATCCATCTGCTTTGTTCTTGGTAAAGAAATCCTGGGTTTCTACTTCATTTGTTTGCCACATAGGGAACCACAGCATAGACTTTATTGTTGCAAACACTCCAGCAAAAAATACTACCAAAGTGATAAAAAACAAAACAAAACAAATAAAACCAAAACCCAGACAATCCTCCCACATCCTCAAAAAGCTCAAAATAGCACCGTCAACGGTTTACCGGACTGGATCGGCCCGGTTCCGTGACGATTGGTGTGGGGGACCCGCAGACCCACGCCCCAGGAAAGGGGAAGGGGAAAAGGGAAAAGGAAAAAAGGAGATGGGCCTAGAAATAAAACAGCGGCAACAATCTGAGGAGGAAAGCTAATTTACTAAATAAGATATCAGAAAGCAAAATAACACAATATAATACAATATAATTGGAATTGAAGCTAATAAATCAAAGAAAATGAGCAAGAGAGAGTGTCCAATAAACCGAAGGCCTTACGCTAACGCTGAAAGCGATACGGCAGCGAGCACCCACTGCTGAGTCGATCCCGAAGGAAAGAGCATGTCCCGTGACCGCAGAGGGTTTTTATCTTTTCCCTCTGAGTGGAAAATACGTAAAAATGCAAAGCATCGCAAAGTCCTCTGGGGAATGTAGTTCTTCTCTTCTGAGACAGGTATACCCGGAAATATCAATGATCTATGGAGTTGGAGTATTAACTCTTTAACTCTTAATGCACTACATGTTGTTATGATGTGGAATACCAATACCAAAAAATCATAAAACCATGACAAGCACTCAGTGATGTACACATCTATTAGATAGGCAAGAAGAACACTAGTAGGTCACGACAAACACTGTTTTTATACACGTACATCTTCCTTGCTTCTACAAGCACCACTACATGCAAGCTCCTTGACAGCATCCATCTGCACTCAACCTTACACTAGCGTACAGCACAAGTGAGAAATATTCTAACCTCTTGCCTCCCAAACCCTTGCTATCCCTCCACCATGCAACATGTGGGAATCCACACATCACTGTGAAAGTCACATCAGTGGAGAGCCGGGAAATGCCTACGTGGTTATTTGTGAGCCCTGAATGTGAGCTTCATCTGGCCAAAGTCAGATACCCACCTACAGCTGAACTACTCTCTTTGTATTCTATACAGGTGGTGACACAGCAAGGCCTTTTTCAGTCAATGTTCCTCTCACCCTAAAATAAAGTCAACATTTCTCTTCATTTATTTCAAAAAAGCTGAAAATAACTAATTGATTTAATACAAAAGCTATTATAAGAAGAATTAATTTTATGATGGGTTAGAAAAGCCACTGGTAGATGACCGAACTGTTGGGTGAATAACCCAAAAGAGTGGTACTCAGAAAGAATAGCGAAGAAGAGAGTATATTTTGCTAGGCTTATCTGGACGGTAAACAGACAACCAGTGAATAAAGAGAGGCTCACCTTTTCCAGACAGTTGAGGCTCGCTGATAACTCCACAAGGGAGGAATCTCCAACAAGAGATCCTTCCCCAGCGGTGGTCAGCCCTTAAATGGGGTCTGGCAGAGGTAGAACCAGACTCCACCCCTTCCAGTCACACAGGGCATTGCCTTCACCTGTGCTCCTGCAGCTGACTCAGTGCTTGCCTCAGGTGATCATTCAGTGGTTCAGGCCGTGATTCAACAGTTCCCATACACCGTACTTAGTGGAAGAAGGACAGGAATACCCAACAGTCTGGAAAAATACAGCTGAATATCTGGGGAAAACCAATAGGAGTTTTATAGAGAAATATCCATCCTGTACTGCAAGCAACTCTAAATGTTTTAGTATGGCTGTATGAATACCTGAAAAGTAATCACATATTGTCAGTGACCGATATTTTATTCAAGCAGTAATCTTAATTCTAAGATACCTAAACAGCTTCTGACATCAGCTGGCATTTACTATGTATTGAAAAGTGATCTGATGTGTAACTGTGAGGAGGATAGAGAATTTGGGAGGAAAGAAAGAAAAGAAGAAATAAGATCAGAAACCAGAAGTAATGAGACGTACGATGCTGAACTAAAGAGTATAATAAAAGTGAAGGAAATAAAGAGAAAGTAGAAGGCAAATATTTCAAAAAGTGATGTAAAAGAAGTTTTACCACTGCTTGTGTGAAAACTGAGCTCTAGCTTCTAACATACAGGGAAAAGGCCACTGTTCTGTGGCTTTTTTAATGAATTTTTTTAATCAATCTCATCTCAGTGACATTTTCCTCACAATGCTCTGTGTTCCCAATAGCCTATCATTTCTTCATAGATAGAGAGAAACAAATAACCTCCCTCTGCTCTTTTTTTGCTAGGTTCAGTAGTGCTTGTTATTCCCCTCCTTGTCTCTCTTTCTGCAATAAACAAGAAATTCAGTAGTGTTGTGGACTGTTTGTAAATGAGTCAAACCAGTCAACAAGCAGGAGCAGAAAAGACCAAGTCAAATACGCATTCTTTGTTCCAAAGATGCAATACTCACAATGATTTAGAGTTACACGTATTCACAGTATGATGATATAGTACACAGTAACGCCACTGATTCATGTACCCTTCAAAACCCAATTAGGAGAAAAGCTATGCAAGACAGACCACTATAATTACCTACTCAACATTCTCACTACACAAAAGATATTAGATGGAATCATACCACAAAAGGTAAAGGAGCAGGATATATTGTTTTATCACTGACCTGGCAGGACATAAGGTCTCTTCTTGTGACAGATACACAGAGATGCATTAATCCAATACAGGGAAGCTAGAACAGAGCAATCACAGAAAGCCATAGGGAAAGCAAACTGATTGTGAAAAGGGAATGTTTCAGTGCCTGAGAACTGAGCAGGAGCACGTGCATGGGCAGACAACAGATCCCATTCCAGAAATCCACCAAGCAGTGAAGTTGGGAAGGATGGATAAATGCTCGGGTTTACTTGTTGTAATAGAGCAATTGAAGAAAGATGACTATTAAAGGCACCGCCTCCTGGATAGCTCTTCTATTTCTCCTGAGTCTCCAATTATTCTTCTTCTCTTTCTCTTCAGTATCCTCATTTCCCCTGAGTATGCACTCAGCAGCAACTTGTATTCCCCAGAAATACTCCCACTAGCTGCCTGGAAATACATTCATGCTAGAGGGCAAAACACTCTTCAGACATGAAGATGCCTTTAAAACCACAAGTCATCTTCAGAAACCAAATTGCATGGAGGTGCATGAAGAATTCCTCCAAGACCAACTTTGGAGGCAAGTGAATTCAGCCAACTCACAAACATCAGCAGTAATTTCATTTGAGTAAGCACGTTCGGTATTTTCAAAACCTCCCCCCAAACCACACACCTCTTTGCACGTGCACTTCTTTTAAAAATATTTTCTTCTTGGTCTGTTTTCAGGCTCACATTTTGCCCTCAGCCTGTGTGATAAAATTGTTTTCTGGGTGAGCCCTGGAGAACCAAGCAGACCAAACACTAACGCTCATATGGATTTTATTTAGAGGGGGAAAAAAATCTCTTAAGTTGAGTAGTTATGTTATTTTCAACTGGTTTTATATTTTATGTGTACATAGCAGAGTTGGAATTTCAGGGCTGGCTTTTGTTTGCATTCATCATGAAACATTTGTTATATGAGCTGCTGCTACTGCTACCAAAACAGCTGCTGCTCACTGCTTGAAAACTAGAGCCCATCTCAACAGTTTCTTTCTTTCTCTGGTAAGTCTATCTGGAAAACGAGGCCTGGTGTTTCTACAGAGAACTGCCTTTGTTCGGCTTCACTGTCATCTCTAACATCTTTTGTCTACTCTGAACATGGACCTGAAAAGGGACTGATAAATCAGAGCAGGCGCTCTTGAAATATCTGCAATTAAAGGTAGATCAGAACTACAGCTGTATGAGCTCCCTGCTCTGCTGCACCTCAAATGTGAATGTCTTCCCTTCAATTACTCCTGTGACTTAGCCAGAATTTAGCTTATCAGTCCTGAATCATCATTTTCTACCATTTAGAAAAATTGAGCCATAAATTGAGTGTATCAAATGGCTTGACCTCCCTTCACATAAAGATATCTTTGCCATAGAAATGCTGCTGTTTAGTGGCTAGGGCAATCTGTAGGAGACTGCTTCCCTATCCAGAAAAAAATACCCTGCCATCTGACAATCTGTGTGCTTTTCTAAGATTGGACACAAACCAGGACCTAGCAGATGAGTGGACTGCAGCCCTGAGTGCTGATGTCAGATGCCCCGAACTGCACACAACCAGAATTTTAATACTTTACTTTCTTTGTTATAATTACTGAAATACTACAGGGTTGTTCTTGTTGCTTCCTGGTAATGTCATATCGGCAGTGACCTCTCTCACCTCATTCCCTTCTTTTAAATGGAAGTTTATCCCAGACTTGAGCTCAGTCTCTGCAGGACTCCACTGTTCTTTTTGAAGTAAGGGGAGACTACCAAACAATTAATGCTACCAGTTTTACTCATTTTATCTTTCAGGATAACTTTTTTTTTTTAACATATCTGAACAACTTATGTTTCTGAAGAGCTTTTGGACAGAGATCCTGCTGAAAATTAAACCTGTACCATCTCACATCCCTGTACGTGCTGACTCCTAGAAGGAACTAGCTGATTTTCAAGTTCTCAACTGTCTTAGAGTTCCATTTCTTATTATAGTTAAATGGGATTCTTTCACTTGTAGCTCTTCAAATCACATTGCAGCCCTTGGAGTAATGTTTACTACCTTCTATTCTTCCAGTATAGCTGCTGACCAAACAACAGGACACACAGCTCATTTGGCAATTAGTTTCAAAGACACTCCTGGTGAGTACCAGTTATGACAGCAGCACTCTTGACACTGCCACACAGGAAACATAAGTGAGGAGAAAAAACAGCCAGTCCTAGCAGCAAATCAAGCTATCTGTATTACAGATGGCATTGGCAAAGAATGGAAAACTTATTTGGAGTCAATCCAAACAGATAAATACAACTCACAATACAAGATTTTTGAAGTGCAGTAACCATTGTGCAAATGTTGCAGACAGAAAAAGCAGCCCAACTGGAAATAACACACTAATTAAAGAACACAATAAGATTGCAATCAGAAGGAGTGAGAGAGGGAAGATGGGACCAGAGAGCAGTGGAGAAGAGGATGTTCTTTGCTCCTACATTTACAAATCTGTGATTCAGCTTCAAGAGCAGAGAAAAAGAAGAAAAAAGGAATCTTCCAAGCCATATTTAGTAAAAGCCTCTCCTCTTGCTACAGCTTCTTGGAAAGTAAATTTGCAAGAGGGACAGGTCAAAAAGGCAGGGAAATTCCAGCTGGGAAAGGAAGTTGGGGGCATAAACTCCAAGAAAGTCTTCAGCAATGGGGCTCTGAAGGAACGCAGGAATGATGTGAAGTTATGCTCAAATGAGCAGATTATCCTCTCCCAAGTGATGGGTGGGAGACAGACTAAAAAACTCACGAGTAGCAGCTGAGTGCTGCTCTGCTAACACATTTCCTTACTTTTAATTCACATAGCTCTGCAACCAAGGACTAATACCTACTCCTCTTTTTTTGTTTGTTTGTTTTCCTAATAGCAATTATGGAAGTCTTAAGGGGACTTAGAGGTCCTTAGATGACTGGAGGACTCCCACTGTGCCCTCTAAGAGCAAATAATCTATTCAGATACACAGGAGGGAAAGGTCAGCAGGCACTTACTACTTCATGTCATTTATTGATTTGTTCTAAACCTCTTTATACTAACCCTTCAATCTACTTTACCCACAGGATAGGTAAATATGGTGACCTTTTCTGTAATAGCTTTTTCTTCCTTGAGTGTGCCTGACTGCCAACTCTCCTAGCACTCACTGTCTCCCTCCCCAGCTCAGATCTTTTAGTTAAGACATTACTGAAAATAATCTTTGGTATTAGCTTTAATGCCTTTAGCACACTGCATGCGAGAAAGTGTCTCACTGTAATCTCACTATCAGAATTCGCCCTCTTTCACGTTTAGCTCATTTTAAGTATTAAAACGTCTTAATTATTATAGCAAATCAATTTTATCACTGTAAAAAACTTGACTTTAAATTGCTATGTTTATATGAAAACCCAAAATAATTATCTAGGAATGGCTACTTGTCTTTACTGTACAAAAATACAGGTAAAATACTGCTAATTAAATTTCTTTTTCATATGTACTTTACTTTTAATACTTACCAAGACATTTCAGAATCACCAAAGATACTTTATGATAGTACTCACACTCCTCTTACAAAATGTCTTGGGTATGAGAACAATCAATTTAACATGCAACCTATTCTATTGCTGCTGCAGTGGGCAAGACTTAAGACCAGTTTGAGAGGTAAATTACAGCAGCCTACTTTGAATACTGAAACAAGGATTATGCTCCTGAAAGCAGATTGAATAGTCAGCTTGGGTCTGCTCCACGCTGTTGCTGTTCCTTTTCTGTGTCAGATATGCTGAATTTTCTGTTAAACATACTTCTCTCCAAACACTGGCCCTGAACATGTAGTGTGACACAGTCATAATCATGCCAAATTCTGAGTTGTTATATGCACATTATTAACAAGAGTTCTTCATATTCTGCTTCAGGCAACTTAGTTGTTTCCATATAGGTGAAATGAAGACCTGTGAAAATGTACTGGAGCTGAAGCAGGCCTATTGACTGAAATTCAGCCATCCACTATGCCTTACACTGGCCGAAGAGAGGTCACAGTTGTTAAAGAAGCCTTTTGCAAAGTGTTACTATTATCATTTTTTATTCAAATGTTTCTTTTAAAGCACACATAATAACAGAGATGTAGGTGGAATGATACTGCCTAAAATAGCATTATGATTTTATTGGTAAGTTAGTGAAGAAGGAATGAATCATCAGTGCAAGCTTTAATTGTCTGCCATTAAACAACAACAACAAAAACAAACAACAAAAAAAAACCACCTGCCATTCTGTCATCAGTGACCTTGGATTATTTACAAGATATTCCTAATGCTGTATGTGAATGCAGCTTTTCCTGCGTACCAGAGCTCTAGGAACACTGCTTGCCCGTGCATTTTTCATTCCATTATACTAGGGGCAGGAAACATTGTAAAGATGCATCAGGGAATTAACCTTGGATGAATATCAGAAGCACTGTTACAAATTCTTGACATCTTTAGTGACTGATATGCTCGTTAGATAAATGTTACAGTTTTTTAAAAGATACCAGCATAAACCCCTCAAAATTATCTCCTGACACAACAGAATACACATGAATTCTTGGCATATGGGATGTAAGGGTTTGGCTGACTCTCCCCTTGTGATTTAGACCACAAATACGTTTTGTTTTTACTTCAAGAAAGTATGAAATCACATCTGTGTTGGTTTAATCCAAAACCAGACTGACCATCAATAGATCTGATAAGGGGAAATTGAAACAAAGCATGACTCGTGAAGATGCAGAATGAAACTCAGAATTTGGAGTCTGAAGTCTTTTGGAAATGCACTACACAATGAAGATGAAGCTGCAGGTGGTCTCACTTTCATAATACTACAAGTATAAATGTATTAGACAGAAAATTTAAAAAGGAGAACTCTGTTCATGGTGGAGAGGTTTGGACAAGAGCATACAAAAATAAATAAATAAATAAAGCATTTGACTTCTGACACTGCCAACTGATAACCATTATGAAAAAGGTGATGGAGAGGGACAAGTAAAAGGTTGCAGACTGCAAAGCACAACCTGGAGTTCCGAACACAATTCAGGGACGTAGGGGCTAGGTATCTACAAAGGTTCATAAAGAACCACTATTCAAAAAGCTGAAAACAGCATCCAACGAGGACTGTGCATCAAGGGAGGACAATGCCAAAGAAACAAAGAGTTTCCAGAGAGAGCTAACAATCACAAGCACGTCAAGAAATTGGATGCAGTCTCCCAAAAAATCCTCTTCTACAAGAACTGAGCTTAGTGCCCAAGCCAGCAGTATTAATGCAAGCTAACATGTACTGCAGCTCACAAAAAAAGAAAAAAAAAAGAAAAGGAATATTCTGTAATTTTATGTAATACTTAGTGTTTCTCTGCCAATACCTTGTAGGTTGTCACAGCTTGTCTATAAGCTCACATGACCAGAAACTTTAGCAGAAGTGCATTTGATCTAGGTTTTTCAGAAGATGATCCACGTGAACAGGCACTTTACCTTCTACTATATCTTCACCTCAGGAGAAAGGAGAACCATAGCAATAATTTTGCCAGACAGATCTGTATTTTTCTTCCCTATACCCTAAACTCAGGGAGCAGATATACCCTGGATGAGAGCCCTAGTCATGTCGATCTTTCAGGTACCCCACTTTTTTTTCTCAAAAGGAATCATTAATTTTGGGTGAGAAGATGCACTTATAGACAAATGTTCTGCCACATAAACATGTCCATATGGACCACCTCCAATCTAATTAGCACATGTTAGCAAGGAACTGTAAATACAGCAGACTTGATCTTGGGATACCTACAAGCTCCCTGTGGGCTTGGAAAGCTTTGCCAAATTCTCTTGCTACGATTTCAGTGTTGCTCATATCTTAAGAACAAGATTAGAACTACCCGGGATAAATCTTTCGGTGCCGTAGTTATGTCTCCCATGTAATACATTCGTGTTCTGTGATGGCCTCAATTCCCTGAGCAGAATAAAAAACCTGCAGCTGTTATGAACTGCCAATCTTTCCTGCAGAACTTAACCAGAGAGAAGCTGAGATTCTGAGATGAATCTTCAAAAGATCTAGAGGCTCTCTCGAAAAAGAGCTGCAAGAAGGCTCAGAAATACTCAATCCCTTCCAAGAGTTCCTATTCTTAAAAAGTTCAGTTTATTCACAAAGGGATTTGAATCCTCAGCAAGTCAGAAAACAACATATTTTCCTATTATGGAATTGGAAAGAGTATTTCCACTTACTGTGCTTATCACTGATTGCTGCATCCACTAACTTCAAGGCAACCCAGACTAGGCAACTTGTTTTTATTCCTTCACTCTAAATCTTACTTTCATGTCTTAAGAATTAAATAAAATGTTTACAGCTTTTGACACTACCTTCAGCTTTAAGAAACAACCCAAGGAGCACATTTTTTGTGCAGACTGTCCTAGATGCTATTGACAAAATGGCAAACAAACATCCTCTGGGGATGTGTGCTGTTGCTCCTTCCCTTCCCCATTTTGCTTGCACACAAAGAAAAGGGAATTTCTTCCATAATACAGTAAATAACAGTATAATTAAACACTCTCCATAGAGTATAAATGGCCTGTTTTCACATACTCATTGTTTTAAAACATTCTTCTGGATAATTTTGAAAGTTCACAGAGAGGAGACATAAATAGCCTGTTCACATTCCTATTTGTATTTTCTGTTCTCAGAACAGGATGCTGGGTGATAAAGAAGAAAACACCACCCAGGCACAATGTAAACTCACATGTGCTGTTACCATTGGCACAATGATCAACTTCCCTCAAAGTCCGAAAAAAGCAGGGAGATTACACCACCTTCTGGACAAAACTCTTTAAGTCACACATACAATTATTTTCTTTCACATAATGGCCAACTTCGTATTTTACTTCCACAGGCAGTTTAGAACTTCCCTTATCTACACAAGACTTTCACACAGACTGATTGCTCTCGAGATTGCTCCCTAAATAATTCTAGGGAAAGCAGATGTCTGTTTTACAGGGGAATGCAAAAGAAGTCTCCGAAAACTTCAAAAATTTTCTAAGTTCTTGTTTTAAGAAAGTAAGAGATGCGAAGAATTTGAGAATTAAAATTTGATCTCATCCAAGCTGCGTTTCTTCTCACACCAAGAGCACAGATGTTTGTAGGTGAAAGACTCTGCATTTACGCACAAGAGATGACATTCTCAGCTCTGCCAACTCCAGCAAGTATGGCTCATTAGAATTAGGCAGAATTTAGAAGCTGCAGATCACTTGTTCTAATTTTTTCTTTATTTCATTTCCTTTTGTACAGAACAAAGGCAAAATATAAGATGACGACTGGAGACACTGCACAAGAAGCACCATCTCCTTCCATAAGATTTCTTCCAATTTTTCTCATCCAGAGTTTTTGTTCTTAGAGGTCATATTTTCATCCCATTTCTCAGAGGGTAAAAAAAAAAAAAAACAATGGGATTCTTCCTACCTTCCCTTTAATTTTCCCATTTCATAGCATCTTTTCTAGCAGTGACTGAACATTTCCAGATGCACAGCATCCACATCATTAATGCCAGAGCCCTGTGTGAGAGAATGGCAGAAAGGCTGCTAAAGAATTTAGTGCTAAAGGCATCAGGAAGACTAGGAGGAGCACTGCTAAAAATTGATGGCATGGAATGGAGGATAAGGAAAGAAGGGCCTTTTCTCAGCCTTCTCCACTTGCAAAGAGTTTTTATTTTGACAAGGAGTGGAAAAATGCTTTTCTCAACTTCTAGCATGACAACAAGTCATGTTTCACCTTCAGTGCAGTTTATCTCACCCTCTTTGTAAGTCCATCAAAGAAAGCTTTACCATCTGTGCCACAGGACCTCAGCCTTGCAATAAAGACAAATGGCAGCAATGCCATTCTCACCGAGTTTAAAGGGAACGAGAAGCTCACAAATAGGTAACATCCAGTCTGCATCACCAGCATTCATGAATGAAAAGGAATAAAAAATTCAGCAAGTTTATATTACCCAGTGCTACTGCTATAGTTGAAAACATTCCCTGTAAACATGATTCTTAAGCAGAATCACATTTGCATTGCATTTTCAAAAAAGCACACTATTTTACACTTAAACTGAAGAAGATATTTTATTCCAGCTGGCAGCGTGAGCAATTTCATTGCAGCCAATAAAACTGTTTAAAGAGTCTTCAGTTAGTCTTCTTGTTCTAAGACCTATGCACTCTCCACAGTGAAGAGTAATGTTCAAAAAACTAAATTCTGGTATTGGGAAGAAGTGTTTATACAGGTCTTCCAGTGACAAAGAAAGTTTATAAACTCTTATAGAAAGGTAAGAAGATACGGGTTATTCTGAAGTGATAAAGAACATTTAGTTGCCTGTTCTTTTGCATTAGGTGCTGCTAACTTTTACTCCTTGACAGAGAAGTTGAAAAGGCAAGAGAAAACTCCATGCTCTGCTGTGTATTTTGTGCATTGTCTGACACTGAAGATACAAAACTGATATTTGCCCACTTGAAAATAAACTGCATAAGTGTTCTCTGCTTTCTGACTACCAGCTAGACCATGGAAGTGAGCTATAACCTGCAGAAATGAACAGATCTGACCAGTTATTTTTCCTTTTGTTGTGCTCCAGAGAGTAAGGAGAGATTTTGCACATAAAGTTATTCCATGACTATTTCAGGCCTGTCACACTGCAAAGGAACGCTTTCGAATTCTGAAGTGAAATTGATCCAAAGTTCTGCAACTGGACCCTATCTGCTCCAGTGCAGGGGAAAAAAAAAATGAAAGGCAGAACAGTGAGCAACTTTTAGCATGATAGCAAAGAAACACAGTAAACAAAGTTGCCTACCTATCTACCTATCCCACTATCCTCCCCCACTCTTCATGTCTTGTCAAAAGCAGTTGTGGCTATCATGATAGAAGGTGTTCAGTGCTTTGGACAAGAGAAGCACTACAAGAACAGGTGCCCCTTTGCAAAGCTTCAAATACTAACACCAATATTAACAAGATGCTTAATATAAAGGAGAGTAGAAAAGGAAAAAAAAAAAAAAGGAACGCTGTAGTACTAAAGAATGCTACAGGATTAAAAGGTTCCACTGAAAGCTTCAGCACAACAAAAGCATTCACAGTGCTGCATATTGTTATAAAACGTCAAAATATTTAGCATATGGATTTCCTCAGGGCAACATTTTATTGATGCAATTAAGAAAATTATTCTTCTAGTGTCCTCAGACACTAGAATTTCTTACCTTCTTTCACAGTCTCCTCTTGTCAGTTTATGCAAAACATAATGAAATATATCACTGGTGTCACCAACAGATGTGCTTAAGCACATTACATTCAGCAGTTATCTCTGCCATTATACACAGACAGACAGCTACACTTACATTTCTTTGCTCTGATGTAAATGTTCTACTACCTATCTGATCAATACTTTTACCGATCCTTTCTTTCACAACAATAGCTGTGAAGTGTATTTGACAGGAAAAAGTCTCTGGGCTTTCTTTTCTCGCAAGGAGGACAATAAGCAAGAAATCTTTAATAAATGTACTTAACTGGTGTCTCAGATGAGAAATTCTACTGTAGACAAAGAGGAGACAGAAGACACTTTAATAAGTTTTGCATAGCTAAAATAAAAAAAAAAAATAAGAGATGAGAAGAAGAAACCTTCAGTATTTCTGGATCTGAAGTATTTCCAGTCCAAACTGAGGGTTCCTGACAATTAACAAGTATGCATGGGTGGGAGCTGTAGTGAGCTGGTGCCCACCCAAGGTAAGTGTAATGAGGAGGAGAGTTCCAACTTTGGAAAGAAGAAGCTTAACCCCAGACTCCTGCAGTTGTCTCTTAAATGCTTTCCAAGTGCAACTACAGGAGTGTCCAAAGGTCATCCTGCGCAGACAGGTAAGGCAACACTTTTCCAGAGCAAAGAGAATTTAAAAAGAGAAGAAAGATAAAGCAGCAGTTTAGTGAACAAATGTACATTTTATATAATACATCTGGAAACATTAGTTGCAACAAGAAAGTTGGGCTTAGCCTGATGTATGTGCTGCTTTGTGAGGTCACCATGAAGCTGGGCCGGAGAACAATTTCCCTTCCTCCCAGCACTTCATGATGCAACAGCAGAGGGTGTTGCAGGTCAGGTCTAAGGTGCACTGAAAACTATATAGCATTTCTTATATAGGAATTGGATTCCTTTTTTTTTCCAGCTGTTTCTGTTAAGCCTCTTGTAAGCATTTGAACCATCTCTGAAATAATCTGAAAATAATTATGACTTAAAAAAAAAGATATTTGCATGTACGAAAAAAGCAGAGTTAACACAAAGACCCTGTTTCTATTCTATTCCTCCTTCTTAATCAGTGAATGGTAAAAACAAATTCCACTTTTACCCACATGAGGAATGCTGAAGGTAAGAGATGAATCTTCATACAATACTGGTCTCTTGCATGAAAGCCTAGAGAAGAGTTTACTGCTGATCTGAAATCTGGGATTAGATCTCCCAGAGATATTGTAGTATGCACAGAGAGAAGAAAGACTGTCTAGAACTTTCTCATTCTGGGAGATTGCTTATTTCACATTTGACAATTTCAGCGTCATCCTGGTGAAAAATTAAGCACCAATGAGCTGTTTTTAGCTTCCCAAATAGGAAGAAAAGTGAAAATCAATGCAGCACAGAACAGCTGAAAAACCCTATATATTCTTACAGAAAAACCTGCTGACTGCAGAAGGCATCCTTCTGTTGATTCTCTACCTCCTTCTGGCCTAGCATCAGTATAGAAAAAATGCAAGAAAAACTTCCACATGCTAAAAATATGTCCCGTTATTTTAAAAGTTGCAAAGAAAAGAGAATGCCACTCTTTCTGTGTGATACTTGTACACCGCTTTAATACAAAACTTTGAAAGGTGCATCCCAGAAGGAGGGACTGGGAGACAGTCATGCACTGAAACCTTTCATTTTTCCAGACTGATGGCTATTACATCTTCTCTCATTCAAAAGCCAGTGATAAGCTTCATGCATTACAAATGAGATTCAGTGTGTGATTCATGTATTTTTAATATACAAATCAGTACAAAGCATACCTTTCAGTAGCTGTAGGCACTTCAAATTGTCATGAATGCAACAGCCACTGTGCAAGAAGCAAGTTTTACCCCTTCTTGGTTCATACCACATTAACAGCCGAATCAAATGTAAGCAGCAGACCAGTTCTGCCAAAACGACAAGCACTGCTCCACAGAAGCACCTTATTTCTTGATTTAAGCACAGGACACAAAACTATTCTCTACAGAGGTAGAGTGAAAAGTAAGCATTGGGAGTAATGGACTCAACACAAGAGAACCCTTTCACATTGATGTTGGGCTGCGAGTTAAGATGCTGATTAAGCTTCTAACCATGCTTTCTACTCAGCACACTGTAGGTATACACTATTACTTGTACTTCACCTAATCTCTGTTTAAGTGAAGGGTAATTTCATCATAATTGGTAAAAATCACAGCAACTCAGTCAAGGCTGAGGGCAAATAAATATCCTGCTATTTAAGGAACCCCAGTGTTCAGCTCCCAAACCCGTTTCTTCTAGATTTCCTTATGTAGATACTGCTGACATTTTGAGAGCTGACGCTTGTTGGGAAACTGAATATGGCAGAATTAAAAGAAGAAAAAGCCACTGTAGAGATAACTTTGAGGCTTTTGGGCATGTGGCAAGATTACTGGAGCACTAAGTGATTCCTGGGAAAAGAAAACCACTTGATGACATTAAGAATATATGTAGAATGCATATGCTTCCCCATCAATCAAATCTGCTCCCCAAAAGGAATAAAAATCTCTTCATTGACTAAATAAGACATAAAAGCTTTCCTTTCTGTGGTCATCCTGATTTTGCCAACATATGTGTGAAAGTAGTGTTTTTAATGGAAAAAGTTACCTGGGTTTTTGTAGATGCTAAGCACATCCTTGAAATAATGAGGTAAGAATCTTTCTAATAAAAGCAGCACATCCTCCAACTCCTCCAGAATCCCCACAAGCAGGAAGTTTTCATTAACGTTCAGCTTTGCTCTTTCAAGGGCCCATTCACCAGGTTCCCTGTATGAAATTAAAGGAAGGAGAGGAATAAAGATTTATAAAAGCGGAGGAGAATGGGTGCTTAAATATAGATTTACTTCAGAAATTCATGTTAAATATGCAAAGGTAAGTATTTGCAAATAAATAAATAAATCCAAAATACCTAAAGAAAAAAATGTTTGTTTCACAGTAGTACCCTCCTTTATGACCAAAATAAATAAATAAATAAATAATATTATATTTATAAAATAAATAAATAAATTTAATAATAATAATATATATAATAATAAATAAATAAAATATAGAGAAATCTTACAGTAAAGATACTTAAAGACAAAAGAATGATCTCATTTTCATTTTTCATAACTACTAAAAGAAAATACAGCTTTTGTAATAACAAACATGAGCTAGTTCAATTACAGCAGCAGAAGGCTGCACTTCACATGATTTTATGCATGATTCCTATTTCTTGTGTGGAAAACTGGAATTCACAGGATATAGATCTGTTACCAACATCTGAGTAGAACTAAAAAGTATGTATTAAGAAGTGAAGGCACAGGTAAAATGGATAATGAGTATGTAAGGTCACTACCAACTCAGAAGAGAAAAATCCAGATGATTACATGCAGATTCAATACATAATTCAAGCATGAAATCAAATAAAAAGAACAATACAACATTTGTAAATTTCCCTTCTTATTCCAAAATATATTCATACATGCAGTTATCACATGCATCATCACATTGTACTTACAATTTTCTCTTGTACTTCAAATAACTACTGCCTCCAATTACCAGTTTTTGACAGAATACTGTCAATGGATATTGCTGAGCAAATTGGGATACCTCATGTATTTATTATTTACCTGCATCTTGGATGCTGTCCACAGAAATAGGGTATGATGTAAAATAACCTGGGATTGGAACATTCAGGGTAGTTTTCAAGGATACACACATTAATGTCCTGTGGGTGAGAAAACAGAAAACGAAGCTGATTACTGTGTATTCTCTATCAACAACTGTTTTCATACCTTACACAGCATCTCAGAATCACAGATTCTTGCTGAGGCTACATAAATACCTTAGAAATAATCTTCTGTTCATGTTAATACTTTTAAACTTTATTGAAAATCTGCAGGAGGAAAAAATGATTTCTTTCTATAATATCTTGTGGCAAGTAACACATTTTCATATTGGGATTAATGCGTGATTCAAAGCAGGGCAAACTGACTGACTTCTCAATGAGGTATATAAAATATTCAGGATATTATTTTCAGACTTTTCCCTGGGGCATACTTAGAAGAAAGAAAACATGCAGATAAAATTGAGACTATTTATTTATTTTATTCTGCTTCATGCAACAACTGGGATGAACAAACAGAAGCTATAGATCACAAAGCTTGCTCCCGATATAAAAACATGTATCACCTTTGATTGCCATTCAGGATATTTCTGAGATGTTCAGAAATGAGCCTATCGTGTAACCCACAAAAATTTTATCACTTTCCTGATTCATCAGTCATAAGAACTATTTATCATTTCTCAGTAGCATTATCATTTCAGTAGCATAGCTACTGAACTCCAAGGAGTTAAAAGCCTGTTAAAAGTTCACTCTCATTTCCTCCCCTGTCTTACCTGTATGTAAAAGAGATTTTATGGACATGTCAGGAGATCACAGGCTGCAATTAGATTACATGGAGAAGAACTATCAGAGAGAACAGCAAAAAAACTGCCACCTGGGATAAAAGCAGCCCACCTCCCCTGCTCTCCACAGTGCATTCAAGCACGCTGAGAAGGGTTTGCCTTACTTACATACTGTAAGGTTTACATCCAAGCAATGAATTTTTAAATCCAAGGCTCTGAGATTAAATTTAACCCCTTTGACTCACTGCTACAAATACTACTCAGAAATTTACTGGTAGCATAGTTAGCGTGTTCCTTCTGTAATCTCAGTAGTTCTTTTATTTTGTATTTTAAACAGAAGTGTCTTCATTGTTGCCCTTCAATACATAAATGACGGTCACAAGAAAGATGGCAGAAACCCTTTCACCAGAGCCTGCAGAGATAGGACAAGCAGCAATTCCGATAACTGGAAGAAGGTAGATTTATATCAGCTGTTAGGAAGAAGTTCTTCACTCAGAGAAAGGTGAGTTGGTTCTTTGGTTGCCCAGAGAAGCTGTGGGCGCCCCATTCCTGGAGGCATTCAAGGCCTCAAGCTCTGCCATGGCAAGGGGTTGGGGCTCGGTGGGCTTTGAGGTCCCTTCCAATCCAAGCCATTCTGCAAGTCTGTGACCATTAATAATGACAGTTTTTAAAGGTTCACTGTATTTTTATTATAGGAATTACCAGAGATGTTTCAGGGATACATACTCTCCAGTTTCTGTAATAACACCTACAGTGTTTGGCAGTGAATTTATAATTCACAGCAAAGACATTTATTGTTTCTTTGTAAGAATAATGAACACGGTGAGACAGAAAATAATGTTCCCGAGATAAAAAAGATTAATATCAAATACAACAGTCTAACAGGTTCCTCTTTCTCCTTTTGAAAGCTATATTTGTTTAATATGGCCAAATAAAACATTCATACAATAAAACCAATGTACATTCACAAGAAAAATAGTGCCGCTTTAACAAGTGAATAGCTTATACTTAATCAAAAATATATGTTTAGTATTCCCTTGTAGTGTCAGTAGCTGTAGCTGTAGGATCACTGAAACAATTGGGAGTGCACTAATCTAAACTACCTAGTGGCACTTTCCTTCAGGTTCCATTTGTGAATAGAAAACAAAAGGACCTTGATACAATAAAGGTTTAAGATAAAGGTCAAGTACATTTCCATGTGTATTTCCTATTTTCTGCCATATAAAGGCACACTCTTCTTGTTCCCAACATCAAAAGCACCAAGCTTGCTCTGTGGTCAAAGGGCTGCCCCAGTTCAATATTCTTTTACTATTGCTGTTGCAAAAAACAGTGTTACTTAACCCACATCTGATCTGTATTACGGCTGCTGGATGGTTCCAGTACATTTGCAACACCTGCTTTCCTTTCCTGCTTTAACCTATTAACTTGTGAAACAAATCAACAGCATCCATCCATCCCCTCAGAAGAGATTTCACTGGGTGATATGTGGAATTACCATTTTTAACCAGCGGGGCGTGGTTGTGTGTGCTGAAGGTGTGTTACCCATCACACTACACAAACCTACGCGAAGCTGCTCTTTGGCTGCTGGATGACTTGCACCAGTTCCTGCTTTTTCTGGGCACAAAACACTAAGGTGATATTACGTTATTCTAGGTAATGTAATTCCGTTATCCTAAGCCACATTCATGTTACATTTTTACCATTAGGAGCATATTTTCCTAGCAGGATACAGATCTTCCAGGTCAGAAAGTTCTTCTGACAAAAACTTGCAAGCAGATAGATAACAGCTTTTTGCATTTAGATCACTGGAGGAGTCTTCAAGAAAAAAAATAATTCAAAAACAGCTGAGAAAGATACAGAAAGAAAGATACAGAGCTACTTTGATCACTGCCTTCCACAACAAAGAAAGGGATTTTGCTTTATTCCTCAGCTCTCAACCACTATCCAACGCTGCTCATATCCCGCTGAGCTCCGTCTGCAGGAACACAGAAAGCTCCCCAGGAACCAGCAATAGCCCTGCTGCAGCTCTGGGGCTGACAGTAATGACAGAAACGATTACTTTTATTTATTTATCTACATATTATTGCTACAATTTGGGCTTAAATGGCATTTTGGCAGCGTCTACTTCCTTCCATAAAACTGCCCTTCATAAAAAAAACTGTTATGTGCCTCAATACAATAATGTGCAAATAAGACAGACTCATTAGAAATGTATCAAATACATTTTACTATTTTTGTTTAAACTAACAATAACAGAACCATTTTACTTGCTTGCATATGTCATCAGTGAAGTCTGCATGTGCTAAATAATAATAATAATATATATTATATATATATATAATATTATATATATACACATATATAATTCGTTCTGGAATTCTCGTGCTGTCACTGATGTCATGGTTTTATGATTTTTGTTCTTGGTATTCCACATCATAATATCATGTAGTACCATGGGATTTAAAGAGTTAATGTTCCAGCTCTGTGGATCATCGATAGCTCTGGGTACATCTGCCTCAGAGGAGAAGAACTACGTACCCCAGGGGACTTTGCATTGCTTTGCATTTTTTTCTGTTTTCTGGGAAAGATAAAAGCTGTTTCCATGTCACGAGATACAGTCTCTCTTGTTTTGGATTGACCCAGAAGTGGGTGCTCACTATCTGTTTTGCCTTCAGTGTTCAGCATAAGGCCTTCAGTTTTTGGACACTTTCTCTCTCATTTTATTCTATTTGTTAGCTTCAATTCAAATTATATTGTATTATATAGTGTTATTTTGCATTCCAATGTAGTAAATTCGCTTTCCTCCTCATATTGTTGCTACTATTTTGTTTTTAGGCCCATCTCCCTTTTCCTTTTTTCCCTTTCTCCTTCCCCTTTCCCTGGGCATGGGTCCACGGGGCCCCAGCCCCAACTGTCACGGAACTGGGCCAAACTAACCTGTAAACTGTTGACAAACTAAAAAAGTAAACTTTCAAGCACTTTCTGTAAAACATAAACAATTTACTGAAGTTGATGTCCTTAATTTACTGCAAATACTATACCCTATAAAAAAGATATGATCTTCAGTTTGAGAGTTAGGTGTTCTTTTCCCAATACAACGTTGTAAACTATTGGAAAAAAAAAATCACTTTTTGGTCAGCAGGAGGAACACATAAGTTGAAAAAAATAAATAAAATAAAATCTTGAGCTTCAAAACGTTATCTGCATTATCAGTATCTCAACCAAAAGTTATAGCAAGACCAGATTCTGCCACGGATGTATGGCAATTCTTAGTACCACTAACAATTTAAAATAAAGACTAACAACTCAATCACAGAATCACTAAGGTTGAAAAAGATGACCAAGGTCATCCAGTCCAAGTGTCAGCTCATCCCCACTGATCACATCCCTCAGTGCCACACCCACACGGTTCTTGAACATCTCCAGGGACGGTGACTCCACCATTTCCCTGGGCAGCCTGTGCCACTGTCTCACCAGTCTTTTTGAGAACAATTTTTTCCTAATATCCAACCTAGTACACACATGCCTGGCAAGTAATTTTCCATTAATCATCCATTAACCTGGGGGAAGCCAAAAAATGGACTTTCCTTCTCTCTTGGTCAACATGCAAAATAGGACAGCCTTTTTATGCCTGCCCTGGTGGGAATGCTGCAGCTCTCAGGGCAGAGCCATGAGACCCTGCTACAGCCCAGTCACAGTACAGGCTTCTTGTTTTGGTCTGAAGGCAGCAGATGTGAAGTATAGGTGTGTCATGAAGGCTACAGAGGAAGCAGGGAACTATATAAATACCTTTCAAGTAGAAATACTCATTAAAGGAAATGAAATAACATGATGTGGAAAACCAGTGAGTGAGCCCAGTCGACGGTGACCTCTGCTGCTCACAAGGCTGCTCTTAATACAGTGCCACAGACAACGGCCCAGACTAGTTCTCACTATGTGCAGCCAAGGAAAATTTCTCTGCTCTGCTGAGAGCCCCCAGAATCCTCTCAAGGCTTTTCAAATGTTTTCTCACTTGCTCAGTGTTTGTAAGGAGGTCAAGCTGACCATTACATCCCTAGGACAACGTTGCATCACACAAACTAAACACAACCACAGAAATGAAAGATAAAATAACCCACCTTTTTTTCTGACTCCTGGCTGTGGATCGCTGGGTACCACAGAGCAATGGGAATGAAAACATAAAACAAATGGCTCAGAAAATGGTGTGGAAGTGTAAATATGAGAGGAGAAAAGGAAAAGCACTATTTCCTACTTTGAAAGGCTGCAGAAAGATGTACTTTGCTCTGTTTAAACTAGAAAATCAAAGTATAGTTAGAATTAACCTTTTCAAATACTAATGTAACACATCTTGCTGTTATGAATATATTTCAGTGTCATTCAGCTATGCAAATTATTTACATATTTTTACAGAAAATAAATTACAGTGCAATACATATTTTTAACCCTCATTAAAAACATTTCTACATTGTCAGTTGATATTCAATATTTTTGTTCAATTTCAACCAAACACTTGGATAATCAGAGCCACACAACAGCCAGGTGACCTTCTTGGTTAGGATTCAGGTGCTTCTTGGTGCACTTAGTCTGACTATGTTGGCAGGAGCTGGCCATGAGGCACTGGGCATTGCTTCTCAAAGCAGTGCTGCCAGCAGAGCCAAGGCCAAGTGCCTCCTGTTGTGGTATCAAACCCTTCGGTGGAAGGTTGCCAGTCAGAGTGGGTGGAGACAAGCTGTGTGAGAGCTCTCTGAGCCAGCTGAATGTCCTCTGGAGACCACAGCACATTGGAATGAGCTATCTGGATGCTAACAGCAGGTTCCAAAGCCAAAGAGAGCAGCGGTACTTCAGGGAGAAGTTCCCAAGAGATGGCAGAGCTGGACTAGCTGACCAAAATACAGTTTTCTGTCCCCAGTTGTCCCCTTTGCATCAGCTGTGACAGCTCCTTCACACCCATGCAGGCTTAAAAGACCACAGAATCCCATCTCACAGAAAGGCCCCATTGATTCCCACTGCAGTACACCTGTACCATGTCTGCATAGGGCACCATCCCGTCTTGAGCAATACAGGTCACAATGAATATCTTCACTCACACCATTCATTTACATGGCTATTTCATTCATGTGGTGATTGCAGTGACAAGAAAACTGTCACCAGAGTGTGTGCTTGTGTTGCACTGGCACCAGCTGTATACTGGGCCAAAATACTGCTGACATGGAGATACTCATCCATGCCATACACGCACCTTGCAGCTCCACACTCCAAGCATTTTCTTCTGTGGCACCGAGAGGTCCACTGGTGCCACCAGGGAATTCTCCTCTCTTCACTCCCCAGGAATGATCTTTTTCACACTGCTACCATGCCTTTTGGCATGACCAAAGCCATGACCGAGCGGCAATGCTGCTTCACCTCTGATGAAAGCTACAAAGCTGAGTGAAGGTTTGCATTTTTTAACTGGCTTTTAGTCACAGGTAATATTCCCTTCAACTCTTTCATTTTGCATATCTGTTTCTGATGAGATACAACTCTGAATGCTTTGTACAGCTCTGAAAAGGGCGCACAGACGTTTTATATATTTGCAGGTACTCAGCTTCCCTCCTATTTGTCAGGAGTTGAAATGTGCTTTTAAAAAGGACACTTGATCACTTAAACTCCCAGGAAAGTTTAATTATCTTTTCTTCCAAAAGTTGCTCTTCACTTTAAGCTAAATGGTGTATTTGATAAAAAGCAGCAGCAAAACCAATCAGAGAATGAAGTGAAAAAGGAGAAAAATGGAAAAAAAACAAAACACCAAACCACTTTCTCATCACCCATACTCCTGTAAGGCACAGTGTGCTAGTGGTGAAGGAGAGAATCCAGCAGCCTACACAGGAGATCAGAGGAAACCCTGTTAGAAGGTTTCAGGGACTGAGCAGCAGCAAGAGCAAAAGCACCCCACAGAGCCAGCTCAATTGATTCAAGCTGCTGTACTCCAGCCATCTTCTGTCATTTACATGACAGAAACTGTCATGTAAAACAAAGTGACGCATGCTTACAAACGACTTACTGAATATATATACTTTTTTTTTTTCCTCCAGTTAATTTTTCACTTCCTAGCTTCAGACAATCTCATTCTTTCCCTTTTTTTTCAGTTCTTCACACAACTCTACTTCTACTCGCAAAGCATCAGCTAACCACTCCCTGGGCAGGTGGGACTTGTTACCTACCCATCTCTCTCATCCAGATAACCACCTTTCGCTCAGAAGAGCAGAAATCCAGACACCAACAAGCAGTGGTGTAACCCTGTCAGTAGTTAAGAACCATGACTAATGCCAATCCTGCATCTTGCACAAGGCCCCTAGGGAGTCCACGGGACACAATAAATACAACTGGGAGAGTTGGACCCTGTTACATTTTCAGCAGTATTCACAGGGCTATTTTTGAAAGAAATCTCATGAAAAAATTACCACATACACAATTGTTTTGGGGAAACCACAGAATCCCTACAGAGACAATACTCACAGGCCTGTCTGCTCATTAGTTCTTCTGCATATCTACCTTTCCACTTAGTTGGGCTACTCCATGCCAAAAGGCTGCAGAGACATCTTGTCTCCTGAGTGCAAGTTCCCTCTCTGGTATTACTGGTCTGGGTAGCAAGTCACACCAGTATACACACTTGAGGCAAGTCAGAATCATACTGAAAAGATAAAGAGGGGAACATTCATTCTTTAAAAAAAAAGCACATTACAAACTTGAAAAATATTTTTCAACACAGTCCTGGGTAGCATACGAATACTGAATTTGAGGAACAATGTGGGAAGCTCACAACTATGACCAGGTGTCAGCACAGGCAGTGTAGTAAGGAATACATACAAAGTTTGATACTTTTCATGAGTAACTGCATTGGTGGGCTAAATATTTATATTCACAAAGTAATTAAACTACACTTTGTTTCATAGTAAAGTTTTTCTTTGTTTAAAAAAGTCTGCAGTACAATAGTACAAATGCTCAAGAGAAAATCCTATTACAAAAAAGCTGGAGAAAAAGACTAAGGCATTTTCAACTACTAGAATAGTATTGTTGAATCACCTAAGTCTTCTTTTAGTTTTGTTCAAGCAAGGAAACTTGATATTTTGAAGCTAGCCTAGGGCGGCCTATGGTTTGCTTAGATTTAAACCACGCTGTCTTTACATCAGCATTAATTTCCTTGATTTTTATTTTTTTATTTTTTTTAAGGATAATTCTGTGTTTTCCTTGAATTGACTTTCCACTTTTTTTTTTTTTTTCTGGCAATATATGTGTTTTTCATTTTTTCCCCCAGACCACATAAGCAAATACGTTGCCAAGCTGAATTCCCACTTTTTTCTTTTTGATGGACTCCTTTGGCTCAGCTTATTTGCCTGCCTTTCCTGCCAACAATATATTCAGCTCTTCTTCCTGGCACCTCACCAAGTGAAGCAGCACCTAACAAAACAGTGTCTTCTGCTGTTTACATGTTTATTTAGCAAGGCATGCACTATTTATTCATATACAAATTTCTGCTGGCACTAACCTAGCAGAGGTGACTGACTGCCCATAACACAAACATATATGTGACAAACATTAAACCCTTCTGCAGATTCTAACTCCTGTTATCAGAAACCTTATTATCAATTTGTAAATATTCAGTTTTACCAATTAGAACAGAACCACTTAAGTGGTGTAAGTTGCACCTTCTCACATCTTCCTTTTCCATTGCTTTTGTATTTTTCACCTCAAACCATCTTAGTACGGGAAATATATTGGAAAAAAATAGAAATAAATTATGCCAAAAAAAGGACGAGTGCGTGCCAGCTGGAAGAAGTGTATAAGCATTAAATAACCATCCTGTTATAGAGGGCACAGATCCAGGGAAGACCAAAAATGTAGAGCATTATGCTGCAATCAGGAATGAATCACAGAGGCAACAACATAGAGACAGTACATTTGCTGAGCCTGCTTACTAACACCTCTTCAGAAAAGAACATGGAAAATTAGTTTGCTCAGATGATGACCGTCAATAAAGTCAATTAGGGATGGCATATATTCAATTCTGCAAACACCAAACAGAAAATAGTCTCTACAATCTCTGATTTCTCAGCCCTCATGAATGCACAGGGGCTGGACGCTGGCTTAAAGATGCTTGTGAGAAAAGCAGTGGCTTCACAGACAAATGCAGCAATTTACGCTCACCAAAGGTAGTTCTGGAGCATGGATGAAGTTATTCAGTGACAGATGATGGGCTCAACCTGAAGAGGACTGTGATGGCTGAAGCCAGTGAGACCAAAGTGGGCACAGAAGTTTATGGTGGGTGAGGCTCATTCCAGCAGGGCTAGTGGCACAAGTAGGGAATGTTGTCTGTCCCCAGACATGTCCTATGACAGGAGGAAAGGCTGCTCTAGACAAAACTGAGCCTTGAGAAGCCTTTTCTTCCATCCTTCACTAATGGAGAGCCAAGTTTATCTGAAGCTGGTTGTTATTTGTCCAGTCTGTTAATTGAAATGCTCATATTATAATGCTCTAATTTTGTATCACTGCTTCGGTATTCCTGAACTCAAAAAGTCTTTACTAGTATCTGACGAGAATACAGCTTCATGCAACTTAAATAAACTTATTTTTGTCTTGAATTTTGGTGAACGCTGGAGGACAACTGCATTACAGCATATTTTTACTCATCATAAGATTTACATTTCCCTACAGTATTTCCTATTTAAGACTGTCTTCTGGACTCCCTTCAATTTCTTAGAAGCCCTAAAACTGAACACTTCCAGCTTAGCTTTTCCAGCTCCAAGTAAAGCAGAAAATACACTGCTGATGCCTTACGTAAGTTCTCTTCTATACAAGAGAGTGCTATGGAGAGAATAAAGGAATCATTTCACATCTCTGTCTCCTGGAACTCAACATCTTCTGTTTTACTTGAAACGCTGGATCCAAAAGGCCATTTGTGCTACACATTTTTTAAAAAACAAACTGGTTAAGACAAAGACTAAACCACTGTATAGCACTGCAGATCATCTCAACTACAGCACTTTAATTGTGTTAAAAGCCTTGCTGTCCATCCAAGCATGTTATATACAGGCTTGGTGTGGACACAGTTGATAGCAAGCCCTGATCATAACTGAGCAATAATGTGCATTAAATACTGTTTGGAATGAAAAACTGTATCACAGTAAAAATCTCTCTTATCCCATATGAGATCTAGCATACTTTCATATACAGAAATAAGTCCTTTAGAGATGGAATAAGACGAAAAAAAAAATGTCTCAAAATGAAGCATCGGTCAAGATGCTTTAGGAAAAATGGATAAAATGAACAGAAGGTTGCCAGAACCAGCCAGTATTAGAGGGCGCTATACAGAACTAGCAATAGCAAGAATCAACATACTTTTTTTTGCAAAGAAAGCTGTGCTCCTCGAACTTCAAAGAGTTCTGTGATTCAGTCACTAAGGATGTGATAAAGACAGTCCCGTGACTAAATTTCCAGGAAGAAAAACAGAGCAGGAACTGATAAGGAATAGGAAACTAAAGGGAGGAAGTAAAATAGCTAGTTAAGGTTGTGAAATGAGACAATTAGGGTAGCACTGCATCTGTTCCAAGGTATTGCTTCTGCATAACAAAGAAAGTTTAACAGTGAAATAATATGTTTTTCAGAGAGCATTAATGACATTGGTAAGAAACCTGACCACAGGGAGTTACAGAAGAACCCTATTGCACTAAACGATTAGGTGATAAAATGCCAGAAGAATTCAGGGCTAGTTCAGGCATATTCTGGATGACAGAAACATAGTAGGATTTTTGAAAATAAAATGAGAGAGTGAGAGAGATTCAAGAAAGAAAAGTCTATCAAAGGATATTAACCACAGATGGATGAGATTTGCAAGCTGAAGAATGTCAGGAGCTGGGAGGAATACAGAGGGGGAAAGCAGCCCTACATTCCCTCCGCAGTCTGCACTGGTGCTTCTGTCTTCTGCACCTTCAGTTCTCCACAAGAGCTTAATGTAGAAAGTTCTCATATTTGCATATGATGCTATGTTAATTGCACAGATATCATGAGATTTAATGTTTTCAAAACATAGCTTGGTTGCTATAACACAGGAAAGCCTATTTTAATAACATGTCATTTCTGTAGTTTCACATGTTTCTCACGCCTCCTTTCTTGGGACAAATATTCTCATTTCTTTAAGCCCTGACTTCAATACTGAGAAATCGCACTCATCAGATTTTAGCAAAAAGACTAAAACACCTACACCAAGAGAAACACTGAAATTCTATGACTACCATATCTTGACAATAACGTCACATTGTTAGTAAGTCTTCATGAAGAAATAGTTTTAAGATAAATAAGTTTTTTGGTTTTTTTTTATAAAAGGCTGACAAGAACAATTTTCAGAGTCCTGAACATTAAAGATGTTAACAGTGAGAAGCAATACATGAGCCAGAAGAAAACCAGTTCCAATGGCAATACACATTAAACATGAATGCTATTTAACACATCTTCTCAGACAGAGACAGAACCAAAAAAAAAGAAACCATTCCATCTGCACGTGCTGCAACAGAAGTTTATGTGACAAGTATTAGGGAGAAAAATGCTTACTTTCTTCAATATTTAGATGTTAGCTTTGGTTAACTTTCAGGAAAGGCTTTCTTTAGAGCAACAAGGTGTATATCTCTTCTTTCCTCTTGGCTCACCTCACTTTCAGTGGTACTTTACCACAAGCCTCTTGAATGGTGTGAGAAAAAAGATTACAAGTGTGAATACAACTCTTTTCTTTATTAGATTTCTGCCCAGTGTGTACTGACCTTGAATTTTTTTCTTCATCCCTGAGGTCTGAGATACAAAAAGATCCATAGAGCAGAGAAGAAAAACACATTACTTCTGCGTGTGGCTTCCCTGCTGCTACAGCTGGGGATGGTTTCTACTTTGCTGACTCTACCTCACTTCCCTACTTACAATCTTTCTGCTGAACAGCTCTAATGTTTTTCTGGATTATCACTAATACACTGCATTAGTTCTAGCAGTGCCATTCCGGATAGCTGAAACAAACTGGAACAAACATACTGATTTCCTTTTTCATCCTGACAACTGTCACTGTGTGGACAACTCCAACTATTTAAAACTCACCAAACAACAAGATTTAGAAACATTAAAATGTTCCTGGTTATTTTCTTTTAGTTTTGAGCCTTGAGACATCTGCTGAAGTTCTTTTCTACTGCTTCCAAAAATGCAACAAGAAACAAGACCAATTACGAAATCATCGAAGTTCATAACGCTGCTGGACTGAGGGGTTGTTTTATCAAATACATCATCTCTTTGGATTATATTCTGATGAAATTTTGCTTTGCTTTTTCTTTTTTTTTCAACCGTTGATGTGCAGTTTTGTTTTGTATTTTTTTCTTTCTTAAAGAGGACAGAAAATTTGTTAAAAAAAAAAATCACATTTAGCAACCCATATTCGCCATGGAAAGTTTCCTCTTTGCCACCACTTATTGGATTTTTCCCCAAGAAAAAGGAAATTACTCTTGACAAGCTTAGTTATGAATAGTGGCTGGCTTGGCTTGGACCAGAACTCATAGGAAAATGTTGTGTTCAAGGTAACCTGGCTAGACTGTGTTTCAAGAACTCATCAAGCAGTATGCAGCTTTGCTGAAACAATGGTAGTCCATTTTCCAAAGTCCCTAATAAAAAATAATCAGCTAAACACTCTTTGCATGTTTATTGGTTCTTTTCCTTTTTAGGTATAGCAGATATTGGAATTTTGAAATTACCAGTCAACAAGAAAAAGCTTCAAATAAAAAAACAGAAAAAGGGAACACTGCTCTGACTTGAAAGGAAAACTTCCCTACCTTGAAACAATTCACAGACAACATATTTTCTCTACTGATATGGAAAGCCTACTGTGTCTTCAGAATGATGGGTTTACCTTTTCATTCCAGACAGTCCCCCACTGCCTCCTGTGATAGTTTGCAACTGTGTAGCATAATGAGCCAAGAGGTCTGTGAGTGATATGTGTTTTTTGAGTTACTCTATTTGACTTCAGTAATCTTAAGACAAAAAACACAGCTTTTAAAGAAGTTCATGTCTTTCAAGCATCCTTTCATTAAAAAAGGAAGAATTATAAAGGAAGACAAGAAAATGAGTTCCTGGCAGCAATCCTCTCCCTTGCTTGCCTGGCTGTAAAGAAATAATGGCCAAATGCTTCAAACCCTATTCAATTACAGCAAGTACAGGTTTTCAGCTTATCACAGTCTGCTCCCTCAAGTTTTCTGCTGGCAACACCACCCCACCACATTATTAAAAGGTACTTTTGTTATTTTGCTTTTTCAATTCTATGTAAAACCCACCACAAAATGCTGAAGGAATCAGAGCATACATACATCGTTTTCTGAAGGACTCTCAGTGACCACCAGTATCCCTCAGATGCGTGGGCTTGTTTCCACTGGGTTTTCATTTCACTTAGGTGCCAAGATGCCTTACAGTATGTGGTTTGCATCAGTCCTCATCTAAGGGCACAGAAGCCACTATTCTTCCCAAAGCAACTGCAGTAAGCACTTGCCAACTGCTCTTTTGATTGCAATTGCTTATCAGTCTGGCAAAAAAGGCAATCCATTTACTCACTGATCCTTTCATATCCCTTGAGAAAAAAATGAGAAGGGAAGACACTTAATATCAGCCCAGAGCCTCTGTGCTAAAAAGTTTTTAACTGAAGCTATTAGTAAGCTGATAACCTCATAATACAACTTCTACTCCCAGGAAAAAAAAAGAAAAAAGAAAAAAAAGACTTAAAAATAAAATAAAACCATCTGCAGTAATACCCTTTATGTCAAGATGGAAATTCTGAACATCTGGAATATCTGACACCTGATGGATGCTCCAGGGGTAAAGCACAACAGCTACTTGCCAGGCAGGGACAAACACTAGAGAGAACATCCAAATTCAGCTGCCAACAAAAACCTGTGGTGTTTGGTATCTAATTAGAAGTTGTAGAAACACAAATGCATGTTTCTACCTCACAGGAGCATGAAGCAAACAAAGCAAGATGAAACAATGAACAACTGTTTGTTGGGGAAACTATTCCCCAGTTCAGATCTGTTCACTCTGTAATGAGACAGAAACAAAATCTAAATTTGTGTCTCTGTGCTTCATTTTCATGGTCAAACAAAGGATTCTTTCCTTTATTTGTGTGTGCTTAATCAGTCAATGATTACAGCCTACTTTTCTTTTTTAAATGAAATGTACTACTCTCAACATACACTGCTTTGTGCTCACAATATTGTGAATTTAAGACCTCTAAAATTTAAATATAATCCATTAAAGTTACTGGGCAACCTATTACAGTGCTCCATCACCCTTACTGTAAAGAAGTTCTTCTGTATGTCAATATGAAACAACAATTTCCAGGCTTACCTACAGTGAGGGCAAAGAGGACATGCTCTCGAAATAGTAAGTGTTGCCCTAGAAAACAACCAAGTCTGGACAGTGGTCAAAGATACCCTCAAACTTCATACAATAATGATTTTTTTATTATATTCCTGTTATTTATATTATTTTCTTTTTTCTTTCTTTTTTTTTTTTTCTCTCCTTCCTGCATTTAACTTGTGAGAGCTAGACAAACAGCAGCAACACCAGGAAATGATCTCTGCACTAAGGACTTGGATTTGAGACTGCTCCTTACATTCCCTCCCAGCAACTCCTTCCTCCTTCCATCCAGTCTTCCAAGTCGTTCTTCTCATTCTTGATCTGAAGTGTACATAACATTCTAATGTGAAAAATTACACTGTCAAACTAAGCAGGGCAGGCAAAAGATGCTGCTCTTTCAGAGAAGCCAAAAACCATGGCCTACATTCTCCAAACAGGTAGTATTGGTGTAGGAGGTTGGCAGGGGGTGAGACACTGCATTGCTAGCAGGGCATCAGTTAGTGAGCAGTTGTACTGTTAGCTGGGCTAGGCTGTCAACTAGTTGCAATCCTGATAGATAAATAAATTAATATATACACACTCTTCTCAGCGTATTCTTGTTTCCATTTTCCTCTTCTCTCTTAGTAAATAGTTTTTATCTCAACCCATGAGTTCTATTTTGTTTCCAATTCTCTCCCTCATGCCACATGGGGGAGAGTGAGCAAACAGCTGTGTGGAGCTGTGATGCTGTTGAGCCAAACCACAACACTTAAAAATTCAGAATTCATACACTTATTCTACAGTCCACAGCAGAGTTCACACCACAACCAAAGAATAGAAAGCTGGAAAATACTTTGCTGATGACACTCAGTTTAAACTAATGATAACACGATAAAGAGATACCTTAGAATATATTCAGGGCATCAATAGAACTACTTTTTAACACTACAGAGTACCTAATTATCTTAGCCAGACATCTAAAGCACAGTATGGTCTTGAATACCTTTATGAAGTGTTACTAGCTCTCACCACATTATCAGTATGCTACAGGCAGCTGACTCCACCTGCCCCAGCATCTTGAACTTTCCTTATGATTCCACCTTCTGGAAGCTTTAGCAAGGAAGTTGCAGAGATCAGGATTTCAATTCATTTCACTTTGCTGGCAGTGCTGACAGACAAAAATCTTATGTGTGAACGGCAAAGAGGAAGGAGAATGACAGACAAAAAATAAAGCAGGCTAATACATTATCTTTTTTTTTACAGGTTGTCAGTTCCTGCAGTTTTTAATTCCTGCAAAATTAATATCTGACTGCTTGAAATTGCATTATCACACCGTAATCTGAAGGAGTTCAATATATTGACTGTAAGGGGTGGGGTGCCTTACTCTCAACCATCTGTAAAGAGCACTAAAAGGTTCTACAGTTTCTCCCTGCACCGCACCATCAATAAACCAGTTTTTATTTATGTGCTGAGAGAATAACACAAGCAGGGGAAACAAATAGATCTACTCCTAGCTAGGAATATACTTAAGAAGGTATTTAATAGGGTTTTCTAAAGAAGGCTACTATGATTTCATTTGACAAGACTTCAAATCTTTTTAATTAAATGCTAAAACAATACCAAACACTTCAAAACGTCAGACTTCTACTGATAAAACGGTATCTTAAAAAAAGATTATTTGGTGGTCAATGCCTAAATATAGTAGGTAAGACAAGAATGTCCACGTTACATTTCCAGAATGTTTTGGAGGTTAAAACTAGGGCAGAAAGGGACATTCTTGTGCTTGATATAGTAGACTGTTTCACATTTGGGATTTTCCACTCTACAAACACTAGATTCCTACAGAGAAGCTGGAGAAAACTATATCCCCAAGCTACCACAATGCATTAAGTCAAAACAAACAAAAGAACACATCTAGAGATACCTTGTATTCTGTACCTTTGTGAAGGTACAATGAACTAACCTAGCACAATCTCCATAAAAGTGAAGGTTCATATTTCTCAACTAGAAGTAATGCAGCTACGCCCTTAAAATAAGAGCACAAAACATTGTATCTACAAAAGCTTTAATGCCATGTATTGTTTATTAGTGGTGCTAAGACACTGTAATAACATTATGTTTAAATGTGACTGGAGGTACTCGGAGCATGGGACTCTTATGCTCTTTGGCCTCTGCTATCTCATTCCATTTCTAAACATTTGCAGCAGCCAGACATTTTCAGTCACATAAAATTAACCACTACAATATTGTGTGAAAATATATCTATCTCATGTTTTTTAAATCTGAAACAAAATATTGTGGTTATTACTGGCGGTGGAACCAGATTATCTTTGAGGGCCCTTCCTACCCAAAACATTCTACGATTTTATCCTGTATCACAGAATTATAGAATTGTAGGGGTTGGAAGGGACCTCTAGAGATCACTGAGTCCAACCCCCTGCCAAAGCAGCTCCCTAGCCCAGGTTGCACAGGTAGGCGTCCAGGCGGGTCTTGAACGTCTCCAGAGAAGGAGACTCCACCACCTCTCTGTGCAGCCTGTGCCAGTGCTCCGTCACTGCACTGTGAAGAAGTTCCCACGCACATTTGTGCAGAACTTCTCCTATGCTTCAGTTTGTGGCCATTTTCCCTCATCGTATCGCCACACAGTGTTAAGAAGAGTCCAGCCTCGTCCCTTTGCCTCCCACTTCTTGGCCACCAGGGTATCCTGTCTGCATGAAAAGTGTTCAATAAAGAATGATATAATCAAAAGAACAGTATGAATAAAATCCATACCTTTGCATATTTGCTATTGATATAAGTACACATTATGAATTACATAAAAGATTTCAGTGCTGCAATCTTAAACAATATTATGTTGCCTATTTACTGTATGCAACTGACTCCAATTAGTAAAAGAGAACAGGTTAGTAAGAGATATTCTAACACTCATAACTGTACAATGCCATACTGTTAGGAATGCAAATCCATACGGGAAGATTAAAAAATATTGTCTTCTAAGTTACCGTCACTGGAAAGAAAATGTAAGCCACAAAAACATTCCCTTTAATGTTACATCTTCTAAGCTGTTTAACTAGTCCCTCCTCCAAGTGAAATCTGAATTATCTTTCACCTCATGGTCCAATAAATTATTAATATTAAATGGGAAAATCTGGGGTAAGGATGGCTTGTTTAGAGCTTCAGAGCATACACAGTAGATGAAGAGTTACAAAAACACGACAAAAATTTTGCTGTGAGGAGTTAATACGGCAGAGGGAAACAGCTGGAGGCTATTAAAAGCACTCATTAGAGAGAAGAAGCAGCAAACTGTTCTAATTGGGTCAGCTGACAGGTGGCTGTGCTTCGGCAGCACCCCCCTGGCAACCACAGAGATTGATGCTACTGTGCGATCCTCAGATGAGGGGTGCAGCTGCAAACTGCCCCACAGCTCAGGATACCCTGAAGGACCTCAAATGACCATTTCAAGTCATCTCAACACTCAGCAATACACACGGAGCAAAATGGATACTGTACGTTTGGGAAGGAAAGGAAAATATTGAGGGTGCATAAAACATTGGTCTCCGCTACAGCTATGAACCCTGTAACTGATATCTGGCATGTACTGCATGGACATAGGCTTTCCACCTTCAATCAGCAGTTTCGCAGTTTTACATCAAAGCCATAGCACACATTAAAGAAAGATGAAAAAGCCATACATATATTCTGTATTTGATGTTTCACACTGCAACAGGAGTAAGTGCCAGATAATCACTAATAGGCCTGGGAAAGACAACTTCAATACAAAGCTCTCAAATATTTATGGCTGTCACGCTTTAACAGGAGCGTCTCTTACTTTCTGCATGTTCAGACCCCAAGCTGTATTATCTGGAGCATAGTCTCTCTTAACACAAGCAGTGATCACAGCTGTACTGACAAGAGATTGCCTGCTTTATTTACACTAGTTCAATATGAAACCCAGTTACTACAATGAATTTGAATTCATATAATGAATTTATCCCCTCTTGCAGGAACGTAGGATATAGTAATTCTGTCATGAGCATTCTTGACGCTTTACCTGAAGCACTTGCCATCATTTCAGACCAGCACCTTCTCTGCAATAGTCCACACTATAGCACTGCCTCTATTAAATTTGGGGAAGCTTCGATGTAAACTATTTAAGTGATTGACAGTAACTTACTGTGGCGTAAAAAGTGCCAGGTCAGGGCAAGGAGCTGGCTGGTCTGGGTGGGAAGTCTCACATTGCAGCAGCTGCCTCTATCGAAGCTGACTTGTGAATAAAGGACTTGTTTTCTGTCTTGGCTTTGAATTAAATTTTGGTAAACACAGACATTTGCCGAAACATTTAAAACAATTTATCTGACTCTTGAATGAACGGTTGTTTTCTCTGGAGCAGAGTCAAAGCCTGAAGTTCTATTCAGAGAAAATTTCAAATGCTTGAAGAACAGTAGAAACTCCCGTCTCTGTTTCTGATCTTTGCAACATCAGCAGTTCTGATTTTCACAGTTAAAAATAAATAAATGAATAAAAGAGCACCCAAGGAAAAAAAAGACTTCAAGGTATCTTTCCTACATCTTTCTCCCTTCCCTTTTTTCCCCTAAGGATCAGAACTGAGAGGAAGGGATGCTTCCATTAATCACAATCTAATGGCACAGCATCACTTTACAAAACTTGATTTTAAAATCTTTCTCCTACTTCCAAGAGCCCACCTAAATAGGCGCTGAGCTCCCACACTTTCCTGCTGAAGCTCCTGGGGCAAAATGCTTACTCTCAGCTTTTCAAGAGACAGAGGCAGTTCAGTGTTCATGGTCACTGACCAAGATGCCAGGGTGGCCTTGAAAACAACCCCATTGCCCAAAACACCTTCCAAGAGAAGCAAACCAGAATATCAGTGCTTGGAGATAAATGCAATTAGCCTCTGAATATCCCAGTTTCAAAGGTTGAATACCTTTCCTCAGACAAACCTGGCCCCAGGAAAAACGGAGGAGGTACTGGGCCTTGGGCATTTACAGATTCTCCAGTGCATTTCATGTCTGTAACTGCTGCCAGCACAAGGCTTCTCAGGATCTTCAGCAAAAAGTTCAGTGTTCTGGAGCAATCAGCAGCTTTGTGCTTTTCTAGCTTTTCGTCTGAGGCATAATGAAAGAACGGAAGTAAAAGCATCTTGTATCCTCCCAGGGCTTTTAAGATATCGGCTCACAGTCAGGCTTATCTCATTCCAAACACCTAAGATTTAATTCTGTGATCAATACAGTAAGTACTTAATATGCCAACAATATTGTTAAGCATATGAAACACACAGATCTCTTAACTGCAATGTTATTGTTCAAATAGTCCCTTGTAAAAAAAATTAAATAAATAAAAAAGCAACACTTTACGGTGAGTTTTCAGTAAAATAAAGAGTCAAATATTAGGGAAGAACTGTGAGGACAATGAGACTGTGTCTGTGCACTAAAGGGCTGCCCTGGCTCACAGTCAGATGTAGAGACAACTGCTTAGTTTCTTCACAGCCAGATCAGGCAATTTATTTTGCAGATTTCTGAAGCTACCATGCCACAAAACCCATTACCTTCGTTTCAAAATATATGTCAGCAGACTTCCTTTCAGCACTGAGAAAAAAAAATTAAAACACTGTCACGTAGTGTGTGATTTGGTTGGACAGCAGCAGTCATAAAAATGCTTAATATTCAGAACTAGAGGCTTTTGTTAAAATGAACTTCACTGGCAGGTGGCCTATGCGTTAGCCTGACAGGAACTACCACCCTTTCTGGGCAGTACGACTGACACTCAAACTTGGCCAAGGAGGGATGGAGATTACAGATATGTTTCCAGGCTTCTAGCAATCAATTGGAGATCTAAACAGAGAGAAAATACGGTTTTGATAAAGGCTGCCAATGGAGTTTCAGAATGACAAACAGGCTTTTCAACAAAACAGCTAATGCCCTCAGCAGATGGACACTTTTTATTTCCTTTAGACTGCAGCTTTTTACTGATTTGTGTGTAGGTATATTGTGTGTACATGCATATAAATATAATCTCCTAAAGAATACTCCAACACAAGTGAAATGAAGAGGTGTTTTCTGTTAATGCTTAAACCCACACAAACATAGCAGAAATTAGATTTATTAGATTTATTCAATTCTGCTTAAAATCTTCTCTAGTTATAGTGGAAAAAGCGCACATTGTGCCACTCATCTCAAATTATCCATAACTTATGGAATTATCTGTCCACAGGGCTTTGCATGACAAACAAGAGTACTCAAGTACAAAAAATATAAAATAAAATAAAATAAAATAATATAAAATAAAATGGCCTTGTTACGTGGGAATACAACCAACTTTCTTTGAATCCATCTGGCCTCAGCTAGGACTGAAACCACTGTTTGGAACGTGTGGTGAAGCAGTCATTCAGAGCTATGTTCTCTTCTGCTCATCCACAGCACATCTTGTACTTTACTGTCCCTTCAAAACATCTCAAAATAGCAGTTTCTTCTCTCTCTTTGTTCTCCAGCAACCACAGTCCCTCACTTGTTTTGTTACATCTGGCTTGCAGCATGTCACAGGAGAACATGAAACTGTCCTGTTACAGTTTTGTCACTGAACCTCCTGTAGCTCCCTGTGTGGCTGAGTGTAACCAACTGAACCTCTGTTATAGAGAAGGTAAGGTTTAATTCCACCTTTCTGTCTTCTTAGGTTGTTGGTGGTGTGCATGAAAGGAGACCAGGTATCAGGCATCAAACGAGCCAACCACCACCCTTGCTTCAATGTTTTTCACTCAGTCTTTGTACATCTATTGCTAAGAGATCCTGGTCTGTGACAAGGGTTTACGGGCGTTATGACAGTTTAGCAGTTGTGCAAAATAAAAGCTGTTGTTAGGAACAGCAGCTCACCCAGGGTTATTACCGCCTTCTTAATTCAAAAAAAGAACACAAAACCAAACAGAGAACTGAGATCAGAGCCCTGGTGTGAAGAAACTGTACACAACTTACCACCAAAAATATCAGAGGCTTGGGCTCACTGAACTGTTCAGTTTCCCAAATTTCCTCCAGTTTGGCTGCATTGTTACAGCCACAGTTTCAACCTAATTTTGTCTGAATATTCACAGCGGAAACTATTGGCAAAATTATTATGTCTAATTACCAGATCCAACCCAGCAAAAGGGCTGAAATTCAATGGCATTTGGGACTTGCTGCCAGCTTATACAGATCAAACAGGACAACCAAATTCAACATCAGCAGCAGTCTTCACATTAAGGCCAACCAAACTAAGGACCAGGCAAGACAACTAAAAAATGCAACAATTCCACACCAATGCTTCAGTCTCCCACTGAGGTCTGCAGCTTGAACATTAGCATTATGTATCTACACTGGGAAATCAGTAATAGGATCCTTTTGTTCAAACATACCAGATATCTTTCCTCCTGCCTCATGCTGGGGGTACGGATCATGTGATTCTGTTCTCCTCTCCAGTCCCCAAAACGTCGGAAAAAATAATTGGATAGAAATCGATTGACAGGATCTCTAATAATATTGATGTACACCGGCTGGTCTCCTCCAAACCTGGTGGGAAGCAAAATGGGTGAATGTCATCAGAAGGTTTCAGACAGGCACATGTATCTGTCTTTCACTTGAACACTCCCAAACTGTTTTCTACAGAGTTCAGATCATTTGCAAGGCTAGAAGCAAAACTGAGATGCTTGCAGCTACTTATACGAAACGGTGTAAAAGCACACAAGATCTCTTGAGGATTAAAGGTAAATACAATATCACATTAAGCTGGAGTGGACTGTGAACATTTAGGTCATACTAAAGATATGACCTAAACTTTTTACTGCCTCTGTGGTTATGCTTCTGTTTATCTCCTTGCAATTTTCAGATGAAGAACCTTTTGCAGTTGAATCCAAGGACGAACATTTCTTTTTCTAAACACATGCTTCCTGCCTGGAAAGTCATGTCCGAGCAGGCAGTGCCTGAACACTGACTGCCATGAGGTAGCCCTGAGCCACCTTCAGCTGTACAGTAAGAGCAGGAACACGCAAAGGATTTTACAACAGTCAAGCATATTTCAAAAGGCTCTCTCTGGATGAGCTGAAAGATATGCATGGCATTTCCATCTTTAAATTTGCTGTAACTTGTGCAGCTCTTCCTCCCCTCACTCCCAAGCCTGCTCTGTCTGCTGGATTTGAGGTTATTTAGTGGTTACGTAGTGTCTTGCCCTTATACCACATTCACTGGAAATTTAAAAATTCTTGCATCAAAAAACAAATTCAGTATCAATTTGAAGTACACACAAGTCCAAGGAAAAATAAAGGATAAAAACATCTGCGTTCAGTGTCTCTACAAATGACAGCAAAGGAACCTGCAGTTTAGGGTACCTGCCTCTGCCCAGTAGTTAGGACAAACACATTCTATTTAATATGCAGGATACAGAAGGAGAAAGGGAGCTTGAGCAGTTAAGGCCTGTGATTATACTGCGTTTTCAGAACGCTAAAATATTGACTGCTTGTTTAACATCAATACCCACCACCAACGAATGAGGCTAATAGCCAAGCCACTGTGATTATGCTCTCCCTTGGTCAAAACAGAAGCATGGACATTTATGTTCTGGAACAGACTTATGGGTTATAATGATGTAAGACTGAGAAGAGTAAACCTATTTGGATTGAAATGTTCCTAGGAGAAATCCAATTCAGAATTTACCAGATCTAATTATGATTACATTTGTTCCATTTCCCCATTTTAGGGAACAATCTTTTGTTAAGCTTATTGTGTACTTTGAAAGCTTGAGGACAGAGCCATATTTACATATTTAAATGCTCCTTGGATGATTTTCCAAGTCACAGTTTATATTTATTTTAAAATGTGAACTATTAGAAGAGAGGATACCATTTAGATTTCTAAAATCCACAGTTTTTCTTCATCTCTTGAGGTAGATGAATAATTGAATATGCAATACAAAAAAACAGGGTTCTTCATAAATATTACAATGGTTTAGAAATATTAATTAAGAGACAAGACATATCCCATCCAGTTCCAACTTCATTTTCATTCCATATGATTCCTTTGACCAGCAAACTCATTTTTTATGTACGTGTTTTCTATGCCTATCAATAATTATGTAAATAATTTATTTATGTGCATCAGTAATCTCATTGACCTCAATGCTGCGGGATCACTGTCACAGTTTGAAAATGCACAGACAGCAAAAAACTTTCAAACAACCCAATTAAGAAGGCAGATGCTTCTTGCTTCCTGTTTAGAACAGAGGCCCATTAGGAAAAATACGTATTCTGAATTCTTCTCCAAGATAGTTTCTGTAGCTCTTTTCACCTTCATACAGAAATAAGACACATGAAAAACAGACATTCCTTCAATTACCATAGACAATTAAAGGCATTTGACAGTACACATTTAAAAAGAAAAAGGTTGGTGAGTGCCATGGTTCGTAGTCATGAAAATGACCATTTTAAGTGAAATTGCTGCCAAGATAAGGTTGCAGCTGAAGTACTGAACACTGTTTGATCAACAGTAATCTAAAGACAGAAGTGAGAGGAGAATGGTAAAGAAAAGGGGAAGTGATGAAGACAGCAAGAAGAGATTACACTGGAAGAAAGTTGTCTCAAGACAGATTACAGGTGCCAGAGTGCAGGGATATCTAGTCTGGAATTTGTGGAAGATGCTAAACCTAAGGGCTCCTCAGCAGAGATGGAAAGCAAGGACAGATGGTTACTAGTGTCTAGATACAAATATTCAACAAATATTCACTGCCTTTTCTGAAGAAAAAGGAGAGGCCAGATTGCATAACCAACCAACCCAAGTATAAGAGCCTGTTCTTTTTCTGGTTGTGTCCCTGAACATGTGAACTGCAGACTCAGTACCAACAGCTAACAGACAGCTCAGAATTCTGATTTCTTGCACACTTTAACCAGGACAGTACAGACCCAGCTGCATTTGCTCCATCAGGCAGCAAGCAGGGAATTTTCAGAAAGAATAAATCTGTTCCCACTCATATTCAAATCTGCATGTTCTAAGCACAGTTTATTAAACTTCAAATTCCTACCACTTGTTTCTATGGACAGTATTGAGACTCTCGGATGGAAGCTCAGCAGCAGTTAAATTAAAAAATCAATAACCTTAGGTTTCTAAGAGAAAAAAAAACAAAAAAAGGAAAATCAATGTTCCATTTGGCCAAGTATGTCCTGTGTATTTTTAGTTATCTGTCAGTCACATCATATTAAATATTACTTAGCTCTCCTAAACAGAACTTTTCAAATTAATAACATCCACATGAAAATGCTCCAGCAAGCATTAACATACAATGCTCTCATTATATATCATATAAGCTTACATATACTCAAATAACTTGCAAAAGATCAAAAAAGAAGAAAATAACGTTCTTCCAAGCTTGAATAAAAGGCTTATCTTCTCTAAGCAGGATCACATTTGGATCTTGCATGATAAATGAACTGGATCCTTCTGATGCCCAGCAGCGAATTGCTGTCATTGAGTTGAGTGGGACAGGACACCACTTCTCCAATGGACAGAGCTCAAAGGGTATACTCTGACTGTCTGCGAAGTTATTCTTGCACTTAACTTCTGATTTATTTACCATATACTATTACATCACATTTGTTTTAACTGCTCTGTTTTGATAGGTGTATTTTCAGAGTCCTCATAAAAATAAATAGCATATTTTCATGCTTCATTCAATAATACTAAGATTTATTAATATTTCCCCATCTCTTTTTTTTTTTTTTTTTTTTAATAAAATGGAGGGGGAAAAAAAGGCTGTGAGATATGGCAGATATTGTGAGTCTGCCCTGGAAAAATGTGTCTGATTAATTCTGATTTTATTACTTACATGAACATAACCATTGCTCAAAACAGTTTACAAGCCCCTTCTAAGTTAAGAAAAAGCAACAATAGAATTAAAAAAAAATTAATAGCAATTTGCTTTACTACGTAATGCAGAATTTCTGAGCTCCTCTTATTCATCATTTCAGTTCTCCTTAAGAAAGGTTAAATATGAATTTGGACCTGTCAGTTCACATCAGAAGGCTGCTGCATTTTTGTTCAGCACAAAACTTGCTGCACAAATGGAAGTAGGCTTCTGTATCTCTACAGGCAGAGCACATTCCTATAGGAAATCAAGTTACCCACCCTTTTCTCGGAAAGAACTATGACTCCTTTACTCTTTTAATGTAAATTATATCCTCTTAAATTAGTTAGTTTCCATAAGTTCAGTGTAATGGAAGCAAACAGGAACTGACAGTGACCTAATGTTAATATGGACAGGCAGAGTGTCCTTAGAAAGGAAGCACTACTTTCTTTGAAGCCCTATACAACCATGCTGAAAGCCTAATTACGTAGAAGCTTTACAGATGAATTATGTTATAGCTCCATTACCTGATCTGTAGCACAGCTTCAAGGGGATATCATACTAAAAACTGTAATGTAAAACTTCTGGCTTTTTGGAACATAAGATGTAGTAAAATCAAATTCCACCTTCTTAAAATGTGACTAATTTGCAGAATTAGAAATGAAAATTTACTTTAACAACTCAGCAAACACATCTAGCAGTACTATTCCATACGAGAGACAATGGGCAGTTCTGTGTTGTTCCACCAACCCTCTCCAAGGATGGGCTAACACCTTTTCTGCAACAATTCCCAGAGGAGCAGCCTGTGGTTCTGCCAACCTCCGAAGTCAGGGAGCTTATCTTCCTGATTTTGTGTCTTTATCCTGTGCTGCGGTTCTGCTTCCAAGCTTTTTGTTGGAATTTTGGAGGAAAAAAAGGGTAAGCTGAGGTAAATTTTTTAGTTTCAAGACCACATTCTTGGCTGGGCTGGCCTCAAATGGAAGGTATGATACAACGTGCACAGTGGTTCAAGGTTAACAGTAAAATGGTGCAAAGTGGCAACACTGCACTCATTAATTATGTCTTCTGGAAGTATGACAGTAGAAACTTCAGCTTCTGAACTGACTTGTGTGGGTCATATCAGTGTAAAAATATACCAAAAGAATAGCTTAGAGTAAGCTGCCTCAGACTAGTGAACAGCTAGCAGCTTATATGATAAGGCTTTGTATTTTGCTATCCAATACATCTCCCAGAATATTTAATGCTGTATTTCTTCCAGCCTTTTACATTCCAGCATAGTAAACATACAGTGAGATATTTTTCCCCTATGCCTTTCATTATGCAAAAGATATGAAAGTTTGAAATACAAATTCATAATGAGCAGCACCAACACAGATACAACTGCCAGTGTCTGTAAAGCAACCCCACCTCAAGCAAAGGTAATACTTGAGAAGGAAATACTAATGGTATTTTCATTTATCTCATGGAAAGTAACAGCTGGAAACAAGAGAGAAAAAAACATTATCGACACAACCCTAAACCCAGCTTAAGTCAAACTCTACATGATTTAAAATCAATCAGTTCTAGACACCTTGCACTTAAGGCTTTTGGAAGGTCTGTCTCAAGAACTCTCTGGACCTCTAATTGACATTTCCTTACAATTTAGAGAGTTTTTCATCAAAAGCAGATGTTGTACATTATAGAAGAACAGAAAATGTAATCACAAATTATTAGTAGAAATTCTCAGCAAACAGTAGAACTGTTGATACAACACTTTGGAAAGTACTAGATCTACCAACACATTGTGCAGTAAAAATCCATCTTTGAAATTCATTGAGATCACAGATCTGTGATATGTATCCATAATACATTTTGTGACTTGACCTCTTAGGAAGGCTATCACACAAAGAATGCAGGCAAGGGTCAGAAGTTACAATGCGCTCAGTATTGGACATTCAACTTCCTGTCTGAACCCATTTATCAGGATTCTTAAGGGAGACTCCAGCTGTCTCATGGCAATGGCTGTCACAGATGAAAACAAGGCTAAGAGTGTCCATATGGAAACTGAAATGCAGTAAATTGGGCGTAATGAAAAACTGCCTTTCATCGCATGCTGTAACTTAGTAGTACATGTTGTTTTACAATGCACACAATATGGAGGTCAGTGTAACCAAAATTGCAAACGTGGCTGCCACGTCCCAAGTGAGAAATTCTAAGCAATCACCATCAAACAGAAGAATATGTGGATGTTATCATGCTTGAGTATCTGAATCTATGCTATTTAATGCTTTTATCTGTGATTCAGACGAAAAGCAGAAACCTGCTGATAACATTTTCAGATGATGAAGTTGCAAAAGAAGAGGATAATGAAAGGACTAGGTTACTGATAAAGAGCCACTGGAGTCACAGGGCAAGCAAACAACAAATTGTTGCACCACAAATGAAACTCAGAGTGCTGAGAACAAGGAGCAGAGGACATTCACAGGGAAGGAACAGTTCTGCTAATGATATGTATGCTTGTATAGACTACCAGCAGTGAGAGACCTTTTAGACCAGAATGATCCTATTTTGTTGCTTTTCTGCTCCAATAATTCAAGCATTTTCCCAAATATCTAACCTAGAATTCTGTAAGTACAATTAAAAACCACCACTTCTGACATCATTATGTTTAAAGAACAGTATATCCCCTTTGTTTTTGTATAATATTCAAAACTTATCACTATTTCTGCTTTCCCAGTCATTTCCCTATTTTATTTCTCTGCCCTTTCAATCTTTCATCACAAGTCATTTTTTCCTCTCTTTTCTTTTACTCTCTTTTGGACTTTGAGTAATCGACATCTTTCTTAAATTAATTTACTCCTCCAAAATTGGTAATTTAATCTACAGCACAAATGTGAGCACAGAAACCAAAACGACAGTAAAAAGCATAATTTAAGCATTACACCTGATCCCACTGGCCTTCGGTTCACACTTAACTAGATTTCAAGTAATGATTTCCATTCAGAGAATACTGTATCATCAGCTAAATTAAAGTTAAAAAGTCTACGATGTAAAAAATGCAGGAAGTCTGTGGAACTAAATTTTAAATCAGTTCATCTTAAAAACTGGAAAAACTCACTGGATCAGTGTTTTCTTAAAAAACCCAAAACAACCCACAAAAACAACCACACAAACCCCCAGCCCCCTAGACCATACAAAGGTCAAACTGCATGTTAGGTTTGTGCTTAGACTTTCATCAAGCCACAGTTAAAAAACATCATTACACAGTCAGATCATTAAAAAAAATTAGTATAAAAAAAAAAAAGAAAAACGATGTAGGAGGGAGTACAGCACCATGTGGCCATTCATGAAATGTGTACTTTACAAGGCGGACCTCACATGGTGGTAGAAAGTGTTTCATGATGTGTTAGCAAAAAATATAGATTATAATGAACACACATAAAGACACAGTGTTAAGGCCGGGCACATACATTTAGCTGACATTTCCCTACTTTTAAGGGCTTACCTAGAGGGCAGTAATTTTTTTTTTCCCTCAAAGTACTTCTAATGGCATTTCCTAGGTGTGTATGCTTTTTCTTCAAGGAGAAAAAATAATCAACAACTCGAAACTACTTTAGTAGATAAACTTAGACTGAAATCATTGTTTCAAGATGTTTTGTTATGGAGGAGCCCAATCCCCCAATAACAGAGTTGTACAGAATCAGTGCACATTGACTGGACTACTGAAGGTCATACAAAGTATACTGCAGTTTGCCCTTGAAGGGATGTAACCATTCTGCATCTTCTTAGGCCAGCTCCATGCATTTGCCCAGCACACTTTGTTCAAAAACTACTAGTGCATAGTTAAAGCATGGAATAGGCATGTTCTTCAAGCACCTGCTTTCTGTGTGGTATTTCTTGCTCCTGAGAAGTGGAGAAATAAGAATTCACAAGTTGTTAATATATGTGAGGGCTGTGACAAATATTCTGTGGTTTAAGTGACCTCTCACCAGTCTATTAAAAAAATTAAAAAATAAATTCTATTACCAAATCAATGGACCAGAGACACAGGTTAAGTCATGCCAAAGCAAGACAACTCAGTTTAAAAAAAATAGCAGATATACCATACAACCCTTTCAAACAATGAACAACCTACCATGCAAAGCTTTCAAATACCAATCTTCCACTGCAAAGTGTTCCTGCTTTCAAATATACAGCTGATTCACATGACATAAAGGCAAGTTAATTTTTCAAGATTTATCTCTTTTCTGTTTGCTGTCTACACACATTTTATAGAACCCATGAACAAGGAATGCTGTAATGTCAAAATGCTGTGTTAAGCTGTCATTTTTAGAGCTGCTTCTGTATCAGAAGAAACACATAATGGGTGGGAAAAAAAAAAAGAGAAAAAAAAACTCCACAAACAAACTCTGAGCAATACTCAGAAATTAATTATAGTTTTGGTTTTATTCAAACTGAATCTCTCCCTGCCTTTATCTGCCTTCATACAGCATGTGTTATACTGCTATTCACAATTCAGAACTTTGGTATGAACTGAAGAAAAGTCTAAATTCATCAGTACCACTGCCAGTGACTGTGCCTCTCCCTACAGCAGATTCTTTTTTATCAACCAGTGTTGGCCACTACATCTGTTTTAAAAAGTAATACAAAGTCAGTAATGCTGATACAGATTGTTTACCAAAAGCAGATTTTACATGAAAAACAAGGACTTTGTACAGTAACTCAGCTAATGAATAACAGAAAACCAGAAATACTTCTTATACCGATGACAGTCACTAAAGGCAAGTTCCCTCGGGAGCAGAAGACTAAAGACATCTTCCCTTCCCCAGCCTGCCTCCCACATCCCTCACGCACCAAGTTAAAAAGACATAGCAGAGGTGGGGCTGGCATCCAAGCAGTGGTGGCCACTGGCTGTGGCTGACCAAATTTTTGCAAGCTCTGTCTTGCTTGGCTTTCCCACCAGCAGGTGCAGCTGAAGAAACATAGTTGTCTCTGGGTCCTCTACTCACTTTCCAAATTTCACTTGAAACTGGTCAATGGGTTGATAAATCATTCAGGAAATAGGCATGGGAGGGAAACTGGAAAGACAGGCACAACAGTTGGAACTGCTGTATGAGTCTTACTTCCTCAGAAAATTAAGCAAAAAGGAATGCATTGCCCTCTCTTCTCAAGCACATACACACAGATACTAAACTCAGACACACTGCAGGTATTACACTGCATATGAAAGAAAGAACAGGGAAGCAGCTCAGCAGCACAGAGAGTTCTGCTGCTGAGCATTAATTCATTCAGGCTTCAAACAAATAAGATATATTGAACAGAAATCTAATTAAAATGTGAGATTAATTTGAGTTCACGCTTTAACTCTTTGCATCTCTTTACCATATCGTAATGAATTTTAAAGGAGATATTCCCCAGTGGTCTATGACTTCTGCAGAAAGTAAAGAATTCATTGCTTCAGTGAAACTTGAAAAAGCCTTTCTCTCTCTCTGGGTGGTCTTTTCAGTGCTTCTCCTACCTATGACTTTATCCTGACCTAAGCAGCCAGCCTTTATGCAAGCAAAAGTCACTGACAGAAGCACAATTTTAGATTTTTACCACATTCCCATATAATGTTTGTTAACCCTGAGATAGGAAAGAGCAGGCAAGCTTCCAGCTCTCTCTGAACTGGGGGCTATAGGTGCATGCACTGGAGATCCAAACACACTTACTGCAATTAGGTGTTGGAGGGAGGAAAGCTGCCTTACCATATCCAGACTGGGAGCTGTGCAATTCTCCCGATCCCTGACTCATTCCGTACCGCAGCTTGGCCTCATTGCCCCTATATGCATTCCTGCAAATATTCTGCTTCTCTGAAAACTGTGACACTTAGAGCACACTTCAAGGACCTTGAATGTTTGCCCAAAGACTATAAAAGTTATTTAATTAATGAGATTTTACTAAGAGTTCAAGTAGGGCTTTTCCACAAACTTGAAGCTTCTTCCTGCTTGATTTTTCTCAGCCTAAATAAACAGACCATGGGCATTTATGATGAAGTACAGTGAGCAACCTGCAGCTATCATGAAACAGCTTTCAGTGCTTCTGCAAGCTATTCCAGTTCTTCAAAGCTTCAACAGCCTAACACTATGCTATTTGCATCTTCTAATAACACTTGCAATCTCAGCAAAAGCAGCAGCAACATTTGAACTGGTTCATTTTTCATGCATAGACATTCTTAAGTATTTGGTTCTGATTAACATTTTGGAAGTTTTCCACAGCAATATTAATACAGAAAATTCAATTCAGAGACATAGAAGACCTTATGAAAGATGCCACAAAAAAGACCCACTATTTTAAAATCATGGAATATTCTGCATTGGAAGGAATCCACAGGGATCGTCAAGTTCAAGCCCTGCTCCACACAAGACCACCCAAAATCAAACCCTATGTCTGCGAGAGCTGCCCAAACACTCCTTGAACTCTGGCACTTGGGGCCGTGCCCACAACCTTCTGGTGCAGAGTCTATCCCTAACCCCAACCTGACCCTCCTCTTTCTCCAGAGAGCAGAGCTCAGAGCTGCCTCCACTCTCCCTGTGAGGAGCTCCCTGTGAGGAGCTGCTGCTGTCCTTACGTTGTGCTGATCAAATCTGCATCCAGTGCTTGAGGTGAGGCCACACAGTGCAGAGCAGAGGGACAGCTCCTTCTCTCGTTTGCTGGCAGTGCTGGGCCTGATGCATCTCAGGGTACAGTTGGCCCTTCTGACTGTCAGGGCTCATTGCTGGCTTGTGTTCAGCTTGCCTTCAGCCAGAGCCCCCAGATCCCTTTCCATGGGGCTGCTTTCCAGCCTCTTCCTCCAGTCTGTACATAGATATAGGGCTGTCCTGTCTCAAGTGCAGACTCTCTGGCATGTACTCTTGCTAAATTTCATGTGGTTGGTGATTGCTCAGCCTTCTAATTTGTCAAGATCTTTGCAAGTCCTACCCTCAAGGGAGTCAACAGATCTTTCCAATTCAGTGTTGTTCACAAGCATACTTGGTATTACTTTTGGGATTATCTTCCAAGGTTTTATGAAAACATCAAAAAGAACTGGCCCTAAAATGTAGTGCTGCAGAACTCCTCTAGCGATAGTCTGTTCATTTACTATAACCCTTTGGATCTGACCCATGTAATTATGTTTTTGTCTATCAGTATGCTGAATGTTTCATCCAGAAGGATATTGCGAGAAACAGTGTTGAAAGCTTTGCTGAAATTCAAAAAGATTACATTAACCATCTACCCTTGGCCAACTAGGTGGGTAACTGCCACACTTGCGCCCTCTTTCTTTTTTCTTGTATAACACATTTAATAACAAGAGCCATTTCCAGAGAGTAATAGCCTCATAAATAGTGACTAGAAAGGAATCTGGAAAACAACCTCTGAGAGGACAGATTATTCGGGGGAAAATGTAATTTTAGAGACTGTAAACATGAGAGCTGCAAAGAAATATTCTTTTTTTTTTTCTTCCTCTCAATGGTTTATTTGTTTTTTCTACCTGTTTAGGGTATGACTACTCTCTTTTCAATGTTGTATAAGTATTACTGAAGTTAACACAAGTCTGGAATACAGACCTGACTATTTACATTCTACAAAGACTATGGAGCTACTGAAGAAATATGAGAGAAGAGTACAGAAGTATTAAACAGATGAGGAAAGCACCCAACTGCAAGAGAATGAAGAGCTTCTATTATCAAAAGAAAGACTGAAAGGTGTTTGGAGACAGCAGTGGCAGCAGTGGAGAGATGCACAGTGAAAAGCATTAGAGAATAAAAAACATTTCATTGAATGAGAATCTAAATCCCTCTGGCAAAACACAGAGGAATTCAAATTATTTTGACTAATTTCCAATGTAACTGTAAAGCTGACAGATAACTGGAACAAAGTATCAAAGGAAGTGTTAGAGGCAGTGTAATTAGATGCTTTCAAACAGCTTGGATACTTTTATGGAAGACTTCTGAGAAATATGCCCTTTTTCCAATCAAGAGCAAGGAAACATGCTGTGCTAGCCTCAGCTGCAACAGCTAGTATCAAACAAAGAAGCATCCAAACATTTACCTCGATAGATAAGAATATTTCAAAGTAGGGTTATCAGAAGAAAGCCAGATACGAGGAGGTCAGTCCAGCATTTAAGATTACCTGAACAGGATGATGAATACTGAGCCATAATGAAAAGTCTCATTTTCATAGGGACTCATATGAATCATATACAAAGAATTCAACAAACAGCTCCATCTTCCCGAAAACAATGGTCCTGAAACAGACTGGATGGAACAAAGGGATGTCTCCTAAAGCTAGCCCTATCTGCACAGGGTAGACTGGAAACACAAGCTGTGAAACACTGTGAACTAAGTTTTTCTTTAACTGATCTATGCCAAGTGCCACACAGAAATTCCCTCATGTCAGAGAACAGCAGAAAACATACTTTTTTAAATCTTTCTGTTTGAAGCTGCAATCAATTAAGATTTATGTCAGCAAAAGTTAATGTTTTTGTCTTAATGCATTCTGTTAAGATTTAACTTTCTGTCTGCCTCTTTGCACTATTTTGAATTGAGGAAAGATAATACCAAGCTAAAGAAAGACCATAACACAGGAAAGTAAAAGAAGATTCAGTGACTGCAGCTGAACGAGCACACACTCTTTAAACTGCTCTTCAAAGAGAGAGGAAAATGTCCCTGGCAAGCACCATAGTTTTGCATTTTCAGAATTTTATTCAGCAGAACTAACTGTGCCTCTGAAACATACACGAGCCCAAATTCATCAGTGACCAAAGCCTTAGTTCACTTCCACAGGAGAATTCTGTCTGGACAGAAGTTACAGGGGATACAGGCCACTTTTTTTTTTTTTTTTTCCTCCAGTTGGAAACAATCTAAATAGCATAAGTAACTGACATGATGTTTTTCTGAGTATTCAGAGAGCTTTATGTGCTGACAAGTTTATAAGCAGGTGCAGGTTGCAAAAGAGGAAAATCCAAATGATTTGTGAAAGCTGCTATTCACATCACTATTCACACCAGAGACATTAAACAAAAAGCAAGTTTATTTTTCTTACTACTGTTTGGGAAGCTGAGAGGCACCAAAACTGGAGGCGAAGTAGTCTCCTGTTTTGCATGACTCTGCTTATGTTTTATCTCCTTCTCTACCCAACAATATGCTCTAAACAGCTCACAGCAATCCCTATAGATTCTGAAGTAAGTTTAATAAATAAATAAATAAGGAATGTCCTTAGTGACCTTGAAGCTTACTGGAAGAGTAGTGAAGATAACTTGTCTTTACCTCCTATCTGTCTGCTCAGTAAGCACAGATAGAAGGGAAATAAAGTGTTCTCTGCCCCCTTCCGCAAACTAAACCCTAGTTTCAAAGGTATAAAATACTAAATGAGAAGCAAATTCAGTTGCTGGACTAACGCCCAGGATGGCTGCCTGTGAAAAACTTTCTTATCTCCCAGAATGGTTCTGCTACAATGCCTTGAAGAAAATGTTGTCCCTTTCCCTGTGAAGTGGGCTTCTTTAATCTTTAAACTGTGTTATCTTGCACTTTTTGCCCAAAGAAGTTACATATACTTCATTCCTGAAGTGTTCAAGGCCAGGCTGAATGGGACCCTGGGCAACCTGATCTAGTCAGTGGCAACCCTACCCCATGGCAGGGGAGTTAGAACTGGATGGTCTTTAAGGTCCTTTCCAATCCAAGTCATTTGTGGTTCTATGATTCTGTTCCACTCTCCACCGTATTGGCTTCTTATTAAGACTTGTTGTGTAAGGTCTTGAGTTGACAGTCAGTAAACACCAAACTGATACTTTGATGCTGCTTCTTTTAATTGGTAAGATATCAACTGGCTTCTATGTTGAGTGGTAGAAAAGTTAGGGCAAACAGGAAGAACTGTGTTCCATAGGTAATCTGAGTTTAGCTATCCATTATAGACAGACTATAAAGGAGCAGTTTCAGAATAACCCAACTAACCAAAAACACAAACTAATGCACAAGTGAACTAGAACACTTTAACAATACTATACTATTTATAATGCCTATTTAAATGATATTCTTGAAATTTCTGCAAAATTGGTACATCACAGTTCGCTCCCCAGTGGATGACAGTCTAAAAAAATAATCCTAGAATTAAAGAACAAAGAAAAATATACAAAATCCTACATAACAATTATATGTAACACCACCAATACATTTTGAAACAGGACTAAAACTCTCACAAATGTCCAGTTTATCAGAAAATACCAGGAAATGTTTAAACCAGAATTAAGCAACACTGATGAACCTTAATGGTATTTCTTTAAAAAGACTAATCAGCCTCTTCATACCAGAGAGCTACTAGTTAAAATAAATCTTCTCTCATAAAAAGGAAAAACACACTTTTCATGTTTGCAATGAAGAACCAAAAGGAAGTTGCAAACATTTTTACACATTTCGTGTAGTTCTATATATTTTCACAAATCTGTATTCGAAGAAAAACGTGGATAGATTTAACCTAATGGATACACAACAAAAGAAATGTTACCTGCGCGACAAGGGTGCATAATTTTTATAGGAAATGGAATCATAGGAGGAGCAAGAGGTAATCATTTTCATGTTTTCCTCATATATCAAATGCTATGTACCATCTGTGAAAAATCAGTTTCATTCAAGAACTTCCCTTTGACCCTCAGGCATGTTACATGTTTGATCCTGCATTTCAGCTGGGAGAAGAGACTATTAACCAAACGTGAAGTCCTATTCTAATGAGTTTTATAATTTAAAAATATTGTAAACAGAATTGTTGCAGAACCAAACTAGAGAAGATCAAAATTCTGTTTAACTCTATGGGTTTTCATGCAATGAAATCAAGTCCATATTCAGCTACAGCCAAAATGAAGTTTCAGTTCCCCATATTATATTTTCTGAACAAACACCTCCCTTACTACATTCTCCACCCCTGCCTGAAGCCATACATTCAAAGCAGATGTACAAACATTACTGCAAAAGCAAAACACTGGGAAGCTAGGCAAGCTTCTGCAAAGACCTCCAGAAAATTCACACTTCTGCAGAAATTCTTTTATCTAAACACCAGGAGTCCAAATTAGTAGCACAGATGGCACAGATCCTGAATATAACTTTAAACGAAACTTAAAGCCTGGGCAATAACCATCTGCAGTCAGCTTTAACCTCTGTATCCTGGCTAAATGCTAACTGGCACAACTCATTCACATCCTTCCAAAAACTCCTCAGAAGTTTCATCCAAACTCAATTTTCTTCACATTCTATGCCATAAATGTCTCTAGAGCCTTACTGTGTATTTTAAATAGCTGCTACTTTTTATTACAGAAAAGACGACACCCAATATCATGAGATTATAATTTGTTTGCATGGTTTATACACCTGTATCCTGTAGAATCAGGACTGTTTTACCAGTACAAAATTAAATTGGTTAAATAAAAGTCAGCCCAGGTACAAAATTGATTAACTTAGCGGAGTTTTCATTCATACACTAGCATCTAATTGTACAGAGACGAAACATTCAAGAAAGTTTTCTGCCACTTTTAAATCACTAATGCACAGCTTAAAGACCCAAGTTGCCACCTCATGAGTGTTGGCTGGGAATGTTATAAACCAAGGTAATCTTGCTGGTAAAAGCATGCAATAGCTTTCTGGATTTCAAAAACATACTGTGCATAACTATTTTGTTGCAAAGAGACTGCAGAAAAAAACAACCCTTTAAATGCAACTTTCATTGTCAGAAAGGAGAAAAGGTCTATTGTACTGTTTATATTTAAAAAAGAAGGGAAAATACTCTCTGTATTACAACTAATGAAAAACATTTTTAAGAGAAAAAAAAAAAACCTTACCTTGAGAAGTTGAGGAAATGAACGTGTCTAGTGAATAAATAGGGCTGCTCAGCAGTGCTTATATTTTTAATCAATTCCATCTAAAAAGAATTAACAAATCAAATTTTCCAAGTTATTGCAAGGCATATTTGGAGACAAATATAACTATCAAACAACATACAATGATTTAATTTTCAAGTCAGCATTACTTGAGTGCTCCTTCTCCACTACCCTTCCCAAACACTGTTACCAAGATAACAGTACTACTATTTTACACCTAAGCCAAAAGGTTAAAGATGCAAACACCATCATGCCACCACAGAGCTAACACAATTCCAAAAGTGGGTATCAATTTAAAGAAAAGCATCAACTAAAGGAAAAATCTAAATTCTGCACCAGAACTTCACAAGTGACAGCTGCTTTCTGAAGACACTGGCTCTATCAGATAGAATGCCAAAATGAAAATTTTCTGAAAACGTAACAGAAAGTGGGAGTTGAGTCAATCTGGGACAGAAAAGCATGGCAGAAAATCATGTCCAGACCATGCAAATACTGAACTACTTCTAAGAGACACCAATCATTATTTTATTATATTTTATTTTTTGTTTTTCTGCTTTGATATTCTGACATTTTGCCATGGTTTCCCCATTATGTGTTACACTTTGTTGCTTCTTACCGCCTTACATTACATTCTCCATTTTTTTTCCCAAGGATACACATCCTGCCTCCATCTTTCAGACAAGAAAGAGCATAGACATTTAATCCCTGGAACCAAATAAAGAAGCGTACACACAAAGATGCTCTTCTTTACCTTCCTCTCCCTTCTACAACTGTATACACTTGTGTGTACAGCAAGCACTGAAGCAAACTGTTCATTTATCTTCTCAGAATTGGCCTTTCCCTGTCAAAGGAATTTGAGTATACCAAGCTTTATGTCTGAGAAAGGTTGCAAGCCCTAAGAAATGGAACAAAAACAAGAGGTGGCCAAAAGAAATAAGAGGATGAATGGAAAAGAGAAACAAGAAAACAAAGAGAAAATGTAATAAAAAATAAACAAATAATACTGCAGGAAGGGAATATGCTTTAGGTGGTCATATTCAGACTCTGGACTGTTTGACCCAAGTACAAACAAGTCTTCATGAAGCTCCACCTGTATGACAAAAATGCAGCATGCAAGAAGTTCAACAACCTAAAGAGCAGAACTTGCACAGCCCTCATTGAGAAAGCCCAGGTCACCTTCTAATTATGATCACATAGAGTTTATCTTGTTAATGTTCTCAGAAGACAAGGGCTTTCCTAGCAAACCAAAAAAGCTGATATTTAGTTAAGACTGATAAGTCTCTCTGCCAAAAAATTATATTTGTTTACCTTGCTTCCAGAATGAAACAGAAGAGATACTCTAGAGCCTGGATATCAGACATCTCACTTAGTTTCTTTTTTCGCATGTTTATTTACATCCAGCCAAGTTACAGGTGAACTGAAACTCTCAGAACTGTATGTAGCTTTATGATGTATGGGTATTTTATCTGTTATTCTATCTGTATGAATGAACAGCAGAACAAAAATATTCACATGGGATAAAAACTCAACTTGCTATGGTCACCACCGTAATTCCATCTTGGAATAAACAAAGAACCATCATTATAGCACATATACAGAGATGTAAAGATTATTATCTGCTCATTGCAGGGGAGTTTGACCAGATGACCTTTAAAGGTCCCTTCCAACACTAAAGATTTTGTGATTCTGTGATTACAAATGCATTAAGTAACTACCTTAAGTTTACATACACGGGTCAATTTAAAATAGTAAAAACAGATAAATTGGAGGGGTACATGTGAGTACCACAAGAGCCTCCTTTTCCTCACCCTGTGGCAAGTACCAACTGGCCAGCACTGCGCTGATTCCCACTTCAATAATGCAGCAATTCTCATTGTGCTTCACCTCATGTGTCAAGATTGGATCAGTCTGCTGCTGGACTAGCAGAGGACTTCTGCATCAGAAGCAAAGGCGCTCTGCAAGGATGCTGGACAGCATCTGGCTGCCTGGCATTTTATCTTTTTCTTTGTTTGTTCTTTTTTTTTGTTTAAGCTCTTGCTACCAAACTCAATCTCCTGTGCTATAATTATAGCTTACTCTAAAGCAGATACGGAATTTTGTTTTGACTTGAAGTACCTTCATATTTAGACACTTAATGTTCAACAGGACTTGTACGCAGATGTGGATAAAGCTACAATGTGCATATGAACAAACAAGCAAAAAACCATTCTTTTAAAAACCCTGCCAAAAGGGTAAGTAAGGCTCAAAAGATACAACACACAGATGTCAGGAGGGAAAAATAAATAACTGTAATGGCTCATGGCCATATGCAAATTGTGGCCATATTTCCCAAGGGCTCCTCTCTCTCTAATCCCAGTTGTACTGAACTGATTTCAGCTTAATGAACCAAATGTACTGCTCAGGAATACAAAGGAATCATCCCCCTTTTTAAGGTGATGCAAAAAGAAATAAAAAGTCTTCCAGTGTCCCTCAGAAGAGTAGGGCCTCTAGTATTTCTCTTCTACAAGACTAGTGTAGAAGACGACCCATGGAAAGAACGTATAGTGGTTGAGACCTCCAGAAAGCAAGTACCTCTGAATGGAATAGCTGTGAAGGAAAGGGAGAGAAGTACCATCTGGCAGATGGTCTTAAACCACCCTAAATGCTGTTTTGCTCCCTAGTATAACATCTTTCTACCATTGTGATACCTTGTTTAAGTTTTTATTTTATTTTTTTTCTCCAAAATTCAATTTCTGCATTGACCTTTAAAAAGAACCTTCAAACATGACTAGATCTGCAAACACAGACTACTCTATAAATTGCAAACCATTTTTTAATGCTAACAGCCATCTGAACAAGAAAACCAAGAGGCCATACTCCCAGGAAAAAAGTTTTCCTTTAGACTACTGTCCCACACCATCATTTTAGGAACTCAGCTGGCCAACTTAACCAAGTCATCATGCTTAGCATCAGCAGTGTGGTTTATATTTGATCACTGCTGCGTTACAAATCAATCCAGCAGATGGCACAATGAAATGACTTGGAGAGAGACTGCAATAAGCCCTCCTCAAAAGGAAAGAAACATGGAGGACGGCTTTGTTCGAGCCAGAGCATCACTCCTACATCAAAACTCAACTCAGCCTTGCAAGATAAGACATCTTCTCTCCCTCTTTCATAAACATCTAACCTCCACCACTGGCCTGCTCAGAGCAGTCCTATCTAGTTCAAGATTTGTAATAGGTAAATTCAACAGGGAACGAATGCTTATCTTGCATGGAGAATGGAAAAAAAAAAAAACAAAACATTCCTACTCTCTCAAGCTGCTGTGTTTGGCTGGGAGAGACTCTGAGGTCAAAATGCATAAAGATGATAGGATACATGATTTTCCAAGTCAGGTCAGATTGATGACACTACGATTTCCATAAACTAATACAAACAGGATGAAACACTATCTGTACCTGACTCTCTTTCATTTACCTTCTTATATACAGGTTACCGTCTCTCCTGAAGGCGTGTAGGATCCAGGAGGCACAAGTATCTACAGGCACTTGGTATATCACTTTCATCTTGGTATTACTTCATTTCCATAAACAATTCAGAGCTCATGGGAATGAGGCCTGAATCTTCATTTCAACTCTCAGATATTTGGAATTGTTTCAAAAATTTCTTAAACTCTCCAGGCTGCTAGGACCAATTTTCTATCTTTAAAAGCACTCAAGAAAAAAACAGCAATATACTTTCAGTGAGTTAAACCTGAATTATGAATAAAGAAGGCTGCCTGTCCAAAGGATGTGTAGTAGAGGGAAATGGGACAGACTATCAGTTACTCCCATATGTATCAGCATTTGCACATCTATAAACACACTAGTTTTCCCTTCTCTGAATCCAAACACTGGGGACAGGAGCAGTTGGAGAAGTTGAAAAATTCATTTTGCATTGGTACATCTGTCACTTTAAAACCACATCAAATAGGTTGTCTTTGTATACATAAATACTACATAAGTTTTGTAATTGGAAGTTTCCAATTCTTAATTGAAAACACTACAGTAAATGGTAAGACAAAAATTAACTCATCTTTTCCCAGAAGCCACTCCCTTATGCGTATGAATATTCAGTGGCTGCACTTCTAATTGCTGGCAGGCAGATGTAATTTGCAAAGATTTCTTACTAAGGAGACTGGAAAAGGCACCAAGCATACAGATTTCAGTTACACGTAATCTCCATAGTCATTAAGAACACCTCCAAGCTTAATGTTATTTTAATAATAGCAGAATGCACAAACTAAATATTTACAGAAAAATCTTGGCTGGACTAGAGCTCTAACCAAACACAGGAAAGACAAATGACAGGAGAAAGAGAGTAATAACATCTCAAGCAAGTAGCCCATGCTCATGCTGGGAGCCTACAGCCCAGCCCAGCCCTTTTTTCTCTCATTCAGTATCTGGAACCTGAAATCATTCATTCTCTTAATTGCCTCTTACACCACATTAAAGATGGGAGAAAGTCCAAGAACACATATGCACCCCCAACTCTCCCCAGTGAGCAACACAGGCGGGCTGGTAGCAATGGACAAGGAGAATGCTGAGGTATGCAACAACCTTTTTCCGTTGGTCTTCACTTGCAACTGCTTTTCACACCTAAAAAGCTGGGGACTGGGGAAGTAATGTCCATCCCACCATAAGTGACAATCAGGTTTGAAACCACCTGAGGAACCCAAACATCCATGAGTCTATAGGTCCTGATGAGATATGTCCTTCCTGAGGGAACTGGCTGATGTAGTGAACAAGCCACTCCCAATATTTGTAAAGTCATCGCAGTCAGGTGAAGTCCCTGGTGATGGGAAAAAAGGCAGTGTCACACTAATATTTAAGAAGGGTAGAAAGGACAACACAGGCAACTGCAAACCTGTCAGTCTCACCTTTGTGCTGTGGAAGGTCACGTAACAGACTTTCCTGGGAGCTATAAAGCACAGAACAACCAGCATGGCTTTATCAAGGGCAAATCCTGCTTGACCAACCTAGTGGCCTTTTATGATGGTGTCACTGTATCAATGGACAAGAAAAGAGCCACTGATGTCATCCTTTTGGACTTCAGAAAGGTCTTTGACACTGTGTCCCATAAGATCCTTCTCTCATGTCGGAAAGATATGAACTTGATGAGTAGATTGTTCAGTGGTCAAGAAACTGGTTGCTAGATCATATCCAGAGAGTGGCAGTCAATGTATCAACATCCAGATGGAAATCAGTGACAAATGGCATACCTCCTGGGTTGGTACTGGGTTCAATGCTCTTCAACATACTCATCAATGACCTCAACAGTGGGACCAAGTGCACCTTCAGCAAGTTTGTGGATGACATCAAGCTGTGTGGTGTGGCTAACACACCCAAGGGATGGAATGCCATCCAGGGAGACTCAGACAGGCTTGAGAAGAACCTCATGGGTTTCAACAAAACCAAGTGCAATGTCTTGTACATGGGTCATGGCAACCCCCAGTATCAGTACAAGCTGGAAGATGAAAGGATGGAGCACAGCCCTGCTGAAAAGAACTTGAGAGTACTGGTGGATGGTAAGCTGAATGTGAGCCAGCAATGGGTCCTTGCAGCCCAGAAAGCCAACCATATCTTGTGCTGGATCAGAAGAAATGTAGCCAGCAGGTCAAGGGAGGTGATCCTACCCCTCTAATCTGCGCTAGTGAGGCTTCATCTGGAGTACTGCATCCAGATGTACAGTCCTCAGAACCAGAGAGATGTGGACCTGTTAGAGCACATCCAGAGGAAGGCCACAAAAATGATTCAAGGGATGGAACATACCTCCTAGGACAGGCTGAGAGCTGGGACTGTTCAGCCTGGAGAAGAGCAGGCTCCAGGGAGACCTAATAGTGTGCATTCAATATCTAAAGGGGGGCTATAAGAAAGAAGGGTCAGACTCTTTAGCAGTGTTGTTCTAGGATGAGGAAATGGTTTTAAACTAAAAGAAGGGAGATTTAGATTGAGTATCAGGAAAAAGTTCTTTATGATTAGAGTAGTGAAGCATTGAAGGAGGATGTCCAGATGCTCCATCCTTGGAGACATTCAGTCAGGCTGGACAGGGCTTTGAGAAACCTCATCTAGTTATAGATGTCCCTGTTCATTGTAAGACAGTTGGACTAGATGCCCTTTGAGGGACCCTTCCAACTCAAGTGATTCTATGATTCTGTTCAACGCAATATTTTGTTGTTCAAGTTCTAGTTGGAAAAAAAAAGAAAAAAAAAGAATACAACCTTATTAAATACTTTAAACAAGAGAAAAAGTTACAGTCTCCAGGCATGTAACCTGTGCTTTCCAGCAAAAGTACTCATTAAATTCTGAACCTGCTGTAACAATGTAAATAAGCCATAAATTAAAATAAAGAGACTCAAGTTACTGCAGAGCATAAAAGAAAGTAAATCCTCAGCTCTATAGCAATACATACTCCACTATCAGTGATCCTAGATATTTGCCATATGGTAACCAAACAGCTTTTGTATTGCAAAAAATAATCCAACTATTTATCCACTATCAGGCTGCATTAAAATTCAGTCTGGGCTTCTTTGGAATCCTGATATTTCAGACTAAAGCAGGGAAGACTGTTTACATATGATCTTCCACTATGTTTAACATGTTTCTGCCTACCAAAGAAATGCAGCAGATTATAAGGGTGAAAGATTGTGGCTGCTGCTACCTCAGAGGCTTTTAGATTTTATGATACATCTCCTAATCGGTAATGAATCAAAACAAAACTGAAGCAACCCAAAACACAAAAAGAATCATACCAATAAAAATCCCCTATCCCATATCCAACAGCTAAGCAGAAACAGTTAAAAGAAGAAAGAATAACACAAGATAGTCTGCCTCACGACCCAATGTGACCATTCTGCAAACTCCCCAGGCTGCACATTGCTGACAGCGTGGTGCTAGCAGCAGCCCGTATGCACACAAAGATGCTGTGGCAGCTGCAGCCCCAGGCTCTGCCTCTGCGGTCAATAAGTGGGGCTGAGCAGGTTAGCAGGGTGACACTGGGCTCCTCCACAGCCTTTTGGCCGATATGGCAGCCCTGGATTGCCAGTCCCCCAAACAGAAGTGCCCTGAAAGAGCAGGTGAACCACTCACTGCCTGTGGGATCTTGATGGCTACACTGGAACTTGGCAACTGCAGTAGCAACATCTTCTCCCAAATTTTAAGCTGGAACGAACTGTTATATCCAAAATAGCAAGTACTGAAACTTATGCTCATAAAAAAGCTACATATAAATAAGCCCTAACCACAGGACATTGCCACTGGTAGGCCTACATTTGTATTTTGATCATTGCATACATCCTCTTGCGGTTTGCTAATCTTAGGAGTGACGCAGGCAGTTGCTGCAGCATTTACCTGAATCAGCAGATCAAAAGAACAGCTGCGGGCAACGTGAAACAGCATGTGTAATGCATATGAATTGATAGTACACTTTGGAGACTGCATGTTTTTGACTTACTTGCATCAATACCTGTTGATGGCACTGACACTTTTGAGTACATGGTTATCTTAGATACAAATGAATTTAAATATCTGAATCTTTCAGTCTCAAAGCTGCAAAAATAACTTCCTCTACAGTTTTAAGGAAACATGACTTTAAGAGGATATAAAAAGGAGGTATCCAGGTAGAGAGATTTAACTTGTATATGCTTTATGTTGTGTAATAATGTGAAAAAGGCAGATGAGTGACGGGCTGAGACAGGATCAAGGATGTGTTAAACTACAGCAAAATGGGTTAGCGTGGCCCTAGCTAAGAATTTTCTGAAGCAAGTGACTATTAAAAGTGGATGGGAAACTGCTGGCTTTTACTTACTTGTACTCTGCATAAAGAAACCCAAGCTAGCTCTGCATATGGTAGCACATCTGTATGACAAATGGCTATGCCCTGCAGATACATGAATACAGGTCCCAGAAGCTGTTAGCACCTAACTTCACTTGTAGTAACCCTTCTAACATCTCTGGACTGATGCTGGGCTAACTGCTATGTTAAGTACATTCAAGAGCTGGCTCACTGGAAGTTAGTTTTTCTTGTAACCCTCCACATCGTGTTGCTCTTGGCTCTACCATTCATTTCTCCTGTTAACCGAAGCCACTTCAAGGATGATGATTTCTGGCACATTACTCAGGTCAAAGTAGTAATACAGCTTTTCAGTATGATTTCTGCTTGTATATGCCTTTGTTTCTCAGCTTCACAAACACAATAACACAAAAGGCTCTAAGTTGAGCAGGAGTAACTTACCTGTTCATTTTTGGTCAGTCTTGTTTTGTTATGAATGTCAGATGTTACCAGGTTGAATCCGTGTTTCTCTGATAAAATTCTCAAAAGCAAAACCACAGTTCTACTCCCACACTTTCCAACTCTGTTGTAGACCACCTGGCTGGGGAAAGGAAGTACCTAAGTGAAGATTGAAAAATACGGAGTCAGTATATTGGTATTTTTGTTTCTTTGTATCTCAAGTCAGAGAATATTTCACCTGTAAGCCAGCAGATATGTAGAAGAGAATCTCAAGGATTCTGCCCACATCAGATGCATTCATTTCCAGCAGCAAGCTATTGCTCTTCAGAATATAGAGCATATCATTCAGGAGATGACAAACGGAATTTCCCCCTTGTGACACGGTTTACAGTAACAGTGCAGATGAGTAGCTACTCAAGAAACACTAAACCACTGCTGATGACTTCCAGTGAAGATGGTGATGAGTTTAAACATACTGACTGCCTCCATACAAAGAACAGCAGTCAACGAGCACTGCAGTTTGGCAGCTCCAAGTTAAGTTGACCTAATGAAAGAGGAATGCTTGAGTTGCAAAACTTCAGCTTAAAAAAAAAAATAAAAAAAAAATGCAGCAACCAATCAGAGAGAGCTAAAATTAATCATTTCAATCTAAAATATAAACAAGAACCTTCCACAGCCCTACAGAAGGAATCTGACACTGGAGAGGCATGTACTCGTGCAACAAACAATACCGGTGGCCACTGCTAGGCCTGGAGGACAAATGGCAAAATCTGTTCACACAGGTGATGTTCACACAGTGTCAAACCAGAGTGCCCACATCTCACCTGCCTACTGACAGTGGTCTCCAGCCCAAGTCACTGTTGCAGTATGCTCTCCTCCCTGTCTGGAAGACTGTTAGTTGACTTGGGCTAAAACTACACCTAGGATTTATTCAAGTAATTTAATGGAATAGGCAGCTGCAATCCTGGGCCTGGAACTCCTCATGCATCTGCTGCAGGTCTGAGAGTTCTTTACAAATATCATCTCTCTGAAGCTGTAGATCAGTTTCTTTTGGGCTCCAAAAGTTTGAAATTTATTCTCCCAGTTATTTTTCCAAAATTCCTACCATAGTTTAGCAACTAATGTACAAATCACATTATGTTTCGTGCAGAAATGTTCATTTTTTGCTACTTTGAGCCTTAGCTGTTTGTCTGCATTCAGTCATGCCAGATACAATACCCACAGCATACCAATGCCTCTCCTCTTCTGTTCTCACTTTGGCCTCTCTGTGTTCCCTACAAACCTCTGTCACTAACCTAGGCATACTCAAGTTCTATGACAAGCAATCAAGGCATCCCCTGCAGGCATGATTTGGCAGAAATAGTTTTCTGTTCATTCAGCAGTTTTTATTTCTTCAGTAAGTTGAGACAGGGTCACTGTTTCCTATCCATTATGTATTGAATTGTAATTTTAGCTATTCCATTTAGAAAAACCCAACCTTGTCGCTCCTAAGTTTCAGTTGATCCTTAACTGGAAGACAAGACTGGTGAAGCAATGACTTTGCATATACTGGCCCACTGTCCTGTTCACTTTCTAAGATGAATAAAACTTGTTTGTTATTTATCTAAGAGCAGAACATTTTGTCATTCCAGCATACATTTCTAATGTGCCAGAAGTCAGAGTACCACTGCTTCATGCACCATGCCTCAATAAAACAACCAAACAAAAAAACCCACATAGAACAAACACATATAATGATTCTATTGATCAGGATCCCTACAAGGAAATAACTATTCCATGTCATATTTAATATTTGTAGACTGGCTTAGAAGATCATATGATAATACTGGGAAACCAGAAAAACAGAAAGTTCAAGCAGTAATTCGCTGTCCTACAGGAAACTGGATACAGTTTTGTTTTATTCCTGGTCAATTTCCATGGGCTATTTTTTCAGCAAAAGGCACTCTGAAGTCACATTATCACATCAGATGTATATTTGGTACAGCAAAAAGCAGCAGTATCAAATGCTAAAGACGAAGAAGCATCTGCTTTAAGACTTTTAAACTGGCTAAGATTGTCAGGACCTCAAGGTTTCACCAACAGCAGTGCATATAAGCCACTCGCACAGGGAAAGCTTGCATTTCTATTAAAAAGACTGAAAAAAATACTTCCATATACAGGGCATGTGCCCTGGTTCTGCATTTCTGGTATGTCTCATGATACTTGAGCAGCTAATAGATCTTCATCACAGAAGCAAAATGATTCCTCAGGCAACCCTTAAGATTACTTCCAAAGAGGTATGCAAAGCAGAGAAAAAAATAAAAGGAGAAATGGGAACATACTGAGATAACCATGGCATTTTATTGCCAACATTATACTTTATTACCAAAAGAACATCACTATTGCTACCATTAGCAATGTTTAGGAGATCCTTCACTACAACATAATCACAAAAGCTACTATTCCCCAAATTAGCTGGGGAAGGGATAGGTATATGGCGATTGCTGTTTTGGTTGAGCTCCCTCCAGGATGTCTCATCTGCTGATACAGTAGCAAATACGGGCCTCCCAGGGCTCATATAAAACCCACAGAACACACAAAGTCTTCGCTTCCTGCAACATTTACATTAAAGTTTTCTGTGAGAAACCTACCCCCCCCAATCTTTATCAAACTTTCCTACAGAAGTCTTCCTTTCTATGAAACTGAAAATCACACATTTAATGACTTCAGAACTCCAAAGGTGATGAATTTAACACCTGCATTGTACAGCGGTAGCTAACATTTGCTTTTGTAAGAATCTGTAAGGCTATGGAAATGTTAAACAGCACTTCACAGTTATTAATTGCTTTGATTTTCATAGCAGAGCTGCATTTTGCAATAGTGTGCAAAAATTTTCTGATACTTCACTCATTTCAAGTGGAATTTTACTGCACTCAGATTAAATCTAATTTCTAATTAAATCCCCGATTTGATTAGCCAATATTATTTGGCTGAATCATATTAATATAATTCTTAAAAAGACAGAAATAAAAGTGGGTCTTTGTAAAGTTTCTGTTCTACATACAAACAACTTGCCAGCCAAAATCAAAAAGTGATTTTAAGTTTGGCATCTAAGTTCTCACATCTTCATCACCAAAACTCATTTTCTCAGGTAGGGCAGTTCTTTTCTGTACACAGACAATAATCATGACAACCCGCCAAAAAGAAACCATAAACAAATGTTCACTACAGATAGAGAAAACTGAAATAAGGGGCCATTATTTGCAGCCAACTGTTTAGCTCAAAGGAGGCCAATATATCAATGCCCTGATTGAGAAAACATCTGAATGCACTTTGGTAAAATCGGACAAGATTCAAGATAAATGCTACAGCTCTAAGACCGCTTTGAAGAACACAATAATTAACTGTAATCAAATCTTCACTTGTAGTGCTGCTGAATGCGGCTAACTTTAAGGATTCACTGTAGAAGCTTTGCTAAGGTTTTACTTACGTCACTATCCCACTTTAACACCTAAATGCACCAGAAAGTATATCTGATAAACAAAGCAATGCATCAGACTGATTTTTGGTACTTAAGTATTTGTTTAATGTGACTAGTTCTCTTTGGACAGTGTTTTATCTGCTTTCAGCATTTTAGAAAGTGTCTAAATAAAAATACTTCTGGAAACCTGTTTGAATCAAGCAGAGCTATAAATGCAAGTCATTGAAAACCTTTTAAAAACAGGAACTTTTTCCACTCACAAAACACACAAGAGCAAGAATCAGAAAATATAAGGAATCATGGCAGAGGAAACATCTGAAAAGAAAGCTTCTATTATGCTAGCAGAAACAAAATGGAAAACTGCAATTTGAGATTTACCAACTCCTAATTGGATTACACTTCATTTTACAATGAGAGTATGTATCATATGGAGGAACTAATTGTTGAGGTGATGTTCTGGCAATGTGATACTCATGTAACAATACACAACTTCAAAACAATTACAGCGTGACTTCATTGAGCACTGCATCAAAGCCCAGAGGTAAGATAAACAATTCAAATACATAACTCATTTGGAGTTATGTGAATTAGTACTCACAGCTATAAAAAAGTAAAATCCACAGTGTAATTACAACAGCTCTTTCCAAGGGTTTGAGAAGTTATACAACAATTTACTTGTCATTTTCTTTTCCCTTTTGGTTCAGTCAAATAAGATGACAAGAATCACTCTGAATTAAATCCAGAGGAAGAAAAATCATGTTTAATGCAAATTCATTTTGCAGTAAGCATGACAGCTGCCATTTTCAGAAGCTGAGCCATTTCTCAGCCAACATAACAAAAATCCAGGCTCCTACTTTCAGTGGAGACTTTGTTTCCAGGTGAACCTTCACACCACTTAACACAAATGAACTGGATAATTACCCACTGTGCCAACGATTTAGGGATCCACCCAAAGGCCCTAATAATTCCACTTTTACTGAGCCAAACACAGTATAATTTTGCAAATTTGTGTAACTTTTTCCAGCCCAGGAAGTATTTCCTCAGACAAATAACTCATGTCAGACATACACATTCCCAGAAAGGAGTCCATATTACTTTCACAAATTATGCAGGTAATTATGTGCTTACATATAAGATGGGCCAGAAGCTGATACCAGAACAAGCTTCTCCTTTCTGAGCAGATATTAATTTGGGGTCTGATAGCGCTCCACCTCTGCCACGTGAATGTGCTCAATCAATACAGACATAAATTGTAAGATCACAAAAACAAACACTTGCTAACATCACAGATCTCTATGCAATATCGAATATTTGGTCTGCAACCCCTTCACTTTCTTCATGCCCAGTCAGGCAGGAAGAAAGATCAGTCTTACAGCTCTTGTATCATTCCTATAATTTAAAAGACATGAAAAAAATGGTTTACTGGGTGAAAGCAATGGTCCATTTGGCTTGTGAGAGGAAGAAGATGCTCACTCAGGAGAGCATACAACCCCTACAGTGTTTGCAGCCCATTTCTCTTCGATATCTTTCCTCCTCCTCTTCCAGCACCCCCAGACAGAAATTCTAGAATTTATTAACCACCATGCATTTAATTTTTACATTACCTTCTACTGCTCCCAGTAAACACTTGTTCTCACATTGTGGGTTTCAAGAAGGCAGATTGTATAATTCAGTTACACGCTTTGAGGTCTTAAATTTATCTGACGCCTCTTCTTTTTTTCAGTGAGGTTTTTAACAAGCTTTACACAGACTACTTAAAGACAAACACTGAGGTGAATAAGAGAGAGAACATGAGCACACTCCAAAGAAGACTTAAAAACAAAAAAAAAAAAAACAAAAAAAAAAAGAAAAATCCCATTCCAAACAGAAATCACTTTACTGTCACTAACATTTCAACTACAATGAAAAATTATTAACACAGAGATATTCCAGTAGAAAGCATGGTTGAAATGTGAAAGATTTAGACTCCTCTCCTTCAGCTAAGCCACACACATATGAAGTGCTATCACGCTTCATTTCAAAGCTTAAAAATCACAGAACCATAGAATCACAGAATGGGTTGGGTGGGGAAGGACCTTAAAGATCACCAAATTCTAACCTCCTGCCATGGTCAGGAACACCTTCCACTACACCAGACTGCCCAGGGCCCCATCCAACATGGCTTTAAACACCTCCAGCAATCAGGGGTCCAGAACTCCTCTGGGCAGCCTGTGCCAGTGCCTTACTGTCCTCTGAGTAAAGAATTTATTCTTATCTCATCTAAATGTATCCTTTTGTAGTTTAAAACCATTACTCCTCGTCCTGTCACTACACTCTCTAAAAGAGAGACTCTCCCCATCTCTTCTGCAGGTCCCTTTTAAATACTGGAAGGTCATTATAAGGTCTCCTCAGAGCCTCGTGTTCTCTAAGCTAAATAACTCCAACTTTATTAGTGCAAATACCCAGCCAATTTCTTATCCACTGAGTGATCCATTCATCAAATCCATGTCGTTTCAATCTGGAGACATGGAGACAGTGTCAAATGCTTTGACAGGAACCTGTAGGTACCTGTCTGTCTACCTGCAGAGTGTAGTGATACTAGAAAAAGGTAAGCTTTTTGAAGTACCCAACTCTAAAGCAAACTAGATAGCATGATCTTCTTTATGGGTAACTGAACATAACCGGAAACCACAAGAAAGACAAGGGTGAGGTTTGTCTGCAAAGTCTGAAATCCGTACAGCAGCAGTGGAGCACTGAAAATAGTCAGAAGAATAAATAGAAGAGCCTTCTGTTACATCTTACATCTTCATTAAGAAACTAATCCAATTGAAAAATTTTGACTTAAAAACAAAGCATTTCATCTTTTTGGCAGCTGACATATTTGAAAGAATGAGTTAAAATGTGCTCTCTAACGATTCGACATTCCTAACTACCAAAATAAATTGAAAACATAAACATGGAGCACAAACAACAAAAGGAGACTGGATGTAGACACAGTACTCTGACTTGCTAAGATGGAAGAAAGGCATTACTATAAAGCATCCTCCAAAGTTAATGATTTGTCCTATGAAACAGATCTATACAGTCAATATCAGAACCTAAAATAATTGTTATCTGGGAAGTACTGCATCCTTACAATTCTACCAAGAGCTCAATCCAAAGCCCAATGATGTCTGTGCGTTATGTCTCAGATCAGGACCTTTTACAAGATACCACATCTATATATGCAGCAACACAAGAAAGTGAAACAGCACACTTCCCTATCTATGGCTGCATCCCGTCAATACATTTATTTTTGCTCCTTTTACATTTGATTTACTTTCCTACAGCAGCAGATGCAGATGAGCATAACCTCTGCATCTGCAATCTGCTGCACAAGATTTCCCACAAAAGAGAACAGAGAAGCAAGTCTATTTCAGGTATGTGAAATTACTGCAAATTTTAAATTCAGCACTTGCACACAGAGAGAAACAAGTTGGTGAAGAGCAGCTGTTCTGTTCACTTAGCATTTTCAGGTGGTCACTAATGTTAGACATTATCTTGACGCATGAGCAGATTTCGGGCTCTAATCCCGCAGCTCTGTATGGAAGTAGTGGCATTTCTAGCTCCTCTCAGGGATGAAGAAAGTGAAGGGGAATCACTGGGGGCTATAGCTGAATACCTACTAGATTAATCACATCTTTTTGTCTATCCCTCTTACTTAATACAGCATGCTTTTCAGTTTCTTCTTTGTTGTTCTTGTTTTCCTCTGCAGTTTGCAACTTCTTCACCTCCTCTGTGACCAAGATTAGACACACGGCTGTATCTTTTCACCCTAATGCTGAAAAGAACCAAACAATCACCCTTCATATTTTTTAGGCATCCCTTCTAATACACCTGAGGATGGCATTTAAAAGAATCAAAGACTGTTTGTGGTAGAGAGAGGGATGCAGAACATAATTTTATTACTCTTTTCTTGTGGTTTAACCTCTTTACCCTGTGTGAATGTATACAGATTATATCAGAAAAGAGAGAATGGAAACACTACCATTAGTTCTCTTCTGAAATGCAGTGTATTTTCATCTCTTCCTTATAAAGTTCATCGTGCTGTGGTAGTCATCTTGCTGGCATGTGTCCATGTCATAAGACAAAGGAGATCAGTGACATTCACTGATGTTGACATTTGAGGGAATGTGTATGAACTCACATAGGTTAAAATATTTCTTGTCATTTAATTACTCAGCTTTCCACTGAAAGATTTTCCACACAGTATCAGAATACTCTTACACTGTAGAATTTTTGCATGTCAAATTCTAACTCCAGAGCAGCTTCACATTTTATAAATATATACATGAAAAATACATGAAAATAAAAATGTTGAAACTGTGAAGTTTGAAACGGCTGTTTTTCCTCCTGGTCCCACACTTTGATACTCCGTAATGTGTTCAGAACACACTGACAAAGTTATTCACTGTTTAAGTAGTAAATCCTATCACATCCAACCCACATGTTTATATTGGATACTTACAAAATGAGAGATAATAAGTAACTAAGCCTGGCTTTGGAAGTTTTTACAATACATCAGAGCACTGGAGTTCCCTTAAGTAACCTAACTACCTTCCAGTAGTTGCTGTGCTTACAATGCAATATTCATGAGTTCACCCTGGAAGCCAATAATATTGGATTTGACAGGGGTGAGTGGTAGACTAAATAATTTATTCCTCTGTATGCATTTGTCTTTCTTCACATTAAGGATTAACTCTTTTGTATCTATTGTGGTAGACTACCAATCAGGCTGTAGGTAGTGCAACACACCATGGCTTCGCCAAGGACCTGTCATGCTGTCTCAGTGCTCTCTTCTACACTTTACTGTAGCCCCTTCTTTCACGTTTTTCTTCAACATTTCCAGGATAGTCTTGACTAAGTTCATCTTTTTCTCTGCACTTTGTGCAAGCACCTTATAAGATAACTGCAAAATGAAATCACTGCTGTTCATAGCCATAACTGGATTTTAATTTGTAAAACAGTCCAGCTCTGCTGGACTGTAACCCACACGTTCATTACTGATGAGCTGGCTCACCCCACATGTTCAGAGGAACACGAAGAGTCCAAATTTCCACAGGATATTCTGAATATAATGGATTCAGTGATGTCACGACCTGGAAGGAACAACAAGAAGCACCTATATGACGGACAACATTCTGGTAGCCAACTCTTCCAGAGCCAGAATGTAGTGGAAATCCCATGGTCATCTAAAATTATTCACAGATCCACAACAACTTTCCCAACTGACTATAGTCCACATTTGAATCATATGGGGATCTCTGGACCTACTCAAAATTCAGAAATGGTGTCAGCAGTGAAGGGCCCCACACTCTTCCAAGTTGCCAGGGTACCTTCATTACTACATTATGGGTCCTGGAAATTACCTGGTCATACACCACTGCCCTTTGCTTACTTTACTCACCCAAACTCCTCTACTTGAATTACCACTATTCTCATGCAGGCCCAGTCATGACAAACTGCCCACTTTGCTGATGTTTTGAGTCTACCATTGACCACCCCTAGGCAAGATCACAACCTCCTTTTCTAGTAAAGCTCTTCTCCTTTAGTATCATGTTTTCATTCTTATTCCTTCAAACATAGTGGCTAGAAAAAAAATAATAATTTCTTCAGGTCAACCGTGGTTCCTACAGAAGTGTCAAACGGTAGCAGTTCAGGACTTAAAAACAGCATCAAGAAATATGAAGCTCAGTCATTTACTTTCACGAGACATCCTGTCATGCTACCTCTATCCAGAATGGCACATATTTGTATTTGCTTTCCAATGAAGGTTCAGGTCTTCTATACCCAGCCGTAAATTGTACTTTGGTAACACAAACCAGCATTTCCTAATCAACAGATAATTAAGGCGGTTGTGATTTATTATGTTTCTTATTTTACTGGCATTCTATGGAGCGATGCGTTTCTACCACACTTTGTTGCATACTTGTAACAATTTAAATTTATGTGATATAACTTTATTCTTGATAGAGTGGTTGTGATTATGATCTCCTTTTATGCTATGCCAGTTTATGAATACATTCCTGTCAGGGAAAGAAGGAGAAGAAATGAACTGGGCAGCTGGGAATTTGAAACTGTAATATGTAGAGTACCTTCAGTGATACCAAATAAACTGCAAAGACAGCAAGTGACCAAAAAATCAGCTCAGTATGAATTAGATCCTAAATTTCAGAGAAATTACAGAGCTTCGTTAGCTGCAGAGGTAGTGACACTAATACCTTGCACAGTACTTAGGTATGGTACATGATGCAGAATAAAACCTAACCAGTGGCAAAATGGATGATACTAGAAAGTTTCTGTTTTCTCTTTTGTGTAACACTGGAGTAGCTGCTGCGTTAAACTCACATCTGACTGTGCACAAACCTTGGAAATTATTAAAAGATACAAAATCAAAAGATGAGTACAATTCAAAAGATAAAATATTTTCAAAGTATCTTTCATGTAAATTGGATGATAACTAAAGACTACTGTCATTCACAAAACCTGCAGATACATTGTCTCTCTGTCATTAAGAAATGAGAGGCTGAAAGTATCCAGCTTAGTTGAAAGGAAATTCATTGTTGTTGGAACTTGTGCAGGATGTCAGCATGCATGGTATCCCTCATGAATTTATCTTCTCATGACAAGTAGTCTGGCTTTAATTTCCCAAGTCTCTTTGTGCTATCCATTTACTATCAGTCAGCCTACCCTATATGACCACTTCCTGACATACTATGAAATGAAGAATAAAAAATAACTAATAATAGTCTTCGGGAGAAAAATAAAGTAATTTATTTTCCTGAAGATTCTTTATCAACATATGAATATTAAAAACAAAACAAACAAACAAAAAACAGAAAATATTCCTCCTCAACTACTCTATAGTAAAGATCAGTAATAAAGCATTTAGTAATTTCTCCCCGATACTAGAGGGATGCGCCATTCACCAGTTATAGCTTGAGGAGATTCCAACTGATAATAATAAAATAATCTTCTAGAAAGAAAATCAGATTTTTATTCCCTTTAAATACTGCAAATAAGGAGAACACATTTTAAAAAGACAACTAAATAATGATTCTCAATATTTCAACTATTATTTTACACCTCTTTTAATAGAAATAAGAAAACTGTGAAATATAATATATAATATATATTTAAATCTAAGTATTTTGTTGATTGTACAGGCCTAAAAGCCCAGTTATATACAACAGTACTTCAAACTGTAAAGGAGGTGTTTGTGATAGAGGCACTTACTGAATTACCTTTCAGTATTTTTATTTTATCAGCCATGTACTATGTCTTGTAACCTCAGGAACATACTTTATTTTAGCAATTCTGAATTCTCACAACTCTTGCTTGACAAAAGCTTTCTCACTGCACACCTGTGCCACAAACACTTCTTCATTTTATAAGCAGGATAACATTAAAACAGCTGAACAAAATTTCAAATCTATCAAAACCACGGACACCACTATCCATGACTTTAGAATTCCTAATAAGCATGTATTTGGAAGAAAGCAATCTGAATTTTTTTTTTTCCAAGTTTAAGCCAAGCAATCTAACAAATCAATCACTTAATACTGTATAGCAGTACAAGAGGAAAAAAACAAAAACAAAAAGATTGCTAGATCTAAAGCAAAAGTTCAAGTAAGACAGGAAGTATTCATCCCCACCACCCCCCCAAAACAAACAAACAAGAAAACTAAAAGAAAAGCATGCTCTTCATAGCATATATTTGTAGTGCTATCAAAGAATTGGAGAAAATAAAGCCGACAAACATGATGAACATGAGAACTCAAAGGAATGAAAGGCAATGCAGACATCAACTTTTGGAACGATTAAATTAAATAACTGAAAGAAAGGTCTTTGAACAGCTGAGTGCAATGATAAATGGGTGCATTGCATATCAAAGGCTGCTCGGGATTTCTGCTATATTTTTCCATGTCTTGATCCATAAGGAAAGCATGAACACATATGTATTAGGTAAGAACTAAAAGAATGGTGCAGAAGGAATTTATCAGCTTTCCAGCTTCAAACCACAAAATCGATTCAAACTTATTTTCTGCATGCATTTTGCTTCTGTTTGTTTTGACCTCATCCTGACTGACATCCATTTTTGTATTCACTTAAAGCTTTGAAGTACTGTCACATATGTGCTAAGCGTAGGACTTCACTGACACCTAAACAGCCGCCAAGAGGCATCAGAGCCAACACAGGCATCCTATAGGAAAGACATCAAGAAAAAGAGATCAGACCACTTGAAAGTAATTTAAGTCATCTGTGCACGCAGCTCCTTTACACATGTATATCAGCTGCACCAAAAAGGGATGGCCTGATGTTCTTAACAAGTTCTCAGAGGAAAGGTTTTCATCAATACAAATTCTAGGTTTGATAAAGATTATATTCGAGGACAAATGATAACAGCTTCACCATTGTGGATGGAGAAAAAAACCCTCAAAAAGTATTGCTAAGGAAATAACTAGAACATATACTGGAACAAAGCACATCATATTCATTCACTGAAATGCTCACACAAGTAAGGCATCAAATGAATGTTTTCTGCCACTAATTTGCACAAATTTCACAAGTAATGTTTAAAATAGGCTAGCACCATTGAGAGACATTACTTAGACTGCAATCTACATGGAGTGTCTGCCTACACCGAGAGAACTACTGATGTCACCTTTACTTGAAAAAGCAACCCAGTACTCTGACCTCCTGAAATGTAAACATGCTATTCCTTATTCAGAGAAAAAGTGCTATTTTCAGTTCTTCCACTGGTGAAAAAAAAACAAAGCTGGTATGTAAAATTAAATTAATATTTTAAATTGGCATTTAACCATGACAGAAAGCCAAAACTAATACAATTTGCAATAAAATTTAAGAATGCACCGCAGAACAGCTACTGTTCATTGTATATCAACTGTTGGTGGCTTTTCACTGTAGCTAACTACATATTACTGATAGTAGCTATCATTCATTTCAACGCCACACTGTTCATTCATTAACTTAGCTTCCAGTTTTTAAGTATTTTTAAGCACACACATATAATACCCTTGATTCTAAAACTTGCTTCCTAAACCTACCAAATCCCCCTTTTACATTTCCATTTCACTCACAGCACTCTCTAATTCCCTCAAATGAATACAGCTGACATCAGGAATACACTGGAGGGCTTCACACAGTATTGTCAAGTAGGACTGATCACAGTCAAATGCAGCAAGGCAAAGGCATCCTTCCCTGGTTAAGTGACTATTAATATCGCAAGAGAGAAATCAAGGGCTATTGAACCTACTCTTTATACATACCAGTGAACAAAGCTGTGTAATGTCAGCTATGCTTTGTGTAAATTGAAAATACAATCTGCAATGAAATTAAGCATTGGTTTCAACACCAAATTTCTTTTGATGCCTCTTCATATGTTAAATAAGACCACCCATTGACCTTAACCAGCTACCAGTCTAAATGTAGTTATCCATATGAATAGAGGCTACCTGAATGATAACATTTGTAACAGTGAAATTAGTTTCACTGGAGCAAGCAGAATTCACAGTTTAGACCTGAAGTTGTAAGAGGATAACTAATTGCTGTTAGATGGTGATGCAGCGCATGACATTTAAAGAGCAAGAGCAGAATCATCAAAATGTGACCCAAAGCAAATAGCAGGAGTTGTCCACTCTTTTAACAATCCTACTCTAAGTTTTGATTAGGCAAAACAAACGAAAAAACAACGCTAACACCCAAGAACAAACAGGCTTGCTCAAACATTGCTCAAGGGCTGATCAAAATGCTTGCCTTTGTCTTTTATCAGTGTCACTACACACAGAAAAGTGCTTCAAAAAGTAAAATACCTGTGACTAGCACAAGGGTAAAACCTGTTATTCCACTGAGCTATTTACCAAGTTTTCAGGAGTGAGGATGATTACAGAAAAAGCTCTCAACTTTGCTGACACATAGGCAGCTAATCAGAGAGTACCTATGCAATCAACCGCCTAACTCCCTAATCAGCTGGACTTTCTAGAGAAAGCAGAGCTCCAGCTGGATGAGGCCCCAGATTCCTTGCTTAGAAAGGCAAGAGAAATTTTCACAATATTAAAAAGGAAAAATCCTGGGTTGCATGAACCTGACAAACAGGTTATTGTCAACTAGGGCATAGTTCCTATCCACAGTACTTTTAATCGATAAAACAAAATTTCTTAAGTACCCAGATGCTAAATCTGGGTAGAGTTTTCAAGGTTCAAAACTCTTCTCTAGAGTACCGCCTTTCCCTTACTGGCACTGCTATCTATGCATTTCTGAATGCTAATGCAAGCATGAAAAACACAGGTCTGGAATAGGCTTTGCTTAATCCTTTGGAGATGAGGGTTCATTGCAGGGACCACACAAACACAGGGCTTTATCTTACCGAGGCTGCTGTACTTCTGGGCAACAGAACCTGACTACCCAAATAACAAGGAAATTATCTTTCAAGAACTCAAGAGGATAAATAAATTTTAAGCATGAGACATTTGTTAGGCTTCAGACCTTTTAGATCTGACCTGCCATTACAGTTAATAATGATGAACAAATAACAAGGAAATTATCTTTCAAGAACTCAAGAGGATAAATAAATTTTAAGCATGAAACATTTGTTAGGCTTCAGACCTTTTAGATCTGACCTGCCATTACAGTTAATAATGATGAAGTTGAAAGGTTGATTTTATCACTTTTGTATACATCCATTTATGCCTGTGCATGCAGTAAACGTAACTTGTGTTGTTTGAAGGGACAAAAATCAGAAGTTGGTAATTCCTCTAGAATTAAAGCATCTGAACTTTAAGAGTGTAACAAATGTCCATGCACTAGCTGAAAATTACACACTTCATGTGCAGAGTTTGCAAAAAAGAAGTGAAGAATCCCAGGCTACCATAGCTTGCTTTTACTGAGAACTAAGCTAAATCAAATTCCTTTCCACATTACCCTGCTTCCGCTGACCAAAATCCAGCTGTCTCACCACACTAACTTACACATGTGGTTGAGAATTTAAATTCAATGCCGGTGGCTCAGGATGTGATTTCACAGTCATTTTGACCACTCTTGAGTGGGAACTGCCATGAGAACGAGTGCCTGGCTCTTCATCTTCACCATCTCTAACTGCATGCACTCATGAGATGCATTGCCATTCACAGTGGGCCACAACAGTCAAGTAATCTGTCTGAAAGTTAAAGTAGAAGAAAGATGCATTTTCAGGTAACTGCTCCAGCTCACCCATACTAACAGTTGTGCCAGGATAGTGGGAATCCTGCCCTACTGTGGAAAAAATGACACTTTCAGCAGCACAGTATTTTTTTAGCTTGAAGTCATCACAGAATCTCACCTTTTCATGGGGAATTCTTAAAATAGGTAAAATTTGTACTGAAAAGCCAAGAGGGTTTACAAAAGCATTCAGGCACCTAAGTTCCATTAAAACAACATTAGCTGAAAAAAATTATACAAAAAAAAGTCACAGGCTTTGTAAGAAGTTTACCTTATATAAATTAGCCTACAGACAATTATTATTATAGTTAATTATTATCAATTTAGTCACAAATCCTCTCCCCGCTACATTCTGCTTCGGCATTTTAAAAGTAACAGTGAAAATCTGCCATAATTTGAAGTTTCAAAAAAGTTGCATGATCAAATGTTGTAATTGCACAACATGAAGACTGAAAACCACAGTTCCATCCAAACACCTCAACTCAACATACAGAAACTGAGAATCAGGAAATACTAAAACACGGCAAGAAAACAGTTTATTTTTCTTCTTTTTCCCCAAAACACTACCATACAAAAGGAGTAAACTGAGATCAAATCAGGTATTACAGAATAAACCATACAGGGAAAAACAAACAGCACAGGACCTTCTATCTCTGTTTCAAACTTCTTGAAAACATCACTTACTGGCTCTCAACTGAAATGTCATGTGTTGCCATGACTCTGGTGCAGGTACAGTCAACGTTGCACAGTCACACTTGATGGTAACAGTGTACCCTTTGTACACTTACCCCCTGTCATTACATATTCACTAAAAGTATCTTTCTGTTCCACTTGAAAGTATTGCACTTGCAGTAGAGTCCATGCTCCAGGTATCCCGGAAAAGTCCACCTTCACTTCCCTAATTAGCTCTAATAGTGTTGTTGGGCTTCCCACTGCATACTTGCAATGCTATAGCTGTACTGATTTAGAAAATTAAATAGTTAGAGATGTTTGGAAACTCAAGCGTTTTTGATGCAACCACTAAAAGAAAATAGGTCATCAGAAGCCAACCATGTGAGCAAAAATTTTGCAAGAAAAACAACAATGAAACAACTGGTAAGATTTCTAAAACAATTAGGAGATATTTGTCCAGGAGAAGAAATGTGTTCTTTGCATGACTGCTGACAGGCAAAACTCATCACCAGAATCCTATCTCCCTTTGACTCAACTGCAGAAATTCCACTAGTTTAATCACCCAGATATTTAATCAAAGTTACTTGCAAACGCCTGAAAACTGGGAAAATAAGTTAAGAAACGCTAAGTGTTGTTGACATAAACTCAGCAGAAATGCACTGCATGTGTTCCAGAATAAATAAATATCCTATTAAAAAATAAAAAACAAAGAAAGTAAAAGTAAGATGAAAACAAATGCAAAATAATAGCATCTCACCTTTTGAGGGGGTGGTCCGTGGTCATCCAAATAAGTGGAATTTCCTGCAAAAAGAAGAGGGATAGAAATAAATAAAACTCATCCAATGAAACTTCAAAACTTGCCAGTATATGAAACCTATGCATCTCAACACCATTGCTTCTGTAGTGTCAAATAATTCAAGGAAAATAAATACCATATGGTTTAAATATTGCTTCAAAAGAGAAAAAAAAATGATTTGGCTCGATTTGTGATAAAAGATTAGATCCACATTGTTATTTTAGCATAAAATTAAATGAGCCAAGGCAGTTTTAATTAAACAATCATGGCATTCAATTACTTGCATGACAAAAACCGTCAGCTGCACCCTGGTACACTTTAAGCTAGTGAACACAGTTAACCTCAAAAACATTTCGTAAATAATAATATATCAAAGGCCTTCAACAGAGCTTGCTCTCATGGAGTTCACAAGCATTCCCTTATCTTCATTCTAACAAGGGTTTTTCCCAACCTCCAAGCTACATTTTTGTTCCCGAACAGTACAGACTGAATGGGAGATGTTTTCTGATGTGATTGCATCAGCCGTTTCAAGATGCTCTTTAAATTCAGAAGAAAAGCTTCAGAAAAAAAAAAAAAGCTCCTAAATTTTTAAAGCACTCCCTTTTTAGCTAGCTACCATAAAAAAAGGCAACAATTTCAGGCTTTGTACCCATTACTTACAAGTCTACACTGATAAACAAGGGGGAGCTTTCACAGCACAGTACAAAACTTTGGGGCAGGCTGAGAATTTCTCCACAGGTCCAGCACACCTCTCCTCTCAGCCACCCGCAAATCAAGGGCAAAGGACAGGCTACGAGAATAAGCTTTAACAAGTAACTACTAGATACTCAAACACCACAGTGAAGACTGTAAAAAGCCTGGCCCACCAGTGAGCATCTCTACTATGGAGGTGTTCAAGGAGCAGCCGATGCTGCCTCTTGAGCAACACCAACCAGCTGACTGGGGTAAGGCATAACAAGGCTCTCTTTTTAAGGTGGCAAAAAGGATGGTGTACCACATCTATTTTCAGAGCCTCGGCAAAATAAATTTCTAGATCCAGGAGGCAGGAAGAAGATTGTGTTTGAGTATTTCAAAACTCCCACAGATGAACAGGCAGCTGATTTCCATTTACAATAACAAGTCAGGATTACTGCAGAGAAGTATGTTCTGCTTTTCTATGCTTTTCTAGCATAGGTTATGAACTAATGAAAACTTGAGTCAAAGGGACTTCCAACTTATGTAAAGATTAGTCTCAATACCAAAATCTTTATTGTTACTATTTTTTATGCAAGTATGTACGTTCATCTTGCAAGAAGTCTCATAACTACAAAAAACCTGAGCAATAACTTACCTGTGGCCCCCTGAACCATCTACTGAAGTATACCGTATTACTATTCAAATGCCTTTCCCAATTTTGATGCAAACTCCATCATCCTTCTATATATTTTACACAAATACTCATCCTTTCAATGACCCAGTTGATATTTTAATGCTGTGGAAGACTCCTATGTTCAAGGATGGAAACTTCCTACTACTCATTCTTCTAATATAATTCTAATCAGACAGTCTTTCAGTTCATAAATGCTAACAGAGTCTACTGTATGGCTTTCTAATAAAGCCGTTACCCTGCTCATACGGAGATGAAATTGAAAATAAGCATTTGAAAAAAACCTAGAGTTACCCACTGAAGGGGTACAAGGCAGGCCCTATTAATGCATCTCCATCCACACTCACAAAGTTGTAGACTTCCTGCAGAATCAGGCTTCATAAGCTATCATGCTTCACTGAGACTTTCATCTCTTTCACAGAATCATTAAGGTTGGAAAAGACCACTAAGATAATCTAGTCCTACTGTCAAACCATCGCTGTTATGCCCACTAAACCACGTCACTCGGTGTGACATCTAAACGGTTTTTCAATGCCTTCAAAGACAGTGACTCCGCCACCTCCCTGGGTAAACTGTTCCAATGCATTACCCCTCTTTCAGAGAATAATTTTTCCTAATATCCAACTCTCCTGAAAACTTAAAGCCATTGCTTCTCAGCCTATTGCAGTTACCTGGGAAAAGAGGCAGTCAATCAAAGTGAAATATTACCACTGTTGTTGATAAAAAATGGCTCTTAGAGTTTTCTCATTGTTTCAAAAAGAAAGGTCTCATCTTTATCCATGCTAAAACAGGTCATACTTGGTAAAAAGCATCTTCATTATTTAAACAAGTTAACACATTGAAAATGTCATAAATAGTAGATAAAAACTAGTGACTTGTTAAAAAGCAAGAGCAGCAAAATTAAGAGTTTCATAATTGGCATTAAGAAAGAGATATTAATTCTGTCTATTCACATACGTATTTCTCCACTATCAAAACATGAGCAGTTCATGCTTACTGAAATAAAAAGATGTATTAGGTGTACATGCATTTACTTTAACAAACATCCATCATAGCTCATTTTGCCATCTGAATTTCCTTCTACTGAAAAATAGATAGTTACAGTCATCGTTTATGTATCTTAGAATGAAGCTTCAAGAAAGTTTGAACTACATTACAGGAAACTTTTTGATTATTCTTTAAAATTAAGGAGCCATTAACTTAACAAATTTCACCTTTTTGCATCAGCAAGCTATGTTCTTACTATGCACGCTGCATTTTCCCTCCTCTGCCAGTTTCTAATTATTACAATTACACACCAGTATTCCTGGCATTAAACATGCATTTGATTGATTTCTGCTCCTCATTTATTTTTTTTATTTTTTTATTATGGCACAGTCTAGTTACTGCTGTATCCACTCAATAGTAAAAATTTGGTTCACTTTATAAAGCTCTTTTTCATAGCAGTTTCTTCCTCAAATCCAGAAGAAACAAATGGCAACATAAACAAATCACAAGACAGACACACGTAGTCAACCAAATTCAGAGTACTGATTTGAACTCCAGTCAGAACAACTTGTAAATCAAAAAAAAAATAATAGAGTATGGAAACTGCAGAAATTCCCCAATGCTTCCTTAAATGCCATGAGCTGATTTTGGCACTGACAGTGTACCAAGACCAATTCAATAGTCTGAATTCTTCTCAGTTTAAAACGCTTAAAATAAGTAAAATGTTTTCAGTAATAAAAGTGAAACCATATCCTTATTAAAAGGACACAATATCCCCAGTAAAAACACTACAATAATGCAACAAATACAATTGTGATGGTACAAAGTGAGCAGGCTTCGTGATCTGCCTGCCAGCTCCTTAACCCTAAGAAATGCTGCACATGCTCTTGATGAGCACCTTGTCATAGAATTGGCCTTGCTTCCCATTGGATGGTAAATCAAGGCCATGGTACTTGAGCCTTAATGCATGCAAAGACATCCTGAGAAATATCCACCAAGCTCACAATTTTCTGCAGAAAACCTGCAGGAAATAATAATTTCTAAAACAAGGATAAGACATGAAAAGCATGCGGCTCTTGAGTTGGGTATTTACAAATTTTATGAACTTTCAGTACCAGTTTTCAGAGAATTAATATCAGATTATGTTAGTTTAAAAACAGTAGAAAAAACAGCATGGTAGATATTGCAGCAGTGAAGAACATTACGTTAAAGCCAATCTATGAACCATTTTTATCAAGAAAAGATGAAGAAGTACAAACAGGAAAATTGCACAGTAAAAATCAGGGACTTAAGAATGAATACCATAAACACTGAAACCACTGTTCATCAGCTGAAGTGTTTACTGTGAGTACATCAATACAACAAGCTAACATAAGATGGAGAATATAACTATGCAGCCTTTTTTGTGCTTTGGCACAGACAGCAACTAGAACATTATACAAACACGTTTGTCTTCAATAAGTGTCACAGTAAGAGAAAATGCTGAAAATGCTCTCTGTAGTGGATCTAGTATATTAGTAGAAGAGAACATCACTTTTCATTAAGAATTTAGTCTGCTGCCCTGAAACAACCTATTTAATTGCATTTTTAAGGGGATTTTTCTAAATTCCTTTAATAAAGCTTTTGTTCTTCTACGGCACCCAACAAGATGAAATATGTAGTTTGCTTTTTTTTTTTCCAGAGAGAGGTATTTATTTTAAAATATATATTTTTTACTGTTGCATAATGTGCTCAACCTTCCCTTAATAGCATAATATTAAATCATTAGAAACAACAATGCAGAGAGAATGACCAATGATCAGACCAGTGGCATTATGTATCCCACAAACATGCTCAACCACACAGTTGTGCTCACTGAACACAGTTGTCTCCAGTTTCTCTCAGGATAGAAAAAAAAATCAGCTTTATTACAGAACATAGTGAATACATGGAAGCAGCCCAATTTTCTCCATAATTTACTGTCTTTGAGGTTAAGTGATTCAGATGTATGCAAAATCTTTGGGGAAACCTTGTGGTTATGTTCCTTTTTTCTTGGAATCACAGAAGCGTGGGGGTTTTTGCTTGAAGCAAGCCAAGTTTAAGCAGAGAAAGATGGTCATGTTCCAGCATTAAGGACAAATATGACTGTGTGCAGTTCATAGCTACAGAAGACAAGAGTAATTACAGTCCTGGAGGGGGGGGGGGGGGAAGACTGGAGAGTAAGGGAAGGTGTGGTAAATGGGTTTATGTATAAACTGAAGATCCTTTAATAGTAACTCTTCACTTGATCACTGTAGCTAATGCATTCTTCATTGGCATACCATCCCGGAGATCACCTGGGGTCTAAAGGAAAGAAGCAGTTTAATAGCTGTCTGATGAGTTTTCTTCACTAGAAGTGAAGGCTTTGAAGAATGGCCGTTCCACCAAGTACTCCTAATCATTAAGGACTGCACCATGAAAATAGATAGAAGCATCAATGACTACTCTGCTCTGCTTCCAGCCAAACATTATTTAAAACAATAATCTGAAAACCCACCTCAGTCAACATTAGTTCAGACAAATGGTTCTCCAGTGTCAACTGTCAGTTTATACTGTACTCACTTCCTCTTTTCTTTCCACCATGAACAATTTCTCAGTACTGTGAAGACTGTGAAGGCTCCACTGGTAGCAGTGTTAACTTGAACAGAATGCCTGTGGGTACCCAGACCAGCCAGAAGCAACAAATTTAAGGTGTTCTTGGCCTTCTGCATTTTATAGGTCTCTATTTCTTTTTCTAAGGGAGCAGCAGACATCCTTAGGAATGTGTAGATTTTACACATCTGAAATAATAGGATGTTCTAAGTCATCATTTCAAGGAGCTTTTTAGGATCAAAGGCAAGAAGGACATGGACTGCAACTAGCAGTTTAGCAGAGTGATGTTGCCCAGCTCAAATCTAATGCAAAAAGAAAACCCTTTTGCTGAAGTCAGCACAGCTGTAACAGTTTAAAGAGAACATTTTTTTCACAGGTGTACAGAGAAGATTAGCACAGTAAAACCCTACTGACCAGTCTGCACTAGAATACAGTGTGATTTACTGCATTTTCTTCCATCATACATAAAACCTCCTGCACCTACTAGTGGTTTCCTCACTGTAAGACTAACACCCTGGAAAAATTCTCATTTGAAGCTGAAAAAACATACAGCAAGTATTATATATATATACAAATTCTGAATTCCATTTTTCTGCTTTCTTCCTTGCCTTTCGAAATAACTTGGTTATTTCTCATTTTAATGTCATAAATACCTCCTAAATAACTCCAAAGCAATGCATTAAATTCATTCTGTGACACTGCATCAATGAAACACAGAATTTGAAAGATGACTAAAATACCTATTTGGTGTTATTTTCCAGTCATTGAACATAGGAAACTTCATTAAGATACACTTCAGATTTGTTTACCTACAAGTTTTTTCTCTTGGCACACTTAAGTACAGTTAGTGAAGACAAAGTCTTAATCCTACATATGTAACATATAAAATACTGCTATTATGTAGACATGAAGGGTTTAAATAAGCATAAGTTCTAAAGCAATGTAGAATATACATCAGAGAAAGACTCTAAAGGAAATAAAACAACTTTATATACACGGAAATGCTGACTTTCTTTATACCTACCACTTTGTCCAAATCTACTATTGTTTATAAGCTTTCCTTCAATGTATTCAGACTAGAGAGTTAACTTGTTTCATAGATCCATTTCTTAGGAATTTTACGGATTTATTTTCTAAGGAAAGATGTTCAACTATTTGCATTTGTTACATTCAAACACACTGAATATAATTACAACAAATAAAAGAAGAAATTCAAAGTTTTCTGTGATTCAGTTTTAATAACAAACCAAAGTTCTGATATGACCACATCTATCATGATGGTGTGATCTACAAAAAGCACTATGGTGGAAGTGTCAGAGGCTTTGGTTTATCTGCAATATTCCTAACGCTTCTTGTTTTGCTTTTACCTTCTAACTACAAACTTTCCAGTCTAATTGTACAAGATGAAAGCCACACTTTAATAAACATTTAGAAATGCTGGTCAGATGAAATGGAATTTAAATATTTGATAAGGAAAGCTCCTGGCTAAAACTGCTCTCAAATGAGGAGAAAAGTTCTTCCATCCTACAAACTCATATAGAGCCAAGCAGTCTGAAGTCAAGAAATTCCACATTTTTCTATTCTGAGCAACAACGTGGTGCATTCTTCCTATGTACATGACAAGTAGCTGTGTATTTCACTCTCAGATTTTCTGGGAGACCCTTCCTGTGCAGCAGAAGTGCAGGCAGAAGAGATGATGGGCACAGCCCTCCTCTTACAGAGAGGGGAGACTTCAGAAGGCACAGCTGCTCTGCACCAAGTGGTTAAGCTTTGTTTCAACCTGCCTCCTACAGAAAGTTAGCAAATCTTTCCACAGTGAATGTATAGGCCTGTGTTTCATTTTACTGTTTGTTTTGTCAATAAACTGCTTTACTACTACTGATGGTAGAAAAAAGAAACAAAATGAAATTGAGTAAGAAAAACAACCATAACCGGTATTTTCCTGCACTTTAAGAACAGCCCTCTTTATCAAGACAGTGCAGAGAAAACTAATGACCAAAAAAAAAAAAAAAAAAACCACAAAACATGAGGCACTGCTAAGCCAAACTACTTCAATTTTACTTGAACTTGTCTCTCTATGAGAACAAAGGCTGCTGTTTATCCCTGATGCCAGGTAGCTCTTAGCTAAATGCACTTCAAAGCTGCATTAATCTATTCTTCATCTTCCCTCTGTTTTCCACCTGGTTCTCAAGTTCTGCTTGCTGGTATCACACAGCAAGTGAGTGCTGATTAAAATAAGGGTATTTTCTTTTCAAAGTAGTTTTTTTATCCTACTTTCCATCACAAGTATGCCAGATATTTTGCAATGACTTGTATTCACTTCTTAATTTTCTCAGTAAGATTCACCACAACAAAAAGGCAGACTCAATTCTATAAATAAATACAGTTCCGTGCTCCCTGGCATCTTCTGGGAAGTCCCACTGAAAAACTGTCCATTCAAGATGCGTAGTTAAGCAATATTTAAAGCTAGGTGAATGCAAAACAAGCTGTCGAAAGTTTAAGGGGCAAGCTGAGAAAAGCCAGCAGACTGACAGCTGAATTGCCACCTATTCAGATCACACAGGCAGAAACACTGGTCCTGACTTTATTTCCTAACCTGCTAAGATGATGGTAACACTGTTAACTGTCAAATTGCTGTGGCTTGGTACCAAAAGGATTCATGTTGCACAGAAAACGTCAAGTAGATAGAAGCATGATGTTTTGCAGCGAGCTGAGCTTAAAGCAATTCAGCTAGCGTGCTTAGGAAACTGCTTGTGGCAACCTGCACTAATCACTGCCTCCAAGATTTCACAGAAAAGGAGTGAGTGAAAATCTGTTGGAACGACAAAATGATGAAAGCAGTGATCTAAACTCAACGCTTAAACCAAAAGGACAGAGCACAGAAAGCTGCTGTGGTGAGTTGTGAGGATGGGACTGGCCATCACTGGGGTCTGTTAGGAGCAGACAAGCAAGACACTACCAGGAATGGCATAGGTGTCACAGTGCTGCTTCAGATCAAACAAATTAAACTAGCTCCAATTCCCGTCTTTTTCCCTTCTTTCTTTTTTCAAATCAAGCAAGCTTCCCCTGGGGTGTTGTTCTGGGTCCTATTGTTCAATATTTCCATTCATGACTTGAAAAATGCATTAGAAAGCAATGTTATTAAATTTGATGGCAATACCAAATGAAGGCATTCGACACCTGCAGAACTTTAGGGACAGACAGAGTCAAGAAAAGACCCTGATTTCTCAATGAAATGGTCTGAGAACACTCTAGAGAATTCAGTAAATAGAAATGTAAAAATTACAACTCAGCAACATCTTCAAAAAAGCAGAATGGGAAACAAAGGCAAAACTGCAGAAAAGAGCACAGGGAGACACGATGGGAAATGAATATAAATCTGCTTCCTTTGGATTTCTTTGAGCACTCTGTGAAAACTTTTTAGAAAGATCTTTCCATTCCAGCTGAATGTACAGTAATACTTTCACTATCTTGGCAAAAAATCCGTTTTGACTAATCTTCCTATGAAGACATTTTTTAAAGCTTAGCATTAGTCTATTTCCTCCTCTTCCAGAGTGACAGACACATATGAATACCATTTGTCCGCATCAGAAAAAATCTCCTTTTGCTACTGCCCTGCTGAATGCATGACACAAAGAAACTTCGTTGGGCAGAAGATGCTGACGATGTCATGACACTTCCCACTTCTCCCACACTCCCCTACACTAGAGAGTAGGGCATCAAACTGAGTGAACTCCCAAACACACATCTGAAGTACTGCAATTCCACAGATAAATTTTCTTTTTTAAAGACTCTGCCTACCAAAGCAACAATTTAAAGATGAGTACAATGTCTGGATACTGGACATAGCGATGAAGCTTCAGCAGAGACTCTGTCAAGTGCAAGGCCTTTCATTCTCATTTCACTCTGCCATTCAGACTGCAAGCTCCAGGGAATCTGTATCAACCAGACATCTTTTCACATGATACCAATCTCAAGAGTTTCCTATTACATCAGCACCAGACAGCAGCTCTGGTCTTTTGCACGACGTTTTTCCAGGGACAAGGATTTTATTTGCTTAGTTACACTTAGGCTGACTTGCAAGCATTATTCCTGTTCATTGCATTTTGCAGATATTTTCAGATACACTCATACACTTCTCTCTATTCTTCCTGCATAGGCAATCTTGGAAATGAGCGAGTCAATGAATTTTAGAACACATCCAGCTGGCAAGTCACCAGTTATCCAAGGAAGACTTTTACTACTGTTATTATTAATATGCACTTTGCTGCAAATGCTGTCCAGAATGGATTACTTGTTGGGCATTTGGTTGGAAGTTCCTCTCCCAGGAGGCACATCTCCAAGAAGCTGCTCAGGTCTGTGGTCTGACCCCAGCAGCATCATCTCAGTAGAGAAAAAATGAACACGCTTCACAGACAGTTGAACACAGAAAGCTCTAAAGAACTAGTCACATTTTTATAATGGTAAAACTAGATGAATTTTTCTTGCATATTCTTTTCACAACATCGTTCGGAACATATGGTTGCTCTGATTTTGTCACACTTCTTCACCAAGGCAGCCACATTTGAGATAATGAACCTGCCACACAAGGGAGGCGTGCAGGATGAAAATGTACGTCCCTAAGTTTATCACTTTCTCTACACTGCAGGTTTCCTTTCTATCTGATCTTAAAAATTCTACTGGAAACAGAAAAAGAGACATTTCAATTTTTTTCCTGTACAAGTCTGTGTCCTTTCCTTCCCCTTTACCAACTTTTTGTGCCATGAGAGGATCGATCACTGTAAAACTCCTCCTTAAACTTACATACCCCTTGGAAAGCAAAAGCACTCTGTGTAAGAAGAGCCTATATCTTTCTTCTCTGAAGATAAAATGAAAAAAAAAAATAAAAAATTACAAGTTGTTTAACTATTACTAGTTTCCTTTCCTCAAAAGGCTTGACAAGCATTAAGCAATGAAGTAGCACTTCTCGAGAACGTCTGTTAGAAGCTTACAACTGCAATACAGAATGTGTAAGTAGGCCAGATAAGAAACATAAGGAACATACTGTACTTACATGAACTATTTCTTATGACACATTAACATAAAGTTTCATTAATCTCTATTACAAGAAATACCAAAATGTCAGATGGTTTTCTAGACTTCAATATGATTTAATATAAATATTTTCCATTATTATAAACTCTTTGGCCAAACTGCTCAATTTTCACGCTATCCAGCTACTGGCTTCAGTTCATGAAAATATTTTAACTCCTTTCTACCTGACTCAAGCAGATGCATTTTAATGACAGAAGGATTTTCTCTGTTAAGTGCCCAGCACAAACATCATGATTTAAAAAAAAATATCTTCCTCCTCCAACCTTATTTCTCACAATCTTAAGCAAGGTATGTACTCATTTTTCAACTAGTACATGATTTGCTAGACTGATCTGTAAACATTCTGTAAGATGCCTAAATACTCAGAGAACTGTTATAAAAAGTTTTGTTCCAAAATCTAATGCTGCCTTTATTACTGAAATCTAAGATCCACATCAGGCTTATCTGTATGAAGGCGGTAACACAACCCTCACAACTGTCATGAGCTCATAAACTTGTACAGCTAGAAATATAAATAGAATAACAGAATATCTTGGGTTGGAAGACCCCAGCGATCATCAAGTTCCAAGCCCCCTGCCACAGGAACGCCAATCACCTCCAGATCTGGTACTAGGCCAGGTTGCCCAGGGATCCCTCCAACTTGGTCCTGAAAAACTCCAGGGATGGGCATCCACAATCTCTCTGGGCAGCCTGTTCCATCACCTCAACACTCTCTCTGTGAAGAGTAATAAATATAAGTGAAATAAACATATATTGTTGTAAACAAAAGAAATTTAGCCCTCAGTTGAAAATTGAAAGCATACTAACTGCTTAATAAAAGTCTGCGTGACAGTATTTGGAAAACTGGCCACACGAGCCAAGTTCAGAAGTATTGATTAATTCCTGCAACCTCAAGCTCTTCAATGACTAAAAAGATCTCTCAAAAATGTTAATGTAGAACCTGTCACTGCTAATGAACTTTTTTTTCGTCAACCTCAGCCAGATTTCTCAAAACGGGATTATTTCTCTTGAGCTGTCATACTTGTCTGAGAAACATTTACTCTTTTATCTACAACACTAAACACCTGCTCCTACTGGTGAGGAATTCAGCTCAGTGAAGGCACTAAGAAGGTCTAAAATGCATTTTGACTCACTTGGATAACTGTTTATTTATTTAGGGCTGCTCTTGGTTGCTTTGACCACACTTAGGAACTCTGAGATGCAAACATTTGCTACTGGCAACAATTACCTAGGCATGCTCTTTCTTTTTATATCACTTTCCTGTGTTTTATTTAGCTTGGAGAACCACATCAGGATGTCACAACTAAGACATGGTAGTTTAATAGATCTCTAACTGCCACTCACCAACCCTTCCTCAGACCAATGCTACTTATAAGACACATCCCGAAATACACAAAAAACATCTGTGCTACTTACACTATCGCTATATAGTAGCCATTATCTAAACTTAGATTTTCAGTGTACGCATCCATTAAGAGAAGCTTTTCACTATATTTGCATATAGCTATAGGTATCATCAGCAACCTATTCGTTTTGCATGAATGACTGGGAGACTCCGAACCAATAATGAAATCGTTTTAATTTTTTTAAATATACAAAGGTATTGCTTACTGATGGAAAATATAACTTAGATATATTACTGTATTTTTTTATCAGGAGATGCACTGTCACTGGGACAGGTGTAAGCTTACTTGGTAGGAGGAATAAGGCTTTTTTAATGCCAGAACTTCTACATTTCAACTTTTGCTGAAATGTAAGAATAGTCCTTTTTCCTAATCAAATCGCAAGCATACATTTCTAGAAATATTCATTGAGCTTGGCTGAGACATATAGCAAAGAAACTGCAGCATACTGAAACTAACATTCAAATATCTGAACAGCTCCTCACCCTTTATTCTGTATTAAATTTTACACTTCTCTGAATTACTTATGCAAATATAAAACATAAAGCATCTTCTCCCCTATTACAAAGTCTAGAGAGTTATGTTTTTCATTCATTAAGAAGTTTAAATATTAATATATATACAACTACAGTTCAGTTTACTATTTTGTTCTTCCTTAAGTGAAAGTATCCCTAAAGGCAAGGTCATCCCTAACTCCCCTGTTAATCTTCTTACAGCTTTTTCTTTCTTGTGGAATTCATATCCCTTTACAGCAGGGGTTCTGTAAGTACAGTAATTGTAAAGCTAAATGATTGCACTCCCCAGTCAGCAACAAATTGCAAAACTCACTCCCCCAAAGTGAGTTCCATTTAACATGACGGGGTTCTTTACCCAGATGTACAATGGAAATGTTTACCACAGAAACTCTGTCAAAACTTTTCCCATTTATTTATTTGTTCTCCGCTGAAAGGTTTACTTTTCTTTTAACACTAAACTTCTAAAGCTAACAGAACAATATGCTATAGAATCATAGAATGACCTGAGTAGAAAAAGACCTCGAAGATCATCTAGTTTCAACCCCCCTGCTGTGGGCAGAGTTGCCAACCACCAGAGCAGGCTGCCCAGAGCCACATCCAGCCTTGCCTTGAATGCCTCCAGGGATGAGGCATCCACAACATCTCTGGGCAACCTGTTCCAGTGTGTCACCACCCTCTGAGTGAAAAACTTCCTCCTAACATCTAACCTAAATCTCCCCGTCTTAGTTTAAGACCATTCCCCCTTCTCCTACCACTATCAACCCGCATAAACAATGGTTCCCCCTCCTGTTTATATGCTCTCTGATATTAGTCACTCATGGATAGTTTAACATTTCTGAGGATTGTTCAGACCTCTGATCTAAAGACAGAAGACATTGTTAGAAGAATACTGAACTCTGATTTAGATGAATTCTCATGGGACAAGAATTCTATTTCCAGTAACATCTAAAAATCGGTATAATGCCAACACCAGAATTATTTTTATCTGAATGTGGCCTTTACTTCACATAGTGCATTTGATTGCCCTGCCCTGCTGCAGCAGCAGGTATGCTCGGATTGCTGCTCTGCTATGAGAGAAATAATCTTTCACTAATGGTTGTAGCAGTTAGCTTAATACATTGGTGCCTTCGGCCTGACAAAGCTGTGGGCACTAGGACACGTGTCAGGGCATTATTTTCCTCTCTAGTCCTCAAGAATTCACTCCAGACTTCCTAACCATAAGTCATCATGTTCCAGGTCTTGATGTCCTTATGGGTCCGCTACCAACAGCTCTCCTGTTATGGTCAGCCAGAGTGTCAGCTCCTCAGCTTCCCTACCTCCAAACAAAATACAGCTGTGAAAATACATCCTTCTAAGCAGCTGTTGCAACTTCATACAAAGCCATTTTAAAGGTCTCCACTGTTTTCTTCTTGTTTCCCACAGCAGTTTCCACTGTATTACATTATTTAACAATCAAGAGCTTTCCAGAACTTATTTTTGTCTAACACTAAGAAAGAATGTAATTCCCCTAGCCGATTCCTCAAAAATAGCAGATTACTTTTTTACTCATTTTTACTTTTTTAGCCAGAGATAGACTTCTGGCACTGAAAACAAAGTTTGCCAAACTGATGAAAATTAGGAAATCAAAAATGGGACTTTCTGGAGGTAAATAAAGGGGGTAGAAATGTCAACAAAATGCTGTGGTATTGGGATTACCAGTTTTTGTATTTCAGACTTGAACGGTGTACTCAGGCTGTAATGCGTGTTCACAGCCAAGGATTCAGTCGTGAAGTGTTTCAGATGACTCAGCTGGGCCCAGAGCACACACTCCCATTCGAGACAACTTCCCTCTCTTTGCAATCCTTCCTTATAGTAGAAAAAAAATGTGTTACCTCAAACATCTCTAACAAGAATCTTAAAATCTGAATCAGTGCTTGAGATGTTTTCTAAGAGAAGACAGCTGTGAAGGATTACTTTAGTACAGTAGTTACAGCAAAGTCATGAGAGCAACAACTGAGTGTTACAACAGCAACGCTCACAGGTCTAAGCCTACAGATGAGCATGCTCACCAACTCTTGCAATTAATTAAAGCACATCAAGCTTTCAACATCACTAAGAGTTTGTTATTCATTTGTTTGATTCTATGATCTACGTACCTACACTTTTCACTGTTTCTTTGGGACGTAAACAAGCATTGCATTCACATTCGGAGAAATCCTGGAATGCACTGCCATTTTAGTTCTTGGAAACTTAAAGGAAAAGGTGTAAATATAGTGCTTTCAGCTGGAAAATACAGTGAGTGAACACAAAAAGGATTTTACACAGGCAGCCATACAAGGCTTGTATAAAACTATGGGATTTTACAGCAGGCTCAAAAGACTTGGACTCCCACATTACGCTCTGGGTAGAAAGCGGGGAAGTTGGGTTTCTTTTGTTGGCTTTTTACAACAAAGACTCTGGCACATGGATCAAAACAGGGCATACATACACCAAAAATAAAACCAAAGAGCCTGCACAACTCAGAAAGCATTCTGCCTAAAGCTTGACAGCAGAAGTGGGAAGGCTGGCTTTGTACTCCTCAATCTTTCTGTTTTTGATTTGTTTGTTGTTTCTCTCCTGCCCTCCTTCCTGATGCACTAATTTAGAAAGCCACCATTATCATAATGATATCACAGGTTATCCTACCGGTAATCTCTATGGGTACTTCACACTTGATTCCTGCTTTCACATCAGGTTACTGTGCTTCTGCTGAGCCTGGGAGTGATGCTGACCAACTCAGCATACCCTATTCTGCCACCACCACACCAGTAAAAGATTTCAGAATCTTCTGCTTGCTTCCAGCACCCAAACTACAGATCTGACGATATCCTTCACTTTCTTGCCTCAGTTAAACAACAGGATACATTTTTACCACGTATTCTCACGGCATTCACTGAATGTTCAGTTGTTAAGTACCACGACTGAAAGCTATTAACAAACAGAAGTCTTCCCTTATGAATTCCCTGGGAGAAGGAAAACAAACAGAAACAAGGATATTACACCTCGTCACTGACATTGCAAAATCTGCCTTGTGCTGCAGCTTCCTGGGTTACTCGGGCAGCCTGGCCACTGCAGGCACACAAAGCCACAGTGAGGCCCAGAGCCCTCACAAAACGTCAGTCTTATTTCAAGGGGTTGAATTGGGTCTTCAGTCTCTTCCAGTATCACTGCTGAACTTGGGACTGCTACCAGCCAGCAGCTGAATCACTTCTTTTAAGTTAAATATTCACAGTGCCCGAGAGACAGCTTTCACAACTGCCAACATTCACAACTCCTGGGAACCGTAAGTCTTGGTTTATACCATAAAAACATTCAAAATTACTGCAGGAGCTAATGAAGAGTAAGGATGGCACTAATGAGTCCCAAAAGTGGAGCAAAGCATTAAGCATCAGGTGAGGTGGGTTGGCAAACTAATATTAATAAGCCAAACAGCTGTTAAGGAGTTTATGGAATTTGCCAGTGTTTTCCTGGACTTACAGGATCAACAGAGCTGAACCTATACATTGACTGCCATCGACACCAATTGCTGGGACTAAGGTAGACCGAGCATGAGAAGCAAACAGGTTATATCATCACACTGGATTACTGTGTTCCAGACACTAACTGCGAGAAAAAAATATCCTTTCTCAACAATTCATCAGTTCTAGAGAACAGATACTCCAGTCATTAGAGCCCAAATATATTTTCTAGCAAAAATTATTTTAAAAGTTCATCTTAGCTGTGCAAAACTGCTTCTGCTCTTAAAGAAAGAGAGGTTTCCTGCATGAACCTGAGTTATTGTAAGACAGGAATTTACGACACTTCACATTTCATGCCATTTTCCAAAAATATCAACATAAAAATACCAGACAGACAGGGCATGCTTCCCAAATCATGTATGCATTCATAAGTGCAGAAGTGCTTCCACATACACAAAAAAGCAACACTGAAACTTCAAAAGCTTTCCTGTGTTTGAACTACTCTATGTGATATTGCTAGGACCAACAACAGCTTTGCACAGCTAGAACAGGACAGCAATATCAGAAGGAACTAGAGTAGGTTGGGAAATGTGATCTCATAGTATAGCTAAGGTCTAGGAATAATTTACTCATTCAAAGATCACAAAGGGGAAAGTAGTTTTACTCCTCCCAGCCACTCACCAGTATCCTGGAGGAGCTAAGGTTTCTGCTAAAACAATTACAGAGGAAAAGGCATTTAATAGTTTCAAAATTTGTTTTCAGTACAGAAATAAATGAAGGCAGTTCACACTTTTCAGGAAACTCATGAAGACAGTGCAGAAATGTCAGAAACCCAGTTCTGTTGCCCTCAGTGACTAGAAATTTCTGCCGTTACACATGGAAGAATATCATCACCTCTAACATAACACTGTTTTCATATGACTGAAATTATAGTCTTTTTTTGTTTCATTGCAATCTAGTATACAACCTGTTTTTGACTTGACTTCTGTTTTTAGTGTGGTAGCTAGTGCTAAGAACATGATGCAATTCTGGCATTTTGGATTACTTTTTCTTTTTTGTTTTCTTCCAAAAATGCCAGTTCTACATTTTTCCAAAACTGAGCTCTTACTGTCAACCTGATTTTTCTAGATTGTTCTGAAACACACCTCTGCCCTTACCATCTTTCACAATATCTCTGCTTCAGAATCATCTGCAAAAATAATCAAATTGTTAACTCTGCACTTTCTAAGCATTTATGCAGATGTTAAACAAAAACAGAGTACTGATCCTTAAGACACCTTCCTTAGCATGTGCTTAAGCTGCTACCACGTAACGATTTGTTATAAGTATTAAAATCACCGCCACTAATCTCACCAATTAACATAAATACTAATGGAGAGTATTAGTGAAATGAAGTAAATAACATTCTATACAGTATCATCAGTGTTCTGTTTATAACTACGACTCTGCACTCCAGCATGACCTCAGTGATATAAAACCCACGTTCAGCTGCCAGCAGCACCTTCAGCACCTCAAGAGACCCACACAGCTGGTGTGAGCCAAGGTCTGCCTCCTGCACATCTGCCCCAAGGTAGAACTGGAGCTGTCAGGTCTGAGTGGCAGTTCATCCACCTTCACCAATCTGCATGAAACCAATCTGCATGTGAAGCCAGCTCAGGCTGCCCCACTATCCTCCCCACCCCTTGCTGCATTATTTAATGACACAGCAGCAAGCATGTATTTCCCGTTCCAAACTCTGAAAACTTGATAGAAAATTAATAAAAAACTACTAAGATTTACTAGAAATGTACATATGGTAATGGTTCTGATACAAAACACTTCAAGCCTGCCAGACCTGACACCAGGACACTATTAAAGTTGAATTAGCTTATGATTGAATCATCAACTACACCTTCAAATGCTCCAGAACTACAACGTGGCACATACAAAATTATTCATTGGGGCACAGTTCTTTACCGTGTTCTATCCTGACATGACATTTGGAACATATCCTAATCATGACATTTGGAAGCAGGGCCTGTGATAAGCTGGTTACTTTTGAGAATTCTGGATAAGGAATTAAAGTTATTTTAATTCTTTTTTTATCCTTTTGCTTCTGTAGAAACTGTGGACAGCAAAATCTTTGTTTTTTGCTACTGCCACTTTTATAAAAACTCACATTCACACTCTCATTTAATCTCTCCAGTCTGCATAATAGTAAAGAAAAAAAAAAAAAAAAAGTAGTAATATTTCTGGTGTACTAATAGCATCCCGTACTGAACTGCGGCAGAGCTGCGGTACTGCTGATTCAGCTGCTTCTGAATCTCCTCCTGATTCCATTATTCACCTGACTGGCAACTACATAAATAAATAAATAGATAGATAGATATGGATAGGGAAAACACTAAAAGTAACAGCTGAATTAACCACTACCCATCAGTGATATATATACACATCTATTTTTTTCTCAAATTATCATAGATTAACAATGCTGTGCAAGGCTAGATCTTTCACTACACTCCATTGTATGTTTACAATCCCTGTAAAATTTTAACCACGAGACTTTGGCATCTCCTTCAGCTGTTAGGAATGCCATCATAACACAGTAATAATGAAGAAAAGCCCCAAAGCCAAACATACAGTATTTATGACTGACAACTTCACTCTAGTGCTACAGATAGATTTCACATGCTGTACAAACTTAATTAAGCTCCCTGAGAGTCTCTTGCTGAAATCCAGGGCAAATATACAACTGTCAAGTGAGCAGTGATTCGTCTTTACAGTTTTACCAGTGACTGCACTGCCAGCTTACTCAGTGCAGGAATCCATGTCCACAATATAGCTGAGCAGTCATGCTCTCCTTACAGCATCTGCTGTTGCTGCCATCACGACTGGCAGCTCCTGTGCAAGCAGAGCCAGGGCCCAGCTGACAGCCCCACAGGAGCATTTTGCTAGCGTGGACATGAGGAACCCTTCTGTAAAGCCACTGTGGAAAATACTGTGTTTTCCACACCCACACAGCACCCAAGCCTCAGACCTACAGCCATGGTGAATTTGCCATGGCCATGCAAGCTGCAATAGTGATGTCTGATGTGAAAAATGTTCTTCAGAGGAACAAAACTGCTTGCTGGTTGAATATGAGGCAGCAGTGTATCCAGGCTGCCCAGAAGGCTATCACCATCCTGGGTTAGATCAGAAATAGCATGGCCAGCAGAACCAGGGAGGTAATAGCCCCTCTGTACTCAGCTATGGTGAGACCTCACTTCAAGCACTACATTCAGTTTTTGGGCCCCTCACTACAAGAAAGACAGAGTTTCTGGAACGCATTCAGAGAAAAGCAATAAAGCTGGTGAAGGGATTAGAAAACAAGACATCTAAGAAGTGGCTGAAGGAACTGAGGCCACTAGTTTGGAGAAGAGGAGGTTCAGGGGAAGCCTAATCACTCTCTGCAACAATCTGAAAGGTGGTGGTAGTAGGTGGGTGTGGGTCTTTTTTCTCAGGTGACAAGTGATAGCATGTGAGGAAACAGCATTAAGTTACATCAAGGGAGGTTTAGATTAGATGTCAGGAAGAATTTCTTCACAGAAATTGTGGTTAGGCATGGAACAGGCTTGCCCAGGGTAGCTGTGGAGTTGCCATCCTCAGAGGTATTTAAAAGATGTGGATGTGATTTAGCGGTGGAATTGGTAGGGTTAGATGACTGATGGACTTGATCTTATAGGTCTTGTCCAGTCTAAATCATTCTATGATACTTACTGCAAGGACACATCAAGGTACACATACAATTGAGAGCACTGGAAAGCATGCAATTCACTGGACAGCATGTTGCTGTAGTCACAGAGCAGAAAACAAAACCACACATGTAAATTCACTGGCTATCCTGGGAACTTGTCTTTATCCCTCTACTGTAAATCAAAATAGGACTTTTCCAGTTTTATGATTTACTCCATGAACCAGGAGAGAGCTGCTGTCCACACACAAGGCAGAGGCAGTACCCCAGCTGAACCATGGCTGATGTCGTTTGCACATCTAAAGCTTTCAGAAATCTGTCTGGACTTTTTTTCCAGTTAGTGTCCAGAAGACAAGGAGGACTCAGTCTGTGACCACCTGCAGACATGGGCCCAAAACATGCCCACTGCTCCTGCCCCCTTCTTCCTCCCACCCCACCATTTTCTGCATGTGTACAGCAGCACTCAATGAAGCTGAGGGCAGCCTGCCTCCCTGATTCCACACAGAAGAAAATTCATTTCCTCTGCCTCTCTTGCACCTGTTTTCTGGCTTTCTACTTGCACATCCATCACTGCCGCTTTCAATTTATCAATATATATCTCCTTGACATACGTCCCCTCTGTGCTGCATGTGTACAGGAGGCTGCCTGCTCTCACCAACATTCCCCAGTTAACACCCAACTGTAAAGGGTGAACACTTCTCATGAAAACAGTGAAAGAAACATCACTAATAGCTTAACTACCATTGCCTGCAGCTCGACGTGGCAGTATTACAACTTTCTGCATGTAAACACACTCACTTTTGCTCACCTTCTTCACCCTTGCCAAACGATTATTTTCACAATGTGGTACCATTTTGTAGACTCTCAGAATGGCTTAGACTGGAAGAAACCTCAAAGCCTACCCTCCAACCGCTTGCCTCTGGCAGGATTCCCCCCCCAACCTGATCGGCATGCCCAGGGCCCCATCCAACCTGATCCTGAACACCTTCAGGGATGGGGCATCCACAATCTCTCTAGGCAATCTGTGCCAGTGCCTCACCTCTCTCTGAGCAAAGAGCTTCTGCCTAACATCTATCCCAAACCTCCTCTCCTTTAGTTAAAAGCCATTCCCTTTCACCCTGTCACTATCTGCATGGGTAAACAGTTGATCTCCTGACTGTTTATGAGCTCCATTCAAGTGCAGGAAGGCTGTAAAGAGGTTTCCCTGGAACCTTTTCTCCTCCAAGCTAAATAAGCCCAACTCCCTCAACCTGAATTATTACAAATGACATTATTTTCTCCAATCTGAAGACTGCAGAATGTGTGAACAACTTTAAGTATTTTCCTTCTAAAATTTTATGACCTACAAAGACTTGTAAAAGCAGCGAACATTTATTCTGAAACAGATTTTCAATCTGGGCATGGAAATTACAGCCGGAAAAACCACCTGTTTTTTTTGTTTCTTTTTTAGCTGAGCAGAAAAAAAAAAAAGAATGCAAGACAGCATGCAGACAAAAGAAGGAAACTGGGCTATCCAGAGGGTTTTTAGCACATGTTAATAAATAAATAAATCAATCAACAACATAATTATATAGTAAGAAATGAAAAATTAAAATAAAAACCCAATTTTTGTTGTTGTTGTACCATAAAGTATCCTATTTTTGTGCTTGATTGGATGTTCTCCAAGTAAGACATCTGAATTCAATTAACAGAAGTTTTGTTCTGGGGCTTGCATTTTTATTTTGTTTTGTTTAAAAAAAAATTAACTATGTGAACTCATTTTTGTTGAATGACAAGATCACAGGAAAGTTAAAACACAGTTCCAAGTCTTTTACAGCTACGTATCAAAAATAGTTTGCAAAAGAAAGATGGAAAATTATCACGCTGAAACAGTGAAGTGAGACGTGCCACAGCTATGCTGTTACTAATTCATACATTCTGTATTTTAGAAGTAGTTATTTATCCTCAAAGTCCTGAGCACGCAGCTGATCTGCTTATTTGTCCCCTAGTGTCTCATACTTATTTGTATTCTTCAGAAAAAAAAAGGCAGATTAAGATTCATTTTGTTTCAGGTAATATAATGGCCACTCAGATGAATCAGTAAACTTGAAAATTGTATGTAATTAACAGGTGTGTTTCACTTAGTATTTCCAGATATCATTTCACAGTTGGTACGCAGAGATAATCCACAGAAAGTCCTGATGCAACAACACAAAAGTACTCAGTGGCTTTTTTCTGCTGTCATTCATGAGAATTTGGACTTATCTACAAGCACAGTCCAGTCCTGGTGTTAACTTTCTGATTTTCATTTGGAGCATGTCTTATATGCAACCTACAGGCTGGAACCAATCTGCAGGAGGCTTCCTCCACCTTTCTTGACAAGGTACAAGTGATCACTCAAACCTCCCCTCCAAAACCTGCCACCTTCCCAAGCATGTAGCTCATCCAAGAGGCCTGAGACAGAGTATTGCTGTTATAATACTGAGAGCTGAGTGGCACATCAGAGCTGTGAGAATGTGCACGGGAAGGTGTGAAACCCAGAACATCCACAAAAAGCCACAACAGTATTGCAAACAACACATGGGAAGATGGTAACATACATTAAAATGGAAACATGAGAGATAGAAGCAGTTAGTGCAGAGGACTCCAGAAGCTGATCCAGTTAAGCCATTCAGTGTAGATAAAATACCCACTTTGAATATTTGAAGACACTGATTAGTTTATTAGCAGGTCACAACAGATTCTTATGTAAGTTTCTTTATGGGGGGGTTTACCCTATCTGACAGGTGCTACATAATAAACATTGACATCACAAAATCCTTCTCCTCTTTCACAGGCAGTAAATACAGAGGTGTCTCAGGTTGCTGTGCCATTCAAAGGAACTACACGTATTTTCTCAAAAATGAAGAAAAAAGTCCTCATTCTCCTTTCTAATGCCTAACAAAAATGTACCAAGCAGTCTGTTTGCAACTAATCCACCTTCCTCTCCAGAAATATTTGTTCAAAAACAAGAACTAAGACAAAACTTCAGAATTCAGCAAGCAGCAAGGGCAAGAGCAACAAGCCTTCCAGCACTGTCCACGTGAATACTTTCCTTTGCACAGCTTGAGCCCATTAGCTTCTTTTGTTGTTTCTACACCGTCCAATAAAATCAACTGAAGCCAGCCCCATTTGTAATATGCCACTATTAAAAGATCGGCATTTATGCCTCTCTCTCCTCCAGATTTATAGGGATAATTTTCTTTTGATTAATAAGATGATCAGCCTGTTAGATTAGGAATAATAGGCTGTGTTATTAGAAGGGTGGGGCATGCATCCCATGACCCGTGAATCCTCTGTGAGGTTGTAAATACAGCATCAAATCCACAATGAAGTACTTAAACCACACAACAATATAACAATGCCTAACAGCCATGGTAAACCCAACCCCAATTTTAAGGCATTCTTTTGTTTCTCCCAAGTAGCAAATTTGGTTTCAGAATAAACACATTTTAGATTTGAGAAACTTCTTCATGCTTTCTGTAAAAGCTCACCATGCGCACTGAAATCAGAGTGTCAAATCTTGCTCACTGAACATAATTAACTTCACATTAAATTGGGGAAGACATGCTTAGCATTTGTTTTGGAGAGCCTCTACCAGATGCAACCAACATCTCTAAATTTATAAAGTTATTTCCACAACTCAGGTCATACAGTTTCAAATAATAAAAATACTTCTTTCCAAATTGTTACCTTCCACACCTGACTAAACAGCATGCACGTGTTTGTTTTTCTAAAACCACTCTGTATAAAATTAGATTGTTAGTGGCATTCTGGTGGCAATCCCAGGCAATAGCATCTTCCTGGTTTATTTTAGAGCTTGTGGCACATGCAGGTAATGTTGAGTGTGTGCACTTCTCCTACAGCTTAGGACCCATTGTAACACAGAGGAAGAGCAGATGGAAATTTCCTATTATTGCTGATCTGTTTTTCCAGCAGTTTTATACTACGGAAAGAATTATCACTCAACAGTTTTGAGTCCTGTTGTTCAAAAAATTAAGATTAGTAGTAGAATCATAGAACGGCTTGGGTTGGAATGAACCTCAAAGATTATCTAGTTAGAGTACAAAAGGCTTATCTATCATTACAGGAGATAACTGACTGCCATCCATGTGAATGGAACCCAGGCTTTGCAAGACCAGCACAGAAACATGGCACAAATACTGACATTGATATTTGGCACCTGTTTAGAATTGTTTGGAATGATGAAATGTTTCAAGAAGGTTTGGACAACTGCTCCTAAGCTACAAAAATTCATGCACTTTTGTTTTCCAACCTTCACCCATCAAGGAGGTCAGACTCCAAATTCACTCTGATCCTAAGCTCTTGCAGTGCTCTATGAAAAGACCAACACGCAGCTCCAAGAACAGCACAAGCTTCAAAGCCTTCTCCTGGCACATCTGAAAATTTCCCAGGAGTAGCTATGATAGTTTAGCTGGTCCTTGGCTCTGCTTCTTGGATGGGCCCGCTGCACTCCTGCTGTCAGCGCAAGACCTGGCTCACTGGCAAACCTGAAGGCAGCACTGGCTGCTGGCTGTGCTCCGCAACACCTCTGCCAGCCTTCCTGGCTCTCACTGCCACCACCCAGCCTGCTTCTTCTGTCTGATGATACCTGAAAAATGCAACTGGCTCTACTGGACGCTGTCTCAGTGAAGCATCCTCCTTCATCCTTGTCCAATCACCCTCTCAAGTCATATTTTGCCTGCAACTTTTCTTCCTACTTTGCTGTCAAAAGGGATAATGAATTTGAAGGGGGGGGGGGGGGGGGGTCATGTGGGGAAAAAAAAACAAACAACATGAGAAACCATTCTTGTGGAAGAGATTTGCATAGTGAAATGAAAATTCTCGTGCTGTGTTTGGACAGTTCATGGGGAACTCATTTTCACTAAAGCTTCATAGGTCTGCTGGCGACTGAAAGTTTGCTAGAGCCCAGGAGCACTCCTTTGTCTTTGGCTCACATACAAGCTACTTGTTCAAGGCTGTGTCATGTGTAAGCTATTATCCACAGTTGTTTAATAATACCAAGCATCACAGCACTTGTATTTTGTAAAGGGAGAAATATCCAGCTCAAGCACAAAACGTTTAACCCTTGGGCAAAGTATGCAAAACAAACACACTCAGGAAAAAAAAAAAAAAAAAAAAAGCTGCATAAAGATGAGATTCCTTCCTGAAGAAAGAAAGAATTTCCCTTCTCTCCCAGATACCAGAAGAAATTATTCTCATATTGTGGTCCTGTACAACAGGTTAGAGAATTTCACAGAATCATGGAATGGATTGGGTTGGAAGGGATCTCAAGGATCAGCATGTTCCTACCCCCCAACACAGACAGGGTTACCAGCTGCTAGGTTAAGAGCTAGATGAGATTGTCCAGGGCCCCATCCTACCTGGCCTTAAACACCTCCAGGGATGGGGCAACCACAGCTTCTCTGGCACTCCTCAGTTGCTGCCCAGCCCTCTCTCCCCAGCAGTGGTATATTTACAGAGTACTCACAGAGTCTGCCTGCCTTTGGGGGTGACCTGCCCCACTGAAGACAGAACCAAAGCAGTCAATATTGCTCAAAGCAGCCCAAACCCACTGTCTGCAAAGACTGTTGCAACCAGTTTTATTTCAAAATTAAAAAGCTGTGATGAGGTCGTATAAATAAATAAATAAATAAATAAGACTTATTTTTAAGTGCTGAGTATCTCAACCCTAGCATTTGCCAAAGAAATCAGAAATCAGAATCATTTCTTCCTTTTTTTTTTTTTTCCATGAACAACATATCTGAGTCCCTGCCACAAGAAATGTTTTTGTCCTACATTTTTGATAATCTCCCAGAACATTTTCTCCTCCCTTAATTAAAAAATGTGGAGTTTTTCCATAGCTTCTACACAAGCAGCATAGGAAAGAGAGAATGTTTCTCGCAATGCAATTTTTAAAGAACTTGGTAATGACACTGACCTTGTTGCAGACAGATTCTCTGTAACAGGATTTTTTTTGAAAATCTCTAAGGGCTATCCCCAAATTTCTCTCAATTATGCAATTATTATTGTTATACAAATTTATCTGATTTCAGCTTTCAGCTATTGCTTCCTGTTATGACTTTGTCGTGTACTGTAATTTCCTTGGTATTTTCTCCCAGCAAAGGTATTTGACCACTGTAATCAAGTTACATCTGTCTTCTTTATGCTAAACCAATACTTACTGAGTTCTATGTTTCATATTGCAAGGTATTATTTTTCCAGACCTAAAATCAATTAAGCACGTTTTTGTGTTGTTTTTTTTTGTCCTAGTACTTTCTCCAATTTGTTGTGGTACTTTTTCCTTCTAAAATTGTGGCTATTGAAAGTGATATTATGCACAGAGATAAACGTCTTTTAACTCTTTGCTCACAACATGAGGAGCAAATTATTCTTTTTTACCGCAGCTCCAGACAGAAGTACCTCTTAGTAAGCTGAAGAAAGAAAACAATATATAAAATAAGCTTAAACTTGAATACTGCTCTACACAATTGGGTAATTTTATGTACATAAGTATTAGGGGTTAGAAACCTGGGTAGCACAAACATACTGTTACTGATGTATATATATGTTATAGATGTAGCTACTACTGCTTGGGATAAATATAAAACAGATTTAAATTTACAAAATATCAGTGTATCTTTGCAAGACTGAAAGGATTTTTCCGATTTTAACAAAGTAAAGTAAGTCTTACTCCTTAAATGACTAAGCTCGATACCAGATAAACTAATGGATAAGAAAAGTCAAACTGGCTAGTGCTGCTCACTAAACAGAGCTTGCAAGTATTATTTGGCCAATCCATTTTCAGGATTGGTCTTTAAACATTCTCTCTCAGGCCTGTGGACTGCAACTAATTTCCAGTTTGTCACAGACTATTTAGCATCAAATGATTTAGTCAAAAATACAGAAGGTTCCAGCTGATCCTAAAGAGGCACCAGCATTACATCTCTGGCAAGTTAACAATAATATAATTTACAGCTGCTACCCCATCAACTGCTATCTCACGTTAGTTATCGCTGATAGATATTTCTAGAGTGAAACTGCACATCTACATTAAAAAAAAAATAAAAATCCGAAGCAGCAGAAGTCAAAGCAAGATCGCTAACAAAATTCATTATTATCTTTGGTCATCACACAGACATCACATTTCACATTTCACATCACATTTCCTGTCACGGGAGGGCGGTTAATGTCTTTCTCCTCCATCCATGTATATAAATATTTTCCTGAAGAATTTCTCTTCAAGGTCTTTGAAAAATCTTCCATTATTACAGAGGAAACATTTCCTCAGACATAGCCAAAAACGATAAAACATTTAAACTCAAAAAACTATGTAATATTTAAATCTTTTTATTTTTATGTAGACTTTTTTCCTCTCTTTTGGTCACAAGTAGAAGAATTTCCTAAGTTACTGTGGTGACTTAGACAGATGTACATCGACAATTCTTTGCCTTCACCTCACCTTAAGTTTTAAAATAAGACAAAAAATATAAACGCTGAGCACCTACCCTTTCAAAACAACCAACAAAGACTATGCCCAGAGAACTTTAAGAAGGTTTTCAGCTCTTCCAGTTACCCCTTTGCATTATAACTACCACAGATTTTGTATTTTGGATTATTCTTAAATATAAATCAAGCAAATCTGAATTAACAATTTCAAATCTACATCTTTCCAAACATTAATGTATATCTTTGCAAGTACCAGTTCTTTTCTTGCTGATCTGCTGGCACAGCTTTAAATCATGAAATTCTGTTAGAACCAGAAACAAGAAAAACATTTCTTTTCAAAGGTCTGCATTCCTTTTCCATTAGAGGTCCTTTCTTCAAAATAGCATTTCTTTGCTGCATTTGTTGAACCACCCTCATGTTGACAAGTTCCTCTCATAATAAATGACGAACTTCACTGGAACTGGCAATGAACCTGACAAAAAGCAAGAAATCACTTAAACGCTTTCACCAAAATATGCACTGATGAGAACAATGAAAGCACGCAACTGTGGACACCTCTGCTCCACACAGAGGGTGTTGAAAGCAGAGACGCACCTGGAAAAAAACAGCATACCACATGGATGGGGCTAGCACATGGACTAGCATGCTACCCAGAGGCAGAACGCAGCAGGGTGTGTGACAGTGCTGGTGCCACCACATTGTTCAGGAACACAAACATGCCACCCTGGTTCTGTCCATGGGGAACCATCTACTCTCACCAGAATGCTTCCTACTGGCATGGACACCACTGGGTTCATCATGGTGTCACAGCACTGCAGACGAGGCATCACGCATTCACAGGGGCCTTAAGGGAACAACACAGAAGGTAGCCATGGCCTTCAACTTGTTCCTCCAGCCCTACAGCAGTGGCTGCTGCAGACATATGGTTGCTGCATTGATTACCCAGGTTAACATTCACCTGTTATTGCAAGGTCTGATTTCCAGTTGCTTAGAAACTAAAAAATGTTAGGCCATTTTTGACCAGTATTTTCCAAATGATACATTTGTCTCACACTGTAGGTTTTCAGGAAGCAACACTTGATATATGCAAAAATTAAGTCTTCTCTTATAAAATATGCAAACAAAAGCTATTAAAGACTACCTGAAAGTGCTTATTTATCACTGTCAGTTCTTCAAGATGAGGTAGATCGAAATAAATCCTACAGAGGCACGCACACACGTCATGAGAGCAAGCTATGAAATACTGTTCAGCATTGTACTCTACTGATCCTGTGAATAACATTAGGGGGTTACCTACAAACTGAACAGCAAATAAAACAGGACCACTGAGATATCAGAGAAGTATTGATCACATCTCCAGAGCTAGTAGGAAATAATGCTTTCATAATCTCACCATCTCAGGTAGCATTTGTTTTCCCTATTCAGAATTTTCTTTTCCCCCCAGTGGAAACTGTTAACTAGTAAAACAACAAACTTTAGCTCTCTTTCTCTAAGACTCAGTTTCACCAGTCCTTTTGTAGAAATGCAACGTTTTTATCTTTTCAAACCAGAATGCTCACAACACTTCTTCCTGAATGTGGCAAAAATAACTTACACATAAACACATGGCTTCTAGCTGACAGAAATGCTCAGTAAAGCACAGTGGATTGCATCCCTTTCCTTTAGGTAATTAATTAGAGTCCAGTGTGACAAACATACCCAGCTCTGTCATGCTGTAGCATTTATCTGCCCATGCCAACACTGGCAGCACCCATAGGTCCATCAGCCTTGAAGGCAGCAAAAGCGCAAGTGCTGCCGTAAACTCTCAGCAGTCCCCAGACAAGAAACTTGAGATAGACATGGTGAAAAACATCAAAAGACTCAGCCTGTCTTCACTTGCAAGGACATCATTCATTTTTCTTTCCAATACATTTTTTATTGAAAAAGGCAAAATAAAGTTCAAAAGGTCATTTCCTTCAGAACTTCAAACGATCATTTGCCCTCTCTTCTATTTACTTGTACAAGAAATGTTCACGGACAACCGTGAAGATTTCTTTTTCCCTCTCTAACCCTAACATTAATATCTACCATCTCCTTTTCAATCTTTCAAAACAGAAAGTGTGTTTTATAATTATCCGCAACCATTTCCTATTGTTAAATAAACACATGTACTTACCAAGTGCCTGTACCTCTGGAGGAGCTGTGGCCATGTGATATCAGGCCCCAGCCCTCAGCAAAATCCTGTCACCTTGAGCAAATTTAATCCTGTAAGTAGAGTGTGTAGGCAGACATACTGAGATATATGTCCACTAAGAAGTCAAGAGACTAAAAAGACTCAGAGCTCTTCTAAAGCAGCTCCCTCCCACAGGCCAGAAGCTCATTCCCACTGAGAAAGCTTCCCACTACAAAGCACATCCTACAGCCCTCCATAGGAGAGGATCTGTAGTTGCCACCAGCATCTCGTTCTGCACTGCTCAGTCTTTTTGCATCTTCTCCTGCATCTGTGTGAGTTCCCTCCTATAGCGGCAAATCCAACAGCCCTTCCCACATTCTTTGAATAAAAAAGTTGGACAGCGCTGTTACTGAAATAAGTATTACCTAAATAAAGGATTCAATTTTTTTCTTCCTAGGAGGCACTTAACTGAAATAATATATTTTATTATTATGCAACCCCTATGTTTTAGGCAAATTATTCTAATCCACAACAAGAGTTCATGCATGAAATCCCACAGCCTGCAGATTCCAGCACGCGGCACTGTTTATTTCCTCTTTTGTTGCTATTGTAACACCATTACTTAATCACCCAACTATGAAAATCCTAACATATGCCTCTCATCTTTTTGTATATCTTCAACCCCCTTTGACCTACTTCACAAACAACTGCAATGAGCACACTCATCACAAATAAGCTTTCTGCTGGGTTCATACATATAAGCAGTAATCACTTCCAGAAAAAAAAGCAGCAGAGGTAACCAACCACACACAAAGCCTCTTCATTCTCTGGACTAAACACACCAATGGAAACAAACACATCTGATTACAGAGAAGTAACAACTTTTAAAACAAAAACAAATGTTGTTTCAAAAGAGGAGGTCTTAACTTGTTTGACACAAGCATCAATTCTCAGGCATTCACTGCGCTTTAAAGCCTTATCCCTGCTTATGAGGAGGGAGGAATGGAGAAGTTGAATTACATTCAAGCACTTTAAACATCATTACAATGTGCTCTCTTTACCTACTGGAAGTCAATTTCTGCAGATATGAGCGATTCCACATAAAATAATTTTAAATGTAAATTTGTCTGTGTCATGAATATAGCTATAGAAAACTTTCAAGTTTCGGCATGAGAAGTGCTACGTGATATGAGGTAGAATGATTTGGAATTATAGGCTATATTTAAGGACAAATAGTTGATAAACACTACAACTCAATTGCTTTTTATCATTTCCTTTAATTAAAAGAGTTATACATTAAGACTGTAAGAGCTGCTCCTATTAGCTATCATGACATCTGGAATTGCATACAATGGCTATGATAAGGATATCATAGAAGCACAGAATCATAGAATGGTTTGGGTGAGAATGCACTTTAAAGATCAACTATTTCTAACTCCCCTGCCATTGGCAGGGATACCTCCCTCCAGACCAGGTTGCTCAAAGCCCTATCCAGTCTTGCCTTGAATGCTTCCAGGGAGGAAGCATCCAAAACTTCTCTGGGCAATCTGTTCTAGTGTCTTACCACCTTCACAGTAAAGAATTTCTTCCTAATATCTAGTCTCAATCTACCCTCTTCCACTTTAAAGCCATTTCCCCTCGTCCTGTCGCTACATGCTCCTATAAGAAGTCCTTCCCCACCTTTCCTGTAGGTTGTTATAAGGTCCCCTGGAGCTTTCTCTTCTCCAGGCTGAAGAGCACCAACTCACTCTTCCTATCCCCAAAGGGGCAGTTCTCCAGCCCTCTGATCATCTTTCTGGTCCTCCTCTGGGCCCAATCCAACAGCTGCATGTCCTTCTTGTGTTGGGGGACCCAGAACTGGACACAATATTCCAGGTGTGGTCTCACAAGAGCAAAGTAGAGGGACAGAATCCCCTCCCTTGCCCTGCTGGTCACACCTCTCTTGATGCAACCCAGGATATGGTTGACCTGGGCTGCAAGTGCATGTTGTTGGCTCACCTTGAGTCTTTCAACTGACATCTCCAAATCGTTCTCCTCAGGGCTACTCCCAACATGCATGCTTCATTCCAGTAAAATAAAATAAACTACTGTAGGCAGACCGCATCTAGGACAAACTAAATCCAGTACTGTGATCTCTGTTGTTTTCTTTTTTTTCCCCCTCTGCAGTGACTACTGCGCTCACCAGAACTAAGATGCAGCCTTGTCAGGCGATCAGAAGGCTGTCAGTGCAAACCCAATGAAGGCTCACAGAAGACATTCTAGCTAGCCCTGAAAACAAGGCAGTATAATATAGAACTGAAGTGGAATTTTTTTTTTCACTGGAGCTCTTGGTAAACAAGGGCTGGATTTCCAGAGGCTGAACTAAATGTCTATATTATCACTGGGATGGATGACATATCCCACTGCAATCGCTTCTGGGGAAAAAAAAATATGCTTCCTGAGTTCCTTATCTTCCAAAAAACATTTGTCAGATATTCTCCTTCCTACCCATCCATTATTGTGTTAGGAATAGTGACTGCTCATTTAAGTGCTTTTTTCAGAATGGTTCAAGCCAAGTTGTTAACAACATTCACTGCAACAGTTAAGAAGAAGTAAGTCAGTGCAACCATCTGCTTAGAACTGTGAGCAGGAGCACTTTACCAAACAGAAATGCAACTCGGCTTCAGCAATACTAAACAGATCCTATGAATACTTCAAACCACTCAGAGCAGATCTCAGCATCTGGACAAACTTTTTGTTTCTAGAACAGATAGAAAAAAATGCTATAAGAAAGCAGAAACAATATACTTAACGCATTTTAGAAAGTTTTTAAACAGCAGATGTTAATTTTCAAACAGCCCATCTGCCATGTTACCAATTCCCTAACTCAGTAGGAAGAACAAGAGATGATGCAGCCATTCCAGAGCTATATAACCAGATTACAGCAGTTTAGGCCTATCTTGCACAAATCCTATTTTAGAAAGACTTTCTTGCCCTCAAGCAAAACTCACACTAGCTCTCCCTCTGTCTCCAAGTACAAGGGCAAGAACTGCCCAAAGTACAGCACAAGAAAACATCAGAAAGCCTTCCTTTGCAATAACATATTCAGGTACTTTGCCAACCTTGGAAAACTCCAAGAAGGAAAACAGACCACCCACATGCTTAAAGCTCTCCCGTAGATGCGGAGTCCTCCTTTTGCTTAAAAGATCAGTTCTTTACAAAGTAGACTTTACAAAGTAGAAACACCTACCTTCATCATGACAGTTCATTTATTTTGGTAGGTAGACAAAAATTTAGGATGAGATGGAGCTCAACAATTAGAAGTATATCCAATATTTAAACGTCAGAAAGATGTTTTAATATCTCACATAAATGACTCCATATGTTTTTCTCAAAAGAAAGCCGCCTGAAGCCGGCCAGTAATACTCAGAATGAGCTGTATTGCATCTGACACATGTGTGGAAAGGGTAAGGTATGTAGCTTACACCTAACACACTACAGTTTCACTTGTAGTATTCATTCATAAAATAAACTGTCTTATAACAACTTTTAAGAAGACTCCAAACATCCAAGAAGACTTTTCAGTCTAACACCTCTCAGAACTTTTCAGTCCTATCTGAAATCCTAAACTACATATGCAGAAACTTCCATGGGAGAAAAGACTTACATTATCTTAAGTTCAGCACCTTTCCATAAATTAGAATCATAGAATCATTAAGGTAGGAAAAGACCACTATGATCATCTAGTCCACAGTGGAGTACAAAACTAAGCTGCCTTTACTAAGATTCATCAAAATTATTCCTTTTCTTATCAATTTTAAATAATACTTATCACTGAATTATCAGATTTTTCCAATCAACAAATAATGACGTTGCAAATTTCTGACTATTCTATGTCACTATTCAACAAGCCAGTAACTAGTGACAGCCTTTTAAGATCCGGACAGAGCCATTGTTCACACACTGATCTCCACCGTATCTCCTACCTTGCCTTTGGTCTCCTGCAAGCTCCAAAAGGGTTGTGGATGGGGACACACGAGCTACATCTTCAGGCATAAGCAGAGATTAAAAAGAAGCAGTCTTCCCATTCTAACAACTTTGTAGTGCTCCTTGGCATCATCCATCTCAGCTCTCACACAATTTTTAAATGTGTTTGCACTTTACAAATATATCTGAAGTTACAAGGAACTGAAACAGCAAATTGAGAGTGAAAGGCTTCTTATATCATGATTAATCTTAAATCCAATACATGAAGAAAGGTAGAACCGTTACAGTTCCATATAATGACTGCAGATCAATGTCAGAAAAAAACGCAATAGCATTTGGTCCTCTGCTTTCAATTTACTCATTTGTCTGAGACAGACAGAAAGGAAGTTTGTAACTGTATAATATGTACCAAAAGTTGCACAAACCTTACTTTGGACATGTCATAGTCTATAATCAGAAAGCATAATTTTAGTAATTACTTTGGGAAAAGGTAAGACTGCTATAAGAAAGTTTCCTGGAAACACAGAGCTTGAAGGAACTGTCAGCAGAGAAGGATTACAACATGGTCTAAGGAGAATCAAAATTTAGTACAAAACCACACTGGGGTACCCCCAGTAAGGAAAAAGTAGTCAGCTGGACTAATAAGACTGGAGCTTTTCACCTGGAAACAGTGGGTACTAATTAATGTGTCCAGACCTATAAAAAGATGATAATAAGTATCAAGAAAGGCAAACAAAGGAAAGTTATGTCCAGTAGAGGAAACAAAGTGGTAATTAACATCACTGAACAAGGCACTGTATGAGACTGTATATCAAATATTGCATACCATTCCTGTCAGTGTTGTTCCAGAATGAGTAATACATCTCATAGCTGGTTCAAGACATGCTGCAAGTCTATCAGAGGGAAGGAGGGTGTCCAAGCAGAACCTAAAAGCACAGTTTTTCTTTACTTGAAAGGGTTATATTAGCCTGTGCAGGCTGGTCAGCCAGAGATGGTCAGAGGAACGAGAGCTACTTGAACTGCAAAGAAATCTGAGGCACAACATCAAAGATAGATAAAGATGTCATAGCAAAATGTTTCAGCTGGAAATCAGAGGAATTTTCTGCACATCCAATCAGCGTTGTCTGGTAACAAGCTTTCAGCAGGCATGCAAAAGTAAACAAACCTAACTAGTTCTAAAATTAAATCTGAATAGCTATTTAAAAGAATGGTTGTGGGTAGCTGCTTACAGCACCAAACTGGATTTTTTAGTCTTTCCCTCCTGCATTGCTGGCTTTGAGTTACCCTATGATTCTATGACCACAGAGCTCAAAACTACCTAGTTCTGCTCAGAAGAAAGAAAAGAGCAAATCAGCACCTGAGATTTCTTGAGGTGGTTTTCTGCAATTTTCTCCTTGCAGTTTGGCAGACAGACAACTGAGCTGATAGTGCTGGTTATTTTATCCTATTATACCTGGCATCCACAAAAGCCTCCTCTAACACAGCACATACAAATGCACCTGTAAACCTATTTTATAGATTCATGCATATTGTTGGAGAAAACACAGGGCAAAGGACTTTAGCTGCTTGGCAACACACACGCACACACACACCACCACATAATTATATGTTGCTGTCAGGGTAAGCAAGTTAGGACCAGGCAAAGTCCAAAAGGGGGTAAGCTTTCAGCATCACTCTTGAGACAGAGAGAACACAAAGAAGGAAGTGTGCTGAAATGGGATGCTCAGCCCTTGCAGTTGGATCTTTACGGATGACTCTATGCCTTGGCTTAATAACACTCCACTACAGATTCAAACCTATTTGCAATTCCAGACATGCAGAAAAAACAACGACAAAACAAACAAAACAAATACAATGTAAGATTAGAAAAAGAATTTGCTAAGAAGGAGGTGATATTCTGACCTCAGCGAACTACTTGCATTGAAGATTTGAAACTAGAAGTTTTCATTTAGTACCACAGCTTGCTGCTCTGACGCATCTCAATTGACAGGGAATTTAGCACAAGATCATCCTTCACACACACTCAGTCCTTCACCTCAGTTCATCACACAGGGGCTTCAACACGTACAAAATCCATAGCAGTCACAGCTATGAGACAAGGACACTAAACATTTCTACAAAGAAGTACTTCAATAAAGATCTGAAATAGATAATTCCAAAACATTTACCACCATTTTTTCCTCGCTTTAACTTCTTGTTTTCAAACTTTAGTAATCAATCTATGCTGATCTCCATCATGAAAAAAAAAAAAAATCACTTTTAACCTGGAATTATTACATGCTAGACCATTTCTAATAATTGGGCTCAATCCACAAATAGTCAACAGGGAAACTGTTGCAGACCATTGGCAACTTTGGCTTCTGCATTCTCATCCTCATGCCCAATATCCTCAGAAGATGCGTGGAAAACCTCTTGGAACACAGCCTCTCACTGATGCTGAAGATACAAATCAAATCTGGAAGTGGTTCAGTGACAGACTTATTTTTTAGCTTATTTGCAAATTTCTCCTTTTGACAACGCGAGCTGACAAATAAATTGATGTTTTCACGAAATTATACCACATCATGCTGAAGTTTCAGCTGAATCTAAAAACTCAAGTATCAACAATAAAGTCAACATGCCTCATACAAACAGGTTTGTTGATATGTGCTATTAAAAGCAGTTTATTTTGGTCAAACTCAGACAACACCAAAAGAGCAGTTTCGATTATGTTCAGTCTTTCCAGTAATTACACATCCAGAACCACCACAGTGTGGTTTACTATTTAAAAACAAACAGCTTAGCCCATATCCTTATCGAAAGGGCAAAGGAAGGTGAGCTATATTAAACAACATACCAAATGTATCCAGTAGTAAGAGGCACTCAAAACACAAGTTGTCTCCCCATTTCAAGCCTCCAATCCACATTCTCCTCTCTGCTGAACTGTTACAAAAATTCCTAGAACATCCACAACTCTTAACATACTTGGAAAAAAAAAAAACCAAAAAAAAAAAAAAAAAAACCAAAGCAAAACATTTCAACCACAGTATTCCAAAGATTCTTGGCATCTGAGGAGACACAGTGCAAAAGCATTTTCACTCCTTCATGCTGCAAATACTTCCTAAACTCACAGTGCTCTAACCAGAAACTTTGCTGCCATCAGTTTTCAACAGCACTAGAAAGAAAAATTAAAAAAAAAAAAAAAAGTCCAAAATGTAATCCAGTTTAGTACCTCCAGGTTTGGCAAATGTCAGTCTCTTGGACCTGCAGAAAGGGCTTCAGCATCTGAAGTAATTTTCTTCTTGAATTTCATATTTCCAGTTTCACTATTGCACTAAACAAATTACCTAACAATCACTTTAAAGTGTTAACACACTTTAAAATAGCATGATAAAACCAGCTAGGATAGATGGAATCAGGTAACAGAACCAAGGCCAGAATGTCTCTGATTTACAAAGAGGAGATTAATAATATAGAAAAGTCAACAAGTGCTGCCTCCCGACATTTACATCTAAATCCAGAAAGTTAAGAGTAAACACAAGTAAATATTGTTTACATACTCTTTAAAATTTAGCCTATATACAATTTATCTCCAAATCTCATCAAGTAAAGCAGCGAGTTTATTCATTCTGTTTATCAGTTTGCCACTGCTAACTCCTTTATTTAGAATGGGAAAAGAGGACCTACGCTTCAGGACCAGGGCAGGCACACCATTCTCTTCATCCTCTGCATCCCTATGGCCTTAGCCATAGCTTGTAGGTTCACTGAAATACGTGATGACTTTTCTTCACACCTACAAAAAGCTAATGTAGAACCCCATCTCTGGAGCCAAACACACTCATGGCATCGTGTGCAATGCTGGTTGCCCACCCATCCAGTAGCCTGACCCCAGAGCAAAATTTGAACCTTGCAGTTGATTGATGATTCATGAGGGAATGAACAGCCCAGCCCAAACCCCACAAACCACTGGTGCAACACAAGGGAAGCTGACTTTCCTTCGCAGCCCTCAGACAACTTCCAGCTCTGCAGAAGATGCTCACTAGGCAATATTAACAGGACATGGCCAAAGACAGTGCTATGGCATGTCCACAACAACACTGCATCTTCAGTTTTTTGAATATCCATATTTTTTCCAGATGTTCAGTATTACTGGTAGCTTTTATACAAAAATCTGTATTATGTCCTTGATATCATTTCACATAACCAAAGAACTTTCCAGTTTGCTAAAGGCATTGTCAATTTTCCAAAAAGTCAGAAGAAAACCGAGTCCAAGTATGGACAAAATGCAGGAAATGTGACAGCTGCAGAGCTTTGAAGCAGCAGAAGAAAATTGTGAGCTGACCCATGAAAGAAGATAAAACAGGATAATTCACACAAAAAACCTAAAAGCTTAATTTTGCTACTACCCATGTTTTCTTTCTCTTTTCCTGAGCCTTGATTGTATACCACCACCACCACACTTTCCATTATAACAATTTTAAATATTTTTTTTACTAAAAATAAATAAAAGCAGCCATTAGAATAAAAAGAGAGAAGCGTCTTCTGCACTTATGGAATAAACATCATATAAGCTATAAAATTAAAACCAAATTATTAGCTTTGTGCCCACCGTAAGTATTTCATCTTCTTCTTAATTGCGAGACATTGCAGAATGAATGTCATTGCAACCAGCAAAAATAATGGTAAAGAAAAACAAGTTTACACTGAGTAGTTTCTTCGTCCCAAACTACCCAAGACAGGAAAGATGTGGATCTGCTGGAGAGGGTCCAGAGGAGGGCCACGAAGATGATCAGAGGAGTGGACCACCTCCTCTATGATGACAGACTGAGGAAGCTGGGCTTGCTCAGTTTGGAGAAGGTTGCAAAGAAAGCTCATTGCAGCTTTCCAGTATTTAAAAGGGGATTAGAAACAGGAGGAGAATCAACTTTTATTCAGGTAGATAGTGATAGACCAAGGGGGAATGTTTTTAAGCTCAACGAAAGAAGGTTTAGATTGGATGTCAGGGGGAAGTTCCTCACAGAAAGAGCAGTGAGGTGCTGGAACAAGCTGCCCAGGGAGGCTGTGAATGCCCCATCCCTGGAGATGTTCAGGACCAGGTTGGATGAGGCCCTGTGCAACCTGGTCTAGTACCAGACTGGAGGTTGGAGGTCCTGCCTGTGGGATCCTTATAGCCCAAGCCATTCTGTGATTCTACGATACCTAATCGAGTCACACAAGAATCACTTTAGGATGATATCAATTGAAAAAGACATTCAACTAAGTATACTGATGCATCATAATGTTCACAGAAGCCATTACTAAACTCAGATGCCTATTTTTCCGCCTTTGAAGTATTTGTCACCACAGACCACCCTCCTGCTAGTCCTTCATCTATTGGGGAAAATGCATTCTGGTGTATCATCCTATTTGTGTTCCGGATGACAGTCAGTGCTGAGGGTTATTATTCTGAGCAGACTGTGGTGCTGAACACCAGGGCAGCAAGGAGAAATGGATGTTACCTTCCATCTTCCCCGCATGGAAAGATGCTGCAGGAGCAGAGCACCAGCGTGGGAACAGATAGACAGATCCTGAATGCATATCAGGGTCCTTCAGAAACCAGCATATACCACCACTTTGTATGTTTGGCAACAGCAGCACCCAAGTTTCTAAAACAGCATAAGAGTTGCAAGTGTCACCCCTTTCAGAATCCGTAAGTGCTCTGCAGAAAAAAAAAATACCATTTGCCCCTGAGAGGAGTAAACCCTATGCAGGCAACTCTCCAGAACACTGTAACACAAATCCAAAAACACTTTACCTCATAATTAGAAATTAAGACAAGCTGAACTCAAATGTTCTCCTGCATGATACATTATACTGTGCTAGAAAATTCCACCATTTCACCTTACCTAAAACACAATGTATTGTTTGAAACAGAACTAGCAGTAAATAGCAGTAAAAAGCTTTTGGCTTGGAGCACATAAAGTGTTAGCTTATTTTTGTGGAGTTCAGAAAAGGTTATTTGTATCCAGTGGCATCTGGAACAGAACACACAATGGCAATGGAGACAAAACACTGACAGTTGTCAGTAGTAACTGATGCATGTAATACTACACAAAAACGTTGGAGCCACTTAAAACAAACCTCAGAAGTCAGATTTTATGGAAATATTAAATTTATATTCACTAGAAGATGGTTAGGCAAGAGCTTCTAGATTGTAAAAGAGGTTGCACGGAAAGGTAAGTTTAACAACTTCTCAATGAGATATAAAGTAATACTTAGCACACGATGCACGCAAAAAGCTTTGTGAATGTACACGTCATTTATCAGTCTTTACGCTTACATTTCAACTTTGTCTTATAATGTAGCTTATATTCTTACATTATAATCACAACTTATCTTCTGTTTTAAAGCTACTCTTATGGAGATTCAGTTGCAGTCTTAACTGAAATTTAACACTCACTGTTTGCTCCATACTTAAACACATCCTGCAACACAGAAGACCACCAAGTAAAAATACATCATTAGGTCATTGCCTTCACCTCTTTCTACTTGGTATTCTTGATTCATCTGTGTGAACAAAGCACACAGCCTTTTTGGTCAGCACACACTAACCTAACAACTTCAAGGATGCTGACTGCAGAGTGCTGTTATCTGCACTCCTCATCTGAGGAATGTGGACCATGTACCACAGAAACATGGAAGGAGAGTTAGAACAACAAAGATAGAAGTAGGATGCTGCTACTCTTGAAGCCAACATACTGTTAGACTCTTTTTTTTTCTTTTTTTTTTTACTGTAATAAAATTAACCCAAATGTCACATAGAAAAACTGCTTACTTATGCAAAATGACCCCCCTGCCCCCAAATAATAATAATTAATAATAAAAGTATAATTTTAGACTGAAACAAACAAACAAAAAAAATCCAACAAAAGAGAATAAGCAAGATGAGCACTGCTGCCTGGGAGCTATGCTGTTTTTCAGAGCACAGCTGTTCCCTCTCTCGGCTCTGTTTGTGCACTAGCTGGCAGCTACCACTGAGTGCATTTTTCTGTGAGAAAGAGAATGATTTTGATGCAAGTCCAATAGTAAAGCAGTGGTTATTTCTTCTCTTTAAAGCATGGGGTTTTCTTGACTATTAGTTGTGTCAGCCGTGATGACAATCACAGTACTTTTAAATTTGTATAGAATGATTAATGTACACTTTCTGAAAGCTAGATTCAAATGTACATCCAAGTTCTTTCTTTAAGAGATTGGCAAAAGTGATATTCAGAAACTCCTGCAGTTTCAAACATTCCTCATTGAAGCTTAAAACACTGCTACCTTTCCAAAATAGCAGGTATTGCCTGCCTGTTTCTAGATACTTGCTCCTGTGCACAGAATGGCACATGGAGAGAAACAAGTTTAAAATCTGATTAATTTTCTTCTTTTACCCTGCAGCAATGAAAGGTTCCCTCTTTGTAAATTCTTCTTCATCTGGATCAAAGTTGATATTTATTGATGCTTTATGTATTTAATAATAATGAACATTGTCTCCTACACTACTTCCTCTTTCTGATCTCAAGCATTCTTTCTAGAGTATTTGTATTGGGCTTTTAGCTTAGGTTTCTGATAGGTTCTTTCTACAGCATCGCTCTGATAATTTCGATTTGTAACTTCATATATTTTCTCCTCAGTTGGCAAGAAAGTAACTCAAAGTTTTAAGTGCGCTACTTGTAACAACAAGAAATCACACAGTCATTTTTCCAAACAATAAGAGACAGTTTGAAGTCCTAGTGTGTTATAAAGAGATACATTTTCATTTCCCACACAGTTTCAATGGAAATTCAGCTAATAAGAACTATATAATCATAAAAAATAATTATTGTTCAGCTGTCCAGCTCTATTTACATGTCAGAACAGAGAATAACGCAGGGCATTAATACATCTGGGACCTAAAACAACAACAACAACAAAACCACCATAACTCTTCTGGCACTTCCAACAGCACCCTGTCCTGTTTAAAGTTTTTTGTGTTTTTTCTTTTTGTTGCTGTTGTTTTGTTTCTAGATTACAGTATCACAGATTTCTTTTTCAAGAAAAGCAAGCAAACAGAACAAAAGAAAAATCCAATCCAATAAAACAAACTATAGAAGTCACTGTTAGAACTTTCATTTTAAAAAAAAATCTATAGTTATGAAATGCTTATTCTTTTTCAAATTTGACTGATAATTCTATTTATTCAGAACAAAGAAAAGAGAGAGAGAGTGAAAATATTCTTGATACTGATATATATACACATATATTTAAGTTTTACTAATCTATGAACGCTCCTTCTGAAACTCTAATCTTATTAGCTAGAGATTGACAGCTCTACTGCAGGCCATGTCACAAGTAGGACTATTCCAGAATCAAAAGCAGGAAACAACTCATTGGATTCTTGTGAACTGAAGGTGGAAACTGATGACAGAAACATCTCTTAGAGGAACTCACCTGCTGAAACAGAACTAAAGACTGTTAAAAAGCCATCAATTATTCCAAATAAAGGAAGAGTTTGTGATTATTCAAGGAATCTCTGCAATTCTAAATTAGTTAGCTTTGAAATATTAATACATAATTCAAACATACCTTTAGAGGTATGTTCATTGAAACAAGGGCTTTAATTGCATTTTCAAATGTAAAAGCTGAACAGCTGTCTTAAGATTAAAGAAAGTTTTTATCTTAAGGCTAATAATGGACTAAAACCAGTGCAGAACCTTTACGGAATGCAATTCATTACAACTATTGGTTTGACAAAGGAACATGAACATGTAAAACATGCTGGACTTGCAGAGCACCATTGCCTTGTCTGTTAAACACAGACATAAAAAGTATTTTAAAATTTAAGTGGACAAGTCAGAATATTACCTATTTTAAAACCAATCCATCCAAGTTCATTGTGAAGAGGCAGCTACTCAAGAATCCCCAAAGCTTCATCCACACCCAAAGCTCAGCTCAACCATCCAAAGACCCTCTGTTCTTAGGTTTAAGCCTATCCAGTTGCTCTGAAAACTTTACAAACAGAAAAAAAGATAGCAAAAACATTCTGCATCTTTTCTCACTCCCACCAGCATCACACACAAGAATATTTCTCACAGCTCCCCGCATATTTTTATAAGGAAAATCATTTTTTAATCAAAGATACAGCATGTAGAATTATCTGCAAGTGACAGAAATGGGGAACACCCCTGTACATCCTATAGCAAGGCATCTATCTCATAGCATAAGCTTTGATGGCCATCCCATGAAGAAAAGAGGTGCAGTTCTCTGATCTTGATCAATTAATTTGCTCGTATCTGAGTGCTAAACATGATTAGTAATGGAAGCTGATGATTTTTCAAAAATAAATAATTTTACTAAGAGTGCCAATCGAAATTATAATAGATAACTTTTTATTGGAGCTATGCATGTGAGAACTAAACATGACTGGTTTAATTAAAGACATAAATCACAAGCATTTCTTAGTGTGGGTAGTTCATTAGTCTAAGTTGTTCTGCCTTACCCTATGAATGTTCACACTCTTTGGTCAAAGTACTGTTTCTCTACCATAAAAACTCCATTTGTTCTCCTTCATATCCATACATATGTTACTTGTATCAGTCATTTACTTATAATATCATATTACTGTATCATGTATATTACAGTCTGTTACCTTTTTTTGGTTTGGTTGGTTTGGTATTGCTCATACTTCTCCTTTGGAAGATGAGGTAGACTTAAAATGAAAATACAGTGGATGAGGGAATCCTGACTGCCAGCACAATCATAGAATTGCCATTTCACAAAGGGCTAACAAACAGCTCATATCCAAAGGTTATCTAAGGAAAATTTCCTGTTCCTCACAACAGTTACATAAAGCAACAAAGCACAATAATGTGAAAGTGGCATACAAGACAAGCATGATAATGCAGGATAAAATAATAACTTTATAGTATCAACATTTATCTGTATTCCCACTCCCTCTATTCCTGCTGCTTTTTTTTTTCCTCCTTTCTCAAAGCTGACACTTATTAGCTTTAAATGATCACTGGAGAGCAGTGCAGTCTGTCTTCCTTCACACAGCTCTTGCTTGCCGAGTCTATGCTAGTGTACAACAACAATTTCACTCAGTCAAGCTTACATCAAAGAAACGAGCTGAAAGGACAATGAAACAGCTGAAATGCTTTTCATTTATTTCTTAAGCAAGCCAACCCACCGCATTAATAGAAACCAGAGAGATCTTTTGCATGGCCTGCAACTCACAGTGCACATCACTACTCCCAGATCAACAAAGCATTTGACAATTTTAAGTGAAAACAACATATGCCTATTATCTGAGAATTGCTGCCCAGTGGGCAAACCAGTGGGGAGAGCTACAGAGAAAACAAAGCCTCTTAGAAAAGTACTTGGTATCTGTTTAAAAGAAAAACTTCACAAGAAAGACTTCTACATTCTACTAAAACATCTGAAGAAAAGGGAGGAAAAGAAAAAAAAAATCCCTGGAAAGGAACTATAGGTCTCAATTCTATCATTTGAATTATTCAAATGAATTATTTCTCAGCATGCACTGTCCATGTATGCATTCAGCCTCTGCAGAGATATCAAGGCCTGACTTGATAAAACAACAGCGGTTCTTTCAATCTTGATTCTTTAGAGGCTTCCTTTAAAACTTGCTCAAAATCTTTCAACCGTTTAACGAGATCTAGCTAACACACCAAATTACAGGAGTGTAGGAAAAGGGAAGCAAAAGTACTCAAACTGATCTTTAACTCCAGGAAACAAAGTACTGAAAAAGAAGGAAAAAAAAAAAAAAAAAAAAAACAAGAAAAATTCCTTTGGATAGAAATGCTGGCTAGCGCCAAATATGAAAGTCATGTGTGCTCTGAAGGAAATCTCAGAATATTACTGTTAATCTCAGAAAATAAATTAACACAATAGCAATTCCTCTCTCAATCCATATGTATTTTTAAGATAAGCTTGCTATAATTTCTTTTAAATTAAACTGTAATTGAAAAAATTCTCTGTTTTTGTCTCCTCAAATTTCAACTCCCATCCTTGGCACACCCATCCAAATTAGATCCAATCTGACAGAGGTATCACTCTCATTGAAACAAATCTGCTTCAATATTTTCCATTTGCAAAGGCATGGTACAATTTCTCTTGCAGCTGAATCACACTGGCGTCAGAGTAACAAAAACAAGCAGGCTTGATTCGGCCTAACTTCAGCTAAGAGACTGAAGCATCATATCTTTTGAAGTTAATACACCCCAGAGGCACAATGGATTTACTGTTCTACTTCCCTGTTCTTAGAAATTGTTCTTCTACTGACCCAAGAGGAAAAAGCAAACAAAGTGAGATGAAAATAGGAGAAAAGCATTGTGCTGAAAGTGGTGAAAGATAACTGGAATCACTCAGGAACATTTTCTTCCCATTATAATCAACTTCCATCTTAAAGCCATTTTCCCTCATCCTCACACTACCCGCCCCTTATAACTTTCACCCCAACTTTCCTGTAGGTCATTATAAGGTCCCACTGGAGCCTTCTCCAGGCTGAAGAGCAGCAGCTCTCTCAGCCTGACCCCACAGGGGAGGTGCTCCAACACTCTGCTCATCTCCATGTCTCTTCTCTGAACCTGCGTTAACAGCTCCATGTCCTCCTTGTGTTGGAGGCCCCAGAAGTAGATGCTGTACTCCAGGTGTGGTCTCAAGAGCAGAGTAGAGGGGCAGAATCACCTCCAACGCCCTGCTGGTCCCACCTCTCTCAGTGCAAACCAGGATATGGATGGCCTTCTGGGCTGCAAGCGCACACTGCTGGCTCAACAACCGACATCCCCAAATCCTTCTCCTCAGGGCTGCTCTCAAGCCATTTTCCACACATGCTATATCTGTACTTGGGACTGCCCCAACCTAGATGCAGGACCTTGCACTTCACCTTGTTGAACTTCATGAGGTTTTCATGGGTTCATGCCTCAAGCCTGTCAAGGTCCCTCTGGCGGGCATCCCTTCCCTTTAGCGTGTTGACTGCATCACTCAGCTTCATCAGTGTCATCAGCAAACTGGCTGAAGGTGAATTTGATCCCATTGTCCAGGTCACCTACAAATATGTTAAATAACACCAGTTCCCAGCACCGGTCCCTGAAGAATGCCACTTGTCACCAGTCACCATTGAGCTGCTGACCACAACTCTGAGTGCAAACATCCAGACAATTTATTTCCAGGAAGTGGTCCATCCATCAAATCTATTTTTCTCCAATCTGGTGACAAGGATGTCATATCAGAAAATCACCAAATATCAAATATATATCAGATATCAATATATATCAAATATCGCCAATTCCCTTGTCTTTATTTTCCATGTGCCTTACTAGGCCCTTGAGGGGGATCATCTAATCCAGCTCGTCTGCTCAGGGTCAGGTCAGCTGGAATAGTTGCTCAGGGAGAAGTTTTTTTGTCCCAGGGTAACTGTGCTAGTGCTTGATGACCCACACAGAAGAAAACTCTACTTCCTTACATTTAAATTAAATGTACCTGGTTTATCAATCACTCCTCACTCACTAAGGGCACACTCTTTTCCATCATTACTAGCCCCAGAGGTTCTGGGGCACAGCATTAACAACAGACCACTGGCTGACTTTCTGCTGCAGATCACAACCCTTCAGGCTTGGTAGCTCAGCCAGTTTCCCATCAACCCTACTGTCCACTTACCTAGTTCACGCTGTATCATCTTGTCTACCACACTGTAAGGGGAGACAGGGCCAAAAGCCTTGCTAATGTCAACATAAACAACATTTAGTGCTCTCTCCTCAGCCTACGATACAGTCATTTCACCGCAGGAGAAACACTGGTCAGGCATGATTTTCCATTTATAAATTCACGATGACTCTTTCCAATCACTTTATTTACCTTTATACATTTGGAAATGGTTTGCAGAGTTATTTGTTCAATCCCAGGGATCAAGGTGAGGCTGAGTGCTCTGTAGTTGCCTGGATATTCTTTCTTGCCTCTCTTAAATCACAGGATTGCTTTTTGCTTCTTCCATGGTAAATGTTTTAATTCCTCATATCCATTCCAAATTCATTTTTAAATTAGAAGGAGGGCAGAAATACTGACCACCATGTAGCAAGGCAAGAAGAAAACACATTTCAACAATGCACTGCACATGCATCCTTTTCACACTAAGTTGTGTGTAATGAAGAATATGAATTATCTTTTCAAATAAATTCTCACATACATCTGATCTTGTTTTTTCCATAAGCTGATTATGTCTTATTTTTGTTATGCAAGAAGTCCTGCAACCCAGCATCTAAGCTTTGCACTATTTCTATATTCAAAAATATGCAGGAAAAAAATTACTATTGAGGAAAAATGTAGCAGAGCCTCCTCTTGAAAATTAAAATAAGGCACTGACGACTGAACTCCAAATAAAACAAACTAAAGATAGAGTTACATAAATAAAATAAATTAAATAATGAAAGGTAAATTCTAAGAAATTTCAATATTTGCCAGTATAATAAACTTACTTTGGTCATACACTCCACATTACTTCTAGTTAAAGAAAATAAACATCAGGCAGTACTGAACTGTAATTCTCAGCAGTAATGTAACATTTGTGCCACAGACAGACTGAAATTGGTATAATACATAAGAGCTGTTAATGCAAGCTCTGGCTTTTTAGTTGCTTAACACATACTTTCCCGAGTTTAAACTCCTTTACTTTCTCAGACTTTTAAGCTGATAAAGCAATTTTTTTTTTTTTCCCAAAGAAATTGCCATGCATTCAAAAGCACACAAAAGACCATTTCACAAATTTATACTTTATATAAACTGCTCTTTGCGGTTCACAAAGAAGTACAGCTGCAAGAGACAGAACACATTAAGCCATACATTAGTGCTAACATCACTTTGTTGTAAGTATTTAAAAACACAGCAAAGGAAGAAAAAATGCTTACTCTTTTGCTCTTCCTTGTTCCCTCCCTTTAAACTTCTTTCCAGTTGAGCAGGACCATTTTCTAGACAATAGGTCGACCTGCACAGTATTGTAAGCTTCTGTGTGGTTCGACCAAACACATTCAGGTATGCACTAATAAACCTATCTACTCAGGTGGACTTAAAATCTTTGGTTTGCAATCCAGCAACCATTTCCTGCCCCAATATGCTACTGAAGCAAGTAAAAGAGATTAACAATGCTCGGTCAGTGAGATGGATCCTGTGCACAGAGATCAGTAGTACAAATAGTCTACAACAGAAGCGGAGCATGGATGTCTGAAGAAAGAGTGTAAACCATACTTGGGACAAAATTCATAGAGCGTGAGTAAAGGAAGTATTTTGAACCAGAATCATATTGGAATTATAAAAATAAAACTGGCAATTTTAACTTAAACTTAACCATATACTGAATCACTCTGGGCTTTTTTCGTTGTTGTTAACCACAGAGGAAGAGCTCAAGATAACAACATTTACTCTGTACAGAAATGAAATTTCAATCTTGAATTAGAATACAGAGTACTATGCATGTAGATAGACTTTTTAATACTACATGAGCCAAAAAATCATCATCTAAATGTGAAAAACTACCACTCAAACCACTCAGTCCATCTGCCTTAAAGTTTCCTAATTATTGTTTTTTGGTTTTTTTAATCACTTGGCATAGTAATGACTTAGAATGAGAAAACAAACTCTCTCACCTTTTTTCCTCATACAAGGCAACAATTACCTGGGAATTAAGGCCATCTGTAGATATAAAATTTTAGCCAATTGGAGCCACAAGGGCTAATAAGTAAAGCTTGCATGAAACTCTAGTTGACCCCCCAAGTATGAGCCCCTTAGAATTAAAAACATTTCTGTCTTTGGCATAGATAAGAAAACATTTCTGAAGCTTGAATATACAGCTTTTAAACTGTGTTGACTCCAAAAAGCAGCTGTTTTAACATCTACCCATGCCACAAGGACATTTTTCCAACTACAGTAGCAGCTTTGGTGAGCAAATTACATAGAGGTGTTAAAGATAGCTCCAGAAGGCAACAAGAAATAGGCCAACTGCCTTTTTCAGTGGGAACAGCTCTGTACCATGCCATTTTTCACTTATCTGCTCACCCAGTATTATTTCTGTCCCTTATTCACTCATTTTAAGCAGAATACATTAAAAGGTATGCTGTTCTAGCTTAAATCAGGAAAGAATTACCAAAAACCTTTTATTCTCTCACCCCATCTTTTTCTCACCCAGTTATCACTCCCTCCCACACACTTTCCCTTTATTTCAAGGGTCTCAAACCTGATGTATAGCTCTGCAGTATCAGGCTTCTCCTGCCAACAGGAACAGGTTGAGCAAAGACTCTAAAAATCTTCTGCTCGTAGACAGGAAAATGTAAGTTACCACATGTACAAAGGATAGGGGCTAAGTAAAAGCTACTCCAGTTTGGCAGACTTGGGGGAAGTATATATGTCCTGATATACACTCCACAGATTGCATCAACACAAATCATCCCAAACAGGAGAGTCAGGTTAAGAGCTGCGATAAAGGCAAGCAGAATTGCTTCTGCTTTGCTTTACATCAGTGCTTTCAGGCAAATACCTGACCTTCCGAGAGTCTAGAAATCATGGATCTATTCCTGATACTGCTGCTGACCAGCCAGATAACGCCAAGTTACATGCCCCCACTGCATGCCTTAAATATTTTTTTAAAAACTGTTCATATTTAATTTCCTCTTTGAAGCAAGAAATTCCTAGAGTTTTTTTTGTTTTCTGTTTTCTTTTTTTTTTCCCAGGAAATACGTGTGTCATTGATACAATAGTTCTACACAAACAATTTTAACTACAGAGCAGGGATAATATGATCAAATCCACTAAACTGGAACAGCTCTTACCTTGGGTACAGTTGAGCACCCCCCCCACACACACATAATCTTAGCAAGATTTTGCTAAGGGTTATTTCCTTCTTGTACTATGCTTGGACAGTGCATACATCAGCGTGAAGCCCAGCAGCACAGGGTGCTGGAACAGGCAGGAAAGTCCACCAGCCCATAGGCACCCACACCAGGTAAAATTAATTGAACCCTTCACTGATACTGCGTGCTCACACTCCAGGCTGACGTGCCTTACTCTTGAGCCAGGAGAGTGAAAAGGAGAATAGCAGCGCCAGCTATGGTACCACAACTCACATAATGAACTGACTGCATGCAAACCACTGAACACCTCACTGCAGTAATATCTAATTACTGCCAACCTCAGCACTATTGGAGCTGAGGTCAGAAGGTGAAAGACACTACAAGCAATACAAAAATTGTTCAGCTTCTAATATTCATAACCAAAACATTCCAGGGAAAAACTGAGACTGTCATCTGTTTCCAAGTAGCACAGTGCAGAAAGCAGAGACTGTTGAGCTACAAAGAATCCCAGAGCTTCCCTAAAGTTTGCCTCATTGATTAGACAAGTATAAAATTCAAAATGAGGAGGGAAATATAACAGGATTAATAGAACAAGGCTGTTTATCAGGAGATAATACAACTTAAGTTGAATTTGACTGACTCACCAGAAAAATATTCTTGAAGAGATGAAATTAAAGTGATTGGTTTTGCTCATTATTAGAGCAGCAATGTAGAAAGCTTGCAGTCTGAGAAAGAAGCAGTTACTACTTCAGCTTCCATCTAATCACACTTCTGAGAACGGCTACTTCACATGAAAAAGAAGTAGTAATATTACTCAGTTTAGCATGAACATCAATCAGCTAAAAAGTGATTTAAGAAATAAATCAGCAGCAGAAAGGCAACATGCAAGCACCTCGTATCTACTTGGATATACATGCTGAAGAAAAACCTAAGAAGCCTGTATTTTGCAAAGAACTTCCCTCTCACATTCCCAAATCATGTTCCCTACTCCAGAAGGAGCACTGTTTAGTTCTTGGCATCCCAGTACAGGAGACATGGACATACTGGAGAAAGTCCAGTGAAGGGCCATGATGAAGGGAGATGATGAAGGGATTGGAACGTCTCTCCTATGAGGAAAGGCTGAGAGAGCCGGGCCTGAGAAAGAAGGCCAGTGGGAATCTCACCTATGTAAATGTGATCCCCTGATCTCAGCCAAAAAGAGGATGCGATGAAGATGGACTTGCAGATTCTTTTGGTGGTGCTCACTGCCAGGACAAGAGGCAATGGGAACAAACTGTGACACAGGTCGCTCCCTCTGAACATGAGGCAACACTACTGTGCTGTGCAGGTAATGGAGCACTGGCACAGGCTGCCCGGGGAGGCTGTGGGGTCTTTACTATTGCTACTATTCATTACTCACTTTATATATACTGCTACCTCTATCAGCACAGATGCAGTGATTACCAAAATGACACAAGCAGAAATAAAATCCAAACAAACAACCAACAACAAAAAACACAAGGAACCACAGGTGGTAAGGTTTAGGCACTGCTAATTTGTTAATATTCCTAGTTTACTTATTGTGATATCTCCCAATTGTCAACACAGAAGAATCCATGCATCTGTATGGGGAATTCTGTTAGGAAATACAATCAGCTGCAGACATGAAAGGATCTGCAAACTCAGCAATTTCACAGCCTTCGCCTTTGAATATCTGCTACAACATTTTAGATTATATCACAACTGTTTTTGAACACCCTTTTCATGGAATTGTAAGACTTAGAAAGAAATAAACATATGTCATCAAATTCACTTGTCCAACAGCAACAGACATTCCCTGCAGTGCTATTTTTTCCAGTGCTTTATGTAGTCTTTATTTAGAGGCATCATAAGTACTGAGGTTTCCATGACCCACTGACATCAAGTGATCTATCAACCTAAAAATCTTGCTAGTACAACTTCTAGTTTCTTCTGCTTCTTCATCATCTCTTTGGAAGCCTTCCACTAATCATCAACCATGCTTTTAAGTATAAATACCATGATGACTCAGATTCTTCCCACCAAACTTCACTCATTTCTCTGCGCACAGGTCAGGTACTTAGCTGTCAGGTAGTCCTATTTATTCTTTGAAGTTACCTCTCCCTCTCCCCGCCAACTTCAGAGAAAACCTCTGAAAGGAGTAGTCCAGGCATTATGAACAGGCTACATTCAGTCTAAATCTCATGTAACTGTTCCAGATCAAGGACACCTTTTTGTATCCTCTTCCCCTTCCCACTCTGTCAGGCATAGTACTGTTCGACTTGAATGCAATTTCCATCTGTAAACTCATCAAACCTGTTCAGAAGAGGTCTACAAATGTCCAGCTCTAAGACCTTTCTGTGTATTTCAAAACACACTGAAAGCATATTTCCTTGACTTAAAAAGACAAAACCATGTGCAACTTGCGGGACATTTCTCCTAAAATCCTTACGATTTTCCATACAGAGTCGGCTAGCTCTTTGCTCAATGTACGTCAAACAAGAGATGGAAGGAAGCTCCTAAGGAAAAAAAGAAGCTCTGGAAGCTAGGAGTCACTAGATGTGGTCTGGTATTATAAGTGATGATAAATGAAAGAACTGGGTCACTGAAGTTCAACTCAACTATCTCCTCCATGCTAGCAGTCTGATGACCTTCTACAAAACTACGTTATGATACACTGCAGTTGTACCAACCATCCATTCGAACAGCAGTAGTTTTTAAAATGAACATGCTCAAAAGCAAGAGCGTTAAACCTTACTGCTCAGGTCTGGCAGACACATTCTACTTCTTTACTCAAACCACCAAAGGCACCACTACCTCCATCCTCACCTCACAATGACTTCCGCCCTGAATCATTGTGTGTGACAGAAAGAAAGCTTTGGCAAGCACCCAAATGTCTGTTTCTAAGCCATTAGTACTAGAAACCCTAATACATACCTCATCATTGTACTTCCACACTTACAAACAAAACCAAACATTTATTTTCCACACAACAGGGCTTGCTACCCCCACAGCAGCTCTGAAGAGAAAGAGAGTAAAATAAATTTCAGGCAAATAATTGCTCTCCACTTCCTACTGACCCCACCATTCTCCAAACATCCTCTAACCCAGATTCTAAAACAAAGAAAAAACAAATGCCCTGTTATATAAATATAAGCTAAGTTTGAAAATCTACTTGCCTGGTCACCAATAATAATAGGAAAACTCTACTTGGTGAAAGATTTTGTGCCATCATTTTCCAGCGCTTTCATTTGAAAGTTAAAAAACTAAACAAAACAAAAACAACCAACCAAAACTAAAAAAATAAGCATAAAAATAAAAATCAAGCTTTTTGCTTATGCTTTTTGGTGCCACTGCTGCAGCAGATGAGGTCTCAGAGGCAAGAAACTCAATTACTCCCAGGTAGGCAGAAGTGGGTGGTCAACCCTGGTGTTTCCTTTCATCTTAATGGCAACAGGCTACAAATTACGTCTCTATGAAGAACTGACCCTACTTGCTTTATAAATCTATCACCAACCATAATGACCTGGAAGCTGCTTACTGGTTAGCAAAAGAGACCGGCTAAGACCAGATACCTGAATCAGCAGATAATGTGTGGGATGTGAGTCTTAGAGCAAGATCCAAAGAAGCACCTAATTCTCATTAATTTCAAAGTCATTCTCATCGTTTTCTTGACCCCATGGTACAAATGATCAAATTCTGGACCCTTGTAAGCCCTGGCTCCTAAATCCACTGCTCCAAAAGCAACACGAGTTGGGCTTGGGGATATCCTGCCCACCTAACCCTTCATGAAATACAATCAAATTTGGAATGGATGTAACCACGTCCTTAAAAGTTATCTGTCCTAAATTATAACAAGGTTTATTTTCTTAAGTGCATTCATCCAAACATGGATGAACACAGAGGGCAGCTATTTGCTCTGCTGGCTGTGCTTCACAGCAGCAGGAACACGCAGGACTTCCTTTCACAGCTGTAATTTAGAGCTGCGCTTGTAGGGGGTAAGCAGCAGGTGCACAGTCACAACTTCCAAAAAAAAAGGTATAGACAGACTTCTTTTTCGAGTCCACAATACTAAAATAAATAAATAAATAAACAAACAAATTAATTCTTAAAGATCACCTGCAAACCTCATCTTCATATAGAGGAACAGCTCCTACAGTAAAATAACCAACAGCACTCTTCTTGAATGGATTGCAGGAGTCAGAAGTTAACAATGTGCAAATACTTCCCCCACTGCATTAAGGTTAACACAGAGAGAAGGGCTCTGTACTTCTTACATATCTCAAAAAACTGGGGTAAATATCACACAGCAATTGATTTCAGCAATTCCAGTTTCTTGCTACCCACAAAAATACTGTAAATATTTTTATTTTGTAATTAGGATGTATTTTTAAATGACAGGATCAAAAGAAGAGGTAGGAGAAAGAATAAATTACCAGCTGAAAACAGATAGAAAAGGATATCAGGAAAAAATAAGAAAAAGAGAGAGATGTAAAATAAAAGACTGGCATTCTTTTCTCTTTTTTACCCTTTTTTATTTCCTTCAGGCTTAATGTCAGAACTGTCCTATGATCTAATTTGATCTGGTTGACCATTTTACAGACTATTAACCACCAAAACTCAAGTCTCTCCATTATACTTTTATCATATGTTCCATTTACTGTCACAACAGTCCTGTCACATACTACTGATTCGTGAATAGTTTTATCAGGAATCAGTGCAGTAGAGCTAGTGCAGATGTTAACCTCTAAGCATCTAACTGATATATATACATATTTAAATCAGGCTTTACTTTCCCCATAGCTATGTGTTGAAGCTCTTTAAGAATTACTTTTGGTAGAGAGTCTTCTTTCTAGCATTCTCTAATGCTTATAATTGTTTGTCAAATCCTAAGCAAAAGCAATTTTCTACCTCCCTTATTTCATATGAAAATACAAGAACCACTCCATCAATCACTTTTTTTCTCCCATGACAGTCACGGTTCTTTTGGCTGACAGCAAAAAATGCTTGACATTCACCTGAGGTGAATAAAGCTTCAAGAAACTATGTTTTTTTCTTTTGTTCTTTTTGGAAACAAATTCTAAGCATCACTAAAAGACTCAGCTACATTCATCTGGAAACGAAACCTTTGATATGAGGGCATATATGCCTAACTGTTACAAGCTGATGCCCTTTGATATGGCTGTGGATGTCAATTACAGCAGTGACTCCTGTAGCAAAACTGCATAGAGCCTGTGCTAGTGAACAGCAGCAATATCATTAGAAGAGTAAAATAGCTGGACCTCTAAATACCTTAGCCTACATGCAGCTCTCATTCTACACTGTCTGCCTTAACACTTTTGAAAAAAGCCCAAATCCCTCAATGCTAATAGGATTTATACAAGTATCTTTCTTCTTTAAGTATTTCTGTGGCTAACATTGCTGTAATATCTAAGAATGTAATATTCTACTAAACATTTATTTTCACATGTCCTTTGGCAGAAGGGATTAAAAGAAGACAGAATTAACATCCAACTTGTTCAAGGTCACTTGAAGTCTGTCATAACCAGGAACTGAACTCTCACCCGTTCCCTGATGTCACAGTGTAGCATCTCATTTACTCAGCAGAGGCAACCTCTCTAAGGTGTGTATCTCTCTCTGTCATATAATTTCAAAATAAAACAAAACTAGATACTTTTCAGGAAAACAGAAAAAAGAAAAAAAGACTGTTAAAATATAAATCTCATCAGGAAGTGAATTGATCTTTTCAAGGTCAAAGACAAAGCTAAAAACATGAAACATACATAGCAGCATATACAGTACCTGATTTCCAGGCTGGAATATAACTTTGAAAGCAGAAAATAAATCTCTGAATAGCTACTGTCCAACCTTCCAGATATATTTAGAATATCATCATCATACATTCACACGAGCTTGAACATTTTTTGCTATGACTTCACTGTGCAAAGTTTTTAATGGCCAGGTAGAATAACATCCTGTGGTTAGAGGTCTCTGGACTACATACAACCTTCCAAAAGGAAAAGGCTATCAAGTCACTCATAAAACAAAGCATATTCCGCTTCTCCTTAGAGTATTCTTTTACAGCACTAGGTAGAACACTCTTAATCTTACCAGTGAACAAGCACTGAATGATGAGCAAGTCACGCAGCTTATTAACACTATCTGGGAGATGAGGTACATCTTCCCTTTTACAAAAATGCTCGTTTATAAGATGAACACTTAGCAACATATCTTGAAGTACAAACATACTCTACTTCGAAACAAAAATATGCATCACATCCACAATAGCAAAATTAGGTAGCCCAAAGATGTCAGAAAACTCAGTGAGGAAAGATTACAGCTACAGACTTGTCACTTTTGTTCAGAATCTCTTTTCAAGGCTTTAAGAAGCAGTTTCTAAACTGAACTTTCAGTTACTTGTAACATTAAGGAATTTAAAAATGTAATAACTTGGAAATGCAACGTGTTCTTTAACAGTCTACTGAAAAGCCAGACAAAAACCAAAGTGCTTAGAAGTACTGAAAAATTCTTTTGAGATTGCTACTCTACATGTTTTGAAATTACAAGGAAAAATAAAGTTGCCTGTAAGAACATAACAAGGGCCTTGTTAAAAGCATATCCACTTAGGAGGCAGGTATGGTGTATCCCCACAAAATAAGTTTCATCTATACAGGAGACTGTCCTTCTTTGAATGTTTCTCCCACTAACATGCCTGATGGGCCTTCAAAACTGACAAGTTTGTGGAAAACGATATTCATAATACATGTGCAAAACACAACTGGATAAGGCAACTCTTTGGCCATAAAAAAGCAGAATCAGTCTACCTACGATGCATCATGCTAGGTGCTTTAACTCTTAAGGAAAGCTTGCTTATTCTGATCTTTCCATCATTTGAGAAATAAATTCTCTAGTAATAGAGAATTTAGAAAAGGAAAATAAATCAACTATTTTTTTCTTCCCCCTCCTAGAGGTCAGAAACAAAACTTGTATTCAATGTGTACTGTCAGACACTTCTATTATTTCCTTTGCTCCTCTCTTAACATGTGGACAGGAAAAAGGAAGGCAATAAATAATTAAACAAATGAATAACCAAACCCTACTGAAATAAAGCCAATTCATAGTACATCAATGAAAAAGAAATTTATTTGGATTTAGTTTAAAATAAGATTTCTGCTTCAACATCCTCAAACACTCAGAAGGAGATCTCTTCCTGCTGCTGCCATTTGGCATAATTATGGTGTGTCCAAAATAAACATAACTCCTGTTGTGACAGCTTTAAGCCTATGATGCACATCTCTTGGCCAAAACACTTGAGCGCATCCAATAGACTGAAGAGTGAGAGTGGGGAGCAGTTCAGAGCTTGTTTAAAAGAACACAACTGGACACTTTGTCTTACATAGGAAGTGCACAGCGCAGGCCATTTCCACAAGCAATCAAACCCTGACATCAACCAGTGGACTTGTTGGCAGTCTCCTGGGGAGTTCAACAGGGGAAATGATTTAATTGACATGAACAACAACAACGTTTGCACTGCAAATACTAAAGATCAAAAGACTTTTTATTGGCCATGAGAGAGTTGCTACCAGCCCTTGGAAATACTCATTTCTGTATTTTGTAGCATGTCTATATCACAAGCCAAAGCTGGGAAGAGGAAGTAGTGCAAAAACACAGCAGTTCCAGGGGAAAGGAGTCCCCAGTGCCTTCCCCAAAAGCAATATGATTGTCCAAGATTTATGAGCTCTGTCCTACACATCTTGCAGAAGATTCTCCTTTTTCCTCCAACTGCTGGCACTGTGTTTGGATTAGCTAGCCAGAGTTACCTTGGCAGAATCAACAAGCAAGACCTCATAGACATTGTATGAATCCCAGTACTCCAGTTTATTAGTGAAAAGCCTAGCGGTTTTTAAGCTTTCTTATTTCTTGGAGCCCATAGATGGTCCAGGACTGGTACACACCCTGACACAGTAAGTTTACGCCTACTGGAAACAGGCTTGCCTTTATGAAGCCTCTTCCAAATATTCTTCAGAAATAACCCACTAACACCCAAGTCCCCACAGATTACACAGTGAAAAGCAGAGCTCTACATCTCTCCCAATGGCATGGCTGAAGCATGAAACTTGACCCTGCTCTTGAGAACCGCAGCCAGCAAGGACAGTGGAAACCGGCAGCATTCCACAGACCTTTCCTCCTATCAGAACTGTTATGAGCTTGAGCTCAGAACAGGATAAATAAAGCACTACAGCCTACTATCTTCTGATCTCTCCCATTTTCCCCACACGACACTTCTAGAGTCTTACAAAAGTGAAGCGATGGCAATGCAAAGTGGAATACTGAATATGGCTACTTGCTTCCCCCTGCAAGCTGCCATCACACAATCAAGCACAAAGGGAGACAGATATGGAGAAAACACCTGAGAAGTTGGTATAGAAGGACAAGAGCTCCTAATAGTTAGAATATTCTAAAAACAGTCATTTGCCTCCCAAACACGCTCTTCCCCACCAAAGGAAAGTCCAGAGAATTAGCAAATCTTCACTTAATTCATTTAAAAACAGACTAATTTCTTCTCCTCTGCAGCTTATGAATCAGCCATAAGAACAAAATAAAAACTGTTCAAGCCCACTGTTCTTCCTACATTTTCCTTAAAGCATACACCAGCCCAACCCAGGTATGACTCTCATCCTGGTTGCCATTTAAGTTTTGCACTGTTACAATGCAGGTGGGTTACTAACACTGGATAGCCTGCAAGGGGAAACCTCTGCCCTGAGGAAGATCATGGAGAAGATCCTCCTGGGTGCTATGCTAAGGTACATGGAATAGAGGGAGATGATACGAGACATTAGCACAGCTTCACCAAAGTTAAGACCTATAGCCAACTTATGGCCTTGTGTGAATGGACAAGGGAAGTGCCAGAGATGTCATCTATGCGGACTTCAGTGACGCCTTTGACACGGTTTCTCAAAACACCTTTCCCTTCATACTTGAAAGATATGGATTTGACCTATGAACTGTTTGACAGACGAGGAACTGGCTGCAAGATCCCACCTAGACAGCAGTGGTCAATGGCTTTAGTGTCTATATGGAGATCAGCGACAGCGAGACCTGCTGGAGCATATCCAGAGGAAGGCAACAAAAATCAAGCTACAGGTATACCTGTTCATTGCAGGGGGGAGGGGGAGGGGGGTGGACCAGACAGCCTTTAAGGGTCTCTTCCAACTCACACCATTTTACAATTCTATAATGCTCTTTCCTGTTCTGAGGCAAGAAACATCCAAGCATTCCCTTCAGGGTAACACAACTAAACAGTGAAGAGCACACTAAAACTTACAACACAAATTAAGAAAAGCCAGAAAAGGTGACCTCCCCCCACACTATGGAGGCTGCAAAATAATTAAACAAGTAAATAAATCTTCCCTTTGGTCAAGTCTCTCTTGGTTCTTGTAGCTTTAAAGGCAGTTGAAAGATTCATACACTGGAAACACAGTTTGCAAACTGTTTCTTTCTGTTTGGGGATTTAAATCTTCACACCATAAATTGTGGCTTGGAAGTACTGGAAGGAAAGAGTTGCTTGTTCACTGGATCCGTGGCTTAAGGAGGAAAAAAAACATTTAATTTTCTTTAATGTCATGAGACTTGACTAGTCAAAGCTCTTGTATGAAACCCACGTATTTAGAGCTTGGTGGTTAGCATGACCAGATGTCTACTGCCTATTCCTCCAAGCACTTCTATTAGTCCCCTAGAAGGCAGCAGTCCTAACTGGTTACAAATAAATGGTTTCCAAATTGCAAACCTTGCTAGTTGAATAAACCAAGGAGCATGGCAACGATCTTGCAAAACCTAAGCTAAGTGGAAAAAAACAAACAAACAAAAAACACCTTAAACAATATCAACCATGTGATCCACCTTGTCAGCCCAAGTGTAGCTGTACACCTGGGAAGCACAAAATAGCTTTAGAAAATAATGCTTTTAACCTTAAACAATTTTCCAAAGAACACCTCCTCCTTCCCCAGCAGCTTCTCACATTTGGGTGCATACAATAAGAGCTTTTCCACACCTGACGAGTGCCTCCCAAAAATGACCACTGCCCACTTGCCAAGACCCAGGTCTTCCAAGCTGGCCACCTGCAGGCCTCAGAAGGCTTTCCAGCAGAAATGGCTACAGTACTTCAAGCAGCAGATCCCAGCTTTACAGCCTGGATCTCTCAGTACCACAACGTGAGAAGCTGTCTATCACGGCACTCCTCACAGATTATTCCGACACTGCAGTGTTCATCCTTGATGAAGATAAAATTTAAAAAAATGGCATCAACCTTGTTTTGAAAAATTAGCTATCTGTACTTGATCCAAATAAAACACCGATCAATTGTATGGAAAACCTGCTTACACCTTGGTGGAAAATTTGTCTACTTCCTCTTAGCGTAGGAATTTCTTCATAACCAACACTAAATTAAGAAAAAGGCAGTCAGTAAAAGCCAAGCCAAAATGGCAATACTCTGTTGTGTTTGGGAAGCAAAATTCAAAGAGCTCCTTCTCCTGCTCTCACTTGAACCTCCACTCACGTTTTTATCGACTAAGAGCAGAACCACAGAGGATGAACTGGAAGGGATTCCTGTATGGGGGCTGCTCTCCTCTCACAAAACGGGCAGCTTGACCTGCGGTGCCCAGGGCCTCAGCCACTGGAACTCTGGACGCTTGTGAGAACAGGCAGACCTCACTGGGCTCCCTCCGCATCTGCTCCCTCACACATCCGATCGCCCTCACGTTGCGTTTTCTTCCCTAATATCCATCTCATCGGCACATGCCGTGTTGCAACGTGCGTCTGTCGCCTCTTGTCCCACTGCTGCGCTCCCTAGAGGAGCCGGCTCTGCCCCTCAATGCCCTCAGCTGGTGGCTGATGGCTGGGCTCCTTTTCCCTTAAAGAAAAGCAGAGCACGCACACGAAGAGCTGTGCTCCCAGGATGTTCATAAAACACATGCAGACAAATGGATTTTCGGCTTATACTCCTGAAATACAAGGGCTGTGATTTACTTTGCGATTGGGTTGCAAAGTAGCCTTGTATCTTACGGACCGCCTTCGCGGACAGTCATCACAGAGGAGCTAACGCGGTAAAAACACCCTGCAAGCTACCCTCCAGAAATCTTCCCGTCCGGCAAAACCCTCGGTTTCTATTCCCTGTTTGAACCAGCCCTGCCACTGCACGGCACTGACCTGACCTCTAGGATCACCCCGCTTTCTGCAACACCCCCGTTAGGCAGGGAAGCAGCCCTCAGCGAGGCACAAACCGGGCACGTAAGGAAACCCCAGTGCCATGTGTCACCCTGTTTCTCTCCGACCGCTCCTGCGTACACCTGAGCGCGGCAGCCGCTCGCAGGACGCGCCGCGCTGCGCTGAGCACGGACTGCCCCGCTCGCAACCCGCGGCGCCCGTCCCGGCTTCGCAAACAATGGGGCATCCCCGGCGGCAGAACCGTTTCGGATTTAAAGGAGAGCCTCGGGGGAGCTCTACATAACTCCGACGTTAACTCGGGAGAGAACCCGCTCCCGCCGCCCTCCTCCGAGTTGCCCGCTTCGGACGCGGGGCAGCGCCTCCGCCGGCGCTCTCCCGCACAGCCCCGGAGCTCCGCCGCGCAGCCGGGCCGGGAGCGGAGCGCGGAGCCCTTCAACAAGTGGCAGCGCTTACCCAGATAGTGCCGCAGGTCCAGCAGAAAGTGCGGGGGTCCGCCGTTGAGCTGGTAGAAGAGGGAGCCCACGCAGAAGAGCAGCAGGGCGGCCATGCAGAAGCCGTAGTCGCGCAGCGAGAGGAAGGGCAGCAGCGAGAGGGGCCGCCGCCGCTTCCAGCCCCCGCCCTGGCTCGGGCCCCCTCCCGCCGCCACCGCCGCGGGGGTCCGGGGCGCCGGGCAGTCCCCGCCGCCGCCGTGCTGCTGCTTCTTCTTCATGCTACCCCCGCCGCCGGCTCACGCAGCCCGCCGGGCAGGGCGCATCCTCCATCCGCCTGCTCGGCTCCGGCTGCCCGCGGCGGGGAAAGTTCGCGGCGACTCAGGGGGCCCGTCCCGTCCCCATCGCCGGCTTCCCCCGGCCCCGTGCAAGACGAGAATCGCAGCGCGGCGGCGGCGGCGGCTGCCGCGAAGCGCCGCTAAGGGGAGGGGAAGAAGGTGGTCACCATCCCGCTCCCCGGGGCTCGCTCTCCTCCTCCGCCGCTCCCTCTCTCCGCTCGGCCTCTCGCTCCGGTGTCAAGTTACAGCCCCCGCTCCGCCGCCGACGGCCTGCGGCTCGCGGCCGAGTCGCGCGCACCGCACGGCCCCCGCCGCTCACCCAGCCCCGGCCCGGCCCGGCCCGGCCCCCGCTCCCGCCGCGCGGCCGTCGCCTCCGCGAGAGCGACCCCTGCGGGCACCGCCGCGAGCCGCCACCTTTCCCGGGTCACCTGCCCCCTCGGCCAGGCCCGGATACCCTCGGTGGCTGGGGCTTCGTGCTCGTGCGAGAGACGAGAGACAGCAACTCTTACGGGTTGCTCTTCTCGGAACCCTGCGACGGGACTGAGTTCTGCTGGAGACGGGGCTTTAGACAAGTGTGGAAAATAACCAAATTCAGTTCACTCGGCAACCTCAGTCTGACCCCCCCGGATATGGCCTCTAATTGCTTGATGGTGCAATTTTCCCCACACAACTGCTTCCTACAAGGCATAGGCTGTGTGGTTTTCACTCAGCGCTGAACTTCATCCCATTCAACGTATGTCCCCATGGCTGCTGGGGATCTCTCATGTCCCTGGGCACTGCATCAGAAATGTGCTACCTGGTGTCTGCCCTGCCAGGGTCACAATAGAGGGAGAAGCTGGGGCTGACAAGCACTTTTTCACTTTTCTCCTTCCCCTTCACAGAATCGCATGATCTTCTCTTTCATTTTCACACAGCACCATGGTTTGGGAGAAAACTAGGAAACCGTGACCCAAGTACTACTTGCCAGGTCACAAACCAAAAAGCAATTGCCCTTTTCCTTTTCAGGCTTAAAAAATAGACCGTGAATTAGTGGGCCTGACTCATAATGTTTCAGCATTCACAGCTGGAAGTTCCATCAGGCAGACTGCATTCAGGGGGTTTTGTCACTTAACATAAAAAGCTGCTTGTTTGCAGATGACACAACACTAGGAGGAAGTGTTGATTTGCCTGGGGTAGGAAGGCTGGATCGCTGGGCTGAGGCCAATGGGATGAAGTGCAACAAGATCAAATGCCAGGTGCTGCACTCTGGCTACAACGATACCAAGAAATGCTACAGACCTGGGCAGAGTGGCTGTGTGGAAGAAATGGACCCGAGGGTACTGGTCAGTGCTGAACACAAGCCAGAAGTGTGCCCAGGTGGCCAATGGCATCCTGGCTTGTATCAGAAATAGTGTTGCCAGCAGAAATAGGAAGGTGATCATCCATCCCCCTGTACTCAGCCCTGGTGAAGCCACACCTCAAGTATTGTGTTCATTTATGGGCCCTTCACTACAAGAAAGACATCAAAGCCATGGAGCGTGCCCAGAGAAGGGCCATGAATTATTACTGTAATGAATGAAATATGAAACATGAAACATGAAATATTACTGTATTAGAAATAGTGTAGCCAGCAGGAGCAGGGAGGTGATCATCCCCCTGTACTCAGCTCTGGTGCGGCCGCACCTCTAGTACTGTGTTCAGTTTTGGGCCCCTCACTACAAGAGAGACATCGAGGCCCTGAAGCGTGTTCAGAGAAGGGCAACAAAACTGGTGAGGGGTCTGGAGCACAAGTCTTACGAGGACCGGCTGAGGGAGCTGGGATTGTTTAGTCTGGAGAAAAGGAGGCTCAGAGGAGACCTCATCGCACTCTACCACTTCCTGAAGGGAAGCTGTGGTGAGGAGGGGGTCGGCCTCTTCTCCCAGGTAACTAATGACAGGACAAGAGGGAATGGCCACAAGTTGTGCCAGGGAAGATTTAGATTAGATTTGAGGAAAAAATTTTTCTCTGAAAGAGTGGTCAGGCACTGGAATGGCCTGCCAAGGGAGGTGGTTGAGGCACCGTCCCTAGCGCTGTTCAAGAAGCATTTAGATGAGGTGCTGAGGGATTTGATTTAGTAGCTTGGTGGGTAGTGATGGTGGTGGAAGGATGGTTGGACTAGATGATCTTGTAGGTCCTTTCCAACCTAATGAATCTATGAAGCTGTGAAGGGTCTGAAGGACAAGTCTTAATGAGGAGCAGCTGAGAGAACTGGGGTTGTTTAGTCTGGAGAAAAGGAGACTCAGGGGAGACCTTATCGATTCCCTCAAAGGAGATTGTGGTGAGGTGGGAGTCTCTTCTTCCATGTAACTAGTGGTAGGATTAGAGGGAGTGGCTTCAAGCTGTGCTAGGGGAAATTCCGTTCTGAGATTTGGAAAAGCTTCTCCTAAAGAGTGGTCAGGTGATGGAATGGGCTGCCCAGGGTGGTGGTTGAGTCAATGTCCCTGGAGGTGCTCAAGAAACATGTATTAGTGATACTAAGGAACATGGTCTAGTGTGCAATACTGGTGGTAGGTGGACAACTGAACTGGTTGATCTTAGAGGTCTCTTTCAACATTCATGATTCTATGATTCTTTGATTCGATGTACACACTGGCATTTACCTGTGCTCCGGGCTTGGGTTTGGCGCTGGCATCCAGCAGTAAGGAGCACCTGCTGAAACAGCAAAATTCTGTGGGCAAGAGCACCGAAACAGAATTTGAAAATGAACATCTAGCATACTGTCTATGACATCACTGCACTGATCTTTCAAAATCCTACACAAGACCCATAGCAAAAACAAAGTTAAAAATGGTACCTCATTTCTGAGAAAGAGAAAGCAAAAAAAAAAAAAAAAAAAAAAACAGTGTAAAAATAATTCCACTTTTTCTTTTAGATACTTACCTATTGACCAGATCGCTACAATGACCATTCTGTAGGTTCATTTAGTGATACTGGTTGCTGTTGCAAATGAGAAACTGGAGAGCTGGAAAATGTATGTTAAATGTATGCTTTGACAGGACAGACAACATCTGTAAGGTGAATCAATAAATCTTTATTTTTCTAGTTGCAAAGAATGCCTTTGATCTCTAGGAAGATATTTTGAGGGGGAAAAAAAAAGGGAGAGATGGAAAAAAACAAACCTATCAATGGAGTGAGATGTAAATGGAAAGATGGTTCTGCTGAGAGAACGGTTGCCATCGACAAGTAAAATGTTCTTCTGAGTGGAAGAAGACATAGAAATCACTGTTGCTGGAATATGTATTTAAAGGTATAAATGAGTTGCTTTCACAGGTAGTAACTCTCCCAGCTATGTCACTCTATCAATTAAAATTCCTAAAATCAAAGTAGAAGAACAAGCAGGAAAATAGTTATTTACTTTGTATTGTAGCTTGATATAATATAACTGTTCCCCTACTTTTAATTCCCATTACTCATCTACTTTAGCAATACCAGTATGATTTTGCATGCGGAGTATAAAACAATATAAAAAATATGCATATTCTTAACTTGCTACATTGCTTTTTACACGCACTAAAATAAAAGAAGAAAAAAAAAATCTCATAACCCACATTAAAGGAACAATATGTTGAAAAGTCAAGTGCCAGTTCTTTAGAAAAATCCAAAGGTGAGATTCTTCAGGCAAGCCTGTTTTAACTTGTTGAATGCACAAGTTCCAGTTCAGCCTTTATTTGTGTGATTATGTTGTTTTGCTTTGAGGACTGATGCCTCTTACAGTGACTGCGGCAGACACTGTTCGCTGAATGCACTGCTTTTCAGTTTATTTTTAATCTCTTTGTTTAACATATGTCCTCTGGCTTTGCTTAAAGCTATCCAAATCCTTCTTGTTATACAGAATTACTAATGTAGCAGTGGGCTCTTCCACTGCGTTTATTATTATAGTGCCTTGAGTATATGATGAATGTTTATGATTTACTTTCGCAAGATGTAGCTAATACCAGCATTTTATTGATTGTGAAAATGACGCACATAGAGATCAAGGTTAAATGTGTCTATTAATTTTGGTTGCCAGCTTTGAGATGACTAGGGTTTGCCCTAGTGAAATACTCAGCATTAGGCATTACTTTGTATGTTCAAAGCATAGCTCCCGTTGACATTATATGCAGCTGTGAATGCTAACTACTTCTGCAAATCAGACCCCAGGCTCTCAAACCAAATACCAAGCAAGAAAAGTGCACTCAGTGGCCACTCAGTTCAATCAATCTGCTTGACATTATAGGAGTGCTGTGGTGCCAGCAGGCACACAATCAATAATTTTCAGAGCAGTATTCCCTGCAGCAGTCCTCATCCTCCTTGCCCATCTTGACCTTGTTCCACTCCTCTTTTTTTCCCTCTAATCTCCTAGACTGTTGTCCAAACATGTTACATTTCATCCAGACCAGTTCCAGCTTTCGCTCAGCTTTGCTCAGGCTGTATCCCCCTCCTGGCTGCAGTGGTTCCAGCAAGACATTGTGAGCACAGAGGCAGATCCCTGGGCCTGGAGGAGGGTGCTCAGAACAGTCAAAGAAACAGAGAATATTGCTGCCAAAAAAAAATCCCATCAGGTCTGCTTCAGTGCTGCGTTAGATACTGCTGAACTAACTCATTACCCCAGTTCAGAAATGAACGCAATGAGTGAGAGGAGCACGTGGAGGCTGTATGTTAGCACAACACAGGATCATGGAATATTCTGAGTTCAAAGGGACCCACAAGGGTCACGGAGCCTTGGCTCCACACAGCACCAGTCTGTACAGCACAGTCCCTAAGTCTATACATAGATCCAGGGCTGCCCTGTCCCAAGTACAGAATCTAGCACTTGCTCTTATTAAACTTCACATGTTTGGTGATCGCCAAGCCCTCCAGTATGTCAAGATCTCTTTGCAAGGCCTCTGTACCCTCATGATCTCTCTACTTTTTGAATCAGTAGATTTTTTTTTTCCAACACAAACAAAACATCTTCCACTTATTCTTAACAGTTAGGGTTTTTTTGTTGTTGAAATTTTCTAAATAAATTCCCATTTTACCCAATTCCCCAGCTGGGATGTTTCATAATAGCCAATTTGCAAAGAAATAAGCAATTTGAAAGGGATAAGAAATGACCTGAGCCTTGATTTTCTTTAGACACTGGAGATAGACAAAATTTAGATGCAAGACCACACTGAGTAAAGGATCACTGGTTTAGAAGAATAACATAATATAATGTCATCTGAGAAGCACCCATGAAAGATTGCAGCACTTCCTCCAGCACTCTCTCTGATTCAGAAAGCACTGAAAGCATAGCAGGGTAATTGATGGCAACTGTGCAGGCTTTGTTTTACTTTATTCAGCAACAGTTGATTATTTGATGGAGATGAAATAAGGGTGCACCATGACTTTTCATTTCATGCACAAAAAACACTTGCAAATTTCATCTTCCTTGAATGAAATGGAATTACAGCTCTGTGCTGGCTGCTTGTATTAGTTTCTGTCCTTTATAGAAGGCTCAGGGATATATCCCTTGGAAAAAAAATGACAGTAAATACCTGAAGATAGGGACACAAGCTACATCCTACAGCTCCTGAGCCAGACAGGTATAATACAGTGATGCTCTGGGAGTGTAAGGTTTCCAGAAGAGGAATTCATAATTTGTAATTAAAATGCTGGTTGAAATTACATGAACATGCTATCAACATCCATTATAGGATTTATCAAAAGGAATATCTATGAATCCCCTGGCATTGCTGACTCTCTCTAGCAAACAGCTACTCGTAGAGCTATCCTGACGCCTGTTACCACTGGTTTTGTTTATCAGAAAAAAATGGGTAACTGGGGAATTAAATCAGGACACTTTCCTTTTAAAGCAGCATCTTTATCATTCAGAAGCAGCAACAAAAGCTGAAGGTACAAGAGGATTTTGTACAATACGTAGTTCTGATGATCAATTTTTTTCCTTTATAAATACCCACTCAGAGCATCCCAACAGAATCCACTTTGACTTTGTGTCCTCTTTGTGTCAATTTTTCAACAGCAATCTCCAGAAACCACTGGTAGAAAGGCAGAATTTTCAATGTATAAACAAGAGTTTTCACACAGCAGACTTGTTAAAACAGGCACTTGTTCAGACAGTTAACAGAATAGCACCATATGATGCACTGGACAGATTTAGAGGAAGTTACACTGGGAAAATACAGTATTGGTGCTAATTAAGCATCAAGTAAAGCAGATAGTTAGACACAAGTCTAAATCCAGGAAATGAAAAAATATGCTAGACACAGTCAGGTATCTCCAAAGTAGCCAGTGCATGTGAGCCGCACCATGCAGAGCTATGCCATGGTAATAGCAGGGAGCAGTAGAGGCAGGTTCACACAGCACTCACAGGAGGATTAATGTCCCAGAGTGATTTTCACAACTCCCTGTGGTCTGTAGCACAGGAGAAACTTAGGCTGGAAGTAAGTAAATGCACTGAGAGACAGGAGTGTTGAAATGTGGATGGAAATGTTACAGGAGGGTGAAATGAGCAGTTAAAAAATGCCTTCCAGTCTAGTCTGTAAGAAACCTCCATCCACGTCTCTGAATATACCCCTAAAATTGTTTTTTCTGATATTCTACTATTAGTAACAGCACCACTCTCTCATCCAACAAGGCAAACCAGGTTTCTCCTTCCCATAGAGGAGTGCTACAAGCAGTGGTGGAAGGCTCTCCAACTTGTGCTGTTTCTGTTTTATCGCTTTTGTCTGTTTGTTATGGCAAGGTGGGGAAAGGAAGGAGAAAGGCCAAGGTGAAAAGAAATTGAAAGCAGGAGGGAAGCAGACTCTTGTGAGAGACTGGAAAGGAGTGGTGCGCAAAAGGTAAAGATAGAGAAGATTCTACATCTAGTGCAGCTTGCAAGGTGGAGACAGTTTGTATTAGAGTAGAGAGTAAAAAAAAAAAAAAAAGAAAACAGATGTGATGTTCGAGTGGGACTAAAGGCCTCCAGGAGAAAAATGGATGTGTTTTTTCAGCTCATCTCAGACATTATATATGAAACAATTCACAAGCTAGAAGTTACTTTGTTGAATTATTCATAGGCAGATTTCATGTAATCAAAGTATTTTGGAAAAAAAAAAAAAGTTTGATCACACATCAAAAAGCCAGCAAATGCCAAGCTCTTTATCATGGATCCTTCACTTGTTAAAGTGATATTCACACACACACAAAATAACACAACAGTTTATGCATCAGCTGCGTTACATAATCTGTCACAAGGATGTCATTACATATGTTAAGCCAAATTTTGGAAAAAAATCGATGTATAGAAAAGGGAATCACCCACAAGTTGAATACCTACTGTAAAACCTGTAAATACGGTCACTTCATTTTGTGACCACTCACACAAGCAGTGGCCCCACAGCGCATGAAAATTTTACATGAAACTGCTTTTGTCTTCCTTCAGTTATTGAGGCACTGCTGCTTCCATCCCCAAAACAGGAGTAGGTCATTTGCCAGATTATACAAACTTCACTAGTTATCTACAGCAGAGGGAAATTTCTTCAGAACTGATTGTCTCCACTATATGGTTAACTTGATCTTTCAAACACTGTATTTTCCCAGCAAACTTGTAGCTTACAGAGTGGCAATATATTGTTGGAACAGGAATGGAAGGTCAAAATTTAAAGATCTCAAGCCAACAGAGCAATATTCAACTTGCTTGAAAAATATATGATAATTCTCTACAAGACCCTGTCCTGTATACAAGTAGACAGACAAATCCATAGTATCCATTGAAGTATCTGTAGGTACAAAGTGTGGACTCACACCAGTTCAGGTGGTTTACTGCACTAGCCCAGAGCATTCTTTTTCTAAATCGGGTTTGACTCAATTCCCAGACAGTTACATATGTAAACTTGGCTTCCTATCATTTCCTTAGCATATAAACCTGAACACTTTAAAATTCTAGGATGCGTTATGAGTCTGTCTGGCCAGATTAGGAATTATAGTCATTATACAGTTATTGTAGAATAACTGTTGGAAATATAGAATGTTCTAGTGTTGTAATTGAGTAAGAATACCTCTCTTCTGAATAATTCATTCTTGTTACTTTGGCTATTTCATGTCACGGTTAAAAAGTGAAATATTCAAAGCAGCAAGTAGATCTGTCTGTCATGAACTATTTCCCCCCCACTTCTAAATTAGAGTCCTTGGCAACAGTGTTTCTGGAATGTAGTAAATATTTCCTTTAGACCTGTACAAAACACATCTGGAGGACAATGCCTATGAAAATGCCTGTTGAAAAGTGAGACTGTGTAAATCAATTGTGCAGAACCTCTAAAGCAGAGCAGTAACATTTAAAAAATGAATATCCAAAGATACAATGCAATTAACGTAGCCATTAATGTTTATACCCAAAAAGCAATAAGTATTTACAAGAGGACAAAGTATGTCATTCACTTATGATGAACTAGAACAAATAAATCAAAAGATCCTTGCTCAATTTATTGCATTTTACCAGGGCTTCCTCTGGACCAATTTGATTTTTCTGCAGTCTTTGGTCAGAATCATATGACTGGAGCAAAACTATGAATTGCTTTAAGCGCTCCCAGATGCTGGGGTTGTCAGTATTAGCACATACTATTTCCAATTCCTGTGGAAAAAGAAAGCATATATTTACACGGTGCTGAGCTTTCAACTGAGCAATCACCTGATGGAGAGACCTGAGTTTCAAAACCACAGCAACCATTCCAATCAATTGGTCTGATCTCTGCTGCTTGATGAAATAAAAATTGATTCTGCTATTGCTGCTGACACTAGTTTGTCACCTCTGTGCTTTTCTTTCGTGCTTCTTGCTGCAGCAGGCTTTGCTGCCTCAGTGAGACTGTGCATGCTGCTGATGGAGCTAAGCCAGATTTTCACAACACACCTTGTAAAGGCAGCTCTTACTGCCCTTATGGGAAGTTCTTTCAAAAGATGCCACTTTTTTCCCCTCTTTTCATCTCAAATTAACGCAAGCAGGCTCAACCATATGTCATTTGCATTTAGGAGAACAGTACACTCTATCCTTGGAAGATCTGCTTAAAGTGTTGTTGCCTTTCCATATTCAAAGAGCATGAAGCAGAAAGGGCATGTGTTTCTAATTTTATGACAGATACTTGTTAATTTACTGTAAAAGAAAAATTGTATTGCCCTCACTCCAGCCTTGCCTCTTTGTTCACAGCTACATGGACAGCAGACTCTTGGACTGTGTGTGAAAGACCCTGCTTACACCCTCTAGATGAATTAGAGACCTTATATACATGTGGAGTCCTGCAATGGCCAAAGGATGGCAGATGACAGATGTGCATCTGGGTAGGAGATCTCACCCTGGACTGGGTAACAGAAATCCCCAGGTACTCAGGGAAATCATGAGATATGTAAAGCCCTCTTTCCATCTGGGCAGATAACTAGGGCAGGGTGGCAGAATGAGGCTATTGCTCCAGAATTCACACGTTGCACCAGCTGCATCTCCACTCCTCTGGAACCAAGCCTAGATTTCTTGGGCCAAGCACACCATGTTGAAGATTTATTTCTCCTGCGATCATCTGTGGCTGATCCTAGGTCACGAAACAGCTACAGCACTATAGTGCACATGTACTAAATGCAAGTGCTTTGGAAGAAATGATGATACAGGATCAAAACTGTGACTCTCCCACTAAATTCAGAGGTTTGATTGGCTTGTTGGTCTTGGAAAAAGCTCTATTTCACCCTAGAAGAGTATTTTAACTGTAATTCTTCTGAGCGTTACGTCAGCATCCGTGTGGTTATGGACCATAGCAGAGGATAAACTGCACTTTCTTTCCCTGTCCAAGCTCTCACTCCAATTTGCAGTCTTATACTTCTAACTTCCCACAAGGTAGAAGACAGTAATTTCACTGCTCTTCAGTACTGCAAGTGCTGGTCACTCAAATGTTAAAATGTCCCTCTCTTCCCAGATGTGGTTAGTTTGTTCAAGGTCGGAAAGATAGATGCAACACTGAACTCTGGTATCTTGAAAATTCATCTCCTTTAACCAGAAAATTTGAAGTGGAAATAAATCATCATTAGACTAAACCCTCAGCCAAAAGCAAAAGAGAAAGTTTGGTGGAGCAACGGTACCTTATTTTAGAAAAATACTGACCGCAAATGTTTTCTAAAAACAAAAAACAAACAAATGAACAAACAAAAAAACCCAACTTCTGATATTTTAAAATCTGATCTTTGGAAACGTGACAATGGCTTCATTATTAGCCTTGAGATTTGACCCAGGCGTGATCCCCCACAAGGACTAGCGACTGTGTATTGTATATGCATACAATGGACTAACTGTTAGACTAATGGGGGGCTGCTAGAGGTTTCTGGGACTCCTTCATTAAACTAATGACAATCATCTCTTGTTACCGAGGTAACATTCTCTCCTGTATCCCTTTTGCAACTCATTGTATTTTCCCTTTTTAAAAAGCCTTGTGTTGTCTGAATTCTTAAGAGAATATAAGATGAGTAGAACACTTTTTAATGTATTAATTATCAGTCAAAAAATCTGATACTAACAAGCAGCTGAGATTCTTGTAAGAAAACTTGTAATACATCAGAAACATTTCAAATTCTCTAAGCTTGTAGATGTGGAAGACGAAACAAAACCATCTTTGCAGTGTTTTGGATGCAGGAGAACTGCAAGATCAGATATTTGCCATAGTGTTGAAACGGCAAGCTGCTTATTATGGCATATGACTCATTATATATTTAAATCTTGAAATACCCCATCCCTCACAGTGTTTAAGACCAGGCTGGATGGGTCCCTGGACAGTCCTATCTAGTACTCAGTCTAGTGACTTGCAACCCTGCCTGTGGCAAGAGGTCTGGACTTGAGCCACAAGATCCCTTCAAACCCAAACCATTCAATGATTCTTTGGGGCCCTGTCATGTACATCAGAGACCAGTTAAAGAAGAGGAGGTCTGAAGGCCTCCACGCTCCTTCCTTTATGGTCCTTCCTGCAATATTTCCAGTTTACAGTTTCCCACCTTAATCCTGTATCTTTTGCTTTTTCAAGACTGGTTCTGTTGCCCTGCACACTGTAAGTCAGGACATCTATTGCTCTCAAGCTGTGAAAAGGCAAGATACCTTCCTCTTCTAACAGCCATATATTTATTATTGTCATGTTCAGAAAGCCAGAATCTGGGATAGCGCAACTAATCTTCATGTAAATTCCTTCCCAACCTCTGCAAAAATGAGTGACTAAATGGCCACGTGCTATCAGTGTTCAGTCCTTTGCTTTATTTGCAAATATTTGAAAGAATGTCTTTCTCTAGAGTGACTACTAGTCTAGAGAAAGGTGAATCCTGCACTACAAACCTTACAGGTTGCTATTCCCAAAACTTTTCCTTTCCTTGGGAACCTATTTGCTGCTGGTACAAAGCCACAACTGACCTGAAGGTGCTTTCACATATTTTCCATATCTCAAGCATACATATATGTATGTATATATATATTTTTTTTTTCACTTGAATTTGTGTGATAAATTAAAGGGACAATTTTTAAATCCAGGTCATTCCCCCAAAACTTTGAGGATGACTTTGCTTCTGGCTCCTGGCTCTGCCTTATAAAGGTATTTTCTATCCCATAGATAAAACAGGTCTGCTTTAGTAAATGTGCAGCTATCAACCAAAATTAGGGAGAGGGTGGCTCTGTGGCTGGGAAAACTCTGAGAAGAAAGCAGAAGTACCGAATTTTAAAGTTACATGTGTTTTTGAAGGAGTTTGGATAACATTTCTTATTAATTTGGTAATGGTGAAGGCACGTGAATGCCCCACGTGCTGTTTTACTGCACAGCTCAAGACTTTTGTAAGTTAAAGCAGTGCTGGAAGATCCCAAAGAAGTTTGGCAGAGAGGCTGTGAAACATTTTATTACATTTACATCATTGTCTTATGTTTTTCAAGGGAAATTACTCATAGCATGACTTCTACTCTGAGTAGAAATCTACTCCTACATGCAGCACTGCAAGCTAACCTTCAGAGAGGCAAGGACTAGATGGTGATAGCAAGGTGAGAATTTCCAAAGGTTGTCCAGTGCCTCCTTATTCAAACTTTAACTATCCTTTACTACGTGAATGTGAAAACACGCTATAGCTTTGAGTGTGTCTGCAGTGAGAATCTGAAATGACACGCTTGAACTGCTTGTTCTACACTCAATAAGAAAGAAGCTGCAACATGTTTGCACCTCAAGTATGTTTTGTAATATTCCCCTGAAAGGAATGATTACATACCTTCTTTGGCAGTGCCTGCAGCCAGGAGGAATTGTTGAAGAAGTTCCTTCAGGGGCAACAGTGCTTAAAACAGAAGTTTCTGAGGAAGATGCAAAAACAAATGAAAAAACCCATCAGAAGTCTTGAAGCATGCAAAATACTTTGTAACAACAAAATTGAGACCATCTAGATTTTTTGCAAACGTCCAGTTGAAATAAGTTACCTATAGGAAGGAAATTCTAAAAGGTAAAAGAATTTAAAACAAAACTAGAGTAGGGTATTTTCCAAATAGAGACACATCCTGTTATCATACCCCAAATAGCTTATCCCATGGCCATTACTTTCCAACTGTCAACATTTCAGTAAATGTCAAATACACATAATGCCCCACTGCCTTTTGAAGAAGACATTGCTTGCCAGTAAACCTAAACCACACTGCAGGAGTTCACTTTTTTGAGCTGTAAGTACTGTGTGATACAATAATTGTCTTTCATGTTTAAAAACAGTAGTAGTAGACTTGCAAGGAACAAAGGACTGAATTTTATATTGAAAGCAAAAACTACATAAAGAAGAAAGGTAAAGCCCATTGGAATACTGCTGTGTTTTTCTTATGTTATGCTCTTGAATGTGAGAAGAAACTGCTGTCACTAAAACCACCAAGTCCTGTTGGGATTTGGCTGCCTGGGAAATGAAGAATGCGAATAACTGAGAATAGGAAAGTGTTTTAAGAAATTCCAAATGCATCATGTTCAGAATATGTACAATTCTTGCAAAAGCCAGACACAGACAGACTGACACTGTCCCCAAACGTGGGTCTTCTGGCTAGCTGGCCAGTACATGTGGTGCAAAGGCAGCTGGAGAGTATGCTCTGATTGTAAAAAAAAAAGAAAAAAGAAAAAAAGAAAAAAAAAAAAAGACATGTGGAGTCCACACTGCTGCACCTTAGAGCTTCTTTTCAATTTTCAGTTGAAATCATCTTTTTAAATAATTCATACCTCTTTTTTTTTTTTTTTTTTTTTTAGTGTGGACTTTCCGAGCATGTAATTATTGCACTCCATTATTACAGTGTTAGAATCTTCAGCAGTCTTTTATGCTGAGATTTTAATCACTATTCCTTACTGTTACAGAACTTCCCACAAGAAGGACTGATTTGCAAAATCAAATCTTACACCATGGGGTCTGACATCTTGCATAATTAACTAATTTGCCATAAACCATGGGTCATTCATTTTCTATAGGAAAAAAAATAGAAATCAGACTAACATCTATTCTTTTTTTTCCAAAGGATTGTTCTGCCAATCATAAATGTTCCTATTTCCTATTTCTACCCATTGTCATCTACACAAGAGATATTTTATTACTTAGATAAATGTGTCATGGTCTTGCAGTCTTGTTATCAAGATTAATTCTCTTTATATAAGAGCAGTTTTTGTTTCTGAATGTGGTCCAAGTGGTTTCTCCCAGAAATGCACCTGACAAAAGGATGCTTAATATCTTTTCATCTTATTTCATCCTTTCCATAAAATCAATATTCTGTTTCTCTATAAATTATAACTAGCTTCCAGAATAACCTCTCTTGCATAACAGATTTTTTTCTTACTTCTAACTATCCTTAATAACAGAAGCAAAAACAGAAAAGAAAAAAAAATAATGTAATCTTTGTATAATATTATGTAGATGAATGACTGGATAGGTCTTTCTAACTCAAATTGCAGAATTATTATTTTTGAAGCAGAGCGGTTTGATATTTGACGGACATACAAACATTATGCATAGCAGCTTAATTCCTATTCCCTCTACACTATGAATGAGTAACTTGCTTATCTGCTTTTAACTTAGTATTTCTCCCTTTCAGATAACACACAGTTGAATAAAATCTAGTTGAGGAAAAAATATATCAGCTTACAGAAGTGCAACGTCTTTGGTGTTTTGTTGTTACAGAAATACCTGTAACATAAAAGGTTTCTGAACACAGGAAGGGTGAATAAATTAACAGGTGGTAAGAATAGCTTGCCTTTTACATCTAGTCAGAAATACAGACTGAACATACTGAGCTTGGTCCTGGGGGATTTTCTGTGGGAGTTAGAAGTGATTTAGAAACTCCATCAGTTCCTTTAAAGATTTAAAAATTCCAGGGTCTTGCTCACAGAACAGGAACACTGCTCTTGTCAACATTCCCAAAGCTCAGTGCAGAGCTTTTTCTTTTCTGCCTATCAGATGCTATGGACACTTCTGACCCTGCATGAAGCCAAATCTCCCCTTAGCTTCCATAACTGGCTGCAGTTTTTGCTTCTACCCCACACTGTCTTCATTGGAGGAGCTCTGCTGTTCTCAACAGGATTCCTTGGGCACTGTTCTCTTCTCCCTCTGCGCAGAACCATGGAATACTTTGGGTTGGAAGGGATCTCTAGAATCATCTAATTCCAACACCCTGCTATAGGCAGGGACACCTCACAGTAGACCAGTTTGCTCAGAGCCCCATCCAGGCTGGCCTTAAATGCTTCCAGGGAGGGGGCAATCACAACCTCTCTGGGCAACCTGTTCCAGTATCTCACCACCCTCACAGTAAAGAATTTCCTCCTGATATCTAGGCTAAATCTACCCTTTTCCTCTTTAAAGCCATTTCTCCTCACCCTGTCACTACATGCTCTTATGAAAAGTCCCTCCATCTTACTTCTGGGCAGCACGAGCTATGAACGCAAGTGTAGTTATTTTCAGTTTCTTGTCTTGCAGATTCACTTCAGAACTATCTCCTGTCCAAGATAACACTGCAGTCTGCCTCACTCACACTTCAGCTCTTAATACAGTCGAAAAAGAGTTCAGCATTTCTCCATATGCATTTTTTCTCTTTTTCTTTTGTGCATTTAGCCATCCAGCTGATCTCCCAGCACTGGCATCTGGATGTTGCCTTTGAGTTGGACCTCTCTCCCATTCCACAATCTGGAACTGCTTCTAAATACGGCCAGTCCACTGTAACATGTTATGTCTTCCCCCTGCAGCAGCTCACACTGCTCCAGGAACTTGTAATTTTTTTTAACTCAGTTGTGATGCTATTTATTTTTCTGTCCTTCTCTGATTACCATTTAAATAGAACACAGGAGAGGCAATAATTATGTCTCCTCTCCTATGGAGATAAATATGTACTTGCCCATTTGTAAACACACTAATGGGAGACATGAAAGAATGAAGATTTAGAATAAAAATAAATATATAAAAAACAAGAAATGAAATCTGTTAAAATACTCATTTTGAGACTTCTACTTTCAGTCACAGTCAAGTGGGGCTCTCCCCAAGGAGAATGACTGTTGGGTACCACAGAGCAGTGTGGGAAGACTCAGGCTCACACCAGGGCTCAGTGGTCATGACACACAGGGGTGGACTACCCTTTGCCCATCTCACAAGCTTTTTCTGGGCCTGTTACTATGTTTAGCCCTGTCCAGAGCCCTTGGACTCAGTGCTGTTCATATTTTCTAGTCATAGATTGAGAGATAGATGCTACTTTGTGTCCAGGATCTGAGGCGCTACATTTTAAAGTGTTCTTATTTGGTTTGGTTTGATTCGGTTTACGTTCAGCTTGGGGTTTTCTAATGCTGCTGAAGTCTTAGATTTAAATCCCTAGAGAATATAACAGTGTGACAATCTTGCATCACCTGATGTATAATAAACAACTTGAAGAACAAAAGGCAGAAGTGAAAGAGCAAAAAGTACAGAGCCAAAAAGCGTGCTTAACTGCGTTTTCTCTGGAAAAGGCATTTCAAGGTACCAAAGCAACCTATGGATACAATAGGGACTCAGAAAACTAGAAAGGACATTTAAAGAGGTGACACTGAAATTAAGAAGGGAACAGTATGACAGCAGAGATGATGGGATGAGCCCACAACATTTAGGAAATTGTCAAGTTTTGTCAGGGAGCGCTGTACATCTAAGTTATTGGATTTGTAATTGTGAACCATCAGACTGCATAATTTTGATTCAGCAAGGATCATGCCTGAGTATATTTAGGTAAAGCACAGAACTAATTAGATTTCAGAAGCATGTCTACACATTTTGCTGAATGGAAATCTATGTTATTATTTCAAAAACTTCTGTCATACACAAAAGGCCAAGAGGCTTTAAATTACAGAGGTAGGAAAAGATTAGGTCTCTTTCAATAAGCTTAAAGGAGGTGTGGACTGATCCTTGCCTTTCATTCTGTAGTTGTGGTTTCTGCCATTACCTCCAACGAAAAAAATCTATGTGCAATGGGTACAGCTATATATCATTCACATTTTCCTCCCTCAGCCAAGATCATAAAAATGAAAAACACTTTCCAAAAACAGAGGCATGTTCTCTCTGTCACGAAACCCCTGTCTCTACAAGTAATTGCCGTGAAGGTTAAGCATCAAAATACCCCTTTTTTCCCCACAAGTGTAAAACATTTTAGGGCTATGTAGAGGTAAGAAAGGGTAGAAATTAAATATCCAGACAAAATCTGACCAGATAATATTTCAGAATCTTCACAGCTATAGGATCTCTGTTACCATTTATAACCCTGGGGAAGAACAAAAGAAGGCAATAAGGGATTTTTTTAAAAAATACGTAATACAACAGAGTAGCTAAAAACAAACAAAATATTAACATTAATAACAAAAAGAAGAGTAAGAGAATGGTAGAAATAGGTCCATTAGGAACCTTGGAAGGTCATTCAGTATATCGGCCTCTCCCAGGGTAGAACTGACTACAGTTAAATATACCTTAACAGACATTTCTACTTAGATGTCCGAAAAGAAGTTCTTAAACCTCTGACAACAAAAGGGTCTGCAGCCTCACTGGACATATATTTTCACTGCTCCTCTGTTCTGACTGATGAAAAGGCAGACACCTCAGCTACATCTCACTTGAGGCAGTTTGAGGTCATTACATTTTGTCCTGTTCACAGCAGTAGTGGAGAGCAGTTTAATTCCCACTCCCCCATCCCTTTTTTTTTCCCAGTGGTCTTTAGCATTTCTGAGGATTTTCCTTGCTATTTTTTTCTAAGTCATCTTTTCTCCAAGCTAAACAAAATGAATTCATGTGTCTTTTGTCGCTGATCACGTTTCCTCAAACTCTGCTTACTGCAGTTACTCTCTGATGACTCTTAAGCAGTTCAATACACTTTTTATTACACAGTGCCAAAAAAAGGAGATGGTACTATGGTTTGATGATGTCCTACCAGAGCAGGCAGTTCTCCCTTCAGCCATTTAAGTCCTCTCTTTGGGAACCAAAGTTGTCATTTTCACAGACAGTGCAAGTGGTAAGGTGAAGAACTGAGAGTCCTAAATAAGAGAATTGTCATTGGATGTTGGAGGCCAGCCAATAATCTTCCAACTAACGTTTTCCTTGAAACATAACAAAAGAAGCCTAAATTCTTTTCTCTTACATATATAGGAATATTATTCATGACTCTTCTGACTTCTTAGAGAACCTTTCTTACTCCATACACAAATAACTGGATGTGCAAAACTTTATCTTAAGCTGTTCTTTAACTAAGTTGTCCTTTTCTTAGAAACCTAGTAAGTTAGTCAGAAATTGGGAGTGGGGATTAATTTCTGCAGCATCTAAGTGATTTAGGAACTTGGTTATGCAATAAAGGTTATTAGATTCATTCTTTGAAATCTGCTTTTGAAAATGTGGCCCAGACCTAAATACATGTGACAATATGCATGCAATCCAACATAAAATATTTACTTAAAATGTATGTTAGAAATAATGATCAGAAAGTTTGGGTATATTTTCAATGTCCTGTTCCAGTCACAATTGGTTTTGGCTTTATATTTTGATTATTATTTTTTTAAAGACAGATACTCCCTAGCTGTATTTGAATCCTCTTGACTACTAGAACTATATTAAATGCATAGAATTTTTAAAAACGGCAGAAGTAATCTCTGTTTCTTGTTTTCCAAGCTAATAGCATCTTATGGCTCCATTAAATTCGCCATACATAAGCTGGGAAGCAGAAAATCCTCTAGCAGCTTATTTTCCCTCATTACAGTCTATCTCTACAAGGACAGAATTTGTAGCTCCTGTCCTCTGCTGAGATTCGCTGATCATAGACCTCATTCTGAGCTGAAAGGCCATGAAACAAGCCTTTAGAACCACAGCTCAGCTCTGCTGTTGTCTGCACCCATGGCATAGGGTGGCGTGGTTGTGGAGATGCTGCATATGCCATGGATGGTTCCCAAAAGCTGCCACAAATATGACTCCTTCCACCTTGCTCAGTTTTCTATCAATTTTCCATCTGGCTTTATACTACAAAATGCTTCCCACATGGCCCTGCCACATATGACAATACCCTCCAGTTTCATGCTGAAAAAAAAACCATTGTGTGCTGTAATACAGCTTCAGATGCTCTGAACTGAAGAAGAAGACAAAAAGCTATCACCCCTTGGGGTCTCAGTGCATCGTCTGAGGCCCCAAGAAAGTGCAGTACTGAGCTCTGTGCAGTGGTCATCCAGGCACTCTCTGCTTGGAAGGCAGCCAGGAACTGGGAGGACTGACAGGATGTGCCCTACACCACTCAGCCTTATATTGCTTCCTGATGTAGTTTATTTAGCAGCACAGACATACACAAAGAGGTCTGAGGCAAGGGGAACACTCAGCACTCATCTCTCACAACTTACATGGGCAAAACGTGCTTGCCTGAAAATCATGTTGCTCAGTTAAGAGCTCTACATCCTTTTGTAAGTTTAACTACAAATGAGAAATAATTTGCCAGTATATTAGGGAACACGTAAGTAAATTCTAAACCATCAAACCTTTAGTCAAATGATCAGACTGTATCCCTGCTTTGTTATTACTGGAGCTCATAACTGCAAACCACATCAAGAGTAGAAATATAAAAGTAAATGTATTACAATTACAAACAACTCAGATGTGCAAACTGTCCCAAAATCACACATCTATCTTGTTATGTAGCACATAACACTTTCTTTTGTGCTAGAAAGAAAGAACTTTACTTATAAAACTTAAACTTTCACATCCCTTAAGAACAGCATTAATAAGTACCTAAACAGGCCAAGTAAGAACATGCCTGCAAGGTTCTGAAAATACATTCTCCTATTCACTGCTGCAGAGATGTAAACAAAACCCATACCACTCTGGGTATACCAATATTAGAAACAACAATAAATATTTAATGGTAATGGTAATAACCAGACAAGAAAATCTGAGAGATGATCATTGGTGTTAGAAAAGAGAAAGCAAGGTGGTAGACGGAAGAAAAGCATGTACAACCCAACTCTTGTGTTTCTGAAATTTCTTGTGCTGAATTCAGACAAGGATTTATGTAATTATTAAATCTGTTATCAAGCTGTTGCTATGAAAGTCTCACATTCCATGTAAAATAAAATGTTCTTGGGTGTCATGACTGTGGAGAAATTGTTGAAGATATCAGTCAGACAGAACTGATGCACCCTCATCTTCAAGAGACCAAAGACAATCAGAATAATAATTTTCAACTGGTAATTTTCAATTGAATTTTTCATCCCTGCACAATACTAACTCTGAAATATGAAGATGACAGTTAACACAGCTACATTTTACTGATGACGATTTCAGTAGAAAGAGTCTGCAAATATGGAAACTATACTTAAAAGACAATAACGTTTATGTTCTTAAAGCAGTGAATCAGCCTTTTTTTGTATACAAATGAAATTGTTTGCACTTTAAACTGGATGTAGTTACTATTTCTGAAAGGAACCTCACAAAAATCTGCTCATAAATTATTCTTATCTGAACTTTTGTCATGATCCCAGCAATTTTTCAAGGCCGTCTAGAAAAAAGTTGCAGAGTTGGTAACTGACAATCAAGTCCCCCACTTCAAACTGAAATGTGCATTTAAAGATTTGTTATTAGTCAGTGTGAAGTTAATCACATATTTTATCATCAAACTCATTTCAAGTAAACTTTCTGTTTCACTAAAACCTATAGTTTAGAACTAGCTTTGCATAAATTTGTTTTGACAGTCTTTTTCTTGCTTGTTTTTTCAAGATAAGCTTCTCAAAGCAAAGTGAAAAGAGGAAGTCTTTGATAAAACTTGAGCCAAAAGCCTCACTAACCCATCAGAGATTTGACTCCCTTGCTTTTTTTGTCACCTACAACCATCTTGGGGGAAATTATGTAGATGTTTAAATTGTTCCTTCTAAGACACAGAATGGAGTTCTCCTGCTCAAAGCTTTTTAACCAAGTGTTTTTCTCATTACAATTGCGTTTTTATTCACTGCTCTACAAGCTTCACTTCATTGCTGCTGCTGTATACTCCCCTATGGATTTTCTTTGTAAACTGCGAGCACACACCTATTTCTATATATAGGAATCATAGGAATAATGTAAACTAACAGATGGATGATCTCTAGATGTCCCTTCAAGCATGTAAGTCCAGCTTTCTGACCGAAGTGGGACTATCACCTGCACTACGTTAAACTGGTTGAACAAATTCAAATAGTTGTAGGCTGCTGCATGATCTCCCCTTAATTTCCTCTTCATGAAATTAAAAAAGAATCCCAAATCTCTCAACTTTTTGTCCTTTTTGAGGTTTCCCACTAGCCTGGTTCTCATCATTGTCAAGTCTCCTGGTCAGAAGCTCTATCGTTCAGCATATCAGCCACACCAATACAGTCAACGTTTTCTGCAAATACATACCACATGTAGTCTGTCGCATCACTTGGGTCTTTTGAAGATATAGAATGAATTCAGCCCCTGTATTGATTCCAGAATGAATCTATGTGATACCAGCTACTAAGCTGTACTGAGCCACTGACAGCTACTGGACAGCAGTCCAGACATGTTTAAGCTACTTCAAACCATGGCTCCTCAGCTTCCAAACAAGCATGCCGTGGGAACTCATACGTTGGAACTCTTGGCAAAGGCAAAGTACATTTTAAGCAGCCATTCCCTTCACCTGCAAGAGCCTGGCAATTCATCACAAAAGGCAAACAAAATTGCAAAGCACAATCTGCTCATGGCTGATTAATATTGATTACTCCTGATCTCTTTTCACTCTCTCTGAGTTTGGTAATGCGTGCCAGATCAAAAACAGTTCCTGAAGGCCCAGCAGTGCAGCCACAAGAGCTATACTTACACCTGTGCTTTTTAAAGCAGGAAAGCTTCAGAGCTTTTGTGGCCAGCAGTCCTTCCTTGACTGACAAACTCCCAGATCTTCATCTGGCAGCAGACTGAAGGCACCACAGACATACTGCTCAAGTGGGCATTCACAACCTGAATGGGTTGGAGTCGGTGTTTCTGGGCTGGCTCCATCATCCTCCCTTCCTATTCAAAGCTTCCATTTTCAGCATTTACATCTGCACTACTGTTTTCAAAACTTCGAGACAGTTTGTCTTTATTGAAATGTAAAAACAAACAAACAAACAAAAAACATGGAGTGGATATCACCACTCTTAATTATGCAGAATGCCAGTAATCTAATTGCAGTGAAAATCAGCAGCTCAGTTTCCCTAGTTAACCCTGAAAATTGCACCTTTCAGTACCAAGACACAGTGCTTTGTCCCAGGTAGAAAATAACATCTGATGACTCACTATGAGAAATACAGTGCTTATGCATTTTTTTTGATGCCTCCTGCCCAGCAACTGCTCACATCTGCACTTCTTCAGCTGATGAGATTTGACATCGGCACTCAAAATGGCTGGCAACCTCCACCTGCTGAAGGCAGTCTTCAACGTGTAATTTCAACCATCTGGATACAGCACCATTACTTTATTTCTTTCTTTGAAATACCTCTTTTCATGAATTCTCAGGAAATCGGTTTTCACTCTCCTGCCTGAATGAAGCTGACAAAGTTGTCTATTGCTTTCTTCAAACTGGTTGAGCTTTTCCTTCAAAATCTTTTTCTTCTGGGACAGATCATTCATCCCAGCTTTTACCAGCTCTCTCCCCAGTGACCTGCAACCTGCTTTTGAAGTTTCCAACACTTATTCTTTGGAGCCTCCTACATAGAATTGATTTTCTTCTTTTATTTAATTAGGAAATAATATAAAAGGATTTTTTGTTTGCTTAACTGAAGTTGTCACTTTCTGAACAGAACACAAACGGCCCTATTGCCTACAACACTAAAAGTAACTGTAAATGAGTTTGGCATTAGCACTTAAGCCTTAAAAAAACATTTTCATCACTAAGAACATCATGAGAAACATTATTTCTCTTGGCAACAGATGGTTTAGTACATACTGCAAGCTTCAGTGATGAAGAAAATGTTAAAACACTGGGAAGTAGTTAGGTATGCACAGGAGGTGGAGCTTAGAAAGACTGCCTAGATCATTAATGCAGAATTATCCAAACATGCCAGAAGTACCAAACTCTACATAAGAATTCAGGGGAGGGCTACACGATACTTTTCTAATGAAAAATATCACTAGTTTTATAGAAGTGTGTGAAACTTTTACGTCAGCTCTTTATTTGTGTGTCACTGACTTATTTATTTTTGTAACGTCTGTCTCTATAGTTTAAATTGAGAATGGGAGAAACAATCAGCCGCAATAAAACAGATACTATTTTCTGAAAAACATCCAACTCCAAACCAGGCCGACAGATAGTACTCACAGCAAATATACTTGTCACCATGCTCCCTAAAAAAGGTGATTTTCTCCATTGTTTTTCTGCAATTTAACATGCTAGCTGTTGAACCTTTAGCTGCTCTTCCACTGGGGAAAAAAACAAACAAAAACAAACAAACAAACACACACCCCAAACACAACAAATCTAATAACTGAATTTTGCATTGATTTTACTAAATGTTTCCCAGAGCTGGCTTTCAATCTAGCTTCACTCCTACACAGCACTCAGAACTGGCGTCTCAGTGGAATCCACCTCAGCGTGTTCCAAAAAAGATAAACTCTGTGTATTTTTTCCTTTCTACCAGGGCATATTTAACCAACAATAATATATCTATAATATATAATAATATATAGGTTCATTTTCAAATATGGGCTACAGTGATCTTGATTAAGGTTGCAGTGTTGTTCCATAACCTCTCTTTATATGAATACAGATGTTCCAGGGATGGAGGAACTCCTTTTCAAGGCACCTGAACTCACAGTTTTCCCTGAATTGCAGAGAGGTAAAAATCTATTTCTGCTTCTTTTATTTCACAGAATGTTTAAAGCATTTGCTCAAGTAAGGGGAACAGAGGACTGGCCTCCCACCAACTTTGGATCATGTGAGAATCACAAGGGAATTCTTACAGCATTTACAGTGTAAAGCAGGTTCCCAGGAAAGATAAAGATGGACACTTGCAAACATCAGTCTAAAAATACCACAATTAGTGTTTGAGTCTCTTCATTTAGATGTGGGTTCCCAGGTATACCACATGATCAAGGCGCTGGATTGGATTTCTTGTTCAGTTTGATTTTTCAAATATACCATTAAATTGTGAATATTGTTTAGAAAGCTGTTACATCCAGTACGTGTCCATAAAAGCACTACAGAAACTCCTTCCATAAAAAGAGAACCTTGAAAAGTCATAAAGTTCATGAAACGTGATGCTAAGTGACAGATGAGTGGATGAATGATCTGTATGTATCGTAATGATCGTTATCAGAAAAAGATTCCACTCTCCTGAAGTGGGAAATAAACTCACTTTCAGCTTTTTCTGAACAGATGATGCTCTGTGCAAGCCTGTTAGAGATGAGAGCTAAGGGAGAAGAGAACAGCATTTTTATGCAGTTCTTTACTCAGTATTCCCATATGGGAAAAGGGAATTAGAAAAAAAAAAAAAAAGACACTTTCCTTTCTATTTTTAAAGGACTGTCTTCACAGAACACTCCTAAATAGGTTCCCAGCATTAGGATTTTTGAGCATGCTCTGAAGAAAGGTAGCAAGTAGGATGAGCTGTGGGATGGACCTGCATGAGAGGGTTATACTGCGGAGGATACCCCCAGAGCATTGTACCCACCTCCAGAGAGCATTCCAGCTTTACCAGAATAACGCTTTTATACCCTGGACCAGTCCTAAAAACAAGTGTATACTGCTTTTAGTCAGACCTTGATAGGGTGCTTTTGTGAAAAGGTCAGCATAGGAGACCCTGGAGGAGTATATTTGCTGGAGAGCTTTAGAGATCCAATCAGTGTAGCAGAGAGGGATGGGTTGAGCATACTGCACTCATACTTCTACATAGGATGGTGATACAGTTCCCTTGTTTTCATTCCCTTCTTATGTTCCAGACTTCCGTTTCCGCAAATGTGGTGTTTAAGCATATCACTAAATGAGTAATGCAAACAGCATGTTTACTGTACTAGCCTCAAAGCTGTCCCACCAAAAGCCAAGTCATTGCAGGGCAGGAAGAGTGGGATGCAGATTAGCCTCTGTAGTCTCTCTGCTCATGCTGGATTCTTGCTGCTGTCTGCTACTAGGCAGATACTACCCTCCAACAGCACTGCTTCCTGTATATAGGAGCAGTAATTCCCACAGGTAATTCATCACTGTCTCTTTACAAATACTGATACTTTTATGCAGTGACATAGAGAAATAATGCTCTGGTAAATCTTCCTAAAATAAGAGATGGGAGAAATTATTGCCACCAATAGCTCAGGTTAATCTGAAGCCAATGATTTGTGCTCCCTGGAGCCACGGTAGCTATATATACATGTATAAATAAACAATTAAAAAAACCTCACCACACACAATGAGTTACACTGTCTTTATCCATTTTGTGACATCCATTTTCCCTCTTTCCTTTGAAAAAACAAAAACAAAACAGCACAAAAAATCCAACACTCCCTCTAAACTATCTACTGGCAGCCAGTGGGAACTGAACCTCTTTTCTCACTGTGCCACTAGAAGAGTAAATGAAAGGATGGTCCCCTGCACCTCATAAGCCACGTGCTTTATCCCTAAACAGAAAATTCTGGTGTGAGCTGTCCTTGCCTCTCTTGCTGTCTGCCATTGCTGCAGAAAAATGTTTTTATTATTGTAAGAATAAGTCTGTTCACTGAGATTAAATTGAACTGGAAACTATATATGTTTGTGTCCATATATGCATATACATACATGAAAACATACCTATTCATACTCCTTGAAACCATGCTAAGGACTCAGCTGCCTCTGAGACTCAAGGCAAAAATGAAATTAGTCCCAACAGGTAAGATATTGTGCAAGAAGTGTATTTACATCACCACACAGCATCTTGCACTCTTACCCCCCCAAAGGTGTAACAACTGATAAATGATACATTCCTTCCTCAGAGGATGGGGAATAATTCAGCTATTATAGCTTAAAGATGATAATGCGTTTACTAGTTTAATAGAAAAACAACTTGTAACAAAAGTCTGCTGGCTTACACTGGGCAGATTTCACTCCCTCCAGTGAAACACCTCATCCATTTAAAAACACAAATGCATTGATACTAAGTCAATAAATTAAACAGCTGCCAGATTTTTCCTCTTTAAAGTGGACTGTTTGAAAATAGATGGGCAGTTACTCAGCAAAAAATGTTTCTTATCATTCTGCTAAGAGCGAGCACAGATCAAACCATATCAAAATAAGTATACTTATGCATGTGTACAAAGCCAGGAAAATTACCTCCTGTTGCAAAGTGCTGAAGCCTGTTATTAGTATACGCACAGCCACACAGGCTGAGATGAGATTAAAAAAAAAAAAAAATGCTGCTGAAGTGGAAAATCAGCTCTGGAAAGTGGAAACTTATTAGGAGAAGGCAGAAGAGGCAGCAGGGAAAGGTCATTCAGAAAACTACACAAGAGAAACATAAACAAGTTGCAAAGGGAATGGAAAACATGTAAAGAGCTCTCCAGCCCTGCATAGCCAACCACGAGGAGCTCAGTTGTTCAGCTACAATGAAGGCTTTTAGTGACAGCGAAAGCTGAGTGATCATCTGTTAGTTTCTAAGAGTTAAACTGTGTCAGGGCACAGAGGCTGAAAAAGGAAAGGGGAAAGACAGAAGTGATTCTACCAGAGTCACAGGGGTGAGGCCTGGGCTCAGCCACAGAAAGAAGCATACCATACAGGCAGCGAGGAACCACACGCTCCCTCAGCTCACCCCATGTTCCCTGACAACAGAAGTTCATTGAAGACATTTCCCCTAGAAACACAACTGATAACCATTGTTCCTGCTGCCATAGCAGTCAGTACCCGCCTGGGGAACACCCAGACTGCAGATGTGGCACAACCCAGACACTTGTGAGGCAGCCCTTACCTTAGCTGATCAGCTCAGTGCTCCTTTCTTACCTCAAGCACAATCTCCAGCTTCCCTGCAAGCAGGAGTTAATTAGCAGTTGGCAGAGCTCTCTATTATTTTTTCTTTCCTTCAGCTGAGGCCAGCCTCACTACAGGTGCAGCCACTTGTGCCTCCCTGCTCTGCTGTGCTCCCACAGCTGTCTTCAGCATGGGCTCAGCATTCACCGTGGGCATTTCGCCATCACCCCAACCACTCCTGCCACAGAGCCTGGGGTTTCCTGATGATAGGCCCGGTGGTTGGTCCCACTGCAGCAGGGCTGCCATTTTCTGCAACAGCACATCCTCCCCGCAGCCACAGCAGCTCCCAGCTACCCTGGGGTGCTGCCACTGCTCAGAGAGCTGTGAGAAGGCCACATGTGCTGTGACACAGCTGGCTCACCTCATTAAAGGAAAATAATGACCCTCTCAATTAACTGCTCAGTGAGTGTATGCTACCACTCTCAACTGCTCTTTCAGGAAACCTGGTACAACCTCGTTTGAACGTGCTCAGAGCGGTGGTGGATGCCACGCGGTGGATACTCAACTGGATACTAGACAGGGCTCTGAGCAACGTGATCAAGCTTTAAGTGTCCCTGTCCATTGCAGGAGAACTGGACCAGATGACCTTTAAGGGTCCCTTCCAACTCAAATGATTCTGTGATTCTCTTGAATATCTCAGCTGACAATCTGATTGAATGCTTTCAGTTTATAAGCAAAAAAAAAAAAAAAGTTGTTTTATGCAGCTGCCAGCCCTGCACGTGCTCTTAGGGATGTGAAAGACGAACTGTGTTCCTCCTGGCACTGCTGCCCTATCCATAATCCCAGCCCAGCATGACAGCTTGCAAGCACAGTGAAGGTGCAGCTGAAGTGTGCAGAAGATGATTTGTGAGCCAGGTGCAGAAGGAAAAACCTCTTTTTTGTTTTCACACAAACAAACCTGAGGTTTGAGTGACTGAGAGCCGATAAATGCTGATGTGTATTTTTACAGAACATCTTTTCAGAGGAGAGCTCAAGATGGAGCTCTTAACCTCTGAGGCTGGAACAGGGCCATGCCATACATGTTTACAGGGCAGAACAGGAAAAAAGGTTATCATGTTTATTCTGAAATGTTAACTTTCTACTAAAACCAAGCCTCAAGTCCCTCCCCTGCCCTTAGACTTGTAAAACAGTTTCACACCACAGAAGTGAAAACACAGCTGCTTGCCATGACTCCCTGATCTGAGTTGAGTCCAGCAAAAATAAATGCGGTGGAATTCAAATGTTATCTTTCTATTGGAAATGTCACTGGATAATCTACTGGAGTCCCAGCTGAACTCCAGAGCCAGGGCCACCTGAATGTGGCCTGTCCCTCCCCCTTTGCAGTACTGGAGGCATCGCTCTCACAGGCTGCTTTGGTTCATGGTGCTAATGCTGCTCTGGGGATTGGACCTCACTGACAGCAAATCTGTGACACAGATCCGCACACAGATGTCTTCCTTGCCAATGATTGACAGGATCCTGGGAAGTGTTAGTCAGGAAATTTCAAATAGTTTCAGAAGTATTTCTTGCTAAAAGCAGCCTTGCCCAATGGGGATAAGTGTTCCAACTTTGAGAGTATCGACCTATGAGCTCAGTGTTGGGGTGGACAAAAATAGCCTATCAGGACACTCGGACCATCTTTGTCATACTTCAAGTTCAGTGCTGTTGAATATTTTAAAAAGAATACATTGTCGAACGCTGCCAAGATCTTGTGAGATAAAGATTACGAAAACAGAGATTTGATTCTGGTAGTGGCAGTGTGCTATGGTTCAACTATTTGGGGCTACCAAGTTTATGGTTTGTCCACAGATCTTTCAAATTCCATACGATGAGATATGAGCTCAGGTATCATGCCAGAAATTTTCTATTTTTAGTCCTTATTTCCAGATGCCCTGTCTGTAAATGCCACAGTTTTATAAAATATTCTCTGCAATGCTCCTTCAAACTTTTCTCCTCTTTCTGACTCTGACATGCAAGAGTAATCCAGCTGTCAGGAGTCAGTGTGCTGTGACTGGGGCTCCTCACATGCAAATTCCTGCATCAGTTAAGCTTATAAAAGGGTTGTCCTGCCTGCTGAAAACTGCAGCAACCCAAGGCACAAGTGCGTAACTCAGACAGCAGTGAGAAAGATATCACTGCTACAGAGTTTTGCCTGGCATGTGTCCTGACACTGGCAGTTTGTGCAGTAATTTCCTCCCCAGATGCTCTGGACTTTCAGAGAGTTTGGCTCAAGAGGTTAAAAAAATAACGATCTGGCAGTAAACAGCTTTTCAGAAACATTATTTGGAGACTTACTCAAACTTGTGCAATGCTTTGTCTACAGTAATAGGAATTGCAGCAAGTATTGCTATTAGGTACACAAACTGTATCTTCAAATGATCTGTTTAAAAGACAGAATGCTGTTGGACTTTGAAAGCTTTCTATCCAGATATAACCTTTTCGTCTTCTTTCTTTTGTCTTGCTCGCATATTGCTGTGTGACATGACTCAAATGCCCCAGATCTTGGGAAAACTTGGCTCTGAGTATAAATGTGAGGTTTTGATTCTGTTCTACAGATTTACTGATTTGTCTATAAGGAAATCTCCCAGCTAATAACAAACAAACAAACAAACTCACACACACACACACACAAACACACACACACATAAAACACAACAGAAATAAATGTTTAATACTCAGAGCAGTAAATGGAATCCACCTTCCTTTCCTCCTTTTCCACCAAATATACTCACTATTTAAAAGTCACTTTCTCATAAGTCAGTTGGTAGAACGCAGAGCCTTGTCCTGTGAAGATGAATGCTGATATACAGAATCATAGAAAGATTTATCCTAACCCTTTGTCCTAGCTGCTCTTCCCTTCAGAGATGGGGAACTCTTCAGCTCCTCAAAGGGCCAGAACCACCGAAAAGGTTGAGCAAACAATGCCACAATAACCACGGGATTTATCCAGTCTCAGCAGTACTGCTGCCTGGTGATTAAAGCAATGAAATTGGCTCTTGGTTCTGCAGTGCAGGAGAAGACCTTATAGCACTGCACGTTTGTGCCAGATGGATTGCTCAAGCTTGGAAAGCCTTCTCGCCTTCTCATGTACACATACTTAATCACAACAGGCCCTGTTCCTGGAAAAACAACATGGCACCAACAGAATTGTTGTTACTCACTTTCTAACAGAAAAACAATGGCTGGGAGTAGAGCTCAGCTCACATGCTGTGGGTAGTGGAGGGGACTTTAACAGGCCACGAGGAGATGTTCATTCGCATTTGTAGCAGAGCCCAGGAGTGTGAGCTGGAGGTCCTTCTGGAGTGGGGCTGGCAAGCTGGGAAAGGCTTGGCCAGGTGGCCCCAGGACGGCAATGAAGGCCTGGCCAGTGCTGCTGCTAATGTTCCTCCGGTTTGTGCGTTGCTTTGACCCTGAAAAAGTAACAATTGAAATAGCAGGGAGAAAGCAGATGTCTGGAATCTGTCTGAACTAACTGGGATGTTTTCTTTGCTTCCCACCTCGAGAGGTTTGAATGGAAAGCTGGAAGGGAAGCACAGGGGGCAAAGATGGTGCCTGAGCCACGCCTATGTCACCCTCTGCACAGTGGCTGAGTTTACCCAAGGTGCTCCATGGTGACCCTGGCAACTGAAATCCTTTTTCATCTGGTCCTGCTCACCAGGTACCCCTGGCTTGTCGTAAGCTCCATTATCCCATGGAAGGAGAGGTACAGCATCTGTTTAAGGCTATACATTAAAACTAAGCTCTATAAATCGTACATGAAAATGGAGTGTAAGCCAGGAGAGATCATTCCTCAGCTGCTTCTCTTGGCATCAGCTGAAGTTTGGGAAGTCCTGTAGAGTAACACGGTAGTTAGCTGCTCAGTTTTTTAATGGGGGAAACCCTTTCTTAATTCATCTGAATTTTCCCAGGGTTCTGGGCAATTAAATTGGGGCGTGAGGGTCTGCAGCTCACTAGTAGCTGGAAGAAAAGCGATCTCATATTTGAACACTGGCAAAAGCCGTGTGGTTACCGCTAGTCCAGACTATGGAAAAAATGAGATACAAAAAGAAAAGCACAAGCTGCACCTTCCAGCCGACGAGTCAGCCTCCTGAACGCATAAGTTAGGTCAGACCAAGGATTTATTCATCTTGGTGTCACTTTTTCAACGCATTCTAAACTGGATGCTTGTGGAAAGGTTGTGAGCGTTTCCCCTCAACATTCTCTGAGCTACCAGCTATCTGTGATTTAAGTGTGTCCAGATACGAAGCCTGCATTCACACCATCAGTTTTCATCAGCCTCAAATGAAGCCACTGATCTTCCAGAATCTCATAACCCCTTAATTCTGCTGCCTTCTGAAGCAGCCTGCTCTAAGGAGCTCCACCGCTTAACTACATGGTTTCAAACAATTGTTTCTTCTTGCTGATTTAAAGTCAGTGACTGTGTCTTTACCATGAACAAACTGTTTCTCATATGTATTTTCCCTGGCCATCATAATTTCACTGACCTCCATCATACCCTGCCTCAGTCTTTCCCCTCACAGCACAAGAGCTGTTTAATCTCTCTTTATATTAGAGCCTGCCCTAGCACAAAGCAAGTTTTGTCCAAAACATGTGTCCGCTAGCATAAACAGGTGCCCCTGCAATGCCAAGAGACAGGTGGATGGGGGCTATTTCCACACAGGCACTGTGTCTCTGCAATCAGTGGGGACACACTGCAGACCTCTGGACCAGGACTCACTTGAAAGAGCAGCTGGTTTCTCTCACCTATTCTCACTGAGGAAGGCATTATTGGTTTATTAATCTCTGAAAACACAGTAAAACACAGCTACACAGCTTGGATGTTTGCCTCTCGTCAGTTTTAGAAGGAAGAACATATATTACATGGGGAGAACTGTACTTACAGAGCACTGTACGATTACCTGAACCTCTCTGCAGTTTGTCAGAAAGCTGTGTTCCCTGCCATGCTTCATTAACAGTGCAGGTTTGCTGTAGCATTGGAGTCAGTGCCGCTGGGCTGCCTGGAAGCTGTCACCACAACCCAGCTGGGCTCAGCACTGTGCCACCAAAGGATGAAAGATGGGGAGCAGGGGGAGGGATGGTCCTGGCCAACACCAAAATACGAGCCAGCACCTGAAACACTATTGAGACTCCAGTGGACAGCTTCCATGCTTTAAGGACAGCTTCAAATAGCGTAAAGTAACCTCGTGTGCATCTACGGATGAGCTATTCTTAATTATGGGATGAAGCCAGTTAAGAGACCATGAAACATAGCAGTGAGTGGAAGCAGGAACTGGCATTTTGCTGCTAAATGACAAATGACAGGGAAGGTCCTGGAGGGCTTGTGAAGGAAAGCCAGGAGAGATCAGCCACACTGCTGACCTACGGTGTTAACAAACCCCTCTTTGTATGAGCAGAACTGTGGTATTGGCAGCACACGTGCTTTTAGCCCATCAGAAGCCTAAGATTCTTCCTTCTTCCAAGTGCTGTTTGGCAGCAAAAAGGACCAAGTTGCATTTCAGGTGATTCATATTAAAATTTGAAATGATGCTGGCTCAAACTCCAGTTCCATGTGCTCTGAAATGATCAATACTCGTCCAGCCTCAAGTAGCAACTTTTGAACAGGGATTTAAAACGAATAGGTATTTACTGATGGTATAAAAGTGAAAAAAAATAAAACATTTTCTAGAAAAAGCTGAGCTTTTCCAGAAGGTAAAGTGTTACCTGATGATAGACCAGAGACTATCTCCCTCTTTCAGCTCTGAGTGGCCCACAGGGTAAGTGCTGTAATTTCCCTAACATTAAGTCTGAGTAATCTAGTTGGTTGTCTGCTAACTTTTTGTTTCTTTGTTTTTTTTTTTTTTTTTTTTTTCCCCAAGGAAATCATTCTAAACCAGCTCAGAACTGCTCCACAGAAGAAGCATGGCAGACCCTGCCACCTTCCTTTGCTCTCCAACAGATGCATTTCTTCTCCATTATGATCTTCGCCTTTTGGTGATGATCTTCCCCTTCTGTCACTGATAATTGAAAAAAATGCAAGTGAATCCCCCTCTTTATCAAACCACGCATTTGTGAAGCACAGCCTCCTTTGCTTATGGAGCTTTTAGCTCTCTGGATTTCCCTCCTGTTTCCTGCAGGCCTGAAACCCCAGAAGGGCAGGTCAGTGGCTCAGCTGGTGCTCCTTAGCTCACTGAAACTGCTGGAGAGCAGCAGGAGGGTGCAGACCTGGTCACAGCTGGGCCAGAGGAACAGTTGTGGCTGAGCCTTGCTGAGCTGGAAAGGAATGAGTATATCCCTGCAAAGCAGTAAGACAACATTCCAGTCTCCGCAAAAGAAACAGGTCTGGAGCAGCCAGTAGTTCAGCCTAGTAGTTCTGAGAAACTTTTGGAACGAACACTAGGTCTTGAGGGTATTTAGTATCACTTTAAATTACCTGTGAAGCCTCCATTAGTGACCTCAGCCCTGGGCTGTGACCTGGGGGACATTGGTGTTACACCAAGATGTGTGCTAGCCTCCTTCATGGCACGAGGGCCAACAGCAGGTTCCATTTTGCTGAATGGAGATGGGTGGAAGTAAGTAACTTTTCCAACACCTTAGTTCAGGGCAGCCCATGGAAGTCTATGTGGTACTGCGGAATATCTAGTTTCTAAATGAGAATATTAGAGGATTTGTAAAACATAATTTGCCATCTTTTCATTCGCTCCCTCCCTAAATGTGCCTGTAATAGCTTGAGCTTCTGCCAGACATACTCTGGAAATCCTGGATAATGGCTTTGCAACCTACAGGTGATGGTGGCATGGGATGAGGCAATGGGAAGGTGAACACTCATTTTCCAAGAAGTACGAATTACCTTCTGGCAGCAAGATGCAAAATCAAAGATATCAGAAAACTCTAAAAAAGGACTCTTTGGCTGGCTAATGTAGCATTGATTCTCATCAGGGCTACCCAGTGTATTGAGAAGTGCATGGCATAGAGCTACATTAAATGTTACCGAACAACAGTGCATGACAGAGCTATTTTCTGTTGATATCACTCAGAAAATTTATTGAGCAAAAGAAATACAATATTATTTACGAAGTTTCTTTCTCTTGCACACCACCTCTCAGAGCCTGGCTTGGAAATACTCCCAAATCCGCCCTGTTTGGCTTCTTTTCTTTATGTTCAAGAGATACACTTTCATCAAAATGAAAAAAATATCCAAACTGCTGCACAGAAATTTGAATTAATTGAGCATTTTCCTGTCTTGGAACCCAGAGGATGACTGTGCCGCTAGCAAAGCGTAGCACTGAGGTTTGCCTCTGCCTTAAGGGCTGCCACAGTGCATAATAATTTAAAAAAGCATAAATTTGCTTTCCTCTAAAAATGAAAATCCAAATTAATGTGATGAGAAATGCTATTCTAAGAATGAGTAGCATCGGCACTGGGTGCGATGCACTCCCCTAGTTATCCTGCAGACTGATTTATTTTCTTCCCTGAGAAAAACAGTTCAACAACTTAAAAAAAAAAACACAAAAAGGAAAATAGATTGTTATAACAACAATAATAGTCCCTCAGCCTCTTGTCGTCAAGCACTTGCAGCCTAGTCGCATTGGGATCGTGAATGTTGGTGAAGTCTGGGTCTCAGATCTCCTGATTTTTTCACTTGCTAAAATGTAATAGTTAGATTATGAGATTTTGTATTCGCACTGAACACCATCTGGCATTAAGTGAGTCTTAACGCTGGCTGCAGCCACTGTGCCCCACACAGAGTGCCCAGCCAATGGGATTAGCACAGCAGAGCCTGAGTGTGCTGCTCTTGAACGGCGCCGGTTGAGTCTGGGCAGCAACCAGTAACTGAGCTGTCCTCAGTGAAACGCTCATGGCTGTGGTTTTCAGCAGTGAGGGGCAGGCTGGCAGAGGTGCCCTGACTGATGATCTGGTGACAGCTAAGCAAGGGGAGGCGGTGAGGAGAAAAGGGGGAATGAAAGTATGAGGCTGGTGCAGGACAGACTTACAGAAACACGGGGAGGTGGCAGGTGGGCAAAAAGAGTCAGGAGAGCTGTGATGGCTGGAGCACGTCCTCTGTGAGCCAAAGGTGGCCTCCCAGTACTCTTCACTATTCTTTTTAAACAAGATATCTGACTATTTTTTCTTGTGATTTTTCTTTCCTTCAAGTTTTCTGTTACAAGCATGACTTAAACCAGTTTCAACTGACCCAGACATAAAATCCTTCTTTCTGTTGCTGTACATCTCTGCCTCATTTGATATCTGCCCACAATCTTCCTCAGCAGTGTAGTCTGCAAGCCTAGAAACCTATAGATTCTCTTTTTTTTTTCACTTGTTCTTTCCAGTCTGACACACAGACTGCTGTTTGATGCAGTCAGGTTCTTCCCTGACCGAGAGGAGCATTGTGTAGAAAACACATTCAGATCATCAAAGGCAGTTGCAGAGGCCTTGGCAGGGTGAGCTGGGGCTGTCCAACCAACTTTCATCCTTCTGCTTCCTGTCTTCTCTGAACATTTGGCTCTGCAGTCCTTTTTTGATTTTTGGAAGGCAGCAAGAGATTGCTGCATATTAATAGGCTTCAAAACACAACGCTTCGCTATACAGGCAAAAGGAGACTGACAGAAAGCTTCAGCTATTTCATTTCAATTTGTCTTTGCCACAAATTCTACTGGTAGTAATTTTATCTCTCTGAGTTACTCTATTCAATTCTCCAGCAGCCATTCTTACAACTCTTGGACCACAAATACAGAAGTTCAGGACCAAAAAAGCTTTAATCCCTGACAACTTTGTTTTCTGGCAGCTTATCTAGCAATTACAGCTCTAAATGGATGATACACGCTCATTTTGAAAAACAAAACATTTTGAAAACTATTTTTGAAGTGCCTCAATAAGATATGCACGCAGCCTAACTTGCAGGGCAAACCTTGAAGATAGTGAAGACCAGAAGCTGTTTGCCACAACAGAATAGAAGAATTCAATAGTCCATTGCAGATTTGGATTAATTCTATAGAAGCAGGGAAAAACAAAAGGGCACAGACAGCATTGTTCTCCTTCAATGCAGTATCTGTTTAGTGGACTTTTATTTCTTTAATCACCAGTAGATGGCAATCCAGTACTTGGCCAGCCAAATGCTGGCGGAGAGCCTGCTCTGTATACCCGTCCATGGGGGCTTTAATTATATATCATGAGTGCAACTTAGGACTCAGAACACCATCCAAGTGAATCATTTAACTGATGTTGTGTTATGTTGCTGGCCAGCTCAGATGGCACCAGCACAAATAGGACTTGAGAAGTGCGTGTAAATGGCAACAAAATGGAAGATTTTTCTGTTTTTAAAAGATATTGGTTGTTTTAGCGATGACAGTCTCTTTATACTGGCATTTTTAGAAGCCTTTGGAGGTAATACATGTAAAGTTTAGAGTCTCCTTGTTTGGAACTTCACGTGACCTTACAGTGGGCTGAACAGGGAGAGGTATACTTCAGCTAAGTCACCTGGAGGGAGGAAGAAAAAATCTTTCCTTCCATGAAAAAGCAGGTCAGTATGTGGAGAAGCTAAGGGGAGGCAGCAAGAGTGGTATGGTAGAAGGGACGTCTTTCAAACATCAGGAGTTACTCCTTTTGCTCTCTTCAGGCACCAGTTAAGGTAAAGCAGGTGAAAAGAAAGTAAAGATAGCAATCTCAATTCCAAGGCAAATTTTTGGCACTTCCATAACAGAGGTAAACAGCAGCAGCCCTTGCAGAACGGTTTCCATTTCTGAAGCCTCATATTAACATCAGTTACAGTTTGTATTCCACTTTGAATCAAAGAGAACAGGAAGGAAACGTTGCATGCGACTCAGATAACAGGCATCGAGTGGCACAGTTTCTATGCAAATGTTTTTCAGAGGTACTCATACCATTTATTGTCTAATTGGCTCATTAACAAGAGTGGGATTGCTGATTTTGTGATTTTTTATTTATTTTTTTAATAAAAACAGAGCCCTTGAGTTCCAGGGGTCATTAACACAATGCTGATGACAAGCCTTGTATCTGTTACCTTCTTTAAAAGTTAAGCCAGTGAGCAGAAAATACGTGCCTGGAAAAACGAATGATCTCTTTTGTATTCCCATTGCTCTGCGTGAGAAAGGATGAATCAGACACCGCTGTGATTCAGAGCTAGTGACAGCCTTCTCAGATCAGCACCCACATAGAGAGGCTGTGCTGCGAGCCGAACAGGTTCCTGCTGCCTTGCACACTATGCTCCAATACATCTTGCAGTAGTCTCCACCAAACACTGACAAAGAATTTGGACTGATAGGAGGAAGGATCTTTGCTTGTTAAATAAAGCAAATGAGGATATGGCAAGCTGTCACGCACAGAACCCACATGTTTAACAGACATAATTAATACTTAAAAGAATATCTTTCTTTTTTTTTTTTTTTGTCATTTGTTGTAATGAAACTTGTTCTACCACCAGGATACGGCAGTGGGGTCCTTTTCAATAGCATGTATTGTAGGTGAATCTATACCGCCAACACTGAAGGAAGTGAAAAGCGGTTGTATGCACTCATCACCTCCAAAAAGCTGGGCCACTCACGTCTTATTTTGTCCTGCAGTGATTGTCTTGAGCCTGTTTTGAGGAATAATGACCAGGGGTTCCCACAAGTATTTAGAAACAAGCTAGAAACTTTTACTGAACTTCTCTAAATACTTTTGAGTAGTTCCTCCTTGAAGAACGTCTTCTCAAATTGATTCAATAATTTGATAGCACAGATTTTTACAATACACAATAAATGTACTTCTGAGGCCTCCATGTTCCCAGAGGGTAGCAATGCTGCTCAAACTTTTACGACCTTCTTCAGCTTTCCACCAGTTTCTTCATCTATCCCTTCCCTCTTCCCCTCCTCTCTCTCCAGCACCATCTCATCTGTTCCATGAGCTGAATGACCCATTTTCCTATCTTCCTAACGTGGCCAGAGCAAACAAATGCCAGGAATATTCCTTAGTCTGTTTTATGCTTGGGCTGCTCTGCAAGAGTCGAAGTTGAGTGCTCCAGCTGCAGCTGAACAGGGCATGAAGGAAGAGCAGAGGCACAACTGGTTGGTGTTACCTCCACAGCACCAGGAGGACTGCACAGAGATAAGGAACACTTGGGGTGGGTGATACTGGAGTCAAAGAAGAAAAACCAAGTGTTAGAAAGCAAATAATAGAAAAAAATGCCTCCCACTCCAGCACTGTAGAATCTCACACAAGCTGCAGGGTGCAACCCATTGTGCTCTAAATAGAATTACCCAGGTTTACTTCATGTGTATCAAGAAGATGGTGCCTAGTGAACCATGTTGCTACCTGGGGGGCCCTTCTCCAGGATCTCTTGTTTGTGCCTCAGGTCTAAACACTCCTTGTAAAAGCAAACTGGAATCAAAGACTGCATCTGCCCTGAACCCATCTCTCACCTACCTGATTCAAATGAATTTCTCCTCTCCAAATCTTGACTTCCTAGCAATCCAGAGAAGTGCTCAGCAAAGGAGATGAACCCAGGAAGCTGAGCAGACAGAAAACTACCAGCTTGGAGGGCCTGTTTCCCACTTGAATGTGGTACTTTTTGCCAGACAGCAGTAGGTACTTGCCAAACCAGCATCACAGCAGCTGTGGTTTCTCCCTGACGGTTCACACCTGTGGTGCCACTTGTACTGGGGTTGCAGAGCTGCTTTGGTTCACAAACACAAACACACAAGCACTGAGGGATGAGCTGGGGAACAGACTCTGACCTTCTTGCCCACAAGATAGCAAATTGTGGGGGCAATTGCAATTGAATTCATCTAAATCATTTTTCTGCTCTTCAGAAACCACACTCCAAATTCTGAACACCTTCTATGATGCTCATATTTTGAAGCTGCAGAGCCAAAGATGGAAGAATGTCATGAAGTATGGCAAATATGTCCTGCCAGTTCTTATCGCAACGTGCGCAGGAAATACTGCATAGGCCAAAATGCACAAGATTTCAGACAGCCAGGACTCACATAAACTGTGTGAAGAAGCAAACCTGAAAAATATTCTGTTCTGAGCTTTAGGAAACACTGTAACATGAACTTCCCAGTGCAGTGACGGAGCACTGGCACAGGCTGCACAGAGAGGTGGTGGAGTCTCCTTCTCTGGAGACGTTCCAGACCTGCCTGGACGCCTACCTGTGCAACCTGGGCTAGGGAGCTGCTCTGGCAGGGGGTTGGACTCGATGGTTTCTAAAGGCCCCTTACAGCCCCTACAATTCTGTGATCGTTCCAATCCTGCCACAAGGTGATTTGGCAACAATGGAGGCTTTTTATTTAATGAAGAAATCTCACTGCATGGGAATACCAAAAAGACCAAGGCATAGTGTAGGAAAAGAAGTTTCTATGCTGTGATTTCCATTCTCAGCAGGCTTCAACTCATGAGTCTTCTAGGCCTGTAAGTTGGTACAAGAGATTCAAAAGAAATCAATATTAGTTAACTGAACGAAAGAGAAAGTATCTTGTGATGAGGGCATGAGAACTGATGATAATTAAGGAGAAAGCACTTAAAGTTGATAAAATAAAAGGAAGACTGATCTACTGTACCCGAGCTCCATTGTGGTCACCATTTTCTGGTCACCTCCATGGCATTCTCTGACGCTGGAGAGGGATGGCAATAAGCACGTGCAGCCTTTCTAACAGCAGCATACCTTTGTGTGACGGTGGCTTACATATGAACCTTCTGCTCAGACACAGTTTCTTTTTAGAAGTAGCAGGAGTTTCACCACATTTCTCATGTATCTCTTTTTCTGATGCAAATGCTTGGTTGTGAAAAGAGAACTTTTAGGCTAAGGGAATCGGTACACATGTGCTGGGGGGAGGCTGCATTTGTTTTTGGCAGTTGTTATGGTGGTTAGCACACATTTGGATGAAACTAGCAAAATGCTGAGAGCAACAGATAGGGGCTTTGTGTTCCAGCTGCTCCCAAAGCAATCCTGGACCAAAGCAGTCTTGGAAGGGAAGCAATACTCCTTCCAGCTGCAGAAATGGCAAGTGCTCTGGCTTTTCATGTCTGTCAGTGTTTGTTTTGTTTTTATTTCTATTTTGTTACTTGAGAGACTCCTGGAAACGGCCTGTGCTGGAGCCAGCTGCAGTCCCCAGGGGCCGTCTGAACGCTCCCCCCCAGCCAGCAGAGCAGTGCCCTCTGCTGCACAAGCACAGCAGAGGCCTGGTCCTCGACTAAACTGAAAGATAATCAAAGGGAAAATAAAAAGTTTCCCCTTACTGCACACTGCCTCATTCTCACAAACTGCTTTACAGTTGTGATGGGAGCGCTGCTTGAGGGGAATGGAAGATTCAGCTGCCTGAACCCAGCCCAAGGGATGGGTTTTCTGTTTGCTTTCTCCTCTTCTGGTTAGCATCGACTAAAGCAGGCACAGCCCACCCTTGCCACTTTATGCAACGATCTGTAAAGGACTAATTTCCAGGTACGGTGCACCGTGGCCAAGCAGACTTGACAGCACTCTGTTAGATTACTAATTATACTCATTAATTATCCAGCACGTTTAACTACAGCAACAAATGCCACTGCACTAAGCCAGAAGGAAGTCACGTCCTAAGGCCTAACACCTGGACACTGGCATCCTATTATACAGTGCAGAGATGATCGACCTGCAGGTGTTACAGCTGCTGTCTCCAGAGTGAAGCACTTGTGGCAGCCCAATGAAGTGGAGCTGCATTTGAAAACCAGGTTTGAAATGCCACTTCCAGGCAAGTGCTGCGATGTAGCTACAGCTCCTGAGCTTTGTGCTCTCATCCAGACCTCCCTAAGTCTAGCAGCAGGATGCTAAAGGTATTCAAGAGACCAAGATCCAAGTCTCCTCAAGCCATTAGCACAGCAAAGGCGGCTGGAAGCACTGAACTTTGACTTCTGAGCTATAGAGAATGCTTACACTGTGAGGAGCTGTGGGGCTGGGAGAAGAAATGAAGCAGACAGACACTGCTTCCACAGCAGCAAGTAGATCTTTAAGCTACATTGAGAACTACAAAAAAAAAAAAAAAACAACAAACAAAAAACAAAAGAGAGACCAAAGAAATTTATTTTTTTTTTATCTATGAACAGTATGACATATAATTATAGACAAGTTTTGATACACAGGAAAACCCTTTTGTCAACCATTTGTTTTGCTAAATGAAACAGCACAATAATCTTTACACATTCGTATTTTGTTTTTCTTTTTTTTTCTTTTTCTTTACAATACACAGCTTTCTTGGGTTGAAGCAAACTGCAGGACATATTGAGTACTGGTATATTACAGCTACTTTACATCATATAAGAACAGCAAATGGAGAAAAATAAGTTATTTAAATATTGATTTCATATACAGAAAGTGCAACTTTGTTAGTTGTTACATAACTTGTTTGACAGTTTTGATTCCCCAAAGGGTGTCAATTAAAGATAAAAGGATCTTAGACCAAAAGTATTATTTATTCTAAAAATAATACAGTACAATTGCACAGCTGTGACTTGGTGAATCGACCACTATTGCTGCTCTTAGAGATGATGGCCTGTTTGAATAATGCAACGTTTAATGCTCCCAGTGTGCATACAAAGCCAGGCTCCTAAAAAAAAGAGCACAGGGACTATCTGGGTATTAACAGAGTTACTGACAGAAGCTTACATTTATGGGCATTCTGTAATATTTGGGGCTTGCTGCTTCTTACTGTTCAATAGCCATTTGAGTAACAATGGGACAACAGACAGACGTGTAACGTCATGAGCCTGAGCAGAGCAGGTTAGGATTCCAGCAGCATGTTTCTTTTGCACTTCCCCAGAGCAAATCTCTGCTTAGAGCACTGAACGGCTGCGAGAAAATGTAAAAGGTTATGGCTCTTTACCACACTGCCTCACCTGCATGGGGAATGCCACAGGTCACTGAAACCACAGCAGGGAGGCTTGAACACTGAAAAGCTTAAGGCTTTTTTAGACTAAAATATGAACTAGAACTATAATTCAAGTAAGACCACAGAACACAGACTTAAAAAGAAAAACAAAGCAACTTTCAGAACTCACAAATCTCAGACTGCTCACTCCAGTCCTGGATGGGTGGGGTTTGGTTTCTCTGGGGTACATTGTTACCTAAAAACCATGGAGTTACAGTGTTTGGCACATAGGTTTGGCTTATTCCTGTATTTCACCTTCTGTCATTAAATGAGTGGGAGCAATTAAAATGGGAGAGCTTCATTATGTGGCTTGTAAGGAGAAATGTGTTTCCTTCTTACTACACGCAGCCAGCTTGGCCTTTTCCTTTTTCCCAAGGAAGCTGCTGTCTGTTTACTTTCAGTTCTGGTCTCTGCCAGTACATCCAGGAAGCCTCAGTACTCTTTCATCTCCTGCTTCCTGACAGTTATCATGTAAACCTCAGAGAGGAAACGACAAATCATTATTATTAAAATGATTTTTTTTGTTTTAACTTTCACCAGCAGTGCAAACCACCCATGCTACACGTTTCCTGATGCTGTCACATTAGAACAACTGCTTTATGCACTGAGGAGAACATTACTGAAAAAAAAAAAAAATAGAATTGGAGGAGTTTGCTGTTGCTGTAAGCACTCAACTCTGAAACTAGGACACGGGCCTAACACCTCTCAGTTCCCCAGCAGCCAAATTAACTGCCCACCTGCAGTAAAACATGTAGCTCACCTGACTTAAAACACAGCTACAGTAAGGACTGATGTAGTAAGCAAAACTCGCCATCCATCGGTCTGAAAGCATCTGATCAGGAAAAGTAGTGCTGTTAGCTCAGTACAAGCATGAGATAAGTGAGGCAGCACACTGCGGAGCGACTGGCCTGGTTCTGTACAGGAACTTATGTCAGAACTGATACTGGAAGCAGTCTCACTTCCCATCCTGTGCCCTCATCTCTGTGCCTCACTTTGCCTGCCAGAGTAAAGCTTGCTCTGCCTTCCGTGGAGCACTTGCACTACAAGAAGCTAAAGGATAAACAGTACAGAGACCCCAAATTATAAAAAACTACTCATGTGTTATTCGTGATAATCTGTATTTGGTATATAAATGTGTACCCATATATAAAAATAAAGTCTGCCATTAGCCACATACGTGAATGGAACATTTCACATGGATTTAGGCTGGAAAATATTGTGGAAAAAATGGCTCACGACACCTTGCCAGCACAATGCTCTCCTCCAGTGAGAGGTAACATTAACACTCAGACATGAAAGATAACAACTGTTGTAAAATCACAGTGTAATTCTTAAGACTATATAGGATTTTTTGTTTTTGTCCACGCAGTGGAATTACTGGATCTCATGATTTCTTTGGGACACAATTTGCTTTTTCGTACACTTTATCCCCCGTAGAGTGATTTTTAATTTGCAGAAACCCACTGTTTGGAATCAATATGGTCAGGATACCAAGTCAAAGCTGCAGCATATTGATTGACAATATAACACAGTACACAGAGTATGATTAAAATGAAAAGCAGTTACATATATACAAGGCAGTATATTTTGGACCTGTTTAGTAACAACAGTAAATGCAGACTGCAGTGAATGGGAAGTTAGCCTCACAACCAAAACCTAGCACAACCCTGCATTTGTAAAAGCATCTATACAACACGTGAGATGTCATGATGAGGCAATTTATAGAAGCCACTTCAGCTGAATATCACCCTAAGTGCAGCTTATGAGTGACAGGTTGAAACAAGGCTTGGGAAGCACGAGTGCAGGTTAAGTTGAACGTTAGGTAACTGCTCAAAAGCTTGTTTTAAGGCAAATAAAAAGCAGATTGCTAAAAAGCAGTTATAAAAAAAAACCATCTTAATTCTGTACAAATTAAAAGAAGCTTTCTGACTCTCCTAGTGTTAATTGCATTGGAGTGACAGAAATGGACCATACTGTAAATTAACTTCAGTCCATTGACTTTGGCCTAGCTAAAGGCTTCGAGGCGCACTGGGACCTATATCAAGCAACAGCAAAAATGACCAGGGAAGAGGGGTATGTATTTAGCTCTAGACTGCTAAAAAAAAAAAAAACTGGCATTTGCCAAACAGCTTCTACTGGGACTTGCACCTTGATTTGTACATGATCTGTAGGGTAGAGAAAGCCCTCAGCTTAAGGACTTCTCCACAAACACATGGCCTACTATTAGTATCACTTCCACAAACTTATGGAAAAGCATGTAAGGTCCCTTAATTCTCTGAAGCTGTCTGATCTCAGGCCAGCCCTGTGCACTTTATGAAACAAGAGTACTTTACAAGGGAGTGAGGGGGGGAGGGAAGTACCTCATCTGTGTTACCTGGTGGTTGCTTCTTTTCTCCATCGGTTGCCAAAGCTGGCAATTGAAACATTTCTTATCTTCTGAAGAAGCAATCTGCCTGTCATTGGGAGCCACTTCCTTCATCCCTTTAGTTATGTAAAGTAATTAGGGCTAAACTGGTGCAGGAAGAAGCAGTGCGTTCTTGACTACGCAATGTCACGCTACGGAGCACGTTAAATTGCATCTGGATCGAGAGGTTTGAAGAGTCTTGCTGCCGCCAGGAGCTTGCTTATGTGCCTTTCCTCTGTGATGCCAGCTTCCTGAAGGCAAGTTTGTGACAGAGAAGGCACTTTGCTCAGTGTGTTGAACCCTGCTTCTGTGAGTGGGCTGGAATACATAGGTAGGCCAATGGAAATCAGCCAGTCAGACACAGAGGTGATAAGTCCTGGTGATACAGGTTTTCGGCAAATTTCAGTGAGCCCTCCACTTGGAATCTGGACAGAAAAGAAGAACAAAGGGAAAAAAACAGCACCTTCATGTGAAACATACTGCTCGTTTTACTGCAAGTCTTCTGCTTTTCTTTCAAGCTGGCAGAATTTGGCAGCAGATGTTTCAGCTTTTCTTACTCACGTGTGCCATGCTTATTGGTATGAGAGTGGTCTGTGGGCAGAAAGGCTAGGCAGGAACAATGTAACTTTGGGCAGATGCAGTTGCTTGGACAACTGTCATGTGCCATTTTGAATTCATTTGAAACCACTCAAAAACACTCAGTAAGGAGTTCTCCAAGGCTGATCCAAGGCTAAAGGATATTAACTTTGACTATTACCTCCCCAAACAGACAAAGCTCTTTTAGGAACAAACATGAAAGCTTAAAACAAAACAGAACAAAACAAAAAGAGCCATCCACTCTCTTCTCAATAACTAACTGCCCTCCTTTGGGACAGGAGGAGAGAGCTGCTGTCCCTGTAGTACCCCTGCAGATGTTGCTCTTGCTGAGTGATCACAAAGACAACATTTTTGTACTAAGACTCGCCAGACAGTTCCCTTTACCAGCAGTCAGTCCTTCCTACAAGTCTGCTCATAATTAAGAAGCTTGGGTTTAAGGAAATACTCACTGCCATGCGATGCTGCTTCCTCAGCTGCTTTACCCGGATTTGGTCCATGTTTGCAGCAACATCCTTTTCAGGCTGGTCTACGTCTTCAGAGTACCTCTGTACCAAAGCCTCAGGAATGCCACAGCGACCGTGCTGAATGTTCCCAGGCAGCCAAGAAGACAGATGAAAGAAAAGCATCAGTACAGATCAGTCAGTCATGGGAGAAAGAAGGATTTTTCCTTGAGATTCATAAAAATAATTGTATTAAGCTATAAACAATAACAGTGGAATGATGTAAAAATAGCAGTATGCATCTTTCATGAGCTTTAAGATCAGTTCCAGCCTCCCTGAAATCAACAGCAAAACTCCTTTTAAGCTTAACTTGAACTGGGGCGCCCCCAGAGGCCACACTGTTAGATTTTAAGCTACTGAGCAGTAGCATACTTTCATGATGAAAAGTTTATCTGGATAATTTTCTGAGGTTTGGTTCAATCAGCTAACTGATGTGATCCTTTGACTACATGTTTCCCGATTCCTGGTGGCTACATGACAGAGTTGCCATATCTCCAACAGCAGTGACAGGGGAAGATCTCCCAGAGACAGACTAGTGACAGAAAAGTTTACACCGAAGAACATTTCTTAAATTCTCATTTACTCTGTTCACATCTCCCAATGGATTTATTCTTCATGTGAGGACTCTTTCCTCAGATCATGTTAGCAGTGTGTTGGTTTTGATTTATAAACGTGTTATTGATTTATATACATTTCCTACCTGGTCAGGATATAGGTAAACTAACACCTCATCCTATGCATGATGCCACTGCAGTTAGACCACCTATCCAGTTCTAGTGCCAAACTCTCCTTGGCCACTCCAAGACCAAATACTCTTGGGCACCACCTAACTGCAAAACACTGCTGAATCAATCAGCATTTTTATTTTGAATTGCCATGTTTCCTAGGTACCAAAAGCTGCAGGCTTATACAAGCTTAGTAATACTCTCCCTTGTGGCATACGATATGTGAAATGTCAAAATTCGGCAGAGCTTTTGGAGGGGGTTAAAAGCATAAAATTCATGCATGTCTGCTGCTGGCTCAGTTCTGTCTCTGTAGGGTACAGGAGAAGATAGTTCAGAAAAACAAGAAATGAATGAGCCTTATTTACTGATACTTCTCCTGGGATATGGGAAACTGCTGTGTTCTGTTGTTCTTTCCAACATTGCTCACATGTTTTAGCCAATGACTCTTCCAAGAAAACTGAAAAAGCAATCCTCAAAGGACTGGGAGTTTGAACTCCCTCCTTCCCAGAAGCATGTCCTCATCACTATGCTATCAACTCATACTTTCTTGAGAACATAGAATCTACACGACTTTCTTCTTCAGCTTCACTTCCCTACAGTGGCAACGTTTCCATGCTCAGTGCCACCAAGGTACTGAAGAGCTGAAGGCTCAAAGTATGTCTGTGATATCTCAGTCCCTCTGTAACACAACTAAATGGTTACCTTAGACTTCAGGCCTGATCGTAAAGTTAAGCATCATTATAGAATACCTAGTGTCTTAAGAATTTACAGTTTACGTAGGCTGGTTACTCAGAAAAATATGACAGCTACAACAAGTGAAAGACGAGCCCTTGTGACACTGGTGTAGAAAACATTGAGGCAATGTGCTCCACTTACCTTGTCTGAGTATGGTTCTTCAGTAAGATCAATACCTTCAGACTGCAACTTGTTTTCTATTACCATTTCCAGATCCATTCCCCTGCTACAAGAGACCTTCCTCGCTGAAGCAGGACCTAGCTTTATCATGTGCTGCTGAACACTTTTAGTCTCTGGTTGCTCCAACAGCCAGGGTGGCAGTGAGCTGGGGGGGGTACTGTGCTCCTGTTCAGATGTCCTATGGACAGGTACTCCATGAAAATCAGTGGGAGTGGATGCACTGGTCTTTTTCACTGGCAAACACGGTGCTTCTTGACTTGTTGAGTTGTTCCCACTGGGAGTCATGGGAGGATGATATAATCCATTAGTAAGGCGTTCTCGGCATTTTTTGGCAGGAACAGGTGGAGGCTGAGAGGGATTTTTTGGTTGCATTCTTGCCTCATTTGTGCCTTTTTGCTCAGCTTCTAGACCTCCCTTGAGGACTGGAGCATAGTCAGCCCGTGCAAGGTCATGAAAACCCTTACTCTGTATTTCCAGAGGTGTCCTTGTTGCAGAATGTGTCACCAAGGCAGCCTGAGCTTCACAGTGTTTCATGGGGAAAGGAAAAGGTTTCCCAACTGCACTCTCCATTACAGAGCACTCCAACTCCTTACCTCTACCCTTCTGAGAACTAGCAGCTGCTTTACCCTGCTTAGGCATCAAGTCATCTACTGTACAGCTGTCCCCATAAGACTGAGGTGGCAGGGCAGATCCAGTTGCCTTTCTTGCTGCATCCAGTGAATCCTGAGCAAAACAATCTTTCTTGCTACTGTCCTGTAGATTAGCATTGGAATCTCCCTGGAGATCATCCAGGGAGTGAGATCTTGGCCATACATCCACACCCTGGGGGCCATCTAGAGTTTCATAGCTCCGACAGACAGCAACTGGTAAACTTCTACGGTTCTTCTTCAGACCCATAACAGCTGGGGGTTTGACAGAGCTCTTCAGAGCACGATGTGCACAGCTGAGTCGGCTTTCCTTATCTCCTTGCTGTAGAGTTTCTATTGACTTGGTCAGTGGGAGTGTAGGATAATTTGATAGCTGGTGCCTGCTGAAGTCTTTAAAGCTATGCTCACTTGACGATTTTGAAGGCAGAAGACAGGTCCTTCGGGTTTTACCTAGAAGCAAATGAATCACAATCCACTGTTAAAAACATCTTCTGTGTACTAGTAGTGGATCAGTTCTAAACAACTTTGAAACACAATGATTCGCTGATTTTGTTAACCCTGAATGTACGGGAACTCAGTACCATTTTAAGCTTATGAATTTTGCTTTAAAAATCAAAAGTTTTAGCTTTATAAATGAAGCACTGGTAATCACCATCAAGTAAAGAAAACATATTTTAAATAATTACTATCCCTTCCAATCCACAGTTTACAAAGCTCTGAAGTCTAGGTCACTTAAACCCTTTTCAATGAGAAAAATATCCTGTATCTAGACCTGATATATTAACAAGTTTGACCCCATGCAGAAATAACTCCACAGATCTACCATTCTTTTCCACTGCTCTAATTCATTTAGGATGCTGATAATTATGTTCATTGCCCAATGAAGTTTACTAGATGGCTCAGGAATGCTTTTAAAAATTAGATCACTTTTATTTGTTTTAATCACAAAGCCTGCCAGCAACATTATTTCATCTTCTAAGTAAACAACAAACTATTTTCAGTGGCAAATCAGAAAGCATTAAGATGTTGGGAACGCTGGTGTTGCACCAATCCCTTTGTAAAGTTACTTTTAGCGACAAAAGTTTTATGGAAAAAGAAATAATAATACTATGAAACAGAGAACGGTTACAAAAGAGAGTTTCTAGAGTGAGTAATCTTAGTGTTGTTCTCATGTCACATGCTTTCTCAGAATGGAAGGTCTTAGAAGTGTGGTTTTTTATTATATCATAGAAGATGAGATGACTTGAACCAATGCAAACCTTGTGTCCTTTGTAAGCTTTACTTCGTATTTTTATGGGATATGCACCATCACTTTTAAACAGTGATTCTATCAAATCTCCTTGATAGAAAAATTCTGATCTCATTACTGTATTCATGAGTATGAAATACAAGGTCATTTCTCCAATGCTGCATAAATATATATCTTTCACAAGAAGTAAATTTGTCTCAAAGCAGACAACCTCTCAGAATGACAGCACATCCTGAATAATCATTTTCTTCTGATGACAAGGACACTTTTCCTCAGCTACAGTAAACTTTCTAAAATAATGACAAATAGATAAAGCTTGGAACTTCTTTTTCCAGTATATGTGCTGCAGAAGCTTTGTCTAGGTGCTATCAAAATCCCATAATAATAGGCAATTTACTGTTTTAGGTCTGAGTATTTTTGATAGCTTAATTCAAATTAAATTAATCTTGAGTGCTTTTAAGTAACAGATGCTTTCTTTTACCTCCAAAACTTGATCCCGAAAGAAGTTTAATGCTTTGTTTTTGAGTAACATACGTCACTTTCTTTGAATACGAATGCTAACATGCATCAACTCTCACTTAAGAATATCTTTTCTTCAAAAATCCTGTTATAAAAGGAAACCACCTAGTTAACCTAAAAGGGAAATAGCTCGCTTCCTCTCCTCTGCTCAGGGAGTTTAAAACCAAGGCATTCAGAGAACTAGTAAAGGAAGGTGAGGTTACTTTTAAAGAGAAATAAGGAAATATGTGATTCCTTCTCAAAAGGGAGTTGGTCACATTTACTGGTAAGCCAGCAAGATTTAAAACCACTGTCTGCCAACAATTGTGAATACAAGCTTTCAAAAACTCTTCTCTTAGAGGCTGTACAGTTCACAGTACATCTGAAGCTAAATATCACCATTCCCCCCAGTGCTAATAAAGATATATCACACATTGGGTTGGTTCCTTTACTACTACCTCGTGTACAGGTAACTTAGAGAAGCAGTGGAAAGACTTATCTATCTGTCTGCACCTTCCTGTAGTGTGAGACTGTGGCCTTCCAAGAGTAACTTACAACCACATTAGAAAGACACGTTTAAGAAACATTACTTTGACTCCTTAGCACCCCACGTACAAATGTCAAGATGTAGTGAGTATGGAGTGTTTTCTTCATTACTCATATTTTCCTAGTATAAGTTTGACTCGTGCAGCAATTCATAGAATTATAGAGCAAGGGTTCAAAATGTAATTCCACTTATGTAGATTTAAGTCCTTAGCAACAGCAGTAAGGCCACTGTGATCTCTCTTTTTCTAGCTATTCCTCCCCTCTCCTGACCAAAAGGTAAAATTTCATCATGCTCCTGAGAAACTAAGAAAGGAAGGTAATAAAACAGACTTTTAATTATTATTTTTAAGTTGTTTTCATTAAGTGGGAATTGTATACAAACGTCATCGAATGTAACATTCCCTTCTTATCTCAAAAAAAAAAAAACAAAACCCCAAAACAATGATTGAAGTGTACAGCTATTACAGTTTTAAACACATTTTTAATGTCAGCATTTTTGCTAGTAATTCAATCCTTGATATTGTCAAATAGTCAAATGCTTTTCATAGTGCTGTCAACCATACGAGCATCTCCGATTTAAATACATGCAGAAGGACACAGGAGTCTGGGTGAAAGCCAAAACAATAAGGGTGGTCCTTACACAAAATTAAAGGAAAGTTTGTAGTGTTTTGTTTGTAGTGTTCAGATCGAGCTACAGGCATACTTTGCCCTTTTGTTTAGCATTATGCTGCAGTTTTTGTTAGATAAAGCACCTCTCTAATAGTTCACACTGCCAGAATAAAGAAAACAAACCTTTCAATTCTCTGCCATCATCTGCCTCAAAAGAAAGGAAATAATCTTTGGGAGTATTTCCAGAGGTACCTGAGCTACAGAAACAATATTTCAGTGTTTCCTTCAGTACCTTTTCTGTGCAGAAGATCACCCTCAGGGAATTAAGCACTCAAAACCATACACAGAATACCTTCAATAGCCTGTATAGGGCCCAGATTTTATTAACTTCTTTTTGGCCTTGTTTTCTGAGCCTATATTTCTGTGTTCATTTCAAACAGCTCTACTGACACAAGGAGGACAATGGCACCAGAATGAATCCTCGCCTCGGTGCTTTCTTAATTAATATAAACTAGTAGAAAAGCACATTTTATCAGGCAATGTGACCACCTTTTCTGTTACTTCCTTTTCTGATTAATTAGCACTGAATGCTTAAGTGCTTTGGATGCCTAGTTGGCACTACAGCAATCTGGCTTTAGTTCCTGAACAAATCCTACCTGATAAAGCCATGGTTTGTCTGCCTTCTCAGCTTCCTGCATATGAAATTGCTACTGCCTTTAAACCTCTTCCCTCCTTACAAAACTATGCACCACAACTGGAAAAGGTTAAAAGAACACGCATGACCAGGGACATAACATAAAATGAATAATTAACAGGATTTAGACTAGAAAATAGATGACTTGAGGGGCATAAAGTCTATACACAGACACTGTTAAGTACGGAGGCTCTAAGAAAGAAAAGGGATTTTCATAAGAAACAGATTAAGGAAAATGGAACACAGCGAACTGTTCAAAGTTCAGGGAATCTGTAAGTTCCTAAATGATAAATGCCCCAGAATTACCTTAGGAAGCCTCACATATCACTTACACTGTTCTCCTTACTACCTGCTTTTGGCTGCTTACTGAAAGAACTAGATTTCTGATAACATTTACAAATGTGTCTTGGACAGACAACACTTGCATATCTGAGAAGCCAAATAACTGCACTGTTGCACAGTCTAAGGGAGAGCTCACTCTCTGCCTTGTTTCAAACCAAAGACTGATCTATAGAGTGATGATATGATCCTGCTCTTATTTTCTTCCTGACTAAAACTGAATAGGTCACAGAATTATGTTCCTTGCAGTCTGCAACTTGGAATAAAATTACAATGTTGCCCTAAGTATTTCTGAAATGGGGTCCAGAGAAGTACCTAGATAAACTATACCTGTACCACTGGCAGCAAACCAGTATGTGGCAAACCATTTTTAATCCAAACTAAGATGAGCAGAATGACTGAACTGATGTCAAAAGGTACAACATCAGCCCAGAACAGGGCAATACTCACTAAAATATAGTGCAAAATAATTTTCCAAGAAATGTGAAGATCCATTTCTTCTCAGAAAGTATTTAATCTTCCCATTTATGAAAAGCAGATTATTGCCAATCTACACATTACACTAGAGAAATGATTATCCTTATTTTAATAGACAAGCATCCAACTTATTCTGAAGAAAACATGCATGTAAGCAATTAGGGTCCATGAGCTTTGCTCATGAATGAATCCCATCCTGCACATTCTTTTTATCGTGTTTTTCAAAACAATCACTAAATACATTCTTGAGCAAAACTAATACAGAAAGCCATAGATGAAAAGCAGTACGAAAGCCATTAGTAGTATTCCACACTTTGCAAAACTCAGATAGAAATAACAGTTTAAATGTGAGAGTAAGTATCTAAGCAGAAAGGCAATAACAATTACTTTCTTAAGATATTATTATACCGTTAAAATAAGGAAAATTTATAGGCAGCAATTTGATGTCAGTGCTGTAGCTTTCCTTCAGAAAGAAAATTGTCACATGTCATATATCTAGCTATGATTACATTCCACCATGCCTACTGCATGAGAATTCATGCTCAAGAAAAAGAAATTCTCTCCGCTTTCAGGAATTTAGTACGTTGCTAATTTCAGGCACAGAGCTTCAAAGCAACTTGCAATTTTCTTCAATAAATGATTATCTCTGAGTGGCAGACTGACAGAAAATGCATGTAGTAAACAAAAAATCCTTAGCTTCTATTTTAAATGGGAGAAATGGCTACTGAAGGGAACACACAGTGTCTCTGATTATTTTGTTCTTGGTTTCTTTTTTCACATTTCTTGTTCATGCTAGTGATGAAACCAGGCTGTCTGAGGCCAAACCAGACATCAAAAGTATGAACTGACAATGACAAACACCAAGTGTAACCCAAACTAATTTCATCCATTTCAACAGGTCATCCTTAGTCAAATATTTGTATGTACACGATTACACCACTCTTCAAGTAAACAATCCTCAGTCAACACAATAATCATAGAGAGGAATCCCTATTATAATCTGTGTCAGAAATTTTTCAGTGCATCACCTTTCATGGATGTAAGACAAGGTAAGTGGAATTGATAGCACAAAAATTTCTTCCTTTTATTTTAGTTTATTTTCTCACCAACTTCTCCATTTTTCCATTACTTTAACTTGCTTGCCACTCATTCATACACTAAAAATTCCCAGATTTCTGCAGTTGTCTTCTTGTCAGATGAGAATGCAATGTGTAACCTGAGTAGATAATAATAAAAAATAGCCTAAACCACATCATGTTTCTTATAAACTGCTTTTGTGTAGGCTTAGAAGTTCTCCAAAGCTCAGTGGAGTTCAGAGACTTTTCCACTGCCAGCGGTCCCTTAGTAAGGCTAAGTAGAGCCAGTCTCATGAAGCATGGCTGAACTAGACTATGATAGGGATTGGAGACATCAGAAACAACAGTGAGAGTATCTCTTGTCTTACGACCACAAAAAATACAAAACAATTTGTGAAATGTGACTTGTTTTCTACCAATGCAAATAAATAAATTAGAAATGATAGAAATGAAAACCAACAGCCTCAGCCAAGAAGGAAATAGGCAGACAGAGTAAGGGAGAAACTCAAGCATGAAGTAGTTTGCATAAGCTAGGAACAGGAGCAAAAAGTACAAAAAATTATCTACTGAAAACAGCCTATGAGGACTGTAAGGCTTATTGCAGTCATTGATACCATTTTCCAGGTTTTCACTGCTTTCGTAGCAGCCAGAATCCCGAGGAGAGCATCCAGCTAGGCCTTGACCTTCAATGAGAAGTTTCTCCTGAGATCCCGACTGGTCGCTGTTACCTTGAGGAAATGAGAATGCAGTGAAAACAGAGGCAAACAAACTTCATCTGAACTCCTCAACCTTCTGTTTCAAATACTATTTTCACTGTTAGAACAACTATAACAGATCAGACTGAAAGAAAAGAGTGAGCATTAGCAACAGTAATCACAACCATTGTTGCAAGCACTCATCCTGAACAGTACAGCCTTTGCTTAAGTTTCAGGAAGCAGTGCAGCACACAATTGAATGAAAGCAAAATCAGCTGTATATGCCCCTCAGCTGCCCTGAGGACAAGTCCTACAACTTAAAACCACCAGAATTCATTTGAAATGTTCACAGAATCATAGGGGTTGGAAGGGACCTCTGGAGATCACCTAGTCCAACCCCCTGCTAAAGCAGATTCCCTACAGGAGATTGCATAGGAAAGTGTCCAGGTGGATTTTGAATATCTCCAGACAAGCAGACTGCAAAATCTCTCTGGGCAACCTGTTCCAGTGCTCTGTCACTCCCAAAGTAGTTTTTCTTCTTTATGTTCCTATACAACTTCCTATGTGCCAGTTTGTCCCAATTGCCCTTTGTTCTGTTGCTGGGCACCACTGAAAAGAGCATGCCCCTGCACATTCGATTCCCGCCCTTTAGATATTAAATAAGAATTGATAAGATCCCTTCTCGGTCTTCTCTTGTCCACGCTGAACAGACCCAGAGCTCTAAGCCCTTCCTAGTAAGAGAGATGCTTTAGGCCCCTTATAATCTCTTATCATCTTTGTGGCCCTCTGCTGGACTCTCTCTAGAAGTTTCCTGTCTTTCTTGGACCGAGGAGCCCAGAACTGAACATAGTATTCCAGATGTGGCATCAAAGTTTCTTCAAAACAAAACCAAAAAGTGTGATGGAGAATGAAATAAAGCATAAAGGAAAAAAAAAAAAAAGGAGTAAAATCCTAACCTTGACGTATTTTGCTGATGGGACCAAGATCAGGAATGGGTCTGGCAAAGTTAGATAATGCCCACTAAGGAATGGGGAAATGACAAGGGAGAGACTGGTTGTAAAAATTCCTTCTGTCTTTATTCTGTGAAAAGAGCCCGCACTCAAGTGTGGTCCAGTCCAGGCTAGGCTGTATGGACTGGATTCAAGGGATTTACCCACAGCACTCAGCTGGAAACCATGTCTTGTAAAGGAACTAAATCTGGAGCTGAAGATATAGAAATAAACTTCATAATGCAAGGATTCCATCTATGCTACATTCCCTGCCCCACCCTGTCCCGAAACAAAAATAATCAGAAATGATTATTTTAATTTCTATTCTAAGCACATGAAAGGTAATTATGGAGTAGAAAGAAGTGCTTCTGTCCTTCCCAGGTTCCAGCAGTCAGGGTTCCACACCTCTTTCTGTTCATCATCCTGACTTGGAGTTTGAATTCATACTTTCCAGCTGCCACATCAAATAGTCCAAAGATTTCAATATAAAACTGAAGGTCCCTAAAAAAATGACTACTTCAGATAAGTGAACATTTTAAATAGGTCTGAAAATATTAAAGAGAAACTCATATTAGGTGGCAAAAAACTACTCCAATGCTAGTGAAAAGGAATCCAGTTCTGCAGCTGCTTGTTTTACTGGTGTGTGGTGAAAGGCTTAGAAAGTCAGGGTGTCTCTTTGTGAAATGTACAAACTACACGTCAGCGACAGCTTGGGGCACAAAGCATTACCCAGAGACAGCAACCACAAATCTCTTTATAACAGACATAAGCATTTCCCACTGAATAAGCGACTGTTTCAATTGTTGCTATGGCAGTTTCAGCTAAAACGCAGGATTATGTACAGAAGCAGCTGAGAAAGTCCTTCCAGAATTCACTTCACTGATTCTGATTTCTGGGATACTAAACTTCTGCCAATATTTAGGGATGGAGGAGAAATTCAGCATATGCTGGGTACATGTAAGGCGTACATAAAGAAAGAACTCTAGCAGGACAAATATCAGTCTTAAGTCACTCCCCAATAATCTAAACGTTGTCACCCAGGAAGGCCCCAGAAATAAGTAGATTAGGATAAAAATGTCAAAATCTGGGGAACAGATCTCTGCTGTAAGGGTTTCAAAAGGTTCTTGATAGAGCTCCAGTGAAACTGAAAACCTCAAACAACCCACGTACTATCATACTCCTGTAGATGTTCCACGGCTGTGAGGAGAACAGCTCTGTGCTCAGGATCTCGGATGTTCAGTTCATCCAAATCCTCTTCTTCTAAAAGCTTAAAGGTATCCAGATCTTCATAACCATTGAACAGAAAAGTGGGCATGTGCTCCTGTATAAGATGAAAGAAGTCAAAAAAGAAAACTGAGCTATAAGACATCATTCAACTTAATTTGGCAATACAAATATTATGGGAAATTTTCACAATCAGGAAAAAAATCAAACCAGTAATTTCACAAATGCAAACTACTGTACAACAGCAGAATTATAGGATTACAGCTTGTATAAAAATTGCTCAAAGATCAGGAAAGTAGCTGTGCCAAGCTAGAATGCTGCGCACGTTATTGTATTTGGAATGTACGGCATCACCTGGCCTGGGCAGCACACTACTCAGATACACAAGATAGCACAGCTCTGAGTGAGCACACTCCAACATATTAACCCAAGCTACACTCATTTATCTGCAGCCCCCCAAAGAAGAACATGGAAAATAACCTGCTCTTTAAAGACAGGGCAACTCTGGTTCTGCTTTTGAAGAGTGTTAGCTTTTAGTCATACTACGCAAGGATTTACAACTGCAGTGTGTTCTCTGGGCACATACAAACTCCAGACATCTTACAAGCCAGCAGCATTCCATCAAGCCTGATGGGCAGTCCTGGTTGGCCCTAGCTATTTTAATTTTGCAGTAAGACCGGACTCTGTTAAGTAGGGTCATGTTCCTTAGGATTACGAATCTGATAAACAACCTCAAAACTAACAAGTCTGAAAGTGTGACTCCCTTCCCACAAGCAAAACTGAAGGGTAAACAGAGAAAAAATGCAGACCTTTAAGTTGATGCGATCCAAGAGATCCTCAACTGATTTGGGTTGGGGTGGCCTGCTTTTTCGGCGCCTCCTGGTGGGCCGCTTTGGCTTCTCTTCCTCTTCATTTAACACATCCACATAGATAAATTTGAAAGTGCCAACTTTGTTGTTCAGTAGGCCCATCCAAGTGCCCATGGGGGGTTTGCTGATGATATCAATGATATCACCCTTCTGTGGACCAAAGATGCAAGAAGGTCAATTAGGCATGCTCTGCTATGGAGCAAACACATCACTTTCCAATAGTTTTTCATGTATGCAGAATGGACAAAATGCAGGGAAACCTCAGTTTTCAAAAGGTTAATCGGACGTTTTGCAAGGATATCCACTTATACCATATCTACAAAGGGAGCTGTGAAAAAAGGGAATAAAATGACATGCCTAGGATCACAGAGCAAGTCAACAGTAGAACCTGGAACAGACCACAGCTCTCCAGATTAACAAATCCACTCACAGTCCAGTTTGTACAGAGGTCTCTGTGTGCAACTACCTCAAAGTGGTGCAAATAAGAACAGTCTCAGACTGCTTGGCGTGCAAGGTCACAAATCTGGCACGTATCTCATAACATGGCTGAAATTCATTATTTGAAATATTTCTAAAGGACACTGTGTGTAGGCACAATCACATTTCTTCCACTGACTTTGAAAACTGTTCTACTGACAGACTAGCTCGTTGCAGAAGGCAAGGCACGTTTCCAGTCTTTCAAAAGAGAAGTCTTGCAAAAGACAAAGTTATTTGTATCATTTTTCTTTTCCCAGAAACTAAAGCTGCCTATTTATGTTGGCATATATAAATACTAATATAGTCTGCAACATTTTGCTATAATTTGCTACAATTTGCTATAATTCAAGCAACTGTTTAACGCAACAGAAAAAGACAAGTTAAAAAGCTGAAAACCCCCACACGTAACCTCATTAGAAGAGCAAGAATTGTACAGTTCTCACAAAAAATCCTTTAAGTAAGAGCTTTGCCTAAATAAACATTCGATTCCTTCAAAACAAACACAGCTGGTACCTTGAGCTTCAGAGAGTCTGTATCATAAGGACTTGGAGTAAAATCAGTGTGAACTCTGGCTCTTCCACAGAAAGGTCCTCTATAAGGAAGTTCTTCATCATCCCCATCTTCTGACTTCACGCTCTCCCTGTTGCTGGTTGAGGAATCTGTTGTACTCACTGTCTGACCACCTAAGCACACGTGCATGACAGGCATCATCAGAACACACCAAAGAATCTCTTTGTTAAGAAAGTTCAATAACAGAAACGCGTTCAAAAGACCAGTCAGAGCTTCCTAGGAAATATGGATTTTTTTCTACAAGTTAAGACTCTTAAATGCTATTTCTTTTACGTACCTGTGGTGGGAAAGTTAGTTAATTTACTCTGCACTCCTGTTTTTCCAAATTCAACTCCTCAATATTTAACTGAGGAGCTGACTAACTACTGCCTTGTCTGTAGTACACCACAGGCAACATCATCTTTATGGCAAGTTTTGTCCATTAAAAAAAAACAAAAAACTGATGTGAACTTTGAATTTTATATGAAGGTTCCAGAATACCCTTCATATCCAGTTTTCTGGCAACACTCCGTATCAGTTTAAGAAAAAAAACCAAAACAAAAAAAAAAATGCTTTCCAGAGTACATTTTCAGTTATTTAAAAATGAAGCTTTCTCTTCAGTGTTTTTTCCCAGTATGTTTTTGGCTTCTATTAGTAATTCATAGAAGCAAGTACACCCCATCTGCATCCTGCCTGAGTTCTGTGTTATGCTAGAGACAATCTTAACCAGAGAGGTTTTAAATAATCCTTGTCTATCTAGTTAATGAGAAAACCTTAAGGTTTCTCTGGGGAGGAATGAAGAAAAAAAAACAACAACAAAAAAGCCCAGCAGGAGTTCTCAGGAGAAATCTAGCGTAAAGATACGCCTGTCCTCTGGTGACCCTTTATCTGGAATGGAAAAAGCACTCTCACTGCAATGTTACAGGCGAATGGCTGTCATTCTCACTTAAATCAGCTGTATTACAATAACAGGATCCTGAACAAAGCCAGACTGAAGAATTTCACTTTTCCAGGGCCCTGTATTAATGCAGAGCAAAAACAGACTGCACCAAAGAGCTTATGGTTCTTCATAAAACCTTAGTGACTAACACTTTTGTTGTTGTTGTTGTTTTTTAACTTATAACTACTGCTCCTCCTTTGCTTTTCTCTGATACTGTTTACTGTGGAGATCTCTGTGCCTTGCAGCCACAGAAATGGAGCAATGCAATTACAACATGACTTACTCATTGAGCTCTGACCACTTAAGGAACTCCTCAGGCTCTCGACAGAGCCACCAGCTTTCAGCTTGGGCTTGTCCAGGGAGTCAGTGTCTGGTGGTGGTGACTGTGGAGAACCTGGTATGACCCCAGGGCTTGACTCCTGAAAAGCATTGAACCATTTTGTTTGATAAAGGAGCATAAGCACTGTCAGGAGCTGCACATTCCCATTTGGGAACTTCTTGTATTTTCCTGCTCTTTACCAGACAAGAAGACAGCTTCTACATTTATCAACTTAATTAGTGGTATTCAGCTGCAGCAGACACCCCCCTTAATCAGGCATGATGGCAAATACAACAGCTTGAAAAGGCTAGCACTCTTAAGCAGAAAGAAATAATACACAAAACAAAACTTCAAATTCAAAGGTTTAAACACTCATTGCATTTTTTTTTTTTTTTTTTTTTAATCAGCACCACTTACCCAAACAGCTCAACTCAAATTCAGCTTTCTGACTCAGGACTATGTACAAGGGTGAAAACAAACAAATCAGACACCCAGCAACATATGAAGGCTGCTCTGAAAGTAATGCCTCTTTTACTGCATTGTCCCACAACATCAGAGACAGATGTTGGTACAGCAGCAGAGGTTGAAGCTCCTCACCAGTATTCTATTACATGTTGTTGCCGTGTGACAGATGGCAGCAGAGAAGCACTCTGACACAATGGCATCTGACATGGAAGTGCAGATGAAGCAAAGGTGTGGAACTCAATTCCTCCATGCAAAAAAACATCCAGTGGATGTGAGCTCAATGGAGGTTGTGTGTGGTGCATTTCAGCATGTGAAAAACAAGCCAGGATCTGGAAGGCCATGAAGATTTTTATGACTGTGGTATGCAGGCTCTCCTTCACTGCTGGTGAAAATGCATAACAAATGGTGGTGCCTACAGTGAAGAATAGTGTTTTGTACCTGCGAATTTGCTCTATCAGATAGTGTTATTGTGCTCTTTGTATCGGTGGTAATTTCCATAGAAATAAATAGAAGGTATTACTTTCAGAGTGACCAATGTACATTTTTGCAGTTAATGGATATTTTTCTTCATTTACGTTGAAGGAAAACTAACCAGGAAATGCAGACTATGAATAATATACATACAGATAATACACATAAACATAAATGCATAAATAGAGAAATGATTATGCTACATATGCAATAGGCAAGCAATTTGTCTTTTCATTCAGTCCAACACTGCAGAAAATCCAAAGGGTCTTTCCTAACCTGAAATTCTGTTAGCCATGTTAAAGCTAAGCAGCAGATTACTTGTGGCCAGAGCAATTTTTGCTTGTTTTCTTTGAATGCAGGCTGGGATACTGGCATAGTTTGAGTCATGCCAGAAAGAGAATATTCTGTGCCAAAAAGTTGGAAAACAAAAGCAGCTTAGCTTGCAAGCAAAAAAAGCTTTTTGTGTTGATGTGCTGAAGCTTTTAGATGAAACCTATTATTTGCATGCTGCAGAATCATCAGAAAAAAGTCATCAAAGCATATGACTTCAGAGGTCAAGTCAATCTTGGAGACAGCTAGAGAGCACAAGTGTTGCTAACCCACTGTAAACTGATTTCTAAGTGTATTCTTTCCTTAGGGAGACTTTCAGGAGGGGCACTTTAAGGCCAGGCAGATAACAAAGCATCTTAAATCATACCATTAGTCCAAAAATGTTTTAAATATAAATGAAATGTAACCATAACCGTGGCACTGTCTCTGGTTATGAACAAGCAGGAGTAACAGTCCCACAGGAAAGGAATTCTAATGTTGCTGTGCTTTGCACAGATCTGCTCACTCCCTACTTGCCATGCCATCTCCAGATTTTGCAGCTTGGAGTTGTTATTCTGAATCTTATTAATTGTAGTTCCTTCTGTGACCAACAGTATTCTGAATGAATACTAAAAACACCCTCTGGCGCAGCATGACATTTCTGTTTCCATTTCTGCTATTCTTACTGTAAGTATGCACGGCCATCCCAAAATTGGTAAGAGGCCACTTGGGGGCAATATCTGCCAGAGAAAGTTCTGCTTTCCCAACTGTTTCTGAAGCTATTTCTTACATATTTCAATGGTTTTAAACAACTGCTGGAGAATTTTTGACACTCCACCAAAATGAAGAATCCGAAGTATATCAAAAGGGATGTTTACAGAAAAAGACAGCAATTATTCCCAGACCACTAAAATCCAAAGCCTAATTTACAATTAATGTACTTCAGGTTCGCCTTTAAGACTGAGCTACAAAACTCTATAATGAAAGAATAATAGGAAAATCTTCTGCCTCTTCTGACTGCATTGTGCACGTTTTAATAAGCTGCTAACAGAGAGCAAGCTATGCTGGAGAATAGACTGGAACCAGCAGAGATTCACTGTGTATGTGAAATTATGCTGGGAATTTAAACTAAGGTGTAAATTGCAGATTAATATACATTTCTGTGACCTTGCGTCACTAGCCAGTTCTCCTAATAAATAATGACACTAAAGAGATGGAAATATAGAGCGAAATGTGTAATGCCATCAACCACAGGCTTCTGCTAATGAGTTACTGGAATGAAAATCTGAAAAAGAACTTTCGTGGTTGTACTTCTCCAAGAAGCCATTTCACACTGAGGGATTTCATAAGAACATAGGAATAAGCCACATCACGTACTCTGGTTAGAATTTTCTTTACAGATGCCTTGTGATACCTGGAAGCACGGTAACCAACACTGATTTTCACTTCTGTGCTATTAAGTAGAGTCCACTGCAGATCTTACATACCTGCTCAGACAGAGAGCTGCTGTATTTTTTAGACATCCTTTTCTTCATGGTTTCTTTCACAGATTTCACCTTTTTGCCCAGAGATATACGGGAAGCAGAGGGTGATTTGATTACTTCTTTATAAACAAAGTCTCCTTCTTTGCCCTGCAAAATAAACAAGGAGTTATGCCTATAAAATACCTCCACCAGAGGTACCCAGGCAGACACAGGATGCGTCCTGTTTACTGCTTTAAATTCACCGTTGAGAAATTGTGCAAACACTGTAGCAGTTATCCCACCTTACTCTTAAAGCCTGACTGGTAACCTTTTCTGTAGATACTGTGTAGATGGTGGTGGGGTGTGATAGCAAGCCTGTATTCCTTTGAGTTTCAAGCAAGCACGTGACCTTTACAAGAGAACTCAACAATTTCAAGCTAAGCCCTACCAATGGGACATACAACAGCAGTTTTTCCTCATGTGAGTCAGTACTACAGTATTAGAGTTTAACAGGACTCAAGGTACTTTTGAGACACTAGCAACATTCATATACATGTGTGAGACACTAACAATGTATATACACACACAACTTCATATTTATATATATCCATCCATCCATCCATACACATCTTTATTTGGCTATTCAAATTTACCTTCTATATTCAGGCAGGCATTCAGCTAATCTCTCTTGAGCATCTTTGTGGTTTTACTGTGAATTATTTATTAAAACAAAACAAAAATGCTACTAGATCCACAAGTCCTGGTAAAGAGGTTGCACTTGCTCCTTCTTGAGACATGCACACAGGCTGCTGCCAAATGAAATTAGCTGCTCCACATACAGAGAACAACAAAAGCCAGCTGCTTTGAACCTATTTAACCTTTTCTAAACTAGCTTATTATACCCAGTATTTACTTAGACCACAAGTGGACGCAAAGAATTATCATGGATCAGCTAACACTGAAGGATTTGTATGACTCAGCACTTACTCAGATTTACTAGGCAGCATGATAAACACAGTACTTCATTCTACATTATTTCAGGAAGTACAGCAAGGCAACTCTTCAAGAGTTACTACCAGCACTTGATTGGCACAGATGCAACAAAAATCACTATGCAAAAAGGACCAAAATCCGTTCGGTGGCTGTCAGGTTGCCAACTGAATTTGGTTTCTGACTTGGTTCAATAATCCTTTAGATGAAAATTTAGGTTCACAAAGTAACTAGCACTAAAATAAGTGTACACTGCATTCTACATAAACAAGTTATCTTTTTCCCCCCCCCTTATACTTACACCTCTGCTACTTTACTGAGTTTCTTTCAAAAACTTATCTGAAGGTCAGCTGACAATTAATTAATGAATTAACACCCCATAATTTTTTTCCTTAACAAGTTGCTTGTGAATATAACTTCTTTGATAACTTTTGGCCTTTCAGCAGAAATTAAGGACAACTATTTCCTTCACCTTTTTGGAAACAAAAACCAAAAAACAACAACACACCCAACAACATGTTTAGGTTAATGGACTTTTCAAAAAAGTTTTGTTTTCAAAAAGTCCAGCCTAACCTTGATCTGCATTCATTAATCTGGGACTCTACCTGTCCCACCACCAAAAAAAATAATAAGTCAACAATTTTATTTGGTAAAATGTTCTGCCTCATTTCTGTTGTATTATTTTTGGCTATGGGCTGACCAACACTGGGATCAACACGAGTAACATAAAATGGAATCAATTCTCCAGAGAGTTATTTTATTATATATAAAAAGCTCTCCTAAAGACAAAGAATTCTGAGACCAATTGTGCAGCACCTGGAACAATGGGGTCCTGGTCTACTCCAGTACTCTTAAGTACAATGAGAAAAGAAATAATCTGTATCACGCGACCTGTACCCAAATAATCTACAGATCTTCACTGAATGAAGTTGGTCTTGTCATTCCAAAAAGTTTTACTAATAGAATATAGTAATCATATGCTTTGCCCAAAGTGATGCTATGAGGAAGTCAGACACAGGAATAGTTCACAGATGTGCCCCCCAGATCTGCACTTTGATCACTTGTTCTTGCCTTCTAACACATATGGTATATAAATACTTACACATACATGGATATGGGTGGGTATGTTATTCTCAAAGCTAAGGATGTCTGTGGTTAGCAAAGATGCTTTGCTTTCCTGGATTCTCAAACTACTATTATGGACCTAAATTACACTTCAGGCTATTATAACTCCATTGCCTGTTTCATTTTATGCTATTTCAAGCCTGTGCTTTTTTGTCTTATACTCACCACTTGGTCAGAATTGTTTCCAATATGAAGGGAACGATTTGTCAAGTCAAATCCTCCAAAGCTGCAGGTTCTCTGCAAAAAAAAACCCACAAAACGAACAGAATGATGGAAACAGTTTTATCACAGTGATTGCTCACCCAAAATATTGTGATTTGGAGAACACCAGCAAAAACACATACATCTGCAAAAATGGAAACAAACAAACAAATAAAGAAAAGGATGAGAGATTATAAATCAAGAATGCTGTTAAAAGCAATTTGAGTCATTTGTCTTTTCCAAGGACAACCCCTTGGCATAAGGTTAGCTGCTGTTGAGTCATCTATTGCCTACTCTTGTTTTCAAATCGAAAAAAGACTTTCTGGTCTGAGGAAATTGTTGATGTTATGCATCAAGTTTTCCAGATTGTTAGCAATTCCACCTCAGCACTCCCATCTGCCTTTATAATTTACTTCACAGTAGCAGTGAAACAGAGAACCACCAGTGTCTTGAAGCACTGGATAACCTACCTTCTGGGAATGGCTGCATACACTGTATGCACACAGAAATTCAGGGAAATAGCAGACAGACCTGAAGGCTGTGCTACCATTCAACAAGACCTGGGAAGACTGGAGAGTTGGGCAGAGAGGAACCTGATGAGGTTTAACATGAGCAAGTGTAGCATCCTGCACCTACAGAGGAATAACTGCATGCACCAGTACAGGTTGGGGGATGACCTGCTGCAGAAGAGCTTTGAGGAGAAGGTCCTTGGGGTCCTGGTGGATGACAGGTTGGCCATGAGCCAGCAGTATGCCTTTGTGTCCAGGGAGGCCAATAATATCCTGAGGTACATTAAAAACAGAGTGGTCAGCAGTTAGAGGGAGGTTATCCTCTCCCTCTTCTAAATGTGGTGAGGCTACATTTAGAATACTGCGTCCAATCTGAGTTCCCAAGTTAAAAACAAACAAATAGGGATCTCCCCTAGAAGGAGTCCAGTGGAGGGCCACAAAGAATGTTAAGGACCTGGAGCATCTCCTGTATGCGGAAAGGCTGAGTAACTGGGGGTATCCTCAGCATGGGGAAAAGACGACTGAGAGGGGATCTGACAAACTGTTATAAATATCTAAAGGGAGGTGGGAGGCAAATTGATGAGGCCAGGCTCTTCTCAGTGCTGTGCAGCAATAGGACAAGGAGTAAGAGCCTAAAACTTGAACAAAGGTAGTTCTGTAATAACATACAGACGAAATTATTTACAGTAGGGGTGATGGAGCACGTGAACAGGCTGCCCAGAGAAGCTGTGGAGTCTCCATGGAAGGAGACTTCAAGACCTGTCTGGACGCCTACCTGTGTGACCTACTGTAGGGTTCCTGCTTTAGCAGGGGCACTGGATTCAATGATCTCAATGTCCCTTCCAACCCTTGCAATTCTGTGATTCTGTGAAATGCTAGAGGCCTTGCAGAGTAACCACTTGGTAAAGGGAGTGAATAAACAACCCCCGCTAGTGATTCAGTTAAGTCCCAATTCCAGATTAGGTATTTACAATCACACCACTGGTGGCTGGCATATGGCAGCTTTGCTACTTCTAGGAGAATGTCGTGTTAGCAGTGCCACAAACACCTGACTGATTCAGTTTGGGTTGAATGTGCAGAAGCACTTTATCACAATCATCCTGCATAAAATAGAAAATCAGCTCTACGATATCACTTTCCTCCTAAGAGAAGAAGACAACCAAACTTGGTAAGCTGCATCTCCACGGCCAAAATCAGACTGTGTAACAGATGAGACTCTGCTAGAGCTTTGGTATCACCAAAGACCAGCCACTTAGGGGGTTCAGAGATAATATAGCTTTTGCCTTGCAATCCAAAAAGTCAAGTCTTCAACTATTTTTCTATCCACAGTACAACCAGCTGCACAGTACTCAAATAACTGGCCTTGTCAAAAGGGCAATCCAGGAAAATAAGAGCATGACAGTTACAATTTACTTGTACAGCTTCAACTCTGACCTCTAAGAAAGGGTTTTGAGAAAGTCATATCTCTGTTATAAGTATTCTCTTAAGAGTTAGATGTGAGACAATCAAGAAGCATAAAATCAGCAACTTGTGAACTGTAAACCCTTAGGCCCTGAACTACCTAAGACAGTAACTTCAAAGACACGTCAAATCTAAGCTTAAGACACTCTAAGCATAAGACGAGAACTACAAAGCACTGCCCAGTTAGTCTTGTGAGTGTATACTTGGGAGTTGGTGAAGACTCACCACCTGAAAACCACCAGTCTTCGACACTTTGACAGAAGGAAGCAAACCCTATAAAGTACCTCTTAATAAACAATTAGATCAATTAGTTCTACTAACATAAACACTCTTGCTTCATTCACTACTCATCAACATATGCATGAACTGCTTTTAAAAAGTTTTTTTTTCCTGGCTTTACACTGAGTGTACATCACAGCTACAAAAACTCCAAGACAGCTTTGTCTGGGCCTCACATACATCAAAAAGAAGTACCATAATTAGAGATCAACAAGTAATAAGATCAATTCTTAAAGCACAAAACATGTTTAGCTGTGAGTAATGTTGATCTGTCAAGAGTCTATTCTAACTAATCCTATAGCATATGGTAATCTCAACAATGAAGAAAAGACATCTGCAACTACTCTGAGTAAACTCATCTGTCAAAGCTGCCAAAGCTCCTCCTACAACAGTCTCACAAGATCAAAACACCTGTTGGTTAAAAGCTTCCGAATACATGTACCATGTTAAGGACTCTTATTCTTTCTTTATGGACCTTCCCATACATTTCACATCACATTCTGCCTTCAGTTCCAGTAACGACCCTGGAAATTATGTACCAAACAAAAGGTCTGTGGATGAGGAAAGGGATATTCAATGGAATGGCCATGCAATCCAAAGTATTATATTTTTGGGAGAAAAGAAAAACTGATGCTATTTGAAAACTCCATGCATGTCCTGGTCACTGAAACAAATATAAATGACAAAAAATGAATGGCAAGGCAAGACAGAGTGACCAATTCCACTGAATACACAGGCATTGCAATTTCCCTGAGGTTGCAGCAAACAAACAGTAAGTGTTTCTAGAAAGGAGTGGCATTAGCTCTGTGTTTTCAGGAAGAAGTACATTGAAAAAGCTTGTAAGAGCAGTGTGTCTTCACCATTTATTTCATTTAAATAAGGTGGAGGGAACAGTTAACAGAGGAGTTCCTCAACAACAACAAAATTATCAATTTCTTCTCTGATTATAGCTCTGTGAATAAGCAGAAGTCATTCCAGGTGGTTTTCATAATGAAATGACTTCTAGAATGTAAGACTACATTCTGTAAGACTAAATTCTAGAAGAACTGAAAAGCTTATTGCTGGTGTCTGCATTTACAAAAACAGCCTTAGAAAGCATTTTTAAACAATGCAGCATCTCTAGCCCATATTAATATTCTCTTCTACCTGAGATAGCACCTACTTACTGCTCAACCCTCAGAATGACAGATCAGGTTTGTTTTTTTTTACCATTATACTATCATTAAGGGAAAATCATGACTTCTGGGTATGCCTAGGAAAATAATATTGTCAGTGGCAGGGAAAGCAGTTACAGCAGAAGAAATACTGAAGAAGCCAATTAATGGCACTGGGTAGGAAAAAATCCTTAATTTCAGGTCCATGGAACAAAACATGTACCAGAAGGATCTGGTCAACTCCCACATGTAATTCAGAAGAACAAGGCTGCGACTCTTATATTGAGAATACCTCACACCTGAAGAAATGAAGTATGCCTCTCAAAATAAGATCTGTAACTCAAGAGGAAAAGCTTTTTTTCTAATGTAATCTTCACTGGAATATCTTGCTTAATGTTATGAGTGAACTGCTGTTTCCACCCACTGAAGTAGGGAATATATCTACACTGTCAACAAGAAAAGACACTTAGCTGTTTCAGCTTTGGAAATCTGGCTGGCCCCAAAGGCAAGTTCCCAGGAAACTCAACATCATGGTGAAGGGAACTGTCAAAGCCAAGTCATATAGCCAGGAAGAGGCTACTCTGCGTCTCTCTGGAGTGCTCAAATCATTTAATTTCCCACTGTGTAGTACCACTTCTTTTTTATTTTTTTCCTCCTTTTGTTCATTTTCCACACTTCTCTGGTGGAAGATAACACCTTCACCTTATGCAAAAAAGGAGGAGTAGTGGCCAGGAAAAGAACATGATGTGGTGAGCAGCAACCAGGAGGGTAGTGTCTAGTTAACATAAAACTCCATGTCCTTCTGCACCACCTACAAAACTGGGTGGGCATTCTGATGAGATGTGAGCTGAATGGGTAAGGGCCAATACGAGGCAGTGATAGACAAACTGAGCACAATCAACTAAGCATGCTTTAATCCTTTGAAAATTCTGTAACTCTCTCAGTATGCCTTTAGAAGAATGCTAATAAAAAAATGTTTTTACAACGCCTCAAAGCTTTTCATCAGTGGTCTCAATTTATGTTCGACAGGAATTTCATAAAAACAGCATTTTGTCATATTTGCTCTCTCTCGAAGATTTATTCAGTGCGCATAGAAACTGCAGTCTCAACAAAACTATTCTCTGATGGGATTATATCAAACTTCTTGTGGTATAAGGGAATATTCTTTCCTTATAGCTATACTCCAGTTCTTAAGCTTTTCTAATGGCAAGGAAAGCAGGAGAAGCACTATGTTTTAACTAAAAGTGTAAAGCAGAAACAGAGTTGACTGCAACCTCACAGAAACTGGAAGGCCACCTTCATCACAACTCTTTGACTCACAGACTTTTGGTGGATTCTCAAGAGAACCCTTTTAGTACAACGATCCACTGTGGCAGCCCACTTCCTCTTGGCCTCCTCATCCTCCTCTAGCAGGCATCTCCTCAGGTCCTGCTTGTCAGCCTTGCTCAGGGTCCTGTCAGTAACGGGACGCACCAGCTGTGAGAGGTTGAGGTGACTGTACAAGCTTCTCTCCACCACATAGGTAATATTGAACTCGCTGACAGAAGTGCGCCCGCGTAGCCTTCTGTTTGGGAAGCCACAACCTCCACCCCCTTTCGCTTTGTGTCGCAGTAATTGTAGGTCGCAAGTTGTGGCGGATGCTCCTTTCCTAGCAGGGCGCTGGCAAAGAAAAGCTCTGGAACAGGAATAGTTAGTATCCATTTTCTTCAATCGGATCTGCTTCCTTACACTCTGAATCTCCTCCAGGGACACCAGAAGATGGTGCTTGTGCCTGTTGCTGTCATAAAAGCAAATGCTTTCTGTACTTACCCCATGGCTCAGCGAGCCGAGGCTCTTCTTCATTTCCCCATCTGTCAAGGAACGGCAAACTTTCTGGGTCTTCTCATCTTCTGGGTAAGAAAAAAATGTCCCAAGTTTCTTGGGAGGCTTGATAAGGCCACGGCTATCAGTTTTGCTGAAGGTCTTCACCAGTTTCCGGCTAGCTCCCCACGTATCAAGACTGCTAGATGAGGGAGAAGTAGTAAGTGAGTCCGAGTCATCCTCTGTCTGCTTCTCGCAGGAACCATCAAAGTAGAACTGCTTCTTGTGAACTCCAGAGTAAAGTGCTGATCTGTCATCCAGTATAGCAGAGTTGTCAAGTGACTGCTCTTCCACGCCTGCAGGGGACAAAAGCAGGACAATATGCATCACAATGCATAATTCTCTAAGACATTTCTCCATAAAATCTTACTTTTTCTCAACTAAGATATCAACAATCATCCACTTAAAATAGAAGGAAAAATTTTCCTGATACAAGAAGCACAGAAAGTATTTGTAGCTGGGTGAAACTTGAAGAAGCAACACCCATTTGTGAAGTGAGAGTTATAGGGTGAGATAACAATACATAGACTACAACATATTGTAAGTAAAAGAGTTATTAAGTTTCTCTCTTTCATTTGCTGCTAAATAAGACCTCAAATGGTCTCAGAAACTCTGAAACTGGGATCTGTTACTTAGGGTTTTCTCCTGACACTTGCATAAGATGCTCTCTTAAAAATCAACTTTAATGAAATCAGAATAGGTTGGAAATATATCTTGGTATTAAACAAACACAAGCATCTCTCATTTAGGTTCAGTTTTCCAATACCCAACACTTTTTCTACAGAAAGGAGTATCTGTGCCAGAAAGTTGTAGAGCTGAGCTTGGGGCTGAAATGAAAAGATTTGGGATTTTGAAAGGGAAGAGGAATCAACTTTAATTAAACAGAATTTACTTTACAGATGCAAAGTAGAAAAGCAAGTGGGTCAAGTCATGGTTGTTCCAATTACAACAGTGCTCTGCTAACCACAGAAACACATTACTTTCACTAAATACATATTCCATAGAAAGGGAAGAAAAAATTTTGAAACATGAGTACTGGATATGGGAAAACAGCCAGGACTCCTTTGTGGAATAGAACAAATGGAGAAAATTACCTGAAACTGCTATTTCTTATCACATTTATCATTTAAGAAACATTTTTCTCTAGCATTCTCTGCTGTGCAAAATATAGGGTGAGATATTTAGTGCAGTCACAAGGAAAGAATCAAACAAGAGTACACATCTTGGTCAGTCTTGCTTGATAAATGTTAAGGCATTCATGGGTATGTAACAGAAACACACACAAAAAAAGTAAATTTCTGGTATGACCCAACTTTGCTTTCTTCTTTGATGGCTTCCTGCATCTTAAAGCAGAGCTAAGTTTGAACCATTTCTAAAATACCTATGACTTACTAAACTCATTCATTCAACAACAGGGGGAGGAAATTAAGACAAAAGAATATTATTTGCCTTGTATAAGCTTCCTATCTCATCTTCAGTTCACTCACTTTGACACTTTCATTCTAAAGCTAAGACACTCCTCTACCAACATAAAACTCAATATGACAGTGAAGGAATAGTGGATACATCTGACACAACTTGTACTCTTGGGAACTTTTCTGGGGTAGGTCTGTAGTTTGGAGTCTGACTTTATCATCACTTCCACTGGACTGTTCAGCATGTTCTTTTTCCTCCTCTAATTCTCAGTCTGAACTGAAAACTGACATTGTCTTGGGACTGAATATGTGCTGATAAACAATTTCAGTCCACTAAGTAAATATGTTTTTAAACAGCTTGTAAAGTATGCATTCTGTGTCAACACTGTAACAGATGTTATTTGGAGTAATTCCATGACACAAAGCCATAATAACACAGATGTAGATATGATTTGTTTTAAAATGTCATATAAGAATGGTGCCCAAGAAACTGAACCTTCAGTTATTCAGCTTACTGACAGAAGACAACACAAATACACATGGATTCAGATACTGGCACATTCTTGTGACCATCAGATCACCAAAACTTGTATTTAGTGCATTCAATATTCTTCTGTTCCTCAATAGCAGAAGTGTAAGAGAAGGATCTTGGACTAAGACACCTTCCTTTAAAAACAATGGAAATGTACATGGAATTCTGGCTAAGTTTTTCTTCTTTGTGAAGGAATTTCTGAGAAGGATTACGAGGAATGTTTCTTCTGGTGAATTTCTGTCAGTTTTCAACTCTAGCTTACTGTCATGCTTGGACAGAAGCTGTTGAACATCGGCAAATTTAGTGCAATTACACAGATAAAACCATATCAAATTTGATACCCAACTCTCGAAAATCTGTCCATCTAGGATTTCACATAACTTCATGCTTATATATCGCTCCAAATAATAGGAGCAAACAGCTCAAGAACCAATTCAGTCAACTACAGGTTGCCTGGAAGGGCAGATGAAAATCCCCAAATCTGTTTACAGTATCATCTGTGATCTTGCAGAATCCTTTGACATGTTCAAGCAAGAACACAGACCTACACTACAAAATGTGGGGATGGACAGTATTTATGAAGCACTTTTAAAACACTGTATGAAAACTTGTGTGTGGCCAGATCTTACTGGAAACAAAACAAAACAAAACAAAAAAGACATATCTATTCCTAATGTGTAACTGGATACTTACAGGTCCTTCTACTTATGTAGAAGTGATGTATAAATAATCCATATTGGTATTTAACAATATTATATTCTTGCTATGGAGTTTTCCAGGAAACAATGTACAAAAGAAATTCCACAGTGCTAGATAAGATAAAACCTTAGAGCTATAGATTAATTATTCAGAAAAGCCTAGAGTTGAAAGAGAGAAGATTGAGAGGAGATGGAGAAGGAAGGAAGCCGAACAGAGTAAGATCATTACTATTTTTTTAGTTAATTCAAATATTTTTCTGTGAGGACTATGAGTGGAAAAACTCAGTGAAAAATATTTGAAAGAACTGGGACACATAAGTGAAAGACTGAGGGGAAAAAAGGAAATAAGGAGATGAAATACAATTGCAAGTGAAGCCCTGTGAGAGAGGGAACTGAGAGCAAACCAGACAGTTAAAAAGCTGAAGAGAAGTCTGGTCAAACTCTAGGAAGGCACCTGCACACCCAGCCTCAGCCACCTGCTCATGCAGCTGCTCCCACTCCTGGCACCTCTGGCTGATTGCTCTCTGCAGCTTTTTCACAAGGTAGGAAAAGCATCTCTGGCATTCTTTCCTCTGAGCAGGGGGCAAAAATGGCCCTGTTTTGTACAACTCTGCTCATAAAACACACTTCTGCTTCCCAGATTTGTGCCCTCTTCATCTCCCCTACAAGATGACAACAACCTCCTCAGACCAAGATAGCTGACCAATGCACAGCCCTAAGGTAGCTGAGCCTTTCACTCCAGCTAATTACATGACCATCGCATGCATGGGAGAGGTGGGATAGATTATGAATCAGCCAACAGCTTCCTGCTGAAAAGATGTAAGCATTTTCCTTAAATCACTCAGAAGAAATCATAATATGACTCAGTTCACTACAAAGCTGAGGGGAGTCACAGTACGACCCTGGGAAGGACAATAACATAGAGAGGTACTCACAATTCCAGTAAGGACTCAAATAGGGCTTTGCAGAGGGGCTACTCTGAGGCTCAGGCTTCCTTAGTCTGAGTGCTTACACACAGATACAGGTCATCCGGAATTAATTTTGCAGCACGGCATTCCCAGGGGCTGAACTCTGTTTCCCATTTCCCCACCCTCCTCCTCCTCCTCCTCCTCCTCCTCTCTTCTCTCTTCCACTCCCCCTCTCTCTTGGCAGCAGGACTCATTCAGGAGCCAAACTGCAAGCAGGCTCCTCCTGAATGAGGAGTTAATGTCATGTGAGGCAGTGGCTATCCCACAAGATCATCTAATGGAGTTTCTGTACTTTTGCCACAGAATGATACCATGCAGTGCAACTGCTCTGCCCAACAGCCACTCCCCTCCCCAAATTCGCTAAGTGCTTCACCTGTGTGTCATCCCTACAGCTGTCACACAGGCCTGGGAGATGGGAGCAAAGCAGTGGCTGCTCTGCTTGCCTCCCTGAAGTGCTTGTGGGGCAGCGGGCTGTAATTGCTTCTGCTCCTATTCCCTCCACAGAGTGGGGCATTAAACATAAACCAAGTTCTAATCTCTTAATGACGGGCTCTCCAGTGCTCTGGAAATGCCAGAAGATCAGCAGTAACCACATCCTAGACGGTCACTTTCCTCCTTCTACTGTCTCAAAATATAATTACTTGGGTAATGCATGCATCACAGACAAAGCAGCCTTTCCCAGCGTCCCCTCAGAACACTTCCCACCCCTGCCCCCCTTCTGTTCCCTCTCAACAGAAAAATGTATTCACATATACAAGTTTAATCATATACATGTTGATTTTACCTTCCGTACTGGGTTTTTTCATTTCTTCCACTCTTATGAGTTTCTTCCTGACTCTGCGAGTAGAATTTACCAGCTTGTGCAATCTCTTAAACTTCACTGACTCCTCTGTTTCATCATCGGATTGTTCTCTTGACTGGCAAAGAAACAAAGGGAATATTAATAAAGTAGTTGTTCCACAGCTTGCTCCTTCAAGTCAAGTTAACCCAGTTCATCTGCTGCGCTGTGTCAATGCAGCTCTGTAACTGGTGTTATATTTTCAGTCCAGGTCAGAGAGAAACGTTTAAATTACTGAGGGTTCTCTTTTTTTTTTCTTTCTCTTTTTATGAAAGCGTGACATACCATTTTGATTTCTAAATCTGTGCAACGTAAGGTTCTAGGCACTGAAATGCATTCCTGCCCTTGTCTTTCTTCCCATGCATCGTGTAATAACTACTTCCACGTCCTCTCTCGGTACGTTTCAGGCAGGGCTCTTTCCCAGGGCTCTTCTTACCATACCAGTTACGCTCCTGCGGTTTGGGTCAGTCACTGCTCTGTCTGGCATCTCAGAACTTGCAGTTTAAACCTGGTTACGAACAGCTTCTCCAAACCAAAACTCTGTCATTGATGACTTTTCTTTTTCTTCCCTCAGTCTTCCCAGAAAATCAAAACCAGCAGCACAAAAAAGGGACGGGAAGGAAAAGGAAGGAGGAGACCTCATCTGCCTCGCTCAAGCTGCCGCAGTTACAAAAAACTCCTTTCCTCCTCCCTGCTCCCTGCGCTCCTCCTGAAGGCTCTCGAGGCTGGAATTAGGATGGACACAGCATTCCTCCAACACTGACCAAGGGAAAACTCTGACCTTTTCAGATATACAGTGCAGTCCATATTCCCCAGCATCCCATTTCGTTTTGCATCTGATCCAGTATGCTCAGTTCCAGCTGTTTTCCCTCAAGCATCAAACATTACAGAGACAAAAAAAAATTCTCCCTCTCCAGCAGCAGTGACACAACAAGCTGAAACAATCCACTCCTTGTGAACGAGAAGTCGGCTTCGATTTTCGAGCCAGATTCAGCGCTCGATGTGCTACTTCCTCTGTTTTAATCAGTTCAGAATGCGAGTGGTGGTGGGGGGAAGGGGAGAGGAGGCCGTTAGGATGCTCAGGCTCAGCCAGGATAGCCCTGGCATCGTACACTGTACATTCCTGCGTGCCGCAGGCTCCAGCTGGAGTGCGGTGCAGATTGCGTACCTCACTTTGTGTTCACCCACGGACCCACAGCCAGTCCTGCATTCCTAATGGCTGGCTCTAAAACCTTAATGTGACTTCCTGTCAGTGGAGCTATCTGGGTTTCCATGGCATCCTCATCCTTTTTCTCCTTCTCCCTAATTAAACTTTAAAAAAAGAAAAATCCCCAGCAGATGTGAGCCAAAAAAGGGAAGAAAAAAAATAAAAATAAAAAGGCCACTCTCTCCTCTTCCACTTCAAGAATGCTGTCCTTGCTTATCCGGAGACTGAATAAAAGACAACCAAAATATATAAGAATGCTCTCTGCTTTTCAGTTGTACTTAAATATCTGAATATGGTAATAACAGTGGATGACACAGGACAAGACACCAAATAGCAGTTGTACACGCATGAGTACTTTTTCAAAAGCTCAAATAATGCCTGAAGGGAACAGCACTGCTTTGGAAGTCTCCCTTGCAGGAACACATTCTACAGAGCCAACAGAACCATGCCAGAGCAAATGCCGGTCACTTTCTGCAAGGGCACTGCCAATTCCAGATTTTCCACAAACTTCCTGATATTCCGAAACAAGAGAGAAAACCAAACGGGCAACATATGGCAGTAGGAATTACCATGCTGCCATCCAAGAGCCACAGGAATGCATTTATTATGGGTACAGACTGGGTAGGTAATTAATAATTTTCCTTCAGGAGAAATAAGGCCATAGAGAGGAGTAACAGACTTGTTTATATCAAGATAAATTAAGCAGCAAGATGATCATTTATTCAGAGATTATGGCTGGGACAACTTAGTGATGTGTCACACAGCAAGACATACCTCAGACATATTTAGATAAGAAGAAGAAGGGATTATTGACTGTAATCAAGTTCAGGTAAGACTTCTTAGGCCATTAAGCACATCCTGGCAAGCAACCATCACGCACATTCTGCACACCAGGTACATTTATTTAAAATGCAATTACTGTATGCCACTGCTTTCCTTCATTACTTTGCATCCACCTTCAGTTTGTAAGGCTCCTGTTGACAAAAAACAAACAAACAAGCCTCCCTCCAAGGATTTCACTGATGAGTAAGAATGCTGCTGTGCAGATCACCCAGTCTAAAATCTGCACCACTGGTGTCCAAAGAAGACTTGTCCCTCTCAATGTCCTCTATGAAGATTAAGCAGCAATAACAAATGTTTTTACAATATCTCCTGCTTGCATTCATTATTACTGCATAGAAAGCAAGTGTCAAAATAGCCCCCATGCAAAGCAGTGACATCCAAGCCAAGTGGGTGGTACGGTAGAACCCTACCACACTTCAAAATAAATAGAAGTGCACCCTAATAAAGGCCTAGCTAGTATTTCCTGCCATTTCAGGACTCTCGGCACCCTTTGTTCCAGCAGCCAGGGTCCTTTATGTGCACTGACAGAAACTTCCTAGTCCTGATGCTCAGCCGGGAGAGCCGAGAACAGCCTGTATTTAACAACAGGAACCACCGGATAATAGCCGGACTGAAAACTAAGTCCGAACCTTTCTCCAGCAGTCTATTTTCTATCGTTACGGAGTACCAAGTGGCATGGAAAATCTTTTGTAAAGGAAAAGGATGGCTAATAAGGTTACACAGAAAGGCCTAAAAACATCTGCAATTACACCACTGGAGCTGATCGGGAAACTTTTTTTTTTTGTTGTCAAATAACGCTGATTCCTTGAAAACGCACCGGTTTTGAAAAATGATCCCTTTTGATTCATTTCCTGATTCCCAAATGATTTTATATAAAAAAATAAAATGGCTTAAAATTATCAAATGATTCCATTTTGGCACATGGGAAACAGAGTTTAATTTTCCAGTTCAAGCAATGTTTTCTTTCACAGCTAATATCAAACAGGAAACAGAAATGTAAAGCATTCAGGCTTCAACGACATATTTGGAAATTATCAAACTTCAACGTTTTTATTCATCCAACTCATTTTTCCTCTCCAGCTCTCAAGATGACAGAATGGCCTTTTTTGGTTGCTTTTCCTGCCTTCAGATGGGAAAATCAGCCTAGCCTCTGCAACTTGCAGCAGGCTGGGAAAAAGGCCTCAGCACAGCCAAGGCAGGGGGCTGCAGCGTCCTTTCTGCTTCTGTCCTGCATATTTCTGAGTGTTTCGGAACGCTGCAGCACTACGAAAGGGCAGACATAACCTGTTAAAAAGGGGACAATGTGCCTGCAGATGGTGAGGCTGAACTAGACAGGGAGGCCCACTGAACGTGGGTGTGCAGAACCGTCCCCGCTGCGGCTGTGGGGCTGATGGAACATCTAGGGCCTCTCACCTACCCCAGCTTGTTGTGGGCGCAGGACTCTTTGTGTGATCCAAAGGGAAAACAAGCGGATTTGCAGTACTGTAAATAGGAACAACTTAACTTCCACCTCCTCTGCTCCAAATTTTTCCACCCGAAGGCCCATATGGCTCAACTTTTAATTATTTTGGCTAATGCCGTATGTAGTAATTCTGTGGTGAATGCTTAAGTGTTTCATTTCTGGTTTCCACGGCAACATTACATCAGATTGCAGACAGCTGGCTCCACAGTCCTAAACCATAACAAATTGGCCAAGCCAACACACAAAACTGCGCTTGCTTTAAAGAGATAGCGCTGCTGGGGAGCCAGCGCGGCTGGTGGGGCCCCTTGGCAGTGCCGGCCGGGTGGAGCCGCCTTCCCACTCGCCTTGGAGCAACTGTGTCCCCAGCACATCTGCTGTGCTCTCACGGCGCGGAAGGCCGCCAGCTCCTCAAGCCTGGAGAGCTGTGCTGCACAGGCGCATGCAAGGCCACAGGGAAACGGAGGCTAAATTAACAGCATCTGCAATCACCCAGGACTGCATGCGGAGGGCGGCAGCCTTCACGTACCACATGGCTGGGAAACTGCAGACAGCCCAAAGCCCAACCCTGCTGCACAGCTCTTCATCACTAACAAAGGCGGATGTAAGCCTGCAAACAGATTCTCAAGCCTGCAAGAGACCAGTTCCCTCCGCTGTCCCTATTACCTGGTCTGTTTGGACCACCTTTGTAACCTGCGCATCTCTAAAGGCTATGCATTGCCTTGAACATAAGATCAGGGTAAAATGCTGTATGTCCAGGAGCAAGTAAGAAATTAACACATGATATTTGGTTCCCAGTATACTCTTTGCTTTCTGTAGTGTTTTTCTCATTCACTGTTGCCTGCTCTGGAAGGAAGAAGCATGCCTGTCTGTCTAGCTGTAAAACATCCAGCCCCTTTCACACGCCAGAGAAAGAACAACTTATAATCCCAGCCTCTCCCTCCGGACAAGTGCTTTACACATACACACACGCTCCTAACATTTATTAGGGTACTTGGAATTAATTGGCCAAATGCGAACCAGAATTAGCTAACTAGCTAGCTTTTGGCAGGACTGGGTTTGGAAACACTACAGAGTTACAGCAGCAGCCCTTAAAAAACACAAGACATGCAAAGCCCACCAGCCAGGCCCAAATACAAATGCTTAAAAAACATCAGGACAATAAGCAGTTAAAGCTATCACAACTGATTAAACCGTTTCAGCTCCATGAACAAAAACATACCTGACTTCTACATGAGCTGTATGAAGCCTTTTAAAAGAATGTTAAACTTCTACAACCCACTTTATGTTCCACGATCGTCAAGTCCCAAACAAGAATCTCTAGAAAACTTCCCATATAAGAAACTGGGAAATCTCTTATTATCCAATTAAGCCCAAACTGCGACTACTTTTAGCTATAAGACAGTTCTTGCCCATCAAAGGAGGACAAAAATATACATGCAGATTTGCAACACAACACATTATCCTCCCCTTACAAGCTTACTTTAGAATTCTAAGCTCTACTTCAAATGCAAAGAGATTCCACTGTTCCTTTTAGGAGACGTGGCTACACGTGTCCTTTCTTCTCTCTCTCAAACAGACTTTACATTTGCCAAAAAAAACAACCATTCTAACTTTTTTTTTTTTTTTTTGTATTAAAGATGCCTGGAAAAAGTCAGAGACAGGAAAACGAAACAGAAAAGAACTTAAAAGCCCAAGGAAAGAAAGAGAAAAACTAAGAAAAGCTATACATGCATTGCCATGCCTAAGAATAACCACAAAAGCCTTTTCTCTTCCTCCCTCTCTGAAACAGAAGGCACATCCTCTCCACATCACACTATTCAGTGACTTACCAGCTTCGGCATTTATAGGCCTAAAGCTCAGTTTCGAGTAATTCCCCCTGAGTGCTCAACTGCTGTCAGCTTCGTAACCCTGAAATTTGGGATCAGACTCTTCTTCTTCAGTATTGCATTCGCTCAGAATCCTGTGCACAAAATGCCTCTTCTCTGGAGTTACATTATCAGACACCAAACTGGTTCTGATTTCAACGCTGAGTATGTAAAGAAGAAAAAAAAGCGTGATGCTGGACTCAATTAGCTGTTTTCTCCTCACTGATTGATTCCCCCAGTTACTTGCGAGCTGCATAACTTGCAAGAAAGGCATAAGTCATCAGCTCTAAGCAAATCTTCTATTCACCACAAGGAAAAAGGGAGTGTTGTACATGGCAAACAATCCCTGTTTTCACTGACGAAGGCTTGCTGACCTCTTGCTGGCCTCCAGTTCCTTAATTACTGTCTATGGAATTTCAGTTAAAGAAAAAAAATACAGAGAATCACTGCAAAGCCAGGACGATGACTGACCCTCAAACACGACCACTAGAGTGGAGGCTGTGTCTATCGGAAGTATAACTGAAGCCGTTTACCAGGCTCTTTAGATTTTCCCTTTTAAATTCTCTTGATGAAAAGCCTCCCTGGTAATTTCCCTTTATGAAGGGCTAATTTGACAGAATAATAAACCTGCTTTCATGTTTTTTAAATTAGCAAAATTAAATACTTTTTTTCCTCAGTTTGTAGTGCTACAAAAAAAGGAACATCACTAAGAATTGGAAAGGTAAATAATGTTTAATTTATAAATCTCAGACCGGTCTAGAATAAGCCACTTTGTGGCTTTCTGAAGGATTGTAGCATGACTTCCAACTGCTCCTCCCAGGCTGGGCTCAAACCTCTATGCCTAAGAAACAGATTCTGAGATGCTCAAGTAAATTACTGTCAAGCATATCTAATTCCAGAATTTGGGCAATTCTTCCTAGAACATGAGAAAACACAGGCCAAAATCTCTGCTAATTAGGACCAGTGCTATTCAGTGATGGGAAGCACTAGCAAAGGCACGCTGCAAAAGCACCCTTTTTAAAATGAAAAGATTCCTCTGATGCAGAACAATGCCTTTAACAATGCCAGTTTATCTGGGTTTGCTCCATATCAATGACATAATAAAATTATAGCAAGTTTAAATATATTCTTTCTTTGATGACTGGCTAATTTTAAGGAGCCACCTAGACAAATATCATTCAATTTTCTTCATCTTTGTACTAACAACCGTGCAGCTTTTCTATTCCTTATAAGTCATGTAAGCTAGATGCTGGCGCGGTGTAGCTGGGTTCTCACCCCTGAATTACTTCAACCCCACAACTCCAATGTGAAACCCCTCGGAAAATTCTGAGCTTTGGATAAAACCAGCTGGCATTATCCAACATCAATAACATAGCAGTCCACATCAAGTGAAACATGACAGCAACTTCCTTGAAACGTATCCCAGATTCGCTTAGAGTTCATGGCCACAAGTGAAACTGATCTAAGTGTTGGGCTTTCAACTTCAGTTTTGAAGGTTTTACATTTCACTAAGGAAGTTTCAGAAACCTCTAATCCTTAGAGAGGCTGTTTATAAAAAGGTGCGTGAATTCCAAAGTGATAATCTTCATCACATTCTGAGGTTACAAAAAAAGGTCGCCAAAATTTTTATGGAAACTGCAAGAGGTAAAAAATGTTTTTGCCACTTCACAAAGTTAATTGAAGAACATGAATTGCAAAGACTATGCAAGTCTAAAACATGTAGTGGTAATGTCAAGCTCCCCCAGGTAAACCGAATGAAAGGGCAATTCCATGTCTGAGTTTGGTCTGTGGTTACTTACAAGGAAATCAAAGGAGAGTCCAAGAGCTACTTTGGTGAAAGATATATTACATTTTAGCTAGTGACGACACTGCTTGCTGAAATTAGTGGGAAATACTTGTCATAAGTAACGAGAGCACAAAAATTTAATTCTCCCTGGAGGTCTGTCTTGATACTAGAATAGCTGCTTAGGCAAATTCCTAGATGTTAACTGTTTCCAGGTTTTAGCTAAATAGCTTTGTGAAACACATTGCTGACATTTGCATCTGCAAGCCAGATACTTTTCCTCGTGGTGAACTGTTCCTCTCGCTGATGAGAATAATGAATTTTAATTATATTACAACTGCACTCACGTACTCTTCACCATAGGTGCATATAGCAGAATGAAGCTCTGCGCTATATTACTTCATATCTGTTACATTACAGCATTTCTTTCTAAATCTCTTGCAGACTCTCCTACCCACGGGAAAGTGAGCATCTACTACATTTTGTGTTTTGGCAAGGGTAAGATGGCCTGGGGAGAATATCCCTACTCTTTAGTGTTGACTATTACTAATGAATGGAGCACATCACTGGTCCTGTAACCTCCAAGCATTTCAGAAAACCAGCTGTGGAAGGAAAATGCATGAAATACAGTGAAATTCACTTCAGAGATTGTTTAGGGAAAAAAAAAAGCAACAACAACAAAACCAACAACCAATGAGAACCCTTTAGCAAAGGGTGTGGTAATTCAAATTACATTTTGGTAGTATTTTTGAACAATCAAAACCGTTAATGCTACCATTCTAACTGCGAGAAGTCAACACCAGCAGTAGGGAGGAAGGAGGGGCAAGTGGGGAATGACAGGAGTGCAAATTAAAATCTTCTACTGTACCACAAGATTATTCAGTCTGGGTCTGCCAAACAGGACAGTGAAACACATGGCTTTTGAGATTCCTGATTTTTGAACTGAGCAAGGCTTTGTTTCGATGTAATGGGCTTGGTTTCTGAAAAGATGGGGGCAGGGAAACCACGTTATGGATTACAGCATCTCCTGCTGGCTGATGTATGCAGTGAGAATGGCCACACGAAAAAGCTGTAAACCACAATCTTCCATCCTCCAGGTAATATAAGGAGAAGTTAGGCAGCTCCCCAAATGCCAAAAGGTTTAAAATACAAAGGTGTTGGAATATATATTCAACTGATTTGCCTTCCACCTCCCATCCTCCCAAAATACGTGGTCAAACACTCTAGGGTTTGATTTGCATGCAGTCAAAACAGAAATGGTTATGAACACAATCACTGTGCATTAATGCAAGCTGTCTTCTCAGTCATGGTAACGGGAAGATGCTTCTTGGAGACCTTACTACAGGATAATTACATTCAGTCTTCACACGCACAGGAGCAACTCCTGCTGGCAGAGAACAGGAGGTGTACTTAAAGTTACTGCCAGTTGTTCTGCCATAACCCTGACACTATTTAGCACCACGGGCTAAACAGACACACACCTAGCTAAATCCTATCTAATGACAACTTGGCAGATCCTCCATTGTAAGTAATACTTAGAGAAGTTACAGTTTTAGTCCTAAACAAATGCATCTCTTCCTCAAATTCTAAAATGTTTTAGAAAAAAATCAGGTCAAATAGGTTAAAAGAAAACCAAAACAACATAACCAACACCATACAATGTTTTTTTCAAAACAATATATAAACACAGATGTGATCATCCACTCTGTACAGCACTGATCTAACTTCAAACTTTGTGTTGTGTCCTGGAAACTGTAACGAGGGTTTGTCTCTCTCATAAAGGCTTCTGTGCTACTACACCCATGGGAAACCCTGCTGCTGCTAGGCACAGACAGAGATGGGGGAAGATCATAACAAAAGATGCAGCCATTCTTCTGCCACTAGATTCCAATGAAATGCGCTGGACACCTCCCCTGTCTGAGATCATTGGAAAATGAGGACAGCGAGTGACTCCCAGGGCAGGTCCCCACGATAGCTGTACAGCGTGGGACTTTTACATTTTGAAGCTGTGTCTTATTATTGGCTCTGTCTTCATCGTGACTATTAATAGCTCCTGACGATATTACAGAAACTTGGATATGAATAATAACTATACCATCCAATGTAATGAGGGACATCAGTGCCTTTCTGGAGATCTTCACACAAATTGGGTCACTAAGCTCTTCAGAGCACGGATGAATGCTCTGCATTCATTCACAGCCATACTCAGTGTCAGCTTGACTCTGCTTCTTCAAAGAGCATACATGGCCTGGCGGCGGCAACAAGGTCTCCAAGAACTGAAACACAGAAACATCCTCTTCCACCCTTAAGCTTTTCAAGAGCTTAAAAAGAGTTGGTAGATCCTCCGGTAACAGCAAAAACCGGCCTAACAGCGCATAACTTTCAAAATGCTACAGGTATCAACATGGTTGCAGTGTCAATGCTGTTTAAATCACAAAATCTGGATCCTACTCCACTCTCTCAATTCACATCTTACTGGTTCTCAGTATTCACTGACTACTACCTTAGCTCTAAAAAATTAAAATGAAGGACTTTTTCCTGCTGACCATAATACAATCCCATACAATTGGCAATAGTAATGATAGCAAATGGTTAAATGATTCAAGAATCCATCAGTAGTAAGAATACAAATCCATTTTAAAAGTACTCTGCTTAGAAAACATCAGCAATCTGAATCACTGAAATGCAGCATAACCCTGAAAAGTAAGAATTTGCTATAATTACACTTAGATTTACTCCGTGGCAATTGGTGCTATAAAAGTTATACTGCAATTATTTCTTTTCTTCCTACTCTTGCACTTGCCGAACAATACAGTAATAACTGCTGTGATTCAGAGGTAACTGTCAGACATGGCCCTTTATGAGAGTTAGTTTTGTGCCACAAATTAAGTAGGTGCACAGGTAGTACACTCCTGATTCAACAGCTACAGCGTGTTGCCAAATGAGTAAGTCCCAAACATCATTCTTGTCTGTTATTCTGCTTTTCACAATGGTAGTAGATACAAAACGAACACTGAATACTCTTTCAGCCCCATTTAATGACTTGGTGAATAAAAATGTCCTCAGGAAATAACACAAAAAAAAAATCCAACAGGAACAACAAAAGACTATTTTGGTTTAGCTAGACCTATCTCTGTGTGGACTTGATTTGCTGCCTTCTACTACAAGATGTATCAATAGCAGATGGGAAAGAGAAAAAATGCGACTGGAAGTTTTCCTGAGCAATAGCCTCATTGTGGAAGACCAGCACTTCTCACCTTCTGTTTAGCAGAACTGTTGTCACTCACTCCAGAGAATACAAATTGGGTGTAAATTTCCTAATGGTAGAGCAGCCACGCCAGCAGTCCTGGGTGAAGAGCTTTTCAGAGGACAGGTGGAAGAGCACTACTGCCTTCCTCTCTGTTGTTGGGCTGTACTGTTAGAGGAAGGTTTTTATAATTTCTTTCTTTAAATTTCAGTTTCTCTCTTCTGAGGTTGACAAGGCAGTACGTAGCAGGGAGTGGGGTTCAGAGGCTCTCACTGTGGCACTCCTCAAATGAAGGCGCATTACGCTACCTGGACGCCTGCGCTAATGAGCTCTGATCATTATTTGATGATCAAAACTGCAGCACAAAAGACCAGTGAGACCAACAAAACAGTTCAGTCCAGGGATAATTACAGCTTTATTAACTCACATCTACAGAAGCTGTCAGCAAAGATAATTAGTGGTTTGTTACAGCGACAGCATATGTATGATACACACACTTCTGTCACAATCTTCCTCCTCTGTTTCCCCACCCTCGCGGTAAGTACGATGACTGGTATCAATTAGCAATCTTTCAGCAGAGTGCACAGGAAGGATTTATATGGGTTTCTTCCAACTCTGCTTCATCCTCCAAGCAGAGCTTTGGGGATGCAGCAGCCTTTCCAGGCTTCTGCTTTAGATGGACAGAGAATTTCAGAGCCCAAAGGTTATCAAACGTGCTCGTATCTTTAAGAAGCATAAAAAGCACCTCAGCAAATGGAAAGAAAGAGATAATTTGTAAAACCTCCTTCTCTTGACTTTCTTACTCCTGAGGACAAATAGGGCCTTATCTAAAATCCAGAAAGAGATTTATTTGTAATCTGAACCTGCTTTACAACTCAACACCTGGTAAAAGGCAAGGTAAATTTGTCAATGGCTACACTGAGCAGCCTTCATTTCAATAAAGATGAAAATATATATTCAAAAATCAACTTGTTAAAAATATGAAGTGTTTCAGACTTGATACATCTGACTAAGAAGAAAAACAATTTCAACTGCATTTCCACATTAGTAAATTAATACACATACTTTGTCGCAAAGAAAAGGGATTGTAGTAGAGAGGTTGAAAGCTACCAACTGCTCTAAAGTGGCAGAGAATCAAGTCAACTAGTGGCTTGGGAAAGCTTCTATTTGTTCATTTATTTCTTATAAGAAAACAAACAGGACCAAGAATTAATAGCACAGAAATTAGACCAGGCTGTTTCCCTCTGGAAGATGCTGAGATGACCCTCCAATCCTTTGTTCATCCCTAGGATTTAATTTTAAAAGGGTATGAAATGCAAGTTTCCATTCCCTGACACAGTAATTTAAAGGAAGAAGAGGCGAGAAAAAGAATCTTTAAATCCTAAAAGTCAGTTCAGCATCAACACCAGCCATATTAGTCATAAACACGTGAAGGTTATACATGCTAAAAAGCATGTTGGTTTTTTTGTTTTATCTGTTTTAACAGAATTGAAAACAGCAACTAATTATATTTGTCCACTAGATGCTATCTCATAGGTGGTTGTTCCTATGTTGTGGACAGGCCTGACTTGGGATTATGGAGAGAGATCACCAGATGTTCTGTCTCCATATCTAGATTCTCCAAATGCTTACTAACTACCTTTTTTTCTTTCTTCTTGAAATGCTGTTAGTGGGCAAAGCTAGACCATAGAAACATAATGACCCATCCTCACAACTCCTCCTAACTACCAGTAGGTTTCTCTGCCTAGGAAGAAGTGGGGGAAAAGAGAAAAGGAAAAACTATTACACTAGTATTTTGATCTCTCTTTAATACCCAAGGCTGTTGAACAAATGCACAGCAAGTAAACTAAAAATTATGTTCTACCTAAGCTCCAACAATCTGCAAGTATCCAGCAATTCATTTTTATCATTTGTGTTTACAAAATGTTGACAAAACAATCAAGTATGATCACAATGTTCCACTAAAAACTGCATAGTAACAGCTTGGCCATGAGACATAAAAACCAGAGATCAGAAAAAATGCCAGCAGAATCAGAAGAGTCATTGCCCAAGGAGTTTTAATACAAACCAGAAACTTCAATTTCAGTGACTCATATCTTAAATTACTTTCTGAGGCTAGAAGGCAGTGGGCTATCTAACAGAAGGTTTCTAATATATGGAAAAACTTCTTCCCTTCACGGCCTCTATAAAATGAGTATGGCCGTTCCCAGTTTCCAAGTTCACAGAATACAAATCACACAAATGGCACTGAAGTTCAACCAATTTGGCAAAGCAAGGGCTTGAACCCAGTATCATTTCTGAGCCTTTCAAAAACTGGTTATTTCAGATTAATAGATACGTCCCTTGGCATAGCAGCCTGGCTGAACGTATGCCCCATCTCTAGATATATCTGATACTTTACACTGCTTGATATCCTCCCTCTGGCATGTCAATTACAGCCCGAAGACTTTCACCCTAGTTAACCCTAGTTGCTTTTAGGTCCACTAAGAAAGAAGTCAAGCTGATATTTGTTCTAACATGAACTTTCATTTCTGCTCATGAACTGCTCTTCCTGTGAAGGCAAGCAGTTTCACAGCTTGCATTAAATGCAACCAGGATTAAAAAAGAAAAAAAAAAAAAAAAGCTGGAAGGACAGAGATATTTACAGCAATGGCATGGAGATCCCTCAAAGAAGTTAGCAGAAATTTGGTTCAAATCCTACCAGAACAGTGGAGAGATGCAATAGAAATCTTGGCTCAAATAGTAAAAACAGCTTACAAAAATAATTTTAGAGAAAAGGTGACTAGTTGTCCCATTAGGGAACAAATAGAGAGTCACGTTAGGTTCTCAGAGGTATACACAGCTTTCAGTAAATTCAACATAAACACAAACCATTATCAGAAGATTTAAACGATAAACTTGTTATCCCTCTGAGATTTTACCAAAGTAAATGTGAATTTCATGGCTTTTATGCTCTAAGTATCCTAGTCAAAGGCCTTAAGAGGGGACAGTCCAGGCTACAAATACCAATGAAGAAAATAACAGCAGCTTTCACCTTCACAACCAGTGCAGGAGAATCAAGATTCTTCCTTCCATATTCTTTGCACATTTCTGATGTAGCAGATCAGAGCAGAAAGCAACATCAGCCCCCCTCTTTTTCCATCTAACTGAAGATGGGATTTATTTATTTATCTTTGAGTACCAATAAGAAAATCTTTCTCCTTCACAAAACATTTTAAACATCTCATAAAATGATACAGAATTCCTCTTTCCATTTAGGGAGGAGAATCTAACTCTGCTGCAGTTAGCAGGAAATTCCATTGACAATAAAATAAATAAATCAATCAAAGGGCTCAAAAGTCTATGATTCAATTATATGGGTTACAAAGAGCTTGGGCTTGACAGCTGAATGTGTTCTTCTGTAAGATTTATTTGTGAACTTTCAATTAGAGAAATGAAGTGGAATAAATTACTCAGTGAAAATGAGGATATTTAGAAGGAAAAATTAATTAATTCAGTATGGCATGACACAAAGACTGCCTGGTGCCCATAAAATAAGAGAAGCTGCACAGCTCAGAAGTAAAAATAAGGAAGGAAAGCTGAGCCTTACTACTTATGGACCTGGCAAAAGCTGCAAACTCCAGGCTGAGTTAGTCAAGGCAGAGCTAGAACTGTTTGAAAGCAGCAAGAAGCTAAGACTTAGCCAGACCCTCAGCTAAGACACATAAGTAAGGGGTAGGAAGGATGAGAAACTCTGGTGATTCACAGTAACTGAGAAGTAAAATGAAACAATTTTCCCTAAACAATCAAAAAAAGAGAAAAAAAGAGACCACTTTCTTCGTATAAAAAAAAAAAAAAAAGTTTAGTCAGTTTAAGTCTACAACACCAGATCCTGAAGATTTAAAATCCCCACTGAAGATTTTCTGTAGATAGAATGTAGCATCATGAGATCAAATGACAAATTTGCTATTAAGAGAATCACCAAGTAAATCAGGATACTTTATATGAAAGACTCCAAATATTAAAATGATATAGGGGAGCTATATCAGAAGGACAGGTACTTACATTACAATTGGAAGACCCATCAAATGTTGAGTAAGAACCATCAGGCCAGTCTGTAGCATCTACAGTACTTGATTGCCTGTGCTGGGACTCATACTCCTTCAGCTGAAATTTGAAAAGACAGGGAGCCCATTTTCCAGTGAGAAGAAACTATGAATCTTCATTAAAATAGCAAGAGTTAATGTCCCTTCATTTTTCCTCCAGTACCATTGTGAAACTGGGAAAATCAGAACCTTTGCATTTCCTGCCTCACTTGTTTAAAATAAACTAATTTATTTTACAGTCAGAAGTTTTAATGATGAGAGTTATTTTTTAAAAGGAAGTAATCTGCAAATACTCAATCCGGATGAACTATAATGGCAAAGCATACATTATTCATCCCCATGTCAGAGGCATAGTTTAAACTAGACAGACAGTATCAAAATAGGCCATCAATTTCCTCCCAAAAGAAAGTAATCTGCAGTGAAGACCAGGAGACACCTCTTGTTATTTTAAGACTAGGGACTATTTTTACCATTTTCCAATTGAAATCTCAACACATATAACTAACCCTACCCGACACTTATCAGGAACTGATGACTTAAAAAAAAAAAAAACAAAAAAACTTGCTGTTAGTAACTTAGACCACTAGAGGGAAACAGTACCAGTACATACAGCAAATAGTAAAGATAGGTGGAACACTCCTCCCACAGAATTCATAACGGCAGAGATCCCAATATTACTCCTTGGTAATTTTAAAATTGTACTTTTGTTTTCTCCTTTGTCTTTTTTTTTTTTTTAATTTAGTTTTGGTGATATGATTCCCAGCAAAGCAATATTTTCCTCAGACAATAATATAACTTTTTCTTCTATGAACCTATTTCAAGACATACTGTGTCAGTAAAGAGAATTCACTTCAGTGCTAATTTGCAGTCCAGCTCATGTTTTGCAAACCTCTGCTGCCCACACAGAATACCATGTGCTCAACCATGGTATCTTGGTATCTTGCACAAGGGAATGACATTACAATGGAAGAAGAAATTTTAGCATTGGCCTTTGGCTCCTGAATAATTAAAATCTCAGCACTATTGTTGCAAAACCACAATAATCTACAGTTAACCATGTTTCACCAAAATTCAGATTTTGTGAAGAAACACTTGTGCCAGTCACTGTATTTTATCAAAAATTGCATCTGTTCTGATTCTAATGTCATATGCCAAAAATGGCTGACTACATTTTCCAGAATGCTAAAACAAAACACCACCTTTCTGTCTCAAACACAAGCAAACTAAACTTTAGCCTCAAAAAGTTTTAACTAATGAAAATGGAAGCATTCAATCAAACTGCCCTTCAGCCATTAGCAGCAGGGAAATAAAAAGAAATTTAAGTATTCTGAAGTAAATAAGGCTAGCACAGCAAAACGTGAAGCATTCTTTTCAGTATTAAAAGAAATATATGAACATGCATCATAAATTCAGGCTAGGATTGGTAGCATTCATATCCCTTCGCTTTAGACAGATACAATGAAAATGTCTGTACTTGAGCTTTTCCTTGATTGGCACCCTTTATTGCCAATGGAAAGACGTAAATACTTTAGAACTTGATTCATTTGCCATACATCACGCATTTTTGGCTAGGCTAAACCTCGCTTTTCCCATAAACAAGGGTACTGCTATCTAATTTATGCTATCTAATGAGATGGGACAAACAGGTAGTTTTTATCCCCTTCTGTGTTTAGTAAAGCAACCAGAAGCTCCAGATTGATGTATCTCACATCACAATACATGTTTTCCAGGAGAAATAAAATGTGTACTTATCATACCCTAGCAAGTGCTTCCTCAATAGTGATCATCTTCTCTTTAACCATCATCATCAGCTGGATCCGTTCCTCATCACTCATCGTGATCTCGCTGGCCACGTACCCCACATCTTCTCCTGCAGAAAAAGGCACAGAAATTAAAAAACAAACAAAAAACAAAAACATATGTAAGAGGTCATGCAGAAAGTGGAGAATATTGGAACTGGATTTTACACAGACCTCTGAAATCTGGTCACCACATGGATCTGGCTAGCCAGAACAGACACTCCCCAGAGTAGTCTCATAAAATGATCTGAGAGGACTGAATGATTTGTAAATAACTAAACAAGAATAGGAAGCAAATTAAGACTAGAAAACCCAAGTCTACTTTGACACTGAAATCAAGACAGTATGAGAAGAAGAAACAAAGCAGGACTGATATCATAATTGTTGACTCTGAAGAATCTGAAGAGAAAGTGGCAGCAAATGGCAGCAAAGTTCAGAACTCAGCCCTGAGGAACACTGTGGTCAGCTAAAAGAGCAGATGAGAAGCTCTTCTAGGAATGATGTGCTGGGCCCTACCAGCTTTCTGCTGCAGACTGCCCCCCCCCCCCCCCCCGTCCAGTTACCTAACTGACTAGGAGCAGGCATAGAGTGCTGGACACGCTTCTCCTCCAACCTCCAGGAACTCACTTTCTGGTGTAAACTTTGCACGTCAGCACAGGCAGAGTGTACCTCAAGTGCCAACAAGGATCTACACTTCACCAAGTATAAATGTGACCTTTTCACCCTCATAAGCAGGTTCATATCATTTTTCACAATCCATTTGAACACAGTCATAGAGATGTAGGGAAGCATCTGTTTGCAGCAGAAGGATCTAACAGATACACATGGGGAAACAGAAATTTTATTTATGAAGAAAACGACTTAAAGCAATGCACAGCTGCATCTTTTGGAGAAGTAGAGAAAGAGATCTGACAATTTAAGTGGAATAAATCCTATATTTTCACTACACACCAGATGCACTTTTACTGCTCTTTCTTGTAGTGTCTTTTCCTGAAATGAGTCTGGATTAAAGCCCAAAGCAAACAGGTCAACATAGCCAAGTGCCAAAAAAAGCTTTTCTCTAATCAAGAAAGAAGAGAAAGCACCTTATTCATTTTTATGTGTTATTCATAAGTATCTATTAATTGTGTCATTTTGTGTATGTGCCATCATTGACAATCAGGACTGAAGGTGTTCCAACTTTCAGCTCCACGGATCTGTGACTCTCACACTGTTGCAAAGGAGATTTAATCTTCAGTGAGGTTGGATAATTATATTTTATATGGATCAGTCCAAAAAGCCCTTAAAAAAGGTTTACCTTTTGAGGTCTGTCTCATCAGACCTTTCTGGTTCTTTCGGAAATTCTGCCAAAAAAACTTATTTTTCTTTTTCCAGTCTGCTTTCCCTAAAAGGAAATTAGGGAGGGGGAAAGAGGGAGGGCAAGAAGAATTTCAGAAAGAAATATTAGTTAGTAAACATTACGAAAGTTTTCAAGATATATTTCCAAAATCAAAAACAAGAATGAAAAAAAATTCAAATATCCTGTTTTTCTTGATTTATTCTGTATTACAACTATGCTGATGTAGTCATTTCAGAGAAATGCACGTATTATTTCACAATTGCCAATGCTACAGATGACTGAGATAAGCCAGTAGCATATACACTTTGAATTATAAACAGAAAATATTTTACATTCACTTTGATATCTGTTATAGTCTCCAGTCTGTTGATAATGTCAAGTTTGGAAGTGGTTTTGAAGCGTTTTGTTGAGTTTATTTGCTTCAGCTGAACCCCAGTTATGCAGCCTAAGCCACAAAACAGATAAGGAATTCTCTGATACATGTTTGCAGTTCTATGTAGAAAATAAACACTTCATATATATAAATACACACATGCACATACTGCTACTTGGCATCAGAAATTTAATGAGAGCATCAGCTACATGCGATTCTTGCTCCCTGCATGCCTTGATCGTACAAGGCTAGGAATACATGCCCGTTAATATCAGATCTGCATATTGTTCAGTGACCCAGAAGTGAATTATTTATTTTAGAAAGAAGACTTGGAACAAGGGAGGGCATATAACTGTGCTCTGTTGAATCAATCAGGGCACATGCTAAGAAGTTCATGCCATCTGCAAGAGAACATACTGTGCCTGATCTGGCAGAAACGCTACTGATATGAAACTATTTCATCCCTCTGCTGCTTTTGAAAAATTCAGATAACGCTTCATTTTGTGCCACTGAGTTTCAGCGTATAACTATGGTATCTTGGATCTTGTCCTTGAAGCTCCAGAGTTGAGTTTATTGAAACTCTGAGGCACAGATTCATTTCAGACTGTGAGGAAATGACCCTAGAAAAAATTTACAAAGAAGCAACTGCAATATTCCTACTAAATAACTTTTTTTCTTAAAAAAAGAAACAAAACTATAGAGAATGTTATCAGCTCGACTAACGAATCTTCGTAGCAATTAGAACTAATTATGGTAAGTTAGTTAGAAAAAAAAGTGAAAGAACAGAAAACAAACAGTTATTTAAGAATGCAAAATATTTCAGAAACAAAGGATAAGACTCTGGCATGACATGCACAAAAGAAACAAAAAACAATAGTTCTTCACTGGTGGTGGTGGTGGTGGTAGTAACTTTCAGAATACAAACAGGTTGGCTAGTAGTGAGCTAATATCAAGGAATTCTAAAAGCAGTACAACTAGCCAAAAAGCTATGATAGTCTTATCACAACACTATGTTGGCTGAGCAGTGTCCAAGATCACTGAGACCCTCAGTGTCTCACTTTTAATGCTCCTAAGAATTGTCCTCCCCCCCCCATCCTAAATGCTGCTAACTTCTGCTGGCATTGTGTTTACTCAGCTCTTCACATCCTAGCACAAGCAAAAATGAAAACCTGCTTAAGAATTCAATTGAAGTATCAGATAAAATGAAACATACTGACCTACAGAGCCTTCTTCCGAGCTTGATTTATGAATGGAGAGCCTAGAACACAAAAGAGAAATGGACTTATTGATGCAGACCTCTCACATTTCACGGGAGCTGTCTGATTACAGTAAATTATAGTTTCCAAACAATACATCATGGGCTGTTTTCTCTTCCCTTTTCTTCCAAATGCAGTAAGTTGGAGACAAAACCTAAACTCACTGGTTTGACCACAGTAACCGAGTTCCCCTTTGAAAGCTCAGAGACAAGCCTTTTGTGACCAGCACTGAAACATACAGTACTAACAGAAACCTACAGTTAAGCCAAAAGCATCTAGGAATCACTCAAAAAAACCTCTTTTGATGTACTTCCCTGCCTTACACTTCATTGGCTTCCTTAAAACTGTGGCACTGGGATGCTATATTTGTTTGGGTTTATAACAGTTTTTGGGTTATTTGTCTTTCAATTGAAAATGTTTTCTAAATACGCATTCATTAAATTTCAGAAAGCCATTGTGAGGGGGACAAGAGTAGCAATTTAATAGGGTGAGGAAAATTTGTCCTATCAAGTGAGATAGGACACTATCCGTGTGCTTTTCCACCTATTCATGTTCCCTTACTCAAAAGCTAGTTAGAGAGACTTATTTTAACAGAACATAAACTTTACGAACAACCCAGTAAAACAGTCTTTTGTTCTCACTCTGTACATTCATTGAACCATTTTTCCATATTGGATTCCAACACAGTACCAGTGGTTCACTGCAGGTTTTCTGATGTGGCATCACTCCCCTTTCGGGTCTCTTTGTTTGTTTATTTTTTGTTTAGTCTATGTAAATGGAGCTAATAGAAATTACCAAATCCTGTGAAATTCTTTGAAGCCTTCCTATGGGAATCTCTATCCAAGCTGAGCCAAAACAGTGAAATGACTCTTGCCAGCTTCAGTGACTTTGCTTGAGGCTCTAAAGTGCAAAGCATTACTGCACTGATTTTGCCAAGAGCTTTGCCCTGTTACATGACAATGGCCTATTATGCTCTGCCTGTACTGTATTCATGCAAAATGAAAACACATACATCCCAGCATACCAAGAAGACCTCAAGCCAAATCGTTCTGTAAATGAGGCCACGTAATACATACATGTCATATGCTAGCTGCTGTCCGTTGTGTTTGAACAGGCTCCTTGCATTCTCCTAGACTCCCATAAGAGGGCAATGAAGAGTTTTTGATAAATTCCATAAACCTCTTGAAGGAAAAATTCAGTTTAAACCAGGTGAGAGCTTAAAAGATGTAGGCAATTACTGGCCAACATTTTGTAAGCATGAAAAACACACTCATCAATTTGAAAAGACATCATTAGTGGGGAAATGAGACAGTATGAAGTTTCAGTTTGATTTAGAAATTCATCTGGGCAAAGAGGGTTTGGCACAGTGAAACTCTGAAATCTAACCTCTTTTCAGCCTCAGACTAATTAGAAGTTTAATCCAGCACAAACTGCAAATCAGCTGAAGCAACTAAACTTCAGGTTTGGACTGTATCAGGTGGAAAGAGACATTTAGTGACTTCACTTCCCTATCCAGGGAACTGGTGGAGGCACCGACCCTGGAGGTGTTGTTCAGGGTACATTTGGACATTGTGTTGAGGGTTTGGTTTAGTGAGAACTATTGGTGATGGTGAGTGGTTGGACTGGATGATCTTACAGGTCTTTTCCAACCTTGGTGATTCCGTGACTGGACACAGATACTGAAGTTTACCCCTGAATAGGTAAAGTTAATGATATAGATGTAAACCATCCCACACTTTCTGGGAAATTAAAATATTCAGAGTCAAAATTAACAGACTCTCCACAGGGCCAAAACTGCATTATGAAATGAAAGGTAAAGTTCCTATTGATAAACTTCTAAATAAAGGAAAACCAGACTAAAAGTATATGGACTTCTATAAGGATATGACAAAGTAAGAAGTCAGCTTCTGTTGGAAATGACAGAACTAATGCAAGTACATATTTTGTACCTAAGCACAGACTTCACCCATCAAGTAAACAGCTATGTTATTTATCATAAATGAATTTGTTATCTACAAATTGTACCAAACACCATCCCTGGAAAATGAAATTTCTTCGTTGTTAGAACTTGGTCTCGCTAGAGACATCAGCCTCAAAGTACAGAGGCGGTATCTTATGCTTCCAGTCTCTAAATCCATTTTAATTTTCTTCTTCTCTTCCACAGTTGCCAACAACAATGCTAGTAAGCAGCAGGTGTAGTGCCAGTGCTTGTGATGTAAACATCTGTTCCCTGGAAATTAGTCTGAGGCCACCAACTTGTTCCATGCAGGCTTCTAAAGAAGGGGAACAGCAATAGCAGCAAACTCGTGATGCTCCTGAGCTAGAGGGGGTGAAGAGATGAGTACAATCCACAGAGAGCAGTCTACCTGCTCTTTTACAGATGATTTAAGAAGTACACTGCATTTCCAATTATCATCTCATGCATCCCCTAGAGAGGAAATATTCCATGTCTGAGCTGACCTTGAAAATGCTAACAGCTAGTCTTAAAGGATGGAAATGCCAACAAAACCTACCACACAGAGCCTGACAAAGCACTTGCTTTTCAGCTCTATCAGACAACTCTGACGCATAAGAATTCTCAGTGAAATCAATCCAGTGCTTTACTTCCTACATGTCTAGTGAAAAATTCTACAGTGCCTCTGAGTTGCTTTATGTTTGATTTGTCAATTACACTCCCTTACTGCGTTAAAACTGCAGCTACTCTGCAAACGTGCGCCGAAAGTGATTTGTGTTATTCCATTCATAGACTGATAACTTGTGCTGAAAGTTAATGATGCAGTGACACTTGGCAGAAGTTTCAGCACTGCGTGCCTGAAAGGGAGCCAAACGCTATTACTCCACTGTGGAGGCCTTCATTTTTGTTGTGGTCTGATGTACAACTTCATTAGCAAGCTTTCACATGAAATGCACTCTGTCACAGCATATAGCAGGAGAAATGTATGGGCAATGTTCAGACAGAAAAGAAGACAAAAGATTTACGATCAGAGGGAAGGAGTACTTTTGTATCTGCCGAGAATCTCTAGAAATGAGCTTCAGAATGGATCAAAAATATAATCCATTAATCTCATAAATTCAAAACTATCTTCTAGGCCTTTATTTAGGGCCCCTTGTAGCCACACTGCTGAAACAAAAAAAGCAGCACAACAGAGTATCTAAAAATGGAACTACTTTGGGGAATAACAAGATACTACTGCGCTTCTGTCTCAGAAACATGATAGATTTCTGTAGAACTGAGTAAGTTACAACAGAACACTCACAAAATCTGGTAGCAAAAGCAGCAGAGCATAACCTGGGCCCAGAAACTAGATGATTAGAAAGACTGGCCTAACAAAAATGAATTGGTATTCAATGTCAAAATGTGTAAATAAGTGAAAAAAACTGTCAAGCAAAGCCAGTATTTCAAATGCTGGAGGTTTGCCAACTGCAAATGACAGAGGACCTGGAGATACCAACTGAAGAAGATGACATGAAAAAAAGCCCTACACTTTAATCCTAAAAGGCATAAGGATGGGAAATTCCAATGGCAATATGACTGACGAACATACATAGGAATAGCCATTATGACTACAGTTACCCATGTTCAGAAAAACAAATTCAAATCAGAAGAGTTAAAGAGAAAAGCTGTTAGAATAGTCAGGAAACTGAACACTTTATCTTATCAAAGAAGGCTAGAAAAATTTTGCCTGTTCAGTAAAATCGAAAGTTGCAAGATTAATTTACCACCTATTAATAAAACAAGCACAAGAGCGAGCAGACATAAGCTGGAAAGAAATGAGGAGTCAGCACTTTGTAACTATTTGGACAAACATCCAACAGTAGGTAGAGAATGGGAAGGGAGTAGGTAGAGAAGAGAAGCTGTAAAAATGAACTGCTTTTAAGAGGGTTCCTGACAGATGCAAACCAGACCAGATGTCTCTGATCAGGATGAGCTGGACATGAGGACTGCCTCTGGAGGGCACTTCTAGTCCCTTTTTTCCAGCCTGCAGGATCACTGCTTTTGTATGAATAACGGCAAAGCTGCCAGGCACACAAAATTGTCTTTGATTTCATCTTTCCGTTAAAGTGCTGCAGCTCAGATGACCTTGCTATACTAAAGCAATCTCTCCTTCTGAGATGTGCTCCAAACCTTTCTCTGCGAACTCTGGGCTGATTTCGACCCAGCCAGAGAAAGCCTACAGCTTACCTCACATGCAGAGTGGCTGATTACATAGGAAACAGTCACACATGCCTTGAGATGTGATATGCTGGTACACCACAGAACGGGAAAAAGAAACCAATGACACCATGTACTGCCTTCACAAAGGCACCCGAGGAGTCCTGAAAGCTCATCATTTTCCAAGCAGAATAAACACTGGGACTGAGAATGACAGGACTGTGGATGGGTTTTTGTTTCAGCACTAAGTATGTTCGATGCAGATGTGCTTCAACACACAGCCACATCTCATTTTTGGCACATAAAATCCACAGGTGCAGAGCACCATCTGACAATGAAACCACTACTATTACCAACTTCAATGAACTGATACTAGCCCCCTTCTTTTTTCCCAATGACTATTTGTACACCATTGAAGAAAATGTTTTAGATGGGATTTTCCATCTATAAATACTATTTACGTTATAGCGGTGAACAAACGGATGCAAAGCTCTGCCATAATGCCATTTGGTTATCCATGTTCATTGGAAATGGCCCAGTCGCATCATTAGTATGAAAACCGTACAGGCTTGTAACTGCTCCTGACTGAATACAAGGTAATTTATCTAACCAGAGCTGGCAGAGGGAAGAAAACAGGCCTTTGGTATTTTTATCAAATTTGCATGAACCTGAAGAGAAAGCAGGCCTATAAGGTACTGACCTTGCTGGCACCAGCGTGAGAAAGAGATGGAAAGCAAAGACATGTGATTCAATTATCTTCTCATTAGGTTTCCATAGCAATGGCTCTTAAAGCAGGTCAAAACTTTCTCAGTGGAAACAAACACGGAGCTGTGTGTGGGCCAGGTGCACACGTGCACATCGCCTACCCCAACCATGGTGATGCCATTGGGCTGGTCATGGGCCCTCGTCACAGAAGCCGGAACAGGCTTGCACATCGCCATTTATTTCAACCAGTAGTGTTGGGGCAGGCCACTGCCAGCTGATACCTCCGCCACAGTGAAGAACAGGTGCAAAGCTGCAAATGCCATGCACCTCCCCAGCCTGTATGAATTGCTCACTGCTTGCCCCGCTGGCTGGCTGTGACAAGGTTGACTATCTCCTGAAAGGGCTAGCACCAAACTACCGGGATTTAAACCCTTTTCAGCAGCTCAGAGGCACACTGGTTCTCCTCCTCACGTGTCCCAGACAGTGCTTGGCTGGCCTCTGGCTCCCATTGTGAGGATTATTGTGGGAGTTTCCTGCCCTACTTCTCCAGAAGAGGCTGTTTAAAGGCATCATGAATAATCTGGCTTTGACTAAATCAGGCCTCAAATAAGTGAAAACAGGGCCAGACTCATTCACTGCTTCTTTTTGATTCCTGCATGCACCGGGTTTAAAGGAACACATCTTAAATGCAGACATCTCAAGTATGGCAAGATTTTTCTTTTTGTTCCTTTTTCCTTCCTATATATCATTTTTAACTGATCAAAAATGACCAATTTATTCTGTTAGTAATTAAGCGTGGCCATTGGCATCCTCACTTGGTGGTTTTGTTTGTTTTGTGCTTTTTGTTCTTCTCAGTTTCTGCCCACCCACTGCCTCTCATCCTCTGGCAGAGCAGAATACTCCTGTTTCTTAGCAGAGGAGCACACAAATTTCTGCCAAAGTTAACTCCGGCGCTCTGACAAGTGGCCAGAATCAAATATGACAGAATTAAAGCCTCTCCATCCGTGGAGGCTGAAGTGATGACTTAATAGCCTCTAACATTCAGAGCGTGACCTGTAGTTTGGAGGCTACAGGGGAAGAGGATTAGGAAATCTAGCATCAAAAGCTACTGGCAAAGGCCAGCAGATTAGGGCACCAAAGAGAGCACGGTTTAGGGTTGCATGAACTCTTCTGCTGCAAAATGAAACCATTTTTAATCTTGACTGTTTTCATTGGAAGCCACTGCCAAACATGGTGACACCAGATCGCAGGCACTCTCCCAGCCTGACGCTGACGTGGAATACAAGTGTACACCACAGGGTAGTGACTAGTTTCACTATGGCACATCCATTGCAGAAAATCCTTCAGTGTAGATCCAGCCCATAGTTTCTCCTGCAGAGCTGAGCATGCAGGCAACCACTTCTGTGGCAGCTTCACTGGCTGCCTGCTAACAACCTCAGGGAAAGCTCCAACTACTAAGCAGCCTGCAACTCCTCCTCTGACATCCACAACAAGCAACCAGGGAGCCTGCTAAGATGCATGAACCCCATGTGCAAGAAACTTTGTTTAAGATGCTTTCCGTCCTGTACACACAGAAAGCATGAAAACGATACTCTGGTGAGCAGCTGAAGCTGGGAGCTGAAGAAACAGCTTCCAGAAGCACAGCAGCTCCCCAGTGCTGGAATGCAAAGCCCCTGAGTAATGCCGACCATGCAGACTGTGCCATAAACACAACTGAAATTTCTGCCCATCTCCCTGCTCTGCCAGAGTCTGAAATTTTGGTCTTGCAGATCGTTCGGGTACAGAACACTTAAACTGAACTGAGCTGGGTGAATCAGGGCACTTCATACAAAGCATGACCATTTACTTGGTCAGTAGAGTGCTTGAGTGCTACAGATCAAAGAAAGAACAAGAGGTTCATACAGAAGGTGGCAATTTGTAACATCCACTGTCATCCAAAGGTGGAAGGAACGCCTGCAAAATGCCAGATACAGCCACAAGTGTTACCCCCATGCATTCTTTTCTGTCTTTCCTTTCTCTAGCAGCTGCAAATTAAACAACAACAACAAAAGTATACAAGAGTGACTGTAACTCATCCTATCTGCATGCAGTACTCTTGGGTTTCTCACTTACTTCCCTCTTTTCTGGCAGTTTTCTGGTTACAGCACAATTGAAACTTGTCTAAGGACCACTGGAGTAAGCATTGAGAGCAAACAGAACTATTTCCCAAGAGGGAAAACGCACAACTTCCCCTCTGCAACATCCCCGGTTCTTCTGAAAACAGGATGAGAGTCAGGATGCAGAAGCTTAAGTTCAGGGGACTGAGTTTAACCTGGATTTCCTGGCAAACATGCAGAGCTCATCAGTCTGTCATGTAGGCTTGAATGGTTAAAAATGGGAACAGGCTAAAAGTTGGATTACATTGTTTTAAACACTCTGTTTACAATTATGAGAAAACCCTGCTCAGGCTCCTGCCTGAGTAAACATCCTTGGGGTGTTGCCATCGCTTTGAAATAACAGGGTTTGTATATACAATATATCCCCAAATCAACATGCTATGGGGACAAAGAGAGGGTAGTAACTACTAAGAACACATTTACTGCCTATTTGTTGTAGCTATTATTCTTCTAGCAAATCAGAAGTCAGCGTGTCTACACAGAAGTGCCTGCAGTTCTAAAATGAAAAGCGTCATGGTTAGAGGTACTGCTGCCACTCCATTGGACCTGCACTGAGAATCTCTGAAGTTACACTAGCTCAACTGAAAGTACCCCTGAAGTTTAAAAGGAGAATTTTGGGAAGGGCTGAAGGAAATGAGCGCAATTATTACAAGAAAAAAGCTACAAGCGCATCCTTCCACGCTTTGCTGAATATTATATGACCAGGAAGCCTGCCTATTTCAGTTTACAGAAGTAACCCTAGCATGGCCAAAAAATGTACAGCAATTGCAGGCTGAAGCTTGAACTAACACAACTTTCTATTCTGTTTTTACTGATAGCTTTCCAGGCCACATCAGTACCCTTGGTGTCCTCCTCACATCTTCACATAAATCTCATAGGCCTTTGCTACAGTGAAGCTTTTTCTCTCCTTGTCAGAATCAAACAAATGAAAAGCATCTTTGCTAGGGCATTTATAATGCATAACACAGGTTCATATGTGCACATTTTTTCCTTTTTTCTTTTTAGCTTCATCTAATTAGAAGGAAAGTGCTGGCAGTGACAGAGGAAGGTGGCACTGCCCCAAGTAACTTTTGTAGGGACAAGCACTTGAAATGACAAGCAGCTCTGTCTCCAGGCTATTTAACTCCTTTTTGCCTCCCTCCAGGCACTACGACTGTTCTTCTACGTTACAGCAAATCACACACTAGACAGATACTCGTTGGGCAACTTGATGAACCAAGGGAACCAAACTAATTTCACACTGGCTTTGAACAGATGTTAATAATAATGAGCTGGGCGGCACAGTTGCTAAGATTCAAGGCAAGACTGAACATACTTGAGCACATAAACGGGATTTTTTCCTACCACAGGGCATCAAGGCTAGTCTGTTTTCACTGGTGAATAGTGGAGCCTGTCTGACTTCTTTTCCAATCAGGTATCACAAAAAAGGAAAACCAAACCAAAGGTTAAAGCAAACATAGCTTATTCCAGACTCCCTCAAAGCCTCTTTCTGTCTGGAATGTCTCAACTCTGTGAAATTCAACAACCAACCAGGTGTGTTATTTTAAAACGTTATATTCTAGTAAGGTTAAGCTGCAGGGTGTGCAAACAGAAACTTTGGGTGAGGGAGCTACCAATAATTCTGGCAATTTACTGGGCCTCTTGCTCTTACTTTCCCATTCCAACTCAGGTTTTTTTCTTCACTTTTTTGAAGCAACCTGCTCAGAACACCATGCAAACAACTCCCTGAGCTCATTCTAGGAAAAAGCTTGTATTTTCAATATGACGATACGCAATTTTTTGTTGGCTAAGCTTTTACTTGGGCTTTATAATCATATCCCTAACAATAGATTTTCCAGCACCTAACCTGGACAAATCTTGCAATTCAGACCTCCTAACTGTCTATGAATTCATGTTTGGAAAATTAGACTCTTTTAACAACAGAAGCAGCCTTGTAAAGTTTACCCCAGATCTATCACACAGCAGAGGTGACCACAGAAGTACTGTCCCCAAAAAGGACAAGTTTTTCTGTCTCGTGGTATATGACCATACAGCAAATACTTTTTTTTAGTCAAAAACCACCAATTAAACAGTAAACATGAAGAAGCCTCTAGAGCTGACACGTCCTCACCCCAAAAGCTTCCAACTCTGCATCTGAGTAATAACTGATAGACCTGAAATAATCATTTTTTTCTGGAGATCAATTTTATAACCTCTCCCTCCACCGAAGAAGGCTGAATTGTCTCTCAGCTAGAGAAATGAAACCAGCATCAATGGGCTGGCTGCCATGAATAAGCATAGGCCTGTACTATTTCTGTTTTGATTATTTTCTATGCCACTGAGTAGATACTTATTATTTTAAACACTCTGTCCACATCCTGAAGGCTGGTTTCCTACTGTGAAAATTTTTGACAAAATCTCCCTTGTGTCACTTTCATATATCCAATTAAATCCAAAAGGACACTTGCAATCTTGAATGGTCTACAAAAATCTCAGGTCTCTACCCTCTGGTATAAGATAACATGGTTAACTTCTCTTTAATGAAATAAATGGGCACTCTCAGAATACAGTCACTCAGAAGATGTTACTATAGATACTCTCTCCTCACTCAGTTATTTGTGGTATCACATCTACAAAGAGACACAGTTCAGGAAGCTGGCTAGAACCTGTAAGAGGACTTTATTCCCACTTCGATGCTGTCCTCCTGTGAAATCTTTTATCTTATCATTACCTTTAGTGGGATAATGATATTTGCTCATGGGGAAAGTGCTTTGAGAAAAGCATTATTATTACAACCTTAGAAGCTTACTTCCCAGACTACAGTACTTGTAACGTTCCCATCCACTTGGCACTTTCAGTTTCATTACAATGCTAAACACAGAAACATCCTTGAAAGGAACTTCTCCATGTTTCAATATCTGAAGCATCACTTTTAAACCTTAAGCCTTCCAGGCTTTCTCAGTTAAGAACAAATAAAATGGAGGGAATTATGGCACCAACATAAAATTCACCTTTATCCATTTTAAGCTATTTTGAAAAGGAGTATCTACCACAAGCAAGCCATCACTGCTTTTTCTGTGTTGTGATGAAGAGAGACAAGGCACCTCTAAAAATAATTAATAACTTCTCAAGATCTTTAGTATGAATCAGCTTTTAGACATTCATGCAAGAAGCTGGTAAGCAGCTGTTTCACTCTAGTCACACTTGACTTCCATGTGGCGAGCACTCAGTGAGTCAAGTCCCATGGCCCACATGCACTGCAGCTCCCTCTGGGACTGTTTTAAAAATACTTCCTGGTATGGTCCAGTTGAACCATGGCTCCCCTAGAAGTTATTCAAATGTGGGGGTATAACTTCAGTAAAGCACCTTACATTCAGATGCGGACTCTGTGCAGTGCCTCTGAATTAATGCAGCTGGCACAACCCTACAACATGAAGGGAAATACAGTATCAGTTGTCTTCCTGCACTGCTGTACGTTACTCTTAGCAGCAGGGATCCAGGATCTTGGGATCAAAGGAAGGAGGCACTGAAAACAAGCACACACATTGCAGCAGGAGGTGACAGTAAACAGAAACCCTCTCAGTCCACACAGAGAGCTTTTTATTAAGGACTGCTAAAATTAAAGTTCCTTTTAACTTCGTTTTTAAATGCTTTACTCTCTTGGCACCTTCTTCAAAAGCACAGTTACAAAACCAGGAGTGCACAGGAAAAGGAAAGTGGTTTAAACTTGTAGCTCTCTCCTCCCCTCACTGATCTTTCCTTGGTTGTGTTCAGGTTTAGCCCCATAAGGTTATTTTTAAGCAGCTTTAACTTGCAGAGAATGTGTAATAAGTGATGTTCCTCAAAAATGACTGCCAGTCTTAACAGCGTATCACATCCCAAGTGCACTCAGAAGGGAGAAAAGATAACCCTCCTTCAACTGAAAAACAAAACAAAACCAACCAAACAAAACAAACAAACAAGCAAACAACAAAATAATAAAATGCCAAGAGAGGAAAAGAGAATAAATAGTTTCATTAATATAGGCTGCATCTTAAACCTGGAAGTATCAATGCAATTTTCAATGAATATATTCCAAGGAAAAAGAAAACACCGAATTTCCACTCCTTCCTTTCCAACCTTCTGTGCCTTCACTTACTTTCTTTCAGTGTCAGGTGTTGATGCGGTACTGCTGAGACCAAGTGACTCCTGCAAGAGAAGATACACAGCAGTGAGAGCAGACGCGAGAGCAGCCTTCACCCAATGTATGTAGAAAACCAAATTAAAGAACAAACAAATAAAAATAGATGACCAAAATCAAAGTGCTTACCTCAATCTGGGATCGTAGTTGTAGAGATGTGGGACTGGCATCAGGCTTCTCCTAAAACAGAACAGATGTCAGGTTAGTAAAATTACACAAAAGAATTTGGAAGGGGTGAAGAGAAGAAACAGGGTAGAGTCTCAGACTATCTCAAAACCTGTTGAATGGGAATTTCAGCCTCTCCGGAGGAATCACTCTCTAGATACAATGAAATACTCCAGCAAAGGAGAACTGCACCACTGGAGGGTACAGAGCAACATAGGATTGTCACACAGAGGGGATTCAAAACTAAATATAAAGAGGAATAAGTTATTCTAACTAAACAAATCAATGCTTAAGAGATAGTCACAGAAAGATTTATAACTCTTTTCACTATTTCAGTATTCTTTCCCTTATATGTTTGTGATCTACTGTTAAGCCACTTGAAGTCTCTATGTCCTGTAAAGGGTTCCAGACAGGTTAAATTCCCTGGCAGAGATGGGGGACAGAATGGAAAATAAAGATCCATTTCTATTAACAGTCTGCATGCGCCTAAACATACCTGGCTAAAGTAGACTGACTACTTATCATACACTGCTCCACAGCCTCTTTACCACTTGTACATGCAAAACAAGGTTTACTACAGTCAGTCGACAAATGCTTTGCTATAACAAAAATATTGCTGTTTTGAAATCGTAAAGCATCATTTATAAAAATAATGGATAATAATAAAGAATAAAAACAGTATTTTTTTTCCTCAGTATTTTCTATTACAATTTGCACAGAAAGTGCCAACTCAGTTCACTGCTACACACAGATAACCATTTTCCATAGCAGAGTGTTAAGAGTGTTGCTCAGGGACAGTTCACAGGAACCAAGAACTATGTCTATGACTTTTGGGTCCCTAACGACAAGGTCAGAAAAACATGTACGAGCTTTAGTTTAAAAAAAAATTCTCAGAAAGTAGGCAGTTGAGGTTTTGGGTTATGCATCATGAAACACCCTTTTTGGGGAAGGGATGAAGAATTTTCCTCACACAGGAATCTGTATTTCTGCTACTGCTGAGGATTAAAGAAGACATGAAGATGCAAAAAAAATTATATTACAACATGAATGAAAATGAAAAGTATGAAAATAATAAAATAATAATAATGAAAAGTATGCCAAAAAAAATCAATACTGAAAGAACATTCTCTTCTAATGGGCTACAATTACTGAGAGGATTCTGATACATTTCAGCAAGACCTTTTTTTCCACACAGAAATGTGCCAACAGGATGGAATTCAAATTCCCTTCCTCCAAATACCTGGGAAAGAACCATGTACTTGAGGGCCCAGTCACATAGATTCCCATCGTAGTCAACTGAGAGGCAGCAGTTCCAACAGAACAACTTGTCCAACTGGTTTCAGATACCTCAAGTTAGATGAGCCCCACTCCTAGTATATAATTTAAGATTAAAAGACCCATATCATTAACAGTGATCTACCTGAAATCAGTGGCAAAATTCCAATTAGAACGAAAGAACAAATTAAAAGTTATTTGTCAGTATCAAGAGCTGCAATTCACAACTTGATCTGCATGCGAAACAATAGGGGAGCCTGACTTATAACCACTTATCCTCAGCCAGCTCACAAAATTACTGCAAAGGTGGTACTGTACCCAAAGGGCCATCATAGCTGAGAATGCAATCACAGCAATACACATACTCAAAGTAAAAAAAATATGGATTTATTTATCAATCCCGGAGGTCTTTTTGTTCATGCATTCCTCAGCCTACATGTAAATCTCTTATCTCTGTGAAATTGTACTTCCTATGCCCTCTGATTACAGAAAGGGTGACAAAATGTTTTTAAGATTTAATACAAAAAGGAAAGCTAGACACAATTTTCTGGAAATGCAGCCTTTTAACACAGACAGGAAATTACCGCTGACTGCCATGAAGTGGCATTGGATTAGCGCTCCCAGAAAGTTCGTAAGGGCAGAGTTTGCAAATACAAAAGAGCCCACCCTGTCATCATGCAGCTGCCGGTCACAGCAGCCAGAAGGACGCAGAGCTGCTCATTGCCACATGCTTGCTGTGAAGCATTCAAGGCTGACACAGGGTCACTGCCTAACTTGGGGATTTTGCCTGTGGTCTGGTTATCTGCTTTTGCTGACCTTATAGCATAGAAAGGGAACTGAAGGCCTTGAGTGGAAGACAGCATGAAAAGGAGATCACAGCCACTCACTGACAGACTTGAGGGCTTCTTCTGAAGTCAAGCAGAAGCTGGACTGAAACCAGGGAAATTCCATAGATGCTCACAGATCAAGGAAGTGAAATTAGCCATTTGGCACCAGACATCCCCCTCTTTCTCCATTAGCACTGTTAAAATGGAATCCAAGCAAGTATTTCATCCAGGAAAGACTGCAGGCACACCGCTGGAATCCTCCTTGCCGAGTCTCTCACCCTAGCCTCAAGGAGGGAGGGAACAGAAGCCCCATGTTCCAAACACATCTCATGAGCACCTCATTCCATTATATACCACGGATTGGCACACAGCTGAGAAATGGAGCATTTTGCAAGTCAGCACATCTTCAAGCTTCACATAGCCACTCAGGAGAATCAACTGTGTGTCCAGTATAGCTTTAGACTCCAACATCTCGGCAGTAAAGGTTTTACTTTCTAATTTATCTGTTTCTTTAAAAAGTTGCCTGTAAGTACTTTTTAAAATATATTATAGTTATTGTAAATTATCATTTACAAGACACTGTGTTGCTAAGGCTTTATAAGAGCCTTGTGCTTGAGCAGTTACTTGTGAACTCATAGCCTGAGATTGCAATTAAATGGAAAATTACCACTTCCAGCCTAAAATGAAAACTATGCAGATGAATAGCCAGCTGAACCCCATGTAACAAAATCCTAAGAAAAGCTAACTATATTTGCTTTCTTTTTTCTCACTGTCAAGTCCACCCTGTTTTAACAGAAGTGGTTTTATAAGACCAAGATGACTGTGGAGGACAGAAGCAAGGGCAACTCTCCTCTTCCTCCTCAAAAACTCTGCAATGCTGGAATGCAAAACACTTGACAGTCTTGTACTATCATGGTTGTCATACCTATTTGTCTTTCCAACAGAATGATATTTTTGCTATTTAGACAAGAAACCAAAGCAGAACACTTAAGAAAATACTACTCTTGACTGAACTTCTGGCATAGGATTTGTATCATTGACAGAAATTTTATCATCCTAGAATAACTCTATTTATTTAGGTTAAAATCAGTTAAACCTCATATTAAAATCCACAGGTTGAATCCAGCAGGATCAGAGCCTTTTTTCAAACAAGGGTTAGGTCTGGAAGGCTGAGAAAACCCTGCACTGTTGGCATGCTGTCAAGCATGCCACATCATCTCAAAAAAATATTTTCAAAGATTAGGCTCGTGAAAATACATCTTTCACCATTTTGAAGAGAATCTTAAAAATGAAACATAGGGCAGTTTGGGGGCAGAGATGCAGCCACTGCAGTAACCCCAGCTGGCATTGCTAGCCCTTTGGTCCACACAGAGCAGGCAACTGGCGTTCTCTGTCCTGGCCCCAGGTAACTAACTGCCCTTTGTGCATCCATAAAACTGGTCTGTAGGGTACCACGCATTCATGCTGCCTGGACACTATGCAGTATTGGTGCTAGAGCTCTACCTGATCTCTGGAAGTACCTGCAGATTCCCTGATTAAAGTGTGATTAAAGCCGAGACCCAGCTACCAGGGGAAGGGAAACAGAACAGGTGTCACAGTGCCCTTGTACCACCCACGTGGCAGCACCGAGGACACTGTCCAGAGTGGGCACTGAACAGAAGGAAGTGGCTGGGCTGGTCAGGTGCACAAGACATGTGAGAGAACATGAAGTGATTTTATATCTTTCCCCTAATCCCTCATGTTGAAAGAAAACAGGTAAGCTTCATGATCAGGATTTGAGGCTTATGCTTCAGACCTTCAGCTGCCTGCCTCAGGGCCCAAGGAAGAAACCTCCTTCACATACAGCTCTCACATTCACTTTGTCACTATGTATTTTAATGAATCATTTGGATACACTTTCAGTTCAAATAATGTTGATTTCTAAATAACATCATTTTTGTTTTGTATCTTACCCCTCCTCATAAAAATATTTAAACCAATTTTACTGCCTTTTATAAACCAACCCTAAAAAGTGCACATGGAAGGATGTATTAAAGCACAAAGCATGCAAGCAAGAAGCTGGAAATGCATTTCCCAACTGGAACAAAAGGTTTTGAATTCACGAGGGCCTTTTCCTCCAGTGGTAACTCCAGTTCAGTTACTCAGAGTGCAGCAGAAGAGATAAGGAATACCTCTGCCTATCCCAAGGTGCTATTGCTCTGCTACTGAAATGCGTGAGTGTAGCAGAGAAAAGCAGTCAAAATGAAACCTGAGCACCTGGAGTTAAGGCTCCTGCATTCTACAAGAGGACATTCACGTATTTTAATCACCTAAACATCGAGCTTCATCTATGCTCTGTGCTACAACTTAGTTCAGGAAAGTACATTCATTGAATGAATCCCCTTTAATTAGAAATTCATGAACCTCTTTGCAGTTTCTACTACAGGAGCTGCAGGCACCTGAATTATAAATTTAAACACTCCTGTGCAGATCCCAAGGCGGGATTAATCTCACTGTGCAGACAGCAACTGTGAAAATTGAAAACCAAGCAAGCGCTGGGAAAATTTAGGGGCATAACCAATGGGAAAGGAGATGACTAAAACACTTATAAATTTATAAACTGTTTTATGAATTCATTGCAGCAGGCATAAATAAGGCACCTACAGGAGAAAATTCTGACAGCCTCTTCCCCCAAACACCTTCCCTGTTTGCTCTGAAGGTACACTGCATGCTCCAGTCTAGCTCCTGAATGATTAAACAGAACCATATGTGAAAGACAGCCAGAGCACAGAGGCCTCTAAGTGTTTGTTTTGCTTGGAAAGCAGCCGTTCTGCCTGAAGTCCTCTACCACGTCACATCTCAAGCCCCTGCGTAAGCTCTGCAGAAGGTGAAGACCAGATTAACGTGCAAAGACTGTGCAGGTACACAGTTGCTCCACGGAAATTGTCTGTGAGTCACTAGCTACGGGTCACAGAGCAGAACAGAGAAATAAAATCACCTACCCCTGTAGCTACCACCTCAGCAAGTACTGGAGGGAATTGCCCAGCTCAGACTTTACTGTGGTTCACATCAGTTAAAGTCCCATTTCGAGCCTCAGACTGCTGCCTCCGAACCATACTTTCAGCAGAACTGTTTCAGTGGAGAGGGGAGGCTTTCTGCTCCGTTACTCCTGTGTGTTATGCCAGAGCTGACACATGCTAAATGATAACATCCTGCAGCAGCAGCAAAATGCTGGGTCAAGGAAATGAGCTATGTAAGAGGAATGGTTAAAAAAAATGGGAATTCAACCAAGTAAATACCTCTTCTACACATGAAATAGTAGTCTAAAAGTCTCAGAGCCTCACAAGCAACGGAGACATCATCCAGCTCTTAGCTTAACTAATGATGACTGTAGCATTTAGAACACGCTGCTACAGCGCTCACATGCCTGCTTTTAGTGTTAGGCATGGAAGAAAAACCATACTTCTTGGCCTGATGTAAGTGCTGGGCCTCCCCAACATAACACATCATAGGGAGCAGTGTTTGACATTCTCCCCTCTGCCAACAATAAAAGTAGAAGTACTGTTTGCTTCTTTTCCAATCTCAAATACATTGTATTCAACACTAGGGTTGGAAAACACAGGCACTGAAAAGCAGTCCACAATGATTTTGAAAAACATAATTCATTAGTAATTACAAAGGAACTTTTGTACTGCCCTATAGCAATGAAAAGCTGTGCAGCGCTAACATGAAAATGCACGTGTTACAAACAGGGTCTGAACCCAGAAAAATTACAGCAGATAAAAAGTAACTGCAAAAGGCTTCAGAGAAGGTCGATACAAGAACACAGCTTTCTACAGTTCAAAGATCTGATAGGTCCCAGTCCATTTTCCAAACAAGATGATGCCAAAGCTACAGTAGCTGTCTCTGCAGTAAAAATGTCTTAATATAAAGCTGTATATACATAATTGGGCCACTGCAGGTCTTGGAATGATGTATTTTGCACCCATCATGAACAAAACAATAAAGCATTCTTGTGCTGGTATAACTGCATCTGTGCTAGAGCTGTTACTTGGTATAAATAGCACCTGCTATTTCCTAATAAAACTCCTAATGTCTGTCAACATCAACACTTAACCATTATTGCTCGAGTACAGTCAAAATACAGTTATGTGAGGTGAGAAAACTATGGAAAATATAGCAAAATATGTAGGGTTTCAGAAAGGACTGAAGATATTGGATGGGAAAAAATAAAAAAGGCAATTAAATCAAGAATGGTTAAATGTGAAGCCACAGAGGGATGAAGATGTGGCACAAGTGAGGAAGGTGCAAGACAAAGTCTAACTGGATATTGCACAAGGCCAGAGCAGCACAATGTCCCTATCCTTTGCTTTCCAGCAACTGCAGCATCATGGACGTGGAGTGGTTTTATCACAGGTAAAATGGCAAGAACCACAGGCAGCTCCAGTTAAAGGCATTATAGAATATTCCAAACTTCTCAATATCGACAGCCCTTGTCAGTTTTTATTCACCTTTCAAATTCAGAATACCAATTCCTTGGGTAAGTTACACTCTCCATCCCCTTCTGTGAAGCATTTTTCAGAACGCAGTCATTTTTCATTTTCACGTACGCAATGCTGTAACGCACTTAATATTAAGCTTATTCACCACTTTCACAATTTCTCATCAAAATACGCCTTTTATTGTACCTGAAAATATCAGTTTTGAAAATGTGCAAGGAAAGCAACGCAGAGTCTGAGGCTAAGATCAGTGCCTCCAGTAAACTTACACAGCCATGCTGTACACATCTCAAACTGACCTACCACAGAAACACTGACTAACACAGATCCACTCAAAGTTGCATTGGTAATAATGACATATCTGTGTACTCAAAAGCCATGTCCATGCCTCCAGCGGACAAAATTTCAGATAATCTATAGTGCAAATGAATAGAGACTTCGAAGCTGAATCAATCCCTACACCAGGATCACAGGGATTCTAGCAAGACTGCTTTTTTTACACCAGGTAACATTAAAAACAAAACAAAACAACACCTCTACGTTGTTTTCACTTTAAGTTGCACCAAAAAGTAAATCACCAATGACTTATGAATAAGATACGTAGCACAAAATCTAAAGTTGACTTCTACTTACTAATGCCTTAAAAACGCTGGTGAACTTCAGGAGAAGGAAAATCAGGAGAAAATGCTATCCATTAAGAAATCCACGAAGAAGTTTTTTTGGTAATGCCACAGATGCATGGGGAACTAGCAGTCAAGTCCTTCATTTCAGGGGGGAAAAAAATTCTTTATTACTTCCATTTTGGAAAAGCTGAGATTTAGCTTACATTAAAAAAAAAAAAAAGATTTATTCAAAAAATTGTATTTTTCTTATTTATGTCATGTTGATAACCTGCAACGCATTTTATGTTGCAGACTTCCACCATTATTACCATTGGCAACTGCAGTGAGACAGTTCTCCATTTCCCTGAGACACCTCACATCAGAGACCCAAAGCCCCAAACACATTTCAAATAGATCCATATCTTTTGATTCCTTCCATTAGATCCATGAGTTGCAGTAAGAGCCAGCCTTGTTTCTGAAAACAGCTGCTTTGGGACATGTCACCTGCAGGCAGGGCAGCCCCACACTCAGGCTGCCGCTATCATGCCATCCTCTACCATAGTCACAACCTACCCCTGGCTTCATGCTTCTGCAAGAGAATCTTATGTTAAAAGATAAAATAATAACAATAAATAAATATATATAAATGGGAAATCAAACCTCTTAGAACATGACTAAAATCTTTTATTTAATAAAAGAAAATTAAATACTTTTCACATCCAGAACAGAATTTCTAATCAAAGATGCAGAAATCCTGAACTCAGGTTTTCAGTAGTAGAAAGCAGTGACTAGACTGAAGGCTAGAGCTGCATTCTCAGTAGTAGACTCAGTATGCCTTCTCTGCTGATCCACAGTTTCAGTTTAATGTTTTTAACCCAGTTTAGATCCCTTTAGTGACTCCTGTGTCCGTTTATTTCCCGAGAAGACTCCAGTCAGAAATCTCTAACAGCTCTCTGTGTGTTTCACCATGCAGAAGCACATGGGGTTGGTGGGGTCTGACCATCCTTTAAGCTGTTCAGCCTCTGAGAACAGAAGGAATACAGTAGAGAAAAGGTTTTGAAATATTTTCTATATTTTCTATCAGTCAAATCTGAGTCAGCAAACAAATCCACTCTTTGCTGACATTTTTTTATTACAGCCCGATCTTCTCAAAGAAGCCATTTGTTTCAAGATCCTTTTTATGAAGGCACACTTGAAACAGAAAAAGAAACTGTTCACACTGGGAAATATTTCAGTATTATTTCTTTCTTCTTTTGAAATCTGACATTTAGAAACAGAATCAACATTTAACTTGAAATCAAACTGATTTTGTTTACTGTGTAAATATGCGAAAGTGAACACCTGGAAATTAAGGTGGATAGTATGAATCCATTCCCTAAAGCTATGCACTGAACTGTTTGGTCTCAACCTGTAAAACACGCTTCAGCAGTGCGAGGGGGTGCGGGAAGAGATGCAGGGCTTGGTAGTTGGATGCTAACTTCAAAGCCTCCTAGAAAATGAAGGATAGATTGATTTTCTGAACAAGAGAACCAAATACAAATTAACCATATTAATGCAAAAAAAAAAAGGATGAGCCCACAAAATTGCTAGTCCATATTTATACATCCACCCTGCTATAAAAATTGGCTTTGATAAAGAAGCTTCTAAATTAGTCACTCTCTTTACCTTTGAAATTTAAGTCTGTATTTGATGGATGCTGTGGGCCAGACCTTTGGTGATTGAAACCTTCATTAATGGCTGTCACATGATGACTATATCAAACTGAACTGTATTAAATCCGATCCACTGTATCATATTTCCAGACCCACAGATGACATACAAGGTTGTTCCATCACAGAATTACAGAATTGCAGGAGTTGGAAGGAACCTCTAGAGAGGCTTCTAGTCCAAACCCCAAATCAAATTATCCCATTAGAAACGTGGACACGCATTGTCTTTTACATTTTTGTATGTTTGGAAGGTCAGTTATCAACTGGAACAGAGTCCTCAGCAGCCAGTAAGTACTTCTGTTTGGAGGCCCTCTGCTAATTGTGCTTAACAGTGCCTTTTGCCAGAGACAGAAGAGCACAAGAGGTGACCGTGAGCTGCAGGGTGCCCAGATAGTCTGGGTAAAAACAGCCAGTCCAGCAAGCATGCCTCACCTGTACTGGCACAGAGGAGGTTCAGCAGGTTTACAGTCCTCAACAGGACTGTGAAGCTAAATAATTGGAAGGAGGAGGACATTTACAACTGCAAATGCAAGAAACGCCTTTGTAACTCCATAGTCCATCTAGGGCACGCGTTCTCCATATTAAGCCCTGTTGATTTAATGACAATATAAAATCTGTCTCCTGCTGTCTTCCTGCAGGAACTCAGGGGCTTCATTATGGCTCCCAATCTAGGTAACTAAGACTTCACAATCTTCTCTACATACATTGAACAGAAACAGAACAAACATAGAAAATAAACTCAAAAGACAAATGTAATACTGCAGGCTATGAAATGACAAAGCACCAGACCAGAAGTGACAAAGGAAATGCTGACAGCTGGAATGTGCAGCAAAAGTAAGGCAAAAGCAGACTGTAAACTACAAAGTTCAAGGTAAGACGAAGTGCTGAGCCAGACCTCGTTGTGGAGACAGATCAAGCAGATGAAATAAAGAACCATCAGCACAACAACTGAAAACAAACACTGCACAAACCTCTCAAACAGAAAGGCAGTAGCAAATGTACATATGAAATACAAAACATCAAGTAAATCAGCCCTACAAGCCCAGGGACCCTTGCTCCCCTTTTGGCATTACACTACTGGTGCGAGTGATACCAACTCTCAATTACAAGCTAAGAGAAATGGGATTCAAAAGCTTTCCACTGTGGAAATCTATTCAAGTCAAATCATTTACAGCTAACAATTTGCTACGAAGCGCTTGTGTACTGCTTTGTCACTGCTGGCAAGCATACCGGTAAGGCACGTTGCGAGCTGCCTGGTTGCACCAGCCAATGCATCTGCTGAGGGAATGAGCATGCTGTGTCTTGACTCCTTTGCCTACAGGCAAACACAAATTATGCGCGCATAACCCTGCAACAAATGACCAAACACCTTGCCATTGCAAATGCCTTTGTGTAAGGCACTGTGACTCAGTTTGCTAGTAGGCCCTATAACAAAATTATTTTACTGAGGTAAGGAAAATCTGAGCAAAGTCACATTTAAGCTGTACAAACACCTGCAAGAGTTTCTAAATGCTTGGGTTTTTATGCAGCCAAGGTCTGCTTGTTTGGGCAGGTGCTACCAGTGCTATGGGAGCGTCCATGGCACAAATTCCGCCACTCAACCACCTTCACAAGGGAGAGGTGCCCGAGCTTCTGCTTGAATAGCTACACAATGGCTTGTCTGAAAAAGCTGCAGTTTTTCTGCTCACACTCCCCTCAGTACCTTAGGTTTCTTTCAGGTTACGTTCCTAGCAGGGCTTAGTTACAATAGCTGAAGGCTCTTCTTCAAGACAAACACATTTCTTTAGTGCTCATGTCATTTCAGACCCAGTTCTACCACCAACTATTCCTCAAGTGTTATTTTCTCTTATTCAGGTTTATGTGAATTCTGTGAATGCGTGTGCCCACCAACAGATACAGAATGGGTCTTATATTACACAACGTTTTGTTAAAAACAAGTCCTTAAGCATGCAGAGAACACTTCACAAGTGCAGTGCAACCACCACGTGACTCTCTGACGTAGTGGTTTTAAGCAATGCTGTCTCTTCTCATAAATCCAATCACAACAGTGACTCTAATTGCACAGGTTGGCAACACAATTCTCTGCTGATTATTCTGACAGTGATGCACTGTATTTATGCTGTAAATCAGGTAAGTCCCCCTGTAATTTCTGAAAAGATTATAGTTTCTATTCAGGTGCGTAAACAGAGTTTTTTGGTAAAATATCTGAGAAGTGAATTGGCCTTTTTAGTACATACACAATACATTCTCTAAGCCAGGACAGAAAACATATTTTAAGGCAGGAGATTTATAGTATTCTTCAATTCCACATCCAGTTGAATAAAAATAGGACATTAGCAAGCGTAGTTGAAACTACAAAATAATCTCCCACATGCCACAGTAGACTTTTACAGATATCAGCAGGTCCTGCTAGAAGAACTAGGTCAAGTATACTGCAATGTGCTTAGAGTGCTATCTACTTCTATATAGTATGGTTTTATGTACTTTCACTGGCTTTTAAAGCAACATCAGCATCAAATATTTTCCCTAACCACCAACTCTGCTATTCATTTACCTTAATCCCAGATCCTTCAAATATATATATTTTGAATATACTCTTTCCAAGAAGTTGAGTGGTTAGGACAAAGTATTCAGCCACCTGCCTGTCAACAATACTCACATGCTTCAATTCTGGCATGCTTTTGCACACTTTGTGAATGGAGTCCTGATCCTACACGTGAGGTATAAGCAGTAAGGGTACAAGGTCAGCAGATAATATAATTTTGCATTTTTTAAAATGGAATTGCAGCATTTGTAGAAACTGCAGCTTTCTGTGTTTCACAGTACACTGGGATGCAGTTTCCACACAAGTAACCTAGTCTGCATTGGACAGACAGATCTTTTTAAACCTGGGAAAAACAACAACGACAACAAAAAGATTAAATCACTCACTGTCCAAGCATGTCTAAAGGCTCACTGTCAATTTGTAACATCGCAGAAAGAAAGAAGTCAAGAGGGTAGAAGCTGTTTAGTGCTATGAACAAGTCAGGGCTGCAGCAAGGACAGAAAGCTTATCCAAAGCCTGTTTCATTAATCACTATTCCTCATAATACATGCAAATTCTCACACCCAGGAATACTTCTCACGTATCTAAATTCAATAAGAACTCCTGTGATTGCCAGATTGCAAAGGTGGATCTAACTGAATTTCTTAGATGTGAGGGACACACTCTTGAAAGCAAGCTTCAAATCCTGATGAAAGTGAAATGCCAAAACCAGATTAATTCCCAAGTTGAAGCTATGCTTTAAAATGCAAAAACAAAATCAATCCACCAACTTTTTGCTTGTAACGCTCTACCAAGTACTCAAAGTTAATGATGACACTGAACTAGATCCCATCACTTCCACTTGTAACCCTCGTTGATTCCGTCCTTGTGTTCCCCTGTTCTTGACAAGCATCCAATTCTATCTCCCTGTAAAAGAAGTGCTTGGCAAATGTACATACTGAAAGAGAGGCTTATTTTCACATCATCTTTTGCTGTAACTTCAAAACGTCAAAATTTAAGCATGAGTAAGCTGAGAGCACTCACTTGAAGTGAACTTTATCTTTTCACTTTTTAAACAATAATTAATTGCCTCTCAACTGTCAACTTGAATTACACACTACTAACTACACAAACTATTAGCTTTTTACATTAACAGCTCTGCTTGTTCACTCCTTCAACGCTGTTCAGATTTGACTGAGAAACTACTTCTACCAGCCCAACACTGCTTGTTTCAGAAAGCAGTAAATGGATTCTCACAACTTCTGCAGCTGCCCTCACTGCCCCCACCCTCACCAAGGTCTTGACGTGCCTGCAAAGATTGGAAATGCTGTTACTGTTATTTAGGTACTAAAATGTGGGGTTATCTCAGCAGATCACACTTTGCTGGCTTATGCAAGATACATGCTGTAAAAACTGTGCTTCATGGCCTTTGCCTGTTTGCTGCTAAATTAATCGGTTTTCTTTGCACGTCCTTGGCTTCTCTAACACTGGCAACTGCTCATCTTTTATGTCATTCCTTTCTATCATTTCAAGTCTGTGTTAGAGGACAAAAAGACATTTTGCAGTTCACTGAAGGAAGAGTAACTTAAGCTGCTCAAAATGAAGAATGTGATTCATTTGCTTTTGCATCCTGAAGCACAGCTTTTTGGTAGCTACAAACATGCCTGTGATGATTATTTTCAACAAACCTGGAAATGGTGAAACTGTCTTAACTCGCAGCTTGTTTATAGAAAATAAGACCAATGAAGCTTTAAGAGATAAGCATGCAAGGCTACTTTAAGAACATCTCTCTCTTTCCTGCTGCATCCCCACCTCTCCCCACTCCGGGTGCTTTGCAAGCCATAAATTTTGATGCATCTTCCCCATCAGGGAAAGGGAAAGTAAAACTCTTCAAAGAGGCGAAAGTCCCCTCCAGAGTTGTCTTCTGCTTATAATGCACTTTGTACTGCTTCTAGCAATTTGCTTTTTAGAGCTGTTTTTACTGTACAACATCCTACTCTCTGTGGGACCCACTCCTGAGGGATTTTTCCACAGCTACACACTTAGAAAAGTGATTTATGTGGGGATCATGAAACACACGAGGCACTGCCATTCCCAAGAAGAGAGAGAACAAAATGAAACCCTCTCAACCTTGAAGATCTACCTCCCACCAGGATAGCAGGTGGGTTCAGATCTGTTGTACTGCTTTGAACTCTCCGTTTGTACTCCTGAAGAGCAGAACAGCAGCCCTGCAGGCAGAATTGGAGAGAGCATGGGGCAATGGTCAAGAGAATGTGGAGCAAAGCTCAAATGCACAGAAGACTACTTCAGAAGATGGTGTTCCGTGGGGTGAACAGCTTGAAACAAATTAGCAATGCAGTGCTGAGGTATCTGTAGATTACATTTGATAATATTCAGACAGCTGTGGCCTTCCAGTGAACAACAAGACTCCTGACAAATACTGCTCTTTCTGCAGTAAATAACTCAATATGAAACTGAGGGTGGTAGGTTTACTCAGATAAGCTAAAAGGGAAGAAAAACCTCTTCTTCATTATTTTCACGTGCTCCCCCTGCAAATACCCTGAACAAGCCTCTCCAGGATTCAGGAAGCTAACTAAAGTGAGATGACTCAGGCTTTTGTATCTTAAAAAAAAAAAAAAACCTTGCTATTACCAGTGTCTGTTCTCCCTCAGAATTCACAAGCACATTTGAAACAATTTATAACATATCTATAGTGCTCACAGACAAAAATGGAGAATAATTTCTTGCAAAGATAAAAAGCATTTCCTCCAGGAGGGAAAAAACACAAAGCAAAACAAACGCACACATTCAAAAAGGCCGACAAAAAAACAAGCCCGGCATGGAAGCTAAAAACATATTCCCCCTTTTAGTGTCTGTGAACAGAAATCCTGAAACAGTAATAGAGAAATCTAGAAAATAAAAATTCTGAGTCCCTTTTCCAGTTCTACTCTTGATTTCCCATATTATCCCAAGGAAGTTACTTAAAACCTATGCGCTTATATGTATTTATCTGGAAAGAATTCTTATCTACTGTTCTTCATGGCTTTTCCAAGACAGCATGAAAACTTCAGAAATGTCACACTGAGCTATCAAAAAACTAGACCTACGTCTATTATTGTCATGTCACTCCATATTTGCAGCGGATCACAGAAATGTAGGGGTTGGAGCGGACCTCTAGAGTAATCATTGAGTCCAACCCCCTGCCAAAGCAGCTGTGCAGCAGGTTGCACAGGTAGGCATCCAGGTGGGTCTGGAACGTCTCCCAAGAAGGAGACTCCACCACCTCTCTGTGCAGCCTGTGCTGCACTGTGATGGTTGTTAACACATGCAATCTCAACTCAGCTGGCTGTCTGAAGAGAGCCCAGCTACAGTGGCCACTCAGTTGTCCAAAGGACCCTTGAAAACCATCTCAGATCCTCTAAGAAAGTGACCACAGAACACTCTGACTGTTGGCCACTCAGTCCCAGCAGACAAAACTCTCAAAATTCTTACAGAGACACATACATGCCTGCATGCATTTATAACACAAACAAGGTTTGATCACAAACTAGACTTGATCACTGAAGGCAGGGGTAGCAGCTATCTTTAGCAGAAAAAGAAAGCAGAGACTACACAGAAAGGTGCAAGTTAAACAGCCTTTGTGACAGCACATTGGTGAAGGCCACAGCAAACAGATGAAGTCTTGCTGAGTAGGTTAAATGATTCATCCTACCTCATGCTCATTGTAACTGCAGGACTATTGTCAGATCTTTCATTTATAGAGTAAATAACCACTCTGAAAAAATAAATACAGAGAACGCAAAACAAAGCACTATAACTGCCTTTTTATGACAATCCAATTCCCTGAAAACTCATTCTTCTCAATTTACCTTCCTTTATTAAAAGCACACATGCCAAGTTGAGATAGCATCTCCTACTGTTATAATTTTGATCTGCACAGCAATTTATGGGGTACTCTGTGTCAGCTGTGGTGCAATCTTTGGCTCTGATTCCGCACAGAAACATTTGAGCAGTCGTGCACACTTCACAGCTTGTGACTATACTTACAGCACTCGCATTAAAAAATAGTAATAACAAATAGGTGGAATTAACCAACTTAATTTTCATCCTCAAGCTTCCCCAATGCTTTGAAAAAAACATTTAGAAATCACGCTCTGAAAGCAGACTTTGCGGAGAACACATCAGCAGCTTGTGTTGTGCCCTTAATTAAACCAGCATATTCATGCTCTTTATAAATTCTCTCCGTAGCCACAATGTAATTGCTTCTATATGTCAATTTCCATAGTGTAAGCTAATGTTTTCATATGCATTATCAGCACTGCCTTGCTGACTGCTGAAGATAAGGCTCTTGTCTAGTGATGCCAAGGAGACTTAAGCTTCCTCTGCCATGTAACAATGACAACAGGAGCCATCCAGAGAGCCTTCTGCTCCTCCAGGAAAAGCCCTAACTACACAAGAATATAACTATTTCTAGATTTATTATTATCATTTTTTTTTTTTTAAAGGGACAACGCTAAGAAGGTAATTTTTTCTTTTTGTTCTTCTTCCCCTGAGTTAGCATCCCTGAAACAAAACGTACTTAGTTCTTGTCTCAGCTCCTTCAAATACTGTTTTACGTTCCTTCAATGATTGCCTCTTCCTGCAGCTGGAGAGCCTTTCACATGTATATAAATGTATGTCGTCAAATTTTCAACAAGTTCAGAGAATAATTGCTGCTATAGTCACAAGCCTAATTTACTTTCTTACAGTTTTGGATGAAAAAAAAAAATCCATCTTGGCGAATGAAAAACCAGAAATGGCTTACAGCCAACCATCAAGAAAACACAAACCCAAAGCAACAGAACGTCCTGTACACCAAACACCAGGAACAGCAGCAGGCTGTGTTACTTCTCAGTGCCACCGAAGAGACACCATTTATCATTAGTCAAATCCAGTCATTGTCCCATTTCAGGCTTTGCCACATCCAACCAAGAGAACAGGCTTTGTCCATGGGTAAGGAATCAAAAGTCATCCAACAACTCAATTCCTGTATGCTTCCGCTTAACACACTGTAAAAAATGGGTATTTCATCAACTGGGTCTGCAAACTGTGTGTATGGAAATCATACATAACGATAATCTGTCAGCATACACCTTCATATCATGGCACAACGGAATAAATTCCCAATACTGTTGTAGATAGAAAGTCTGTCCTCCTCTTCACAGAGCTGTAATATACTACCTGAAAACGCATTTTCAGAGAAAGATGTTATCATAATGTTGGGAAAGGACAGAAGCAATTTTACCTGATGTCCCCTTACACTTCAAAAATTATTTTCTAGAGGCAAATCAAGCAAGCACTGCTGAAGTATTCTTTCCTGTATGGTTTCCCCCCCCCCCTTTTTTTTTTTTTTTGATGTATTTTCCACAGAAAAAAAAGGGTTAAAAAACCCATGAAAGTAATTTCTGATGGAGTATATGTAGAATTTTCCCCATCATGAGATAAGTTCAGGACATTATTCGAGAAACACTAAATCTGAATCCAAATTTTAAACTACAGTTCCATTAAACAAGAGAATGGCCAATAATGGAGAACAGCTCATACAAACAACAATTTTGTTTCACAAAGCAGGTCAGTAATTTTACTTCTGTACAATATAGTTTGGTAATCAATTTCAGGGTCATCAGGCAGAGGACTTGGTTTGTATACAACAGAGGAAAAATCAAATATATATTCAAAATAAAAGGTGATAATATTACATAAAACTGAGAAAAAACAACTGCTAAATTTTACAGCTGGGCTCTACTGAAAGAAAGGCTTTATTGCAGTCCTGTTACAACTTGAGTTGACCTCTTGATGTCTCTTTTACTATACCAAGTAATAAATAAGGTGGTCAGGGTTCATGACCAAGTAATTTATTACTAAATTTATAGAAGGCTCCACTACAGAAATCAATAAATAGTAGCTAAAGAAGGCATTATGAAACAGCTTCCTCATAATACTAACTGTTATGGTAATATAGGTAAATAGGTGACTATTTGAGAAGATGGCAAATATTTTTCTCTATCTAGTAAGTATATTCCAAATCAATCCATGGTATGTAATTTGAATAACTGATTTAACATTTTACAGATTACCTCAATGCTGAGGCAGGTTAAGTTCTGTCCCATCTTTCTACAAGGTCACATGTAAATTCAGAAGGTTCTCTGGACCTGTTCAATGTCACTCACACTTCCAAGTCTGACCGTTTCCTACATGTCTACAGTGGAAAGTGGTTTTCAGTTAAGACTTGAAAAAAAAAAAAACGTAGGTCAATTGAGAAGTCTGAAAGAGCGCATACATGTAGGTGCTCAATTAAATACGTCCATTCCAGAAACTTTGTTTTTGCTAAAACAAGATTATCTGTCTATATGCGTACAAATACATATTACATTGATAAATATGGTAGATCTCTGCTAGAAGATGAAACAAGAAAGGTGCAAAGAGACACTGTTGTCTACTTCTATTAATAAGGAACAGAGGGGCTTGAAGGTACTGTCATTATTCATTACACACACAAAGGTCATTTTCATGTAAGGCTTCCTTTTAGAAAAACAAACACGTCAACACACCAACACTGCCAGGGAAATAACTGATGAAAAAGCAGATTATTCACTGGCCTAATTTGGTAACAGGATGCAAGTCTATGAAGAGAACTGAATGATACTGCAGTTAAACAGAATTTCTCAGACAAAGAGACCCAGGGTAAGGACCATCAAGATAGCTAACAGATTGGCTGAAAATGGCATAGGGATGACAGTCTGATGTAGCTGTGCTGTCTCTGTTCAATGCAGTCCACTGCACTGAAATAGATGGCCTTCAGAGATCCCTTCCAACTCTAAGGATTCCATGATTCTGTGATTACTATGCATCAAAAACCAAGCACGAGACTGTCATGCTGCTGCATTTAGTACAACTGTTGAACTCCAAATATAAACAAGACAATGGTGTGCTACCAATCCCTTCTATCCATTTGGCCCCATTAACGCTTCAGGTTAGTGTTTAGGTTTTGGTAATTCTGTTTAAAAAACAAAACAAACAAACAAACAAACAAACAAAACAACAACAACAAAAAACAACAGGCAACAGACCAGAACTCAGGAAAAGGCAGTGATGGCTGTGGATGGTCAAAAAACCTAGCTCTGGTGCTGGAAAGTAGCACTGTTTGAAAACAGAAAACAGAAAAAAGACAAAAATCTTTATAAATAAAACAAGTTGCTGTAAAGAAAGACAGCAAGTTAGAGTGAGATGTCTGAAATACCAGTAAACATACTCAGTGCTAAGGATTGTGCGCACTAGAATAATTTGCCTAGGGACACTGTGGAATTAACATGTTAGGATAGATTTAAGAACAGGCCAGATCAACATCTGTCAGGAATAATAAGCATTACCGAGTCTGTCTTGAGGCAAAGGATGCACCTGGTAAATTTTCAAAACTTAAAGATAAAGCCAAGGTGAATTTCATGTCATACGACAAAATACAGAGACTGAAGCAGCAGAAAACAGATTATGTTTGGTAACCCATCTTCAATCACCACCACAACAGCAACAAACACAGATCTTGTATGGCACTCAATGAAAGAAGGCAAAGCATGTGAGACGAGGTGAATGGAGAAAAGGTGCCGAAAAAACTCTTCTACTCTGAGTACTGATGAAAGAAAGGGTTGTGAAGCTTTGAAAACATGCACAGAATCACAGAACTATAGGAGAGTTTTTGTTGGGACAGACCTTAAAGCCCACTGAGTACCAACTCCTTCAACATAGTGGAAATAGTATTAAAATCAGTAGAACAATGTAAATTTGCAACATTTGTTCACAACATCCCCCATTTTGAACATCTTGTTCATCATAACTGCATTCAAGTCGATGTGGAACTGCTGGTAAGAGAAGATAAAAGATTTACAGGCTTATGTTTCAAGAATCTTTTGGTTTGTGTGTGTGAAAAATTTCTTTCTTTAGGTTTCTACATTGTTCTGAATGCTAATGATCCAGGTGCTAGTCCAGCCAGCCTAGCTCAGCTACTCAACCTTCAAATGAGCAACAGCAGCTACTGACTCAAGGATAAGCAGCTGTCAATCATACCAAGTCATATCAGCCGAGATAAAAAAAAACCAACTTCTTAGTATTATGCCTAAGATGGTTGTGGTTTTTGTGTTTTTTAAACACCGTGATTGTAGGTACCAAACTTTACTGAAGCTGGAAATACAATGAGTAGGTTCCCTAAAATTTATAGTAGGCCACTTTTTATTAAAAAAAAGCTTTCAAAATAATGTAAAAACCTCATGAGTCACAATTGTTGTCAAGAAACCTCAATTTGATTCTCCATTCCTCTGTTCAGGTGATTGAAAGATCAATTTATGTAAGAAATCCTTTTAGCTTTACAACCTCCTCTGGTGTTTCCATTAGCTGTTAAGTGAAATGTACCATTTACCTCAGCTTAAAGAAGTGAGTCAAGACATCTCAATTTTGTATCATTCCATCTGGAGTATGAATAATCCAAGATTCTATGAGCTCAGGGGTGAGAACTTCAGTGTTACAAATATTACATTATCAAAAGCATTGTCACAGCAGAATATATACTCATACAGAAAAGGAATTACGTGAACATTATCACCAAACTCTTTAGGTTTTACTCGTTGGACAGGCTTTTTCTGCCTGCAAGTGAATGAAGCCAGTAATTTTCAAGGTGTCCCTCAGGCAACAAAGACCAACCAGGATGAATTGTATTAGCATTCAGAAACGGAATGGCCTTGTCTTGTATAAGATTAAATTCAGGGCTGTTTTTTTTAAGATGGAAATTGTTAGGCCCCAGGTTTTTGGAAACTGCTGTAATTTCATATAGAAAATACTATACTATTTTCAAGTCTGCTAGAACGTGAGAAAGGACAGTGATCATAAAATGGTAAAGGGAAAAAGTGTTAAAACAAACAACCACAAACATCACAGAGATCATGACAAAATAAATAAATTTAAGAAAATTAACTTCTTAAGGGAATTCATAAGCTTATATGTAGAGTTTGAAAAATGCTGTAATCATCTCTAATGAAAGTTTTCACACTTGAATCAGAGATCAAGAGCTACCACTGTAGACTAGAAATAAACTTTTAAATGTATTATCTACAACTACTTGAAGACAATGACAAAGCATTCTTCAGTGCTAAAAGTACCCTGAAACTCAGAGAAGTATAAAGAAACTACTTATGTCAAAGGCTGAAAGGAAACAACAGTTTCAGGCAGAAGAATCTCAATGTCATCACTACTAAGTAGAGAAGACCAATTGTGTTTGCACTATTAGAGAAAACAATAACTGTTTCCTGTTCCATTTAGCATAAGTTAAAGGAAAACACAAAGGGTGTTTCCTACTATACTTTACCGTTTCCCATGAAAGTGACTTTTGGCAAAATGCCCATCTCCTTACACTTCATTATGGACCTTAGATTTTTAGGTATCACCCACTCAGCTAAAATGTCCTCCTGCTTTCCTTTTGCATTGGCTGCTGGACTTATGGTCAGGAAAACATTTGTATTTTTATAATTTTTAAGAGTAGAAGATACCCTACAGATATACATGCTCTTCCATTACTACAAATGAGGCTATAGTGTAGTAACGACATCTTGTATTGCAGAGTACTATTGGGTTTTTTTTGTTGTTTTTTTTTTTTTTTTTTTTTTTTTTTTACAGAACTCCTGCAGTTTAATCTTAAAAGAATAGTAATAGATTTAAGACCTCTTCTTATTTTGTAAAGCTAGACTAAGAAAGAGCTAACTTCAACTTTTGTTTGCTAAGGACTTTCAAGTATATAAAAATCTATGAAGAAACAGTTCAAACTTTACATGCTTGTACTTTCAAACTCATTCATTTCTCTCTTCTCATTCACTTCATTTTGAAGTCAGCAGTTTCAGAGTAACCAATCATAGCAGAAATTTGAGCCTTGACTGTGGCTTACAGTCTCTGCTGCAGCACTCGTAAGGAAAAGGTTAAAATTTAATCAAAACCTCCATATTATATTGTTACAGCATCCTGATCAACATTGCTAGTATACCTCTCACAGAAGTAAAAATAGCACAAGGCTTTGTAGCAGTTTTTTCTCTTGCACCCTAAAGGGTGCACCACCTCCTTCCAACCACCTTAATACCCTTTGGACTAAAACTTCAGTGAGAAAAGCTCATGGCTTCTTCACTCCTGTAACAACTCTTTACCTTATCCAAACTCTTTAACACACTGAATTATTGTTTTTTTCCTCTTCCATGTTTAACTATATGTTTTTTCATTTCCATTTCCATTGTTTAAAGACATTTTGAAGACTGTTAACTCAAAATCTAATGGACAATTTAGGATAACAGCTACAAGACACATTCAGACTACAGGAGTGAAGGTGTAAATTAACAGCTACCACCTGCAATTCAAAAACCAGAACAAAATTAACCCAGTATTGCTGAACATGTCAGTTCAGTGGAGTTATAAACAAAGTTATTAAGTCCCCTAAAAAAGATCATCCAGTCAAGCAGAAAGGCAAGTTCTAGTCTTGCTGTTAACTTGGAAGGCTGCTAATAAACAAAGAGATCAATGGAGACAGTCTGCCTGTAATCATCTGCCTTACACACAAAGAGCTACCCAAACTAGTTATGAAGTTAAAAATAGCAGAGGAGAAAAATAAACTTGAATTTTGCTAGAGGGTCAGCAAGTGATGCATCAAACACACACACACACACACACACACACACACACACACACACACACACACACACACACACACACACACACACACACACACACACACACACCAAAAAGAAAAAAAAAACAGAGGTAAGACCCATTGATTTGAGATCTGTGCTTCTACTCCATTCCTAACAAAACTGTTTAGCTTTGTTTAAAGAACTTACTTTTTTTAAACTGCAAATGAAAATATAAAATAAGATTTCCTAGTCTTGTGGAAGAGATGTTTACATTGAAGATAAGACACTAGCATTCCCATTGCTGCTCCAGGAACTGTTTATATATACAAAATGTGTTGATCAGATAAGATACAAACAATGATAGAATATTAAAAGCTCTCCAAGATAAGAGATCAGAGTTCAGGTTTCCTCAGGCAAAGAAAAGGACTGAACTTTGGTTTTCTACACCTCTGCTTCAATCCAGTGCTTCCTACTCCTACTACTTTGCAAACCATGCCCCTTGTTTCTCATACTTTCCCACAGGTGTTCAAAATGAAATATTTGATTCCAACTGAAACAGCATGCTTTTCAGCCAACTGATGTTCCAGTGAAACCAATGCATTGAGGAAATGTAAACCCGCTCTACAGAGAAGTAGAACAGCTCTCCACTTTTGCATATCAGCATGATCTCTTCCATGTATCAGACAACTATCTAGGCAGAGGCAGGACAGCAGGCATAATAGTTGGCTGACAGTGAGCTGCTGACTAAGAGAGCTAGATTCTTCTATAACTCAAAGAGAAAAATAATGAAGTTCTCTGAAAGATGCTAGATCACAAATACTACAATGATCTTGCATAATCTTAACAAATGTCTCACTTCAAAAAAATAAGAAGCATAATGTATTGGACTGGGCTTCAGGCTTTAGCTGCAGGTCATCCAGATGGTTCATCATTCACTGGCCACATACTAATTAATTACTTAGGTCTTATGACCAGTATTTGTTTACGGCTACTTCAGGTTATACCCAGACTAATGTCATTAATTGTTAAGTTGTTCTGAATTTACCATAAATTTTGTGCTACTCTGTTGAAAACTTGATTATTACAGATGAAAAAATAAAGAAATTGCAAAGGTAAATCTTCATCAGCATCAAAATCTCAGAGAAGAGAGGCCTAAATAGATAACAGTACTGAAGTTATCAACCTCAAAGGACACAACAAAGGTGAAGTAATGTTTTTAAAGAGCTACGACACTGGTAAATGCTATACTGAGTAGATTGAGAACTATTTTGTAAGCTTCTGTGTAGGCTAGCAACTGAAGATTCTAATTACATTGTTCACTACATGAATGTAATAAAGTGATCGACTTTCTTCTTACATCTCATTGGCATGACTTTCAGTAACTCCCTCACACTGTTAAACTTTAAAAGCTTTTCTGCCATAATGGATTTGAACTATGGCTTAGTTTTTGCTTTGATACCAGAACAGGAAGATACCTCCAGAGTTATTCCAAGACAGAAAGCTGACAGAAGACTGAAATGCGTCACTTGAGTTGAAGGAGAGATGGACCTCTTTCAAATACTGTTTAACAGACTAGATTTTCTTGAAGGAAAGCTCCAAATTCTTTTTTTTTTTTTTTCCTTTTCGCTAGCTTTCTTATCTGCTTAATTAATCTTTGTGGCATGAAATGCTTGTCTGTTTTTCCAGTTGCATCCACTGTTTTCATAAGTTGTTTTTCCTGCAAATACTGCTTTCCGTACATCCTTCAGCAAACCTGGTTACACAACTATATTGCTATTTTTTTCACATGGAGACTAAATCTAATGATTACAGCTATCATCTTATCAGGAGCTTCAATCGCAACCGGCAAGAGACACAGATGTAAATGAAAACAATATCTGATCTAGTGGGTGGCAACTCTGCCCACCACAGGGCTTTGGAAATAGGTGATCTTTAAGGTCCCTTCCAATCCAAGCTACTCTGTGATTCTTTTCTATGAAAATTACCACCATGTGTCTCATAAGGATCTTATGCAATCCAAATTCTGCTAATAATCTCAAGTCTTTCTTCTTTAATTAGTTTCTAATCCACAACTGATTTTGTTTATCATGCCCAGCAACAGAAGAAATTCATCCTTCTGATAAGGTACTGAAAATGAATGCTGTTTCAAGGTATTAACCGTTCATTTTCATATGTATATCAAAACAAGATTACTGCCTTCAATAAGGTACTAACCATTCATTTTCATATGTATATCAAAACAAGATTATTGCCTTCAATTACTACTGAGTGGCTATTATACAACTTACTTAAACATCAAAAAATGACTTAAGATTCAAGGAAAATCTGGATACAGAAATCCCAGATTACAGCTGCAATCTAAACTGTGGGAGAAAACTTAGAGATATAAATAAAGAGGAATATGGCAAACAGGAGTCAGGAAGAGGGGCTTCCATCTGAAACTCATCCCTTTAATTATTTCGTAGAAGAAAGACTGATCAATCACCAAATCACATATCTTCAGAATGTTTGCATTCTCCTTCAAAAGCAAAATTCACAGACTGTCTTGTTTGAAATGGAACATTTCTGTGTGCTTCAGGCAGTACTGCTGAAACAGGAAACCATGCACAACACTGAAAGAAGATAAAGCATGGGGGGGATCAAAGGAGAGCTGTGCAGCAGCGGAATCTACATCATGAAGATCAGGGCCAGACTGGCAAAAAAAAGAAACCAAAGCTTTTGAGTTTGCAGATGGAAGTCTGCCTTCCTCTGGGCATCTTTGCTGGCAGTGTCCTTCTGCTGCAAAGAAACAGACTTTCCAAAGTACATCCAGATGTGTGCAAAAACAACGTGTTTCTCATTCCCCCTGGAACATAATCTTGATTTATTCCTGATTTTAATTTGCCTGTTTTCCCCGATAACCTGTAAGTCTGTTATGGTTTTTATAAGCATAATTTTTTTGATACCTCACTAACTACAAGACTTCTGTCTTGGGCAATATCCTCATTATTCCTTGACAACGAGAAGTGCTGTTCCTCTACCCAAGGATGCAGAAGTAGAAGCTGGCATAGCAATACTTTGACATCTGAAGCTACCACCTTCAGCAACCATTCTCAGCCTATGTTGATGGACTGGTTGGAGGACATCAGGAAGGAACATAAACTGCCTGGGGAGCCAGAACTAAACTACACAAGGACAAAGAAGAGTAACCTATATATTTATACTTCACAGGTTAATTTTTCTGTTGGTTTAGCTGCTATCATGTCACAAAAGTCTGTTCCTCTACTGATGCAGTACAAAAGAAATCTCACTAAAAGTCTCTATTTAATCCAACAGAACGATCAAAACAGGTACCTGAAGTTAGCTATTTTGAACAGTGGTCTGGAAAAATCTCCAGAGATTAACTATCCTACCAGTGTTGGGTGCCATTTTATTTCTGACTGCCCTTATCTTCAGACAAGTCTCCTTAGTGTTTATAGTTAGCTATCAGCATCGTCTAAAGATCTGCTAAAACACAAGAAACAATTGCCTGCTAAACAAACTCGAGGTTGCCTGGAATATATAGAGAAACTGTTAATTGTGTTCATGACTCCCTAGATCTTCACTCCCAAAAACTCAATGGCCTGCCAATACACATCACTGCCCTTCTTACTGTAATATCACTCAGGTGGTTTGAAATTACAGCAATGCATGAAAACTTGTGTATCTTCTTATATGATAATTTAATTTTCTTTCCTTTTTTTAATAACTTTAACCTTTGCAATGAAACGCACCTAATGATCCAGATAGCATGGCTCTCTACACTTCCATTTTTGCAGTCCTTTCTTAAATTTAGAGGGGAGAAAAGTAAAACAAAATACACAAAGGGAGCTGATGTTAGTCAACCCATTTCACTCACTTAACCCGCCCTTCCCCCAAGTCCTCAGGCTCCAATGAGATTAAATCACAGTGCTAATACAAATCTTGTCTGTCAGTTGCAGCTGATATGCAGTGCGTTTAGCATAAAAGAAAAGCACAGTAAGAATATGTTCAATTGATCTTAAGTTCAAAGTAAAAGTCCTGCTAAATGGAAAGGGACAGGGCAATCAGTATAGATGACACAATGAGATTGAGTGGAGAAGCATTTATAACACTAAAGGAGAATTTCTCCCCTCCAAATTTACCAGTTAAGACTTCTCAAAGCAAGTTAACTCTTCTGCTCATAACACAGTGGGTTTCTTATGTAACAGTATTATCAATTCAGAAAGAAATAACTTCAACAATGTGTTCACCACAGAACACTAACACTGCCAAAAATACAAACATTCAGGAGATCGGAAGTGCTGAACTGAAGAGCCTGCTCCAAAAAGCAAGGGTCCTCTGAATGCACTGAATGAAGATAAAGGTGACTCAGAGCACCTTAACGGAATAATCTGCTGAGTCTCCAGCCTCTACACAGACAGATTTTGCTTAAGAAATTATTCATAAATGGGCTTCCAACAGAAACAGAGATGAGACTGCAGGTAATCATTAGCTTACAGAAAGTGAAGACAGAAAAGACTTTTTTTTTTTAAACTAAGTTTGAGAGTACTAAGTAGACAACTGACTGCTGAGAACTGCATTCACTTTGCTGAGTATGGAACAAGCCTTGCTTTATTTTCATGCTTAATGCCAGCTCTGTATTTACATCAAGACAGCCAAGGCATTTAATACATGAGACACTAAAAATAGCCTGTCTGCTCCAGAATTTCCATTGTGTCTACCTTTGAAAACCTCCATTTACAATGAAAAAAATATAAATTTTACTTATATAGATAAACCTTAAAATACTGAGACCGAGATCGCAAGCACAGTAAATCTCTATTATGTATTTCTTACATATGTAAATCTACTTTATGCACCTCATATGTAAGGCAAAAAAAAAAAAAAAGTCCTACTTCAACCTATACTGGAGGAAAAAAATGCTTAGATGTCCACATCTTTTACTACTACTTTTTCTTTCTGTATCTAACTGATAAGGCCTGGAAACTCTCCAAAATGTAAGAACTCTTATCTGTGTGTTCTCCAGTTCTCTTTTTGTGCTGCAGATACCTTTCTAATCCAACTCAGATGTTGTTTATATTTTGGATGGCTTCATGCAGCCAGCAAGACAAAACAAATCAGTGGGATTCTGCTCCAGCAAGATAGAGGTGTCCTCTTAGGACAAAGGTAAAGGCACACAACATCGCATCTGCAAACCAGAGCTGGTAATTTCATGGCAGGGAATAAACAGTCTATTTAAGTCTTGGAGATTTTAATGTAAGACACAAAGAATAGGGGAAATGGCCAGAGCCAGCTCCAGTACAGGCACAGGCAGATTCCACAAAGATATTAATTAACTCCAACTTAACTGGCCAACTCCCACAGAGATTTCTTAAATGCACATCAATCAGTGACTGCAACAATTCTGGGTATTTTAGTCTGCTTTAGTGAAGGTTGGCTGCATTACTCCAGTGGCCTTACGATACCGCCAACCAGTAACGCAGTATCAAGCAATTTCACCTCTAAAAAGGAGAAAGATTAATTACCCTGTCACTCTAATTACTAATTACTCTGTTTGTACCACTTTCCTTTACTCTGCCTTGCTGGACATGTACTCATGATGATATCATCTACACTGTCAACCCTATTTGTCATCAAACAACTGGTTGCTGAGCACCTTCCAAAATGAAGCACAGCAGTCATGAGGCCTACACACTTACGCATGAGGGCAGGAAGGCAGGAATTGCATGCTGTTTTTATATTTGTTTCTATTTTCTGACTGCAAATCACTATATATGCAGATTCATAAAGATAGGTTTTATAGCCTGGTCTTTCTCAGATACAGACACTGTACTTTACCACCATGCAGACAGAGAGATTCTGAACACCTCCATTTTCGTGCAAGGGACTAAATCTATGCAGAGAAAGAAAAGAAAGAAAAGAGGTAAACTGTGTGCCTTGTCACTTCCCAGTGACATTCGTTTCGAATTTATATAATTTACAAGTCAAAAGATAAGTGCAACTTCCCAGTGCCACAGCCGTAGCTGTCAGAATCCATCAGGAAGCCTTGGGCTGCTCTTTGACTTTGAGATCACCAGTGACAATGCAGGCCTTGGCAGCAGCAGTTAGTTGGCCACTGTCAGTGATGGATGAGACAACAGAATGCAGTTTGCTCTCTCACAGCTACATCAATATGTCCTGCTCTGCTGACAGGCAGGGCAAACCTGGTTTTGACAGCAAGCCAAGCAGATATGATCCTGAAGACACAAAGGAAGCAGAGATGAGCAGTAACAAGGTGTCAGCCTCATGGAGTCACTTTTCTGGCCATAACTGCATTTTAGCAGATGTCCAGCTGAATATCACCAGTGATACATCTTATTATGGCCCTAAAAATTCACTCTGTCTATTCTGACAGCAGCCAAAAAAACACATGGTGCACAGGAACAGGCCAAATGCTAGGAAACGTGGGCAACTCCCATGCTGTTCACAAACATTTATGTCCAAACCCAAGCACATTCTCCATTACAAAAACAGAGGCAGAATTCCAAAGCACAAAAAGCACCTATCGTGGTTAGAGACAACTAACGATCCCTGACGGCACTGCCAGTTGGAAAAATAATCGTGTTTAGCTCCATCTGCAGCTACTGTTCTGTTGTAAGATATGCTGATCTCCCAAACAATTTCATCAAGTGATTTTTCTTCTTTAATTCAACATGAGAGCAGGATATCCAGACAAAAATGGCCATGGTCTGATAGGGAAGGCTGGGGGAGCTGATTAGAAAATACAATACACAATGAAGATATCAACACTTGCTCTCAAACAGCTAAAACTGTTTTCAAAGTATACAGAAGCAGCAATAAACAGTTCATATTTCTGTCCTTTCAGAGAGCAAGCTACAAAGGGCACACTGGGCGAGCCAGCACTGAATGCCTGTCCCTGGTAAGACAGCGCCAGCTCAGGCACTTTGTTACTGCTCTGCTCCTCCCAACGAGGCCTTGCTGGGTACTTCAGCACAACACTCAGCCCCACAGTGTCCCACTCCTTCTCTCCATTCCCAGAGTCTTCAGTGTTCATCACTTACCCAGCTTTAAAATCTAAAAATCTAAAATCTAAAAATCTTTAAAATCTAAAGGTGTATGCCAACAACAATTTTTACACAAAGGATCTGTAGCATTGAGAGAGCTGTCAACAGAGACTCTCCTGTTCCCTGGTTCCTCACCTCAGTACAAGGCTTGGGCTGATTCTATGTTACACCCTCTCACTGTGCGCATCAGCCCTAATGCATGGATAAAGAGAAGACCACTAGTGGGGAAAAAAAAGCAGAATTGTTGTCCACCTGCAGCTCTGGCATGTCCCCATTGCAGGGAAGAGGCTGCAAAGCTAGCATGGTCCCTCCTCATCCCTGCAAGGAGGGTAATCAATGGCAGAAACAAAGCCAGGCTAGACTGATGATATTGCTGCATAATCATTTTATGACTGTATACATTTGCTACTGGGATAAGACGCATGAACCTAGAACTTCCCCAGCTTTATTCACCATTCCAAGCCTCTACAAATACACTACCTTTCCTGCATAGAGAGAAAATATCACAAACAAATGAGTCATCTGTTCCGTCTTTCATGTTACTACTTTAGAGGATGCTACAGTCACTCTTCTGTTTAAACCAGCTCCTCATTCTAAAGCAAACCCAAGTAGGCATTATATTCTATCACAGCAAAAATACAAGCCAGTCAACACATCCATCCCCTGCTCCCAGTGTACATATCGAGTCACAACCAACTACCTACTAGTGAGAGCAAGCTTCAGCTGCAGTCAGTGCTGTTTGGATGCTGCTGTACGAATGAGCTAATATCTGTGATCTCATCTGTTATCAGCACAATGGCTATCTGATGTCCTGAAACTGTATTATGCTGGTGATGGACGTAGCAAAAACTAAGCACTAATTTAAGTCTGAGAGAAGGTATTGCAACTGAAAATTAAAAGTTCAGAAGTTGTCACAGGACTACTACAGTAAGCAAGCTGAATATGGGAGCCACTGAGGAGGAGTCTGCAGAATGTCTTTTCAAACAGCCATTGTCTCTGTCTATACTTTTCTCTTGAACAGAATGAGCTAGTGAATCACTCACTGGTCTGTCTTGAGTTAGCTTGCATCTATTTAAACCAGCATGAAGCTCTGCACCTTTGATGTGAGTTAATTAAGCTCAGATGGCTTTCCCCAGACTGGCTTCTGCAGCTTTGGAAGAGAAGGCAGCCAAATTAGGCCCATCTGTCCAAATGGAAGGGAGTCCTCTCCTGCCATAATGCATGCCTCATTACCCAGCACGGGAACTGTCTTCCAAGAGCCCAAGTGCCAGGAGAGGGAGTTTCATGGCTGGCACCAGCTACCTAATATACCAGGTATGTAAAGGCTTGCACACGAACCACAGTTCTCTGCTGTCAGCTGCCACACACAGAAGGGTCCACTTACAAAGGGATTTCCTGCAATCATCTTTTCTTTAACAGTTGGAAGTTCTTGGTAAGAATCGATTTGTAAAGAACACTTGATTTCCCTCCCCCTATTTAAAATAAAGAATAAACTAACAAACTGAAACTAACTCTCTGCCTTAACTCAGCAGCCACTTTGTATAACTGAAATCAGTATGACATCTGGCAGCCTTTCAGCTGTCAAACTGGAATCCCACAAAGACATAAAGTAGCCTTAAAGTAAACCACAGCATCAGGTACAGCTGCTAGAGAATGGGAAGAAAATATTTTCTGGATCAGGGGAAACAAAGGCAGAAAACATAGTTACGCATCTTCAGCTCCCGTATTTCTCTTAAAGGATTTAATCTTGTAGAGAAATTGCAGAAGTTTGATCAGATCCCAGGCTGGCTCTGCCACAGCACTATGCATCAGTAGAGGTACTAATCACACTGTGCTTTCCCAAACAGACAAGATGGGATATGAGATCTACAGCTTGAGATGTTCAAGTAAGAAGTACTGCACTAAAATACAGCATAACAAACCTATTCCTTATAAAAATAATTTCATATCAGAAACACTACAACGTTTTAGAACGAAACTACTAGGAACAGCTACATCATCAGGTTCACAATTTACAGCTCTGCAGTAACTAGAAAATGCCATTCTGAGTTACTGTATGTGATACAAATATTACTAACACAGCAAAACCAAGTATGATGCAATGAAGAATCCCTTCAGTAACCTGATTAGAGTCAGACAAGCTTTCTAGGAAGTATCTACAAACTTTAACTGAAACATATCATACAGTTGGGAAACAAACTTAACTCAGGAGACCAAGCAAATCAGATCTAAAAGATTTTTTTCCTGTTTGTCACAGATTTTTATGAAGATCATGAAAAGTAATAAAAAAGTTTAAAATGGAAAAACCACAACTATCAGTAATACACATGCACAATACATACATGTGCATACATCACAAGCAGTGATAAACATTTATATGTATAACTGAACATTACAGAAATAGGAATTATCCAACAAGTGAGAACAATGTTTTTGTGACAGGCCTCCTGAAAAAGTTCCTCCACAAAGCTAACAAAAATGAGTTATAGAAATAACCCCCAAAAAGATTATCTTCAGCAAAAGTGGGACTCCTGAGAGAATCTATACCGCTAAATATGTGAAAAAAACCCAGCAGGTTAGACTTTAAGTGTAATTCAACGAATTGAGAGTGTGCTGTACCTGAAGGCCAGTTATAAGCAAAGCAGTGCAGGGCCTGCCACATCAAAAATCTGAAGAGGAAAGAGATGGCACCTTTATCAAAGTTGTAGATGATGTCATCCTTGAGCTACAGCCAATACACTTAAGCGTAGAGTGGCCTGACAGGAACCTCATGAAACTCAACATGGACAGTCACAATGCCCTGAGAAGCAGTAGGCCCATACACCAACACAGACTGGGGACTGACTGCTGGGGTCAGACTGCTCTGCAGAAATGAAACAGGGGGTCCTGCAGAGCAGCACCAACAGCAGTGCAGCCAGAAGATGGAAGAGATTTTTCATTTCCACTTAACACCTGCCAGACCATGCTTAGAACACCACCTTCAGGTATGCTAGAAAGAGGTCAAAGAACTGCCAAAGTAATTGAATGACGGTCATGGTGTTTTCAGGGGGTTTGAATCCTTGCCCTGCAAGAAAACGCTAAGGGATCTGGGGGATTCAGTTTGGGAAAAAAAAAAAAAAAGATAGCTTTGAAGAAACCAACCTGTAGCCCACTGGTAGCTATGGAGAGGCTATCAAAAAGGTGGAGCCCAGTTCTTCAGTGGTATACGGAACAACAATGTGAGACAACAGGCATAAAAAAAAGATAGGAGGGAAACAATATTCATAATGAAGACAGTGAAGAAGTGGAACAGGATGCCCAGAGAGGCAAAAAACAAAACAAAACAAAAAAACTAAAAAAGCAGTTAATTGCCAACTGTTAGTTGAGTTTGCCAAAGCATTTGTGTGTGTGAATGTAATCACGTACAGTTACTCCCCTGAACAGGAAAGTAACTTTCCAATCATCAAACTGAAATACTGGTGACTCTTTTGAGTCACAAATGGCAATCACTCATTAATAAAGTAATAACCTCTCTACATACCACATCAAGGTCTTGGGAAACCCTCCGCTTGCGTAGCTCTTCCATCCTCTCACACACGTCCGTGAAGCAGGTGTTGTAGTAGTCTGCATACTGCTGTGCAAGGTCATCAATGTTTCCCAGTGACCCATCCTGTGGCAGAGGCAAAGGGAAAAAAGGAGAGGTTAATGAATTTAAATATCAGGTTTAAAAGTAACAGCACAACCCCAATGGAATTGCATCCCTGCAGCACGGGTGGCACGCAGCTCACAGACCACCCTTCCAATGAGTTGTGGTGCCACGGTAGCCCCCCGGGAGCAGGTTGGTCCTTGATAATTCCTGCACAGCACTATCCCAGGGCACAGTCTGTCTCGGTGAGCCCCCACTCACAGACAGCCATATTCCATCTGGTTCTCCAAGCAGCTGCCTGCTCACCCCATTGCCAGTCATTACATATGGTTTGACAACCTTATTTACTGGGAGTAGCCTCACTTTCCTTGATACTCATTAACAGCAATGTCAAACATTAAAACTTCTTGCCTATAAGCACAATCAGCCAGACTGCAAACAATTTCAGCCAAGTGACTTGAACAGGAGAGTTTATACCACCCACAGAGACGCTCCGCCAGTTGGTCTTTTAAGATGCTCTGGAGGTGGAAACAGGCTACGCTCAGACCCAAACCTCTGCACTGCTAGGCAAGACTGCCACCCCATTAATAAAATGGCCATAACCAGGAACCTAATTGTAGTCACCTATCACTTCAGTCTTTTTAAATGATGGATAAATAAAGGGGGAAAAAAAGCTGGATTTTATAAGTGGCATTAGAAATCTTTGTAGACTCCATGCATTTATGCCAGAGAGGGAAGACTAACAATTTTTGGTACAGTAAGCACACACTTAACTGTGCCCAAAACAAGGAATGGAGCACTTCTGTTTCTCTTGTTTTCCAATTCATGTAAAAGCATATGTTACTGTTGAGATTCTTCAAAAGATAACAACCTATACTTTGTGTATATATTCTGAGGGAATACCAATACACTGCAGTGTTATTTCACTGCTGCTACCTGCAAGGAGTTGCAACGTGAACACTGAATTGTCTTCAATATTAAGGAAAAGCTAAGCAATTACAGAAACATTTAAAAATAATTATGCTAATATTATAGCTAAGATGCACTGCAGAGCTAAGGGGAAATCTCTTAAACAGAAACCACATCTTACAGAAGCTATTGCCATTTGAAAATAGTCCTGTTTTTCTGTGTTATGACTATGCAGAAGAGGCAGGTCTACTCTAACAAAGTATCAGTTCCAGGTAATTGGAAAAAAACACTCCCACTTAAATCAAAGTGGATGCCTAGCAAACCTTGTGACCTGTGAAGCACACTTTCTGCTTTTTTGAAGCACATTTCCACATGCCCAGTAGGTATCTAAAATTCCCCAGAACAGTTTCCCAGAACCATCTGCAGTTTCTTCAAACTAGTGTGTATGGCACAGATGGAAAACAACTTGTGTTTCAGTTGTTGGATCAGCAGAAGCAAAATAACTACACTAAATATACACACGTGCACATTCTTCTGTACATGCTTACATTATTTTTTTTAATACTGTATTTCTGACCTCTCAGTGTGTTAATAATCTCACATGGGCGTCTCAAGTGCTGTAAGATTGAGTTCATTTGCACAAGAAGATGCCATTTTAGGACCTTTGGACTTCACACAGCTTCTGAAATACAGCTTTCCATGCCACAGCCTATCTTGCCTCAGGAGCAGTGGACAGCAGCCACGTTTCCTCCCAAGCCATCATTTCCCAACAGGCTGCGTAAGAAAAGGACTCCCACACCCAACTGTGCCAGTGGTCACCATGGCCTTGGCTGAGCTCACAGGTGCAGATGCCATATGCACAGTGTGTCTTTTCACAGGGTCTGCAAGCTCTGTGTGCATAAGCAGCTCCACTGTGCTATGAGGGATAACAAACACCAAGCAGAAAAAGTATCCCACAAACATAACCTTCAATTGCTCACTGTTGCAGGCAATATGAAAACCGGCAGGAGTTCCGAAGAGAGGACATGAAACCTGAGTACCAGCCATTCCATTCTAGCATGCATTTCTCTAAGGATTACAAAACAATCCCACTTCTGAGTGCCTTCCCCAGGTGTAAAGAGCCTGCTTTTTGCTTCATAAACCTTGCCAGTTAATACCACAAGAGCTGGAAACGGCAATAATAGAAGGGTAAGATGGGAAACCATCATTTCATCAGAACAGTATGCAATCCATTTAATTACTTTGTCAGTCTGCCTCCTTTCTGAACTCTGGACACCTTTAAATTTCAAGCAGTAAATTTACTGAGGAATACATATGCGTAGGTAAAGTTTATACATCACAGCAGTTTAAAAAGTTACTGTAATGACTCTGAAATAGAGTAATATACTCAAAATCCAAATTGCAAAACAGAAGCTCACCTGATATAAGTCAGCTCTACTGCAAGTGAAGTTAAGACTGGATAAGACAGCAGCAGATCAAACAAAGCTTTGCAAATACTCTTTTCACTTATTTGGTGTAAAGTTTGTAGAGCATTCTGTAAAGGAGGACTCCACAAGTCTAAAGGCTTATGACTGTTGCTAGAGGAAAATGAGCTTGGTGACAGCACCTCAATTAAACCCCGCAGAGGAAGGGCTGTGTCACTGCAACTGAGCATTTGATGGCAAAGAGCAGACAACAGAGAGGTGACAAAGGCTCCAATGCCACAAAGCCTGGAAAAGCTGACAGCATTTCAATCAAGGCACAGGACTCAAGTGAGCAGCTAAGCTCCAAACACAACTCATGGCAGCACTCCAAGAAAGACAAGTCCCACGTGAAAGAAAGCTCAATCATGTAATAACATAGAATCACATCACAGAACGGCCTGAGGTGAAAGGGATCTCAAAGATCATCTAGTTTCAACCCTCCTGTTGTGGGCAAAGTCACCAACCCCTACACCAGGCTGTCCAGAGCCACATCCAGCCTTGCCTTGAATGCCTCCAGGGATGGGGCATCCACAACAGTGTGAATGCACTGTTCCAGTGCATCATTACCCTCTGAGTGAGAACATACAGAACAAATGATGGGACAGAAACACTAAAAGAATTCAAATTAATAATTTATTCCTGATGGATATAGGCATTCCAACTCTGTCATACATTTCTGCCGGGTTACCAGGGAGAACATACCTAGCCTCACAAGTTTCCTACTCAACAGAAGTAGCACACAGCCCCCTCTCAGTAGATGCTTTGAAGTCTCAAGCTTCAAAAGATGATGTCAAAATGTAAACTTTCGTACTTACATCTCAACTTCCTCCCTCACCCCCCCCCCAAAAAAAAAAAAGAAAAAAAAAAAAGAAAAAGAAGAGTTTACATGGAGGGTATCCCAAAAAACACTGCTTTTGTCAGAAAGGAAAAACAGATCCACAAGTCAACTGAAGCCAAAGACAACAAGTATTTCACATGCAGCAGCATCCGCTCATGTCATACAATTGAAAATAATGCCATAAATGGACAGACAATTATATATGTGATTTACATTAGCTCAAATTTCGCTCACATGGTGTGTTAAGTGCATATGATTACCTCCATCATCCACTTATATTCTTTAAGCACTATTAAAAATATGCAAAAAGAAACTTCCATTTTTCTCCTGCACTGATGACAGCTGAGAGGACCTACTTGAGACATCTGGTGATGTCAGACTGGAGATACAAGTAATCAGAAGATGACTTTTGAACTCCAGATTCTTGCTTGTCAATGCTTTGGATTGAAAGCTTTTCCAAGTAGCTTCAAACTTCCTCACACAGACACTGCCAGTGTGCATTGTGTTCCAAGTCTGTTTCCAAGTGGATTGAGTAAAAAAATACTTACACGCAGAACTTCAGCACCCAGCTTAAGATTGGAATTGTCCAAAACATTAACTAGGGAGCTTTTAGAATAAAATAGAACAACAAAAGCATTATAACTAATGATACTTTAAAACAATTTCACCCTGATGCATAAAGAATAAAAACTGGTATTAACTTCCATAACTTCCTTTGCAAGCCAAAACGTAGGGGATTCTTAAAATAAGAGAAATAACAGACAAAACTCTTTTGTTTGCTTATTTCCTTTCTTCCTTACACATAGCCCGACTGCATGGGCTTGATTCCAACACAAAAACAAACTTGAATTGACACTTTAGTTTCACAGCTATGAAAAGAGCATAAAGCTATGCGATACTAAAACTAACAAACCAGTGTAACTTAGAAGTAAGCCTTCAGTTACGTGCCACTATATTCCACTTTGACACAGGGGCAGTCCTATATTTGAACTAGCTTATGTGATCCTAATGAAGAATGGCACAGCTTTCTAATATATTCTTATTGATGTGTCTGTAATACAGCACCCACCATGTGCTTTTCAATGCTTTAGATGAGTAATATTTAAAACAAACAAACAAAGCTTCATGACAAACTCCTCTCTTTTTTTCATTTACTACAAATTCAACACTTATGAAAGCCCTGCCATGAAAACCGCTGTGCATCGGTTGTGTTTACTGCCACACAAACTGCAGTGTTCAAGATATGTAATCCCACTGATCTTCTCTGGAGGAAAAAATTTGTAAGCAACACAAATATCCACTACAAATACCATTCCTGAAATATTTGTATTTGTAAGAAGTGACAACATGTTTTCTCTTAAAACTCCACTACTTGAGATGTTTTCAGAAATAGTCTGAGACTCAAAAAAGTAAAACAATCCACTAGCTCTGAAAGGGCAAACCTAAAATTACGATTTAATAAAACATTTTAATGAAAACTGAAGTTCTCAGATTTCTAGTTTTGGTTGTCAAATAACGCTCATAAATTTACATCTAATAATGTATGCATGCAACATTTTTTGGCATCGTAAAACAGAGAGTAAAAGATGAATTACCCTGGAATGCCCAGAGAATTAGTTCTGATATGCATGTGAATACCAGAGGAATCCATTGAGATTCATGTTAATGGAGTGACTACAAAGAGGAGCTGGAATGATCTGACACACTTATTATGAAGCTAAGATTTATCGGTCACTGCACATCAGTTAGCTTAACACACTGGCAGAATCCTTTGTATTTGACATCTAAAAATGTAAAGAGAAAAATGTTTTGTCAGCAAGCTTCACTGGTAGTAAAATTAAGTAAAAATACATTCATATTAAAATAATAACAATGGCCAAAAAAAAAAAAAAAAAAAGAAAGAAAGAAAGAAAAATACACCTACCAGGGCAGGAGGAGTAACTGCCTTTGCTAATATTAAATGTTTTGTGAACCTGGGTATGCACCTAAATCGTTGGCATTGCACAGCATATACTGTTTCTGCACAAGTTTCCATGCAGAATAAGAGTTTTATAAAAAGCTAAAGAAACCAACAAAAACCAACCAAACAAAAATCATCGATGACAGCTTGTACTTTACTACCTCAGATTGTGACACAGTATCACAAAGCTGCACATTCCAGCCCATCCCCCTATCCTAGCAGCTACGGATGCCAGGAAAGAGGTCTTGATTATCAGACAAATGTGCTCTTTCTCCAAGCCAGGGGGTGGAACTGACGCAACTGTGAGAATCTCCAACTTGTAAAATAAATGTGAATGCTATGAGCCTGTTTGGTGAGACAGAGGGGTCTCCAGCTGCATATGGGAATACAGATGACAGCACACAAAGCAGACACACAAGTTACAATCACCATACCCACTCCAACTATGAACACAGCACAGGAATAATCCTGAGAGGCTCAGAAACCGGCAGGAAAAAACTGACTCCTTCATAATCAGTGTACATGGAAAGACACAGACAACAGGAAGATGGCCTTTTGCAATGCTTTTCAATTATGTCCTGGCAAAGGCATGCTTCTGACCTTCTCAGCCCAAGATGAGAAAAGTCCATTCCCGTGCTTGAGACACAGGACTACTGTGTGGAGAATGGCTGTAAACACGAGCAGCTTATTTCTGGCACTTGGATCTTAACAGGGCTGCCTACCAAAAATGTGTGGAACATGATCTTACGTTTCAATAATACCTTTGGTTTGGATAGCTCTAAGGAGTACAGAAATGAAAGCCAGAATGTGGTCTAGAGCAAACATGCTTGTTTGGGTGGGAGAGGAGAAGGTTGAGGGGCCAAAAAAAAGCTGAGAAATGGGAACATCTGTGGAAAGGGAAGATGTTTGTGCATAAGAAAAGCACTGCTTTCAACAGGACTTCACATATCCAACAAGATCTTCAGAACTAAGCAGAACTAGCCTATCTAGTCAACAAAGGATGCTCAGATTTCCATGGGACAGCTCTGAACAAGACACCAGCCCATTTAAGATGTTTTTCCCAATGTGGGCTCACAGAACCTTCTGCATATCGTGCTAAGTAACCATGATGTGGCTATTACAATTAGTAAACAAAGTCTGTTCTCCTCCTCAGATTGCTGACACTGATTTTTTTCCTTTTGTTTCCTTTCCCCCTTTTTGGGCTGGCTGCGGGACTGCAGTCCCCATCATCAGCATGAATCCAGAGATAAAACCATGACAGCACCTCCTGCACTGCAAAGGGTACGAATACACAAATTTAGGTTGCTCATCTAACTAAAAGAGACAGTATTTCACATTCCTCCACAATTCTCTGTAAGGAAGCAGACTTCTATCAGGAGCACACCTTTCCAAAACAGAGCAGTTAAATTTCCGTGCACCTCTCTGGGTAGTGCTTGTATATGCTACCATAATACAGACTGATGAAGAAGGCAGTCTACAGGAAAGCTTGCAGAGCTTCACCATAACTGCTCACAGTGTCCATTTCTGACTCTCTTATCTGACTCTTGAGAGCAATGTATTTCTGCCAGGAATACGGCAGACATTTTGCACTCTAGCTTAGCTTTGAAACAGCTGCCATTAAAAATATACCAAATAAGCTGCTATAGAAACGTCCCCGTCTCTTCCTAGGGCTCAGAAAGGACAATCTTCCATTCACGAGAAGAAACAATTCCACCATGCATAAAGTAGCAAGTTCAAAGTCTATCTTGACAGTCAGTGAGGTCAGAAATGTGTGAGAGAGAGAAGTGTGAGGCCAGGGAGCCTCACACTCATCTTGATATTCAGGGGAAGGCATAAAATACTCAGTGTAGGAGTCATGACATTTTTATATTGAGAATAGCTATTTTAGATGAGTTGAAAGGTTGTCATGGTTCCCTTGACCCCTCTATAGCTGGATGTTGAGAGAACAAAGAAAACATACAGATGACACTGATTCAATGGAAGACTTTCTGTTAATTTTTACGGCATCTGAGCACTGAATCATTAAGTTATGTGGCTTTACAGATGGTTATAAAAATAGATCTAACAACACGGTCAAGCTCTCAGCAGCATATTTTAAACAATTCAAGATTCTTTACAATAAACAGAACACACAATGGTGCAGTCTGTTGGAAAAGATTTTGTATAACTTATTTGAAATAATTGATACAGCTCACTAAATTTAGAGTACTGTCTCTCTACATCCAGAAACTCTACACTGAATCACACAGAGCTGTGAAACCTGTTTCCATTATGTATGATACCTTACCATATCATTAAAGCAAGAGAAACTCTTCCTCTTTTCAGAGCTGTTGCAAATCAAATGCTGTCCTCACCAACTGCACCATTATCTTTTTTTCCCCTTACTTTTTATTGTGAAGTCCTGAAATCTCTGTCAAGGTGTAACAGAGCATCTCTGAAACACATTACCAAAGTGATCTACTTTTCTTCCCAATGGTAAATTAAAATAAATTTGAGAACACACTACTGAAATCACTTTCTCTGGCACACAACCAAGGAAGTCCTCTATGTAAAAAAATAATTTAAAACAAAAATTTATTTATATATATAGATATATATGCAAAAAATTATCAATGCAAATGTACATTCCAACATAAAGTGGGTATTTATCAGAAGTAGAACCAGCTCTTTCACATGCTCATTATCTTGACAGACAAGATTATATGAAAAGTTTTTGAATAAAAAGTTGGTTCAAAGCATCCTTAATGTCCAGCTTCCCTAATAACAGAATATTATCCTCCACCCTGCTCTCCCCAAGGTGATCTGCACTAAACTCATCAAAACACAGTTCAGAACTCTTATGACTACAGTGATACCTGCTAGGCCACCACTACCCACCCAACTGGCCATCAGTCAGGCACATGTGATGGCTGCCAGCTTGTAAAGCAGAATAAGTGAACAACTCCTCAAGCCATGCAAGAGCTGCACCTGACATCATCTACCATTAATTTGTGTCCCTTGTTATCACTGCCTCCTCCTTTCACACAGTGCATTTGCCAAATAGTTTTCCCACACTGAGTGGAAATGCATCTCTCTCTACCCATCAACTACCCTGGCACCTGGGAACAGAAACAAATTATATACATGAGTGACAAGAGTTAAGAATGAACTGTATGTTATTAGAGCACCATTACAGAGATGGAGATGAACTTCTTGTGTCAGTATTAGGAACTCCAGCATGTTAGGGGGTGGTCTCAGGTCTGACTGGGCTGCAGTCTAATGAAATAGATATACAAAAACCAAACACCTTAAGTAGATGATGGAATAATTCCACACCACAGTGAGCTGGCCCAATCAGCTGTAACAGTGAAGAAAGTCTCATTAAAATTCTGCCTTTTCTTTCTATCCAGTAGTAACACAATACAACAGAAAAACCCAAAACAATTCTGCGGCAGCTTGGGTCCTGTGCAACTGAGGTGTGAACAACTCATTGAAGTAGTACCCTGAAAAAGAACCCCAAGAACTCACAAAACATGCTAGGAAGAAACAACAACTTGGACATTTGAAGACAAAGCAAACAGTACACAGCTGCACCTCTGGACAACTGAGTTACAAAGTCAGTAAGTTTAAGCTCACAGGTTCTGAGTATCTGGCAACAGGCTGAATTGTATGGCAGACTCAAAGAAAGCAAGCCTTGGGCTAACTTATGTCCAAGCGTAGTCAAATCTGATTTCCTCTTTGTACCAGCATTCACAAAAGGTCATCCACTCAGAACTGGATGTATTGGTAAAATACAGTAAAACAATCAAATGCACTAAAGTAAGCTCAAAGAACCAAGAAACATGGCAATCGCATTTAACAATGATTCTGCGGTATGAAATTATTTTTCTATTTCAACTGTGAGGGGAAAAAAGGCCGAAACTAGTGAAAAACAGGGAGTTTAACTGCGAACATACTCTTAGGAATGTGCCAAGATGATCTTATTTAAGGAGCAAGCAATAATTTTCCAACTGTTTTTGCAGCTTTGCCTGAAAGTCAACACCTATACAGGAACGATATCCGGAGTATTAATGCCATTTACCAGTACACTCATTTGTTGCTTTACAGAATTTAATTTTAACCTAATGCTTCTAATGTTGAAATGAGTATCAACATCACAAACAGCATTGAATGCACAGAACTTCAGATCTGTAAAACTTACTGCATCACAATACAGCAACAAAAACCCTCACAGGACCACATCCCTTACATATTTACTGTTAAAGCTCAAGGTAATTTTTGCCTGAGATAGAACACATGTAGGTTCATATTAGGGATGCATACAAGAGGTAAACATGTAATGGTCACCACATTACATGTAAATACCACATTAGGCAAAAAAAAAAAAAAAGTAAAATAATTGTTTAATTAGGTGGTCCCTAATTAGTTTCTCCAAATAAAATACAATAAATCTGTTTTTCCAGTGTTAAGCAGCTCTTTCAGTCTGTAAGTTCTTTGTGGTAGAAATGGTATTTTATTATTGTGGTAGGTGCTCTATTAAAAAAAATAATAATAATAAAGTGACAGTAACAAATACCACTTTTGACCTCTGTGTCTCTCTACTTGCATGTCTTTCCTAGCACCACACCAAGCAAGAGCACCTTCACCTTAAACCCTGCTATGCTTCTTACCAGGAAATAAGTTGCCCAGAAAAAAGGAAAGTTCACTGAAAGAAACCTCTTATCCTTCTTCCTCCCCACACCTTTTCCTGGCTTCCTCAGCACAACATTGTTTGCTCGTCTGCCCTTCACTTCTCTTTCCTGAGGTGTGTTTTTCCCCCCTTTTTGGGCACCAGGCCTCAGTTCCAGCACAACTCTCCAGCCTGGCTCCCCTGATGGACTGCAGCATCACCTGCCAACAAGACCCCATGGTGCTGTGGGCATGTGCTGAGCAGATGTGGAAATCTGTCACAGCCACTACACCCCATGACACAAGGTGCTGAGAACCCAGAAACACAGTCCACCAGCACAGAGGGCAGGGAAGCTGTGGGCTCTGGAAAGCCTGAACACAAGTTGCTTGCTCTGAAACTCTGCTACTCTTCTGATCTTTCCCCCAGGGAATTCAGCAGCCAGCAGTCTGGAAGATGTATCCAAATCTTCTGCATGCTTGGAAACTAACCTCCCCTTCACTCCTACCGCTTCCTGACAGGCAGTGTTTTACCAGAAAAGGAAATAACCGTAATTGAATATGGCAGAAATCCCTTTTTCCCCAAGTAATCTTAACAGCAGAAGAAACAGTTTCCGGCAACCTGTGCCAGCCCTGCCCGTGTTGCTAAGGGGAGACTGCCCAGCCCCACTGCCTCTGTAGCAGCCTCTTGAGGACAACCTCGCTGTGCCCACACTGTGTCCCTGCCAGCCAGCCCCTTGCCTCTGGACCAGGCTGCAAAGAGGTGGTGATGAAGCGTGGCAAGGCAAAGAGAATCCTAACAAACCCAAAAAAGCCTGGAAAGTCACATACAGACAGGGCACAGCGACCTGTGAGGAGGGGAACCAAACACAAGGGTGAACCCACACCAGCTATACATACTCTGCTCCCCACCATGGCCACACGCACTATATCAAGGGGCTGCAAGCATGGAGCCTGGCAAACAACAGAATCCTGCAGACTTGGAGCAGTCTTCTACTTTTGGGTCTTTCTTATGTAGGCGCTTCCTCATGGGATGTTTTTTTGTGTGTGTGGCAAGAATCAGAACACAAGGGATATTGTTCTGCTTGGAGATATTTTAGTTTTGAAGGAAAGGGCTTATCCCAGTTTATGTGTGAGGCAGCCATAATGACAGCCATGTTATTTATGAGGGAGCAGTGGCAATAATAAGCTTGCTTAAATAGCCAGCCCGCATTTACTCAGGGAGCCAGAAGCAGAAACCAGACAGCAATGTGGTTAACTTCACCACTGCTTTCATTCATTTGTTGCGTGGGCTGTTCTTAGCGCACCTTCCTGCTTTTAGCTTAATAAAATAATACCCACATAAACACAGTAAAAACAGAAAGACTGACTCTGTATTGAAGTAATTCAGTGAAGTGCCAGGTTCTGACTCCAACACAGCACAACCAATGCTTATTCTTAACCACCGCAGGTAGCATGGAGCTGAACTAAACATAAAGCTGCTCATGCAACACTTCATGGTGCTGGGCTAAGGCTTTTATCGTTTTAACTAAGCATCGTGAAATCTCTTTGGAGAGTCCTTTATTTAGGAGCAGTAATACACAGCTATCAGGGGGATTCAGTTCATTTAATTAAGTTGAATACAATTACACTCCAGTGGGCCTTAAAAATGTAAGAATCTATTTAAATATTATTTAGATGCGTATCTTTTAACTACCACAGACTGCACAGGGCTTCCTGTTAATATCAATTAGGGACATCAACCTAGCAGTAAGAATTCTCTCTCATCAGCGTATAATCCTTTCTGCTCTGGAATCTGGTATTTTATTTGCACATTTTCCTTCAGCTGTGCACAGAGAAGATGTGCATTTCGCATTCCTGTGTGCCCATATTGCTTCATCACTGCCAAAGTGCTTCCTAATTAGGCTAAAGAGGCCTCTTACCCAAATAAAAGAGAAATATTTCTACCTACCTACTGAGCAAATCCTACAGAGTCCAGGCTTGAAAAACTGTGTGGTTGCCACACAGGTGTTTCAAACACGTTTCTCTGAAGGAGCAACATGCAATTTACCACTTTCAGGAGCACCCCAGCAAGGAGTAAGCTACGTGCTTGCTTCAAGAAAGTGCTTAATCCCATGGAGCTGTCTATGCAGTACTGTGTTCCACTAATAAATACTTACTCTTTCACTGGTCACTGAATGCATTACTCAACTGTTACACATCATATTTTATGCTTCAGATGGCACGCATCTCTGTAAAAAGCCCCACGTGTACGGGGCCCTTTTTTTTTTTTTTTTTTTTTTTTTTTTTAGGGAAGAACCTAAAAAGCAGAAGCTGGCAGAACCCCAGTGTCAATAAGTCATGTGAAAAATCACAAGTCTCTACAAAACCCAGCAGTTTGTTGTGATCATCCCAAGGCCCTGAACCACAAGTCAAAATGCTGCAACTTTAGATAAAGACACTTGGACTTGGAGAGTAAACTAAGTTGGCACTTGAACAACAACACAGCAACCTGAACATCAAAAGGGGGGTGTCTCGCAAATGAACCATTTGTCAGAAAAAGTGTCACACAGAAGAAAAACATCTCACTTAATTGCGAATGAGATTGTAAGATGAGAAGAAAGCCTCAGATGGATGAGTTCTGAGATGAAAGCACAGCCTGTAGTCTGGGGGAACAGCAAGCCACAAATCCTGCAAGTGTAGCAGGACAACCTACGTACCTGGGCCAATCTGAAGAGCCACAAGAACAGCAGGGAGCTCTCTGAGCAAAAGGAAGGCATTACACATCACACCGCTTTTCAAAGCATGCATCATTATCAGTCCCAAACCAAGAATGGATAGTAATAAGCTACCTCATACATAAAGAATCAGGACTTGAAGGGGAGCCTCTCACAAAGAGAAAGGAGAATCACACCTGTTGAGATCTCTCTTCCAAGCTTTAGAGCTATGTCTCAAGGCATCAGGGCAGGCTGGCAACCAGTTACATGTTAACAGGCAGTGAGGGCATCTGCTGTATCCAGTGGTCAACAACCCTCTCAGCCTCAGCCTGTTCTAGCTAGCCAGCACTCTGCTATAACTTATCCACCTAAAGCATCTGTAGGTAATACCTACCCCAGCATTACCTCGCGTGACTCACATGCTCATTAACAGCTTAACTCACTTATGCTCTGTCTTTAAGCAAAACCAGAACAAGGTGCAACCAACTGGGCACACAGGCTTTGCCTTCTGATCTCCCACCCTAGGACTGAAGCAAGCCCTGTCATTTCAGAGCCAGGCCTGAATCTCCACCACTGACACTCTGCGCCCCACCATCAGGCCCGGGCCTCTCCCAGAGCAGCCTGTGCACTGACCTTCCCCTTCCTAAGTCTCAGCACACGCTCTGCTCATTTCCTGTCATGGGCGTTGCAACTCTTCCTTCCACAGAAGCTTCCCAAATCCCTCTTCCTAGTCACTGTCAGCTGCTCTTCTCAGCTGGGACCCTTTCTGCATTTCTGTAGCCACGGAAAGACAGTTCTGGATATGGAGCCACTGCACATTTGCTGTGTGCCATCACCCGTTTTCTCATTACACTAAAAGCATTTCCCTGAGTGAGGTAGAAGTCTGGAACAGAGAGAGTCCTTGTTTTTATTTTTATTTTAATAAACTGCTCAAAATAGGAGTCCTACACAGCAACAGCTCTACCCAAGAGAGGGAAGAAGACCAGAGATGTAAAATACTCCTCCCCATCTTTTCTGTGGCAGTTTTCACTATAAATACCTTTCTGCAAGCACTGTGCCATAGTTTTAATTAGGTTTGGCAGATGAAAAAAAAAAAAGAATTTGTAGATTCTTTTGTATTCAAAGTACATTTGAGATGAGGATTAAAAACCACAATTAGCTTGGCAAAGAGTACTTGAGGAAAGTAGCAGCCAACCAGAGAGGAAAACCAGCATTTAGGACTTGCACCTCTTTCTTTTGTCTCAACTTCAGTAATTACAAACTCGACCTCTAAACCGAGCAAACCCAAAGAGACTCATCGGGGTTGACTCTGCAACAAGGATATGCAGAAGCAACCTTTGCTATTCTCTTCTCCGCATGAACACACACCATATGTGGAATGAAGTAATACTTCATCACCACGCCAATATTTTGATTAGGTCCTTGACCTTATGTTCTCAGTTGACGTCCTGAGTTTAGATAGATATTATGCAAAGCTTGGGCTTTACAAACGTTACCCGTCCGCACGCATATACATACTCACTTCCAGACACAATACCTAAACAATACACTGCGGGATGTGTGCTGAGCAAGAAACAATGTACCTCACAGAGGTGACATACCCCAATTTCCCTTCAATTCGTTAAACAACAGACCATGCCACCACAGGGGAGTGGGATGGCAGAGGATTAGACTGTATTTCACGCCTCACTGCAAAACATTCAGGTAGCAGTAATTAAAGAGGAGAGCAGAATTTTTGAAGACTGACAACCATTTTGCACTGCCTACAGCTGAGCAACTTCCACTGATGAAACAAGAAATAAACAGATCTCATTGCAAACCTCTTCTAAGACTGAACAGAATAAAACACTGCGGAACAAAACATAATGAAAAAATAGGCACCTTTCAACTTTTATTTACACACTGCACAGAAAGCAATGTAGGAAAATTACAAGCTGAAACACTGAGGGAAATTTGGATTACTAAGAAGAGATACCAGGGACTGCCATTTTCCTCTACAACAAAAACATGACCTCAGAGAAACTTTAAAGAAGTACGGTATGTAAAAACAAACAAAAACGTCCAAAGAATTTGCCATGTCTGGAGATTTCCAACATGCCCCGCCAGCAGGAAAACTTCCTTCACTCAGTCCTTTTTCTCCAGTGAAATGAAAACAGACATAAGGATACGCATTCAGAGGGGGAAGAGAAAGCCACCTGCTTTTGAGCTGAACTAGTGCTGCTGCCTCATCCGTAACAACGCAGACCCACCTGACAGCACTAATGCATCCTAGGTATTATTCACATCCTCAAAAAATGGACCCCAGCTCATGTATGTTGCATGTAGAAATCTGTTGTCCCTAACTCTTATATAAAACATGACATATTCCCCACAAAACGTTCTGAAGCACAGAGCTTTTGGAGCGTAAACATGGTCACCTTCAAGTTGGAAACCTGAAGACTGAAGTTCAAGCCAACATGCCATGTGCAATCTGTCTCCACCCTTTTCCTGTTATACCGTGGTTATTTACGAATTCTGAGGTGGGAACAACGACAGATAATGGAGTGGATGTCAGAGCCTGCAAGTGGTGATGAACATTACATATGGATATAATTACCCATTTTTTTTTTTTTCTTATTTTCATCCTCACAAAGTACACATTTTGGCTTAAATGGAAAAAAAAAAAAAAAAAAAAAAAGGTCAGCTTCCAAAGTTACTGTGCTAAGATAGGCCAGCCATTGTAAACTCACAAGTATAATCAAATGTTTGGTGTTACTGAAGATTCAGTTTACATCTACGGGGCGATAGGATAACAAAACAAAACAAATCTAACAGTGGTGATTAAAAGGAAAGCAATGAGCTTCAATCTAGAAATAGAGTCTAAGTACCTTAAATTTGCTTTTCAACCCTAAGATGGTATAAGAAACTTTTGGTGCAGAAAGTCCTTTCAGACAAGTCAGAACGCACAGGAAGCTCCTGCTGTGAGACCACAGGTACAAATTCCTAAAGTGATGGATGTATTTCAGAACTTGTAGAGATACAGTCAATACAGATAGAATGCAATTCCTGAGATCTACACAACTCTGAATATATTATTACTGTGGCAACCAGAACACATTAAAGGACTAAAATGCTTTTTCCTAAAGTGCAATGCAATGTGATTGACATAAATGGGTGTTTCCACCAAAGCTCCAGCTATGGATGTACACTCATTTTACAAACGTGCACCCCACTAACAGGGAGCACGTGAGGCTCACATGAAATGTGAGCCCTCATGATCAGCACCCTCCAATCCATTCACCCCCCCCATCACTGGGTGGACAGAAGAGAGCTAGCTCCACACAGCAGGGTCAGCCTGGCATTGGCACTGGAAGAACCAGAACCTGATGGAACTTGTAAAGAAATGGCAAAGGGTATTTCTCTCCTTCCCAGTTTAAAACCTATGGACTGTGCTTAATTTTGGCATAAGTAAACTCTTGTTCCCTAGGCTCGTGACATTTTTATGTACAGAGTGCAGAAATTAGACCCTTTATCTGTTGTGCCACTTCATCTTTTGTTGCACCCACCACACCTCCAGCATCAAACAAGATAAGGAACATCCAGCACCAAGATACTGCTCAGGTGCTCTTCATTCAGCACTGCAGCAGGCAGGATGATATTAACACTGTTTGACTCTGTCATGCCCACAACAAAGCTTTCAACATATCGCTTTTACTGTTCTATTAAATTGTTACCTAATCTCCTTTATATGTGCCCTCCCACATACCAAGAATAGGACAAACACAGAGAACACTGACATAAAATTTTAACGTGCAGTTACCAGAGTAAAATGCAGTTCATCATCATAAATACAGTATCAATGATGAAACTGAAAAAGACATAAGTGTAATTATCAGGAATATATATAACCTTCTATGTGTATGAGTACCCATGTACAGAAAGATGACTTGCATTCCATTTTAATTTATTTTTTTTTTCTCATCTGGATGCCTGATCATGTAAACTGATCTCAACAGCATATGCTTATACAGGGCCATAAAATGAGCACAATCGAATGGGTCTATAGTGCAGCACACCTGAAACAGCACTCCCATCTGATAGCATTCTGAGCAACACAGATCTCAGGAGTCCATCCTCCAATGTACTGTACTAAATGTAAATAAGATACGATTTAGAAATCGTATTACATTCTTAAGCTCGTTCATCTAATTTTCCCTCGCTTAAAACTGTACTCCTGACAGGTTGCACAATCCTCACTCTCAATTTCAAACTCTTCACAGGAAACGTGCCTCTGAAACTAGCATGTAGCTCAAAAAGATTTACCCTGGCGTCATAAGAAATCAAAATGTTAGGTATTCCATTATACACATCTTAGTTCATATAGAAATAGTCCATAATAACTTCCTGTTATATAGCACAGAGGCAGACAAGGAAGGTCTCCTGTTGCTTTAAGAATGGAAGGATGCTCCACTCAGCTCACAGAGATGAACACGGGGCCAACACGCACGCTCCTGGCTCACATTTCCTGCTACTGGACAGCAGCAGCGCAGCTCTTCTTGCTTTAAGATCAGCTATTTTTCATAATGTAAGTTTGTGTTGAGAATTCCTGGATTTGAATGCATTTTGGTAAATTGTTTTGTGATTTTTTTTTTCCTGCCAATGAGACGGTTAAGCCTCTTGAAGAGAGAATAACTAAAAGCCCTCGATGCCTCTTTATCTCACCACACACAGGTATAGACTTCTTAAACGGAGAACGTGCTTTATAGCAGAAAGCTAATTGTTTGGAGATTTGCACATATTAAGCCCCATTCCTTTTCTCAGCCCATTTCATTACAAACACCTGGAATCCAGATTCCAGCTAAGTAACCCTGCCATTCATGCAGTTGCAGCCTCTGTCTCCTCCCACAGCCAATCACACAGACAAAACTGCAGGTTTGCTAGTCATGGTCCAGGTCACGCAATGGTAAAGCAGAAGACTATCAGCAGCCTTTTACGTTAAAGCTGATATTGCTATCAATAATTTTTCAGGGTCATTACCAAGTATTTCTTATTCCTCTTAGGTTTCTGAACCCAGCAAAGCCCAAGCACAAATTGTATGCCCTTAGTATATTGATAATGGGGAAAGTGGAAACGAACAAAGCTCATGCTGCTGTGTGAAGAAAAAGTTATTAGAGGACCATGGCTACAGCAGAGTTGCCACATGACTGAGGGAGATTCCAAGGAGGCTCAGTGCTCCAGCATCCTCTTCTGCATCACACAGTCTCTGGAGAGAAGGCAGCCCTGAAGGAACTGGCCCAGGATCAAAGCTGGAGCTCTAGTTTTTGTCTTGAAGCTTTAATCGAAGACTAGGACAGCGATGTTCTCCCCTCTCCCTCCACCTACATTGCCATCCCTCCACTCCTGCCTCATGCCCCACCCAGCTGCACTCACTGCCATCACCAGTGCTTCCACTGCCTGCACAGCAGGCATGCCAGCAGGAGTAATTTACACCCAGTTCTAAATGGCATCACACTAAGTGAGATTAATCACTATCTAATAACTACAAAACATTATTTGCTCTGAGATGCACTCCAAATGAGACACTTTAACATGACTATAGAAAACTGTAACTAAGGTGTGTACCATAACACACTGGATTCCATGCAGTACAATTCCATTATTTGGTGATACGTGCACGCAGCACTTCTCCATTTCTCACATTAATTTTCTATATTTCCTTGCTGTTTATAGACAATGCCATTTGTTCATATCCTCAAAGGGAAGGCAGCATAGTGAACTTCAATCTTGCAAGCCACTGCTCTTAACAGAGTGAGCCTGGTTGAACGATTTCCAAAATGTAAAGTTATGAGGAAAAAGTATTTCAAAACACTAATAATGGAGCAGGTATTCACAGCAAACAGCAACACAGTACAGAAGAGAACGTATCTCAAGACGCCAATTTACTGTAAAACACTCTCTAGTAAATAGCAGCTCTCAGCAGAAAAGGAAGAGCTATATAAACCCTCCGTACCTCTTCTTCTGTAACTCAAAGGCCAGGCAAACTTGAAGTTTGCCTTCAGAAAGAACAAAGTGGGCACCAGAACCAAAAACTCTTATCACTCCTGACTGCACAGGATCTTGTGGACCTCGCTGCTTGATGGAGACATCTGTGTTATATGACCTGACATGTGAGAAAAAGCCTGGACCAAAGGTTATCTCTCTCTTCATAAAGGGATTAGTGTAGCGAGGTGCAACACTATGTGTAGAGCAGAATGGAAGGAGATGCAACAGGTTATGTTTGAAAAATAAAATCAAACATCTTAACTGAACTATCCATTTTAAATGCTTTATCTGAAGGCAAAATATAGTCCGCTTCATGGCTTTGTAAAACAGGAAAAAAGAGAGGTGCCAACTGGGAGAGCAGAAGCTATCCTGCTGGGTTTATCCTAACTCATGCAACTGGGATACAATTTAAAATACAAAGTAACAAAAGAACTTTGCGCTGGAATGTCCCCAAGAGCTTTCGGAGCCAGCTCACAGCACCATGGCCATTTTGCAGACACTAGAAGAGTCAAGTACATCCTGTTTCCGAGCACCCACACCACGGCCAGGACCCAGCTGCCCGACCATTCTGCTGCCCTCACGTTTTGGTAAAACAGCACTGAGTGCTCATACCTGAAGCCAGTGCGAACTCTGGGCACCAAGAGAACATCAGAGAAGTAGAAGCACTTCTTTGAGAGGCTGTAAGGGCATGAAGGGATGAGATTTCTGCTGCAAGTTCTGGGAGAAACAAGCAGCTGGAGCAAACTGCCCCAGCACCTTTTGTCGCTGCTATCAGCTGGGCATCTCTTCCCCATCTCCAGATTTCCAAGTTCCCTGGCTTCCTATCAAATTCCTCTCCCCAAAGTATGCTAGCCAGTACGTAATTACATGTTATCACAGCAGCATTATCAGCTGGCGTCCTTCTCTCTTTTCGTTTGTTTCCTTATTACTTTGATAAGAAATTCAAAGAGTCGCTGAAACATGGAGAGCAAGCTAGATTGTGTATGTAAATATTACCACTCCCAGCAGAATCACAGGGGTGCTTTATGGTCCCCAAAGCAGATACACTCTTCTGCTCTGCTAACTGCAGTCACTAGGAACGCAATGGCATTCTCTTAGCATGGTAACTAAGTCTCTTAGCATCTCCTGCACCTTGGCCATTGAAGACAAAAGCTCCTCACACAAATAAGCATTCCTCACTGAAATCCCTGCTCTATCAAAACCAATCAGAATTTTGCATGTGATTTCAGCATTTCACCCAAATACCTGACCCAGCTGAGGAAGGAAGAGGAAGAACATCGTATCAGCACAGAAGATGCAGCCGAGTCTGTCTTCCCCATACTGAGGTAAACAGGGCAGGTTTTGAAAGCACATCATTAAAAAGAAATCGCAATTTTCATTTCACAGTACAACTTGTTTTCAGGTTCACAGACAAACCTTCAGACTTCAGCAATGGAAAGTTTTAAGATATTAAATAAATATCTGATTTTACATATTTCAACCCCCCCCCCCCCACCCTTTTCACGGTGTTGAATTCCAGGGATGCAGGGAATTTCTACACTATTGCTCATGACCCACGTACTGCAATCTCAAAACTTTACTGTATTTCAACCACTCATCACCGCTTTGAGATGCTGCAAATTGCAATGAACCAGTACATTCCAATGCCAGCTTGCCACAGACTACGCAAAAGCTTTCAAGTAAAATTATGTTATCTAGTGAGCTCCATTAACAGTACAAATAGCTCTGAGTCGCTCACACCACAGCTGTGACTATGGAATATTTCATTAGAATAAGCGCAGAAGGAAAAAGTTGCACTCATTTCAACCAAATCCCAGTACAGCTGCAAGTACACTCAAAATTTGTCAAGTATGGAGAGAGTTATTATGCAACTTCAAAGTCCACCAAATATGCTGCTTACTACTTGAAAAGTATTTTCTTCCCTTCTGGACCTGAGAATCTGTCATCACAGGTTCCTGCTTGTGAAGTCCTACTTAAGGATAACTAACTCAAATGTACACAATGAAATATCAGCCTGAGCTGATGCAGCTCAGGCTGCATTCAGAGCACAACAGCAGTGCTGGCCTTTGTGGCCTTGCTTCCTATGCCCAGGGCAGACACCAGTGTGGTCATTTACCCAGGTACCCAGCTTCAGCAGGCTTCAGAAGACCTGAAGGAGAAGGGGACACCTTCCCTTCCACCCAGTCCTCAGTAGGAGGAAAACAGCACCAGCCATTTCATTACTTTTGCACAGAACAGCTTGTCCTTTCCCACAAGGGCAACAAAGCAGCAGGCCAGGCCCACTGTTCTCAAAGGTTCTCAAGACTGAACTGGAAAAAGTCCTGAGCCTCCTGCTGACCTCAGAGCCTCCTGCCTCCAGCCTGCACTGGGCTTCATGCTGCCTGAAGTGTCTTTCACCTGCATCATCCATCCCATGACCACTGTCTAAGAAAGACATTTGTTTAGCAAACAAACTTCTGTTATCCACCTTTCCTAGTCTCGTTCCAGCTTTCCCCTCTCTCGCAACTCCCTTGAGACCTTGTCTCTTCCTGCACGCCTTGGTTAGCTTCCAAGCTGCTGCAGGGCCAACCTTCCACTGTATCACAACGCCAACTTCTTGGCTCACCATGACTCACTCCAGCATCCATCTCTGTGTTCCCCAAATATTTCGAATTATGAAGTAAGTCGCAGGAATTCAAGACCCATCCTCTCAACTGACAACACAGGAGCGCCTCTTTATGTCACTATCAAGGCCTCATGGACCATGGCCAACAGTCCCCAGATGCTCAGGTGAAAAACACTCACCTAGTTTACTGCTTGCCTTTAGCAGTGAAGGTTTGAAAGGAATGAACTGCTAAGTATCAACAAGATGAGTTGACTTCAGGAAGACAATACTAAAGTTTATGCTTAGTTCACAGGAAGATGTACTTCACAACAGCAAAAACCAGAAGTGCTTTGAAAACCTGAAATCTGAAGAAAGCTGTTAACTCGCACTCAGGAGAGCTTCCATTTTCCCTCAGATAAGTCATTATTTGAAACTCAATGGAAGGGTAGCTTTTCTTATTTGTCACTGTGCTGTAACACAAAGCACAAAAAGATAACAGCAGCGATGTTTGCAGCCCATCTAAACAAACAACACTACAATCACAGGATGATTCCTTCCTGTAAAGCAAGCTAAGAAAAATGACTCCCGCTTAGTTTTATGAGAAGAAAGATAACAAATACATAGCCCTGTTTTCCCAAGACGGAGAATAAGTTGTACAGCCAGAAGAAACCTATTCTAATTATTGGTCGGGTGAGAATCAGATCTTTCCTGCATCGTGCCCCAGTGTGCTACTCTGTTGCTTGGCCTCCTCCAGCACTCCTTTCCAGGCATCCAATAACCCTTTGCTTTTACTAAATGCAGTACTGAAACCTGCCAGAAAATGAGAGAAAGAGACCGTTCATAAAGTACCAACTGTCCGCTCCCTGCGAACTGGCAGAACTGACTCTGCCTGCATGCTTAGATTAAAATCATTAACAGGGAAACAGTGTATACAGCCGAGCAATGTTAAACTGAATGCTGCGTGACCGGAGCACTCCTGTGGGGGAAGGTAGTGGGGCAGCCTTGTTTTTGTTTGTTTGTTGACTGGTTTTAATGAAAAAAAGTCTCGTTTAGGATGTTAACAGCAAAGTCTACAGGGGAGAGGGGAAAAAAAAAAAATCAGCTAACTTCACTCTTTGTTAAATTCAGTGCCAATTCGGATTGGATCTCACTTGTTTACCATCGATTACGTGCCAGAGCAGTTTTCCATACGGGATCTCTCTTCGCACCCTTTAACACCCGTTGGTTGGTCGTTTAAAGCAGAAACGGAGGCACACCGGCACAGCCCGTTTGCTCTCACAGCGGACAAGCAGGACCGCGTGCCGCCCGCCCCGCTCCGGCCGGCAGCCCCTACACAACGTGAGCGCTCGTTTTTGGCCGAGCGGCAGTTGTTAGGTGCGGGGCCCGAGCAGCAGCGGAGCAGCGACCGCTCGTCCATTGGCACTCCGCGACCGCAGCCTCGCGGGGCACAATGGCCCCATTGACCGGGCTGCGGGCGCCCGCCGGCACAGGGAGAGCCGCGCAACTTTCCGACCGCGCCGCTCGGAGCGGGGCGGCAGCGAGGCGCGGACCGGGCGCGGCAGGTGCCGCGGGGACTCACCAGAATGCCCATCACGTCGGCCCACAGCTGCGCGAACGCCTCCGACGGGCCGCTCTCCGCGGGGCCGCTCGGACCCCGCTCCCCCTCCATCCCGGTCCCGCCGCCGCCGCCACCACAGATCAGCGCCGGCCGTCCGCCGCCGCCGCCGGGCCGCCCCGCCCCGCCATGCCGCCGCCCCGCTGCCTGCCGGCCCTCAAACTTTCCGCCCGGCACCAGGCGCCCAGGCCCCTCCTCCCGCCCGCCCCCGGGCTCGCCCGCCGCGCATGGCAGCCGAGGGGTCCCGCGGCCCGGGCTGCTGCGGGAGGGCTGACCCGAGCACACCTGCGGGCGCTGATGGGGCCCCGTGCTCCCGGCGGACTGAAGCCTGGCAGCGGCTGTGCGCGAAGCACGGCGCTCCTTGGGGCAGGGTCGTGGAAGCGCTGCCTCCATGCACACCTCCTGTTCGGCTCTACTTTTCCCCTCCCCCGTGTTATAATGAAATTAAATAGTCATTCATTACGGGCGGCTCCCACTTCTTAGCCAACAGTCTCTTGCCCGTGCAGGCACGCAGGTGCGCTTGAGACAGCTTCGCCGTGTGCCCGAGCTGGGGCCCGGGGCTGGGCCTGCGGGCACGCCGAGGGCGGCTCGGCCCGAGCCAGCTCTCAGTCCCGGTGTGCATCGTAACGCTTGGAAATCGCTGGCTGCTCTTGAAAAGCTGCCCGTTCGGGCTGGGATTTACTGGAAGCACCTGTCTGCGCGGGGGAAAAAAAAAAAAAAAAAAAGCTGTGGTATCAGTGGGTGTGCAGCTGTCACGCACCGGCCGAGCATTCGGAGTGCTCCCGTTTCAGGGTGACCTGCAGCATCCCCACTGTCCCTCCAGCTGTGCTCGCTCTCGGGCCAGACACCGGGTGTTCCCTCGGCTCCCCAGCCCCGCACCCACAGCCCAGGAGGACTGGAGAAACAAATGACACCATCTGCTAGTGGGATCAAAATAGTTCAACAGAAAGTATGAAGCAGCAGCAGGTGCCTGCGTGTTCCTCGCTTTCACTCTGCTTTCCTACTCATGCTTCTTTTCTGCCCTCAAAGGTACCGTAGCCTGCTTTGCAGCGTGAAGTCACCTGCTAGTGCCAGAGAAAAAGGCCCATTGAAATCTTAGAATGACTTTGGTTGGAAAGGACGTTAAAGATTGTCGAGTTCTGGCCCCCTGCCATGGGCAGGGTTGCCAACCACCAGATCAGGCTGCACAGAGCCCCGTCCAGCCTAGCCTTTAACATCTTCGGGGATGGGATATCCGTAGCTTCTCCTTGCAGCCTGTGCCAGTAACTCACCACACTGTGAATGAAGAATTTCTCACCTAACATCTAACCATCTTTTAGTTTGTACCATTCCCTCTTGTCCCATCACTTTTAGACTGCATAAAAAGTCAGTCTCCCTTCTGCTTATAAGCTCTTTTCAAGTACTGGAAGGTCTCAGTGAGACGCCCCTGGACTCGCTCTTCTGATCAAGCGTCAACCTTTCTTCACAGGAAAGACGCCTCTTTGGACCTGCTCCAATAGCTCTACATCTTTATTGTGCTGAGGACTCCAGGCTTGAACACAGCACTCCAGATGGGGCCTCACAAACGCAGAGTAGAGGGGGACAATCACTTCCCTCTCCCTGCTGGCCACTCTTCTGTTGATGCAGCCCAGGACACAGTTGGCCTTTCAGGCTGCAAGTGCACGCTGCTGGTTCATGTCCAGCGTGTCCTAAGTCCTTACTCCAAAGGGCTGCTCTCAAGGAGTTCTCCTCCCATGCCTCCTTTCCCAGCAGCTGCTGTGCAAAGCAAGGACATAGACTACGCACTGTTACAAAAGCTATTGCTGGAGTTGGGAATGGTGCACGTAGGGAAAAACCAGAAGAGAATTATGCCAAGAGAAAGTACCAAGGAAACTTTTGATGGTGTGAACATAAGGATACACATGTAGGACATACACAGTGTAATTTTCATATTACCTACTAGTAATAACAATTAACAAAAGCTCCCAGATAGAAATAAAATCCCTGCTAATTGAACTTTCAATTGTATGTACCTATAAGCCTGTGAAGTATGAGGATAAGGCGTGCCAGTGAAGTCTCTCTGCACTTTGAGATGACAAGCATAACACCAAACTGGTTTAATTAGTTGGGGTAGTTTATGTAGTTACCATCTTAGATCCATGCTGAACCCCATACAGCAGCAACACCAACCTACCTGCAAAATATCTAAGCAAGGCACACTGTTCATCTCAATATTGAAATGACCTGGGCACCTCTTGTGTACACTGTTCCGCATATGCTGCCTTTCTTATATTTTGGAGGCATGTTTTAAAAAAAGCAAGCTGCAGCACAACATCTAACAAACCTCATCATTGTGACTCACAGCAGTGATTAAGATTAAGATCAAACAGGCACAGTGGGCAGTGTTCCCACTGCCGGGCACCTCCCTGCCGATGGAGGTCATCGCTCCCATGCAGAGATGACTCAACAAGTTGCAGAAGCCAGCTCCGAGCCCTGTGCTTCTGAGCCTCCTGGTGCAGGTACAGGAACCGGGTATGAGCCACGGTGATCCCACAGCTGCTTCGTGAGCCATGAGGTCACTCTTTTTTTTGTGGAGGCAGCAACTGTCATCAGCACAATCAGCACAGCATGGCTGTGGCACTCTTCCTTCGGCCAGTCGACTCTAACATATCTGATAGTTGGAGCCTTTGATTTCAATAAAGGGAGATGAAGGAAGAAGAGATCTTGCCCAACCACTTAACTCCAAGAGCAGTTGCTTTAAGAAAGAAGTTCTCTTGAGTGAATTGCAATGAACCCACAGCAGAGTTTAGATAGCCACCATCCTCCATGGCCTTGCAATTACAGCATCTATTGCAATTCTTCTTCTTCAGGCATTCATAAGATGTCATTTTCCCAGTACAGTTCCTCTATTTCAATGATGCCAGTGTCCCGCAGCAATAAATCCTAGTGGCACTTTACAAAAATCAGCTGCTCCAAAAGCACTGGATTTTAAAAACAATCAGAGATCCAGATCTTTTGAGGGTTTTGAAGCCCTGTTCTGACAGCAGTTCAGGCAGCAGGGTTTAGTTTGTTTACAACTACTCCTAATTAATTACAAATTTATTTCAGCTCAGTAAGTTAGAATACCGTTTTCATTTCCATTTTCATCAGTAGTTGCCCAGACGGTAATACAAATGCCCACAAAACACCATGTTCTAGAAGCATGTTGTACTGCACGTATTTATGCTGCTGGGTGGAAATAAATCCAGCCAGTTGTTTGAGATTTTGCGATTTTTGTGTACTGATATCTATCATGCCATCAGCTGTTTGTGGGTGTGCAGGTAATGAGAGTTCCCTGCATCTGCACACCAGACAGGATTAGCCAACACAAGAGAGCACCCTTCTAAATCCAAGCCAGACGGACCTGCTGTCAGAGGATGAGGCAGAGCAGGACCCCAGCTCCAAGGTAAAGGCAGTCCTACTGGAACTTGTCCTCCTGCTGTTATTACAGGCTTAGGGAAATGACCTTCACCTGGCCGTGCTGACTCTGTAGACCCTTATTCATGAGTGCAAGCCTCAAGCTCAAACCTCCACGTCCTTCAGAGGAAGGATCAGCAACTTCCTGTCCCGCAGCAGCATGCACCACCGCACCACAGTGTCACAAAGCATAACACAATGGTTTCAGCAAAGCAAATTATCCATCAACATAAACCAGAAAAGGTGACATGTCATCCAAAGCAAGTGATCTCAACTGCTGGCAACCATGTAAAAGATTTTCGATCCACAAAATCTACACCACAAACAACTTTGCTATCAATTATAAACTACATGGAAGAGGCCAAGAGGGACCAGGCTGCCCCGGGAAGTGGGTTGTGCCCTACAGAGCAGTGGTTACTGGTCATTGTGGGTGCCTGGAGATGGCCTGGGGGCAGTGACTTCCCGCTCAGAGGACTGGCAATTAGCTCTGCGTGCACAAACAAAACACAGGCTTCTCAGCACCACCGCCCTACCTAGTATATTGGGTCTAAATTGGAACATCAAAGCTTCAGAGAAATAAACAAAGTTTTCTTCACAGAGCATACGAGCAGGGAAAAGGAGAAATTAAAATTCCAGCTAGTTCTTACAGGTGACCCACAAAAGCCATGGAACTGCCTTAACACAAGCTAATTATGATGCAGCATGCCATTAGCAGCGATTGTATCTCCTTTCAGCCCTCTCTCTGTTTACCTGTGGTGGAGTTCATCATATTGAAACATGCAGAGTTTCAAATCACAGCTTTTAATTTGAACCCTTACCAGCTGCACACTCCATCCCATAAATGTACAGCATCTACACTATCACAGTTTTGGTTTTTTTTTTAATCTTATTGTCCTCCATCACCTCTACCAGCAGGCATGCTGGTGACCCCTCCAGAAGGGCTGTGCTCTGGGGCAGAATGGGGTCCTGCATGCCCAGCCATCAGCAAACAAGCTGTTGCTCTACCTCAGGCACCGTTGGTACATACGGACGTGAATTATAAGAGTTAGGTCTACTGTGTGCATTTCCACATCTCACTGCTACTTATTCCTGTGTTCCTGAAGTGGTTAAGTTTCAGCATCCTCTGCCAGTTAGGAAATGGCAGGGAATAGACCCAAATTAAAACGCAGTGCTTTCATACAGAAAGCTAGAGCAGTGGGCTGATACAACCAACATGAACCAGATGGAGTTCAAGCTGCACACTTACTATCAGTAGAAAGCAGTTACAAACAATGAATTACTTCATTCTGGTGAAAGTCTGAGCTCTCCACATCACACCAAACCTGCCGTTCCTCTGGACACATGTACCCTAGTAGGTTAAAAAATAAGAAGAAAGAGGTGCACACCCAGAGAAGTCATCCAGCAGTCTTAGCACCACATTCTGTAGATATGTAAATACAGTTCAGCATGGCAGGCTTCAAGAACTGGGTGCGACTACGAACGACAGCTCATAAGGAAAAGAAATTTAAGCCTAGCATACAGTGAGCACTACAGCTCTTCTGGAAAGGTACCTCCTGAGTCACAGGGAAACGGAAGGGCTCACATCCTCTATTCCTGTGCACAGAGGTACTCCACAAAGGCCTACATCCTGCTTGACTGTGTGGGACACAATTTTACTGTGAGGCCTGGTGCTCACCCCAGGGACACCACAGCCATGCTCTTGCCTCAAGCACAGCATGCCATTGCAAAGCCACCTGCAGACCAGTGCTCCATCCACCTCTCTCGATACCAGGAGCTGCCTGGACAATTCCCAAAATATGCCAGGACTCTTGTTTTTCATATCTTCTGCCTTCTCCACCCAAACTAATCATCCCTCCTTTTCAAGTAGCATGGCAAAGGCACCTCTGATACTTTGGAGATTATTTCCTGTCACCATTCATTTTCTAGCATTCATTTTCTATTAGTATTTCTGCAGTGCTTTTTACAAAAAGTTTTACAAGCCCTAACTAACAGTTCAGTATCCTTTGGGATGTCTGGGTGCTGTCTCTAAACTGTAGCTCACAGGAGCTTGCTCAACTTCTTGCAGTATTTTGTAAGCATCTGCTACAAAAGACACACACAAATGTTTTGGCTTTTTTCTCTAAGAGACTTACAAAATCCACACAGACAGAACTATTTAGCTCTGTCTATTTAGCATCCTTTGGCTGTTCTTATCTCAAATTACTCTAGAACTAGGGAAATCAAAGGAGAAAAAGCAAGCCTCAGAACTGGGAATAAGGCCTAAGCTCTCCTTTTTCCAAACATAGTGTCCCTTGACTCCTTTGTTGAAGCTCTTAGTAAACTGCTAATGAAAAGGAGCCTGATGATCTCATCCTAAAGCCCATTTTAAAACCAACAATAATTTACAAGCTAGCGGTGGGTGCTTGCTGTGCTTTTCAGAGGTGCTCAGTGCTAATGCAAGTAGCATGCCAGGGCAACTGTAGCAAGGTGAGAGGAGTGTACAGACGCTAGCCTGCTGTGGGACTGTCTCCTTGGGACCAGTTCAAATTAGTAAGGTGAGAACGGATACACCTTCAAGAGGCTCAGTGCTTCTCCCTTTCAAAGGAGAAAATATCTTTCCTTAGAGCAGTAAGTTTTTCAGGAAGTGTTTTTCCAGAAAAACAAAAGCCACCAACATCTGCTAAAAAGGGACTTAATTATGAAATGCAAATACGGACCTTAAGGAAAAATATCTATATATATGTATCTGCTTCTTCAACAAGGAAGAGGTAAAAATTTACGGAGCTGCCCTTGGCAAAATGTTGCACCAAAGTCTATGTGACACAAATGTGCCAGTAGTAGAGACTTGCAATAAAAGAAAAAAAAAGACTGTTTATTTTCTCTTCCAGAACAGACCACTTCCACCAAAAAGTCCTCCAACACACACCTCCCATGGGCTTCACTGAAACCCATTCTCCTATTTACCAGCTAAATACTGCCCCAAACCTAACAAATCATAAAGAATTTACTTAATTGCTTCTCTGAAGACTAACCCAGCACTCTACTGAAGAAGCAGCACGCCCCACAAAAAGCCAGACTTGTGTTCCCACAGGGACTCAGCACTGAGTTCAGACTTCATATTTTTTAAGCCTTCCTGCCAGGTCACACAGATATATCATTAGTGAAGGAGTAGGTGAACACACACACCAAAAAAAAAAAAAAAAATCTGCCTGATGATCTCACCTAGCCACAGATAAAAATAGGCCGGTAGCCAGTGCAGTTATTTGATACTTGCTCACAGACAGTGTCAGTCTAGGGTCAATTCTCCCTACCAAACATGCTCACTTCAACCTCTTCTTTCAAGGCCTGCTAGAACAACCTCATCATCAGAGCTTGTCTCACTGCCATCCCTAAAAACAGCTCACGTTATCAGTCTCTGACAAATGCAAAGCACCCAGTCTTCTCTCACTTTCTAAACAGCTGTCCCATCTTTCCTTTTAAATGCTTTCCTGCCAGTGCCTGTGCATACAGGATCTGAAGAAAACATGGGTCTCCTCCTATCTTGGAGTTGTACTCTTAGGTTCACTGACCTGTGCACCACCCAGGGAGCCCAGACACGTAAATTAAGAGAGAATTTATGGGAAAGCAAACAGCAGCTGGCTAGCGAGCAGCAGGCAATCAGCTGTATTACCAGTTGCAGTTTCTGTTGTAATAACAACTATTTAAAATTGTGCAGATGTCAGAATCCTGAAAATTGCTCTTTCATCTAAATATAATGGAATTTTTTCAAGTAATACTTTTGGAGTACTTTAGCTTCAATTGTCTGAGTCATCAGGGTGCACTTAGTCATTTTTTAAATACTTTTATTGGAAAATAGAAGTATGAATTTACATTTCCATTATTAAAAAGCAGCAACAAATTGAGGGTTTCACATCACCTGGCTCCAGGTGGTGGTACGATGTTAAATAAAAAAGCAAGCTGGTGAGGAAGTCAGGAGCATTCATGAGACTGTGACAATGCAGTCAGGACGATAAGTATTTGTTCCAGCTGTGCCCGTAAACACAGGCAGGGGCCTGACTCCCAGGGCCTGTGCTCTTCTGGCAGAGCCTTTCTCTTCATTGCCTTGTGAGCTATACAGTCATTCATGCCCCACTCCCCCAAATCAGTTTGAAATTGCCATGGAAAGATAAACTAAAACCTGCTCTGTGCTCACTAATAAGAGTAAGTAAGGAAGTGGACAATCATATTTGACCTGGATTTTATCTGGTTTTTTTATCTGGTTTTATCTTCCCTCTATTGTAAATGACACACCAAATGTTTCACTTCATGAAATTTCATGAATAAAGAAAGAAGACAGACATCCCTCCACACACCAACACACCTGAAGATCTGTGCATTGTACTTCTATAAATTCATAGAAGGGACACAGGACACTCGTTACTTCTGCACCACACCAAGGCGGAGAAGTGGAGGGGGAGTCACTGCAGAGAGCAGCTGCTTCCAGTTAGGGCAGCCCAGCTGGAAGGCAGAGGTGCCTGTTAACTAATTAAAGTTAGGAGAAGCTGTCCATCTGAAACTGCAGCTTTTAAGCACTGGCCAACCCACTTCCAAAATGTAATTTAGAAAAAAAAAAAAAAAGAAGAAAAAAGTAAGAGAGAGAGACAAGTGAAAACAGGCTATGGCACTGCTGAAAACGTACCTCTGAGCTATTCTCTCAATAAATATTTTGGGAAGTTTGTGAACAGAAGGATTATTGTTTCTGTGGTGGCGCGAGTGGGAGGAATTTACCCTCCACAGCTCAAGCAACTGCATGGATGATGATACAACAGCCCTCCAGGGTAATGAGCTAGTTACTTTGGCTCTATGCTGATGAAGTTTTACAAGGAAGTCATTTTGTTTAAGCACATTTGGAGTAGGCTGGTATCGCTAGTTCTCAGAAAAATGAATCTTCATTTGCAAGGGTTTAATAATTAGGCAATTCTGTTTGAAGGTGGCCAAAGACACTCCTGCAGCTCAGTGCGTATCCCATAGGCAATGTATGCCTAGCAAAAGTTAATTGTGATTTCGATTTTTGTAAGTTATTGATGTACTTAATCCCAGAATTGCATCACATGTTCCTTTTGACTTCTGCTGGAAGATGTAATTTATGAAAACAGATTTAAACAAACAGCTTGTCTAGATGAAGGTTAGAGGGACTGGAGAGGATGCAATGATTATCTGTAAGCATGAAGGGTGTGTAAACACCAAGGGGAAGATTAGACTGCTGAAGAAATCTCAGGAGGGTGTAACTCGGGGCAGTGAGATAAAAGCATGTGTTTTTAGGCCTGAAACATTGGCTCCTAAAACGATGATGTTATCTGTGTATCTAAAGAAGCTCTGGTCATTTTAGAAATCATCTCTTCTTGTCATTGAAGACAAAAAAATATGTAAAAGTAGGCTAAAAGAAATGAAAGAAATTTACTGTTTTGGTAAAGGGAATATGAGAAATAGCACCACTAACACTGTCTCTGGGGCAGTTGGTGACCTTCTGCAGTCACTGTGTATTATCTGCCAACTCCACCACTGAGAAGGGGTAGTGAGCCCAAGAGGCTCTGGGCTAGATACAATCCATCCCTTAATTTCACATGGCTTACAGCTACGTAAAATAATCTGGGTGCTTTTAATGAATGATTTTAAGGTTCCTGCAAGCTGAGCGATTGCCTAAGAAGACTGCAAAGCCTATGCAGCCCTTAAGTTTCTCATATTTGCTTAAAATTTCTCAGCTAACCTTGATTACATATGTGACATACAGGGGATATATAAGAATGTGATAAGATACCAGCAAAGTATAGGGCCTCATGAAGATGATTTTCATTACTCAGCAGCTTTTAATTTTTGTAAATAGAAATTGAAAAGTCCTGCAGATAAAAATGTTTCTTACACGCTTCTTATATTTGATTACTTAGTATTATTTATTTTTAATATGTAAATGCCATGAACACATTGTTAAGAGAAGACTGCGTGACCAAGTTTTTACAACCTAAAAGCATTCTCAGAATGCTGCAATGCCTTTTTATCTCTTAGCATTCTCTAGGTAAAGCATTGGATAGATACAGGTTCTATAAAAATTATTTCTACCCTAATTTCTTGTAAGAGTTTAAAAAAGCCAAATGGATTTGTCAAAAATTAATTGTATCAAATCAATCTTATTTCCTTCCTTGGAAGACAATTGGTACTGGATGAGAAGCAGCAGCAGCTGAAATACGTACTGAATTTAACAAGGTTTCTACTTTAATCATTCCAATCAGCCAATACCATTATAAAGTCATACACAATTGGTCGAAAACATACTTTCAGGAATTAGTTTCCAGTAGTCTAAGGCCAAAGTGAAGGAATATACTGAGTGGAGTTTTGTGGGGGATCTGATCTTCAGTATTTTAATTAACGGCTTGGCTAGTACTTGCTTACTACATTTACAGACAACAGAAAGCTCAGAGAGCTTGAACATCACTGTGGAACATGAATCGAACATTTATTTTATTATGGAGCGGTGTTTCACAGTCAGTGAAACGTACAACCCTGGCTCTGCTCACCAGCTGCTGTGCTAGGTCACGCTTACAACCAGTGCACACCAGGCGTCAAGGCAGACACAGCCCAATGGGAGAAAATGTAAAGGGCAGGCACATGAACAAGGGGTTTATGAGCAGAGATTGAAAGTACCAGGATGCCAGAGCCTAAACAGAAGAAGATTGCCAGAAATGGGATAATCATTTTTAAATATGTAAAAGTTTGCACCACTAAGAAGGAGAATACTCTATCTGCCGGGGATAGGGCAAGAATGAACAGGTTTAATTGCATCAGGGGCAATGTTAGGTTAAATGCCAGAAAAAGCTTTCCAACAGCAGAGTTCCTGCACGTTGTGGAATTGATTGCCTGGGGTCAGTGTGGAGTTTTCATCACTGCCTGACCTGTTCTTGGGAGCCTCCCAACAATTATTTTGGTACAACTGAATCTGCTTTTGAGCTTGGAGCAGGCAAAATAACCTCTTGGTTATTTTATATCTAGTCTTTTTTTATTTTATTTTCTTAATACTTTCTTGTGTTTAATTCTTTAAAACCAGTCTGAGAAAGCCCTGTGTACAGCAGCCTGCATTTATTCAGAAGAATATCTGAATGCCATTTGTGCCAAAAAGCCAGCATGCAATGCCAGAATTTATGCATTTTGCTGAATTATAGCCTATATAGTATCAAGGACAACATGAAGCTAAGCATTGAAATGCTTTGTACACCAATGCAACAGAAATTACTACCAATGCATGGAGACCTGGAAATCCTCTGATTTTGACATTGTTCAGATCAATCCATGAGTTTGCTACCACCTGGCTTGCTTTTAATATTACCATTTGCACAAGATGTTTGAGTGGCTGTGGCAGTGTGTAACTGATATGACTGAGGATGACAGTTGCCAGAGGGACAGGCTGCTGCACAAGGAAGCCAAGAATCTCAAACTCAATCCACTGCATAGGAATAATCCTAGAAATTACAGCTGCTCAAGAGCAAGGCCTTTGTTCGTTCATTTACACTCAAACTGAAATGCATTAAATGTTTCTTTGGGTATTCCTGCCCCTCTTGGTCTTAGTGAATGACAGTCACCATAAAATACAGCCTAACTGCCTTTCCAAAAGTGAAATCATTGCTTGGTTTCTTCACAGAAGCAACGCTGGGGGAAAAAAACAGCTATCTGTTGGGACTTAATGCCGAAAGCACATTCCAAATATGGTTATTCTGTGTAAATCAGATCTGCAAGGCAGTGTACAACTTTTAGCAAAAGTTGCACACAAAAGAGTTATTCTGCATTATGCGCAGGACTTGAGTGTAATGCCAGTATGCTGAGATTTGCAGAAATGGTTAGGACATCTACTTTCTTCTCTGAGACCTCCACAGACACGAGGCTTTTGAAAGTCAGACCCCAGTGAGCTTGGAATCCCCAAAATGGATATTGGCAAAGTCATTCCTCTGGGAGCTGTGAAGACTGAAGAAACAAGGAGAGATGTATACAGCCATAAGACAACATGGCAAGAACATCTTTACACATTCTACACATATTCAACTACGTACATCATTATACAACTGCACATACAGACACGATTTCTATTTATATAAGAATATATGCTTACACTAACACCTAGGACTGCGTGTATGCATGATATAATGTATGAAATCCAAACCAACAGCAATTGACGAAGTAGCCAGAACAGAAAATTCAGCGGCGAGAAATTATCTCCCTGGATTATTAATTCCCAGAACCTTTAAAGGCCAGTTAACAAGCACAGCTCCCACTTCTCACCCAGTGCATCACTTATAAGGAAAAAGCTCTCTCCACGATCCCATGACCCATGCTTTCTGAGGCAGGACATGTAGAGAGAGTTATTAAGGTTCTGTCAATCAGATACAAGGTTAAAATGACATCCCATCTGCTCTACAAATGTCAAAGAGCTTGTGGCACCTGTCTGGGGAAAAAAAAAAAAGAACAGGAGCAAGACTTCACCACAGGTTTGGATACTCCTGTGAAACAAAGGGCTTCTTGTGCTAGTGCTTTCCACAGCAAAAATCATCTGGGAAGTTTTGGAATATTTTTTGCAGTGGTATTTTATGTCGGTGTCTGAAAAAGGAAAAAAAATCATACCCCTAATTGTCTTACTATAAAAGTCAGACTGAGATTTTGTGTAGCTTTGATGGTGCAGTAACTGTACCCAGAGTCTGCACTTGTAGGAAAACGTCCCCTTCCCAATACAAGTGTTTAAAGAGGACTGCAGTTGGTAACTTACACTTGAAAATGCTCATTTCCCTGCCAGGAGGACCTGAAACAGTCCCTAGCAAATTCCAGATTTGTATGTTGCAAAGGTACAATGTGAACTGTAAATCTCCCACTCACTTCCCCTGAACGAGAACAGTTTCTGGAAGGAGGACAAAGCCACCAGAGGTTCCCTTTCTCCCTTCTAGTCCAGATGGGATCAGGGAAGAGACAGTCCCTTGTCTCTGTTGCATTAAACAAAGACTCCCTTGGAATCCCAGCACTACCTTCCACGACCTCTCTGTGCTAGCTGCTTATGCTTCATTTCAAATGTCAGAAAACTTATCCAATTTGCAGGAGAAATGGAAAATGAATGTTGACAGAGATATAAAGCAATAACCACAGCTTCTGAAAATAGCTTTTTTTTTTCCCTTGGTTTGACTATCATCTGTGTTAAAAACAAACAGCTGTGATCTGAGATCATCAGTGCTCTGATTTTATCATAGCTGACAATTACCTTGGCAACTGTGAAAGGAAGCTTTCTCTTTCCTAAGTAACTTGCTCTTACTGCCTGAACTTTCACGATGCCAACAGTCCACAATCTGAGATGTTAAAAGTCTTGTGGTAATAATGAATGACAATGCTACTGAAGTTGGAGCTGCTGAAGTCAGAGGAACATGCCAAGTAAAATGAGAGCTTCTGTCTACACTTAATGCTCTGGAAAGTCCAGAAATAACTACTGCAGAATAAATCCAGGAACGGGAAATGACAGGTAGTGGAATTACGATCAGATTTTTCCTGACAAGTGTTTGCCCAGAAAAGACCTTTTCTGTTGTTCCATTTTCTAAGCATATTTTGTTACTCCATATATTATTCAGCTTTTAGCATGTATTTAGTGTCTATTGCAGAACGACCTGGGCTCCGGGCTTACAGAACAAGACTCTTCTTATTGTAGTAGACACTCCGTACAGAGTAAGGGAAATTTCACAGTATATCTTAGTCAGAAATACAAGGTAAGGATGCAGTGAAACAAAATGATTTGCTTTGGGAGATATGGGAAATCGGCAGCAGAACCAAAAAGGAAATTGCGGTCTTCCTGAGCCCCAGTCCAAGGCACTGCTGACTGAATCAGGATGTAAATAGACTTGGACCAGCCCAGGTTGCTCATCAGATGTTCCACGAGTCTAAGGAAGTGCAGATATCTTAAGAATTGATCTGTTTTGCTGGACACCTTTCATACAACCAGACGTAACAGAAATAAACCTGCTAAAAACATTATAGCAACAACCACAGAAAACACCCAGCTGTAAGCAGACACTTGTGACTGGAAAGGGGAAATGCTGTGCAATAAAGCTTCAAACCATGTGAGGACGTGGGAGTGTTAACTGGAAAGTGACACTTGATACACAGTGCTTGCAAAATGCAGTTTCACAGGAAAATGAACTGAAATATCAAATGCTTTGGAGGTGAAAGGAAAGTGTTTTTGTAAGGAAACATGATATGTTAGAACTAAAAGATGTCAGTAATCCAGAGAACTTACTCAGCACCTAAATGACCTTCTGGAGTGGAACACAGTTACAAGGAGCTACATTTTAATTGCATCTTTCATGTAAGATTACATTAATAATGATTGTAGATGAAGATGACCCTACAACATAGTCACCATTTGTTGGAACAGCACTAAAGATGAAGAACTACGGAATATTAGGCCACAACTGTGCAAACCTACATTTATGAGAATCATGACAGAATTTTATCGATCTTCATTTCAGGCTCTCTCACCTTTCTGAATTTCATATTACCCTTGCCTATTGAAAACCATATGCCAGTATGTTGAAAGGGGAGAAAGAGGAATGAGACATTTAGAGTAAACTCACTACTGAAGTCTCTCCCATATGCTTGAGGGTGGTGAGACACTGGAACAGGTTGCCTAGCGAGGTTGTGGATGCCCCCTCCCTGGAAGCATTCAAGACCAGGCTGGATGGGGCTTTGAGCAACCTGGTCTAGAGGGAGATGTTCCTGCCTATAGCAGGGGGTTGAAATTAAATGATCTTAAAGGTCCATTCCAACCCAAACCATTCCATGATTCTATGCTATGGTATAAGTGGAGGAAACAAATCGCTGTTGAAAACTACTGTTGTAACAGAAAGAAGCAGACTTCTCTTATTTACAAGCAGCAATCCAGGTAACAAACACCACAAATCCACCATGAATTCCTAACACATCGCTTCTGATTTTCATGGAGTTTTGAGGCCTCATTAAATACCTTTTAAAGCAATTAAGAACACTTCTTGTTTTTTAACAGCTGTACATTCACCGCATGGATCTGCATCTATGCGGTTTAGGAATCCACCAAAATAAAATCACTTCTGCAGTGTTTCAACTAGTCAGAAATGACCGAAGTGAGTGATAGTATCAGATCAGTGATGAATCACACTACACACCATCATGACCTACCTGCTGAGCTCCAACCTGCTCCAAAGCACCAGGCTTTGCCCCCTCCCCATGGGCAGTTGTACCTGTGGCCGTGGGGCTGCGCTCACCCCCATGTCATGCTCACCTGCCACAAGGGAAGTTTGTAGGCTGCAGCAGAGATCCAGTTGAGTCCTTTACTGCTGAACGCATGCTACCGTATATGAGGAATGGTACCAGCCCTGCTTTATTATAGTAAGTGTAAAGAGGTACAAGCACTGCAGGGTGTTTCGAGTAAACAAGCATGGCAGTTACTAAGCTAGATCTATTAAATCAGTGAGACTGGCTTTTCTAATGGATTACAAAAACAAACCCAACCGTTTTGGGACAAGCCTTTCTGCATACGTATGCACTTTTACCCACCTGGAGTGCACTCAGCAAGCCAGCACTTCAGCTGCATGCTGCTTCTGCAGGCAGAGGGTGAGGACACTTCTGAAGGAACCCGGTGGCCTTCCAACACCTTTGGAAACCTTAAACCTCTTGGTGCTGCCTGCCAAAGCCAACAGAAAGCTCCCTTTGTTGGCCTCTCTTTGTTCCCTTTGTTGACCTGCTCTGCCCTCCAGCTGGCATGTGCCCAGGGACGGCGTGTGAGTTGGGCAAAGGAAGAGAGAGGTCGCAAAATAGAAAGTTTTGTACATGTCGCATTGCCCCCCCTCCTCCGTGGCAGCTCTGATGAGGAATGGCTGTTCTTCCCCCTTCTTTTTTCCACAAAGAGATTTATCTGCATGACACTGACCAAGAAATCCAAATTGCTGCTTTTGCTGCCTGGCCCCCAGGCACATGGAGCCCGGGGCTCACAGACCTGGAGCTGGCTCCTGAGGCTTGTCCTTCTCACCTCTCCCTCTAAACAGAAGGAGTGAGGTCCTGATCCCTGCAGAAAAGTGCAGACTGGTTGGAGTGGAGCCCAGAGCCTTCCAGATCCAGTGAGAAGCCAGTGGAAAGCTCTCCTGCTCCTTCTTCTATAGTTCTGGCCTCTTTCCAGAGGGTAAATAGCTTATTTCCAAAAAACTGAACAGGATGTACACAGAAAGCATGAGTTCCTAGGGAATGGAGCAGAAATGTAGAAAAGAAATGAGCGTAAGTGAGAAGCTGCAGGAGGCTCCTGAAGCAGCACCTGAGTGAGAGCCTACCATGCTGGGTGTAAAAGACCAGACAGAAAGAGAGGTGCTTGCACAGAGACTTTAGCGATGAATGCACAGCTAAGCAGAGGATACTGCCAAGAGTCAATTGACTTCTTTGATAAAAGGATAACCACCCCTTGCTATTCTGTTGTTAACTATCTAGTGAAGAAAGACAAAAAAAAAAAAAACCAAAAAAACACCAGAAAACACAAAGAGAGCAACCTAAATTCTCCCCTCTCAGCCAAAACAGCGTGGCCAACAGTCAAAACCCAGGGAAGCGATGGAAAGGAGGAAAAAAAGGACAAGCTGAGAAGAGGGGAAGAAGGGAGAAGAGGTACTGGGTTCATTTTAAGGTCATAAGAGGGAAAAGAACAATCAGCAGCTCGGAGTGGCAAATATATTAAATACCTGTGTGCTGATGAAAGAGGTATAAAGGATAAAACAGGAGGAACTGAAAGTCTTAATAAAATATATAACACAACTGGCACAACATAAACTTGTGAAGAATTCACACAATTGAAACATTAGTATAGAATGGTACAGCTTACATGATGTGCATGGCAGAGTCCTGCATTTGAATTTCATAGTTATCTACACTTGTTGTACACTCTGGAAAGACAGAGCAGAAAGCCTCATTGAGTGTCTGAGGAAATTAGTAAGAGAAAAGTAGCTAAGGTCCAGTGCTGATGAACACCTACCAGAGTTGGAAAAATCAAGTATGAGCCAAGGTGAGTAAAGGTTGTTTCTGAAGAGTAGTATCACAGCAAGCCGCTGGTAAACAAAAGGACTTAACCTACCCAAAAGCTACCAATACACAAAAACCACAGGCTGCTATGGACAGCTTTGATGTGCAAGTGAGGGAGAGTGGCTGGAGGTGGTCATGGCAAACAGCCTGGTATGAAGTAGGGAAAGAAGAGGAGGCCAGCACCCTCCCCAGGGAGGTGACACACAACCACATCGCCACACATGTGCCAGCAGCTGGACTGCCCTTAGCCATGGAATGCTGAAATCCTCCTGGCACAAATCTGGAGAGCTCAGTGGCACAAACTGAGGCACATTGATGCAGAGGGTTAATATTGCAGAAGACATAGAAAAGGCAAGTAAATGCTAAGCTAATGGGAAAAAATAGGCTTCACAGGGACTCCAGCCGGTCTTTCAGACTGACCTAAATTTACAGAAAAATGCTCGGGAACAAAGAATGACATGCGCTGTTTGCAAGCATTTCCAGATCTCACGCTCACATGCCTTTGTGAGAAACAATTTAAATTCTTGTCACATAAAGCTAATTTTCTTCAATAACATGATGCTATGCCTTGTGGATAAGGAAGAACAGATGCGATGTATCTCCAGCCTCACTGGGTTCCTGTTGCTTGGGACACTTGTTATGAGAATGGTCTACACGAAATTATCAGGGTCAGTGCATGGCAGGGAAACCACATCGAACAGTACTCATCAATAGTTCCTCGTCACATAGGCACTTCACAATATTTTTACAGGAGGCTTGTCTAGGGGCCATTCACATTTTGAAAGCTGTGACCCAGCTGTCTGTTTTGAGGCTCATCCTGGGCCAGCAGCCATCCTCAGCGGCAACCTGCAGCAACCTGCACAGAAGTGCTTGAGCCTGCACTGGACAGCCAAAGCACTGAAAACTATGAGTGAGTCAGAACATGGCACGGGCTGTCTGCTGATGAGGTTGATGCTAACTTTTTAGATTGTTCAAAGACTGAAGGAACTGCAGGCCTGCTGGAGAGCATAATCAGATGCAATCTGCAGTCTGCAAGAAGGACATACTGTTGCAAAATCCTTCACTTGGGAGGAAATAAGTCCGGAGTATGAGCAGAAGATGAGAGACAGCTGGCCCTGCAGCAGCTCTCACAACAGGATCCAGAGGCTGCCGGCTGAACTTTTTCTTGCTGTCACAGAAAAGCAACCATTATATAAAGATTTACTAACAGATGGCATATAAAATAAATCCGTTGGCTCTCCTCAGCACAATAAGGCCTCCATCAGCTGGACTACCAAGACTCATTGCAAGCAGTAACAGATTCAGAGAAGTGCAGAAGAGAATACCTGAAACAACCCAGACACTTAGCTGTTGGGTCTACACCACCTGTCCTTCAAAATTAACAAAGAAATAAAGACAAAATAAAAAACCTGCCTGGGAGTTGCTGCAAGGTCTGTTGCAAGATCTTCAACCTAAGAATTGATTGCAGCTGGCTTTTACTTGCTCGTCTTCAATAGCAAGAGTTATGCAGACATTAAATATTTTTATTTTTTTCAAAGGAAACAGAATTAGGAAAAGAAAGAAGAAATGCTTAATCTCTTGATTTTACAGTCTATGAAAATACCATCTCAGCATATCTTAAATACTGAAAAAAAACCCCACAAAACACCCACCATAAAAACTCACTAGAAGTATATTCATAGTCTATTGCCTAAAGAAGAATTCTCATTATTCAGGAAGGCTAACCTAAGCCTTGAACAGTCGAGACCAAGAATATTGCATATTTACAATAGAGTATAAGAGGAAGAAAATGGAAAGCATTAAAAAAAATGACGTGCTTCATATTTTATGAAGAAAGAGAATAAAGCCTCGTTTCTTTCTTTTATGATTTTCTCTTAAAATAGCCAATCTGCACTTAAAAATGTGTAATATTCCCTTCACAGTGATGTCTTCATACTGTCTGCAAGTGATACCTTTCAAATTCATTTCAATGACCCTTCACTACACTGCATTTCCTTGTTACTTGCTCCCTGTGCTCGCTCTGGGGCTGGGCGAGGAGGGGCCAAGGCACAAGGCAGAGCCAGGCAACCTGTAGGAGTTTTACTGAGTCCCCATGAGTCCTGGTAAGCCTTGGCTGTGAACAAACTTATGCTAAACCAAAGCTGGAGGAGCACTCACCTAAAATGCCTTGCTCTGGGGCACAGTGGTTCCCACAGAGAGGGCTGCAAGCACATAAGTCCTTTCCAAGCAGACTGAGTCAAGTCCCACTGATTTCCCAAATGAGGATTCTAGAAGTGTAGAGATTTTGAAAATATTTGTCTTCACTGCTTCTCAGTGGGGCTGTGCTCTGTGTTTGTCACCACTTAAGGAATGGTGAAAGTGAATATCTTGTTCCCAATTACCACTTCTTTTTTTTTTTTAATTTTAAATTTTCATGCTTTAGTATAATACCATAATGTATGAGATGATTACACCTGGGGAAACCTGCTCATTTAGTCAGGACAAAAGTCTCTACTAACATTTTTTTAAATAACACAGTTCAGTTGTAGGTGCAATTTTTAGAGTTGAGAATCTGAAGGTTGATTTTATACAGTTTATTAAAAAGCAGATACGCTGCAAAGCACTATATATACTATAAAGTTTATACTTTTATATTTTTATAATTCATTTCATTGAAGTGGACTCTGCAAATTTTTTAGAAACTCGGCATATAACTGAACAGCTTCTGAGTTAAAACTGCAACTCATTTATACAGAAGGCACTGACACAGAAAAAATGACAACGACTCGTTTCAGTGCCAACAGAAGACTATACTTTTGCAAGCCTTCACACACACACAAGTGGCAAGGCACAAAGTTCTAGCTGAGAATGAAATGTTTTCTGATTTTATTTTCCTAAAGACCTTTGGTTTGACATCTAATTTAATTCCCAGAGAGTGGGATGGGAATATTCCGCTCTGGGATTTTAAAGCTCAGCTTGTTACTAACATCCATGCATCACAGCAAACAGGCTTTGCATTACATGCCCACAGGCACTTTCTTCCACATCTTGACTGCATTTTCTCAACCAAATTACCCCCACCCATTTGGCAGACAGAAGGCTCCAAGATATGCTCTGATTTGAAGACATTACTGTGTAAGAGAAACTAAATCTTAATTGAGCTTTCATTTCTTGTGCCATCCCATGAGGTACCAACAGCTTTTGTCACCCAGTGAATCACTCAAGTCTCATTTTCTCCAGGATGGGTGCCCTGAACAGAAGATCACATCTAGACCTAGTGAACACGTAGGCGCAATATTCATTTTCTATTGGTTCCAAAAGTGTAAGAAGGTGAGCAGTTAGAAGTTGTAGCCAGTGAGAAACAATCACAACCCAAGGCAAACCCAAGCAGCATGTTTTCAGGAGTATTAAAGCAGAGAGGAAGAAAAAAATAGCCTGCCCTTATACACATCCTGCTGCTCCGCATTTGTATTCATTAGCCTGGTTTTTTTTCAACTTAAACAGATCTTCATACTCATCCACCATTTTTCTTTAATTGAGGCCATTAAAAATATAAATCAACACTGAAATCTTGCCTGTAATTACAAACAACTGTCTAATTTAATTTCTTACCTTCTTCTGTCGAGCAAGACAGTAAGCAGCAGAACTATTCACACAGCAGTATCACAAGGAATATTTATGTTTCTCAGGGTGAAAACAGTTTGAACTCAACTACTTATTTTCAGTCAAATGTGCAATGACAGTAACTACCAAATTCAGCTATAATTAACCACATGATAGATTTATAAAAAGCATCAGTGCAATTCGAATATAGCTTGGAAATCGAGGTAAAAAGCTGTAAAGAATGTAAAGATGGAGGGATTTAATGACTTACCATCTCACATCGACAGAACAGCAACTGTCTCTGTGTGCTTATTAAGTTCTTCTTTCCAGCCTAGGCTGTTCACCAAAGCATCTGTGCCACACACTCCTGTACCAGCTTCCAGACCCAGCAAGGGGGAAAAATCATTGACCTCCTCAACAGCACTCTGCGCTCCAGATGAAAATCACTGGCAAGATTGCTGCCTTGAAGAAGAGCCCTGCTTCCTGAAAATGCTGGATAACCGCTGCCTAAATGATTGAAACCTGCAGTGCCAGGTATACACAGCGGCTCAGGAGAGCCTGGCTGACTCTCCAGAGCTAACTTTAGACAAAGGCAGAGCCACCAGCTGCGGTTGTACTGCTTCTGGCCTTCCTCTGACAAACAGGGCTTTCCCTTTGTGCTGCTGTGTGTCACTTCCACCACCTCACCGGGTGCCAGAAGGCTGTGGGGCAGCCCCTGCACCTGGGCTCTCCCGCCCCAAGGGATGTATCCCCCCAGCGTGCTCCATGCTCCAAAACTTGGCCCTAGCTTTGCCCAGTCCTGGCAGCCCCCTTTGTGGTTTCCCTTGCAGCACAGCCCTGCCAGGGATGCAGACTGCCCCTCTGAACCTCACCCAAGATGAAATCCATCAAAACCTTTGGGACTGCACTAGCTAAAGTGACAAAAGCAAGCAAATGGTTTGAAATGTAAGTGCAAGTTGTATGTGTATTTACATACACACACCGATTTCTCTTATACATATGGAAGCATGCTCTCAGATTTTAAATTCTGGGCCTTTAGAAATGTTCTTGAATGCAGTTCACTAAAATATCTTTTTAAATTTAATTTAGAAGCAAATTAAAAAATAAAATCTTCTATCAAACACACATATCACGAAGTTCAAAGGGGGTAGAAGGACTCTGAGTTGGAGTGCCACAGACCAAGTCATTCCACACCGGTTTAAGCCACTCATGTTCCTTGGACTTTCCCTTTTCAGGTTACAAGAATTTCTTTCTCATGTGAGCAAAAATGGCATTGCTATCTGGGAGTAATGGAAGGGCAGAAGATGATTTTCTAAGGATGATGGTGATTGTGATAATCTCACAATCTCATTTTACTGCTCTCCACTACTTTCATAGGCTCACCAGGGCAGCTTGGCTGTTCCTGTACATGCAAAGCAACGCTGTGGGCTGGCAGCAGCTCTGCTGCCACACGAGGTAGCAATTCCATCTGCAGACGTGCGCAGCCAAACTGAGCAGCTCCTAATGGGTCTGGATCTCCTACAGCCTCAAGAGAAGAAACCTGAACAAAGGGGATGAGCTGTGCGGGCAGGACCTGCATGCTATCCTTCCCATGGGACTGTACAGCAGCAGTGGCCTTCAAGGCCAAGGAGAACAGAAGCACAAAGCCTGGCACCCTTGGAAGGGGACAGCCATGAGACAACGACAGGGCTGCTCTGCAGGGGACACAGAGGATGGAGCCTGACAGCAGAGGACAGCTGTCAGGGAGCACAGGAAGGAAGCAGGAAGCCTGCTGTCGCCTGTGCTCAGGCTTATATTTCAAGTCCTGAGGATCTCCTGTTTTCATTACAAGGAAAAAAAGCTGTTTGCTCGTCCTGGTACCAGAGGCAAAGATTAAAGTGAGAAAACTTGAAATGCTTCCTTCCACTCCACATGAAAAAAAAATTCAGAAAGTAAATACTGAGAGTTTACCAGGCTATTTTTAACATCGCCATTTGGAGTGAGTCAAGCACTTTGAATATTTGCATTAGGCCATGGAGAGAATGACTCCTTTTTAACAAGACTTCCATATTCTTAACGTGTGTGTGAATTTTATGTATGCTTAATGGCAAACATTCATTGCCTTTCTGCATGCTTTCAAAAACAAGAGACAATTGCCCCACAGTGTGAAATTGAAAGCAGAAAAGGGACAAAACCACAATATGAACAGCAGGATTTGTAAGAAAGTAGTCAGACAGAGAAGAGAGAATTTTCAGTCTTCAAGTTATCAATTTCCCCTCTCAAAGTTGAGCTTTGCAACCTCTATTGAACAGCTGTAACTCCAACAAAAAGGTGCAAGCTTTGAAATTTAAAATATGAGTGGGAGGTAAGCTACCACATTATCTTTGTTTCTGCCACCTACCGCCCATGGAAAATAACAGATGCACAATATATCTCCTGTGGATGTTTTACTGCTGTCAGTCCTGTGAAATCCACTGCTGCTGGCAATCTTGCTGCTCGTGCTATCTCAGCTATGCACTGAACAAAAAAGCAGTGGGGAAGGGGTTCTGAACCACTCTCAAGACCACACAAGGTGGCCCTGTGGCTGTGTCCCTGTGACAGCAATCCCACACATGCCCCGCATCCTCATAGCACAGCCCCTCCAACCCCTCTTTGCCATTCATGTCACTGTGATCCACGTACCTGGGTCCCTAAGGTAAGCACAAGACATTCAGCCATGTGTGACTGCTTTCCTCCTGTCTCCTCCTTCCCTCATATACCCAATCTTCCTTGTTTGCCATTTGCCACAAAGGCACCATGACTCCTAGGTGTCTGAGCTTCAGCTTCCCTCTGTATCAAGGGGGTAAGAGCAAGTTCTTTTGGTGGTAGCTCTTGGCCACTTATTTGTTTGTCTACTATCTGTCAATAGTTGGAGATAAGTTCTGTGGTTTCCTTTTAATTCCTCCACTGTCAATTTGCTTCTTTCAGGGGAAAAAAAAAATTAGTTATTTGTGTTTAAGGCCATGACCTGAGATGGTCGTGCATCAGTTACATGCATTTAAACATAAACCAAAATGTGTTAAATGATAAACTCATTTAAGCATTGCATTTAAGCAATCACACAATGTTTAAATGCTGCAGATACGTAAACAGAATCAGCACCTTGCTGAGTGAAAGGTCTTCCTGATTGCCAGTTAAAATGGATTCATTCTTGACAGCAGAATAAGTACTGACTCCATGTTCCCCTTGTAAAATCAGAAGTGCAGAGATTAAAACAAAAATGGCATGGAGCAACCCAGCAAATCATCAATGCACACGGTAACTTTAAAAAGTTTTAAACATACAGCAATTTTCTACTTGGTGCTCTTGATATGCTGTTTTCCAGGGTGGACTGGGGATGAAGAGTTTGAGACCGCAGTTCATCTAATTTCAGTGGTCTACTCCTTGTCCCTTGCTACAACTGCTCACGCCAGATGAAGGCAAGCTGGATGAGACTCTGAGGTTTCCATGAGCCCTCAACTCTCCCACGGGCATGGCTCCACCATAGCTGTATCTCCCCAGCTGCACAGAGCCTTCCTTGGCAAGCTGGAGAGGATAGCAGAGAGCTCTCCTGAGGTATCTGGGAAATGCCTCCACCCTTAACACTTCAGCAAGCTTGAGGGCTGCTTGTCAGGCATAGACAGCCTCTGCTAGAATAATATAATATACATATTTTAAAAAAGGTCTGTTTCCCAGTATCCATGCTGGCCTTTCTGCATCTAACAGTCCCAGCTGCCCTCTGAGCATCCTCTGGCCAAAATCCCCTCCATGGTTGAGATGGAAAGGAAAGCGGATAAGCAAGTGAGTCTGCGTGGCTGTGCGAGCCCTGTTGTGAGGCTCAGAAGCACACCATTGTCTGCATGCTGAATAATCAATGGGCCAGTCTTGCAAGTGATCACTTATTGCCCTGTGCTTTTCAGTCTGAGCTCTGTGTAAAAGTCCTGGGGGAGCTGATCACACAGATGTGAAAGGCTTTAAGGCCCTACTGCTTTCAAAATACAGCTGGGTTTAAGGACCTGGGTGCAAAACGGTTCCAATTTGTAGTGCCAACAGGACCTTAATAGTATCCCGTAGGCAAGCACAAGCCTTAGGCTGTCTAATTTGTATCATTCCTTGTTCTGCTTTCCCTTTTTCTTCAAATAAGGAACAATACAAGGAATGAGAACTCAAAATCCAAGTCATGCTGTCAGGAAGAATAATGGATCTATTCTGTACAAAAATGCCTTTATTGTTGGTTTGTTTACTTCAGCTGCTCCATTGCTGTGCTGCTGTCAGGGCTTTGGAAACAAAGCCCCAGCTCTGAGCCTGCCCCATGTGCTGAGCACCCAGCCCCTCTCCCCCCGCTGCCTGCTCTGGGTGCGGGACACCCAGAGCTTCCCTTACTTGGGTGGCAGCCGAGCTTGGTGCTGGAGCAGTGCACTCCACCCACCCCATCACCAGCACTGCAGATGGGAGCTGGGAGATGAACCAAGAGGCAACCAGGCTTCCCATTACACCCACTCCTCCTGCACAGATCCAGGCTCATGGGGATTTACAGGCAAAAAGCCTATTAAGCTTGCAAGTGAGTTAGGCGGGCCTGGTGCAGCTCTGCACATCTGCGAGGAGGCCTGAATCTTGGTGTCCGTCACTTGGAAGAGCGTCTCCAAACACTACACAGTGCTTCGTGTCACTTTAGTAGTGACTAATACATTGTCCAAACGTCTCTGTTAGATTGATGACAAGGAGAGGGTTTTAAAAAAGTCCCAGTTCAAATAAATAACTCAGCAAAAATATGCTGTTCCCACATAGCTATAGCAACCACAGTCTGCTGGGAACTTTTGAAACAAAATAGAGTCAGAGTCCTACAGGAAAACTAAACAAGGATCTAAATAAGAAAACAAAGGAGGCAGATAAAGGATGGGGCTGGCTGCACAACATGCAAAGAAAGAATCAGCATGGTAGACTGACACATAGATCAATGGCCACGTGGTTTTTTTGTTTGTTTTTTTTTTTTTAAGGGTTCTGATCTATTATAAAAACTACTTTAAAGCAAATTTCTCAGTCTCAAGAATGATGATTGCAAAAAAAGTTCCAACCAGGGGTTACAGAACTGCAGGAAGAATAATTAAATCATCAGAATGGCAATTTAAGTCCTGGTGTGGAGAAAGTGAATGCTGAATCTCAGTGCAGCCCGTGGAAGAAACAACTCTCCTCCTGTGTTCTGATAACTTTTAATGAAGACATTCTCATGATCTTTAGGGAATCTGAGCTTCGTAAACAAATAGTGTCATAGCAGGGCTTTTTGACTCAAGCAGGAATAAGTGTACTTTCATAGCGAGTTTCTTTATTTGCCAAGAAAAAGTCTCAGCCCCCTCTGCCCCAGCACGATGAATTGGCCAGGCTGCTGCCACGTCTGTGGAACAATACGGTGATAGAGTCAAGGCGCACTCGGCATAACACGGCGGCTCTGTAAACAAGACAGCTTCCCACAACAAAAACACCAAACATTTTGATGTTAAATTCGATTTAGTAGAGCCAGCCTCGTGCAACGCTATTTTAACTCGGCGTTACAAAAATACGCCTTCACATGAAGTATTTTCAAAAGCCTGTGACAATGTTACTGTGAAAAGTTTTTCAACTCATCCACTTCATTCCTAGATGATGTTTCCTGCCAGTTACATTCATCACAAATGCCTTCTGGTAAATAGCAGCTGCAAAGGAAGGATGAGGGTGCCAGGGTACAGATCAGTAAACACCCTTCATAGGCTCGCTGTGCCCCAGGCCAAGCATGCTGACACACATTTGGCCGTGCTCAAACTCCTCAAGCAGAGCAGGGCCCTGCTCCCATAGCTCCCTGTGGTGAGGCCAGGAGCTGAAAGGCTGAGGGCATGCTCATGCTGCCCTCATGCAAAGGGATGTGACCCTGCGCTGACAGCTGCTGGTTCATCCAGAGTGATGGCAGTGGCACAGGCAAGGTGTGCACTGCTCCTCATTGCAGCTATCCTGCTGGCTGTTGTGGCCTGCAGCTCACACAGCTATTCTCATGCCTATTCTTGTCTCCTCACCCTGTCTTGTTCTCACAAGCTAGCGCCTTTTTCCAAAGGGTGCTGAGTGGCACCAAGAAGTGCTAGAGCAGGTTGCCATCAGCTGCAACCCAGCTGGGGCACAGCATTTACTTAGAGTGACAGCATCACCCAGACAGTCTACCTGAGGAGGTTCTGCAGGCTTGGTTCAGAAACAGCTCTGCGGGGAGCACTGCTGGAGCCAGGCGGGCTGCCCAAGATACTGGGTCTGACAATGGACATCAGGAGCAGAGGCAGGGCCTGTAGGAGCCCCACCTGCAAGGATAAACAGACAGGCAGGGCAAGCAGCTCTCCAGAGAAAGGTTTGCTAGCTGCTGCCATCTCTCCTCTCTGCCATGAGTTACCTGTCTTGTAAGCGCATTTGTCATGGTTTACCAGCCTGCAAACCGTTGACAGCACTGAGGAAACTGCTGGTGTGAATGGCCCTAATCTGCTTCTACTCCTGCTCCATCCTCTGGTAACACAGAGGGCTCAGCTGAAAGGGAGCAGCCCAACAGACGGTGCTCTCAACCAGTGCACTGTGCTCTCCACCAGCACTGAAGATGCTGAAGAGCAAGATCTAAACATGGCTTTATACCAAACTGTATAAGTGCCCAAAGGGGCACTCTTCTGCACATCTCCAGCTATGTGTTTTGTTGGCCCTGATCCACACACCAGCCACCTAAGGGAGCCTGGAGCTCCCTCCTTCCATGTCACATTTCCTCTGAGCAGCAGGAACTCTTCCTGTCTCCCCTGCCACCTCTTCTTATGTGACTGCTTCATGAGGTGGCTACTGCTGGTGTGTTTGCTTAACCAGGCAGTGAGGTGGGCAGGAACACTGAGGGCTGAGAGGCAGGGCAGAGTGTGAAGAAGATTCGGTGCTGGAAAGCCACATGACAGCTCATGTCATAGAGCAAGAAACAAAAAAAGAAGGTAACAGAGGAGCTGGTCCATAAGAGCAGCAGAAGAATTAAGTTTTGTTGCCCTCTCTTTTCCTCTTCTCCTTCTCATTACTCCAAGAAAAAGAAAAAAAAAAAAAAAAAAAAAAGGAGGGAGGCAGGCACATCGCTCTTCCAGAAGATGAAGAAGAGAGAGCACACCTTACCCCTGTAACCACATGAATGGCACGAGAAGAATAACAAACAGCTGAAATGACTGTGCCAACTCAGTGAGCCCTCTGCCAGCCCTGCTGCCTCAGGCAGGGCCCAGTGAATGCCACCATCTCACATTCCCAGCACAGCCTTGTGCAAGGTGAGGACAACTGACTCAAGGCGTGCATCTGCTTGCACCCACCTGCGGCTTGGGAACATGAAATCTGCCTGAGGTTAACTGGTAATCAGTATTACCAGCACCATGTTCATTAACCAATCTAAACTCCTGTACAAAAGAAATTCACACACCATGGCTTGGGAGTTTTTAAACAGTGCTAGCCATAGGCATCACTGCCAGCACTCAGACAGTACCTTGTGACAGATTTTAAAAGCAGTTCACAAGAAATAGCCATATAACTGTGTAAACAAGAGAAAGCCTTCCCACGTATCTTGCAAGCCAAGAGTCTCACTAATAGGTACAGGGGGGAAAGAGGGAAAAGCGTAGTGATACCATCACATAAGATGAAATTGCCCCTGTGGTACCAAACTTCCATGATTTTTTTCTCTCCTTTTAGCTACCTCTCATACTGTAGATTGCAGTGCTTAGATGGCTGAACCCATACAGGATTTCATTTGTAGCTGTTCACCTTCTCCAATAGTTTACAGACTGTTTTATTACCTAAAATGTAAAAATCCCAAAAGTTCAAAATAAAGAAAACACAGGTCAGGATAGCTTAAGAAAATGGAGAATGTGGGAGGAAAACAGTCTGTGAGAAGCTGCTGCACCATGAGACAAATGAAATCCGCTCTCTCTGGACGCAAAGACATAACTCTTATTTATGTGAATAGGAAACATGCTCATGCACTGAGGGGAGAATAACCACCATAGATCAGCAGAATGACTGCACTGGAGATAGCTAAAACCAGACTACATGTGCCGCGAATGTGAAAACCATTTTAACCATCTGGGCTATGTAATTTTTCACAGATGCTTTGAGAGCTGGATGGACATTGCTGCTTCTTCTTTCCCTGACATTTCTCCAATGTTTGTGGATCACTTTCTGTGACCTGTAGGACAGCACGCTGCAGAAATTTAGTCTGTCCCTTTCTGCCATCATCCCAAGTGCTCAAACCTGACATCAGTTTTCCTTCGAGGATTCTGCAAAAATCCCATTCAGTTGACCACAGACACCTGGCAGACATGCAGTCCAATAATACATCCACGCAGACTGCTATATTACCACAGATGGTTTCAAACACCTTAACATCTCATTGTACAAAAGCTTTTTCTTTATTTCAAAATATACTTCTCTCACTTGACCCACTAAGATCTAGAAATACCGCTCTCACTCAGTTGCTTTAACTACTAAAATTAGCCACCCTCCCTCCTTAAAAAAGAACTACCAGAAAAAGAAAATAAGAAACTCCTCTGATTTTGGATTCACAGAATCACAGCCTGATTGAGGTGGAAGGGACTTCTGGGTTCATCTTGTCCAATCCCTCTTCAAGTCGGAACACTCAGAACTGGTTGCCCAGGTTCAGTTGTCTCAGAACAGTTTTGCAACTCAGGCATCAAAGAAAAAAGTAGAGAAAAAGCAGTTTAGATTTCATGAGTCAATAGTGCTTAGAGTTTGTTATTGGCGTTTTAACTGATGGGATTTAGCTGGAGAGATTCTTTGTTTTCATTCCTTTTGTAGCTGTTGTGCAAAGTATCACGTTGTTGTCACACAATGCAGCGAATCTGGTTGTAGGGCACTTAGTTCCAAATCAAGTAAAATAAAATCCATCTATTTGACTTAAAGCAGTGAACCTGTCCAAACCTACATTTCTGGTTCTAGTTTGTTTTAAAATATTTCCGAAAGATAACTTCTGTTCTGGCAGGCATTACTTCAGATTAAGAACTATCTGTCCTCCGATTCCAGCAAAAACGCAAACCTGAAATGCATACTGTTTTGCAAGCCTTGCCTAACTATGTAGCCATGTGCCCAAGTCTGATTCAGGACATATCTGTGTGGCCAGTTGATCTGGATCTGGCATTGCACAGAACTGGTCCTAATGGCAATGCAAGTATGGTGTCTGTGGGAACACGGAGCCATCACCATCCATTCTGATTATCACTTTCATTTATATATGAATGGTGATTTTTAGAGACACAAAGGTAACTGGGGACAGTATCCAACAATATCAGGTTGAACTCTAGCTAGCGTGGCATACTGAGAGCAGTCCACACAAAATGGATCAGGGTGACTTTCATACCTGTTGCTAATGGCTTCCCAGTTTTCTAGATGTTCTTCATGGAGACTCTGAGAGCAGCTGGGAATCTAGACCTGTGCTCTTTGTGCAGTTCCTGCAGCACTTCTCTAATGGCAATGATAGTTTAAAGAGCACTCTCCCTTTCACCTTCAGATATCTGTGCCTACTCCACTCCTCTCCCAACACTATGCCACAGCCAACTATTTTTGCAGCTAGGGGGTGAGATGCATCAAAGCGCTGATCTGGCTAGGGAAAAGAGAACCCTGAAATCAAATTTGAGGTTAATTTCCTGGTCGGCTCACTAGTGCAACTTGGCAAATCAGGGAGTCTCAGGAACACTTTGGTTGGCATAGCCTGGGGTAGGGATGTAGGAATAGGGAAGGATGCTCTGTGGTAGTTTAGACAGGGATCTACGTGCACAGCCCAGACACTCATTAGTGATGGCTGGGCCCTGTTTTTTAACTTTCCTTCCTTCTCAAGAGGGGTGCGGGGAGAAACAGGCTTATTCAGTTCTGCTGTAATGAAGCTGAAGCCTTGTGAAGTTAAATAAAGCTGGGCACAGTTTTTATAATCTTGGTAATAGTGCCCCATGGAAACAGGCCTTGATTGCAGCTAGGCAGTTTCTGAGTACTGCTTTAAGTGACATCCCAAGTCTGTCATACTGGTAGTTTTAAAGGGACCTGAAGCAAGAACGATCACTGCTGTTAGGAGTAGGCAGTTTCACTTCTTTTAAACTTCATTCATCGGAGGCATTTTATACAAATCCACAGGAAACCAAAGAAGTTGAGGCTTGCTCTGTGATTTGATTAAATTACTGTTAATCTTAAGAAACACAACAAATACATGTAACAGCCAAGCCTGACTCATCACATCCCCTTCCTTCACTCTGGAAAACCATCTGCCATCCAGTGCTACACAAAGGCATGGGCTTGGTGAAAGAAGAAAAAAACTTCACCCCTCCTCCTATATCTCAAAGCACTATTTTGGAAGTCTTTAAAGCACCCAGGGCCTTATCAAGAAGAAACCTGCCTGTGACTCCAGAGCCAGCTAAGTGAGAGCATGCTGTGGGCTCCCAGCCTGTTCCCTGGCTGTGGGCTGAGCCTCCCTGCTGCCTCCAGTAGGAAGTTGGTCTCAGTGACAGCACCGCTATGGTGACCTGTGTTTGGCTTGTACGGCGTTGGAGGCAGCGCGACAAAGCACGGTGTTATCCTAAGCAACAAAAATGAAAGATGGAAGTCCAAATTTCTGCTGACTTATCATGCGGGGCCACAACTCTACCTGAAGGAAATGAGAGGTGTTGAATAGGCTGGGAGTTTTACAGCTGCTCTCACCCTTTGCAGTGTTTATCAGAAGGAAAACATCAGAGCAACAGAGAGCAACAGAGCACCCCCGTGTGACTGAGGCCACAATTCCTCTGAGAGGTGTGCTGCAACTACTTTCACCCTGATTAAGCAACAAGATCACATTAAACAAAGTACAATTCTTACATTCTTCCAGCTACCACAGCAGAAGCTGAAAGCAAGCAGCAAACACTGCAAGCCTCTGCCAGGCCGCTTCTAATGGGATATACACCCAAATTGTAAACAGCAAACACAAAATCAATTGGTCTTTGTGAGCTGGTGTCTTCTTATTTGGAAACTGAACACTTCATTCTTTCTTAGTATATCACTCCTACAATCATCTTAGGTCTGCTGTAGCACCTAAGGAGATCTAAAGGAGTATAGAAGTTGCACATAAGCTGACATTTATGCACAATGAAGTCAGAGCACTGCATTCAGCATCAAAACCCAATCCTCTGCAGGTTGGCCACAGTGTCTGTCTCTCAGCCTGCAGCATCATGTCAATCAGATGAAACCTCACCAGGATAAAGCAGAGGGGTACGGTCACATCGTTCCCTTCTGGCCACCCCTCTTTTGGTATAGCCCAGAATACTGTTTGCCTTCCATGCTGCAGAAGTGCACTGCTGGCTCGCATCCAGCTGTTTGTCCACCAGGACCCCAAGTACTTCTCTGCATCACTGCTGTCAAGGAGTTCTTCTCCCAGTCTGCACACATATCTGGGATTGCCCCCACTCAAGTGCAGCACCTTGCACTTGGCCTTGCTAAGCCTCACTAGGTTCACATAGGCCCACTTTTCAAGCCCACCCATGTCCCTTTGGATGGCACCCCTTTATTCTGTCGCATCAGCTGCACCGCTCAGTTTGGTGTTATCTGCAGACTTGCTGCAGGTGCACTCAATACCACTGTCTGTGTCATCAATAAAGATGCTTTTCAGCACTGAACACAAGACATGACCAGCCTCCACATGGACACAGAACCATTGACTACAACCCTCAGGCTGCAACCATCCAAACAATTCCTTATTCAGCAAATCCATCTTTTCAATTTAGAGAACAGAATGTGATATGGGACAATGTCAGAGGCTTTACACAAGTCCAGGTAGATGACACTGGATGCTTTTCCTTTGTCCACTGATGCCATCACTCCATCACAGAAGGTTACTTGATTGGTCAGGTACAATCTGCCCTTGGTGAAGCCATGCCAGCTGTTTCAAATCATCTCCTCATCCCTCATGTGCCTTAACATCTCTTCCAGGAGGATCTGCTCCATGTCCTCCTAGGCACAGACATAAGGCTCACTGGGCTGCAGTTCCCCAGGTCTTTCTTTCTGCCTTTCTTAAATATGGGATTGATGTTTTCCTTTGTCCAGTCATTGAGGACTTTGCCTAACAGCCAGGACCATTAGAATACGATGGAGAACAGCTTAGCAACCACATCAGCTAGCTCCTGCAGAACACTGGAACACACGTCATCTGGCTGCACAGACTTGCACACATTCTGTCTCATAAGGTGGTCTCAAAGTTGCTCTTTGCTTACAGTGTGAGGGATTTTGCTCTCCCAACCCTCGCCTACAGATTCAGAGACTTGAGAGACACGAGAAGCCTGAGACAAAGAGCTTGTTGAGTACCTCAATATCTTCTCCATGTCTGTTGATAACATTTCTCCCCATTTATCAGAGGGGGTACACTCTTGTTGGCCTGTCTCTTCCAACCAATGTACCCTTCTTATATTTTTTCATATCCCTTGCCAAGTTCAGTTCCATCTGTGCCCTGGCTTTCTCAATTCCACCTCTGCACATCTGAATGACATTTCTGTTCTTCCCAGACTGCACATCCCCACTTTCACTGCCTATACATATACTTCAGTTTAACCAGCAGGAGTTTTGCACCTCTGGAGTTTGTTTTCAAAATCTTCTTTGCAACAGCAAGGGCTGAATTTTACCACTGATGCAATTTCTCATTTGTTTACTTTATTGAAAGCTGTCTTTCTCATGTGATCACTATATTCAGTAACTAGGCATTAGCAAAAATACCAAATATCATGAGAAACCCAATAAATTAAAAAAGGGACAACAATATTCACCACTTGTTCTACACTCCTACTTTTGCTATTGCCAGCGGATCTGGGCCAACAGAGTAGAAAATGGAAAATATTTATAAAGAAGTCATCATGCATGAAGAACATTTATTTTTTCATATAATAACATTCAATGATATTTTCCTGACCGTGTGGGGTGGTGATTCCCTAGCGAGTGTGCTTTGAGTGCTTGCACAACCTCATGTGGCTGACAGAAGATCTGTTGGTTTAGGAAGCTGCTATATTAGTCAAGGTAGTCCACTGCATTTTTGCATAACAGGTGAGAACAGCTGCCTGAATGGGGGAAAATAAAGGAGACTATCAACCACTTAAAAAAGAAGGCTTTTAAAAATATCTTTTTAAAAATTCTCTTCCCAGATAAACTTTGACGTGTTATTGGCTTAGGTCATGGCAAATAGCTCTGCTGCGCATAAATATTTTGCGCTTGAATTAAAGTGCAACCCTAGCTGTACATTTCCTGTGTTTGTGTGCCTAACAAGATGGTACAGTAGATTAACTACAGGGACCACAAAATGCTTTGATCCACAATTCAACAGGAGTGTAAAGCAAATAGGCACTACAGAGACCGCTAAAGCATGTAAAGATTTTTTGCTTCTGTTGCGCCAACTAAGTTAACTTATCAGGTGTCTAACACAATCAAGATGAGTGATAAAGGGGTGAGAATTCAGGCTGGATTAGGAAAAAGAAGAGCTAACAGACTGCTTAGATAAATGTTTTAAAACAGGCTAGTTCAAGATGAAACTCACCCTAAGGAAACCCAAGAATCAGGTGAAGGAATCTCGACCTTGCTAGTGCTGCTACTAAACCTCCTGAATGGAGGCAGGCATTCTAGGGACTGAAGAGAGGCAACCACAACCACGTTGCTTCAGTTTGGCGCTTTCCATTCAGATAGTGCTTTATTACCTCTCTCTCTGTCACACTATTTGAAATGTTATTCATAATTCCAGTCAAAGATCTCAAATTAAAATTCTTCTCTGCTCGCATAGTCTGAAAATGTTTTGCAGACTATTTTTATTTATTTGTTTGTTTTGCATTTGAAAAAGCAGTACTTTCAACGATGCTCTCAGTAATGGTAAAAGAAGGAATAAATGTAATTCATTATCTTTTGTGTGCCTTCCCAAACTAACAAACATTCTGAACTTTAAAAAGTAGGTGCATTCTCAAACAAACAGACTTCTAAAGACGAGTCTCTGAAAGCTTTACAGAATACAATGGAGTTTTGAATTCACACGGAGTACTTGTCACTCATTATTCTGTTATGCCATTTGCTCTATAATTGAATAAATGAAAAAAAGAAAAAAATCCTATGATAATAATAACCCCACTTCTAAGGTATTAATCTATTTGCAAATCATTTGTCATGGCTGGCTACTAATAAAAACATGAGTATTAATTAATACACAACACTCATTTCACTTGAGAAATGTTTAGATGGTAGAAATCCTTCAAAAATGTCAAGTAAAATAATTGACTTCTCCTGAAGTTATTGCATGAACAAAATAAACAGACAGATCACAGGTCTTAGTATAAAATAAACATTTACCACTGAAAATGAGGAACTTTGTTTCAGAAAAAAAAGATGTGAAAATAGGATCAATATGCAGATATCCATTGATACGAGTAATACAGAAAAGTTCTGCTGATATAATGAGTAGCAAGTCATGGTCTGGCTTTTATTATCCTTATTCTTTCATGTTACATTTTACACTCAAGATTACAAAGCTACTGTTTGTTAGAGTACTAGTTTTTTAAAGAGTTGACTGAATTAATGCTGTTGGTGATGGTAATGTTACTTCTGGCTGTGGAAGGAGCCCCACTGATGAGAATTAAACATCAGGGATACTCCTCAGCCACTGTAACAGTGGTTCAACGTGCATGAAACAAGAATTCCGTCACCCAGCCAACCAACCAAATAAGGAAATAAAGCTCATAATGGTGGGCAAAACCAGTAGTCTTGTAGCTGGATGTCCCGATATGGTCACGACCGTAGCATAGACAAACCCGTATGTGGTTTATGTTACTTCATTCTGCCAAACTGTAAGACAAGGGCTCGATCTAGCAGGATGCTGCAAAGTGCTGTGGTGTCAGCCAACAGGCCTATTATACATGCATCTAAGAATAAAAATGCAGGCCACCTCCATTCAACTATTTAAGTGATTAAAATCAAATCCATGCTGCCTCTTGGAAGACCATTCTTTAGCTGTGTTTTAGCAAAGCAGACGCTGGCATGCATGGAGTAATGCCATCTCTGAGCAAGTTGGTTGGTAGCATGCAGGGGTGACACATCACAGCTGCTGAAGTTGCCTGCTGCAACTCTATACATGCTGATGTATAGAGCACAAAAAATCTTACTTGTCTAATCTAATAGATGACAAACAGATTTCTCAGGAAGAAGCCAGGGGGACAGTCCCCTTCCCCAATGTTACAGATGCCCAGTAAAACTGGTTCAGGTGACAGCACAGCATCTGCATAGCAGCATCATTCTTTCTTCCTCTGCTAACCTAGATGGCACTTTCATTCATATATTTCATGTTAAGAAATCACACCTGGATAATTTAGGAAATAATTGCTTATGCTTCCAGTTCTCTGCCTAGAGAACAGCAGTTCTGAGAGACTGATGACAACTTGCAGAGCATACAATGCTTAACAGTGAAATGTGGATATTTTGTAAATATTTTCACAGAATCATAGAATTGTAGGGGCTGGAAGGGACCTCTAGAGCTCATCGAGTCCAACTCCCTGCCAAAGCAGCTCCCTAGCCCAGGTTGCACAGGTAGGCGTCCAGGCGGGTCTTGAACGTCTGCAGAGAAGGAGGCTCCACCACCTCTCTGTGCAGCCTGTGCCAGTGCTCCGTCACTGCACTGTGAAGAAGTTCCCACACACATTTGTGCAGAACTTCCTATGCATCACTTTGTGGCCATTTCCCCTCATCCTATCACCACACGCTGCTGAGAAGAGTCCAGCATTGTCCCTTTGCCTCCCGCTCCATAGATACTTATAGACGTGGATCAGATCCCCTCTGAGTCTTCTTTTTTCGAGGCTGAACAGACCCAGGTCTCTCAGCCTTTCCTCATAAGGGAGGTGTTCCACACCCTTTATCATCTTTGTAGCCCTCAGCAAAACTCTTTCAAGGAGACCCATCTTTTTTGTACCCGGGAGCCCAGAACTGGACACAGTACTCCAGGTGGGGCGTCACCAGGGCAGAGGGAGAGGATCACCTCCCTCAACCTGCTCGCCATGCTCTTTTTAATGCATTCCAGGATACCATTGGCCTTCTTGGCCACCAGGGCACACTGCTGGCTCATGGCCAACCTGTCATCTACCCAGGTTTCTCTCCTCAGAGCTCCTCCCCAGCAGGTCATCCCCCAACCTGTACTGGTAGCACGCAGTTATTCTTCCTAGGCGCAAGACCCTACACTTGCTCTTGTTAAATCTCATCTGGTTCCTCTCTGCCCAACTCTCCAACCTGTCCAGGTCTCACTGAATGGCAGCACAGCCTTCTGACAAGTCAGCCATTCCTCTCAGCTCTGTATCATCAAGTCAAATTATTTGAATACCAGGTAATCTTAAACTCATACAACACAGACACATGCACAAAACCTCCAGGGAGAAAAACTACGGAAATCAGATTTGTTTGTTTGTTTGTTTGTTTCTCAGAAACTTTTTCAAGTTTCTTCAGTAATGGCATACACACAAGCCTAAATTAAAAATAATCTTGCAGCAGATTTTCTTTAAAAATCTGGCTTGCATAGTGGTAAGATATTCAAGTTAGCAATATTCTTCCTTTCACATAGGAAATAATGAAGGACTTATATGAGTGCAAACAGCATGTCCTTCCCTCAGATAGCACTATCTCCCTATTCTTTGTACTCCAATGCCACACTGATGTTGTCAGCAGCAATGCCAACGAAAGACATGTTCTTATCTCTGATCAAAGATGAATTCAAGGACAATATAAACGCAACCATCAAAAATACTATCCAATTCCTATTGATTTGGAAAGACCTGAATTTTCAGAAGCAGAAGAGTTATCTGTTAATCTACTTACTTATCTGTATTCCAGCAATCTATTGGTGAAACAATTTGAGCTGCTGGTAATTTGTATATTCTACCAACAAACTTTCTGGATCCTTCAGTGTTAGGTGAATACAAATAAGCCTTCCAAAATAAATAAATAGATCAGTTTCTGGCTGAAATGATAGTCCCATGGCAGTCTGCAGTCATTTTTGGCATGTGTGAAAATCTGACATCATTTAAGGGTTGCTGGCAGGTTCTTAAAACAACAATTTTTCGAATCCTCTGCATAAACATCACCTCCCAGTCAATGTGCTTTATATATTGTTACTTCAGCTATGGGAATCTCATATAACGTAAGTTCTCTTAACATCAAAACAGTATTTATGATCTGTGGACTGAGAAAAAAAAAAAAAAAAAGGTAGCTAACTAGATCAGACCTTGCTCCCATTTTTCTGACAGCTCTAAAAGAAAGATAGAAGGGAAGGAATAAAGCTTCCCAGTGATTCGTACCCCGGCTTTCCAAAACCTTCATAGCTTTCATTATTTCTTTTATAATGAATCAACAAAATTCCTTTCCACTTTTGTCAGCTATTTGGCTCCCTATTCTTCATGTGGTTTTAGTTGCTGGAAGTAACTCATACCTCCTGCAGGGAGTCAATCTTTCATTCACAGCCTCATTTCCTTAAAAAGTGGGCCTATTACCTCCCTCTGTCTTGACCTGTCCCAGGCAAGCAGTCCAAAAGCAATCAAGAAAGCAGTTGTCCTGTCTCGCTAGCTAACTGCTTCTTAAATTCAATCAGTAAATAAATGATTTGGTTTCCATTTTTGTCAGTGTCATCCCAGATACCAAGAAGAGTCTTCATTTTGCACGCCAGCACCAAAGAAATGGGTTAAAATAGCAATGCAGTGTAACTTTATGCAGTCATTTTCTCTAAAGGGAGGGGGCAGGTAGGACTGTCTAGGGCAGCTTCAACATAAATGGCTAACTTCGACCAAATACGCCATGCTTTGCTGGGGTATTACTGCCACAATCTCCAGTACCTCTGACTGTTGAGAAGCAAAATAAATGACGAAGTTGGAAATTCAAAGTACTTTGATAGCAATTAAAGTATGCTTTATGTAGTTTTCAGACAGATCAATCCTACATATGTCTTAAAATGCATAAAGACTACGAAAAACCCATCTCGCTACTAGATTTTGCTAATAAGTTTCGATGACTACCAAGAATTAGCAATGACTAATGAGTCGTCCTTATGGGGCAGAGGTAAAAATGCCCACAGTGTACAAATTTTTCAGTTTGTACCAAAGACAGATCAACCTGATTGACCAATTAAAACCTAATTACAAATGAGGTGTTGGGTCTACAGAGTTGCAGTCTCTTGCACTGTCAGAACAAATCTAAATCACATACTCTGCCATACCTAGGTAATGCTAGTGAGGCACCTGCATGGTTAGAGATGCTGGAAGGAGGGACTATTTAGCTCTCTGAACACCTACTGCTTACTTGGGTGAAACCAAAGCAATCAGTCCTTGATTCTGTGCAGTACACTCTTCATTCACATTGTTCCTGTCTTATTCTCTAACACTGTGAGGCGGTTTTGAAGAACACAACATGCATCCTGTACATTTCTGTTATCTCAAGGAAGAATTTAATTGCTTGTAATTCCATCATATTTTATTTGAAAATGTACTGTGATTTAACTTCCCAACTGACTCATTTCTAGCCTATCAGCAACACTGATGTAATGTTCTTTTGAGCAGATCTGTTTTCAATCCAGGGCAGATGTAGGGTATCATTTTTTATTTTTTATTTTTGCAAACAGAGGGATAACAAAATCACTCTTACTGTGGTATATAAACAGAGAGATTGATTCCTGACGCTTACTTAAGGTTCTGTCAACCTGTCAGTAAGCATGGGGGAAAATTAAGGCTTACGTAACTAACAAATCTGAAAGAAAAGAGATGAATTTTGCAATGCATCCTCTTGAGAAATCAACAAAATGTTAAGCTGCGCCATTGGGTGCCAGCCACACTATACATTTTAAACAAGTTTTAAGGAGATGGTGCAATTCTGTTGCTCTGCAGTTCAAAGGCAGCACATCTCAGAAGCAGTTTTACGGTCTTGCAATGCACGTTCTGTTTTCCAAATTGATTTAAACATTAATGCTTGTGTTATGAAAATCAGGAATGAAGCTCCAAAGACACTGCAATCCTTTTCAGCAGTAAAACTGCTCTTAGGTTGCTCTCTAGCTTGAATAAAAGTAAATTACATCAAAATTTTCATTTATGAAAAACTGAAAAGCGTTAGATAGAAAACAATGCCCTTGCAGTAATAAACATAGAAATACTGATGCCTTAAACAAAATCACATAAAGAAGAACATTGAAAATGTGTCCATTCCTCTTTCTTTAATATGTAAAAGAAACAACATTACAAAATTATGCTTGCAACTGACTTTCTATGTTTGAAAACAGAGTAATGAATGTATTTATTATAGCAAGATTACATGAGTTGAAATGAAAATGTGACCTATTTCTCAGAAAAAAAGCCACAAACAAAACAAACAACAAAACAACCTGAAAATAATTCTGATTCCTTTCCCTAAGGCAGTCATTTCTAGCCCTGTACAGCAGGCTCCAGCCTGCCATCTGAGGTGCGTCCCTGAGTGGAGCATGGCTCCCCAGTAAGGGCAGGTGCAGGCTGCACGGGCACCCATCATCTGCCTGCACGCACCTCCCTTCTCAGAGGTTCAGATGGGGGTGTGGAGCTTCCAGAAGGAAGAAGTTTGGGTTTGCATCTTTACCCTACTGATGCATGTGATAAAGCTCATTTCCTTCTTGAGGCAGTCACATCTGCACTGGGGCTGGCCATAGTCTTAAATTTGCTATTTGTGAAACTCTTCATTAGTGAAGCAGGGATTTCTCTGGATAAAAGAAATATATATGCATAGATAATTATTTGCCTATGCAAATCCATGCTAGTATTTGTTCCAAAGGGCTAGATCATGCCCTCAAGGAAACCTTGTCCCCATATGTCCCCATCCTACATGAGAATAAAAGTAGACCTTGCAAAATGCAAATGTTATTGTGGTCCAGCCACAGAAACCTCACTTCTTATGCACTGAAAGAAATGACAGCAGCACAGGGCCAACTACTGGAAAAGAATGCAACTGCGATATAAGCCCTGCTGTATTGCAGATTTCTATCATTCTGTCATTCACCTTTTTGAAAACACTGGCTAATGCCAGGTCCTGATGTCTCAGCGTCCATTTTTTTCTATTATGAAAAGCTTTTGCCTGCGCTGGAATTTGCAGCTGGGAGCAATGGCCCACGAACTAGTCCAGAAGGCAAACTTTGGCACAAAGCAAAGGCAGCAACATCTGCTGCCATCATGAACAGCTTGTTGGCCAAGTTCAGTCACAGAGGGGAGTGCCAAGCAGCTGATCTGCTCTCCCACCTCTCTGGTGTGTCTCTAAGATCCCATCTAAATTAATCTAAAACACTTAAAAATTAATCAATATGTTGAGCATAGCCTACTTGCTCTTAAAAGGATTGATCAGAAAGCCATTATTCAGATCAATCCTTACAAAAAGTGAAGATTTAAGCAGATGCCCTTGCATCCTGAGGAACACATTCTTCAAATCACAGCTGCTTTCTCAGTTTGTTTTTTTTTTAACTTTACGGCTACTACTGAATTATTATTATTACTACTATTATATTCAAAGTTTTTATTATGCAAATTGCAGTTCTGCTGTCAAGAACCAAACCCTACCTTCATTTGTGAAAATGGAAAATATTTTATGGCAATCTATTGTTATGTCAGGTCCTAAACTTTTTCTTTTTTTTTTTTTTTTTTTTTTTTCCAGGCCAAAAGGAGCCATTTAGTTAACTTGAATGTGTGAAACACTCATGCATTCCTCAAGTCACCTTCAAAATAATTTTTACAAAATTTTTAACATATTTACAATGTACCCCTAGCTCAACTTATGTAACTGAGATGGTGACATTGCTGGGGTGGAGCACAGAATTTTTCTTTCGGCTCGCTTAATGACTTACTGTACCTCCAGAGAAAGCTACACCATTGTGTATTAGCTCTCCCATACTCTGCACATTGTTTGCAATGTTTACCTTCCTTCCTTGCCAATATATTTGGAGGAATTCTTTATTAGCACACAGCTGTGTCATGCTTCAGGTAACATGTACAGAAGGAATGCTTAGCATGTTTTACTCATCTGCATACACCGTAGAGCATACGTATGATGAAACTTTATGCATTATGTGCTGAACAGTAATACGGGCAATGGGAATGATGTACAGGCAAAGTTACATTCTTTCATTGGTTGCATTGATTGTACACCCTACAGGAAATAACTTTCCTGTCTATATCCACCTCTCCATTGCTTCTTAAATGAAAGTATGTGGAAATCTCACTATATATCCCTTAAAAAGAAGAAAAAAAAGCCAATCAAATGAAAATCAAACACCAGAAACTAAAAAATGACCCATGAACATACTGAATGCACTAACAGTGCCTGGGCCTGACTGGCTAGCTAACAGCATTGCAGAAAATCTCTGCGGTTTCCTGATGGATGTCAAGTTGAAGGTGGGCCTTCAATGCACCCTTGCAATGACAGAGGATAACTGCATGCCAGGTTGGGTGAGCCAGAGAACACACGCAGGTCTGGAGAGTTGGTTGTTCTCTATCTTCAACACCTGAAGCCACATCCAAAGCACTGTGGCCAGACTGGACCACAGCGTAAGAGAAATACTGTTACACTGGAGAAGAATGCAGCAGAGGCAAAGAGCTGTGGGACTGGACCCAGCACAAACACTGCCCTGTTTGCTTACCCTGGAGAAGAAACAGCAGAAGGGCAACCTAACCGCAGCCTTCAGCCACCAAAAGCAGAAACTTAGAGAAGATGGATCCTAACTCTTCTCACAGATGCACAACAACAGGACAGGAGCCAACAGCCAAAAAATTGCAACAGGAGAAATTTTGATTAGATACAAGGACAAGATGCTTCACAGGGAGACTGGTTCAGCACTGGGAAGGGTGCCTGGGGAGTTGGTAGCATCAGCATCCCTGGAAACTGTTAAAATCTGACAGGATCTGATCTAGCTTTGAAGCTAGCCCTCCTTCCAATGGACAGCTGGGACTAGATGGTCTACATAAATCTCTTTCAAGTGAAATAATTATGTGATTCTATAACTTATGACTAATAAGAAGCATCATTAATGTTCCCATTATTTGTGCTCTCTCTCTCCCACCCCCTCCTTTCCCTGAGGGGACACTGGCTAGCCAAGATGGACATAATTGTCTAAGAATATTTTTAAAAGCAGTACACCCTGTCCATGTAAGGTGTCAAGTATGAAACACTGGAGTTGGCAAAAATCCAGATGCCAAAATATAAACTTTTAGAGCTCTACTGGATTTTTTACTTGTCAGATCTGTGTCATAATTGCTGTTTATCCACATTCTTCCTTGCTGACATGTATTTGCAGTCTTGTGGTCCCACTGATTTAGCTGGCCATTTTGTGTCTGTAAGGGATTGTATAATTAATTATTGTGATTTAAACCCTTAAAACACATTAATGTTATTTGCCAGACTTAAGAATACAAAGCCGACATCTTCAGGGTCTATATTTATGCATTAGCTTTATATGTCTTAATGAATCTAAGCATCTTTTAGGGCCTGTCCACACTGGCAAATATATTTTAAAATGAACACAATTCAGAAATAATTCATTGGAAAATTTGTATTTCAAAACCAAAATGCCTAAGTTTTAGAAATTATTTAAACCCATTCTCAAAACTATGTAAATATTATATTAAGGTGATATTCTTCCGAGGAAGCAAATATGTTTGCCTTCAGAAAATTAACCAGGAGTATTTTTTCTCAAACAACTATTCCTCTGTTATTACTGGGACAATTATTATCCAGACAGAAAAAAAGTGCTGCACAGCCACAATGCAACACAAAATTTAACTGAGAAAGGCAAAGTTCAATTACAAATAAGATAATCTTACAACTACATTTTCAGACAATGCACAATTTTAAAGGTTAATAGCCTATTCAATTGCTCTGGGTGCAGATGGAGGATGTGTCCTCCAGTGGACGTCCAAGACTTTTCAGGCATTTCCAACTCTCCCATTGTGACCTAGGATGATGCATGACTTCACTGTCATCCTAAGACTGCAAGATGGAAGTCACTGCTCTGCTAACAAAGCAGACAGCCTCAGAAAAAGTAGAACTTAGGCTCATAACATTTACGTTGCTTTGAAGAAATCCCAGTCTGATATTTAGTATTCAGGTTGCTGCTCAGAGGTAGGCAAACTTTTATGGCTCAGTTATTAACTCCCGAAAATAGAGTTTTATAATAGAAATGCTGACAGACATTTCAGAACAGCAGTGCTATTGGGCACTGCCATAGTCATCAGTTTTAATGAGAGCTGTTAATATCACCTCAATCAAAATGGTTGCCCTGGGCTGATGTCTCGGGCTGTGCACAGGTGCTCTCAGCCAAAAATGTAATGAAGGTTATTACATTATCAATGAGGCACAGATGTACATCCAGCCTGAACTCAAGGCAGTGTTAGTGCCAAGCACGCGACTCTTTCAGCAGGTCCCAGGTCTGTTTATACCAACGCACTGTTCCAGCTCAGTGAAGCTAAGCACAGCCTTCTGCTTCTCCATGGCATCGCCAGTGACAGGAGGAGCAACTTTTAAGAATGCAAGAAGGATTTATCACTGCTGTGCAGGTAGATCTAAAAAAATAAATACATAAATAAATAAAAAATAAAAAAAAATCCAAAAAACAAGCAATCCCACTTGGGTTTTGATATTTCCTCAACTTTGAATGAATGTTGGATCTGGACTGCATTTCAGAGCTGTTCTTCCCCTTCACCTACAGCCCAGCAACAATGCTGGGTTGGTGGAAAAATCTCAGCTGTTTTCTCCAAAAGCTTATAGGCACATCCTGAGTAATGGGATCTACACCGCCAGATACAGGCTCTAGAATGGATTACACTTCTACTGAGATAACACCTGGGCATTCAGAAGCCAGTTTGAAATGAGACATAATCTCAGATGAAGTCATCCTTCTTCCTCTGCCCTCTTAAGACCCCAGACTGAGGGAAGCAGCACTGAAGGAAGGCTGCTGTAAATGAGAAATGGCATCTCGTCAGGATAAAAGCTATATTTGCTTGAGCAGAGGAGGACAACTGCTCACAGACCTCAGCTGTCACAATAATAACTTTGCCCCCTAGAAGCATATGTGATAACTGGATGGACTCACATTTAGTTAGAGCCAAAGCAAAAACTACAAATTCTTTTTTATCAAAGACTGACGGTTGTGTGTGTAAATGCATATACATGTGTGTGCATGCATGTAGGAAGGAAACGGAGTTGGACAAGGAACTCACTATTGTTCAGGCATCTTAAATGTAATTCTTGATGGGTTCTGCCTGGATGGTGATGATTGTGCTGGAATTGTGCTAGCCTTCCTCTTCGTCTTTTCCCATTTTAGGCTTTTTCTTTTTATTAACCACTTTAAACAAAATACCAAAAACAAGCTGTTGATACTTTCACAACTTTCTCTCCATTAGTTAAGGGACAGAGAAAGAAGAACTCTCTCTGCCAGACTACATCTGGGAGTCCCAGTGTTGGTCCAACATAACTGATAAGGCTGAATGAGCTCGTTGCTGAAATCCCTGGCACTGTATCATGCAGATGATACTAGTGATTCCCTGGTATTAAGATTTGTGCTCTGAAACCATGCTGGAAATCAAGTCTCTGCAGTGAAAAGGCAAAATAGAGCCAAACGTGGAGGCTATCAGAGCAGCACAAGTACTGCAGTGTAAAGGTGCATATATAGGTACCCTGGAGATAGAGGTGATGCTGAAGAAGTGACTACATCATTCAGCTTCATTCTTACGGGTGCAAAGTTCTGTTTCTGAAAAAAAAAAATTCCCCGAAACACTGTTTAGAACAAGTGATCTCATAGAGGCAGCGAGAGAAGAAATCAATGAATTCAGTGGTTAGAACTTTGACCTAGAACTACATTGGGTAATTTTTTTTTCCCTTAAAAAACATCACTCCTGTTTTGCAAGGGATGAGATCATTACAATAACCAAATCTGTATTTAGGTAAACAATACTAAAACTAAAGGAAACAAGATGGGGAGCTATAGCTCCAGCCAAGCAGAAGTAAAACTGCCACAGAGCAATGTTTTCAAACGAGGGAGATGAGGGCTAGGGCTGTTTTATTTTTAGCAGGAGCAAAGCTGCAGTCCCTCATTCCTCTTCAGTTGAATGCCTGAGTGGGGAAATGTTAGATGAATGGAGACGCTCGTTCTGCATTTCCCAGCAGCAAGTATAGAGTAATCTAGTTTCAATTTATTCTGGCTGCCCTAGCACGCTCCTGTATTCTTGTTATCATCCAAGTGGAAAGAAGTCAATCTGTCCCAGTATGCACAGCCCTTCCCTCTGACAGCAGGCTGTCTATGTATGCAGGGTTACATGCCTTAAGCCTTGCCTCTGTGGGTATGTGCTCACAGATCTTGATCTAACCCTGAAAACAGTTCTGCACAAGACTTCAACATTCATGACCCATTTATACATTTCAGGAAAAACTTCAAAACAGACATATCATAAAACCAACTACAAGTGACCCAATTATGTCCTAGAGAAGAATTATTTTGAGAGCCATCGCTACAAAGGGAATGTTCAGCTATTGTACTCAGAGTGAGTACACTTCAGCCTGGGGCTGAAGTGATAGCAGCAGCCTCTGGTGCTTCTCCACATCAGCCCTTTCTATTTGGTCTCAGGTCTTTCAGCTGCCACAAACCCCATGCAGTATCCCAGGAGGCAGCTGGCAAGATGTGCTGCTGCACACCCTGGTTCAGCAGGGAATTCATCAAAACTTTCTGAAGCTCCTTTTCCTGAATCATTACATGCATACAAACTTGGCAATGCAAAGCTTTACATAGAACAAATGCAGATAAACACTTAAAAACAGCAGCAGCAGTTAAAGTTCCCTCCCACTCAGTACAGTAGATGGCTGAGTAGGAAATTAGACTGGGATTTCCTTAAAACAAATCAAACAGCCTGATTGCTTGGTGTATAAAAAATGCTTGGTTTAGAAATGGGTGGTTTCCTGCTATGTTTTCTTCAGTAATGAGTGCTGTAAGATGATAGATAAGACACAGTAGTATCAAGGAAGGAAGCTCCTGATGTTACACAAGGAAATATTTGTTGAGGGGAGGGGCATGACCTGGGATAATTTTCCTAAAACCTTTACATTCTTATTTCATTACACCTCTCATATACGTCTTCCTCTAATAGTTTAAATATAAAAGATGAAATCTGTATTCCAACATTGCATGAATAATTTTCTCTTGTCACCAAGCACCTACAGCTGTCCTTGGGTAGCTAAGGAGGAACTACAGGATGAGAATTGCTCCAATTCCCAGCTGGAGGAAGCATTAGTTTTAGAAATAGATTTCAGCATTTTAAACTCAACTCTCATTTACAAGAAGACATTAAAAAGAAATATATTAATCATACTGTAGACAGCACTGGTATGTCCAGCTTTCCATGCTGCCATGATATTGGATATTGGTGGGTGACTCTCAAACCACTGCACGGCATTCCCTGTTGGATAGTCCATTATGGTTCTCCTGCCTTGGACTTGACAGCCACCAAGAAATTAAACCTTACTGTCAATCCTGAAAGAAACAGCAACTGCTTTCAGCTGTTTAGCCTAAGACTGGTAACTTTCATGTTATTGCAAAGCTTCTTAGAATAAACAGCTACATGCAGCCATGGTAGTAGTGGCTGAAAAATAGCTTTTCCTTGCCATCTGTGGTCATGGAAGGAAATACTAGTAATACTACCCATCCAATTTGATTAGGTACAAGTTGATACTATCTTTGTTTTGTTTCTTTGGTATAAACAGAATAATTAGTGAAAATAAACCTTTTTTTTTTTTTTTAAGAATTTTGTAAGAACTACTTACAAGATTTAAACTAATTATGCTTCTCCTTTCTACTTTTACCTTGTGCTTTTGGGAAAAAGAAAAAAGAAAAAAAGAAAAAAAGAACACGACAAGAGAGAATGAAAGACTGACATCAGCGCAAATTCAAGAAATGTAGCTATTGTGAAATCAAGCCACCCAAGGAGGGAGCACGTGCATATCCACACATAAACTATGTAGTTAAGGTACTGACATGGTGCCTAATATTTCCTTGCCAGTTACTAGTATCTTCCAATTATATTTTCCCCTTAAAATACATATATTTCTCCTATCCCACAGTTGCCTACAAGTCCAATATAATCCAAAAACTAACAACCACTTCAACCAAGTTATGTCATGAAATGTAAGGCCTTTAGAGATTTACAGAAGAGCTGTTTAAATTAACTGGCAACAGTTTCAACTGCTGGGAGTTAACACTGTACTACTTCCATGAAAAAATATAAAAATCATTGTTCAAGTATGAATTAGCTATCCAACAATATCTGTAATTCCTTGTCATTTTTCAGGGATTTCTGCCAAAAAAAACATACAATGTACCTTTCCTCTCCATGGAACTCTTCTAGCGCTTTTGACAATACCATTCTTTTTTTTTTTTGTCACTGAGGCCCATGCTGTGGCCATGCCTCAGGGATTCTTCCCTCTTAGCCACATCCAAACCATCGCCAAATCACTACACTTACCTCTCTTGCACTTCAAACTCCACCCTTTCAGCTCCATCTCTCACTTGTATCCCATCTTGATTACTGCAGCCTCCACTCCTCTTTTCTGGCATCCCACAAGCACAAAGGCATACAAATCAAAGTGCTGCCAAATAAACATGCGTTCCTTGCCTGGATCACCTCTTTTCCTTCCTTTCCCTCCATTCCTTTCTTAGCTTCACCACTGGCTTCCCTCCAAAATCATAACAAATGTCAGCATCTTTCAAGCTCAATGCAAGTCTGGAGCTTTTTAATCTTCTCCTTGTTAAGCTTTATATTAACTTCTTATCCCTCCTTTTCTTTCAGTTCTCCCCAGCCCTCCAGCCTGCCAGGCTTTTGTTTTCCCTGTCTTTTGGCCCATATGATCCCTCTTGCCCAAATTTTTCCAAAAGTCTTGCTTTACACAAACCTGGATATGTGCTGTTAATATACATTTTTTCTTACCAGCTGTCCAAGTTGCCATCCTTGAATGCCTACGCAGTGCCAAGCATGCAGCCGGCACTCCTGCAAATACTCAACAGCAGCAACCAGACACAACACAGAAAACTGATTAAACGATATAGCAGGAGATACAACAAACAGAAGTATAGAAGTATCCTTAAAAACACTGTCAAATGTGTGAAATAAGCAAGTTGGAAGAAACAGATAGAAGAAGAAGTGCTTGGCTTGTGCAGAAGTAGTTTAGTCAGACAGAGCATGGAGTTCCTCTGTGCTCAGCTCTGATGAAGCTGCACTTCAAGTACTGTGTTCAGTTTTGGGCCCCTCACTACAAGAAACACATTGAGTCTCTGGAGAGTGTCCAGAGAAGGGCAGTGAAGCTGGTGATTCTGCGATTCTGTGGTGAGGGGTCTGGAGCACAAGTCTTATGGGGAGCAGCTGAGGGAACTGGGATTGCTCAGTCTGGAGAAGAAGATGCTCAGGGGAGACCTTATCGCTGTTTACAGCTGTCACTGTCATAAAGAAGTTATACTCTGGACTCAGAGCACTACAAGTGTTAGCAAAAACCATATTCTTATAACACTGGGATAATGTTTCTGATACAAACACCAATCCTTTTTTTTTTTTTTTTTAAATGTAATGCTTAACCTTAATCTGCTACAGGCCCAACTCAGAAACTACCTATTTACAGAAATACATGCATGAACATGTGCATGCATTTGGACATTCAGACCTTAGATTCTTTGCCAGACTCCTACAAGGCTGCTATTGCTCTCTGTGAGTAATTGCTAGGAGTCAGACACATTGCAGCCTTATTTTTGACTGTTCCTTTCACATGCATTATAGTAATAACTTCAGCCAGTAATAACTTTTGTAGGGGAGAAAGTCACTCCACTTCTTTTAACAGACAAGTAGGATCTCAAAGGGACAAAAAATTTGATTCAGTAAATCATCTATCATTTGACCTGCAAACACTTTTAAAAATCTTACTAGTTACCTTCAGAAGAATAAGCACCTGTAGAATGGTACCTCCAAGTTGAAAATCTGAGCCCTTGTGCCAATATCACATCACTTGCATCTCTTCCTCAACAGATTCTATCAAATACTATTAAGCTATATGATTTAATACCAAAGAGCTGCCCACTTTAACAGCATTGAGAACCCTCAAGGTACCACACTTCATTTAAGCCAACAGAAAGTTCTAGGCTAATTCTTCAGCCCCTGACTGCGGCAAGAGATGAGTTAAATGCTGCGTGTATTACCAAAGAAGCAAAATTGCATCAATCCCCCAGATTTAAAACCTCAGGAGTTTTCAATATTTCCTCTCTTAAGCATGAAGCAGCTGTTTCTCCTGGGAAGGCTCCTGGAAAACATCTGAGATGAATGCAGGAGGCTGGAATGCTGGGTGGACAAAGGAAGGCAAGGACAAGAATTCCAGGCTTAGGCAATACTCACAGCTTCCCCAGCCCCGCTAGCTGCTTAGCTTCAGCCCTTCTGTCCCTTGACATGAACTGGGACTGCAGTTAATCCTCCTGCCTAGGTGACATACTCTTTTGAGTAGAAGCTTGTGGGCAAGCACAGCAGTGGAGGGAGGCCAGCCTTGGCAGGAGCACTGCTCTGACACATCCTCACATGGCCACTGATGCAAAGCAACCACCCAAGGCTTCAATTAGAAAATAAATAGGGGATTTTTCAATGAATTCAAGATACCCAATCAGAAGTTTCAGGATTAGAGTTTCTACACAAGGACATTTATCCCTATGTGTACATGCAATGCTATTAAAAATCCCTACCATGTACTCTCAAGGCCTTTCAGAGTTGGGATTATTTTAAAACATACGTAGGCTGACTTTTAAAGATAAAAGACAATAAGTGAATTGGAATTAAAATACAATGTTTTACAGTAACACTTTGCCTTGTGCTCTGAGTGGGTACTGTTGGCAAAGGGGCCATAAAAGGGGAGCACGTGCTTTATGGCAGTACTGAGTAGCTGCAGGGCACTTAGTTTCAGGGGAAAAAAATAGAAATCCTGTGAAATTATATGACTACTGAACTAGAAAATACAGTTTTTCAACAACATGCCTAACTCAGTATAAATTTGCATCCTAAAATGTGACCTGAACATTTTCTGTTTGGTTCTATTGGAAAAGAACCTGCTCTGCTCCACAGGAGCTCCTGTGCAGGCAGCTGCTCTCCTGTTTCCACATGCCTACCGCTAGAGGGGAATGCTGCGAACAGCGAGATGGATGGTTCAAACAGACTGCACAGTGACTTTCAATAAATAACGCTGAGCCTTTTACATTTTTCCTTTTTTTCCTTTTTTTTTTTTTTTCCCAATACAGATAGGAATAAAAGAGTATGTCCTACATTTTTGTTCCTTTATCAGTTTATATAAATATAAATATTCATTTTGTTCTATTTATTAATCTATTTTTAGCATCACATTGTGGTAGAAACAGAGTTTTATTTATGTTGCTCATTGATGGTCCAGAGTGTTCTGAAGAAGACTCCTCCGTTATTACCCTTCTGCACGAAGGAGGAAGGACTTATCATAAAATCATAGAATCATAAAATCATAGGACAGCTCGGATTGGAAGGGACCTCAAAGATCACAGAATCATGCAGAATCACAGAATTGCAGGGGTTGGAAGGGACCTCAAGAGATCATCGAGTCCAACCCCCCCGCTAAAGCAGGTACCCTTCAATAGGTTGCACAGGTAGGTGTCCACATGGGTCTTCAATATCTCCATACAAGGAGACTCCACAACCTCTCTGGGCAGCCTGTTCCAGTTCTCTGTCACCCTTATCATAAAGAAGTTCTTCTGCATGTTTGTATGGAATTTCCTGTGTCCAAGTTTAAGGCCATTACTCCTTGTCCTATTGCTACACACTGAGAAGAGCCTGGCCTTATCCATCTGCCTCCCACATCCTTTCAGATATTTCTAAACATTAATCAGACCCTCTCTTGATCTTCTCTAGGCTGAGCATACCCAGGTTACTCAGTCTTTCCTAATATGGGAGATGCTCCAGGATCTAAACATTCTTTGTGGCCCTTTGTTGGACTCCTTCTAGGAGATCCCTGCCTTTTTGAATGGAGAAGCCCAGAACTGGACACAGTATTCTAAGTATGGCCTCACCGGGGCAGAGTAGAGGAGGAGGATCACCTACCTCAACCTGCTGGCCACACTCTTATTGCAACTGAGAATACTACTGGCATTCTTGGCCACAAGGGCACACTGCTGGTTCATTTAATTACAGCCCAGTTGCCAACCACTAGATAAGCTTGCCCAGGGCCCAATCCAACCTGGCCTTGAACACCTCCAGTGATGGCACATCCAGTGCTTCTCTGGACAACCTGTACCAGTGCCTCACTATTCAGTGAAAAATTTGCCCTTCATATAACCTAATATTTTCCCTCTTTTAGTTTAAAACTCTTCCCCCTCATCCTATCATTACCTACCCATAAAAAGTTGATTTTTTGAAAGAGCACAATGAGGTCTTCCTCAGAGCCTTCTCCAGGATGAACAAGCCCAGATCCCTCAGCCCTTCTTTGTAGGAGAGGTGCTCCAGCTCTCGGATAAGCTTCATGGACCTCCTCTGGATCCTTTCCAAAAGCTCCATGCCTTTCTAGAGTTGGGGACCCAGGCTGGACACATTATTCCAGACGGGGCCTAATGAGGGCAGAGTAGAGTCAGACAGTCACCTCCCTTTCCCTCCTGGCCACCACTCTTTTAATGTTGCCCAGGATAGAGCTGGCCTTTCGAGTTGCAAGTGCACAACACTAGCTCATTTAAGTTTTCCATCTACCCCAAATTCTTCTCCACAGAAGAACTCGTGGAGTTCTCCCAGACTGTAGACATACCTGGGATTTCTCTGACCCATGTGCAACAGCTTGCTCTTGAAATCTGATGCCAAATTCTGCCAAACATACCACAAAATTAAATGCATAGAGATGATTTGGGTTTGTAGAACTTTGCAGTCAAAGCTAATTTTCACTTTTTTTTTTTTTTTTCCTCTGCAAAACAATGCCTTCCTCTGCATCTGAACTGACAGATTGTGCTGGCAAAGGGATGTGGGGCAAGAACCAAAGAGTCCACTGGACACATGGAAGTAGGAACGCGTGCAAAAAAAATTACTTCATAAGAAACTGTCTCATATAACACATGCAAGAAATTCCTCCTGCAGCTTTAATGATAGAGTGGGAAGTTAAAACCCATAGGAGTTCCTCCTTCTATTTACCAGAGAGACAAGATACGGGCTTCAGTGATGAAGTGTTCCATTAATATTACTGCTAGAGGAAATAAAGTGATTTAATTGTAAACTAATGACCTCATCCTAATAACCAAAAGCTACACAGAAAAGACAAGAAAAAAAACAACAACAACAACCACCCAAATCTACTTTCAGCCATGCTGCCAACTCATAAGTTGAGCAAATGACACTGGGATATAATTATACTAATTAGTAATGATGCCATGAAAGCACTATTTATGGATATGCATTCACCCCATTTCTAACCCTAGAGCCTAAATCTGAAATTGTAACTCAACCAGAGCACACTTTGGAAATTCAGCACTATTACTTCTGCTATTGTGAATCTAATTTAATCAATACCATATTTTCATTAAATGCAAGGTCTGTTAAAGATGTTCAGATGCCTCACAAATGAACTCTATTGGTTTTGCCTCATTACACTGTTGCTCTAGGCTTAACTATGTATCATTAACAGAAACAATATACAAGTTGAGTACCAGGCTCTATATATCACCTTAAAACGACAAAGTCACACATGATTAGGGTCGTAAGTGATTAGACTGTCAAAAGGTGGCATCTGGAGTGACTGTCAGGTGCTCATTGGCTCGGTCATAACAAAAAGGATACCTAATTCCCGATGACCTCTGTAGTGCCAAAAGGGAAGATTTGGTTCCCATTTACCATGCTTACTGTATGGTTTCAACTACCGCTGAAGAACTATGAGAGTGCTGTCTCCTACCCTCAATTTGCCTCATAGCTTTTAATGCTCCAGTCACTGCAACATTCTGGTGCAATGGGTTTTAAATAGCCAACACCAGGTATCTCCAGCACAATATCCTGAAGAGGTCAGTGAACTCCAAACATTTAACTACTAGCAGTAAGAGTAAACTGAATTTTTTTCTTAGTTCTGGTTAAGCCCAAAGCACATTTATTCTCCTAAAATATGTACCAGCACTGTTTAGCTTTGAGGGTTCCCTCCCTACATTTTTTTTTCTTGTTTTTAGATACAAACACATACACATACGCAGATTTGCCTTAGCTACAACTGCTCTGTTAGCCTATGTGCTGCTCAATGACAAAATACCACATATCTAACACAGACGGATCTATCTGGTTTACACCTGAACTAACTACATGTAGGAGGAGCTGCCAACTAAGTTCCTCATTCATTTTGTTGTGAAGTTATGAGACTTGATTAAAGCTTGCACTGCCTTGCCAGTATCCTTCACTAAGTATGCACATGGTTACAAACCTCAAGCCACTTCATTGACTTCACCAGGTTTGGTTTTTGCTTGTGTTTTTTGCTAGAATTGGTTGACATGGTCTGTGTCATTTAATTATTTACTGGAAACAAGTGGAGAAGCAAAGAGAGAGTGCAGAAAATAGCAGAAAATGTTTCCTGGTCTAAATTGTTTTCTTGTTACTTCTGCCTACAATTTCCATGTAGAGTTCTGCACTCTTGGTAATTGCTAGAAAATTGCATGTTTTTGCTTGTCCCTTTGGACAAATGGGCTGAAATTAGTGGTTGTGCATATCTGCAGCTGACTCATTACAACATGAAGCAGCCGACTGTGGGTCTTGGGGTTTTTTTGGATCTGTTATTTTAGGATGGAAATTGCTGAGCTGGCAGGCAGTCTGACCTTATAAATCAAACAGCAACTGCATACTTTTAAAATGACATGGTGCATGATCAATTTAATATGTGATGTTTGAGGGAAAGTAGCTTTATTGGGGAAGCATTGCTAATAAAAATTCAACCTATGGTACCCCTTAGGTCACTAAGGACAAAGTCATGGGCTAGTATTTATAACAGTGGACAGCCTGCCTTTCTTTGGATTGCTTCTGGCTGAACAATAGCACCTAACAGGATTCATATATACACAGCAGAAAGAGACCACACTGGTATCTATCTAATTGTTGCTTTCATCGGCACTTGAGGAACACGAGTATTACTGGAAGTGCGAAAACACCGTGGGCAGTTCCACTGTAATTCTGAAGATCCTTACTTTATCTTGCAACAGAAAGTCAAGACTGCCTCTACAGAATCATACTGTAAGTCCAAGGTGGCTTCTTGACTAATGCAATAAGGAGAAGCAAAAAGCATGGGGGAATGTGATTTTTTCCATTCATACTATAATGGGACGTCATGAGCTGCAAATTCTCTTTCCGAAGGCATCCAAAGGAGGACTTAAGGTGACCCCAGTTCAAGGAGTCATCAATCACACCCAGAGTCACCAATCACACCCAGAGCAGCAATGGTCAAGTAGAGGGACAAGTTAACAGTATTTTATGCCTGGAGCAAAACTCAAACCTTACTTCCTCAATATGGTAAAATAAAAATAAATCTTCTTTGGGCAGATCCTTCAGGAGACTGGGGAATGGGATGTTTGGAACCAGTGCAAGACTATGCACACTTTGTCAGTTTTGGATAGGAATTTTCTCATGCTAAGGTACAATGGTTAGGGACTACAGCTCTTCCAGCTCAGTCACCTGGAATCCATGAAGCATAAAAATAGAGCTGCAATGTTTAGAAATAGGAAAGCATAAACATGATCATAAATAAATGAAAGAGAAAATAATTGCCTTCTATTTAGCTATTTCACAGGTCTTGAAAAATATAACTGGAAACATATACACAAAATATTATTTCTGAAATATGACTGAAATTGGCATGATGGTCATGTAACAGGCCAAAGAAAAACGGTAGAGCATTGATACATGGTAAATACGTTTGTCTCACAAACGTTTTTTGAAAACAGAATGTACTGATCAATTTTAAAATATAGGTGAGTAGCACTTATGTTTTTTGTTCATCCCGTGTAATGAAAAACATTAGGGGACATGTGAGACAACATAAAAGAGACCAAGGTGATGTTCACTATGATCCACTTGGGTTTTGAATTCAGAGGAAACAAAATTGAGCAGAAAATATATCAACTATTTCTTGAATTCAAATATTGGGGCACAGAAGCAAGACAAAAGTCCTTCAGTTATTAAATACTTCACTCAAATATCGCAAAAATTTAGGAGAAAGGAAGAAAAATCAAAGGGGCACAGAGTCCTGCTGGGAAGAGGATAAATGTGCTTATAAGGGGACAAATGTAAACTCAATAGATTTTGAATTTTATAATGTCTTCTGGAGTAATTTGTTCATTTCTATTTAAGAGTAATAGAAAAACATTCAAAAATATGGAAGTAGTTATTGTGAGTCTTCTTGAAAAGCAAGAGATACTTGGAAAAACAACTATCCATTTAGCTTGAATAGCTTCTTTCAAATTAAAACCTACTGGAAAAAAAAAAAAATTCTCACTTTCATTATGCCATTTAAATAAATAAAACTCATCCTGAGAATCAACTGTTTGCTTTCATTCTCTAGAGGTCCTCTTAAAGACACACAATATGTTTTAAAAAAGGAAAAAAGTACTATTTCTAAAATATAATTTCACTTTGGCGTTCGCTTTGAGTAGAAGTAATGGACATAAAACAAATTAAATGTTTAGAATATAAGTGCTTGTGCACCATTTTCTACTTTTTTTGCATTAATAACACTATTTTTGTCAACCAGAGGCAAAATAATTTTAATGTAAGGGGCTTCTCTCATACTGGAAAACTAAGGGGAAGATTTAAGTAAAGATTTCTCAAACGCTGTGGGAATTGAGCTCTGATTGATTCAATGAAAAATGTATTGTTAATAGCCTTTAGAGTGGTTTTAAGATGCACTCCCTGAATAGGATTTGGCTATTGACACAGCACTGTTATCCAGGAGAACAATTATCACCATACACAAATTCTAAGATTTTACAATAGCTACACTGTTCCCTAATTCTTTTCCTGTCACTCAGAGGTACTGGCTTTAAAACCATATTTATCCCAGTAAGGCAATCATTCTGCAATGCCTATTGCTACTGAGAATATGAACAGTGAAAAAAAACTGAACTGATAAACTTTAAGAAAGGAAAGAATATACATCTGGTTCTTAGGGGTGGTTTGATCACGGTTATTTTAAACCAAAACTTCAGAAATACAGAGTAAGCAGTACCTGTTGATCAACGTTTGCTGACTTCATGAAGAGCAGTGAAAATGAGGATGCGTTTGTCACAAACCTGACAATCCAGATCTAAGACTGTAATTAAACCTGTTATTTAAATTACCCTTGCTCAGTGCAGTGCACCAGCTCAGTTTCTGCCCACTCTACAGGACTAGACATGCATGTGTATATGCAAGAAAGCAGCTGGCTCTTGCTCACCTAGGTGGAGAACATTTTTCTATAAGTTCAAAGAAGAAACAGGCAAATCATACTTGTCGTACCTGCTTTTAGATGAGATCCCCCTCGCAAAATATTGCACTGATGACAGATGTAGACTTTGTATTTGCTGCAGTGGTAACTCAACATCCACTGATTTTTCAAAACCTCTCAACTGAGTTCTCAGGATTTCTGGATACAGTAGTACCAGTTTTACAGCAACTGAATGTATACATACAAAACATTCCTACTGCTATAGGCAACGATTACAGAGGGAAAAATAGGAGCTATCATGTTGCATAAATACCTCTAGTGGATCCTCTTGATTTTCATACCTTTACATCTACAACTGCTTTTATTTTCTAGGCTCACATCATCTATATTTCTAGTCCTTAGAGGATGAATTTTCCAGAGTTCAAGGATTTTGGAGAGTTATGAAAACCAAAACATTTTCCTAATTCACATCATTTCTTGAAAACACTTTCTGTTCCCAAATATCTAAAAGAAAAGAAAAAAAAATGAAATATTACTCAGTGAGCAATAAGGTGCAGCCTTCAGTTCCAAGTGAGAAGACTTTGTCTCGACAAAGCCTCAGATTTCAAACATACATAGTAGGATGGGCGTAGGTGTAGCACGCAGGCCAACCTGAAAACGATTAGCAAAGCTGCAGCCCTGCACATGTGATGTTCTTTCCATTAAGCAGACCTGAATAATGCAGCTCAAGGTGCTCTGAGAAAGTAGTTTCTGCTGTAAGCTAAGCAGGATCTGCTTGGATATACCCTTCTCAAGACTTTTCCCTTCCACACTGATGATTACGAACTTTCCACTCCTTTTCCTCGAGATGTGAGTTTTAAAACATCTGAAAGGAAAGTATCCATGTAATTTAAAAGGTGCATTTGGCCCAGATGCAGTTTGGTCTGGCTGGAGGAGGGGAAGGAGACAGGGAGATAGAGAAGGGAAAGAAAAAGCTTTTCCAGGGTCCCTCCTCTTTTTTTCTTCAAGAAGAGTAGATCATGGCTGGCTATATGAGGAACGCAGCCTATAAACTAGGAGAAAAACAATCCACAGAAACTCAGAAATGAAACCAGCTGGATGGGTACCCAAATTTCTTAGGCCCTGAAGGTAATGGTAGGATATAGTTCTTCGTTATTTTTTTTTTTTTCTTTTTTCTGTCACTATTGGATGGACAAGGAAAAAAAAAATTGGGGAGGCAGAAAGGAGAGTAAGGAATGGAAGAGGAAAATTGAAGTTATTCTTGCATGCACCAAGGAACACATACAATCTCTGTAAGTCAGAAATTATACTGTCATGGCAAGCATCCCAGCATCAGTCAAGGGACTTACGGTATTAGAGGAAAAACATAAAAATCTGACCAAAACTGATATGCAGAAATTCTCCAAGGTTAACTATTTCATATTCTCAGTCAAAGAGCCATTTTCTTCTTTGTGTTTTTCTGTTCAATAAAAGAAAGCAGGCCAAATCTTTACACTGACTATATCAGAATTAGGATATATCCAGGTTCTTCTTGAGGAGTTATTATTAACAAATACATTTCTAATATACATTGCAATACAGGAATCTGAGGCACTATTTTTGCTCTAAGAAAACAAAAAAGTGGTTAAATCTAAAAGGTTACTAATTAAACAATTAAGAAATTTAAAAGCACAGGCACGGTGAGAAAAGGAAAGAAAAACCACAATATTTTCAGCTGTGCTTTGCAATTAGCTGGTGAACAGATGCTTCAGAAAGATAAAGGAGGGCTCCCTTAAACAGCAGAAATTTTAGGCAGCCTCTGGTAGGACCAAAGTGCTTCAGATGCTAGACGAGGGAGGTGAGATCAGACAAAGACTGTGCTGAAGTAAGACAGCTTTGAAAAGGAGGGCCTTGCAAGAGACAGAGAAATATTTTAAACAGTTGCCACACATCTGTCTTGTTTGCATAAGGCCACCTGCTCCCTACTACTGCCGCCTACCACTGCCAGCTGAGGAGTGGATAGAGGGTCTTCTCTTGAAAGAGACCACAAGTTTTGGCTTCTCATTCCATTTCTAAAGGGAGCTCTCACTTTGCTTTGCTTCAGTTCTTTCCTTTTGGAAATATTTTAGGTAAGCATGCTGTCAACTCTTTAAATAAAGATGCCAGCCACACCTAGCGGTGGCCAGGTGTGACTTGTTCAGTGTGGCTGAGGTGCTATAAAGAGCTGGGCAAGATTTAATAAACGTTATGACTTCAATCATTAAGCCTACAGTGAGGAGTGATCAGGACATGCAATCAGTGATCCTCCATGTTGGCTTTGATTTTGTAAGAGAGCAATTAGTGGAGAAGGATTAAACAAAGCCCAAATACAGCATATATCTAAGAAAGGAGAAGGACTGTATTGATTTGCAGATAAGGAGGACAGCATGACATCTTGGTCTTTGCATGTGTTGCAAATGTAGCACATCACTGCAGGGGCACAGGTGCTCACATGGAATTTTACCTCTGCATCCCTGAAAATAGGGAATATATATCTGGAAGTGGGTAAAAACTCAGCTCTTTCTCTTTTGCTTTGAGTGGCACTGTTAAAAGAATCACGGAGTTTCTGTGCAGTACCTTCCCTGGGATGGTAAAGAAAATCAGCACCTGTGAGGGATTACAGCTCTGCTTTGTATAGGGATCGCTGCTAAACAGTGCTTAAAAAAGAAAAGCATACACAAATTGCATCGTGTCATCGTACAGAGAAATGTCTGCTGCAGCCAGGATAAACTAAATGACTTATCCCTGTACCTTTATGCATATCAGTGCCTAACTTTTTAATCACAGCCACCCTGTTATATGGAAATTAAGAACAGCATAATTTTCCAGTAATTACCAGAAATATACAAGTTTTCCAACAGGGTGACATTATGTAATGAATTCCCTCATCGAGAGGAGAAAAAGACAAAACATATCGTACTTGTCTGAGGAGGCAAAGTGATAGATTTGTCATGAGGGTAATCATCTATAAAAAAAATCCACTATTATCAACTTCCTGAATTTCTGAAAAGAGATTCATTTGCTGCCTGAGCTAATAATGAACATTTTTCTCCTATTCATCATCTTCAGTTACTTTCTCTCTTGAGATTAATTTATCACTAACTACTGAACCCAAGAAATCAAAGATAGGCAGCATCCCCTTTTGAGATGATGGTTTAGAAGACTACTAAATCAAGAGGCAAAAATGGATTTCTAGGATATACGTTAGACATTCTTGTAACAGTCGTAGGTTTTTCACAGCGGATCTGCACCACCAGTTCAGTGGAGGCATTGGTGAAGATAACTGATCACAAAAGGAATGAAATCGCAGTTATAACAAGATCGACGGTGCTCTGAAGTGCAATTCATGTTGCAGGAATTATTTCAGGCTGATAGGTCAAGCACATCTAAAATCTAAAATAGCCTGCTATAAGGTGGATCATACAAATGCGTGCAAACCCTGCAGACTATGCAGAACTCCAATCCTGCCAGAGCTCTGCTTGGGGCACTGAATGACTGCTCAGTGCTCCTGGGACACCAAGTGACAGACATGCCAGGAAGAACATCCCCAAATGCCTTCTTATGGTACAATGGGGCCTGAGGCTTCCCTGAGGAGCTTGAAGCCCCGCTTCTTTTGCTCAGCTTTCCCTGCTGCTGGCATCCCTGCCCTTCAGCTGTGTGAAGAAACGGAGCACTTCTGGAGGGGAAAGAAGGAAGACAGAATTTTCACATTAAAGAAAAACTCTACTCCTGTAAGATTCCACTTCTGCACTCTCTTTGTATCCCTATGCTGCATTTTTCAGTAAAATGAGCTGTCATGCTGTCAGTCTGTGAAAACACAGGAAAAGAAGATCCCTAACAGATAGGTGACAGAAGGAGCAGGAGCTTCCTCCTTACTTTGCAGTAGGATGGAATTAATTCCCTCTAACCTCATCTCTTGCTCAATCTTCTCTGGCATACAAGGTAGCAACTGGTATGCACAATCACTGTTACAGCAGCCTGCTAATGGACTTGCTGTCACAAGATCATTGCATAAGCACAGTCAGGTCCATGACTTGGGTCCTGGCAAAATTCTCAGTGGCAAAAAGCCACTGAGCCTAACATCCTGGAGAGAATTCTGAGGAGTTATGCTCCTATATCTGCAGGTCACTAGGATTCACATGAAGGTACAAGTTTCTTACACTCTTTCTCTATCTTCCACACAGTCTCACTGGGTTGCTGTCCTGCTTGCTCTAACTTGCTAGACTAAAGAAAGTTTATGGAATATGAGAGAGATTACTGTCTTAGATTCAACCTTGTTGGTCCCAAGCCAAAATGTAGGCACTTATGAAGTCCCAAAGCAAAGTGATTTTAGTAAGTAAGGCTGACTGTGCAGCAGAGACTCAATTTCCCCAGGTCACATAGCTGATAGCAAGCACAGACACCCTATGATTTATTTCCAGAGCCAGAGGGCAGCAGAAAGGAATGAGTGTAAATTTAATCTTTACATTTGACCAGTTATGCTACATACTTTTTCCGTTTTTATGGAGTCAATGCAACAAAACAGTTCTTAAGGATGTTCTCTCAGCTAGGTCAACACAGCCACTTTCTCTTACATGTGAAGCTCACAGCTTCCCTGCTCAGGGAGCAGGGACATCTTTCAATAATAAATTCTCATCTAATTGTAGTGTGAACTGAGAGCAGAACTGGAGGAGGTGCAGAGGCTTTAACATCTGGTATTAATGGCACCAAATCATGTCAAAGGTCAGCGAAGCGATTTTATTCACGAGGAGATTCCTTGACACTGATTGCTCTAACACAGCACTGCCAACAAGTCCAGCTATCCCTAGGCAGCATCCTAGCAGTAAATAATCCCAGCTGTTTCTAGAACTTTGCATAGTGGGTACTGAAATGGATTCTCTGCTTAACATAGCAGACAGCTAAAAAGAACAAAGCATGCAATCAAATTCCACCAATCCCTTAAATTTGTTTATTCAATCCATTGTTACTGCTCATAGAATAGCTTTGGCAGGCAAAGGTCAAGAGAAAACGTAGACTTAATTTATATAGACTGATTTTCCCAGCTGCCATTTTTGTTGTCAGTTTTTCAAGTCGATTTTTCTTCATGCAGCTCCAAGTCTAACCTGGGCAGAGCCACATTAATCCAAGAAAGCCGATGCAATTTGTCTATCCCTGTGAAGCAGAAATGGGATAGGAGACAGTACCTATCACAATTTTTCAGTTAGGAATACGTTAGAAGCTCTTTCCTTTAGCCCTGATGTAGATTAAGGCTGTGCTTATGGCTTTCCGTACAAATATTTCTGGTAATTCCATCTATCTCTGGCAAACGAGATGAAATTCACACTGAGGAGCATGTTACCCTGTAATTTCTTCATTCACACTGAAAGGAGTTGACTCAGCACATGAATTATGGAATCACAGCTACCTGGTGCCATATCACAGCCTGTAGATTATAAAGGAGATTTTTCATTAACTATAAGCAGCATTGCTTGGGCTCTGCAATAAAGAGATTTGACCTTCATCTACCTGGAGCCCCGCTTTATTTAAATGCTGATCTGGCTGGCACATGTGATGTGCCCACTGCAGTGATCACAAGTGCTCAGTTCTGTGGGACAGCAATGGGATTCCATCCTCAAAACCCCTCTGGTCACTGCACAGCCACCGAAGAGCAACTCTAAGGGCCATAGCAATCATGGCAACAGAGCACCCATCACAAGTGGGGAAATGAGCAAAAGCTGCTCACTTTACAATGTGGCGAAATGTAGCCTGAGATGGAGAGCTGCTCACACCAAGCCGAGAGAAGAAAACTATTTAAGCTAAAAACATCTCTGTGTAAGATGACCACAAAGGCATCCAAATGAAAGGGCTGTTTGCAACCATTGAAGCACTGAGGTTTGGGGCTGCCAGCACAGCTACCACCAGAAGGTTCCTTTCAGTCCTTCTGTTTCTATGGTATCTGTAGCCCTGACATGGAAAATCCCCCACGACACAGGAGTACTTACAGATACATTTTAGAAAACACAATGTGAAATGATAGAAGTCATTATATGCTGTCAGGCAATTAATCTAGCTTAATTTTAAAGCATTTAAATGAGAAAGCTCCACTGTAACACTGAATACTGCCAGATAGCATGAATGCCTGTATTCTCACCCCCAATTCAAAGCACTACTAAGTAGGATGAAGTCCAGTCTGTTTTATTTACTAGCAAAGCTTCATGAGAGATAAAGCATCCACTGCAGGAAACCTACAATTCTGTTTTGCTAATGAGCATTGTTAGATTGCTGTGCAACAGCAAGAATATGACTGAGGAATATCCCCCCGAATATTTCATCCTCCCTGGAATATGCCTTAGAGGTATAAGTCATAATAGATATGGAACATCAATTGTCTAACCCTTTGGAAAGGGCAGGTACAGGAACAACTCGGTGAAGATAGACAAGAACATTGGCTCCACAGACCTGCTGACAGGCATGGGAATGGCAAAAGTTTAAATGCCATTTTCAATCAGAGTTCTGTAGCTAAGAGCCAGGTACATAGACCAACCCTATAGAAGTGTGACATTGTTCTCTGCTGCTGACAGGAATGACTGACAGTGGTAGGTCACCTATTACAAAGCCTGATACAACAACTCAGAAATTCATCAAAACGCAAAATGCCCAGCAGAAAAACATACACAAAAAAGAGGCTCCAACAGGCAACTGGCAGGAGCCCGAAATGGCTGATGTCAGCTGAGAAATGCAAAAGGTACATGCATCTTTGTACTGTGGAATTCTAGAATAAGCATGCCATCAACACCACATGACCCATAAAGGTCTTAAAGACCACCAGTTTTTATTCTTCCAACTAGAAACTTCTCATTTATTGATTACGAGTCAACAGATTTTCTTTCAAGGGAGAGTATGATTCATGAACCATATGGAAGTAAAAAAGTAAAACATGAAAAAAAAAACTGAAATCAAGCTGTAAAAGCTCTCCTCACTACCTAAGAATGAAAAAAAAAAAAAAAAACCCTAAAAATGAAATCCAACTGAAGAAGATCCAAGAAGAGTGATAAACAGAATGTTGCGGGGTAAATTGGGATATTTGGAATACATCTGTGGACATATACTTTGTCATTCACTACTCAGTGCATCTCCAGCTCAGAAAAACACTTCTCTTACACAGCAGCAGCTGTTAATGTTTGGATTGTAAATAGTCATAAGCCATATGGCAGAAGAAAAAGACTTCACACTTTCTCACATAGACAAATATTATTATTACAAAGCATAAACACATCAATATACATGTATTTTCTTTGGGGAAGCAGATAGCCTTCAACCTGATTCTAGGGAAGTTACCAGATTCCAGATGAGCAGCTTACCTGTAAAATATTTGGTTTGGATTTTCAGAATTTGGATAACTTAACAAAAAACAAATGCAGGTGTGCAGTAGCAATGGTTTCAATTCAAGAGAGAGGATGAAAAATAAATGCAAAATACAAATCAAGATAGTTAAATGGGAGTGAAAATTAGGCAGAAGGGGAAAAAAAAAAACTATTTTTCCATAACAGCTGCATACAGAATGAAATTCAGTATGTTTTGCTGTCTACCATCTAACTACATAAAATTCAGCAGGACCACAGCATAACATGCAAATGGATCAGCAGTTCCTGCATGCTTGTGGATTTGAACTTTCCACGTAGTCAGCAATGGGTAAAGCATTTTGGATGTTTATGTATTGCACGTAGACAAGAGCAGGCCTCTCAAAAGTGCTGGGGACCTCTGCTTGGCAAGAGAAGTTTACTATGATCAGCATTTTGAAAACTTGGAATGCGGAGAAGGTGAAGACCAGCCACATCTGAGATGGCAGAAGGCCCGCTGAGTTCAAAAGATAGGTTACTTTTTGTTCTAAACACGATTTCCACCGTCTATTTTAAATTCATGTTTAAAACCTGCAAGTGTTTTTGTTATCTCCAGCACTTTTTAGATTAACTTTTGCTTTAGCACTTCTCATTTTAAGGAAAGACTGATTCCCTTCCACTGTATGATGAAGTTGGCAACCCCCATAGCTAACTTACAGTTTTGCAAAGCCATGTTTTTGAGCAACCTCCCTAATAATCTCAGCAGAGTAACACTGGACTTGCCAACAGCACACACCTGCACACATCCTGTTCCTATGGTAAGACAGACAGAACTCAACTGACCTGACAACTAGTAAGCATGCAGAGCACACAGAGTATTTCAAACACTGCATCAACACTAACTTCAGACCCCAACAATTCAATTTATATTAAGAACCATCCCTTCACTAGGAGGTTAAGTTGGTGACTTGCTACAGAGCAGAAAAAATGCTTCAGCAGGTGGACATGACAGCAAGCCCATGAGATGGATGTCCTGAGAAGAGACCTGGAGACCAGCACTTGTTGGGAGTCACCGCACACGCCCAACCAGCAGCTACAGGAAGTTTACTTGAGCATGTCATTTCAAGAAGTGGGAAATCAAAAAGACAAAAGTTTTCATTGTATCTCCACCATGAAGAGTTGGTAAATCTAATCCCTGGGCACCAGGCTTTGCTCTTGGCAGAGAGTGCTGACAGGAGAGGAGACCACAGGCAAGAGATGATGGCAGAGTTCCTCATATGGGAGACAGACAGCAAAATATCTCTCCAAGGCCAGAACAGACTAAGCTGCTCTCTCAGCTTTTACAAAATATTGCAACCAGTTAGCAAGTCATTAAGGAGAAATATTTCCAAAGCTGCCATGGACAAAAGCTCACCCAAAATTCTGTGAAGGTAATGAAATGAATCATAGAATGGCTTGGGGTAGAAGGGAACTCAAAGATCACCTTTTTCCAACTCCCCCCTGCCATGGGCAGGGATGCCACCCGTAGTCACATCCAAACTGTCCTGGAATACCTTCAGGGATGGGGCAGTCACAACTACTCTGGAAAGAAGGCAACTTCCCCACAAGGGAATGTGCTCAGCATATATGTTCAGGCAACCACAGTGGTTATCTTTACCAGCAAAAACCCTGGCTTATGACTAGTTGGAAGGATCATGGCCTAAAGGTTCAACAGGATTTCACTTTTACTTGCAAAGCTGCCATCAGAAGCCAATGACTTCTGAACAAATCATATATACAAGACAGTGAAATGAAGAACTTTGTAGCTTGTAAATATGAACTGAAATATTGGCAAAGAATCGCACTGTTCATACTTTTCTAAAATACAACTTATGTAGTCCTGTATGTTCTGCAGTTTGACAAAAGGCTTAATTTAGCTGCTTTAAAAAAAAACAAAAAAAACAACACAACACAACAACCAACCAACCAACAAGAAAATACAAATAAGTCTTCTCAAATTGAAACACATTTTATATTAAGCACTCTTTCCGAACAGCCACGCTGTCCATGGAAGGAAGAGCCTTTGGTGGTTGGAGCGGTGTCATCAGAGACTAAATACACTGGTGGTTAAGAATCCTAGGTGCCCTGTAGACTAGGGAGAAATTACAAAAATATTAAGAGTATGGAAATTAAAAAAAAAAAAAAGTTGTGGATGGGGTACCTCACCTCATGAATAAGGTACAATTCACTTTGTAAGAAAGCGAAGTCAAATTGCCTGTACAGTGCTTCCTGAAGCTCATGTACATGTGCCTGCGGCAGAGCCCAAGGAGATAAGCCAGACGCACTGATTACATGCTTCGCCAACTAGATCAGGCTGCCTTTCTCCCTCAGAAAAATGTGTTCCTTACATTACTTTAAAAAACCTCCAGCTGATTTTTTCTTTTCATCCAGCTAATATGAATGTCCTGATTACCATCAGCAACAAGAGAAGGCACAATAAAGTTTTCTTGTCCTAACCTGCAGCTATGCATCTAGTTACCTCCCTATACTTAAGCACTGATTATTTGTCTGGGCTTTTTATTCCTATGACAGACTAGAACTTGATGAATACTACTTTTTATTCAAAAAAAAAAAAAAAAAAGTATTTCTCTCTTTAGATGAAATTGATAATTCGATAACCAAAGTATAATTTGTATTGTGGTGGCAAATAAAAAAAAAAAAGAAAGAAAGAAAGAAAGAAACAAAACAAAAGAAAATGGCTACTTATGGAACGTGTGGAATATAGTTAATACAGAGAATGCAGCTTCCAGAAAGACAGTCATCACAATGGAAAACTTTTTGTCTCATGTGAAGTAAAATCAGTATTTGTTTTCATTTTCCTTTTTTCTCCAAAGAAAAAACCCAAACAACTCTTTATATTTGTATGTAGAAATACCACAAATGATTCAAAAAGCTAAGTTAGTCTTCTGTTAAAAGCAGCTGCTCAAACAAAATACATCTATTCAATCAGCTGACATGTTTCCCTTTCAGAAGAAGTTGTAATAACTGGCTGCGAATCAGACATGGATCTCGGTATTAACACAGAATTCACATTCCGATTCCTCGTGGAACACGACAGCGAGCGTGCCTGCCGCTATCTCACCCCTTCTTTAATCAGTATGTTCTGTTTTCCCCTTAATGAAAAACATGTAGCCCCGCAGTCAGAACACTGAAACCACTTCCATCTTAGTTTTCAGAAACTGCTGAATAAAAGTCAGAAAAAAATAAGCCCCCGTTCCCCGCTCACATGGCTTACTCACCATCACTTTATTCCAAAACTCAGTCTCACATGAAAATTGATCCATAACAATGAAATTATTGCTTCCTTCTCAGGAGGATCGCTCCAATCATTTAAATTACTGAACGAAGAAAAGCAAACATTGTGCTCCACAGAGCACTCTAAACACACACTGTTGTTTTTGCTGATGCAACAAAGCTGCTAAGCAGACGAGTTTGCGAGCAAGCTGGGCAGTGGCATTCTCCTTATGATTCAAAAGTGAAGTATGCCTCAGCTAACTGAATGCTTGCACAATGTATAATAAAGGAACTCAAGACATGTCTTCAACATATTCATTTGTGAAACTTCAACTCGCATTACCATCTATAACTCTGCCACACCTCAGAAATGACGTGCCAAATACAGACTTCGACTGGGTGCTATGTGCAGCCAAAAGAAAGATAGCTCCAAGCCAGAGTCTTGCCTTTGGAAGTCTCTGAAGTGCAAGTCCCTGAGGTGTATGAAGTTACATTATATGTGTGGAACATAAGCACGGATTGAAGCTTGCTGTGCATACAAGTATCACTGAGTTCATCCTAAGCAGCGTGTCAAAAATATCTACTCCACCACAATGCTTTATTGACTAATATATTATAACCACTACTGATTAATATATTAAAACCACTGCAATAGAAAGAGGTTACAAAAACTCATTTAAATTCGCTTAAAGTTATTTAAAAACAAAACAAAGAAAACCAAACAATAAGAAAGCACAGAAGAATCTGCAGCGCTTTTTAAAATTATTATTATTTTCTTAAGAAGTGTGTATAATGTGATCCAGGGACCATCCAAATGCTGCAAGTCCTTTCCTATACACAGATGTAGACCTCCTGTTTAAACCTTGCTGTGTGAGCGGCTTAGGCACAGCCCCTTGCAGCAAGGGGAAGGCTTGGGGAGGTGGGGGGAGTGGGAATATCCACCAGCTTCATTGCTATCTGCTAGCTAGGATAGCAATAATCACCGTTTATTTCCTCTACCTAACTTGAAAGCTTTCAGCAAATTGCTTTCACAGGTGAACCTCGCGAAGGCGAGTCTCAGACTGACGATACCACCCCGACAAATGCTTCCGCTGACCTCTGCATGGCCATCACGGCCTCGAGAGGATTCCAAGCCCTTTCCCTTTGTTAAGGGAAGGCTATCTCGAGGCGCCGAAATCTCGCTCGGGCGGGCGGGGGGGAGCCCAGGCCCCCTCTGCCGGCGGGCGGGCGGCAGTGGCGGCCCTATCCCGTCCTGTCCTGCCCCGTCCCCCTCCAGCGGGACAACCCCACCGGGACCCCCATCTGGGGTAAAGCGCCCGAACGCTTCGGCCTCAGAGATACCATGCAACACGCCAATCAACACCTCCAGAACGGTGACAAAATATATCCACTGATCTGACTTCTGTGCCATCCCCGAGCAATACGGAATAAATTTTAACACAGTCAGCATTTCACTCCCGGTTGATCGGTTCAGCATCCTCCTCATACAAACAAAACGGAATAAAACAGGATGCCGATCATCCTGTATCTGTCCAGAAATAAATAACCAGAAAGGATGTTGTGCAGCAATAAATCTATTGTTAGTGCTTTTCAAGCTCTTTGATTTGCAAAAGCTAGCAAACTTGTTTCTTATCAGCATGCACGGTTTTCCTGCTCTGTTCTGTGACTCCTGCAAGTTGGCAGATGACTGCAGCTCTCCTGGCATTTGGTGAGACACAGACATCATTGTCCTACTGAAAGGGATCCTGAACCCTCCAGGCTTTCCAGTTTCAACCAGGATGTCTCCACTGCTCTGTCTGTTGTTTTGAATGCCATACATTTTGCCCAGCAGGATGGAAATGCGTCCTGTAGTTGAGGAGTAAACCCATTACTCTACCACAATAATGATACTTTATTTTACTTAGTCATGCACACTGAGGAGCATTTGAATCTGTAATGGAATTTGAATTCCACAGAAATTTTCAATCAGATTTCCTGAGGAAAGAAGCATCTCGTCACAATTGCCTTGCCTATATCAGCTCTTTCAAAAATTGGAGGATTTCAGTAGTTAGAAATACCATGCAGAAAAACCATGGTGAAGATGCTAAGTGACTGAGTTTCTGGTTTCAAATTTATCCTTGGAGGTGAGGGTGAAGAAGAGCAAAGGGTGAGTGATGGCAGCTTGTGCTCTACTGATAGAGCTGGCAAGGGAAACCACAGAGGTGAAATGGCACGCACTAGACCTCTCTTTAAAAGTCTTTTTCTATTTTTTTTCCCTCCCTTGATTCTGATGCTGCACAGCATAAAATCTTCCATCAAGATCATAATAAACATCTATCAAAGATCTCTCTCTGCTACCTTAAGAGAAGGCCAAATAATTCAGAGACCAGTTGAAGTTCAATTACATTTTTCTGCAGTAAGCCAGAAAAAGGTGAAAAGTAAATCACCTTTATGTACCCTTCCTGAAGTTCTTTTATATTGATCCCCTTGGAAAACACGGCTTGAACATTTTCACATGTCCATCATCTAGTTCCAGGCTTTTGCCTGCACCAGGCAGAAACTCCCCAGCTTTACATTTTAATTTCAGTACAATGTAAATAGCTACATGTTTTAATCACATGCCTGTAAATAATTCCTTACAGATACCATTCCTTAGCCCATCAGCATGCTTAACCTGCTCTGATTTGTGAGGAAGATTCTGAGGTTTGGCTCCTGTGACAGTGACAGCAGATTCTGTTTTTAATGGCCTCCCTGGTGGCCAAGAAGGCCAATGATATTCTGTGGTGCATTAAGAAGAGTATGGCCAGCATGTCAAAGGAGGTGATCCTCCCCCTGTACTCTGCCCTGGTGAGGCCTCACCTGGAGTACTGTGTTCAATTCTGGACTTCCCAGTACAAAAAAGATGGGTCTCCTTGAAAGAGTTCTGCAGAGGGCTACAAAGATGATAAAGGGTGTGGAACACCTCTCTTATAAGGAAAGGCTGAGAGACTCGGATCTGTTCTGCCTTGAAAAAAGAAGACTCTGAGGGGATCTGATCCACGTATATATATATCTAATTAGTGGGAGGCAAAGAGACAGTGCTGGACTCTTCTCAGCAGTGTGTAGCAATAGGACAAGGGGAAATGGCCACAAACTGTCCACAGACACAAACTATGAAGTTCTGCATAAATAAATGTGTGTGGGAACTTCATCACAGTGCAGTGGCGGAGCACTGGCACAGGCTGCACAGAGAGGTGGTGGAGTCTCCTTCTCTGGAGACGTTCAAGACCTGCCTGGACGCCTACCTGTGCAACCTGGGCTAGGGAGCTGCTTTGGCAGGGGAGCTGGATTCAGTTATTTCTAGAGGTCCCTTCCAACCCCTACAATTCTGTGATTCTCTCTGAAGCAGACCTCAGTGCTGCAGTGGAACTCTAATGCCAACCATTCACCCACAGAAGGCCAGCAGCTCACTGTGGTTGGGGGTCTCCTGTGCTCACTGGCGTCCCACGGCAGATTTCCCTTATCCCAGGTGACCAGGACAGCCCACTGCGATGTCACTGTGCCAGACATAACATGCACAGGTTTCTTAACCCAAGAACTTAAAGCAGTTAATTCTCTAGCATCTTCATTCCTACGTGACAAGGCAGAAAATTTCACTCCTCCTTTACTGAGTGAGGCTTGGTTTTTCCAATATGAAATAAGGTTGCAGATCAACTTTTATTGACTTGAGCTGGCACAGAGGTCCATCAACCCGGAGGCTAAGATATAAAGTAACAATATCCGAACCACTGACACAAGCCTGTGCTTTGGCTGATATGACAGTCAATCATTTTGGACTTTGCTAAAAGTGAATTCAGTGAATGAGATTCTGTGTTCCTGTCTCCTATTTCCACACTACTGTGCCTGCTGACATTGCTCACTTCAAGTTTGATTCTTAAACTGCTGATGTCTGTTGCTGCAAATATTTCTAGAACCAGACAAGCTGAATACTGATTTAAAAAAGCAAACAGAATCATAGAATCATAAAGGTCAGGAAAGACCACTAAGATTACCTAGTGCAACCATTAACCCAACACCACCATACCATACCACTAACTACATCCCTCAGAGCCATGTTGATCCTTTTCTTGAAAGTCTACAGGGGTGGTGACTATTGCACACGGCAACATTTCCCAACTACACTCACACCCTGGGCATGGCCAGAGCCTCTCACGGACACAGCAACACCCAGCACTGTCACTGAAAGCAACAAATGAGGGCTTTGCCATAGGTATGAGGCCTGCCAGCATTCTCGTTGCTCCTTGCCTGTGTTATGACAGCTGATCACACCTCCTGCTCAAGGCTTGACAAAGTCACTCTGGGATGTGGCATTGGTAGTTTGATCTCCTTTGTTCTCATGGTCTCCATCAGCTGAGGAGCACTGAGTACCAGGAGCACAACTCCAATTAAAGGTGTCAGGAACTTGGCATCTTCCCTTTCCCGCTTCATGCATGGATGGGTGCTGTCAGGTCAAAGCCTTATCTGCAGCAGTGCAGGATGCAGGAGTGAACGTGAGGCACATCCTGACACTAGCTGCGCTCCTGTTTGTAAGAAACGGCACTTTGCAGAAGACAAGATAGCAGATTTGGAAATTATATAACACAGCAGAACCTTTCTAATGCATGTTTTAAGGGACCTGTAGCATAAATACAGAATACTGCATACAAAGAAGTGAAAGTACAGCCAGAAGATTCATAGCCTGCAATAGTAATTTAATAAATCAAGCCCTTATAAAAATAGCATCTAACACCAGCTGACACTGGAGCTCACAGTACCTCCCCGATCAGTACTAAATAATGCATCCATAACAATTGCCTCTCACTTGATTATGCTAATGCAGTTGGTGCTGGATGCAATTCAGAGATTATTGAAGTCAATGAATGCTCTTCATTAATGCCAATGGAATTTGGATCAGACTCATCAAGTTAAAATATGAGAGAGAGAGGAGCTAGACGTGTAGCACAGGCATAAGCAGCAATAGTGGTTCTAGCCCTTGAATATTAAAAATTACTATACACTCAGTATGTATCATGGTAAAAGATTCTTGAGAGTAGTTAGTTTGGACTGTTTGAGACAAATGTAAGGGATTGAATATAACCTTGTTACAAATCCCCATTGCTATCTGTGCAAATGATTTGATCAGAAAACTCCAGAAAACACTGTGGGTGAGTTTTCTCACCCTACAGCTCTGAACACTAAATGATCAACTCTCTACCACTGGATTCAGTTTTACAGCTGCAAATTATTATATGAAATGGCAACATTTCTGATTATAAAGTCTGAAGTGTGAGAGGAATTATTTTTCCTGTTGATTAGAGGGCTGTACACGAGAATAAAACAGAAAAGATGAGATAAATAAAGAGGAAATTAGGCAGAAGGGCCTTTAACTCATCTCAACCAATCATTCCAAATGCAAACAACATAGAGATCAGTAAATCTGGGAACTGTTGTCATAAGAGAACCTTAAATTTCATCAGCTGTCCTTGGTTGTTATACTACTGAGATTTACAAGGATCAGGTCAAAGACTGGCTAGGAAAAACTTCATTAAATTTTTACTGCGTTTTCTTCAGTCCTTGTTTCATTCATTGACAGCACAGCAAAGAAATTGAGACTTCAGAGGGGTTGGGACACTTAATGAGGAAAGTAAAGCTCACAGGAGGTTGGGGGAATCTGAAGCAGAGCTCAGCCTTCACTCTGGGAAAACGCATAAAAGTTTTCAGCATCTCCAACTAACAAAACTTTGTCACATTCCTGGATGCTTCCGCAAACATGGATGCATAGCAGGAGCAGGGAAAGGTTTATTTTAGTTTTATAACTGTGCTTTTTTTTCCCCTTGTTTCTTCTCCCTGCAGGAATGATGCTGCTTCTGCTGCTTTTTTGACATAGGATGGTGGCATAAAGACTTCCAATGTAGCAGAAAACACTGGTAAGAATGAAATGTTGCTGCAGCAGATGTCCTTTTGCTGCTGAGCTGAAGCTGGTTCATCAAAATCTCCCTCAGATGTGAGGAAGGTTAAGAACTACTGCAAGCAGAAGACACCAAAGGCATTTCAGTGGATCAATCTGTGGTCCGATAGTGTGGGAGTTAAAGGCAGCAGATGGTGTTTATCTCTACCAAACTCAGGACATCTATCTATGTACACATACTCTGTGGACACTAACACAGGTAAAAGAAAGGGACTGAATGGAATTAGAGTGCACAGAAAAATCTTCACTGTTCTAAAAATGCCTTTTTAAATACTTCCCCAGTGAGTCAGTATTTCTTCCTCAACAGAGCTCACCAGCATGGGCTGAATGAGAATGAAATTTTAAGCTGATTTGAAAATCAAACCAAATCAAATCAAAACAAAACAGCCTCCTTTTGGAAACACCTGATGTCTGCCACCTGCCTTGTTTTCATCTGACCGAAGGTCTGTGTGCTTCGGTTATTGACTGTGCTTATATTGCAGACAACGTACACAGAGTTCTGTCTGCTGTGGAGGGTGAAGAAGAAACCATGACACAGCACAGCCACCTCTTGGGGAGTGATTTCAGCAGCCGCTATCACTGGCATGATGTATGCCAATTATGTGTTTGTGCCTACATTAATTCTTTACATAGCACACTATCAGAAGTTGCCCATGCTGGAAGTCAGGACACAAACCCAGTGATGCTTTGTTCACTAAGGCCTGCCCAGCCATGAATATTAAGTGTTTGCTATTTCTGGAAGCAAATAAAAGTTAACACCCATTTTTATAAAATCACGAACTCATTTATCAAAAAAGACAGAAAGAAAGAGGAAAAAGTCATCTGCCACTGAACGTTACAGTGGATCTGTAAATTACAACATCTATGTTGTAGCCTTCCCACATGACTTTCTCACCCATTAATAGGAGGCTGCTACCAATTATTAGAATTACTATCTTGAATCCTGGAAGTCAAAGCAATATTCTGTTAACAAGAGACCTGGATAAAAAACAAAAAGGGATTCATTTGTTCTTGTATAACGTCCCCCAGTAAAGAGCAGTCTTTATCTCTTTTTCTCTCTCCCATTTAGACTTGCAAACAGAGGTTTTTGAAATCTGGTTTCTCATGCAGCTATGACAGACAGCTTGTGTACAACCTGACACAGCAGCCCAGCAGCTTGAGGAAAACATAACACAAGCTAGGTTGCAGCACAGACCAATAAGATTACCTGTCAAAAGTAAGCCAGAATTATATAAAATTCATAAATAATCTGGAAGATATTCATCAAACTCCTTGACAGTGCTACATGATGAATAAGTCAGGGTTTGATAGTAAATAGAAAAAAAAATGTCCAAGGCTAGAAGTTAGCATGCTTCCCATCCGATTCGTAGCAAAAGCATCAGTGATTGGATCCTCATTCTTTTCTCAGGGATCCGGTTTTAATAGAAAAATATTTATCAGTATGGACAGACACGTCTGTCTCATTCCTGATTATCTATAGAAGCTATTTATAGACCACAGAACCATAGAATTGTTTGAGTTGGAAGGAGCCTTTAAAAGTCATCTACTCCAACTCTCCTGCAATGAACAGGGACACCTACAGCTAGGTCAAGCTGCTCAGAGCCACATCCAGCCTGACCCTGAATGTCTCCAGGGGCAAAGCATCTACCACCTCTCTGGGCAACCTGTTTCAGTGCTTCACTACCCTTAACAGAGAAAATATTTTCCTTATATCCAGGCTAAATCTTCCCTCATTTAGTCTGAAACCTTTTCCCCTTGATCTGTCACCACAAACTCTGCTAAAGAGCCTGTTCCCTTCTTTCTTATAGCCCCCATTTAAAAACTGAAAGACTGCTATTGGGTCTCCCCAAGGCCTTCTCCAGTCTGAATAACCCCAGCTCTCTCAGCCTGTTCTCACAGAGCAGATGCTCCAAACTTGGATCATTGTTGTGCCCCTCCTCTGGACGCACTCCAATGGGTCCACATCTCCTCTGTGCTGAGGGTTGAACATCTGGATGCAGTACTCCGGGGAGATTTCACCAGTACAGTACACTGATTTCAGTGAGGTGGTGTGGCATAGCAGGAAAGCATACAACTCTCCTGTGTTGTAAGGAGACTACTGATGTGGCAATGGTACAGTACAAAATACAGTACAAATACTAACAACTTCATGGTCTGCAAGTGGTAAATAAACCTGTGTTTTTAAATTAAGACCTCAGAAAAAGCCAAAAGCGGGTAACTGGAAAGAACAATTTGAATGGCAAAATTACTTAAGGCACATTTTTACCTTTATCAGAAGCATTCTATTTTGGGGGATAAAAGCTTCAAGTAAAATTACGATTATCAGGTCAGGAGAGAATATCAGCTCCTTCCTTTAAATCAAGTCTTGATTTTGTACCTAAGCAAAGTATGCTCTCCCTTCTCTGATCTGCTGAAGTGAGGTTGCCCTATATTCTTCCTGGGTTGTGGAGGCAGAGTTGCTTAGCGTGGACTTCAGCAGACACAGAGTATGCCACCTGCTTTCCTCCTTTCAAAAAAAAAACACAGCACAACACCGATTCCTCCGTTTCACCCTGGGACATCCCTACAGTTGTGGAGCCTCCCACACCCTTCCCTTCCCGGACCATCCATCGCTAATTCCCCAGTCAGCACGAAGCGCCGGCGTCCGACCCCAAGGGGCATTTTGTAGGGCATCCCCCATTCCTTCCATTCTCAAAGAGCCCGCTAGGTGGCAGCCCCGCCTGCCCGGCGTGCCGCGGGCCGTAAAGCATTATTTATACCTGACAGGGCAATAGAAATAGCTTTTATTTCATAATTACTATCATTTTTAATTTACCAAAACAAGTTTTTAACAGAATGTCCCCATTGCTGCACTGGAGCCCAACACAAAGACCAAGAAAGTGAGCTCTGCTACCTGTGAAAACACACAGACTAAGCCTATGAAGAGCTAAAAAAACTGTACACTTTTCCTCTAAGCTGCAAAAGAGCCTCAGGTTTTGCACACATTTTGCCTATTGGATTAGAGAGACAAGCTGAAATTGTCCCCACCACCGCCAAAGAGACTCAGTCAGGTATGTGAAAGGCTGTCTTCCTTTCCAAAGAAACAAGAATGCACTATTTCTGCTTTAAAAAGAAACCACAGTAAAAATAAAAGGAATAGTCAACCAGAGAGAGCATTCAAGAACACACCAAAGTGTCTGACTTCAGTTGATCCGCCTCTCAAGGTGGTTTATCAAACCAGGATGGTTGACTGCAGGCTAGAAGGGAGAGGGACTGGAGCCTGAGCTCCATGCCCACAGAGCATGGCTCTGCTCTCCTCTTCCATCTCTTGGGCAAGGACTAGAGGCCATTTGCGTTCTTGAAGGTCTCTATTTCTAGTGTGTACACAACACTGCAGTGTGCTTCTGAGCCTGTTTCAGGACAGTGAAATGACTGTGAGATTACACTGTAGAAATAAATTGCCGTCTAACTTTCAGTGTTGCATTTGGATGCCTCTTTTGCAGTTCTTTATGACATGAATTTGCGGCCACATAAAAAGGTCTGATTATCCTCATTGTATAATCTCGTGCTAAACTCACAATCTGAATTGTCCCATTTCAAAGGAGGCAAAGAAAAGACTGAATGGAAGGATACAAACAGCTGCTTTTAACAATTGTGTAATAAGAGTTCCCACATAAGAGATTTGTTTTCCCCCAGACGGAGATGGGTGTAAGACAAGTAAGTGTAAATTCTACACGCTGGTGAACAAACAAAATATCAGTTCAGGAACTCTGCAAAAACTGCTCACTGAAACAGCAGCTCTGGTTCAGATATGGCTAAGTGTGGGAGACTGCAAGTGGATGATGAAGAAATTAGAGTAACCCAGTTTTACCTCATTTTCCTCCCCCCCCCCTCTTTTCTGTATCCAAACATTAATATCCAGAGCTTCCAGATTTTGAACTTGCTGTAGCAAGGACAGCAATAGCAGAGCCTGTCCCACAATGAATGGTGATACCTTGTACTTTAAGAAGTTGGCTCTGTATGAATGAGGTTCACCTTTCTCCAGCCCAACCTTCATATGACAACACACGTGACCTGAGAAGCATCAGAAACCTTTCAGCTTTAAAACCAATAATCTGTTCAGGTTATAATAACCATAGGTCACAAGGGTTTTCAAGGGGATTTACGCCTTTTCAGAAAGATGCTTTCTAGTGCATTAGGATGAAAGAACACCTGCTTTGGGCATTTAAGGCTCTGCAAGGGGGCCCAGTGGGGGAAGAAGAGGGCAGGAGAGCTGGGTTTGCTGCAGGAAGGCAGCCCAATGGGAACAGCTTTCCATCCCCCATCTACTGGGAGCTGCAGCACAGCCAGGATGCTGACCCAGCTCTCACTCAGCACAACCTTTGCGTCTCCTCTCCAGTGAAGCAGTTATCACAGCTCACAGCCTTTCCCTGACTCATAGGGCACTGCTTCTTCGGGCTGCAGGGACAAAGGAGGCCTCAGAAGGAATTTCATGCCTAAGAGCACTCAGAAATCTGCAGCAAAGTAAAGACTTGGAGGTGGATCACCTATGTTTCCAGGTAGCCATCAGATTGCTTCTGCAATCCTTTCCTCAGACAGGAATTTGCTGTCACAGACAAGATGAGCAAGGAGAGGGCTGTTTAGGAACTGGGTTAAGGATCAAACATCAGAAGCCTGTTGAATATCAACAACTAAAATAATCTTTTAGTCAGTTTGAGATGAGAGAGAAAACTGTGATAGATTTTCAAAGGCAACTGGAACTTGCATACACAGGGAAACGAGCGGAAATAACTGAAAATGTTTATTTTCAAGGTTTCAGTGGGAACGTGTGCCCTGCCCAAGACCCTGGTACAGCTGAACATCTTTTTCACTCTAAGCACCGCTGTCTGGAACAGCTCAGCTGGCAGACACCTGGCACACGGCAGCTGGCAAACGGCCTCACCATGCTGAATGGCAACACGTTTCCATGCTCACAGTGGTACGAGCTCCCTGCCCGGGCACTCCTCCTGCCAGCAGTGACTGTACAAGGAGCTGTACCTGTCTAACTAGAGCAGTTTAATTACGCTGGCAAATTTTCCCTGCAGACAAGTACGAAGAAAGCTAATTCTGTCTGGTCTCCAGAAGAAAGCCACTCCTGATGTCTCTGCATCTTTGTGAAATCTGTTAGTATGTGCTGTGCCTTCACCCATATCAGGAATAACCTGCAGCTTGGGACTTTCTGGTTGCTGTTGCTTTGGCTCAGAATACCTGAATTTCCGAATCTCTGATGTCTGTAAGAAATCTTCTATACCTCTCAGAATACTGATATTGTTTAAGAGATAAAAGAATAAATGAAAGACATAAAAAGAAACATTCCCCATATACTACATAAAAATCCTAGCATCGCTTAAGCTAGTTTGAGAAATGGACATAATTTTTTTCATCTTTGTCACTGTAAAAGGATTGATTTTATTACCTAAAGCCTTTCAGTACTCCCTGGATAATTTCAGGGAGACGATAAAGAAATTGACCAACACTCCCCCCCCCAAAAAAAACCACACAAAAACAAATAAACAGAAAAACAACAAAACAACACAGTAGAAACAAGGAGCGGGCACACAGCATTTTAACACTGTGCTCAATGCAACATGTCCCTGACTTGTTTTATTCCACTCTGGCACTGGTCCAAAGCAGAGTCAAAGGCAACAGCATGTCCCACAGTCTTCTTACAAGGTCTCAGCCAGGTGACCTCTTAACATTCCCAGTTATTCCTACTGCTTTGGAAGCCAGGCATCAAACGCACACCCTATCCTCTGGGTTGTGGCACCTCCCTAGTCAGCAACACTCAAGCAGTGCTGAGCCTGCCCAGAACTTGAACTTTCAAAATCTAACACACTGGATGCATCAGAAACCAAATTTGATCTAATCCCATCAGATCACATCCCATCCAACCCCATTCAAATGTAAAAAAATCACTTACTAATATAGTTGCAGCTTGTCATCAACCAACTCTGAATAAGTACAACAGGCTGAGCATGTTGCACAACAGGGAAAGCATCAAGTTTTCTATACAACTCTCTTAACTGAAATTCAAAGACATCAGTATTTGCAAAACTTGGAATGCTTCTACCAAGTAACACAGGTACTCATTTGTGGAAGAAAAAGATTTTTATCCCTATGTTAGAGCAAGTAAACCGTGTATGTAGAAATTAGGGTTAGCTGGCACTACTACTCGAGCAGGTTTGAAATGATGGGTTTTGTGGTATGAAAACATAAGTGAATATTTGCTTTTTCTAGAAACTAGTTAGGGTTTGTTGACAGTATGGTAAAAGGAATCATGGGACCATTTTTTCCTGTTTCATGGATGAAGAAAAGCCTGCCACCACTCAGTCCTATGAGTGTGTTTAGAAAACAGGGTAAACGAGTGTCAACAGGGCTAAGCTGAAGGAATGGCAGCACTGACTGCAAATACTGTTTGCTGAGACAATTACAAGGGCCTTACACATGATTATAAAAAACTACAGAAGTACTCTGCCTTTGGGCCAAACATTGATTTATACTACGGTAATTCTACACATTTCATTGCATCATTCCAGTTCCAAAAATAGTCTATTTTAAGGCTTTCACATTTCTCCCCGTCATTAAAGCTTTCACGCATCTTCCATGTAACAGCAACAATTTTAGACAAAAGCCTTCAATATCTAAACTCTGACATTTTTTCTTAGAACACTAATAAAAAAAAAAACTGGCAAAAATAAAAGGAGCTGAGAATTACGGATACAAAACAATGCCAAGTGTGTATCATTTTCCTAAGATGGAAAGTCATTTTTCATACTCTACAGTGGTCATACTAAATGTTCACCTCATATTTAGTTCTCCAACATCAGAAGTTCTCCAGCTTGTCACAGAGGTTCACCAGTTAACACAGTATTTAAGAAGATAACATGAGAAATGCAAACTAATTACTGCATTCAAAGACTCTTCCCTTGGTTTTGGATTGAAACTGGAAGATGTTGCAGCAATGTGAACACAGAATCCATGGGCTTGCAGGGCCAGAGCAGTGGGCAAAGGAAGCAGAAGGGCTGCAACTAAGACCTCTTTGAATTGAGAAAAGCGTTGCCATAAAGTAGTAAACAAGCTGATAACCTGCAAGCTGTTGCTGCTGCCATGATGCTTTCTGCAGAAAAATAGGCAACAAATCCTTGTTAGCACGTTTAGCAAGGGGTGACTACAGCAACTGGAAGGAGCCCAGCGTGGGAGCAGCCCAACAGGCTCTGGTAAGCAGCCACGCAGCCTGCCAGCTGGGAGCTGTTCATCATTTTCATATACAGCTACAGAGTCTATAAATCAGGATTGTTGAGCCTAGAGTTAATGTGCACGACTTGCAAAGCTTTATTAGCAAGGAAGGATTGACATCTCCATGAGACCTCGAAGCTTTAACAAAGAATAAAATAAAACCACCTCACAAAGCAATGATAATTGAGTTTTGTGGAGAATCCAGGAGAAGCTCCCGCTTCTCACTGATTAGCTAAGCAGGGACAGTAAGACCAAAGCGGCAGACAAAGATAACATCTTGGTTTTGTACTTCAAAGGTTCACCTTTTCATTCAGTAACACTTCTGTGTCTGCTTCTTTTCACCCCAAATATGACTTCTTGTACATATCTTAATATATTATGCAGAAGCAGAGATGATTGCTGTGATTGGAAACATGCCGCTGAAATGTACATGGGACTGTCTGTGTGATTTGTGATGCTTGTATATTATCTGCAGTCGAGAACAAGATTTTTTCCCTATTTTTCCCAATATACAGATACTCTCTACACTGCCTTCATTCAGTTACCATTCATCCTCTGTAATCAGATCGCTTAGTTGTTTGAGTATGCACTTGTCAGTCTGGTGAATTTTACATCACGTATAAATGTGTTTCAGTGAAGAAATCACAGAAATTCAGCAAAAGTTGAAGCACAATTTCCAACCCATCTCAGTGATGCTACCAGTCCTTCCACTAACTAAGTATAGAGAGGGAAACCATGACTCCTCTCTTTCCCCATCAAAGTCGTCTGGAATTTTGCTATTGTTTAGCTATAACAGTGCTTTGGTACTATCCAGTTTTACTCACCTAACCAACTGGAAAGTGTTTGGAATGGAAGAATAACTTTGCCTTATTATTATTATTACTACACGGCATTTTATTATTATATTATTACACTGCATTTTGCATTTCAATAGACTCTTCAATCAAAAAAAGAGACTATTTTAATGGGAGCCTCTTGTTTTAAGACAGCTGGTCCTCATCTAGTCTGCTCCAAAGTAATATGTGCTCTAAGGTAAGCTTTGCTGCAGTGAAGCAGAGTGGAAACAGTCAGGATAGGCTTAAGATATCAGAAATTAACAACTCCAGCTGTAGGGCTGTGTTCTTCTGCAGCTGGGCCAATTCATGGTTATAGCTCTGATAGCTTAATGAGAATGCACCAGTATTATATTTTTTTTTCTCTATTATTCTTTGTATCACAAATATGAACTGGTTAGAAGATTTACTGCCTGCAGTAAAGATGAATATCAGCAGCAAACTCCAGCTTATGGTTTGTAACCGAATTCCCTTTGCTCAAACATCTTCAAATATACTAACAGATATTCTCTAGACAGCCCATGTCTCTGCTTTCTCCAGTAATGCTTTTAACCTTGTCTGCCCTACCAAAAACTGCCATTAACTTAGCCCTAGCATATATCAGCTTTAGAAACTCTCAATTCACCATTTAAAAAAAAAAAATAACTTCTTTATTAAAGAAAGAAATCCATTTTACTGAGATAAAACTAAATGCTCAGTAATTATGACAGTTTTAGAAATCATTTTAGTTTTCAGCATTTACTGGAGAAAAGTCACTGTATTTCTTTGCCCAAAACACTGTACAGCACAGTCTTTGGCAATGTTGGGACTCACTTCTCTTTCAAGAGATTTCTTAGTGCGTTTCAGATCTTATTTCACTTATTTTATTTTGTACTGTCTACTTGAAGTGCTTCAAGGCAATTTCAGTCACATTGCTCACACGTGGAAATACACCTGCAGCAAGTCAAGCTGCCAACCTAATGCAAGGACCTGAGCTGCCCGTGTTCGCAGCAACCTCTGCGAGCACATAAAATGCCTGCAGCTGCCAACAGTGTACCCGTACAGAACCTCCAGCACCAGGACTCCAACTCAGACTTGCCATTAGTTCTCAAGCACTGCGGGGAGCACAATGTTCCGTCTGCAAGCTCACGCTCAGCTCAAGGCAAAGCTTGCTCAAATACAGGGTAACATAAGCAATTAAATGGTCCGGGTAGGCATAGTGAGATCGATGAAAGATATAAAAACGTGTATTTTTTTTCTTCGTTTCAGTTTAACTGTTTTGCAGCCTGAGAATCAAAGAGAACTGCTGTACTGTATCTACAAACTGAGCTAGCACTGTTAACAAGTATAAAAAATGAGAAGGACGCAATAATAAGAACTTCTGATTCAAACCTTCCCAGCTCAATTGCTTTGAACATTCAGATAATATAGAACAAGGAACCTGTCTTGGTTTGGGAGTTTTTTCAAAACCAGAACCTGACTGTCAAGGCTTTACACACACAAGAGCTCCTCTGGGCCACCTTTAAGTGCTCTGATTTATTACGGCTTTGTAGCTAACAATTACCTTCAGAGGGAAAAGAAAAGATAGTTCCAGTTTGTAAACTGTTTGCTTCATGATGTGGAAGGATAGTAATAGCCAACACAACTCACAGAGGTGTGATACTTTAATAAATCACAAAGTTTGGATCTCTAAAGGAACAGCTTTAGCCAGGAACAAAACCACTGGACGAGCCATGGCAACATGTCAGCACCGGCAGTCAGTGCTGGCGGGCAAGGTGGCAGCAAGAAGAACAGGGAACACAACCTACAGGTGCATAAGGATCCGCTTGCTCTACTTCTAATAATTCCTGTTAACACAGCCCACATTGCAAACATGAAAAAACTGTAACCAGTTCATTCCCTCAAACAGAGCCTTGAGAAGTGTGATTTGATAGTCAACATCAAGACACAGCAAAAACACAGTGGGGGAAGTTCAGTGGTTTTCAATGAATCTGACCTTCCTTCCCCACTTAAAAATAAATCACCTTCCTGACTAACAGACAGTGAGTTAGGAGGGTTTTGTACTTTGTCATCAAACGTACTGTGAAAGAGAATGGCATACCATGACCAACTTGTGAACAGTTTTGCTTTGGGCAATCGCCTTCATTTTCCCATATCATGTGAGTTACGATTATGCAATCAGAACTATTAACAACATGTGTGGTAGCTTCACAGCAGCTATACTGCCAGCAGGGAGTCGTGAATAAATACAGTAGTTCTTATTTTTTATGGCATATATAACTTACTGATTTTAAAACAACTAAATGTAATGCTTTGTAAAACCCAGTGAAGGGGCTATTGAAGAGTGGTGACAGACTAATGGATTTATGGGAAAGCAAATGCAAGAATGCAGACATCACTGGAAGAAGTGGCCTGTTGTTTGGTGCTCACACATCTGAGCAGCTTTAAATTGCATGAACTTAACATGAGTACATTGAACATTTTTGTTTTTTCAAGTTGCAAGGGTATTTCTATTCTTAATTTACTGTTTTTCAAAACACTTGTATTTTTCTGTATAAAAGACTTCAAAGATTTATATATTTATGCTTTCTATAAAGGCCCATGATGTAACTTCTCCACTACCCACTACAACAGCATCACTGAGAACACAACTCATTGTAGACATCTAAATTTGTATATCTGTTAGGACTAACTGCTTAACTGGATTTCCTTCAGCATTTTCCTACAATTGGTATAAGGAAGTGAAATAAAATTAACTGCTTCTAAAATAAATATTTCCTTCCACAAAACATGAAGCAATCTCCTAATCGCTCCTGAAGGATGACAGGTATTTTGAAATAACTCTTGTTACCTGCGCCTATCTTCCTTGCAAAGTTATGTTCTACAAGTAAGAGATTCTTAAGAAATACTCACAGATCCTCTCTCAAAATGTTTGTGATTGTTATTAATTTGCTTATAAATAAAATTTTAGACAGAAAAGCAAATCAACATTCCCTCCCACAGAATGACAGCGAGAACCTCAATAGATCAAAACAGATGTAAGGAAAAGATGGTGAGAAACGAATATTTATCACATAGCGCAAAAGAGCATGGCTTCCTCTTCCATCCTTCTTTCTGTGACTACGGATATTTAAAATTTTTCTCATACATATAAATAGAAAGCAACTAATTCTACAACATACCTTAATACACTACAAAGAAATTTCTAGCATTTTTCGAGGGGACAATTGTTTGCAGACAGTATTCCTAAAGGAATTACATCAAATCTGAGCAGACGATAGATTTGAGGTATGTTTCCATGGTCAGTGGTGAGTAGCTAATCAAGCCTGCATGCTGAATATCAAGTATTCCATAATCACAAATTGCACGCAATCCAAAAACGTAAAGAAATAAAATAAAAACCAAAACAGTTTCGCAATTCTGAAGAATGACTAAATTTTCAGAAATTACAATATGTTTGAGGACATTTGGTGAGAAGACAGAGAAGCTAAATTCATCTAGTGAATTATTCACTCAGCATTAGCAATACAGCTGTGTTTTCCCTCCCAAGACTTTTGCCTTTATTCACAATTGCGTTGTTTATGCATATGCAAAATATTTTCTCTATTCTATCTATTCTGTTTCCCTCTAAACAATGCACTAATATGTAATGATAAGCATGATGCTGCACATGGAAATCTCATCTTCAGGGCAAGAAAATGTGCTTGGTTCACATCTAGCAACTTTCCAAAATATGACTGTAGACTGAAAACAATATAAATCTTCTCTAGCAATACAAATGTGTCATGTTATACAAGAGCAATGCTCCAGTTTTAGGAAATGGTTGTGGGATGAGAGTTGAATTCATTAGTGATTATTCTGAAAGCATGACTGTTGCAGCAAACCAGCACTTCAATTTTAATTTGCAAGCCTTGTGCAGGGTGACAGACATTTGCATAAGAGCGACAGCATCTTTAATCCCCCTGCACCCTTGACTTGCTTCTTGGTTTCTTTAAATGCATTTTTAAATCAGCAAAGCTTCGGTCAATTAGGAATTATAATACTTCTTGGGAAAGAAAAAAGCGTATTCAATCCCCATACAATTTCCCTGAAATAAATTCTTTACATATAGCACAGCTAGTGCAAGTAAACTGTATTAAAATGCTACTGCTAATTATATTGTGTCCTTTAAAAATGGACAGTGTTGAATAGAAAAGGTGGGGAAAGTGTTAACTCTATATAATTTCAAGTAGTATTCTAAACACACGTCGCCTGACAAATATTTACTGAATATTTCCTGACTAAAACACACGGTGATAGTTATTTTCCTTCTCCCTCACACAAAAGGGCAAGATGACAAAAGCAGCTGTCTGATTAGGGGCACTGTTGTCCTGAATCAATTACATCCCTACAGTCAATGGTTCCACTTATGCACCTGTTTTTAAATAGAAAGCCTCTGTAGCTCTTCTTGTACAAGGGAGATTTGGGGGGGGAGAAAGCATGAGTGAAAGAAACAATAATTCTTCTGAAGGTCAGCCAGGGCATCCTGCATCCCTCACTCTCCACACTCACTGATTGCCTCTGAATAGAAAATCCGCCCAAATCTTCTGTTACGATCAAGAAGGGGGGGCAGGTGAACATGTGCCACTTTCACTTGCTTTTCAAGGAATATAATTATGTTTAACGGACTGACTTCACAACAAATCTCTTTCCTAGAGCTTTTTAAGCTGAAATGTGGCAGAGCTGAGATCTGGCTGCTCATCCTGATTGCAGTGCACATCCATGTACCCAGCATGGCATCCAGGCCTCGCTCCCCACTGCTCCTACCCTCCTAGCCAGGGCTGCTCCATCAAATACTGCTCACAGCAGAGGTACATGGGTACTTGCTTGCCTCTTTGCACCACATGCTGACAGGCAATTTCTTTTTACCTTCAAGCCTTAGGTGGCATGCCCCAAAAAATGGCTACAGACTGTGTGCCCACAATGTGGTTATTTTGATGAGTTTAGATTTTGAAGAAGGGACTTCTTTGAATTTATCCTGTCCTGTAATGACTAGATCTTTTTCAACAAGACATTCATTACATCCTTACCACTTGGAATGAAAAGGAGACTTTCTATGCATTCTTTTATGATATGCAAAAAGATTTCCCTATAATATGAAATACTTCTCCAGGGTATTTCCATTACTAGCTCTTATCTGTCTAAGCAAATTTTTTCTTTTCTTTATCATTGAGTCTTAGCCTTTGTGTCATATACATTTGTTTCTTAACAGCATGAAGAAATTAGAATAAATTGTTTTCTTTTAATCTGAACACATGAAAAGAAATATAATTGAAGTGATGAAACAGAGTGGGCTTTGACCAGACCAAATGTTCTCCACTTTGGGCATGTGTTCTGTTCTCATTTTCACCACCAGGATGAAATGTCCACAAGCACCTTTTTCCTACTGTACATAATGAAGGACAGCTAGTCACCCACCTTCATGAAAACTGCTATTTATGTACTAGAGAAGGAAGAATCCCCCAAATCATACACAGAAGCATGTGTTGACACCATTTGAATGTTTTTTAATTTCCACTTTGCTTTTACATGCAAAAAAAAAAAAAAAGACTGGAAAGTCTTTCATATTTGAAGACCAATCTTAAGAGCTTGTAATAAATATGGACCACAAAAAATAGGGCTGAAAATTCCTTATACACCACTTTATAAATGCATTCAAAGCGTTGATTTTTTCAGGTCTCATATGTTAACTTGTTAAGTACGTGCAATCATATTATTTCAATCCAAATAGAAATATATATTTAGTCACTGTTGCACACTACATTTTAAAACTGCACAGAGCATAAACAGTTCCAGAAGCTTAACTTCCTGACATGGATAATGGAGTAGACAACAAGCTGGGACACTGCTAGATCTCACACTTAAAAACAAGGTAGAACCATCTGAGGATATGAGAGTTTTCAGAGAAGGGAACACAGAAGAAGCAGGATCACATCCATGGATAGCAGATGAGCAAACTTGGCCCTGTTTGGAAAGGTACTGTGGGAGACAACTCCGGAGAGAAGAAGGATCCAGGAGAACACACTGAATTTCAACAATGAGTTGAAATTCTTGAACTCTGAACAGTCCATTTATGCTCAGAAAACCGAGCACATCTGCATGTATTAAGAAGGAGCTTCTGGCACAATTAAGACATAAAAAAGATGCAAGGGGTGATCCTGCTGCTGAATGGGGGAAGTAGATTTGGTGTTAAAGAATACAAAAAGGCAGAGGTACCCAATGTCAGCTTCATCTCAGATTTTACTGGTAAGACTTGCCTTTAGCATTCCCAACTCCTTGAGACCAGTACAAAAGTCTGAAGAAAGACCTAGCCTGTGTAGAAGAGGACCAGGTCAGATAACAATTAAATGAACTTGACAGGTCCCTGAGACTTGTCTCAGAATCTGTTTTCCAGAAAGAGAGATACACCTCCAAAATGTGAGTGACCAGTATGACACCACTGTGTCCTACAAAGGAAAACTTCCTGTCTTAGTGGGTTTGTCTCTGTCTGAAAATGATTTGGTGAATCCAGGACCCTCTTTTTGATTCTGTGCTTCAGATGTGTAAGTTGAGAGAGGGAAAGTATCAACATTCTGTTGATGTTGATGAAAGATAGATACTCAGAAGATTTTAACTATCCCACTGCTTGCATAAATCCTCTGGCACCTTAAGAGCTTTGGAAATACAAGACACAGTATCTGCCATATTGGAAAACAGAACACAAGCTTTTGTACTCAGGTACACACATAGTGGAAATTTTTACCTGCAAAGATTACATTCAGATCCCTAAACTGTGACTGTTAAGGGACTGCAACTACTTAGAAATGTATTTACGAATCCTAATTGGACTTATCTAGATAAAATATCTTAAGAATGTATTTAAAAATCAGCTAAAACAGAAGGCAATATCTGAGGCTGAGGAATGACCTTTCCAAAAGATACTGCTATGGAAACCATGCTCATAATACAGCCTAGTAGGAAGCTATTTTTACAATTAAAAGAATCATTTCTACTACAGGCAGATGTTTTTAAAAACCCTAGAAGAGAGTCTGGCAGAGCAAATTTCTACTTACTGAACAAACTACACATTTTTAATATTCTTTTCCTTAATGGAGTCTGCAAACTCTTTTATTAAATGGCAAGTATCACACATGTTGACTTTTACTAAAAAACATAAAATAAAATAAAATAAAATAAAATAAAATAAAATAAAATAAAATAAAATAAAATAAAATAAAATAAATAAACGGCCATTTATGAAAGGAAGAGAAGATCCAGACATTCAAAAGAGTACTGTCTGAAAAACTTCCAAAGAACAGAAGTAAATATTATCAGCAAAAAGAACATAAGTAAAGGGAACAATAAAGACACAGTAGTAGTCAAAGGTCAAACAAGGGAAGAGTGGGCTCACAGAATTATAGAACCATAGAATCACCAAGGCTGGAAAAGATCTCCAAGATCATCCAGTTCAACCATACACACACCAACAATATTTCCCACTAAACTATGTTCTAAACATTTCTTGAACGTGTCCAGGGATAATGAATCAACTACCTCCCTGGGAATATCTTGAGTTGGAAGGGATCCAAGAGGACGACTGAGTGCAACTTCTAGCTCCAAATTAGGACCACCCCAAATTTCACCCTATGTCTGAGAGCGTTTTCCAAATGCTTCTTGAACTCCAGCAGCTTGGGTCCATGACCACCCTCTGGTGAAGAACCTTTTCCTAACCCTCAACCAGGGTTGACCATCCCCTGATGCAGCTCCATGCAATTCTCTTGGATCCTGCCGCTGTCACCGGAGAGAAGAGATCAATGCTTCCCCTCCACTGCCCTTCATGTGGAGTTGAAGTCTCCCCACAGCCTCCTCTTCCCTGGGGAGAACAAACCAAGGGACTTCAGCTGCTCCTCATACATTCTGTCCTTTAGATCCTTCACCATCTTTGTAGACCTCCTTTGTATACTCTAATAGTATGTCCCTCTTATACAGTGACAATTAAAACAGCACACAGTATTTGAGGGTCATTTAACTTTAGAAGGGCTCTCAACACATTTCCCACAACATTCTTGAATCCACATTAGGATGTTACAGACTAGATCGGTACCAAATTGGGTGGCTGAGCTCAGACAGTGATGGTCAGTGGGTCAGCTCTGCCCTGAGGCTGGTTACCAGTACAGCACCACAGAGGTCTGTCCTGGGACAAGTCCTGGTTAACATTTTGTCTGTGACCCAGAGGAAGCAGTGGAGTGCACTACTCACAACAAAACAGACAAGTTCAAAATCCTACGCGCTGTGGGTTGGACAGGCATGAGCTGAGCAGAAGTCAGCAGTGGTCGCAGCAGCAAAAACAGCCAACTGCACCCTGGTGAGAACATGTACGTGAGAACTGCCACAGTCAGCACTTCTTATAACACTTCAAGGCTCGCAAATACACAAAAGACACTGATACACTTACGCAGCTTCCTCAGATGGCTATGAAATTCAACAGGACATGGAGCACTTCTCTGCGAGGAAAGGCTGAGGGAGATGGGCATGTTCAGCTTGGAAAAGAGACAGCTTTGGAGACCTAACAGCAGCTCGTGGCACCTACAAGGAAGTTACTGAGAAGATTCCAGGCCTTTCAAAGTGGTGCACAGCAGAAGGATGGGAAACAATGGGCATAAGCTGAATTGAAAGGATCAGAAAAAGGGGATGAAAGACTTTTTTCCACTGTTTCCAGAAAGGAGAAGTGTAGCTGATTGACCACTGGTCTCCATCCAGATTTTCAGCACCAGCTGGATGAAACCCTGAGTAATGGAAATCATAACTCACCCTACTTTGAGAAGACATTTGGGGCAAACACTTCGTCATCTCCCTTCTGACATGAATTCCTCTGTCATATGTTCAAACTGCAATAATGGAAAATGAAAGCAATCTATTCCCTCATAATAAAACAATTTGAATTTCTAAACTAATAATATCAACTTTATAATTTTGTATTCCAATCTCTTGTTGCTAATAAGTTGCTGAGAAATTAGGCACCTTGCTAACTTCACACTAACTGCCATTCAAAATCTCACATTTTATTTAGAGCACGTGTAACTCATGCCAAAAGGCAAAACAAACACACTATTAAGAAGGAAAAATGTGTATTGACTTTTCCAAAGACTCATGAAGATATTTTTATTAATCTTTCTATGCCTAGCAAAACTCAGTAGGGCTGAGACTCTTGCTATGTTTTAAGTGTTACATAAATTTATGCAAGGCATGTATCCTACTTGTCAAATTAAATTACAGTAGGTTTCTCAAAACACCCATTATATTAAAAACAAATTGAAAGGGGAAGATCTGCTCAACTAAAGAACTATAAAAAGTATAACAATCTATGATGTATAGCCTGACACTTAGAAAAAAAATCCATAGGCATTTTGGCTTTAAAAAGATTCAAAATATTCTTCACTTTGCTTTTCCATACAAGATTTTTGAGTGAGTGTGTTTGTTTTGTCATTTAGTAAGTCAACCTCAAATGCTGAAAGTTATGGGTTTGAGATTACCAGGCAGCAAATAGCTGAGAGCAATCTGTATGGATCAGAGATAGTTCAAGTACTATATTGCTCACTCTCCCACAGACACGCCTAAGAGGTAATTTGAAGTGCCCCCATTTTGACAAGGATGATATCACAGCACTGCTGTATTTAGACATAATAAATGTCCTATTGCCAGCTACATCCCCAAATCATTTCAAATCTGGAACTGAACTTCAAAAATAATATATATTTGCAGCATTCAGTCACAGGGAAATAAGCAGCTTTGTACCAATTTTCCTAAAGGAAGACTTCCAGTTTAGACGATAGGAGCATCACTCTTCCTGGCAGATCAGCAAGAATGTTGGCAATCTAAATTAGATAACAAAAATATTGTTTTTCCAGGGCCTAAAATATTTCACACGCTCTATTCACACTGGTCTTTAGATGAAAAGGCTCCCCATGACACAACAGTCTGGTTATCATCAGAGTTTTCTGCCTGGGACACACTGCTCATATTTACCTCTGTCAAGTGAGCACCTAATGCCATTGAGAAGTATGACTTATGTGGCATTTGAGATATGTTCAATGACTCTTCATCAAGTTATTGAAAGAAAGTAAAAAGAATAATATTTTTCTATTTTAATGAACAGTATATAGTTACTATTATAGTAGCTGTGATACTATTTACTTTCATGGTAGCAATGGTGAAATAAAATAAAATGGAACTGAATTAGCTTAATTAAGAGAAGAAGTAAACAAATTTCAGCTTGAAAAAGTACCTGGAAAGTCAATACCTAAAAAGTTATTTTCCCAACATGTGGGTTTGATTCTTGGTGCACACCAACAGCCAACATTTGCACTACACTTGCTGGTATCTGCATTTCCCATACTCCCTCAATCTGCTGAGGTTCCACCAATATCCAAATTTAATCTGCAATGAAACTTTGCAGGAGCATTGTACATTTTTCCTCTTCATTTTCTGTACAGCTAGTGACATAGCTTTTCTTTTTTCAAGCCTCCCCTTGGGAGAAATCATGCCTGAGTCTCAAAATAAACTGGGCAAGCTGGTAGGAGGTCTTTGCCAAGGGGCAAATTAATGTGGGAGTTAATGAGGTTTAATGTTACCCTGTTGCTAAGTCTGAACCATAAGTCTTTGGAATTTCACTTCAATAAGAAGTATGTCCCTCCGTGTTGCAGTCCAAGCAGTTGCAGTCAAGCAAACATTAAATTAACTAAACCAGCTAGCATCATTAGCTAGTCAGCACTGTTTGGCCAAAGCAGCAAACAGCTGAACACAGTCCAGCTGTTGTAGGTCCTGGCAATGGGGCAGTGGCCAGCCTGCTTGCAGGGTTTGCCACACAGCAGCTCTGTGCCCTGTGATCACTACAGTAGAGGTGGGGTGGCAGAGAGGCCAGGCCAGGTCCACCAGAAATGGTTACAACAACAGAATTCGAGGCTTGCCAGAGCTTCATAACCTAAACCTGAAATCCAGCTACAAAAACACCATCCAGAAATTGACTGATTACAATTAATTTCAGAAGTCATGATCTGGACCAGCACACTCTGAAGGCCTATCCCCATTCCTCTGCTGTGGTGTCCAAACACATGGGGGCACATCATGTCAGGGACCATCTACACACTTATTTCACAACTTTTACTTCCACCAGAAAGCACACCTTTTTTTTTTCTTTCAGTCATACACAGACATGGAAAACATAAGCAATAAAGGATGAAAACGTCAGTATCTTGGCCCTATCAAGGTTACACATTTTCAACAATTCAAACAGTTCCTGAGGGAGCACACAGCAGCTCATGCCATTCCATCTCTTTTCCTCCCAGAAACAGTGAACAGTTCAGATGGCAGCATCCCAAATCCAGTTGAGTTTCAAAGCCTCTCTTCCCCATGTATATGCATTTTGCCCTATAACTCTCCACACTCTTTTCAACTTTGCCGGTTGCAGCTCCATTATCTCAGGAAGTTGCTGTAACACCTGCCTACTGTGCCAGCCAAAACAACACCATCTGTTGCACAGCCTGCGAGGTCTACAAACCACGGCTTTTTTATGATTTGCCCAAAATATAATGAATCCTTTCTCCCCTAGCTTGTCGCGCCCAACAACATCCCTGGGGCTTTGCTAGGTGCTTGCTTCCCTTCTCCATCCCTTTTGTTTCTGTCTGGTACAGGGCCAACCCCACACCAGTGCACAGGACCTTGCTGATGATGATCAGAACAAAACCTCCCCCAAAACAGCTAGCAAAGGGGTGCCAAATTCAGAGGCATGGCTGCTTTAGGTTGCTAATCATACTCTGTGTAAAGAAGGAAAATGCTTAGAGCAACAACTTATTATTCTTCAATTTAGGTTTTAAACAGGTGCCAGCAAGTAAGTTGGTGCCAGGGTGGATTTTACTGTCAGAGAGCCCTGATCTAACAGAAACCACACGTGGGACACACCAGCCAGCCACTCGCTGCCACAGCATTCCCTGTCACTCTACGGTCTCTTCCCCACTTTTATTTCCTCCTAGTCACTCCCTTCCTGGCACATCTCAGGCTCATTCCTCTTCTCATACAAAGACTAACTGGCACTGCAGTAACCCATACATTCACTTATTAAGGTGATGAAAAGGAATGGGAATGGGATGAGTGAGTTCACAATTTCCAGAACTCTGCTACAGACTTTGCAGACTCAAAAAGATGACCCTGAAAACTTGTTCCAGCATTATCCTTGACCTGGATCTGTCCTCTGTCTTCCTTCAGGTTTGGAAAATTTACTGTCATATTTCTGAGCAAACTGAGAAACATCAGCATTCTGCAGAGTATTAAGATTAATATGATCCACCTGGATATTAAGGAGGATTGAGAAGTCTCACCCATTTTCATTAGTACGCCTCTGTGAATATTTTGATTTGTTACCTTTCCTGCCTATTTGCCTCAAACTAAGGAGAACAGGAGAGCTGTATGTCAGATGGACAAATGGGCAGGCCACCTGCATACACGTTGTTTCCTTGCAGGAAGGGGTTACAAGGCACAGTCTAAGCAACAGTGGAAAGAGCTTGAACAATTCTGAAGGGAAATGATAATTAACCATGTCCTAATGCTTAAGTGAATTTACTTACCTAAATCTCAAACATTATATTTAATATGGTGGTGACAGAAACTAAATTGACTATTGGACTAGATGATCTTAGAGGTATTTTCCAACTTCTATGATTCTATGATATGAACTGAGATTAACTTTCTGGGATTCACTTTAGCTGAATCTTTGCTTTGAGGCTTATCGGAAATGAGCAGTACCTTCCAATGCACTGAGAGTCATAGTGCCCAGATCAATAGTTACAAGCAAGTCTTCCAACTCACAGCCTTTTCTGCTTCACACTTGGAAAAAATACATTTCTTGTTTGAAAGTGTAAGGTTATGACACTACCCACTTCTGACGCAAGGAAGGAAGCTCCCAGCTGCACGTAAGCTGCATGCACCATTATTTTTTTCCCTACTTGGAATTTTCTGTCCTTACTTTGAACATTTAAACCTGCAAGACTCCTCACCAAGACCATGCATTTTGCTTGCATCAGGGCTTGGAGACTGCACCTTAGGGAGACTGTTGCCCTCTCCAGCTTGAGAGTAATGGGGAAGGTTTTGCTCCAGCCTTGTCAAACTGCTCTTTTATAAAGTTAAGGTTCCTATTTACTTTATAGCTGGGCCTTGACCCTCTGACGTTACCCACACAGATGAAAATTTAAACCCTTCCCACCATAGCTTTGTGTCGATATCATCTGTGGTTAGTAAACAGCAATCATTTTTAATGTTCTTCTGAAAATGTTTTGGCTGCACTTCAAGTATTTTTTATTTATTCTCATCATGATCTTTTCTGTAATTAAGTTTAAGATAATTAACATTTTCTTTATAATCTGTATCTGTGCATATTTTTACCCACATTAAATTGTGCTTAGTAAAGCTGTCTTGTACTCTGGAAAACAACAGAATCACTGAAGGTCAAAGTCTAATTTTAATTCCATGTAAATAATAAATGACAGAGCATAAAATAATGCAGAATTTACTCCAAATTCTCAAATGGCATTTGACTGGAAATTGGTTTTGTATAGCTATTTACTTCCCCTAATGTCTGACATGTACCAAATGTACCTTATAAATACTGAAGGTGGTGCAAGTCAGTAGTTCAACAGAGTAATCCACTGTGGATTCAAAGATAATGGTACAAACTGCAACTCCGGCATAGTTTTAATTTAAGTTTTTTGAATGTTAATAGATCAGAAGAAGAAAATAAAGAGCCATTGAAAAAAATCAATAGGCACATCAGGAAAAACTAAAAACAGTTACAGGCTCCAACGTTTGCATATGTCAGGCTAAGGATTTATCTACTACATATTTAATATAAGCGCTTTTAATGTAATTTCAGCTCTAACAAAACATAGCTTCCAGCAGAACTACGATGAATTGACTTCACTGAAGGAAAGCTGAATGCCTACATCAGTATTAAAATCAGACTTCAGAGCTGTATTTAAAAGTCTTTTAGCCGCTTCTGAGTGTGGTGGTCCATCCACAGCACACTAAAGACAACACAGGAAAATCTCAATAATTTTAAGAATGGTTATAAGTGTTATGTATTTTTAGAACAAATTAATACGTTCATAGCTATGAATTTAAATAAAAAAAGAAATCTGAGATGACTACAGCATTGCAGATGAAACTTTAGTAAAGAGCTGTTAGTCAAACTGATAATAGCCAGGATCAAAATTAAATGCTCAAAACCACAACAGATCACAGAATCACAGAATCGTAGGGGCTGGAAGGGACCCCTAGAGATCATCTATTCCAACACCCCTGCCAAAGCAGCTCTCTAGACCAGGTTGCACAGGTAGGTGTCCTGATGAGTAATATCCTGTGGTATTTTTTCACACTTTTCCACAGTATTTAAACAACACACAGTCCTTAAAAATGTTTGCAACACTGAAAAATAGCAAAAAAAAGAAGTTTTTTTCCCATCACTAGTTAGGCAGGATGATGTTCGTTTTCATGTCACCAATTCAAGAATTTTCAGTTTCTTTTCAAACTTCTGAGTTTCAGCTGATCAGTCATACTGATTTCATCTGGAAAAACAAACAAACAAAACAAAACCACCAAATCCACATTAAAAAAAAAATAAAAAGAAAAAGATACAACGTGCATTGTTTCCTTTACTGAGCAGAATGTACTCTAAAAATTGTCTCAGCATCTCCAAACTGAGTAGAAGACCAATAATACCCCCTATATTACCAGGCATGAAGTACTTACATTTAATAAACTGCAAGGCACATTAAAAACATGCAAAAGATTTGCTATTATTCAGCTGATCCCTTTGATACGCTGCTTCTCCGTGTTAACTACTACTAAAACTGCAGAAATGATTTTCCAGTCTATTTTCTAAATAGTGCGACAGCCATCATCTGAATTTATATGAATTCAGTGAATGAATGAATATTCAAAGCAATCTGTCGTAACCCAGAACTTCTTCCAAGGATTTTTATATGCTCACAGTAGCACAGCAAAACCCTCTCTTTCCCAAGGTGTAGCAGTCAGTACAAGCAAAATTCCAATTGTATTTTCACTGAAAAGGGGCTCAACTTTCAGACCTTTACTTGCCAAACACACCAAACATTCTTGCAGGCCCCACCTCCTCCTATTACCTGCTTGAACTAACAAATTGCGGATGATGGTCATTTATTTAAATAACTAATCTCCAGTAAATAAATAGGTAACTGAGAAAAGTTCCAAGTCGTTAAGGATCCTTAGCTGTATCTCCAGTGGCATTTTTTTAATGAGAATTTTCTCATTACAACCACATAAGCATTTCTTTAAAGGTTAGCAATCATGTAAAGTTCAAAATCACTCTTTAAGCCTTCTAATACTAACACAGCTGTTCATAATGCTGAGGTATTCACCCTCTTCTCTACGGCCCTTCCTTTTTATTTGGAAGATTACAAATCTTTTCCTCTAAGTTGCAGGCATTTGTAATGCTGGCAGGAGTTCAGTGGAAGATGGAAGCCCCTTCCTTTCCCAGCCTGACATCAGACCTATCCTGTCTGTGTGAGAGACAAGAGTCCAATGTGTCCTGCAGCTCAGAGCTAAAAAGCAGAAAAATCACACTGGGGTCTACTGGCTGGCTGACTGAAGGGGCCCCAGCCCTGTGTGAGACAGAGGCACAGCTTCTATGAAGGCTGAAGCCCCTGCCATGCACATAAACCTCTTCAGAGCACCAGTTCATACCATTCACCCAAGTCCTGCAAAAACCACACACAAGACAGACATCTAAACACAAGGTTTGTTCTAAGTACTCAGCCTCCAGCTTCCTCTGTAAAAATTCTGTATTTCTCCCAGATTAATGAATAAAACGTAGTTGTGTTATAGCAACTGAGTTAAAGGAACATCTGTCATAACAATCTGCAACTGATTTCTGTCTCTTATTGTTTGTTGATTTAACATCTATGTCAAAGTTCTCTGTTAGTACTTGGTTGTGACATTTAATACTGCTCCAGTTCATCATGGGTTAATACCAGACTGTTTCAATGAAATGAAATGTGTAAACATTTGATGCTTTCTGCTATATAGTCTTTTTCTGGCCACAGAATTTTCTCTCCTCCACATGTGCAGGATGCAAGGATATTCTTGCAGGTTAATTTGTTCTCTCTCTCTCTTCCAAAGCCCCCTCAAAGTTTCCAGTATTATGTCCTCTATCTATCAAATATGTCCAAAACTTTGAAGAAAAATATGAACTAATAAAAGATAACCCTTTTGTGCTAATGAAAATAAAGGCCTTAATATCAAATGTGGAACATTCAGCAGCCTCAACTAAATTCATGATGTGCATCAAAAAAAGATCCAGATACTTATTTAGGAAGCTAAGATCAGTCTTTAAAAGCCTTTCTTAAGCAGAATATAAACTCCTTTCCAAAGGGCAGACTATTTACGTAAGTTGAGAATACACATTAATGTTTCCAGAATCAAGGCTTTTAAGTAATGTAAGACGCAGTGGGTCAGTGAAATGCAGGAGTAGTCAGACAGTGCAAATACTGCTCATCAGGTGTGCTAGAGTTGCACCTGTCTGTCAAATACAGTGTGAAAACACATTATGAAGATAGATACATCACAAACTGAGCTCCTAAACAAACAAACAAAAAAACCCCAAACCAACAAAACAAAACCAAACAAACCCTAAACAAATAGACATAGAACAACCCCAGTAAAGTTAAAGAGGCAAAAAGTAGCCCTGACATCTTCAGGTGGAGTTCTGAAGGAAGACACATTTCCAGCGATTGGTCTTTGCCGGGGGTCAGCACTAACCCTCAGACTGCTGGGCCACAGGAATTAGACCTTTGAAGATGCAGCTCCTGAGCAGTTGTGTGCTCTGCCACTATTCCTGCAGCAAGCCAAGGAAGGGCCTGACCTAGTAGTGTCTTCATGCAGAACAACTTGATCAGATCTGTGATATCAGAAATTGCATGATAGAAATGCAAACCAGTGATAAATAACTTTTTTTTTTTCCTTCTCCAAAGCTTGCAGTGAATTGACCCAGGGTACTTTTTTCTTACACATTTTTTTTTTGTGATGGAAGCAAACAAGCCACTAGCAGCAGCAGCAGCTTGCCATCTGCTGACACACTTTCATCTGACATTGTACTTTGCACTGCATTTCATCTTTGCATTTGTGTAGAAAAATCCAATCATCCCCCTACTAAACCTTATATGACAATTTCAAAGACTGACCTGTATACAAAGTATGAAGCACAGCAGTAAATACATCTCTAACAATGGCTGAGTGCACATGGAGTCAATCACATACTCTTCCTGGGACTGGACCATGTATTTTCCTGGCTTGTGAAAGCAAAAAATCACTGATACTTGAGAGCCAACACCTGAGCTGAAGTGCACTACTGTAAGGTAAGATCATTCCTGAGCCACATTCAACATGCATTGTTTAGAAAATGACTGGAGGAGTTAGAGATGTCTGGAGAACTGGGATATATCCAGACTAACACAAATCAGTCATTAGTAGTTTTAGAAAACAGGATCCCAAAGTTGCTGACATGACTCACAGACACATGCCGTTTGCTGAAGGAAAACCAGGAAGGGACATTTTTTTTTGTCAGTCAAAAAAAAGGAGCAAATTGGCTGAACACAGGCAAGAGCAAGAAAGGAAAGATACTACACAGCCTGGACGAACAGGTATGTTCAGAATCTGATCTAAATGGTCTGTACCTGGCTCATGCTGGGCTGATGAGCCCAGTGCAGCTCTGCTTAAGTCCCACATCCCTCCCTCAGCACAAAACCTGGAGAACTACTGATTTGTTCCTGCTGGACTCTAACTCTGAAGAAGGTTGAAATGATGGCACAGATTCAGCCTCTCAGACTGAAAAAGCCCCCTGGGAATGTAATGAAGTGGGATCTTAACCCAGTAACTGAGTAACCATCCAGCAGGGGGAATTTTAACAAGACTGTAATAAAGCTCTTATTACTGCTCAGTCTGATAGATTAGAGAATCTTTTTTCCATCCAGCTTCATTTAAGTTTTTTTCCTTCCTGCCCCTCCACCCTCTGTCCCTAAATAAATCCAATAAACTAAGTAGCCATTTAGTTAAAATCTTTTTAGGGTCAGAGCCCTCAATTCCTTCAGGACTCTTACAGTCCTATCATTTCTTCAACTCCGTTTTTCTAGATCATTGATTTTTTTTTTCAGGGCTGCTTGAAACTGCTCCTCTGGTAGCATTTGTGTAATAATGTGTTGCGTAGAGAGCATCTTCCATGTCTGACACACACAGTTCCACACCAGGGTATGCCTCTGATAGTCCATTAGAGCCAGCTTCCACTGCAGGGAGAACTGCGTCAATTTTGATTGTTTTATTTAAACTTTTTTCTACCTCTGACACCAAGATTAATGCTGTAATTCTGTGAAGTCTGTGCAATAGTCTGGAGAACATGCATGGGTCTAGCTGCTATTTTAGAGTTGACAGTTGGGTTTTGTAATGCAGTGTGAAACCAGAGGACCCGCTTAGTGGAAATTCAGACAGATATTTCTTCCACTGTAGTATATCTTGGATCTCCACAAATACCCAAACTAAAACTAAAACAATAACGTGTCCTGTGAAAAAATGTGGAGTCAAACTCAGAACCATACATATTAAATTACAGGATGTTACCAAAAAAGCCTGGGTAGTCAGCTATTGCATTTTCTCAACCAAAAACCAGAAGAAGGCAGCTGGCATTGCTGGAAAGCAACATCAGATCCAGCCGGGATGAATAGTAGCTAAGGCACAAGTCAGTAAAATGCAAGTCCTAGAGACTGCCATGAAAATTAGCATCTACAATGGGAAAACACGACTGCAGCTAGAAGGATGTCACAAAAAGGAAGTGCCATTACATCAAGTAGAGAACTTGATACAGAAATAGGTGGTGCTATCTTTGCCACATCCCAGAAGAACAGGGTGCTGTTTCAAATGGGAAAGCCTCCAGTGATAACTGCAGCAGCCAACCCAGCTGAGTTCAAGGCACAAGAAGTACTAACACAGATAAGATTTCTTGACCTGTAGTTTTTCTTCAGGGTAGCCCTGTCAGTCAAAGCGGAAGACTGCAGGACCTCTCCATAACTTAGTATTATATATTGCCATTTAGTTAGAATGGATGGATTGATTGTAATTGTTGTCTTGTGTTTTCCAGTGGTATTATTGTTGCATTTGGCTGGAAAATAAAGATGGAAGAAAGTGCTTTTAATAGGTCCTGGCATGAGTTAATTGGAACCACATGTTCCAACGCTGCTTATTACACCGTTGTGCTCAGCCTGATTTTCTGGTACGGCATGAACTACGCTGCCAAGCACCTTGCTTCCAAGTAATTATTCACTACCATGAGAACAAGAGTAGTCACAGCAGAATTTGATAGGCTTTAGCACATTTGTAACTCTAAATAAGTATCTCTGCTTCAGCAGTGATAAATAATGAGCTACACGTTGAACTTTTGTCCTTTGTCAGAAAGAAGACGAGATTGAAAAGCATCTATGTTAACTGTTTACTATCATAATTTTATTTTCCACTATCATTGGGGTTGTGAGATTACACAGTTCGAACAGCCTCAAGGCCAACCTTTAAAAAACAAATTCGCTTAATGCAGCTCTTAATTTAGGATGTTAATGACGTTTACTAAATTTCAGAAACTCACATGAGGGAAAGACTAGCTGAAAATGCTGTTTGAAAAGCAGGCACAATATCATTCTTATTGTGGGACCACGTACAAATTTACTCAGAAGTACTAGGCTGCTGAAATTTACTGCCCATTACTTCCTTCCTGTCTTGAGTATGCTACATTTAAATGCAACAATGAACTAACATCTGTATATTCCACAAAGGAGAAGGATGATAAATATTAATGAAATTTGCTCCTCGTGTATCTTATGAATTTTTATGTATACCTTCATCTAGGGGCATCATTGTACAACTTTCACATAAATGATTGCAGAGGTTCCATTTCAACCTTGAATTTCCACTTTGCTCACAGGCCCCTGTAGAGGGAAAGCCAGCAGAGCACTCACTTGGCTGACTGCTCTGATTATTGAGAAGCCTCTAATCAAGCAAGAGAGGACTTTCCTTTTCTGTTTAAAGAACAGTAGTAAGATGAATTATTTCCCTAAACAGATTAATTTTAACTCAGCAGCAGTGGGATGAGCCCTCATTAGACTGCCTTTAGATAGGCACACTGTCCATTACACCTAACCAAGCAGTTAGCCATTAGAAAACTACTGCAAGAGATCAACAGCCTTAAGCTTTGTTATACAGTACATAAGTGGTAAGGAATTAGAAAATCTCTGTTGGTAAAGAAGCCCATCCTTGAAATACACCCGGATCTCTCAAATGCAAAATGCTTACTCTTCACCTCCTTTTCTGTTTTTCTCCACTCAAAATTCATGCTGTAGACTCAGCAGTCATAATCCTTTTTGCAAGAAAATAGCACAAAGACCAATTTGATAAATGCAACCCACTCTAGAATGCCATGGCTATCTGGCCCTCAGAGAGTGAAGCTTAAATAAAAAAAAACACAAAGCTGCCTCTTTGACCAAATGCAACTTTCAGCTTGTGGGTTTTGCTCTAGGGATCCAAGGTTCAACAATTTCATTAGCCAATAAACTGTGTTTGTTTTTAAGCTTCTCAGTTTTTATAGAGTACATTTTTTTTTTCCTTCCTCATTATTAACTATGAAACAAACTATATTGTGTCAATTTCTGCAGGCTTTTGATGTTACACACCTCACACATTCTAAGACATGATTTTTAAATGACTATAGAAATGTATGTGCAACCCTTAAGGTTTATTTCAGAGAGCACTACTTTGTGTTTCACATCTTTACTAGCAAAACATGAAACATGTCAGTTGAATCCTCTTATCCTGGGAATCAGAATTTCTTTTGGAGTCACACTAAACACAAATGCTCCCAGGATGCTTGCCTTACCCTTCACATTCAGTGATTCCTCAGGTTTAGGCTCTGCCATAGGTAGATGAGCCATGTAAAGATTAAGAGGGAATGATGCTTCTCTGTTTTTGCTCCTTTATTTAAAACTCTGCTGTATTTGTTTAGGCTATTGCTTTGCTAGTAGCAGAACAACTGTCTATTCCGAATCAGTCTGTTGCATGGATTCTGAATAAATCACAGATGTGCTGAGCTGCATCAAATTAACTGAAACAGTCAACTTGGAAAACAGTACACATACCAGAAAACTGTGTAATGCCAACAGTAAGAGGACTGTCACAAAATTCATCTCTCAGGTTTGGACATCAGGAGAAGACCTGCTGAGTATGACAGAGCAGAGCAGACAATGGGCAGCTGCTGTAAGGGGCACATGCACCAGCTTTCTCACTTGTTTCTAAAACCCTTGGACAGAACTTGGTGACTCAACAACTATGCTACAACAGTGTCTTAGGGCCAGAGAGCTGTTGTCTTTTTTCCTGTTTATCCCAGATGTGTGCCACTCAACTTCTGAATAGTTCTCAAGTTGCCTTTGGAGCTGCAGAAGGAGAAAGGACTTGACAATTGAAATCCCCTAAAAATGGACTTTCTGTTTATCTACTTTGAATGCCAGACTGCGAGGAAATGCAGAACAGCACATACATCTGACCATGTTTCCTAATACAGACTATCCAGTTAAAATCGTATCCAGATTTTCACTTCAATACATGATTTTTTCCCTGAAGGCCACCTCAATGTGTCATTTGTGTTTGTTTGTTTTTCCTATTCAGCTGGAAAAGGCATTTCAGATATAAGTCTGAATATGAATAGCAAACTTATTTCAAAATTGAAAGGCCACAAACTTTATACAGCCTTCAGATGGGCAGAGAAACCATCACCACTGACCCAACGCTACGAGCAATGAATCTGTCAGATAGCAACCAGCCTGCACAACAGACTGCTCAGAAGCTGAATATGCAAGTATTGCATTTTAGCGTATGATCAGTGCGTGACAGCTGATTTAAACCTACTTACAGCATGAATAGTTCTGTTAGGAACATATTTGTGTTTTATAGTGAGGAGAAAATAGATTCCTTAATATAGAACACGTACTGTCCAGTTCTTTCCTTATGCTGTTACATATTCATAAGAAAGCAATATCTGCACTACCATATCAGAGTAAAATTCACGCTAGAAAGAAAAATCAAATCTACATCATCTAAACTATTCTCTGTAACCTTAGAATATTAAAATCTAGATAAAAATGGATGATGGTATGTTTCACCACCTGATGGTATACCATAGGTCTCCTCCCTAGTAAGACTGCTAAAAGGTGAAGTCAATGTAATTTTATTTTAAAAGATTGCCTATGTTTGACTTCACTAGGTGAGTCAAACAATCTTTCAGGCATGTGTTCATACTGAAATTCTACATAGGATTTAGACTTGGAAGCCGACTGCCTTTCTTTTGGTAGGCAGTCAGAAAAGAATTAATATTCCCACAGTGTGTCAGTACATTGTCTAAAACAACATGACTACTAAACTGAAAACCTAGTAAATTAATAAATGTCAGCATTATAAAACATATAATTTATATCCATTTGAACTTATGATACCCTTCTGATTAATCATTCCTGATATATTGTACATCAATAATTAAATGTCTTCTAGAAATGTCAATGCTTATCAGAAAATGACTTAGTTAGGAACACATTAGCTTTATAATTTACCTAATATTTATCTTTAATGGCTGAATTTATGATCCTATTTCTTTCAAAGATTAGAAGTGAATAACATGTTTAAAACTTGGATCATGAATTTGTAAGGGAAAAAAAAAAGTAGAATACTCTGAAGACATTTGTAGGTACAATACAAAGGATTACGGAGTAAACATTTTATGAAGAGTTATAGGAACAACTGAAATGGATAAATCAAGAGCAACATTAAAAAGAAGCCTCAAGAGAATTCAAAAAGCAAGGTCATTTAGTTATTTCTCTACAACCAGGATAAATAATCATTCTTGCCTTTGGAGTGGATCATACCAGGCTAGTCATGGGAAGGGGTGTGTTCATAAACTATCAGATCTGGTCCTACTTTAAAAACAGAAAGAACCTCCTTTTAATTTGGGTTGCTATTTATACTGAGCAGCCACTGTACAGAACTGCCTTTTAAAATAACTAATCTTGCTGAAGGATTAATGAAAGGATTTGGCATTTATAGGGCTAATATGAAGATCTACAATTACATTAGACAGATCAGAAATACTTGAAGGCATCCTATGGTTAGAAAGGAACTCTCCCTGACAACAGCTTATTCCATAATTGTCCACTGTGGGAGTTTTGGCACTTTTCTCTAAGACCTAATAGTCTCCTCTGCTGGAGGCAGAAACCCTGGGCCAAATGTATAATTGTGCTGATCAGGTTTGGAAAAACTTTTTCCTTCTTTTCAAAGGTAAAGACTTGTCGAAAATTTTTGCAAGAATTGCTCATATTATATCGATGACTCAGATAAAATAGCGATAGCACCTCTGAGAAACTTCTAAACATATCTGTGCTCCTGGTTACTGACAGTATCTGAAGGCACTGCATCAGCTCCCTCTCCTTTAACTGCTGCCACTCAGTACAGTGTTTGAAATGAACTTCTGCAGGTGCAGCTGGTCTGCGTACTGCTTACAAATGGAGCAGATGAAGCTCTAAAAACATAGTAGCTCCCATTCTCAGAAGTTTTACATTTTATAGGGAGAATGCACAAACTAGTTACATTAAAAAAGTATTTTCAAAAACTGAGCTACAGGAAAAACAAATAGCACATACAGAAGGGAGAGTACCTCTGTGGACATAAAAATTCCCCGCTCTTTTATTTCTCTAATGCATTCTTGCTTATTTTTAATCACTTGGAAGCAGAAACAAGTTACGTCTCAGTTGAAATACTTTCATCATATTATTATTCTCCTTCCTTGTCTCAGAACCTGCTAGAAAACTTCATAATCAGTCAGTATTTTATGCTGTTGTTGCCCCTACTGACATTCGAGCTGGCATTCATCAGGAAATGGCAGGACAGGCAGAAACACAGCTAATGAAAATGGAGGTATCGTTATCTTGTCCATATTCAATTCACTGTAAAAAAAAAAAAAAAAAAAATCTAGCTACAGCTTTCCTGCTTTATAAAAGAAATCCAAGACATTAAAACCACCTGAGAAATGATTATGGATATAAACACTGTGCCTCCTAACCCCAGGATTAAATACTCTGCTCCTTGCTGTGAGCACACTGCCATTTTCTCAATTCAGAGCATGAAGTACTGCAGGCACTGAAACACCTTTATAAAAAATAATAATAATAATAAAGCACCCAGCTTAGCTGCCATCCACAGCCCTGGTGGGGGCTTGGGAGACTGCAGAACTAAGCATCATTTTTGAAATATCCATGCAAGGAAACTGAGTGAAATGTAGAGTGAAAGAGTGGGGCTCGGGGATGATTGCTAAACCAAACCGCATTTAATTACAGCAGCAAGTTTAACATAAAGCTTCCTCACATTTTATGTTATTTTCTAGAAAAATGTAATGGTAACACTACAAACCTAAAACCAGCACACACCTTTTTATCAGGTACAAACTGTGACAGGTCTGAACTAGGGATGGGGATGGTTAGGGATCAGAAATGCTCTTATGTTCGTCGCCTCTGCTTTGTTCTCTAACGTAGCAGTTTCAAAGCCCAGAAAAGCTGTCACATCTTATATTGCTCTTTTTGCACTCAGACCAAAAACAGCTGGAATTTCACATCACCACCCTCAATACATAGTACAGATCTTGCTACCAGGAAGAGAAGCTGCTGGTGAGTCCAGACACATATCAGAATGTACTACCACACAGCATAAAGCATGCATGTATCAGAATTAAAGAGAAAGATGGAGGGTGTGTAACATGATCATTAAAAGACTTTCCCATGGGGTTGGAAAGGACCTCTGAGACTCTGGAACTAATGCCCATCTGGTTTAGAACAACTCCTAAAAATATCATGTTTCTGTTCTCTGTATAGTACTTAATAAACTAAGTCCTTTCCAAATCATTTTCTTCAGTAGCTGAACACGTTTGGATCCTTTATTTTGCCACTGCAAGGCTCTCATCTGAGTTGTTCCCAACTTGCCAGTTTTCTTCCTGCACTGGGGACATCAGACCCAGACACTGTACTCCAGGACCAGTCCTATCAAGTGTGAAATTTAACATCTCTAAGGAGAGATCTCAGATCATATTAGCCTCAGTATTAACCTGAGGGACTGTATTCAGCTGATGTCTTCTGTGATTAACAGGTGCAGAGTTCCTTTATCCCAGGACAATACTCCCAGTCTGAGGAGAACTGTTCACATTCATTCTCTCAGCACTGGAGCCCACCTCTGCAAGTGAGCAGAGATTTTTTCATACTTACTAGAGTTACACATTGCTCAGTTTGTTCACCCCTCAAAACACAGCTTTTGTCAAAGAAAAGCCTCATCAGCCTGAGACACCAAAAGAATGAGGGCAACTGAAACCACTTGTCTAACCCTCTCTAACCCCATTGTACATGGAAGCCTCAGAGCTTTATATTCAACAGCAAGGCATGCCCTCTGTCCCGAAGTGGACAAAATACTCATATGGAAGAGGGCTCTTCATGAGAAAGGCTGACAAGACAGAGGAACAGAGAGATAAGAGGAATTAAGTGGAGCTTTCCAGCTATGCAGCACTTTTCAACAGATGCCTGAATCGACACCTGAAGGCTAGAGAGGAAAAGGTTTGTAGAGGTGAGGCAAACCTCAGCAGATTTCACAATTAAATGTCATGCAACTTGAAAGTTGCAGATGAATGTTCAAATTTTTATAAATGGAACAACAATGAAAGCATCTGTTGTGGAGAAAAGCCACAATGATATGAGAGCAAAACATCTCTATGAGATATATACTGCTCCCTTTGCTTCATTACGTGGGTGGTAGATTCACAACCTAAAGATTTACTTACTACTGGGCTGCTGTTGGAATTTTTGCCACTGGTTTGGGACAGGCAGACATGAGATCTGCACAAGGGTGGCTAAAAAGCAGGTGCCCACAGACAAATGAGCTGAATCCATGCTCCCACCACACCAGCCACCTGTTGCCAGGAGCTGGCCATGGAAATACTTGCAGGTTTCTGTAAAGCTGCACACATCCTAAGGTTTGCTGTATGGCTGACTGACCTGGGCTCTAAAAAGGGATGGCAGTCGGAGGCAGGCCTGACTCGCAATCAGCCCAACAAGATTATACAGATATCAGCCTGAAGAGTGCAACACAAGTAGGAAACTTCACTCTTGATTTGGAGTCATCAAAACTAAACAGAATCATTTTAAACTGAAGAAATAAACCAGTAAAGTACTTCACCTGAATTGCAGCGTTAGCAGTTCAGAGAGGTTGCAAATGTACTTCCTCAGGAGGGGATGGAGATACTGCATCCTTTCAAACACATACAGTTCTCTCATAAGTTTATGTACACAGCAAAATATACTCCCAAGGCAGCCTGACTCCTTTCTTCCCTTCTCTTTTCTTCTAAAAAAGGAAGTCACCAACAGTTTGGGTACGGTCTAGCAATCGAGAGTTTGGCATTTCTCCTTGAAGTTTCAAAGGCAAAGAAAAAGCTAGGTTTCTGTTTTAAGTTATGCTATTTACCTGTCTTTTCTTCTCCACTAGAAGGGAATTAAAGGCACAGGAGCTACACGATTTTTTTTTACTTCTTTTTAACACATGATATTTTTCAAACATATATTATTTTTTTATTTATAATCAAAAGGATATTACAGTAGGAAGAACTATTTCTTTTTAACCAACCATCATTCACTGTCCTCAGGGTGCTCATTAATTCTGAAGTTTAAAAGATATCCATCAGCAGTATCAAAAATTCATAGATAGGAACCAGGAAACAGGAATGTTTCTCCCTCTGAGTGTGACTTTTTATTCTTTTGTTTAAACTCCGTAATTAACTCACAGCTTTGGGTCTTGTAGCACATGGCAGAATTTTTACAGAAAGACCTTTTCTTAATATTTCATTAACACATCCTTCCTTGCCTCTCAGCTCCAGAGCATGGAGAAATCACATTATTCAACTGGCAGCACAGGATGTGCATATATAAATAGCTAGCAAAGCACAGAGGAACAAACATGTACAAGTGCATGTGTATTGGTGATTTTCTATGCCATGCCTGGATTAAGTAGGGCAGGAGAAGGTTAAAGTTTTTCAAAGATTAAAACAGCCTGGGAAGTTTAATTAACACATATTTTCAAGCCATCTGATTACTTCAAAGTTGTAATTGCTATTTGGACCACTCATGGATTTTTTTCCTCCCCAACCTGATGAAAAGATGGTTTATAGAAGTGACCATAGGGATACAGGAATGACAGAAACTGCAATCTCATGGGGCCAAAGAAAAAGAAGAAAAAAAAAAAAAAAACCATTGAAGCATTCTGCAGTTTTATGGACAGCTGTTAAGTGCACTACTTTCCGCACCTCAGCCACAGAGGCAGGGCCCACCCTGCATGGATGGACAGACAGCGCTTGGCTGCCCGATGCTTACTGCCACTCATTGCAGATAAGCACAGGCTGCAGCCCCAAAACATTTATCTCTGCCTTCTTGCAACAGCAAAAATTTGCCAAATTCAAGTAAGGCGTGTCAAACTGTGGGACTCAATAGAAGTGATCTACAAACCACATAACCACCAATCCTTTTATAGAATAATACTGTGAAACAAGCGTACTTTTCCTGTCAGTTGATTCACCACTTCAAATTCCTATTAGCAGAGATTACAGATTGTGGAGGAACAAAGGGCATAGTGTTACTGTAAAGTACAGGTGTAACAACAATTTCAAAAGCTACAACTAACTATGGCTTTAGTATCACTAACTGTATCTAAATACAATTACAAGTAGGACAACAATTAAAAGCCCATTCGGCAAAAGCTAAGCATACAAAACAGTGAGAGAAACGCTTCCACAAGATTCATCCACGTTTCTAAATGACCAATATGACATTTTCAATCTCGCAATGGTGCAGTGCGTTAATACTTAGCATTGATGAAGACTGTTAAAGAACATTAAGGACATGATCTCAGATACAGCGAGAAACTGCTGAAGCCAGTTGTACAGCTGTGTAGCCGGAGCTGCACAGATTTTCACCATCTTTGTGATCACTTGCAGATGAATTTTGGCATGTTCAATTCTTTTGAAATATCCAAACACAACATACATAGCTTTCTCAGCTTGAGACCTTAGGCTGAACAGCTTGCTTCAGATCAATTATTATTCAAGCACTGATAGCCAGCATTATCCTAGATGAAATGCAAACCAAGTGAGAAACAGATTCCACATAAAAAAGCTTGCAAGCTAAAAGAAAATGAAATCAGTCCTTTCATCTCCTTAAAGTGATAGGCAATAACAGGACTGCCAAACCAAAGTAAACCTGAAAAGAAATATTTTGCAGCCCATGATTGAAAGGGAGAATAAAAGGATGTCAGGTAGATGGATGCTTTATTGCTGTTTTATATTTGAAACTAGCCAACAAGGCCAGGACATAGCTGAAGACACAAAATTGCAAGTCTTCCATCTATTTCAGGAGACCTGGCTGATACTGCTAACCTTGCTGTCCGATTGTGAACACCCCCTCCCATCTTTTCTATGCGTTGATCAGCTGAAATCTGTGAGCAGCTAATCATTAATGGCAACTGAGTAGGTGAGGCATATTTACATGCATGTTTTTTTCTCTCCATTATCTTTCTACTGAAAACAAACTATGAATGCACATATGTTAGCAAATACAGCTGCTTATGAGGAAAGAGCTGGCACCAAAAAGTCTCAGTCTTTTTCACTGTTCCAAAGATTAATCAAACCACATTGTGTTGGCCTCTGCTGTTGCAGCAAAGCCCCTTCCCAGACACTCACTCACTCCCTTAGTGCGATGGAGAAGAGAACCAGAAGGTAAAAGCAAGAAAAAACTTTCTCTTGTTCTCATGGGTTGAAAGAAAGGCCAATTTAAAACAACCCCCCCCCCTTTTTTTTTTTTTTTTTGTGTGTGTGTGTGTGTGTATCATTTTTTAGAAGAAAAAAAAGGAGAAAAATAGGCATGCTTCTGACTGCATAAAAAAAACAGCCTACTGAGCGAGAATAGTCTATAAAGAAACATCTAGGCACATTATTGCCCTGTGATCTCTCCCTTCAAAGAGCCAAATACATCAATACTTTTCCAGTTCTGTTGCATACCAGGGAATTAATCACCTACGTGAACCAAAACGTCAGAGCCAGTGAAAGGAAAACAGTGTAATCTAAGCTTTTCCCTTTTGACCTCCCCTGGTAGAAACAGGACAGATAAACTGACACAGAAAAAAATGGGCGACGTACAATGTGGTGACAACAGCTGAGGAACTGCAGATCCTACGAACTCAGCCACAAATGCCACTTTCCTTCAGTCAAGGGATGGACTATCCTCTATTACAGAAGGACTGTTGTCTGAAATGCCTCAGAGCTACAGCTGAGCAAGGACAAAAAAAAAAAGAAATTATCTGCCCCTGGAGAGCACCACGTAGGGAAGCCTTTATCCCCTGAAGAGAAACAAGCTCCCTCCCCTGAATAGCTGCTAGCAAGCAAGCCTCTGGCTGCACACATGCAGTCCTCTTATTTCTCATTCATAACAGGTACAACCAGAAAATTGCCTGACCTGAGTAATAATGAAGGTGTGAACTTACATCTGTATGCATGTGGGTAACTTGTGATCATGCCAACCTGGTTCTTTTTACTGGTGTTTCTGCAGCACATCTGGGATAACACAAGGACTTTCCAATTTGTCAGAATGGCCTTTATTAGAATTTTACCAGAAATTGATTTACTTCTACTAATGATGCATGACTGCATTAACAATCAGTATTACAGGTTTCACAAAGAGCACTTTTGCCCTGTCATATTGTCTTTTATTATATCTTGGCTCTGTTCTAACTTCCAACCTAGAGAGTCATTTCTTTTATGCAGTCTATAACATGGAACATTTTTAAAGACAAGATTTAGATGCCTGCTTTGATACATGTGGGATGCAGTTCTATGATCATCATAAACCTTCCATCTACCATGTGGTCCTCAAGCCCTTTCAAAGCTTGGCAGGGTAGCAGTGAAAACCACTAGTTTCTTTATTTTTCTTTATATCTTTCATTTTTTTTTTTTTTAAAGTAAGGCAATTTAACAGGTGTGGAAACTTTCCGTGTTGCTTGATGTTTCCTTTTTCCCCTCTATAGATGACTCTGAGCTCAGAGTGCTGAGGAACTGCCTCACTTTTAAAGCTTAGTATTTCTGACTGCTAATTGAAAATCCCTCCCTATTGATGGTACATTCAGAAAAGCTTTAGCCAGTGTTCTTCGTTTTGTTCTGTTTTCTTTGTCTTGCCACAGTAGTGAAGTGAAAGAAACAAAAACAATTTCACAGAAGAAAAAAAGAAAAGAAAAAAAAGGATAACAAAAGAGTAAAATATTAAACTGGAACAAAAAGCTTTGGAAAGTGGAAATTAAAACTGTAGTTTGAAATTTTGCAAGACTTTTTAATAAAGTTATTCCTTTCTCGAAAAACGTTATAACTTTTCCAAAGAAGAGCGGCTTTTTATAAGGGACCACCAAAAAGAGCCTCTTTTAACAGTTCAGGAAGCTCTAGATCAAGCTTTCAGATAACAGACTCAGCAAAGTATGGCTGGATATCACATCTTTTATTCTGCTCATCTAAGGCAAGTAGGAAACAGCCAGTGAGTCTCCACAATTGGATTGAGACTTGGACTGGATTTCTAACACTAAATTGATAGGTGTTCAGATACTAGTGTGATAAGTAGGATATAAATACACAGAAGCCGACAGCTTAAATTGTTTGCTAAAATAGACAGCTCTGAGAGCTATTCTGGATAACTGTTTATCTGTCCATCCATCCAAACCCACTCTCTAAGCTGTCCGTCTGAGTTTTCAGACAGGATATTTCAGCAGGATAGCTTGTTGATATATAGCTATAGTGGCCATAACAGAAAGATAGATAGACAAAATAGATATGAAAACTGAATTAGATACTTCATAATACAAACAAAGCTCCAGGAGTTGTGAGGTTAATAAATAAATAAATAAATAAATGACGAATTTGCATGAATGGCTGAAGCACAAGTTTGAAACACATGAACAGAAAAGAAATAAAATCCTGCTGATAGCAACTGCATTTTCACAGACTTCTGCTCTGGATGAAAGGTGACTTAAAAATCCACCTTGAAAATCATTCCAGTCTAATTCTCTCACCAGTGACTGCAGTGCAGATACATAATTTCCCACCAGCAAAGTACAGCATTCATGGGTTTGTATAGATACACACCTGCACTGCTGCTCTAATTAAAGGACAGAGAAAATTACTTTGGTTATTCTCCTGCTTTAAATGTACAACGCAACATTCTGACCAACAATTTATTCATTTCACCTATATTTTTCAGCAGTTTGCAGAAAATTTTAGTATTTGCCATGCAGCTCCTCACTCACTAATGACACCGCATGTGCTTTCAGTGATACACTTCTGGCACAGTCATGGAGCTGAATTTCCAGAACACAGCCTCCTCTCTTTCATCTCTTCTGAGACTGATAACCCCAGAGAAATCAGAAAACAATTAAAACTGCAACTGGATTTTACCAGCTAATTGGAGCTGTGAGTCTTGAATTATTTTGTACATCAATAGCTACATTTTGAAGGGAATCACGCTACATCACAGCTAGATAGTAGAAGACATTTAAAGGTCTTTTATATAATATGTTGCTTGTTGCCTGCTGTTTTTCTGATCTTTATGGCAAATCCTGCATTGAAAGACCGCTGCCTAGAAGGCAGGGACCAACGATGATTTGAATCTAGTACCCATCTCTGTAGATCAGCTGCCAATTGAATAATTATGCTTGTCACAAACTCTTGCCTTTCTCTCTTGGAAAATGTTTTGCAAGAAATAATATGGCAGCATATGTAGTGGTAACTATGGTTACCTACACGCCACGCATCCATTTAAATGGTTCAGCAGATCTTTCTATTGGAGTACACACTGTAACCTACTAGCACAACTACTTTTTAGCATACTTATCTTTCACCTAAATAAAACAATAAAGATCTTTGGCTAGTGGATAAATGCTGCCGGTCACTGGAATTTTGCTCCTCCTTTAGATATCTATTATTTTATTAAATACAGGAAGATCATTAAAAATATAAAAGATACAGAGAGTAACAGCTATTCTGGTACAACTGCAATGCTTAAGTTTTATTATTATCCTTAACAAATAAATTCTGAGCCAGAAAAATTATCAATTTACTTTGCAAACAGACAAGAGTAAGAAAAGGAAGATCTTATTTGGTATAGAAAACAGAAAATGTAAAATTGTGTTAAATGTCTATTTTTAAGGGGAAAGAATGCAAGAAGCAAAATAGAGGCTGTGGATTAGAAAAATCTCAATAAGCAATTCTGTCATTTCTTTTGATGCTATAAGGTTGTGTCAAAAGATCCAATCTGATGATCCTTAAATGAACTTAAGGTTAAACAGGTTTTATACTGATGTCTTCAGTATTCTTGTCAGTGCCATAGAAATATGGAGGTACTGAACAAATGAGCATTTGGGAGAGGGCAAAACTTCAGTTATCTGTTGTAATTAGTTGAAAAAACAAAAAACCAAAAAAAAAAACAACAAAAAACCCAACACCAATCTCATCACTGTCCAGGAACAAGGCCAAGACCCATAAATTTAAGGAACCTCCCATAGAAAGACACAACATGGGAAATTGTACATCTGTTGTTCAAAGTGAGTTAATGTTTTAATTCTAAGCCACAGCTTTCAACCAGAGACTTGAGACAGCAAAGCATATGTGCTTAGACATAAACAGCAAACATGATGAATTTATATGTTAAAAACAAACAAACAAAGAAAAACAGAAAGGAGATAAAACATATCAACAAAAATGTTCAGATTTGTTAAAAATGAACTGGGCAACAATCAAACAAATAACCCACAGAAATGGGAAACCAATATCCTGAAAACAGTAAATCATTACAGAGTACTACAGATTTCTTAATATTTTACCCTACCCTCAGGACTTCTCAAACATAACCCATTTCAATAAACATTCTGTTCTCTGTCCTCTAATTTTCTAACACAAACAACACTGTCAATTAGATCGAGTGAATTCTCATGCTAGTAGTAGGATTGTTTCACCAAGGGTTAGAGCTTAAGGGGAGGGGAAATGTGTTGAGCTACATTGCACAATCTACTTGCAAATTGTTCAAGCTATGGTTTAATGTTACGCGATGCATGCAATTAGCGAATGAAGGACAAAAGCCACAGGTTAGGTGGAGCTTATAACTCAACACATCTTAAGGTAAATATTTTTTACAAGAGGCACTGAAATTTCCAAGACCAGTATTTAACATGTTTCTCTGCTCTCCCTAGTGACATTCTAGTCAACATCTTTAATTTTGCCTTCAGGTTTATCAGTGACATAGCCTGCCAGATCTACTGCTCTAGGGTACTCCACTACGCACATCACTATCCCACTGCATGGTGTTCATGCTTAAGGACACTGCTATTCTTAACTTGACCGCTCTCCTGTCTCACCACACCATTTCCCATCTCCTCTTTTAGCATTTATAGAGCATTTTGTGCCTTTTATAAATACTTTGTGATTCATATTCTTACTGTCCTTCACGTATCTGGTACCTGTATTGATTTTAACTAGAGGATCACTGACGTTTCTTCCTTTAGGCCTATCCTATCAACCTTATGGAGAGGAGGAGATCACCAGCACCCTGCGATGAAGCCTTCCTTCTATATTTAGATTATTGACACAGAAGCTTATACAAAGGACAGGGTATCAAAAGACCTGAAACTAGTATTAATAATGCTATGGATATTTGGTCACAGAGTAGGATAAACAATAAACATGGAGAGAAAATAGTGTTTCTGAGAAGGAAACTGTCCTCTGAGTTGGACTTCACTCACCACTAAAGCTTTGAGCTTGTCACCTGCAGAGGAAACATCTACAGAAAGGACTGTGGAATATCATTATAAAAAAGGAGCAGATCCTTTAAAAGAATCTGCGGGTACTACTGTTTCCAAGAAAGCTGGAGGCTTTTTTTCCCCATTTAACAAGAAACTATAAGCTGGAAAGCCTCAACCAGTCTGTATGTACCCCAGTAATTACAGATGGAAGGACTTATGTCAGTCCTTCAGTTTGTGGTCACTGGTGAATTATTCCCTAACACAAACTCTGGGACTCTTTGTCATCTGTAGTTTTAAATGACTCAAGTGGTTGGACTTCTTACCACTTCCCTCGGAAAACTTATCTATTCCACAGTCTAACAGATCTCACTGTCAGGAAATGGTCTAAATTTGCTTTTGCTCAATCTTATGCCATTACTCCTAGTTATGGTAGTTTCTTCCTGTTATTCTCTGAAAAACCCTCATAATGGCTCCTACCCCAGAATCAGAGTGGATAACAGCTGCAAATGGAAACTTCTCACCTTCCATTAAGTACTCTCTTGCCCCCTGCTCCCACAGCCTGGCACAACACAGTAGGAGAGATGGCTGCAGTGTGCAGGGCCTGGACTACTGCCACCTGAGACAGGCCACTGCACAAGGCTCAGCTGTAATTATGGCACAATAGAGCAGAGAGAACAGCACGGGATAAAAGCCATGCAAGCGGGCAGGGATAGTTCCTTTTGACCCAGGCACTGTAAGCTACATGCTCAATTTTGTAAATACTCCAATTTTGTAAATGGGCATTCATCATCTTAGTGAAACATTTCATCAGCATTACCACTCCCGCATGGTGTGCCTGTCTCTGTGACTTGCTCCTCCCTTCTCATCCTTATTGCTGAACTATGGCTAACTATTACTCAATGAACTTTTGGCTAAACTTTCATGATAATTTCAGAATCTTCTGAGACTGAGTTCAAATACCACATCACCTCCTTTTCAGAATTGCAAAGGAGAAGGTGCACATTAACATGATTTCTTGCTTTCAAATATCAAAGATATGTGCCATGATAGATAAGGATCATGCTTTGATTCAAAGACATAAGCTGTTAGATCTTTTCTCGTTCTGGAACAGCGATAGTAATGCACAACCAGTGGCAGATGGACACTAGAATACACGAAGAGAACAGAGAAGATCTCAAAAGATTTGATCCCTTAGAGGAAAGACAGGTGTTCTCAAACGGATACAAGCTTTCGGTCTAGCACGAGATGGAGATACAGTATCACTCAGGTAACAAACTAGTATCAGACTGTCCACAATGTAACTACCAGTGAATGTTTTTTTCCTGGACAGATCTTATGCAAACCATATCCAAGTCTTTCATTTACTCCACAGAAAGAAACTATTCAGAGAAAGAGGAGATTCCTCAGAAACTCCAAATGCAAACAACTCCACTTTCTTCAGGTTTTTCCAGTGTAATAATGTCAGTCACTCCAGCCACCCATCTCTTCCATCCACTACGCTCCTTTTAAAGATTTTGCTGAGATTATCTCGCTCTGATGCTTCATTTCTTTCAAGGGTATTTTTTGAGAGCTTTTGTTTGTTTTATGAACTATCATAGCCCATTTGGGATTTTTCCACAATTTTCCCTATGGTGTCCTTGGAAATACTTGATCAGTGTGATATAATCTGAGAACTAATTAAATGAAACAAACATCAATGCTGAGTTGTCTGCTACCTACTATGCCATTGCTGCCGACTTGTCTGTTATCAACCTCTGTACTATTTTGCTGTTAAATGTAAGAAAAATGAAGTAGTCAAGGGAAAACTACTAGAAAATAAATGGTGGTGTGATCTCTCTCATCATAAAGAAAAGGACTATTTCTAATACAAGCCAGTATGCCATTGGACTTCTTGGCAACCTGGGCATGCAGCTGGCTCATATCTAGCTAAGCGTTAATCAACACCACCCAGTCCATTTCCTCTACTCAGTCTTCCAATCACACCACTCCAAGCCTGTAGTATTTTCTGGGGTTGCAGTGGCCAAAATGCAGGACATGGCACTTGATGTGGTTGAACCTCATCCCACTGGCCTCAGTTCAGTGATCCAACCTGTCTAGATGCCTCTGAAAGGTCTTTCTACCCCCAGGCAAAACAACTCTTCCAGACAACTTGGTGATATCTACAAAATTACTGGGGAAGCACTCAATCTCCATGTCCAGATCATCAATAAAGATATTAAACAGGACAGGTCTCAATACCGACGCCTGGGAAATAACACTCATGACTGGTTGCCAACTGGATTTAACTCTATTCACCACCACTCTCTGGATCCACCCTTCCAGTAAATTCTTTATCCAGCAAAGAGTGTACTTGTTCAGATCAGGGACTGCCATCTTCCAAAGGAGGATACTGTAAGAGACAGTGCGAAAGGCTTTGCTAAAGTCAAAATAAACTATGTCAACAGCCATTCTCTCATCCACCAGCTGGGTCACCCACTCATAGAAGGAGATCAAGGTAGTCAGTCCAGTGGTAGCTGCCTTTCAGGCTGGTTGGACCTGATTCCCCGTCTGTCCTGCACGTGCTGTGTGATCTCACTCATGACATGATGGTCTGTTTTTTTCTTAAGAGAAAATCTGTACAAAGGTAAACTTGTTTTATGCTCTTTCTCAGTCAATTTCATGGAAAATGAGGACAAATTAGAAACAAAAGGAAGCATAAAAAATTCCAAAAGGAATTATGCGCGTAAAGATAAAAACAAAACAAACCCACCATAATAATCTCTGCTAAAAAGCAGGACAAATTACCGGAAATATGAGTAATTAATTTCTTTATTAAGATAAGCCTGTCTACTACAAAGAATTTTACACTGTGCTGGTGTTCATTCACACGTTGAAGGTCTAAGATACCACATCATCTATTCTCCTGTGTTATGAAAACCTTAGTATTTCTGCGGAAAACAGTGACCTGTTTCTACTTGAATCCAGCTGCTAAGCTCCTACTACTCCCATTTGACATCATGGGCCTATAAAGTCCTACAAGTAAATCCTGATGAGGATGAGAGGATGCAATGAGAGCACTGTAAAGTTTGGTTCCTTAATGTAACAACTGCCATTGGGTAGAGCATACAGTTTCACAACTGCTCTCCAGCTGCTTTCATTCGTATAGAGATTTACAGATCAGAAAAGCAACAGTAATTGTTTGGGCACTATGTTTTGCTTCTACAAAGCACATAGTGAAGAATAAATAAAGGAGATCCTTGTCACCCACGTATTTGCAACCACAGCAAAAGCATTTAACGTGCACAGAAAGTACTTCGGGTAGCATTGCCCAGCTGCTCCTTACACAGCTCCAGGTCTGGCCCCACAGAGGATGAGCTGCATTGGGCTGTATCCCTGCAGATGGGAAGACAGGATATCAGTTGCTAACTGCCCCTTTGAGGATTTGCCTAGTTAAAGTGTGAGCTGTCTGTCATATCATTCACCTAGAATATGCAAACTGGCTGTCTGGTTTTGACAAGAATAACTACAAGCGTAGTCCAGACTGACAGAAGGAAAAGTAAAGATTTATTTTCTTTTTTTTTTTTTTTCCCACCTCATCTTTTACATTTAGTTGATATGTATAAATAAACATAAGGAGAATTATTGTGGTAGTCTTTGTTATTATTCTAGTGGAAAGTACTTTATTGCAAATGTAAACTTCTTCAGGGAGGTCATTCCAATCTGGCCAGCAAAATTCAATCAAAACAAGACTTTTGCTTCAGCTTAACTGTATTACATGCTTTATTGCCCAGTGCCTTGTGTAATAAATGTTACTGAAAAGACTAATTTAGGATCTGAATTTATTTTAATTAGTCTTTGTAATACTGCAGCAGATGTTAGCTCGTATAAAAGCAAACCTGCACTTGTAAGGAATCTCAATGAGAATGCCCTAAACATTTGATATTTTCAGACACGTCGCTTCATACTATAATAGCAGAAAAAACAAGGGAAAGAAAACTGAAGAACAAGAATCTGGAGATGGGGAGAAAAGGCAGCAGAGATTCATTCTGTTATAAAGATGTCCTGCCATCAGTCACAGTACTGTAAATGTGAGGCTGCAGAGAACCATTAATAACTGACAGTTGTTGTTAACTACCAGGGAAGACCAGATAACCTTCCTGAGAATATCTATACCCCCATCTCAGGCAGCCAAGTAATGAGTCCCAGTGGAACACAAGCACTGGCCGTCTTTGTTGTAGCTATTGATCTCCTGATGTGATTTAGATAAGGGAGGAAGAGATAATGGCATTGATTATTCTATTTAGGAGCCAGACTGAGGCTAAACTCAAGTATAATATATAAAGAGGAAAAATCCACACTCAATCACTCCTTGTCTGGTCTTTACTGGGCAATGCTAGGTGGTCACGGCAACAGGAATGCATATCTTAATAAACATGTGGGGTTTGGTTTCTGGGGCAATTTGATGTTAATGAATGTATGCCATTGCATTTTCTTCTTTCTTTTTCTCCTAATGAGAATGCATAGTTTTCATACAGCAAAGCAATGGCTGAATAGGTTATTTTCCTGCAAACGAAGTTGACAGAATTCAGTGATGGAGATCTCCAGCTGACAGCAGGACATGAATAGCTAATTTTACATTATACTCCTTTGCTGTGATGGGTAGTCAGCTCAAGTCAGCTAGTTTATAGAGAAGAACCTTGGAAAAGATTATGAATGTTCATGCCTATCCACAACAAGATGTAATTATTCTGACAAGCTTTAACTGCAGGTCACCTGGAGACATAGATTAGAGCCTTGGGCCTTGCCTTGGAGCTAAAAACAATCCCTGTCGCTTTTAAGAGCAGACACTAGTAAGATTTACAAGTAGCTTAAAAATGAGAAAAAAAGGAAGCTGTTTTCCATCTTTTTAAGGTTGTTGAACTTGAACTGCTTCTGAATACGTTAACAGGTTACAGAATCCACAGCTCTAGCAGGGGACTCCAGTGAGGGGTAAAATGGATTGACAGACACACTCTGCCCCTTGGAATGCTGTCCTAAAAACAACACAGACTTGTACATCTGTTCCTACAGGAGGTTTCCGAAGGCCACAATGAGGTTCTACAACTGTACGCATTTAGACTGAGTACAAATCATTCATCTTCTATTGATGTGATTGATAGATCTGCTTTGTAATGCATATGAGAAAAAGAAAGAGTAAGATGTAGGAGCTAAAAATAAAATGAAAGTCTGTGTTCAGTTCTTAGACATCACCGTAAGGTTTCTGCATATGATGAAGACAATGCTTTCACCTCTTCATGGCCCTGACTGTCTCAGTGTCAGAGAGCTCCAATTCATGTCAAGCAAAGCTGAACTTGAAGCCTGTTCAGGTAGGTACATCCTATCTTTTAAAATGGAATTTTAAAAGTTAAATCCTTACAGTCTAAAAATTTACTACGTATTTTTTCCCTTTCTCATCTCTTCCCATTCCTCTCCTCATTTTGGGATTCTTGAACACAAAGCCCCTCCAAGGAAAATATTCTCAGTTTTCTCATAGGTTTCTTTGTCTGGTAGTAAAAAGATGAGTTTCCTGCATTTGCTAGAGTAAATGAAATTAATATTTTAGGGAAGAGCTAAAGAGTAGATTTGAAGCATTCAAGCCCAATGCAAATCTTTCCAAACTGAAGCTTTCCTCAAACTAGAAACTTTGCTTTTCTGTCATCATTGGAGCAGGTCTCTAAGATCTTACATCTTAATAAGTCTGCAAAAGATTCTCTTAGACTATCACAAAGGATCTGGAATTCTTGCAAGGCCTTTGATATGGTCCCACATGTGATCCTTATCTCTAAGTTGGGGAGAATTAGATTTGATAGGTGGTCAATACAGCAGGTAAGGAAGCGAAAGGATGGTTCCAGAGAGAGGTTTGAGGTCAGTGACTCCATTTGGAGTCCAGGCAGGGACAGGTGATGAGTGGCGTCCCTAAGGAGCCAGTCTTGGGACTGGTGCTCTTTAACATGTTTACCAGTGACCTAGACAGTGGGATTGAGTGCACCCTCAGCAAGTTTGCAGATGACACTAAGCTGAGTGGTACAGTTGAAATGAAAGAAAATACTATACAATAAATACAAATAAATGCATATAATACAAATAAAATTCAAATTTTGATACAGCATACCCATTTATACCACAGTTCTTAGCCACTCATAAATAAAGTTACTCCATTTTCTCTATAAATTCTCAAATTAAGACAGCCAAGTCTTAAAGAAAGCTACTACTTCCAGTAAAACATTTTGGTAAATGTCTTTTAACAGTTCTTTCATTTCATATAGAATAACCTTCTTTTTCTTCTTCTAAACCTGCAATACTTTTGCAAGAACACTCAGATGTACGGTTAAATAAATAACGGCTATCAGCTAAGTGTCAGTTAACAAAATTAACTTATACCCTATCTTCTGCTTAACAGACAGTTAGGTACACTTTCCTCCATTTTTACTTTGTGTTACTGACATTATACTGAAAGGTACCATCCAGATTTGTTAATTATAATCAGATAAGTCTTTAAATTAGTTATGTAGATGGTTCATATCTTAAAATCACTTCAGTTTTCAGGCAAATTACCAAGAGATGAAAGAAAACTTTTTACTCCAGAGTACTTGTAATTTGTGAGCTAACTGGGAGTTCTGCATTACCAGCTGTTAGACTGACTGCTCCTTTCTGGACAACTAACGTACCTTCACCTTTCTTTCCTACCAGTTGGGTTTAATTAGAGAATACCCTCTAAATCAATTCCTTCTGTTTAATGTTCCAGTCCTTTCTAGTTTCTAGGCAAGCTAAACAAACACTGTATCCCACCCTAGAAATTGTTTTCAAGCAATTCCCTTGGGCCTGCTTCCAGGCAAGCTAAAGTCAGTGGAAATAATAGCATTCATGTGAGAAAATGTTCTGAATAAGATGCTACTAAACTATGACATTCACTTTTAAATGCCTTTTTTTTTTTTTACCCAGGAAAGGTACATCAATTGCCCTAGAATTTTTCCAATGGAACATGAAGGAAATCATAATGTTGTGTAAAACAAACCAAAACCTCCATAGACTAGTGTTTATGTTAAAGGAAGTCAATACCTTAGGGCACCCTAAGAGGAAGCGCACCTCTCTCATATCAAGAATTTGTGAGAGAGAGGGAAATTATCCTAGAATACTGTATATTGTTTTGACTTCTTAATCTGTAGTAGATAATTGTTTCCATATAGGTAGGATAGGAATAACCAGCTAACAGACATTTAGTTTCCAAAGGAACCATATTTTTAGCTTATCATAAAATGACCGCTGAATAATTGCACTCCTAACATTTCTTGAAACATAAAGGCCATACAAATGACCAGCTCTATAGAGAATATTCCACACATTATATATACATGTGGGAAGGGCAATCACAAGAGAAGATCACAAGACATCATGTCTTAAGTTTAATAACCCATTTAATATTGCCTTTCAATTCCATTTCATGCTCAGTAAAGCAAGAATAACTGAACCTTTCACTGATGTTGGCCTTAGATGAACAGCTTTTGTTTTGATGGCTTTGGTTGTAATGCCTTATCACGGATGACAACTGCATCATAGCAAGGGCCAGTGTTAGCGCTAGAGGAACTTTTTTTTCTGCACCTGAATAAGGATACTTTAGTAGACTACTCTTCTTAACTAGGGTCATGCTAGCTTGCTCATGTGCCCAGGGGAAAGGTGTGACACACACTGCTTTTGTCCTTTCTCCAACACATTCTCTCATCCTTCTCATTATGAAATACAGCGCCTGCAAATGGGCAAGGGGTGAAAATGTATGTGACATGCTGAAGCAAGCAAAACACAGCACATTGTCCCATCAGAAAGGTTAATGGTGAAAAAGAAGCAAGACATCTAGACTCATGACATGCTAAAAAGCTGCTTTAGAAAGGTTAATGGTTATTGCTCCCAGTGCTTGCTAAAAGAACAAACTGTCCCGGGACTCAGCCAACCAAGAGAAAAGGTTATAAGAAGATAGAGCAATGTCTTGAATCAAAGATTACAAATTGAACCCCAACCAGAGCAGACAGCAAAGGTTTATAACTCAGTTGTGAACATGATACGACATACCATTATCTTATATTGCTCATAAACAAAGTTATTTTATCAGTAGATTAGAAAAATTGTACAGATTTCTTACTTCAGGTCCACCCATACAGCATAAGCAAGATTACAAGTCACTAATTCATCAGGAAACTCAATGCAGCTGGTTTTGCAGTATAAATTAGCTCAAATTATGCTACTCTACAGCCTTTAAAGAATGGCTGTTGCCATATTTACTTTCTCCTTTACATACTCTATTGAGAAACTTTTTTTCTTCTCAGAAAGAGCAGTATATGTCTTGGCCATCCTTTACTGTAACCCACTTGATGGAAAATTCAACTTACTCTTGCTATAAACAGTAGAAACATGAAAAATAACTTTATTTGCAGACATGTTGCCTAGCTGCAGCATTCAGCAACATTTAGAAACTTTCTGTTAACTTCAAATACAGGACTGATCTACCAGAATATATATATACATATTTAGACTTGAAATTCTTAGATATCATGTGAGTACATATGACTGAGTCAGCCACAACTCAATCTCAACTACATCAGAGATAAGGACTAAAACTGAAGCACACAGAAAAATGTTTACTGCTACCAGCACAGGTAGATAAACATTTGTCTCTAGTTTTCATAGAAATCATGCAATCATGCAGGTATTTTTTCTTTTTCAAATCGTCACTATTTTCACAAAAGAGAAATGACTTTTTTGACAGCCTGTATTTATTTCAGTGCTTTTCCCTCCTTTCTGCGACTGTTATCCTTAATGCCTTTTCCCATATATGCTGTTTCTTTTTCTTATCCTTCAAATTGCTTTGCACTCTTAGGAACAGAGGGCAGTTTATCTAACCACGTGTTCAGTTTTTCCCAAAACATTTGGCGCACTCAGTGACATAATTGTTCGATATTGCCACAAATTTCCCCCTGAATTTCTGTGCCATCTCTATCAAAAAATGGTAAAGGCCATAGAGAACAACAAATTAAAGAAGGTGACTGCGCACCAACTCAGAAGAAAGGGGAAGGGAGGAAGAGTATCAAATCAGGAAGTCGAAGTTAGGCCATTCTTCACACTGATTTGCCAGAGGTAGTTACTTATTCTTGTTGACACAATTACTTGCATATGCTGTGAGAAGGGTATGTTAAAGGAGAAACTACATTTGTGAAGCTGACTTTGAAATGTTAAATACAATATTTGGAAGGTTAAAGGCAGCAAAATTTAGTTTAGAAAACATGTAGTCAATTCACACAGAAAAATATACTGTTTGAGTCTGTGGATAACATGACACCTGCTTTCTCCCTGCAGTGCTAGTATTGTTACTATTAGGAAAAGTACCAGGTTCTTGTCACAGTGCCACCTTGAAACATCTTAAGCAACAAGAAATGAAGAGAGGCCTCAAGAAGCTGTTACAGTTCTACAGATATTTTTAGAAACCTTTATTGTATTTTAGATTCTCATTTTTCTTTCGTGCTGCTACCTTTATCTCTATATATGGCTTCAAATTATGTCAGATCAAAGTCTCGCATTTTGAGAACCATATACAACTATGCATGTAAAAAGAAATTAAAATACCTACTAAATCCCTAAAATACTTATAGGTCTGGTAACATGGTAAATCTTCCTCACATCTAACCTGTGCTTTAGAGAGGTAATCAACAATTCTTATTTACTCTGAAGTAAAGCAATTTTCCAACTAATTCATAGAATTAAAAGGAAGATTATGAGAGGATACTGCTTCCTCACTATATGGGACCATTAATACTTCACATCCCCTCTCATCATATGGTAAGCAACCTCAACTATATCAGATGTGACAAAACACTTGTTCTTAACATTGTCCTAGTTCTTTGATAAACAACTTAGAATGTTCAGAAAAAAATAAAATAAAATCTGATTTTATTGAAGCCCTCTCACCTCAAACTAGCGAAAAACTTGAATGGAGAGGACAAACTTAAACCTTATCTTCCTCGACAACAGCAGTATCTCCATTTCATTAAAATGCATTTACAGTAACTTCTTTGTCACAAAATTGAATTTAACTCCTGTGCAGAGCTATTACCTCCATGCTGTGTGACTACAGGTTTTCACATCATTTCTTATACCCACTTTGAAAAATAGAAATATGTAATAGGCTGTGTAGCTATATTTTGTGAATTTTTCTATTTTTTCTTCAGAAATTTTCTAGCATTGTGTATATATTAATTACTGTATTTTCAAAGAAAAATAATTAACTAAAACGCACACTAGATGGTTGCCACTTACTCTGCAAATCAGAAAGAAAAGCTGTTAATTCTGATAATGTCAATAGGTAAAGAAAATGCCATGGTGGAGAGAGAAAAACCACTAAGAGCTCAGTTAGAAAAGCATTTAAAATAATTAAATGAAATCTTTAAATATTTTGGAGAAAAAAGGTTTACATAGTTTCAGACAAAAGCTTCTTCAGATTTGTAAAGTTATTTATAAATCCAGAAAGGAGGAAACCAAAACATAGCCAAAACAAAACAATTGTCATGACTGTCATGTGCTTTTGCCCCATTAGTTATATATACATCACTGGAATGTGGTTAACATTTGGAAAAATAAGCTCTTCTAACTGAGGGCTCAGAGAAGTAGAAATTACTGCACAACTAGAAACACAGCCCCAAAGCAATGCTGTTCCTGTGTTGAAATATTGACTGCAGTAGTCATACACTGTGAGTAGTCCTGCCATATGCCAGCTCTTAGCTGGGTTCCCTGCTGTCCCCAGGAGACAAGTAAGGGAGGCTATGAGCAAGTCCATGCTCAGAGGCAGCAGTCTTCCTTGCTAGGATTCCTCCACAGTCCTTTCATTTTGAAAAACACAACCAAAGACAAAAATCCATTAAAAATAAACCCTGCATATAATTCATTACTGAGGTTTCACATAAGAAGTCTTTTAAAAGCAAAAATTACCTCACACAATATTATTATTTTATTTCACATCGAAGACATCACTGCTGGCATTGGGGAAGAAAGTCCATAATGCGACAAATGAACTCAAAATAACTACGAAAACATTATAAAAAACATGGTCTATTCAAGACAAAAATCCAGTGGAGCCATTATGCCTATATGTGTGTATATATATTTAATTAATTTGGAATCAGAACTATCAGAATTGAGAAGTTTCCACATACACACATATGTAATTTGATTTTTTTTTAATAAAAATAAAATCCTGTTACTGAAAAGTCCAAATTTTCAAGAGTAAATAACCCTCATCTCAAAAAGCATATGAAATACTGCAGAAACAGGCAAACATCTTTCATAAAGATCCAGAGATCACAAGGCACTTAACAACGTGAATATGGCTATTTACACTGGCTTTTATCTTTGTTGTTTTTTCTTGATATTTTGATATTTCTTGGAAATATAATGCTGAGATCTTTAGGGGAAACATGCTCATCATCAAGCTTAATTACATTGACTTATGGTCTTGTCTGGTAACAAGATTTATTAATATTTCAGATACAATTATGTCATAGATTTACTGTAGTCAATATCTCTTGTGCCAATAAATCTTGATATTGGCAACAGAAGTCAATGCCTACTTGGGAATTTTCAACGCACCGACAAAGCGTTCTGTTAATATCTGATCTGTGATCACGCAATAAACAGCTCCTCTGACGCTTCGTTCTGGCAATACAATCTGAATCATTCAAAGAGGAAACTTCTTTTCAAGTACAATCACTTGTTTAGGTAACGATCAACTTTCTTATGTACTGCTGAGCAGAGAGGGACATGAACAGCACTGCTTTTATGCTGGGGTAGGGGGTGAATTCTACGCTACTCAACTTAAGCAAGTTGGTTAGTACATGATGGTCCACAAATCCTGACAGTTCCTTATAAGGTTTGTGAACCAGTTGGTTAGCCTCTTGCTTTATAAAAACATTTTTTTCAGAACAATATTTTGAATTTAGAATACACTTCTAAAGAATTGGAAAATAAATTTTATCTGCAAACAGTAGCCAAAAACAGAAGGAGCAACCTGTTTTAATTCAATAACATCCAAACTCCAAAGTACCAGAAACAGTTTAGCTGAAATCATGTTTGTTAGCTGCAATTATATTTGCATCAACAATGGTGTACTACCCTTTCTCCGTGCCAACTGTGACATCTTTGATGTGAAATAGAATAATAATTAAAATGAAAGGTTCCAAATTCTTTTAAGTGATTTCTCTAACAGACTGTTCACGCTCTCTTTCTATTTCACCCCTGCTAGGTTAATCTTTCACATAACTGATCATTTATGTAACATTTTTCCTTATCATCCCACCTCTAGTACCTTGCACTGACAAAATTTCTTCATACTGAGGACATTTCTTCTAAGTGTAACACGACAACTTTCTTAAAAACTAAAAAATACTGAACTTGTCAATGCACTTCAAATACTCCAAAGCGTTTCTAATTTAATTCTGCACTTACTAATCTGAGTAACAATATACGGTGAAAGTCAATGTCTTGATGGATCACTCATGGAAAACTGAAGTAATTACCCTCATTCTAATATTCCTATTTAAATGCATGAAAAAAATGATTAGCTGAAAGTTCTTTATGTAGCAGAAATGGCATCTGTTTAATATTTATGCTAATATGAAATACCTTTTACCCTAAAGGTTAGGGGTGATGCATGAATGAGAAATGAAACCAAATAAAAACAAAACAAATACAAATACTGCTACATAATGCCACCATAATTCATGTTTTATTTTAAGTTTCTATAGCAGAAGTTAAAACACTTTCTTGGGCCTTACTCAATTTCCCACAGATTTCTTTTTCTGATATAGGTAGAATCCTACTAAGGAAAACTCCCCCATACTTTTGCTGATAATACCTGTGAGACCTCAGTTGGTTTTAACCTGAAGCAGTGAAGATGCCTGACAGTAACTGTAGGATATATTCGAATCCCTCCCATGCTCATATGCTAGATAACAAAAGGGCTAAAATTAACGTGTTTGAGAATTCTCCAGTTGGGCACTGCCTACAAGCTCAGCAAGGACAGCAAGAGCTATGTCAGCATTCTGCCTATCCTAGATTTACCCCCAGCACAGCCCAGAACCTACACTTCAGTGAACAGTCTTGGATCACTCTCTTTTATATATTACAACGGCAAAGCATTAAAGTGCTCACTTTATATTAAGGACCTTTCTATCAGCTTCTGTAACTGTGTTCTCCCCCTTCCTCCTTTCCCCCCACATTTTTTTTCACCTCTTAATTTAAGTTCAGCAAAGTATTAAAACTGACAGCTTGATTCTAGTTTCCTAATAAATTTTTGACAGCTTAAAATGAGAATCTTTCAGTAGAGTTCTAAACCAAAAAATATTTAAGAGCTGCAGAGAGGATATGTTTAGAAGTTTAGAAACTCTCTCTTTCTTCCTCTGCTCCTGAACAAAACTGGAGAAAGGCCCACTCCAGCTGCACTCTTTCCTTGATCTCTGTGTCTCTCTTCACTCACAAATGATTCGGAACTTTTTTTTTTTTTTTTTTTAATTTTAGGAGAAGCCCACTACTCATATTATTTGTTTGATACTGAAGTTGAAAATGTATGAAAGAAAATCACCTAAGTATCTCTCTAAGGGCAGTTACTACAAATAATAACAAAGAGAGTTACAAACAAGAAAACTGAGTCAAAGACTGCAAATACAATGGCTACTCTGAAAGTAATGCCTCTTATTTTATTATGTTGGCCTGTGATGTCAGAGGTGGAAGTTGGAACAGGTGATCTCCAGAAGTCCCTTGCAACTCCTACAATTCTGCGATAATTCAGCCCCAAAGCTCACTCACACACCCAGTCCCCTCTGTGTCCAGATGTCAGGAGGAACATGGGTCTGGGATCAGAGACTGGGTAAAACTTAGGGTGTAGGAATAGGCTTGCACACATGGACAATTTAAGTGGCCAAAGTAAGATTAGAGAAAGGCTAATAATTTTTAGAAAGACAAGTAAGTCTACTTCAAACTAGAGTCCTCTTTCAGCAATTCAAATATTTGAAGACTTTATATTTTTCCATTCCTATCCACTGCACTGCTTTCTCAATTGATACAAGGTATTTCATGTGAAACAAGGTGTGAGTTTTATTTAACACTACCTGAACAAGCATTTTCTTTCCACAAAGAACCACAGACTATTTCTTCTGCTTACAATTTTTGACTGCAGGAAACTTCAATTACAATATTGTTCAATTTATATGCATTTGTTTTTTGACAAAAAACAAATATTTCATTAAAAGTAGTACAGAAAGCAAACAAAAATCCCAGATGTCATTTGATTAAGCTACATCTTTAGTCACCACAAATTAGTAATCAGAATAGACTGCTGTTCGGTCCATTAAATTGCCACAGCTATACTTCCAGATACCACCAGCCCCTTAATATTTAATGTCATAATACTGGCTTGCTGCTTGGCTTGGAGCTCTTCATCCCCTAACTACAGTATTGTCATGGTCTCAGCTGGGATAGAATTGATTTTCCTGACAGCATCAGGTACGCTTTGACTTTAGGAAAAAAAAAAAAATACAACACTGATAACACAGCAGAGATTAAGTTGCTGAGCAGCACTGCACAGAGCCAAAGACATTTCTGCTTCTCTGATTCTCCTACTGCCCTGTCAGGGAATTGGGCTGAGTGGGCACAAGGAGCTGGGACAGAAAAGGACCAGGACAGCTGACCATAACTAGCAATAGTACTAGAAGGAATGGCCTCAAGTTGTGCCAGGGGCGATTCAGGTTGGATGTTAGGAAATACCTTTTTGAAAGTGTTCAGGCACTGGAATGGGCTGCCTATGGACATGAAGGAGTCACCATCTCTGGAGGTGTTGAAGAAATGATTTGATGCTGTACTGAGGGACATCGTTTAGTGGGAAATATTAGTGACAAGTGGATGATTGGACTGGCTGACCTTGGAGGTATTTTCCAGTATTCATGATTCTATGACCTCAACTGGCCAGAGGAATTATTCATCCCATGTGATATCATGTGAAGAATATAAAACTGCAGGGAATTGGACATGGAGGTAATCACTGTTTGGAGGTTGGCTGGGCATCAGTTGGTGGGTACTGAGCAACTGCTTGTGCATCACTTCTTCTGTAAATTATTTACCTTTCCTCTTCCTTTTCTGTCTTTGTAAATAGGTGTTTTTTTGTTTGTCCCCCCCCTCCCCCCCATCTCAACTCACAAGTTTTACACTGTTTTTCCCTAATTCTCTCTCCGATCCCACTAAGAGGAGGGAGGCGACAAAAGGCTGTGTGGTGCTCACCTGACTGCTGAGTTAAAGCACAACAAACATCTTGCAGAGTAAGAAGCTATGGTACAGATTCCTGCCCCACTTGATCCCCCTTGAACCAAAAGTGGGAAGATAACTTATTCCTGCTCCTAGGAACTTGTGAAAATAAATAAGCAATACAGAGGCAGAAACCATTCCGGCTATTTAATCTGGTTTAACACAAGTCTCAGGACTCTTCTCCTTCCCCTTACCAGACACTGAATATTTTATCCCTCAAAATAGAAAATAAAGTGAAAGAAAATTGTTAATTATCCAATTAGAAAAGAGTTGCTCAGGAATTATCCTATTTTAGCATATATTGGTTAGCAATTTTAAGCCTAATGTGTATATCCTGTATTAGTTTTGAGCTTCTAAACATATAATTTCAAATTAAATGCTACACAGAATACTTAATACTGGAACATAATAACAAATAATATAGGCTGGGAGCAACTTCTCAAGGTGACCTAGTCTAGGTCTCTGACCAAAAAGTGGACAACTTCCAAGTAGATGCAACTTCCAAGCTAGGTCAAATTGCAAGGGACCTTGTTTAGTGAAGTTTTAAAAACTTCTAATGATGGAGAGAATGACAATCTCCATGGGACCCTTAACCAGTGTTTAATCATCCCAATTTTTTTTCATGTGTGTCCAATGAAGCATCTGCTGCCTCTTGTCCCGCCCCCTGTGCACGTCTGAGATAAAATCAATTTCTCTAAAATCCTCCTCCCTACTTGTTAACTGAAAACTGCAATTATATTCCAGCTTACTGCATTGTACTCCCTAGTCTCCTAACCACTTTTAATCACCCTCTACTTTTCTGAACTTTTCAGTATTACTCTTGTTCTATATTTGAAATAGAGTGTGATTAAGAAAGTCACAATTGACTTCTGCTCAGCAAATAGCTCAGAAGTTTTGCTTTGAATTTCAGTGTCCTAGATGGACCTTGAAGGGCAGCACTGTTTGATCTCTGTAATTAGCAAAATTCCCTGTAGAAATCTTAAGAAGCAGTTACGCTAATATTACATACATTCCACATCTAAATTTTTATTCTTTTGGGAGGATGATATTATTGTAGTCTACATACCACTCAGCACGTAATTTAGTATTTCAAGAACTGCAAAGGGATGGTTTAATTACTAACAATGCTGTGTAGTCATCTTTGGCACATGCCAGAGAGGACCTCTTTCAAAAAGCTGTTTACATTTTCCACAATGTGTATCTATTTCCTATTTACTACTATTTGCACTTTCATCCATTTTTTTTTAACCAGCTTGTGCTTCTGGTGACATGTGCTTATGAGGCTATGGAAATTATCTGTCACTTGCAGTCTGGCAGCTGTAGGCTCTCCAACACTTAACATGCCCCTGGAGAGTAGGTTTGGTGTCTGTCATACTTTCTGCAAACTACTTGGCTACCTTACAAGAAATGATTTCCTCAAAAGAAAGATATTTCTTCTAGTTATTCCCCATTCTTTGGGTCACCCCCAGTGTTAAGTCCAAACAGCAGTACGGTTGGAAGTACACCACAGAAAAAAAGAAAAAGACCCATGGAAAGTTTCAAGATGCAGAGTCAACTTGTCTCAGAAAGAAAGAAAACAGTAATTTTCTAAATACAACAGGACTAAGAGCTATGAATGTGCTACGTGCTACATAAGTGTGGGTTTGTCTATAAGTTGTAGTGAATACAAAACCGCCCTGGAGAGGCTGTCTGTATATCTGATAATGTGATATTACATATCCACAATATTTCCAGACTTGAGATTTACATTATCACCAAACAGTGATTTTTGTGAAGAAATCCACCCCTCCCAAATATGAAAGGAAACATTCAGTAAAATGATGATATTGAGAGAACTAATTCCTGCTAAGTCAATAGTTAGTAAGTATTAAGTTATTTAGTGTAACTAGTAGAATGCTAACTAGGGTCAGTGTTACACTGGATTTAAAAAATACCAGAAGAAGCACACCTCAGACCACACATAAGAGTTTTATAGCATCTGAGAAACAGAGAAAAGAAGCAATGCTATTTCCTAAGAAAATGTTGAATATATCCTACAAACTATATATTAATATTTGAAAACAAAGGTCACATTTTACTATTAGATTACACATTTCTAGAGGTTGCATTAACAGGAAATTCCATAAGATGCCCAGTTTCCAGAATGAAACTAACAACTAAAGTGATGAAAACCAAACAGAAAACACACGATTCCCTCATCTAAATGTGATTCCCTTCCTTCCCCACCAGTTGCTTTGTTACAACCTATTTTCTTCTAACCTGAACATTTATTGGGAAAATACAGTTTTGTTTCAGCATGTTCTTTAAGGTACCAAGTCCTTCATAGGTAGTATAAAAAGCAAGATAAAAATAATTCCATGTTTTTATGGAATTAATTGTATTTTCTTCTTTAGCACTTCCCTCGTGTTCTTGATAAATTGTTTCCATTTGGTAAAACTGGTCTCTCACAATACTTAAAATCAAGTTCAAACCACTAATTAAGTAGCACATGACAAGGTTATCCACACACCTAATTGCTACTAATTTTTGTAAGGCAATCAATTTATTTTTTTTCCCGCACCTAAAAATCTCATTTTCACAAACAAAAAACTGGAATTTTTTACATGCAGCATGTAATTTTACTACTGGAAATCAGCACCCATAATTTCTATTAATATCATTTAATTCACTAGAATAGATTTCATAGCAACCTCCGAAGTGAGACAGACACAGATGCTAGCTGGCAGCTGAAGTATAACTGAAATATATAGCAACAAAATACAAGCAAAACAAATTAATAATTTATTTCCTTACAGAAAAACATTCACAGAGTACTGAGCATCTCTAGAAGTGATTCTAGTCTCAGGGAAATACCTTTACAGCTCCCAAGGGAAGTTCAGTATTCTTCAGTGATGAGAACCTATCTCCAAATCCTGGACATGCCCTTTAGGTGACCTCTGTCTAATCCTTTCAGTTTGATGTTAGCAGGAAATAATCCTGGAGATTCAGTACTGATGATACATGGTAGGTCATGTCAATCATTATACCTACTGAGCTGAAAAAAATCTAGAAATCTGCATTTTTAAATTCCAGTCTGCAATCTGTTACAATGAATATATTAATCAACAGTCTTCCTGTCAGCTACTGAATCATGAGGATTCCTTAAGTACAGTCTACCACGTGCAGGTTTTTGAAGGGTTAAAAGCCTTTCACATAGGTGAGGCTGGTGTTCCATGAACTGTAAAATCAGCATAGAAGGCAACTTGGCAAAGGATCCTAGGCCCTGGCTTAATTAAAGTTGAGCTTGTTGTGCAAGTAAACGGCACACAGTTGGGATTTTCTCTCTGCATAATTTACACATCCCTCACTGGCTTGCTCTCAAAGCAACAGAGACTAATTGTAAGGCAAACCTTGCCTGGTTTGATTCAAGGGTCAACTCATTGGAACTAAAGGAAAGAAAAATAACACACTGATATGTTTAGGAAAGCTTAGTTCTACGTTTCAAAGCCTGCATATTGTTTATTCTAATAGAAGAAATGACATTTGGTTTGATATTGTATAGTGCGACAGCTCAAGCTTCTGTACACAAAACAAGTGAATGATTTATTAATCTCTTTGATGAATGCCTAGAGCGAAGAAAAATATAACTACTAATTTTTAAATTACTATGGCTAGAGATCCTTGAGCGATTCTCTGAATGTAAATAAAAAAGCTACTTCAAGTGCATTTGTACATTAAAAACCTCTACATATCGAACTGTACTACTCATATTTTGTGAGTTAATCATAACCATAGACTCCAAGTTCTCCACCAAAAAAGCTTTTGGACCTTTATGACAGTCAGTTTGATTCTTTTTGTATTTCTACAGAGGTAGTGAAATTATTACGCTTTCCATCTACTGTTCCTTACAGTATTTGTGCTTGATAGCTGGAACTCCTCTTGAATTGATGCAAGTTCTTAAATTACAGAAGGCCTGTAAGATATCTCAACTTGCTTTACTTCAAATACTTTGAGAACAGAAAAATGCAAAAACTTTGAGTGTAAATTGAGCCTGTGTCAGGTAAAGAAAAGTTAGCCTGCAACATCATGTTTTAGCCCAGAACAGTTCTTTTAAATCATTTTTGAGTCAGTGAAAAGGAAGGTTTTGAACAGACTGCAAGCACCTATATCCTTTGCTTATAAAGAACGAAATTCTACCTCTGATACAAAAAACCCTGGGGAGAAAAACATATAGTAGCAGTTGCACCAGGCACTATTTCAGATACGAGGAACATAAGTGACAGTTTTATGGTGGTCCAGATAATTCCCACCTCTTTATGTCAGCTCCAGCACACTAGCTAGCAGAAAAGAAGTGGTGAGGATGGATGTCTACCTCATTTCTTATCCTTCCTTATCAGCACACTTCTTTGTTCCCCATTGGACTATAAATTACAGCCCAGGCCAGCAGTGTGGAAGACTTGGGGATGCCCCATACAGTCTCTGACTTTCAATAAGTGTGGCATTGTCAACAGACTGGAACAAAACCAAGTGAAGTGATGTTTCAGGATAAATGTGCCTAAGTCTCATGTTTCAAACATTATCTTTATAAAATCTTCCATTAGCATTTATGTCAATAAAGCCTTGTCTTTTATATGTCCCAGTCCTGCACAGTAGACACAATGGAACTATGCAAACAAGGATGTAAGAACTACCTAAACTCAAAAAAGAACAAAGTAAAGCAACTCAGCTTTATAAAAAGGCTATAAAAAGAATACATCACTGAAAAAGATTATTTTTTCCCCACTACATGCTGAACAAAATCAAACAATGAATCATGATTTATAACACAACAATTGCAAATAGTTTTTGTGCATTATTAGATTGTTTTAACAGGTCATGGCTTTTTTTTTTTTTATGTGACTTCAGAAACTTCCTTTGATATTGACAAAACAATGTACAGACCTTTAGATTACTACTTGGTTGTAAAACAAGATGATTCCTCTTGTTTAAAATGAATTAGTCTTACAAAGTCATTCTCCTCAAGATATGAAACATACTATTGGCATAGATCTTACTGCATGTTCTTTTGCCCTTTTCTATGCAGGTCATTGCTCAGATGGAATTTCTGTTTTCATACAAAGTGACTGATGTGTACACATTCACAGATGACTTTTACAACGTATTCTTCACATAGCAGCAAGGGACTTGCTAGGAAATGCATGTTGTTCCAGCATCATTTTAAAGAAAAACGCCTCAGGAAATGCTACTTAGAGGTAGCTTTCACCTTGGAAAATCTGCCACAGTATATACCAGCACGATATTAATTGGCACCAAACCACGGATTCTTTTTCATAACCAACATGCTAGATCTTAATTATCAGAGTATTTCAAATTCAAGTTTTAGAAATATATATCAATAAAACAAGCAAACAAAAAAAATACTACAAACAAATCCTACAAAATGTTCAGATATGTACACATACTTGAACTACCCAAACAATGTACTGATTATTTCTTAAAGCAAATGACAGAACACAGTGGAGACTCAAAAGAATGGAATGTGGAAGTTTTCTTTCTTCTGTGAGAACGAAGAAAAAAATTTTACTTTGCTAAAATTTGACAACATATTGATACTGTCGCTTCAAAATGCTTACCCTTAGATTTCTATTTTGAATTCTATTGTTCAGATTCTATTGTTTTTAATATATGTGAAATATCACTACTACTAGTTCTGTCCATTATAGTATTTCCAACCCAAATCTTACTAATACTCAGCATTAGACCTCTATGTTTCAAGCTATTAAGAGCTAAATTTGCTTTTTACAGATGGTATATAGAATTGATTCAAAATCTAATAATTTTCATGTTAAAAGTCATCAACTACATTGACATGGGAACAATAATCAGTGTCATGGAATTGTCATGGCTCTTTTACTTACCCATTGAGTTTCTAAAGACACACAGTATACACCGATAAGTCTGAATGGTGTAGAAGACATTGGATGTATTAAAAAAGGGTCAATGACTCACTACATCACATGTTTTGGGAACTGATTAAGAGCAAGCTACCATGACATTCTGTCCTCATGATGAACACTCATTAGTCTTTCTTTATAGGTTTATTTATTATTACAGAGCACAAGCAGACTCAAAGTCATTCCCAGTCAGCACAAAAAATTGGAACTATACAAGTATACTGCTAAATAACACCGATCAGTAGTTTGATTATAGGTCATGTCTCCTTGCACCTCTTGGAAGAAACACAAAACATCTACTGAAGCACAACCGAGGTGAGGCTGTCAGAATTTGCTTTGGGTTCTCTTCTGAAGGGGTAGCACCATTTCACAACTCCCGCCAGCGCCACCTCTCCCGTTAGAGAAGTTGATTACTGCTGACTGTCATACCTTTGACCTTCCACCATAAAATACTACTCTGCTGGGCTGTGACTTAGACCTCTCTCTACTTAAGGTTACAAAACTGAGCTGCTTCACCACCTTCTCCTCTGCCCTATACATAATCATGTCTGTATGTCTGGGAGCAATGAAGTGCCGCATGAAGCAGTTCAGTGGGAACACCATCAAGTCATTCTAGAGATAATTAGTAAGATCACTGTGGACTTAAGGCACTCTAGACTTCCATTTTTGTTTTTTTTTCCTCCTATAAGACAGAGTTCAATCTCTAACTACTGTTTACTACTGTAGGTTCAACTAGCAATTTCCTGCTTTGATTCACAGCTAGCAGTTAGCTATCCAGTTTTGACACTATCACACCAGAGCTTGTTAGTGATAAATTACATCAGCACTAAGAAAAGAAATATCCCTACTATGATTAAGATTTCTTTTTAAACTTAACTGCATCTTTTAAAACTTATGCCACATAATATTACAAACTTATCAAACCTGTTCTATGCAATATTTGAGTTTTCTAAACCAGTTAATGTTAAAAAAAAAAAACAAACAACCTGCATGCCAACTGTTGGTCAGGTTTTGAAGTGGTTTCCCTCTGTTATGAATAGCATGTTAATCCATAAGAAACCTCTCAAAACTAATATAATATACTACAAAGCACATGATTATTTTGTATGAAGAAGAATGGCAGGCTATTTGGGATTTGAATTATTTCCTTACTACTCACAGAAATATGATTAAGTCTGATGCATTCCCAAAAGTGAATTTATTTCCCGTCTGTGTCAATACTTTCTTTGTGTTCCACTTACTCTCTCTTCCAGTTTAGCATAATCTATATGTATTCATAAATGTGGTGGTCTTCCCCAAACACCCAAACACTACTGGCACTCTTCATGCAGCATAAGCAGGGCTACCAATTACCACTGATGCTCTCATATGGATTCTCCTTCCGAAAGTCAGTGGACTGTGATCAATCATTCAGTAGTTTTGGGTTACTGCCTGTCAGTTTTTCATCCTTCAAAGGATATTCAAATTTAAGTCAATTGGAGCTATATTTCCGAGTCACGTTGCATATGACTTCACAGGAAGTGACAGCTTATTAAATCTAGATAACTGTCTCCTTCCTGTAATGACAAAAAATGTGATCAAAAGAAAGTCAAAAGAAGCATAGAGGCTGTTGCTCTTCTCAGAGCAATTCCTTTAAGTTTGCTGGTGATTAACAGGCTTATTTTTTTCAAGCTTCTGACTTAATCATACCAAGAACCAACAGAATTTCTGGAAAGAACATTATGTGTAACATGATATTTGCTAACTTGTATCTTTGCAATTCTCATTTCTTCCCTTCATTATCCAAACACAAGACTGTCATGTTAATTTTACTGAAATGCTTCACCTTCTTAAAAGCATGCAAGAGGTTACAAAAAGTTAATGCTTGGGTCAGCAGTTCAAACAATTTATTTCTGGTGATTCAGTACTATAATCAGAAGTATATTTAATATTTGTAAACTTTGTTTGTCACATTTTATACCCACAGTACAAAGTTTAATTTTCACTAAGGACAAAGAAATATCCCAAAAGCTCAAGAATGAAAATCCACAAACCAGAAATTTAAGTCTGGTAAAACTATTAGCTACAGGAAGCAGTCTTTAGTAATGGAAAGCATCAGGGAAACCTTATTTCATTGCTAGTTTACCTAAAATTACTCCGTCAGAAGCAATTTGCTTGTTTCCCCTTTAATTCATACGCTTTAGGAAAGGTAGAATAATTATTTTCTAAAAAAGCAATAACACCAGACCATAGTCCAGCAGAGGATGTGATTACAGTGTTTTACAAGAATTGCAGTGTAGTCAGAGAACATTTGTGTAAAATCAAATTTGGTCTGGATATCACAAGTTGCCACTTCTAAAAGCAACTTAGGAAAGGTGAAATTGAATGTCAAAACTGTAGGTGATCAAAACTCAGATTTACAACTTTTCCAGCATACTATACTTTACGTAATGTTCTCTTAACAGTCATTTATCCCCCTCTGCCGCCACCAACCTCTGCTATGGATCGTTTCAAGTACCTGATAGATTTTATAACCAAGCACAGACCAGCCTTTACTGTGCCTTGTCCTTTATCACAGCAGGAAAAGATGACAAAACTCTATGGGTATAATACTCTATATTTTTCCTGTACCATAACACTGTTCTAATACTCAGACGCCATTTCTCAGATCAGTAATTGAAGACAAAAATAATACATCTTTCTCTGCAACTTGTCAGACATAACTGTCTTAAAAGGAAGAGATCTGGAATACTTTGCTCCTCCTACCCTTTTTTAGGAAAGGAAAAACATCATAGCAAGTTTCATTACAATGCATCTCTAACCTCCTGAACTACTCATCCCCTCTCTCCTGGATTCCCATAACCCATAGCTCTGGATCTGGATCTACCCATTACAGTTTTGGAGCTCCTTACATCTTGCCCTGCCCTGGTACAGAGTCATTTAAGACTGTTTCTTTGAAACTGTTCTGTCTGTCTTGTTTTTTTTGTTTGTTTGTTTTTTCCCTTAATACAGTCCTTCAGCAAAACATCTTAGGTTGGGTACACATATGTATCTGTTATTCTTCTGCAGTTACCCCTATTTATAACCCAGGTGTTAGCAGCTGCGTTCTTGGAAACATCAGCAACAGTTACCTTAAATAATCTGCAAGTCCAAAAGAAAAAAAACGACAGTGCTTTGCTGGATTTGCTGGCAAATACAGACTGATAGTAAGGTGGATAGCCAGCAGAAATGCTTTACTTCAGATGCCGTCTATTTTACCTACTAATTTTTCATTGTTATAACCTGCCTCCAGGGAGGAATAAAACAAATCTTTTCTTCTATAGGCTGCAGGTGACATTGCAACAGGAAAGAAAAATTTCTATCATGACCAAGTATAATTTCCGGAATGATGTCTGAAAGTGTATTCGCTTAAATAAGAGATAGTGAATAATTCCGTTTAACTTGTAAAGGCCCACTTTTCTAGCATAAGAGGGAAAAATAAACAAAACAGAGAGCTTGAAGTCAAATAGATTTGCAACTTACAGTTACAAAATCAAGCTCTATACTTTGTGCCATTTTAATTAAACCCAAATATATTTTGCAATATCATTTAATGATATATGAATACTTAAAACACTTAAAAAAAAATTATAACTTGCTGTTCAACGGTCACTTGGTGATCCACCTCCAGTTATATCAGTTCTCTTAAAATTCTAGCTGATAGATATAAGGTCCATAAAAGAAATACTTAAATACTGATATAAAAATGTCTGTGATAAAACCAGGGGCTCTGAATTTCATGCTACCTTAATGCTGCCTCAGAAGTAATGGAAAAGCCATTTTCCAGCGCTTGCTTCAAGGACTCTACTAATAACATTTTTCACAGAGGACCTATCTTTTCTTAAATAAGTTATTGTGAAGTTATTCTGAAGTATTTAAAATCATGCAACTAAATTTGATCAGAACTACTCAGCCTTTAAATTCTGTTTTATGAAAGGTTTCTTAAATTATCTTAATAGATTTTACTGCAAATTGTGATGCAGCCCAGTAACAAGAATGGTATTACTGATTTCTTGTTTTGGTATCTGCCATGACCCTCCAACTCACTCTGTTAGTCTCTCATCATGAACTAGTTTAAAAATCTGCCTCTGGCCAAAGCTGGAAAATGATGGAGGCTTCAGACAAATCTCTGTCATCTAACCTTCAGCAGTGAAAATACTGTTCTCTTGAAGACTCGCAGTTATTTCAAAGAAATAACAGGGATTTGCATAGTGCCAAAACACACTGACAGAGTTGTGTGTGAAAACACTACAGATATTCATTGCTTTCCTAGAAGATGGACAGACAGAAAACAAGTATTATAATGGAAAGTGCAGCAACTCTTGTCAGCATCAATGCTTGTGTCCTGGCAGCTCCACATAGAGTATACTCTAATCTTATCGCTGAAAGACTCATGCTGGAAATATGTAAGAGCCTGCTCACTTTCATCACCCAATTAAGTAACTCAAGTTGTTTTGCTATGTTTTGGAGATGACAGTGAAGATGATATCTGTATGAATAAAAAAAAATGTAGACTAGGAATATAATTAAAGGGATCTTTCAACAAATGCTGACTCTTATTTTTGAAGAGACAGCACTTTGAATTTCTGATTCTTGATACAAACTTATTTCAAGCCCAATTCATGAATCTAATCAAGATTTAGTCTTTGGGCCTGAGGACACGCTTTCTCAAAAATCACTCGATGCAAAATTAAAAACAAACTAGTTGAACTGTTTTCAGTGACACCAAATCCAGACTTTGTTCCATCTTTCACTGATTTTAAGAGAAGCTCAAGGGTCTCTGGATGTCCATCATTCAATCTACCCAAAGAACATACATCTGTGCTGTTCCTTCATCTTCTAACTCACAACCCACAACTGCATAGGTAAAGAAACCTTCAACTATACTCTTCCCACATCAAAGATTTATATCAACAGACATAGGAGAGAAGTGCAGAAAGCTTGTGTTTCCCTGCCTCATGCTTTTTCCTGTACTGCATGAATAAGACAGGGAGCTTTTCTCAACATTCTCAGCTGAAGAATCAATATGCAGATGCTCTCTCTCCACTTGAGCATTTTTCCCCTCCAGACTGTGTGGGAATGCTTCCTACACAAAAGAAAGAGATACAGTGTTGCTCCTTTCCTGGGGTGCTAATCCTCTGTGTGTATTTTTAGGTCCTTCAGCCTGAGACGGTTGAAGAGGGAAATCTCTCCTGAGACACCGAAAGGTAAAAAGCAGATTTTAAAAAACTCTGCTTTTATCTGATTGACCAAACTCCAAATAGCTGCTCCAAAAATGGCTGAAATGACTCAGGAAGATTAAAAAATACTATTGGAAGAGAAAAGCAATTCGTTCCTAACGTTTTCATGCTTGTAGGCAGATGAAATACTAAGGAACAGACATTCATTTAAACAGTTACCAGATAGATATGGGAAGTTTATACCTATAGATCACTGTCAAATACACATTGCAAGAGATAAATCTCTAAAAAAAAAAAAACATGGTCATTTTTCTAAAGGGGTTTGGGCTGCAGCAGAGAATGCCCACTATCTGGCTACAGTTCTTAAATCATTGAACTGCTCTTTCAAATCCATCATTTTCTCACTAACTCAGAGATGGGCAGCACGAGGTGGCAACATGAAAGACTTAGAGAAAGGTCTGAGATGGATGGTTACCTATGTCTTTGGTGTTTCTAAGATAAACTGACCTTGCAGTAACTGAATAGTTTGCTTATCAAAACCTTTATTTTTTAAATGTAGTGCAAGACTTGCAGCTTAAAGTAAATGGTATGCAGTAAACCTTTTATCTTCAGGTCAGCATTACTAACATTTTCTATTTAACATATTACCCTTTGACAAGAGAAAATCTCATCGCCATCTAAATGGTCACATGAACTATGTTGTGTTTGGCTTGACAAAATGACCTTTTCGAATTCTGCAAAACAACAGCTGAGCAATTGTAGTACCTGTAGCCAGGGGGTGTAACACAGCTCTGAAGATTGATGTGGCTGGTGTTAATTGCAATTACAGTGATCTTTCATGTTTACTTTGTGGAAACCGTAAAAGCGAGCACTATATTAAAAAAATCTGTGAACACTGACTGTACAAATGTTTTGACATACTATATTTAACAATTAGTTCCGTCAGGCCTGAACAGATGGCCTTTAACTCCAGCTACAGAAAAGACAAGCATTTTCAAAGCTTGCCCTTGACCTACATTGAATTCATAGACTGAAAGACACAAAATACATGACACGAGAGGAAAAAATATCCAACAACAGGGAAGTGCACCCCCTAAAGCACCTTCCCACCGTTCACAAAGGTATGCCTCAAGATGGGAACAAACATTTCTTGTATGAAGACTCCTGGCCTTCCCAGGCTATTCATATGCTGAAATACTGGTGTAAAACCTAGACAGTGACATGCCCGATTCTGATCTTCAAATAGTACACTAAAACACAGAAAATGGCTCATTTGCCTAGAAACATTCAACTGCAGGACAGCTAACCAATAATATTAGGAGTACTTTAAGTACTCTTTAAAAATAAAAACTACACAAAGATTAGTAAGTGTTCAGGCTATTTTTACATCTTTTCAGCAAATATGAGAAAAAACAGAGAGACATGAAAGAATGGTAAATAACCTAACACCAAGGATAGAAAAAAAAAAAAATCTGTGAACAGTAATATATAATTTATTTGTAATGAGTGTCATTGATTTTTCAGACAAGACCATGTCTGTTTCTCTACAAAACAGACAGTGCTTTCCAGCCCAGTCATACAATATTTAAGGCTCTTTTAGAATATGAGGGAAGACTGAAATTTTCTGGTTAATAAATGATAGCACTGATAATGGAAAGCAACATTTAATATCATAAGGAAACCAACAATTACCAAGTTTCTTAATAAAATATTGCTTACACAAAGTTCACTTCATAATAATCACTATATTGAGATTTCTGAGCAGAATAATAATCAAATGACACACAACACCAATTAATTCAGTGAAAATACCAACAGATTTGATTGCTGCTTTCAAATAATTGCTGAAAGCTGTTTATTGACTGAAGTTGTATAATTAATGTAAGCAAATAGTGCAACTGTAATTCATCATTAATAATATAGACAGAATAAATCAATTCATCTAGAAATTTAAAGTTTTATGCAACCAATTATTACTTATAAAGCAATGCAAATAAAAGAGCCCTCAATACAAGAAGAGAAACAGAATTACAGAATCTTAGGGTTTGGAAGGGACCTCTAGAGTTCACTGAGTCCAACCCCCCTGCCAAAGCAGGCTCCCTACACCAGAGCATATAAAGTCATTATCAAATGCATACCACATTCTAGCTAATGTTGTACTACATACCGAGAAGAATTTTAGCAGCTATTTCTATTTTTTAGATCTGAAAATCAGGCTTAAGTTTTATTACCATTTATTTAATTCACAGAATTAAAAATAAGACATTGAGAGTTTGTATAACTACTTTTAAAAAGAGTTTTTGTTATATTTAGTTTAAGAGCAGAAGCTTCACATCTTTTACTCACTATCCAAATTTAATTTTTTCTCAAAACGGCAGGAGGAATATTCAAGATACACAAATTCAACTTGGAAAATGATCTCTGGTTCTAAGACTGAGTTATTATTTTCTGTATGATGCTTCAAGAAAAACAAACAAACAAACATAAATCCTTCAAGTACTTCCCCTCACCCAAAAGAAAAGAATCAACTTTCCATTATTGTTGAGTTTTCTGCTAACTCAATCCCCCTTCCTGGCAATAACATAACGTACACAATAAACAAGATGCAGTTGCAGAGATAATGTGAAACACTGTATGTCTTTGAATTTGACCTGTTTCTGTCTTTCCTCAGTCTCTACCTGTAATAAGGTTGGTTATCACATTGGAACCCATAAAGTTTTTGTATCATTTATTCCAGACTTTTTCCTGAAAATGGATACTGCAGAGGAAAACAAAAAAGTCTAAAGGGTTTTGCCATGGTGAGTTTAATTGTGTATTTACATAATAACAGTGTGGGAAGTCAGCATATTGAACTAATTACAAATTTTAATAAATGGTGAAATGTTCACATTTCATATTGACCAACTTGTCAGCAGAAGAGCCTGGCTTTTATTCATAGAAGTGAACCAAGAAGCATCCTAAGAAGTGTGAACCCAGACATCTCAGGGCACGCAATTCAGTTTGGATACTCTTTTCAGAGATTACCATTATCTGTCTCAGTTCCAGACTATCTGCTACATTGAAATCAGCATCGTTGATACTACCTACGATAAAACACTGGAAAAATTAATCTTTAAATGAGGAAAACAATTATTGTCCAGTTTCACAGTGGTGTCGCTGATACATCTATTAACATTTACAGATGCAGACCCCATAACAATAAAAAAAATCATCAAAAATTCACAGGGACTTAAACTGTTCTATTTAAACCAGATTTGAATAAGGCACAATAAAACAGGCATGGGGACTGTACACAGAGAACGATAATGAAGGAGGGGGCAGGGAGAGATACAATCTTTCCTGAATAAAGTAAGAATTTTGAGGCGAAAAAGTAGTACACGATATAATTACAACTTATATGCACAAGAAGATCAAATGGAGACCATGAAGAACACCTTCACAATGACATTTCCTAGCACCGGAGAGCTTTATTTTGTAACTTGCTAGAGCTTTAGTGTATGATACTATACAATCCTGATTTACTTATGAATTAAATGGTGTATACACACACAAACATACCCTCACATCATTGTTTCATAGCACATGCTTTGTTATTTCTGTTTCACTTGCACCTGGAATATTACATTTTATGCATCTACCAGATGCACGATGAAGAGCAGATTACAAAGCACTGTACTTAGCATTTAAAGCAAGCTCATGTGATTTTATGCTACACTGCATTAAGAATATAGACTGCAGACGGAGTGCAATTTGGTATATTATTAGTGCTTTTGCAGAAAACCTTTACCATTTTCTCCTCCTTCAGCTCACCTCAAGCTGCTGCTGCTGTTGCCGCCATTACCTCATTCTTTTCCATACAACTCTCCAGGTATGGCAGCGTCCAGCCATAGAATCATAAACCACAGGACAGCTTAGGCTGGAAGGGATCATAAAGATCCCCTTGCTTCAGGCAGGGCTACTGCCCATCAGATGAGGCTGCCCAGGGCCCCATCCAACCCGGGCTTGGACACAACCAGAGATGGAGCATCCACCGCTCCCTCAGGCAGCCTGTGCCCAGGCCTCACCACCCTCTGTGTAAAGAATCTCTTCCTAACATCTAACCCAAATTTTCACTCTTCTATTTTAAGGCCATTCCCCCTTACTCAGTTACTATCGGACAGTGTAAAAAGTTAGTCCTTCTCATGCTCATAAGCTCCTTTCCAGCCAGCAGGGTTTAAGAGGCTCAGTAGCCCAACCACCCAAAACTCTGGGCTGGCCTTAGTACACCTGTGCATACGTTAGCTTCTATGCTTCTGCATTTTTTTCCTCAGCTCTGCACTGAATCCCCAAACGTCCTTGGATACACCTCCTCTCAATGTTATTACAACACTAATTTTGTTAATGCTCTTAAGTCTCCTAGTGAATTTTTGGAGGACAGAAGCTCATTAACATATATAATATCAAATATGATAAAGTTAGTATTGAAAGGAGCCTCTAGGTGCTACTGTAGTACAAAACACATACCCCGTTTTTGTTTTTTTGTTTTTTTTTCAATAAAGATAGGTCAGAATTGTTGATGTTTTATAGGCAAAGCCCCAGAGAAGTTATTATGAATATCAGATCAATTTCCCTCCTTTAGAACTATTGCTAGAGAAGCTTTTTCAAGTATTTCCCTTTAACAACATCAAAGAACTATGGAAAACAAATTTCGCATTAAGAAGTCTGTGTCAGAGAACTTTTCACTTCAAACAAGACACCAAATATAAAGCTGACAAGATGAGACTTTTAGTAATTAGCAATTTCTTTAGTGAATTATCAGTTCAAGAAAATGTTGTGTGGACCTCTGATTTAAATAATTCTCCCTTGATAAGTATTTTTCATTGCCAAAATGAGATCTTAGATTCATATATATGGATTGTACATATTAAAATTAATTTTTACAGATAGGCTCATGTTTCCACACTTATAACCAAAGGCTCTAAGTACTCTATAAATCACAATTTGCATACTCAAGATCAAAAATGGCTACAATGATAAACAAGACTAAATCACATTTCTATAAGGGAAACAATTCTTCAGAAACACTAAGCAGGCAATAAAAATGTTATAGCCTTTGTTTTCTATTAACTGCAATTCCCACATGAGTAGCACACATTCTATTCTGGATTCCAGACTTCCCCAGGAAGGTTCCATGACAATGGTGGAACTACACATAAATGTCTATTATTTCCTGAAGCACGTTACAAACACTCAAATATTTCATTGTTCACATAGATGTAGATGATCACAGAAGTATTACATTTTAATGCACAGCTACCTCATGTAAACTCTTGAATATTCATGCATGAAGAACAGATCTCACGGATGAATGCATTTATGGAGAAGAAGGAGCGATTAATCCTTTTTTTCTTCCTCTACGGGTTTCTCACATATAAGGAGAAAGGACATTTACACAGGGTAGGTGAAAGCTAACCTTAACCTTACCTTTCACGATAAGGGGTCATACCCAGAAGAAATGTCAGAAGTCTCAGTTAATAGCAATTATAAACAAGTGTGTTGAGACTGAGATGCCAGAACATGAGATAAGCTACTCCCCTGAGCACCTTTCTCTATCCTAACAAGGTTTTCTTGACAAAGGAGAAATATGATGATACAAGCAGCCTATATATAATTTATGAATTCTTGGCACTAGTATAATGTTGACATGTATTTGCTTTAGGGGTGGCTATACGTCTGCAGGAAAGTGGACCAGAAGATGCCTCTGCAGGAAGTGAACTTGAATGATATGTGATATGAATGATTGATTGAGTGATATGAACTGGTTAACTCTAACCTAACAGGATAAAGAAGCTGCCTGGAATGGAAACCAGTTCAGTGAAGTTGCTGAGGTGGTCCATGAAAAAGTCATTGGTATACAGCAGAATGGAACTCAACACAGCATTGGCAAAATAAAATGAAGCTTTTCAATTTTTGATTTATTAGCAGGTCACATCCTACATAAGTAGAGGGTCAGACAGAGGATGAGTTTAAGAAGGGTTCCTTTCTGTAAGACCTCGGGCAAATCAGAAAGAACACACAATGGAGATTGCTACTTCTGCAATTCTTGTGTTAGTTGTTTTTGGTTTTTTTATATATTTTTTAAAAAGAGGTAATTCTAAGTAATATAAGCATATCTGTAAGCTATTTCCTCACATACACCCCTGAAAAGTTAAAATGTAAATACATAACATCAGGGGGCTCAGCATGTAAGCTATTTCCAGATGAGCATGAAAGTACAAATTTTTACTAAAAAACATGTGAAAAAAGCAAATGAAGAGAGAATTCTGCCACTTCATATTACAAGGGAAGAAAGGCCACTATAGTCCAGTATGTGAAAACTCAAAACAGCAAACACCAACAGTGTTAAGTCACTACAGGACTGTGGTCACTCGCAAACTTTGACGATGCAACATTGTGCCTGTGCCAGGAAAGAACAGCAACTCAAGTCAGAACTCAAACCCACACTCCTAAATAGCTTTAAAAAACACTATTTTCTGCAAGAATATGGCCAACTCTTTGATCTCAATGATTCTGAGGAAAACTTACAACATAACATAACAAAACAAACCAAAATAAAACACCAAAACCAAATGAGCTAGGAAGCTATATCCTATAATCCGTTTTCCTGTGTTCTGAAATTAATCTTAAAAGTTTATACAATAAAGTGAAGATTTGGTATATACACTCACATTACCAAAAATAAACTTCTGAAATAAAATACACTTTATATATACACTAAGCAGCAAATTTCTATCTGAATTATACCAGTACATCCCAGTATATTTATTTAGAGGCACTAGAATCTCTCTGCATATTAATATTCAGAATGAGAAACCGAGGATTGCTGCGGTCCCTTTCCCATTCTACTTGCCTTGCCAGCTGGTATGGCTGTGTGCTTGCTGCTCAGCATCTTTTAATCACTGAATACTTATTTTATACTCTGCAGAGAAAGGTGTGCCTGGCTTTTTAAAATAGCTTCCTGAAAAGCAATTAGAACTCTGATCACTGGATCACATAAAATGCTCAAACAATACAGCATATCTATGCAAAGTACAGACCTCAAAGATAAAAGGATTACTTCAAATTAAACAATCATGATTTTTGTCCGTAATTTATACTAGCACATTATGCTCTAGGATATTAAAGCCTATCTTAAAGCTTTGGTCATAATGAGCTTTAGAGCTTCTCTAGGGACACATCTGTGACTTGGTGCAAAATACCTAAGTTCTATTTGGGTGAACAATACCATGGTTTTGTCTTCTGGCTCATTAGGAGACAATTAAAAAAAAAAAAATGTTGAATAGTTTCAAGCTCAAAGGAACAGATCAAAAAGTCAGGTGGCACAATGCCACAATTGTTTCAAGAGGACTTGTACTTCCAAATTGATTACAGTTGTCTACACTTTCAAGGAATATTACTGTTACGAGAAAACATACTGTGAGTAGGAACAGCCTTGCTCCATTCAAAGCAGTTTTCAACCCACATGAAAGTCAACATGATTTTCAAACCTCAGTGAAAGCTCTTTGTTTTCCAAATCTGCATCTCTCCATGTGTCTTATGGAATATGATTTTATTGTTGTGGATTGACCAGATAACCAAGTGGCTAAATGGATGAAATAAATAAAAAAAAAATCACACTATTTTTGCTCATCTTTCACCGAAGGTCTTCAAGATCTAAACACTAAAGTCACCTGATTTACTCAGAAACCATAAACAAGGCCAGTATCATTTAGTGGGTAAGAATGCAGCACCCACAGAAATGCTCCCACTATGCCCTCATGGAGAACTACCGAATTTTGAGGAAATTAATGCTGAAAACTTCAGACTGCATTCAGTTTTAGTTTCCAGAGCTAGTGTATACCCCTCAAAAATACAAAGACCTATATCCTAGCCTTAAATAAAAGCCAGAAGCTGCTTTTTTCCACTACTACAAAGGGGCATAGTTGACTAACGTATGACTCTGTGTGTAAGGGAAATGAATGGCAAGAGGCTGCACAATATCACAAATGGAGAAGACCAGTCAGACTGTCAACAACCAAACTGCAGCTATGTGTTGCCAAATCCCAGTACCAAGCATTACAGACAGATTTACAAGGCTCAGCAATGCAATTCTTTTTTTTTCCCCCCTCTCTCCACACTGGAATGGAAATTGGATGGAAATTTCTTGGAATTGCTATAGTTCTGCTGATTCTAAAGACTGCCTTTGTAGTGCTGCAAAGGCTGCGCAGCTTGCTCAGTAGAAAACACTGGAACACAAGCATTTTTATTTTTTTTTTAGCCATACAAAATTCACTTGGTATTTTCCTCGTACTCTCAAACCTTTGGGTGAAATCAAGATCTTCTGCTTTCACTGACAGTGCAAGTAAATGAACACTTCATGTGGTACTTTGCTTTCATATGTTAATTTTATATTCATAGTTGATATATTTGAAACTTAAATAAGTATAAAAAGGTTAAAAATACAAACTCTACTGAATAAAAAACAGTATCTATCTATTTAGGCTACATGAGATAATAAAAAATTGACATCAAAGAAACTACCCTGTTCAGGCTTTTCAAAATACTTGTCATTAAAGAAGGTTTGTTTAAACTTCAGACAGGCTAAATGTATGCCACGTTTTGAGTGAAAGAATTACCTTTCCAGGGTTGCAATTACAACTGTACTTAGTTGTCATGGTAACTTGGCAACATATAGATGTTGTCAAATGAAGACATCAAAGGGCAGACAGCAATTTTCAAATCACTGTGCACCAAGTGTCATTTTTTACTGCTATATCTGTGCTCAATTAGGTTTTATAAAAACTTAAAATTGGAAAATTAACATTTTAAAACAATATTTGAACTACATTCAGATTGCAATACTAATATCTCATTTTAGTTTAGACACTTGTTTAAAAGTGCCTCCTTTTTCTTAACATGCTCCCAAAATACAGTACATGAGGAGGTGAAAGGCAAAAAGGCTGAAGTACAAAAGTTACCACGCTTTTGTGATTGCTTGAACTCTATTTTCCTCCATCTTTTCTTCCTGTTTTAATTGTCTTGCTATCTTGACTTGAGTATTTTCAGTCAGATGCTCTTTTTGACCTGTATTTCAACTCCTTTTGAGATAAAAAAAGAAAAAAGATGATCTACAATAAAAGCCAGCACTGAGCTTGCCCCTGATATGTGAAGCTCTGCAAATACTCCAAGCTGTGATCTATTTGTAAAGGCTGAAGCAGAATCCAGAAAACAGACAGTACAAACACAGCTTTCACTTCTTTTCAATGGCAGCTCATACTGTGGTGCTGTTAGCTATATTGCTATTTTTACCTCTGAACAAGGTGGCTTTGCTCTGTTTTATATTAAGGGTTCCTACAAAAGTTTTTCCAGCTGGTGTTCTATTTACACAGGCTTCTCAGACCATGATACCATCTACACTCATTAATGTCACATCATACAGCAGTGCCATTTTGACACAGATCAAGCATCAGGATAGGACTGTGCATCCCTCCATTCAACCTGAGGGCACACCAATATTTATGCTCTAGCAAGACAGGCACCATTTCAGCATAAAGTCTACCTGAACGCCAAACAGCACAAGTAGAAAATGCCCCCAATATAATTGGAACATTCTTTGGACAGTGTTATTCTTTGAGACTTTTTAAAAAATCTGTAACAAAAGTAGCTCATTCACCATATGTGTGACTGAGATCTTTTTTATCTAGGACTGAATCACCTCAAACCCTGAATTTACCACCTTATCAATCCCCACCTTACTAAAGATCTGCCCAGCTACTTGAAAAAAGCATAACAGAACTAAACAATCAAAAATGCAGAGTGGAAGTAAGAAGTTGTATCACTCAGTTTAAGAAGTAAACACATTTAGAATGTACAAGTTTATTAAAAAAAGACAACAACTGCATGAAGGTTAATCAATCTTTTTTTTTCTTAAAAGATACTCAAAAGCATATTGTTCTGTTATTCTTAAACACATTCAGTCATGTTCAGGCTACTGGAGGTTAGAGCTGAGAGTAAAATACCAAAATACAACACAACAGAATTTATGCAATATAGATGTAGGTACATGCCAGATTTTTTTTTTCAGTAGGAAATTTTAGTTAATACTTGTGACAAAATTATTTTATTTAATATTTGAAACAAAAGCTTAAATTGTTCATAAAAGCATTCAATTTCTCCATAAAATTACAGTTTTAAACAGTGAGATTACTAGTTTTGTGTTTTCAGATTTTCACTGCTAGAGTACTTAAGAAGCACTGATAAGAATGGTAAGCAGCACTACACTATATGCCATTTCAGAATTAAAACTCTTGTCTATATTCACTTAAGCAACTACTTAAAAAAAAAAAACAACAAAAAAACACCCTGAAGCCAAAGCTACTACATATTGCTTAACTGCCACTTCTTCAGTTTGCAGAAATTAAAGTCTTGCTAAATTAAAATAATGAACATTTTTCCTTCTCTAGTTCAAAGAGAGGCAGTACATGAAAACATTTTTCATAGAGAAGGAAACATACGCAGAAGTTATTAAAGCCAAACACCACTTCCATAAAAACTTTTCCTCAGTCTAAACAAATATGACAAGTCAGGTTTCCAACAAGATGTTCCCACAGAGAAAAACAATCAGGATTCCTATTTATTCAGGAAAGAAGAAATAAAGAATTCATAGAATGGCTTTGGTTAGAAGGAACCTTAGAGATCATCCAGTTTCAACCCACAGTCATCCAGGGGACTGCCACCCACCACATCAGGCTGCCTTGTTATCCTTAAAATTTCATACAACCTTACTATAAGACCTTTTGTTGATACAGTGTTTTGTACTAAAAACCTCTTATGATTTCCTAATCACTAGTTGGCAGGGACTTCTGGAGGCCATATGGTCCAAACCTTGCCCAAGCACAGACACCCAGAGGAGGCTACTCTGTATCAGACCACGTCCAGGCTGCTCTTGAAGATTGCTAAAGAAGAGACTCTACAACCTTTTTGGGCAACATGTGCCAGTCCTCCATCACCCTTCCCAGTGCTTTCTGACGTTCAGAGGGAACTTTGTGTTCCAGTTTGTGCCCATCATCTCTTGTTCAGTCACTGAGAATCACTGAAAAGGGTCTGACTCCTTCCCTTTGGGCATATAGACATTGATGCAATTCTCTCTGAACCTTCTCTATGTTCCTCCCTTGACCTGCTGGCAAAACTCTTCCTAATGCATCCCAGTATACCATTGTCAACGGTTTACCGGGCTGGATCGGCCCGGTTCCGTGACGATTGGTGTGGGGGACCCGCAGACCCACGCCCCAGGAAAGGGGAAGGGGGAAAGGGAAAAGGGAGATGGGCCTAGAAACAAAACAGCGGCAACGATCTGAGGAGGAAAGCTAATCTACTAAATAAGATATCAGAAAGCAAAATAACACAATATAATACAATATAATTGGAATTGAAGCTAATAAATCAAATAAAATGAGCAAGAGAGAGAGTGTCCGATAAACCGAAGGCCTTACGCTAACGCTGAAGGCGATACGGCAGCGAGCACCCACTGCTGAGTCGATCCCGAAGGAAAGAGAGTGTCCCATGACCGCAGAGGGTTTTTATCTTTTCCCTCTGAGCGGAAAATACGTAAAAATGCAAAGCATCGCAAAGTCCTCTGGGGAATGTAGTTCTCCTCTTCTGAGACAGGTATACCCGGAAATATCAATGATCTATGGAGTTGGAGTATTAACTCTTTAACTCTTAATGCACTATGTGTTGTTATGATGTGGAATACCAATACCAGAAATCATAAAACTATGACAACCATTGACCTTCTTTGCAGCACACTGTTCACCTTGGGGGAATAATACGTAATAGGTACCATACTAATCACTGGATCTTTGTACAAAATGTAAACAATCTGTTCTTTCTGCTCCAGTCAAAACTGAATGAGAGGTGACCTTCAGATAGCTTCAATTTTCTTGTTTATGTGCATTTCCACAAACAAAAAGCAATTTCAGTTACTAAATGAGAATATGAATATGACACCTATCTGAAAATATTTACTTCCCTTTCTTTCCCCATACACCATACATATAATATCACACTGGGTAGTTTACGTCAATATACACTTGAAATTACATGGAAAAATATGACACCTACATGTAAATGCCTTTCCCATGCCACTCCTTGCTTCACTCCTCTAAAGTATTCAATTATTTCAGGTGGAAAAATACTTCACTGAAAATAAGTTTGTTCTCTCTTCTCCAAATGCATTCTTACCCAGTAATGCGATCATATCTACCAATTATATTTCACAGTATGGGAGTCCTATTTTATGTAAATCCTAGTGCTATTTTTCCGGCTTCCCCACTTCATAGTTCAAAACAGCCAGAAATACTGAAAGAATAAATCACTCCAAAATAATAGGTAATAACCAAATCATCAGAATTGAAACAGAGAACTCTGGAATGTCTGGTTCTTGGGATTGAATCATGGCAGTGATGCCTAGCTTTATGTCGTCTTCTTTTTCTTTCTTAGTCTTTACCTTGGTACTTGGAAGGAGAGAAAAACTTCTTATATCTCCAGGTGTAAAAAGCAAGTACTGATTACCATGAGTGAGGAGAAAATGTAAGGGAAGACGACAGCTTTTTCACAATACGAATTTAAAAATCAGCTTGTCAAATTCAGATTCTGACAAAAATAAGTATTAATATTTCTTCACTTTTCATTCATTCTCCCTTTCAATCAAAACTGTGGCTGTAAGATGCACAGGTGTTCTTGGTGTGCTTAACAATGACACCTTGGCATAGGAAGTTACACATCTTCTACACCGGACAATGAAGCACTTAGAAGAAACAGAGGAACATACTAAACAATCTCTCCATTTAAGAAAGCACCTACAGGACTCATTTGAAGGCAGATGAACTAATAAAACTCAGTAAAACAGCCACCAAGAGTGTTCTATTTTAGTAAAAGGATTTGTAGCCTCTTCTGCCATCTATCCCTCAGTAACACATACAGTTTAACTCATTGCTCTTATCTCACTCTCTACAATAATAAATCAGAGGTAGGAAAAGCTAGCGGAGAGCAGAAAAATAGCATTTGAAAACATGACCTTTGCACATGGTAATTGAAAACTACAAAGAATTAAGAGTTGTCATGGTTTTATGATTTTTTGTATTGGTATTCCACATCATAACAACACGTAGTGCATTAAGAGTTAAAGAGTTAATACTCCAACTCCATAGATCACTGATATTTCCGGGTATACCTGTCTCAGAAGAGGAGAACTACATTCCCCAGAGGACTTTGCGATGCTTTACATTTTTACGTATTTTCCGCTCAGAGGGAAAAGATAAAAACCCTCTGCAGTCACGGGACACTCTCTTTCCTTCGGGATCGACTCAGCAGTGGGTGCTCGCTGCCGTATCGCCTTCAGCGTTAGCGTAAGGCCTTCGGTTTATCGGACACTCTCTCTTGCTCATTTTATTTGATTTATTAGCTTCAATTCCAATTATATTGTATTATATTGTGTTATTTTGCTTTCTGATATCTTATTTAGTAAATTAGCTTTCCTCCTCAGATCGTTGCCGCTGTTTTGTTTCTAGGCCCATCTCCCTTTTTCCTTTTTCCTTTCCCCCTTTCCCTTTCCTGGGGCGTGGGTCTGCGGGTCCCCCACACCAATCGTCACGGAACCGGGCCGATCCAGCCCGGTAAACCGTTGACAGAGTGCAGAATGGACTCCTGGACACTTCTATGCTGGGATCTTTGAAGCCTTAAATTATCCATTATTATAACTCTTAACTTACAAAGCTGCACTGTCAAACTGTAAACCTGGGTTCAGTTAAATACATACAGTTCAAAGTGTTAGTATGTAATTACAGAATCAAAGATACTGTACAGCCATGCTATTACACTGTATACAAGAGGGCAATTTTGAGACAGCCAACCACTTGCCAGCACATATCAGTTGTGGCAGCATTTAAAAAGTGTAACCATTGAGACTGAAGTCTCTGTAACTAGCATCAGAGCTGCTATGTCCAGCACACCAGTGCTGCAACCATTACTGCAAAAGCCATGTGAAGTAAAAAAAAAAAATCCAGATGTAGTTAATGAATAGGGGAACAACCAGTACTGAAAAAGTGACTGGTAACTACTACATTATGGCTCAAGCTAAAGCTAAAAACACTATTGACAATGCAACTTCCACGTTTGCCACTGTGACAGAAACGATGGCATCAGTGAGTTCTGCATCTGGCTCAACTCAAAAGTATATTCCCATAAGATACTTGTTATTCACCTTCAGGTCACCAAAGTTAAGAAAAAAAATGCCTCCGCAACACAGATTTAAATCCTCATAACACACAATCTCTTTCCCTGCTACTTTTCAGCATAAATATTTTATCAATGCCTATGTTTTTGGAACAAGTGGTACCTGGAAGTGACAGAACGATTTATCACCAAAAGGCTGAATGGCTTCTGATTTCTCAGTGACAATAATTTCCCTTTCATTGAAGAGATGCTGCCTTTGGAGGCAAGCAAAGTGCTACAGGAAAAGTCTGACCTTGGCATGGCGCTCACCAGGCAGTGCTGAATGGGGGAACTGGCTGTTGGCACAGGGAACAATGCAAGGCTGCCAGTTCTGAAGAGGTTGAAAAAGAACAGAAAACATATTAAACTAAAAGCACACTTTCTTTGAGGGAATGAAAAGTCCAGTATCCAGGTATAACAGTAAATAAATTAATAAAATAAAACATTTCTAGATTACATTAATAAATCAAAAGAACACTAACAGAACAGATGCGAAGCCATCTACATGTAGGGCTTAATTTTCTTTTTTTTTTTTTTTTTAAATACAACTTTTCAGGAGCAAATTGTGTAAGCTGCCACATTACAAGATTGTCTAGTCCATCACCACCTAATTAAGAGCTTAACACATCAATACAGAAGCATGCCACCCTGTGTTAGAAGCCTGTTTAAGCTGCATTTGCCTCAAATTGTTACAAACCTGTGCCAGCACCACTAAACTCAGAGCGGTAAATTTTGCACTCTTAAAATTAAATAAGGAGATGATGTTAGTGAAAGCTGAAGAACAAGGTCTACAAGCACCTACATAAAGTTGGAACTAATTTCCAAAATCACAGACTGCAAAAAATATTTTTCTCCACTGTTCTGCACCATGAAACACAGGCATACTTATCCTCATTTACTTTCTTTTCCTTGGCATCTTTGGTAGGAATTACTTTTCTCCTACATGGGAAACACTTTTTCCCATTTTATCTCTTCCAAGTAAAACCTAAACCCAACAAGCCCATCACTCTCAAGTACTTCACATTCTACACTTATGCCCAAGTCTGTAAAACCATTCATACACCCCAGCCTTAAGTACCATGTGCTCCTACCAATTGATTTGAGAATTATGAACAAAGCTTTTTTTGGACAGTGGCTAAGAAACTGAGTAGAAGCCAGGAGGAAAGTTTATTTAACTTCACAGTTCCAATTCAACTCTCGTCCTTGAAGGTGAAGGCTCTTTTGCTCTTATTCTCCTAGTCACTCTTTCCATTCAGCTTTCCATGATTTCCCTTTGGAAATCACTGGCCAGAATAAGACATCTCAGACAGGATATCTAGGAAAACTTCGCATACAAAATGCCTAAATGTGAATTCTTTATTTATTTAACTATAATAATATTAAGATTAAAATAATAATAGAAAAGACTCCATACAGGTCCCTTAGTCTGAGGTTTAAAGTATTCTTTTCCATTAAATTTTTAATCACAGTTTAAAGCGATACCCAAGAAGGAACAAATTGCATCTGCATTCCCTGAACAGCATTAGCACTCAAAAGCAGCATTTTATTACCCTGTTAAAGACTTGTCCAACCTTTCTATTTTATTTCTGTTGAAAAGAAGCAGAATAAAAATTAGAAAATTCAAGCCTTCCTGACTCCATTTTAATTTGAAAGAAAACGATCCTTTTAATTTTAAAATCCTGAGCAGAATTGTACTGCTCCAGAGTAGAGAAAATATCAAGAAGACAACTGCACGAATATGCTGCCCATCCCGCTCAGATGCAGCTGCAAATTAGGTTTTGACACACAGTCTCCATTTCTCTAGGTACCCTGCTTACATGTAGCAGTATTTGTTACATGTGAAGCTTACAGCCAAGTGAAAATGCAATTTGGGTTCCTATCATGTCATGTTTGCTTAATGTATTGTTGTCTCCACGTTACCATGTTAGCGCCATTAGTTTCATGCTTTAAGCTCTGAGTACAGGTTTTAAAATCAGTCTCTACTTCTATATTCCCTCTACTTAGCTGTTGCTATGAATGTTGCATGCTAAATCATCTCAAGCAATTATGATTATGAATGATTACACTATGTAACACCAGTCTAGAGCACAACATTTGTAAAGTGCAGGTGCAGAACTTGGGAACAACAGGGCAGGTGGAAAACCTCAAAAACAAAGGAAAACTTAAGTACTGAAACTGTGGGCTTTCTTTTTTTCCTCCTACTGAAAGGAAAAAAAATAAAATAAAACCAGCATGAAAACACAAAGTCCTCTGAGGGGAAAAAATAAGAGGAGAAAATAAATAACTATCAACAGAAGAATTCATAGCTTTAAAGATAGAACATGTCATATGCATTAAATCCCCAACTGCAGCAGGTAGGCACACAAGTAAAGGGCAATTGTCAGAATTGCTGACATCAAAGTAGGGAAAGGAAGCTAAAAAACGTATTTTTGGAAATGCCACCGATATAATCTCCATATCTTATCAGATACACAGTTTAAGATGTGCCACATAAGTTTAAAGAGGAAAAGGCACATGCAGTGGTTCAACCTGGTACAGGAAATGCAGCAAGGAATCAAATTTACTGTAGCGTGCAACATAAGAGGACATAATCATTACCTAATACATACTGGATTATATTGCTGTATCGCTCCCTTAGACCTCTGAATCCAGTTCTGTCTGCAAGTGTGGTGGAGTTTAGCTGCCCACCAGGGCAAAACCACTACAGTTTCTTATTGATAAATTGATAATAGCCAACTACATACAGCCACTGCATTGAGTATTTTATATAGACCTGTCATGGTTTTATGATTTTTGGTATTGGTATTCCACATCATAACAACATGTAGTGCATTAAGAGTTAAAGAGTTAATACTCCAACTCCATAGATCATTGATATTTCCGGGTATACCTGTCTCAGAAGAGGAGAACTACATTCCCCAGAGGACTTTGCGATGCTTTGCATTTTTACGTATTTTCTGCTCAGAGGGAAAAGATAAAAACCCTCTGCGGTCACGGGACACTCTCTCTTTCCTTCGGGATCGACTCAGCAGTGGGTGCTCGCTGCCGTATCGCCTTCAGCGTTAGCGTAAGGCCTTCGGTTTATCGGACACTCTCTCTTGCTCATTTTATTTGATTTATTAGCTTCAATTCCAATTATATTGTATTATATTGTTTTATTTTGCTTTCTGATATCTTATTTAGTAAATTAGCTTTCCTCCTCAGATCGTTGCCGCTGTTTTGTTTCTAGGCCCATCTCCCTTTTTTCCTTTTCCCTTTCCCCCTTCCCCTTTCCTGGGGCGTGGGTCTGTGGGTCCCCCACACCAATCGTCACGGAACCGGGCCGATCCAGCCTGGTAAACCGTTGACAAGACCTGATTTCTGTTACAGGTGAAGAAGGTGTCAGAAGAATTTTAGAAGAAAGGACTCAGACATTATACGAACCTTAAAATCTATGTTGTACACAACCTTGTTTGATCTTCCACAAGTGTTGTTTCCCTTCCCTATGATCAAACAATACTTCTGAGAGCACAGAAAACATACTGCTGCACTCAAAAAATTCTTTATAACAAATCCTTACAGAAATTTTCAGTTTTTCCCTATCATTACAGTTTGACATAACAGAACAATCTGTTTTGGAGATACAGTATTACATCATTTCTTACAGACTGACTTCATTTAAAATTACTCAATGTGATCACTTAAAATACAAATGCAAGTAAATTCCTCAGTGAGACCTCTGGAAGAGGAGACTCACAGTCTATCCACGTTCAGTGTATTATTGATTTCACAAGCAAAGTAACACAGTGAAAGTAACACATACATTTATATTTTTATAAGTTAGAATATTGTATTTCCTATAGGATTAAGAGCCCAGCCCAAAGAAATAGAAAAACTTCAGAGAATGAATTCACCTGCATCTTTTCTGTTTTTTTGCCTCCTTTTTTGAGCAAGGTAATTGAGAGCTCTTTAAACCGAACTCTAATTAGACTTTAAAGAGGAAAACAATTTGATATTTCCAGTTCAGTCTCACAGACTTTGCTGTTTCAAGCTCTATTTCTCTTTAGCTTCCTTACCCTTAAGGAAGCAAGACTGAGAACAACCTGGCATGCCACCATCTGACCTACTACGTTCCTTTAGGAGAGATGATGAATTGCTGATGGAAAAGCTTATGTTGCACAAATAAACAAATGTCTCGAAGAGGCATATGTATTAGCAGATATTTAATACCTGAGCAACCACCACAGATGCACGGAAGGGAAGGAAAACACATTGCACTGATACACAGAGTCCAACACAGCTGCAGACACAAACGTGGCAGGGTGAAAACTGGGATCTGGTCCACCACACGAAATCATCCCTGTGGTTTTCAGGATCTACTACTCTTACTGGAGCAATTCTACACTGTGTGACCTCCGCTGGAGGACAGGTAGAGCAACAAGCATCCACTGTGCTCTAAGCAAACTTTGGAAAAAATCAGACTTATCCACAAAAAACTTGCTTTTTTGCAATTACTGCTGTGCTCTAAGATACATTATAAAACTGCATTAGGATGGCCTCGTTTCTTCTACAAATATGCATTCATCACACTTAAACCAGATGTCATCCATGTCAGTGATAGATCTCATCCTAAAAATAACTTTTCTTTTTGTACCATACTGCAGTGGCTTTCTAAACGCGTAATGCATTTCCCTGTGAGAAGCGTAAATAAACATCTGACAGAGGAGATAAAGGCAGCTATCATTTCACTTTACAGAACTAAAGCATACCAAAGATCATTTTGCTGGATTTCTGAGTGGAGCATGAATATAAATTCATTTTCAGTGATTCATATCTGCTGAGCACAAGTACTGTTAATGATGCTAAGCTTTGTTATGAATTTTCTGATAATGTCCGTTAGAACGAATGACACAGCTGATTGAAGTCCAACATCTTTGACTCAGAATAGAGACTGTGGTTTTCAGCATGTTACTTGATGCAGGATACTGGTAAAATTCTGTGCTGTTTTTGTGTTTAGCCTTCTCCTCATGGAAGCAAATTAGAAAGAAGTTAAACAAGTTTGAAGGTTTTGTAATGCTTCAAACACAGAATGGGAAAATTCAAGGGAAACGGGCATCTTCCTTTCTTGAATAGTTACGTAGCTATTCAATAGAATAGGACAGGCTGAAAGGATTTATAGCTTCTACATAACTCAAATGTAAAAACAAACAAACCCACACAGACAAACAAGAACAACCCCCACAATGAACATATTGATTCAAGCTGATCCGACGTTTCCGATGGTCAGAGCATTGCCCCAGGGGTAAAGCTTACAAACTTACTGAACACTCTCCAGAATCCCTACGAAGTAAAATGAAGCAATATTTAAAGCATTAGCACTACACACTCACTAGCCTGTTCCTTTTATTGTATTATTATTATTATTATTATTTTTTATCATCACGATTCATTTGTATTCAGCGCAGAAAGAGCTCTGCTACCTTCCCCGGTCAGTAATTTTATACAGGCTGCTAAGGCTAAAATTAGGAATTTGAAGCCTTTTCAAACTGAATGCTCCATATAATTAAACAGGAACACACATTTTACTCACACAAAATATTCTTAAGTCTCTATATTATTACAAATGCATTGTTTGTTAACCAATGTCATTTAATATCAACACACTACAACTATAAATGGATTCAGTCTATTAAATATCAAGTACAGATCTATTAATTAATAACTACAACCTTACAACTAGCAAATATAGTGTGTTCACCTGACAGCTATATACAGGTGTCTGTAAGACTAAAATATGTCTTCCCATCTCTTTCAGTAAACGTATAGGCAGGCGAAAACTAGTTCAACAGCAAGGGTTCAGCCTCATTCAGCAAGCCCACTCACAAGGTTCTTAAGGATTGAATCAGTATTTTACTGAAATCAGGAAGCAGGGCAGCCACAGAGTTTCAAGAAGGACTTAAATAAGTTCATGATTAAGACTGTCAGATATCTAACAAATGGAAACTCTGCCTGCAAGAGAGTGATAGTAATAGTATGGACTGTACTAAATCATTCAGAAGGTTATTCATGTACATATATATGTACTTTTTTTTTTTTTTAAGAGTTACTATTCTTCTCACATTTTCTTGTTAGGTCACACAAGATTTCAGCTGACTATTCCATGCTTTCCTATTTTAATTCTATCAGGAGATGGAAGTATGAAGAAATATGTTTATTTTACACAGACTTGAATAATAGAAATTTCATTCTGTACTTGATGAAACACTGAAGTATTAAGCCACTCCTGAAATTCCAGATGTGTAGACCCAAAGAGTATTAACAGGACACTAATTGCTTAATTGAAGTTGGCACCCAGAAACTAGTGTTAGTAAAGGGCACTAAACACCACTACAATTGATCCTTCTCATTTTGAACAACAATCTCAATGGATAAGAAGTGACATTTAAATCATTTAATTCTTAACACAAATTAATCGTATCTTGGTAGAAATGACCTCAAGAGAAGTAGATACACGTATCTGATGCTGAAGGATACAGAACAGTGAATGCCTCCAGTGCACATAAAAGACGCAAATACTAATTTTCATTTACATGGTTACAGGTATTTAAGAAAACATCTTCGGGGTGAGGGAAAACAGGAAAAAAACCAACCAGAAGTCACTTCACTACCGTTTTCTTGTCTGAAATAACTTGAAAACAACCAAACCACAAATACACTCTAAGCACCCCTACCCACTTTTTACATGTAAGAGTTTGCAGCAGAACCAATAATTAGAAAGCTTCCCTTGGTAATCAAGCCTGCAGTCACTCATAACTCACAAATAGCTATTCTCAACTAGTGAGTTGCTAAAATTATTTCTAGATGACACCTAAGGAATTCCATGAGAAAACCAGAAAAAGCTGAAGGGCTGGGGCCGACAGGGACTTCTGGTTCCCTCTGTCCCATTCCTTGCTCAAGCAGCAACACCCAGAGCAGGGTGCCCAGTACCAGAACATATCCAGGCGTCATTTTCAGATATTCAAGGAGGAGACCCCACAACCTCCCTGGGCAACCCATGTCAGTACCTCCATTTCATCTGATCAAACATTGCAGTGAGGTAAACTGCATTTCAAGACATAGAAATCACAACAAAATTCCTAGCCTAGGGTCCCATGTTCCTAACTTCTAATTTTCCAAAATATTTCACAGCAGAAACCTCAGATTAAATGACAGACAGACTTAAAAGTTTTGTTTTTTGCTTTTTAGTAAAGCGCACATTGAAACAAAGATGCAGAAATGTTTGCAAGCAAACAAGTTGACAGAGAAAAGGACAGATCAATAAGAAATAAATCTACAGAGACTTCTCCGTGTCACTGGGATTCAGCAGAGTGCAGTATCTTGGGAACACAGGAATATACAGTCACGGAGAAGAAATCTGCCAAGAATTAAGTCAAAAAGGGAAAAAAAAAAAAGAGGGCACTGATTCCTATTATGTTTGCTTCTTTATTCGATTTAGTTAAACTGAAACATCCTTCTTTCAGGGAGATTACTCAAACACAGCCTACATTACTTTGGCTACTTTTTCTCTCTTCACTAAAAAATGTGGAAATTTCTAAAAGACCAAAGTTATTCTGACTTCGAAATACTGATATTTTACAGTCAGACAAAACAACCTGAGGTAGACATCACGAGATGGTGAAAAAGGTCACACGTGACCCTATCATATTGTTAATTCTATGTGTGGCTTGTATTTAATGTTTCTCATTCATGTGTAAATAAACTTATAAATGCTTACATACTGCATTGAGGAACAAAGCCAGAAATGTTCTTATTTGCTGAAGCCTATATTAGACAAATAGGCAGTCTTATTTTCTCCTTCACCTTATATGAATAACATTCACTTTCTCTGTTACTAATTCCTCAGACACTTCTAGAAGCTAGAATTGAACCACAGAAGGAAAAATAAACAAAAGGAATTAACCTGTTCACAGCTGGATTAAATAATATAGAGGGAAGATGGGGAAAAAAAATTGAAGTGATGAACTTCTCCCTACTTTTCCGTGTCACTTTATGCACTCATGAACCTGTAACTTGTAACTTGGAGAGAGACACCAACAGGCAGCACACTGACAGAGTTGCTATTCCATCTAATTCCAGAAGGTAAATAACGCAGTGAGGTAATGATCTACAAGCTACTTAAAGCTGAGAAATAAGAATAATGCAGCACAAATCATGTAGTCCTCTGGTGAATGTACTGTTGATAATCATTTGTTTGAAGAAAAAACAGAGATGGTGCTGTTTTTTTTTTACTGAGAGTGTTCACATAGTCATTTCCAGCAATTAACCCAGAAACATCCTATTTTTCAATTAGACAAAAAAATCTCACTTGTGCTTTCTCAAAGACAATGGGATATTCTGCTCCCTGTGGCTACTAAATGGCTCAAGGTTAACCTTACTTGACCCCGCAAAAAGATTTCACTCATATTTAAACAAGTTGCCAGATCTTCTCTGCAACAGAACAAGTGAAAAACATGTCAGATATAACAGGAGAGAAAACTGCAATCCCCACACTCTGTCCCCAAATTTAATTTCCTGCTGCAGCGGCACAAAAGTATTGGGGTGGTGGAAAGTGCAAAGGATTAGTGGAAAGAAATCTACCCAGGTTTTGCTTATAGATACATGTAGAGAAAGCTTTTTTTTTCCCCCCCCCACTTAAAATTCTGCATTTCAAATGTGATAGCTTCATCTGAGAAAAAGTTCTGTGTATGCTACTTGAGCAGTATTTTAAAGATTCTGTGACTTGGAATTACATTTAGCACTCAAAACGTCTAAGACAGACGTAACTTAATCACGAGATCAAACTGTACTTCTAGTGCTTGCAAATAACCAAGCTGTAATGTTCACGATGTAAACAGCACCTTTGAAATACACATGGCAGAAAGATGAATTCACAGGAAAATCCCATGCTTCCCTTTCATTGAGGCTTTCCTAGGGAAGTCCATAAACCTCTAGATACCTATAACACTGCAGTATTCAAGATGCCCTTGTATTATATTCTGAAAATCATGCAAATTAGAGACCTGGAGCTATTAAAAAAAATTGCTTTTTTTTTCCCCCCTTTTTTTCTTCCTTTCTCCAATCTCCCAGAGGTACTAACCCAGTTCTCCCAGGTCTACATCCATTTCTTCCTTCTTATAATGCTCTGTTTTAACCAGAAGCATTAGCTATAGCACTTACTCACTGCATTTTAAAATATATGATTCTGTCACACTTAAATATGTTGTTTGATTCTCTCATTATGTGAAATTAGTGGGTAAATATGAGGGAAATTGAGAGGGAGGCATCACTTCTGAATTACCAGGGGCACCTTGGGGGAAAAAAAAAGCAAACAGCATAGTCTGACCCCCTCCCCTCCCCCCCTCCCCCCCTCCCATGACCATGAGACCCAACAGGTTTTAGTTGTGTTGAACTGGGACCTATTTAAAACAAAATGATACATTTAAAATGATTTCCTAGTGGAATCGATTAGAGAAATAAATTAATGAGTGCTATTAAATAAAACATTTTGGCATTGAATATTATGCTATGTTGATTTGCATAATTTAACAGATGCAGAGACTTCAGGAAATAACAATGTAAATGAGTGCTGAAAGTGTGCTGTCATGAAAGAGCAGATTCTACTCTGTGTACAACTCTCCACTATGATTTGACTTTAAGCCTACCATTTCAGTTCTTAACATTCATAACTGATGGTTAAAACAACGTGTCGGTAACTACTATCCTGTCAGTCTATTCTTGTGTTGTAATTTATTTATTTATTACAACTTTCTCTTCCCATCTCTTTTCTGTAAAAGAAGAATTAAGTTCTGAACACAGAAGAATCAAAGAGAAATTCCCACAGCTGGCAGAATTTAAAAAAATAAATGAAGCTGTTACTAACAAGCTCTAAAACAGCAAAGCACTATATGCTGTCAGGCAAGCCCTGAGGAAAACAGATATTTTATATAATTAGGAAGGCACCCATTCAAATAATAACTGAAAAATAACAAATATTTTACTTAAATGTCTCATGGAGAACTTCCTAAAAAAGGATTGCACTTGATGTTTGCACACTTGGTTTTGATTCAAGAAGATCCGTAAAACTCAGATCAATATCAATGTGGCACTGTATGATTATTTAATTACTGCAAGCACAAAAAGTAACGGCTGTCATGGTTTTATGATTTTTGTTATTGGTATTCCACATCATAACATCATGTAGTGCATTGGGAGTTAAAGAGTAAAGGCTCCAGCCCAGTGGACCATCAATAGCTCTGGGTACATCTGTCTCAGAAGAGAAGAACTACATACCCCAGAGGACTTGTTGTTGCTTTGCATTTTTCAGTTTTCCCACTAGTAGGGAAGGATAAAAACCTGTTTGTGTGCATGAGACACTCTCTTTCCTTTGGGGATTGACCCAGCAGAGGGTGCTTGCTGCCACCTCACCTTTGGTGTTCAGCAGAAGGCCTTTGGTCTTATTGGACACTTTATTGCTCATTTTATGTGATTTATTAGATTCAACTCCAATTACATTGTGTTATTTTGCATTCCAGTATCTCATTTAGTAAATCACCTTTCCTCCTCAGATTGTTGCTACTGTTTTGATTTTAGGCCTCTCTCCCTTTTCCTTTTTTCCTTTCCTCCTTCCCCTGGGCATGGGTCCATGGATCCCTTGCCTCAATCATCATAGAACCACGCCAAACCAGCCCATAAACCACTGACAATGATCTGGAATTATTCTGATACATATCTTTTCTAAATATCCCATTTTAACATAAAGAACAGGACAGTCTCATGTTTAGTTTGATCCATACCTGCTGATAGCACAAAAATATAAGATATTTGCAAGGCTTTGTAAAACATTTCAGGCAAGCTCCAGTACAATCTAAACCTGAAATACAGGGTTTTATTTTCCTCTTTTCCACAGACAAACAAGGACAGCTACCTGTTTAAGTCAAGTGCTCTCAACAGGATCTCATACAAATCTTATGACCTACAATTTAACAAGACTTTTCCACCACCTACAAGTCACCTGCACACAGAGTTTGTACAAGAGAGATAGAGCAAGCCCAGTAAAACAAGTTAATCTGAAACCATATCACAATGAAGCTCAATACTACTGCTGACTACATTAGCTCTACCCACTCTAGAATTGTCATAAATCCTACTATTAGGGATTGTAAGCTTCTTCTGGGACTATAGCAATTATTTCCATACAAATTCATCGCCCACAATAAAAAAAAAGACAAAAAAGCCACAATTACAAGCTTACTATTAAGATTTCAAATTAAACTTAAAAGACTGAAGTACAGTGATAATTTACTGATCACAATCCCCACAAAGTGACTTTTTGAATTAATGTAACTGATGTGATTTTTGCTTTATGGAATGTGACTCAGACTAATCCTGCCAAAAACATGTTAAGGCAAAGGTGAGGTCAAGGACTAAATGCAGTAACAACACAATACAAAGGGTATTAAAAGAGCAGAGCAATGTAGTTTTGAACACTAAAACAACAACGCACAGAGTAATCCAGCTAGGCTGGTATAAGAAACGGGCAGTTTTGTACGTGTGTTTGCATGTTAATCACAGTATGCACATACATGTCTGTGAGAAGTAATGAAAATGCATATATCTTTTAGTGTGTTAACTCAGAAAAGGCACTGAGTCCTTCAGTGAAGGCTGTGCAGTTCCTCTGACAGAAGACCTTAACCAGCCTGCTGTAAAAAAAAAAAAAAAAAAAGCTACTTTGGGAATATCTCAACAATATAACTAGGAAAAACAAAGTTACTTATCAGACATTACTTATTAGCTGCTACTTATAAAATTCACGAACTTGAAGTAAACTTAGTAGCAATCTGCCATTACAAATTTCACATCTGTTCCACAAGGCATTTTTTTTTCTTGCATCATGTACTGTCAGAAGACTGACATCTTGTTTGCTTCATTCTTGTTGGTGAAGCATCTTGAAACGCTATGCATTTTCCCCTGAAGATGAAATTATTGAACAGGCACCTTCTGTAATCAGCCATTTAAGAAATCCAAATTTGTTCATAAATATACGAATTAAAAAATATGTTTCAAAAAATAGAGTGTAGCAAGTAAAAAAAAAAAAACTAAATCCAACCCTCCCCCCTCCCTTATAAAAATCCTCCACTATATACATGCATAAAGAATCTCAATAAAAAAAATCAGCCCACAGTTCTTTCTGCAGTAAAAGCTAACCAATTATCCAGAAGGAGAATCTCAGTGATAGCCTTCATCCACCTTGGAATGCAGACATTTCATGTATGTCTCAAGATTATGCACAGCTGAAGTAACCTGCTGAGCTGTTAAGAAATGCTTTCCCCTCCCATGCAAAAGTATGGAGCTACACAGGTCCAGAATCAAGCAGTACAAAAGCCAGATTCAACATTACTTGAAAATAGCTTCAGCATAGCTATTTAGGTATTCTGAAATAAGATTTTTAGTGTACATGAGCTTTTGTTAGTACAATTTCCATTACAAATCTCCTTTTAGCTACAGCAGGAACAGCCATTTCTTTCAATGCTTTATATGTCTATACTGTATCCTTTGACTTATCTATTAAGGCAAGAGAACATTTAACATGATAATAAGAGCTAGAAGTGAAAGATTCCTAAAAGGAACAATTTCTGGAAAAAAAAAAAACAAAAACAAAAACAACCTAAGCTTGTTCAGTAAGAATTTAACCAGTGATTGCAAATGGAAAAGACACTCAAAATAGTTACAACCTAAACCAATGACCATTAAGAAAGCCTGCAAAGCCAGGCTGAAGTTAAAAAGTCTGCTGTACACAATGGATTTGGACCAACTTTTCCCTGTTCCTGCACTACTTTGATTCTGAAAACAACCTGAATTGCAAAATGAATCAAAAGATTTTTGAATATATGCGTTAATCAAAAATTCTATTCCTAATGCTTTGAAGACTTCATTGAAATCATTTGTTTTATCACTTATTAGCAGAAATATATTTCTGTTAATCCCCACCACCACCCCTACTGCTGGAAGAGAATTCTTCATTGTATGAGGATGCTGAATACACTGAAGTAGTATAAAAAACAAAATAAAAACATGAAAAACTACAGCTTTTAGAAATACCATCTTCAGGGGCTAAGAATCAACAACTTCAAATCAAATACAAAAGAAAAGACAGGCATATTGGTATAACATGAACACTTAAAATGTCAAGTTGTTGGGCTGCAAATGGCCACAAAAAGCCTCAGCATGGGTCTGCCCTGACACTGGTGTGCTCTGCTCCTACCAGGCCTCTTTGAGGCAGCTCTTCAAACAACATCTGAATTCACGTGCCTCTGCCATTCTTAAAAGGGTTCAAAGCACAAGTATGAAAAAGCCTATGCAAGCACAAAACCTGACCTTCTGCACCTTTCCATTTTTCTGTTTTCTGTTCTTTCTGGTCTTACTTCTTTAATAGAAAAGAAAACTTTAACAGGCTTGAAAACAGCATGGGGCATAAACCTCAATGTAATACCTAAAGTAAAATATACTGTGTCTCTTGTACATTTCAAGAGGAAAAAAAAAAAAATCCTTTCTCCAGGAACATATTTTTAAGTGTTACTACTCAACAAGGAGATACAATTTAAAAGCTGAAAAATAATTTGTAACTAGGCTTGACACTGATATAGTTATTTTCTCAAAAACAGTTTTGTTCACACACAGATCCCTGGCAACTCATCAACAGGTATGACATCACATGCATGCACATACCAAGTTTCCTTCCCCCACTGTGATGTATGTCAATGACAGGATGGTTTCTGGTCTTTCTAACCACAAAGTAACAATAACAATTTCCATTACATTTACTGAACTCTGGAATGACCTGTTCTTCCATTTGGATATTTCCTATTTATAGCTGTCAATTTTCTACTTCACATCAGCAGGCATTAAGATCTTGTTTCTGTTTATAAGGGGTGATTATTATTATATTACATTTTCTTAACTCTCTCTTTGAACAAGAAGCTTAAAGTTTTCTTCATAAGACCGCAAGAGGAAAAAAAAGTTTTAATAGTTGTTTGGTGAAAAGAGTAGGCGAGAAGAAGGGACATTTGAAGCACAAATACTTTCCCATTCTAGCTTTCAAGTGTTTGAAACAAGACAAGTATTTCATACTGCTACAGTACCTTCTGAATACAAACTCTTCACTCCCATAGTCTAGCAAAAGTTTTTTTTTTTTTCTTTTCACTTTAGACATAGGAGGACCTTAATATAAAAACCTCTGTTCAGGATAATATCCACAATTAAAATGTTCACGCATTTATATAAGGACACAGAAACACAGGTGTTCTGATTTTGTCTGCTGAACTAGCTTTCCCCTTACACCAGCATTAGCCCTGCAGTTGCAGTAATCTATAACCTTGAAAATATATACATGCCTGATTTTGACCTAGTTATAGCATTAAGCAAATGTCTCCCACAGGCCAGAAAAAGAAAGTTACTGGGTATCCTCCAGCTAAGTGACAAATCCCCCAAGTAACATTTTGCAAGTACAAACTTAACTATACATTCTTCCACAGAAAACAGCTATGCTAGCGTGGAGTATACCGAGCCTTCATATGATAACTCTCAACTAGAATGTACTACAGCTCCATCACTTTCATGTTTCACAACTAAGGATTTAAATATTAAGGTAACTGTCACTTTTTTTTTGTTGCTTTAACAACAAAAGATGATCAAAACTCAAAACAATCTCACCAGGTTAAAAAGTTGAACTGTACATTACTGCTAGTGTACAAACTGCTTATTTCTTTAAAAGACTGAAAAAGAGCAATTGTAATGAAGTGAATGGTGTTTTTATGTGAGAATGACCTTCTTTACCTCCGTTCAAAAATACCATCAATATAAAAAATTGTGTTGGCAAAAGCTGGTCATGCTGGATACACTTAAAGCACCATTACTGTAAGTAATGCATGATTTAACACGAATGAAAAACAGATAGGGTAAAGACTTCTGCTAAAAAAAAAAAAAATCGACACATGCACACAAAAAATTCAAACAGTCATAAAATTTCATTTCAAAAAATAGAATTGAAAAGATAGAATAATCGCCATTTCAACTGAAGGATTATATGTGTATTGCCATTTCCATGACAGTGCCAAAAACACAAAGGGAGGTTTTTCTCTCCTGCAGTCCACTGCCTCATCCATCACACATCTGCTCAAGCAAAAGAACCTGAGGAATTTGCGAAGCCCTAACAGAACATTCTCCCTTAAAAGCTAAAACCCAAGTTGCTAAAAAAAAAAAAAAAAAAAAACCCACAAAAAAAAAAAACACACCAAGCAAACAAAAAATCCACCACAACAATCCTTCCTTTGTCTTTACCCAGATATAAAATATCATAACAAATGCAAAAATGCATATAGGTCAGAACTGCGGATGGTTAGAACCATGCTATGGCAAAGCAGGCTGAAACCGTACTAGAGGACGCAAGGAAAACACTTCATTCTATAATGCTAAACCCAGAGAACAAGTAATCAGATCAAAAACACAGGCAAACCACTTCAGCCGAACATTTTCTGTAACATAAAACCAAACAAATAAATGTTAAATTCAAGACTATGATTAAAGAAAACAATAACAATCAGTGAAGACATTCGCAACCAAGCTGGTTCTACAGAGGACAGATCATCCTCTCCATTTAAGAATACCAACAACTTAACTCAGAGAAGCAGCATATACATGAGGCGTTTTAGGAACCATCCATTGCCAATTACAAAAGAAGCCAACATCAGCACCAAACATTTTAAACTTGAACCAGAAATATGCTTATTACTTATGTGTTTGCTTATACAGAGCTAACCAATATATTTGTGTAATGGAAAACACTCACCACAGCAAATAAATGCTCCCCCAAGTCATGAAGAGAAAGCTGCCACTTACCTGAAAGAAAAAAGGAAATCAATATTATTCAGGAATTCTTTCCTCAAGATCTAACATTTAGGGGAGGGAAAGTTTTACTTCATTCAGTTTTGACTCCCCCTTCTTCCCCCTCCTCACAAAAGGTACGATATGTTTTGAAGGGGTAAGAAACTATAGTCTGCATGTTCAATACTACCACTATATATATACACATACACTTAACAGATCTTGGAAGTACCTCTTATCCAAAATAAGAGAGGAACTGAGACTACTGGGAGAGGGGCATACAGTTTAGGAAGGAAAGAAGGGAAGAAGAGACACGCCCCATCTCACCAGGCACAGACGGAGTGACAGCTCTGGGTAGCTGCCCAGCAGGGAAGCACTGAGGGCTGTGCTGGGACTCATCCCTGCGCAGAGAACAACAGGCAAAGGCTCAGCCACAACTCTCCTGGGGCATCTTCCCCCCTTCTGAATGAGGTGTTTGGGTTGGAAGGGAACTTGAAGATCATCTAATTCAAATCCCCTGTTGTGGGCACAGTTACTAACCACTAAACCAGGCACTAGATCAGGCTGCCCAGGGCCCCATCCAAAAAGGCCTTGAACACCTCCAGGGAATGGGCATCCACAAGCTCTTTGAGAAGCTTTTTCCAGCACATCACCATTTCTTACCCTCTGACATCCAACCTATTTCCCCCGTCCTATCACTATCAGACTTTGCAAAAGGAGGACAGTTTTTCAATCCACATTCACAGAAGAGGTGCTCCAGTACTACATTATGCTTTAGCTTCGTAAGCAACAATTGTGATAATAAATATGAATTTACTGAAATCCAAAATGAGATTGAATCTGGAAGATACCAGAACACAGATTTTTTTTTTTTTTTTTGAACATGAGTATACAGCCATTCAGATCCTTTTTAGTTACTAGCATGTATCATCATCAAAGAATGGGATAGTCTGAACACACATCACTGTTCAAGCACATGAAATGCACGATGTGTAAAGGACAGTTTGGAGAGAGGTTAGGATGAAAGAAAAAGAAAAGAACAAAGTCCCTCATTTACAACTGATATTGTCTTTGAACTGCAGTGCTCCTTTTCTAACTTTGCTAACGTGGGAAACATTTGAATCATTCAAAACTTGGTGCTATGCATTTAAATTCGGAACTCTGAAAGCTTCTTAGAGAGACAAAGGATTCCCTATACAATAATTACAGGTGACCATATAACAATCCTCTGACTTTCATAAGACTTCAGTTCACATGCAGCTACGTCCCTCAAAAATATATTTTAAGTGTTTACAATTCATTTTCATTTTTAAAGCCTAACAAGAATGCTTTTATTATTCTGGAGATAAAGAAGCCCTGTAGTCTGCATCAGGTTGTGTCACACAGCGTACCTGCAGACTGCCTTTCGCTGCAAAGCCACAGAGAATGACAAGCGATGTGCCAGCTCCTGCCCCAGAGGTATGGAGCAGCCCGGGCAGACCAGGCCTCAGGGCACATGCATACACATCAGTGATGGCACATAATAGACGTTTCCCGTTCAGCATTCAGCACATCTCACCTGATACCCTTGTAACTTGACACACCCTATAATAGAGGGGTAACTTCACCTTTCACCCTTATCTAATAGGAAAGAACACAGGGAAAAAAAAACAAAAAAAAAAAAGAACTCCCTCTTGTTTTCTAAAACCAGTATAAATTAATTATTTATAATAAATTAATTATAAATTAATTAATTAAATAAATTAATAAAATTATATATATTATATTATAATTAATTAAATTAATTAATTAATTAATTAAACCAAGAACTTTTAAGAAAACTTCAGCCTTTTGCCTACTGTTTGCATACAACTCTGAGACGATGCTTTTCTCTCTATATTTTCTCTCAGACACTCACAGGGAAGGACTCAAAATACGCTCACACGTGGAAAATTCATATTTACAACACACAAGATAAACTAGGACTGGAGACATCAGGCACATGTCAGATGCTGTCGAAGACATCTCTTATTTCTACCATTATCTTACAAATGAGTTACAGACGTGAAAAACAAAAAGATAACTTTCAATAAATGTATATAAGAATTCAGTTACCAGAATATAAGCAGCAATCATAGAAAGTTAACAAAAATTTTAACTTGTGCAGTTGTCAAGAAGACCAAGCTGCCCCTTGGATAGTTAGGAAGCATCTCACAATTCTGCTGCTCCCCCGGACATGACCCTGCACATCACCCCAGTGCTAGGTCACAAAACATGTCATTAGAAAAATCTATTATTTCACTGTTCTTTAACATAAGAAAACCAACAACCACAAAAGAAGCAAAACCCATCTACTTTCTACACATTTTAGCCTTCGATTTTATTACAAAGCTTATTGAGACTCTTTCCTTCTTAAGCATACCCACACTACAGTTAAGCTGTTGTTAAACTATCCAGACAGTCCTTTTTTTAATTTTCCAACTAATAACATGAATTTGAAGTTATTTCTTAAATAAGGCATACATAGTATGTTGTGAACATGCTGTCATGGTTTTCGTGGTATTTCATCAGTATTCCACATCATTAACATGCCATCATCTGGAAGTTTCTAGCTACAATGAACAGTGAATTTTACTGTAAAAAAAAAAAAAGCCAGAGGAAAAAAAAATAAAGGTATTTTTCCTCCTGAAATCCTTTATGCTAGAATTTAATGTTAAGACCCAAGCAACTTTTAATTAATTTTCTTAAGCACAGTGCTTAGGGTATCACACTTGTAAAGCATAACATATAAGCCATTCCCTCCTTATGATTCCGTCTAAAGCCAAGACTCACTTTGCAGCTTTGGGTAAGTTTTAGTTCATCAGGTACTAACTTCACTGAAAACATCTGAAGAATTTGGCTGTACTGGCAACTTCGTGGTCAAAGCAAGTTGTAAAACCAATGGGATCTCTAACAGGAAAACACCTTTTTACAGGTAGATTATTATAGGTTTTCATATGCAATTCCAAAATCATCACTTCGAGTCTAGTCTGACATGCACTGATCTTACTTGGTAACTTGACATCACTAGTCATTTGGGAACAGATATAGCTAATAGAACTATCACAGTAAGAAACTCTAAGAGTCAATGTACAGATCTGTAAAGACTAGCGAACAGGTGTAGTGAAGTTAAATTATTTCTGTATGCGCATTACAACTAGGGTATGGCATCTACAGCTGATGTCTACACTCCAAACACTATTTAAAATAAAACTCAAAGGAAATGTGTTAGAAGATACTACTTAGGAAGCAGAAATTCCATAACACTGCAGATGTAGTTATTTCAAAACAAAAACCAAACAACTAAGGACATAACTAAAATAAGACTTGAAATGCATTTCAAGTCTTAGGTATAACATAGGTGGTTGGAGTACATAGTCATAATAGACCTTTCATAAACTTTCAATAGCTTTTCATATATTTCCATATATTCTATGAAGGTGTACAATAACAAAACCACGTACCAACAGGACTTCACTTAAAATAAGCATGATTTTGATACTCATGTTCACTGTGTTGCCATACAAAGACTCAGACTCCCTTCCCCTGCAACTACACGTATTACTGAAGAAAAGGCTTATTTTGAAATTCGATTTGTCAGTACAATTTCAAGGAAAATTAATGCCCAGTAAATCTAAGGGTTAGCATCCCTATACTGACTCCACATATAATTTCCCTGAGCTGATTCAACCTCTCCTTTGGTTACTGGCAGTTCTGACACACAGAGATGACACGACATTACAATTCCCATCATGATCAGATGCATCCAAAGCAGCAACGCAAGTCATGCAGACTTCAGCATGCATTCAGTTGACCTTGAATTTACTTATTCTCATACAAATTTGTGCTCTATTTTCCCCATGAAGGCACATTCCTGGCACTCAGATCATGCAAAATATTATGGTACTGAGTGAAGCCTCTTTATAGGACCTTATATCATCACCCTATTCATTATTTTATTTTTCAACAACAACCCAGCACTGAAAGAGGAACCATCAGATTTGTTAATAGTAACAGGTGTTGTTATTTCCAGAACAGATGAACTGTGCTGTAAGACAAGTCTTTGGCATGAATGGTTTTGTGGCAAGTTTCCAGACTCCAATCTCAGAGGAAAGTAAGGACACCTTGAAATCCCAGATCAGACAAACTTCCACATGAAGCTGAACTGACTCTGCAGCAAGGTTAAGTCCTTTATCAAACTAAGGTTTTCAGTAAACAGAAAAGTATGGTTAATGGGTTAATGTACATATGAAAACACAGTTTGCTTTATCAGATCCAAAACAGTACAAGCAATATAAAGGAAATACATTTTTGCCTTAAAATTATTTCTGTTGCTTCCAATATATCTAAAATTGTCAGCATTTACACACATCTGATTATAAATTAAATGAGAAGTATCCTGATGCTCAAACTATTCCTCTTCCACCACATCCATCCCAAGTAGCAAGGCACACCAACACAAAGGCCACACTGCCTTGCTGCTAGGAAAACACCACAAAAAAAGCTTTTCCGCCTACCAAATGTACGCAGAAATACCTGCAAACCCTGCCTTGTAATAAAATATATTTGTTCTCCATTAGAATCAGTTTAAAGGGATTTGTTTCTGCACCAGCTGTGGTGAACTCACAAATGCCTTTAAGATGGAGATAAGCTATGACCACAGTTGCTGCTGTATTAGTCTGCCTGCACGTTGGATGTTTTTGTGATTATAGTTACTCCACGATTTAACAGTAGGAGGCTAATGGAAATGTTACTTGCTACAGTAGCAGGCTAAATCAGTTGGGGAATGGAAAGGAAATGTGTTTACTCTTGAAGATGTCACATAAAACAGTGGGAAGCTCCCACCCCTGACACCAGAATTGGCACGTTCAGTCAAGGACTCATCTACATTATTACATGCTCCTTCACACTTAGAAACCTATTAATTTACAATTAGTCGTATTGATTTTATAGCAGATACATAATTTTTGTAATAATTTATGGGCTACTGAAAAAATCAACAACTACACTTCATCCCAAAGATAAGCACCATTGATAAACAGGTCTTGGCACAAGTTATTGAGCACATTACTGACAGCCTAGATTTTTCTGCTTTAAATTCTACATTAATTACATCAGAACTGATTTGTAGATTCTGTCTGCTCCACCAAGAGTTTTCTTCTCTTACTCTTGACAGCAATCCACCAGCAGGCAGTGTAATCAGCTGAGGGAGATAATGTCAATTCAGCCATTGAGGCCTTGTTAAACTGGAGCGATTTAAAATAACGTAGCTATTGCGTACACCACCTTACTGGCAGAGGTGCTGCACTCTGTAAAAAATAAAAAATAAAATAATCTGAAAAGTAATGCTGTGTAAAATGAAATCTCCTAATTATCTTGACAACTGTATCTACCTTAGTACTAGAAGAATTAAGGGGCCAAGCAATAAAGACTCTAGAATATAAACCATTTCATACATGAGTACATTTTCCAGGACAATGCATGTTGCTTATTATTTTATAAAATCTTAGAAAAGCTACTTTTAACTTTTGTTTTATTATTTTAATAACGTAGTAAGGCATTTTAAATAACAGGCTTGTGCCTGTTAGTTCTCGCTTACTTTTGTACTTTCCTTATGCAAACAGGAATAAAAAAAATATTCCAATAAAATCTGCATTGTTTTTTTCTGCCTTGTAAGTGTTTCACTTGACGATAGCATGAACAGAATTTCATCCTATTTCAGGTAAAGCCTGTTCACTACATACAGCATTTAAAAGAATACCTGGTTCATGAAATTATTCTATTGGAAAAAAAAAAAAAACAAGCAATCTTAATTAAACTCTGTCAAATATTTCACAAAGATTGTCATTTTTTTGTGTGTGTTTATTTGCTTTAAAATAAAAACTGTTTTTCACTGAGAAGCATTCAGAAAGTTAGTGCACATGCTTCCAGGCATCTGTTACCTTGGTACCTAAATATTCTTCTAACCAAAAATGCATATAGATTGCATATAAAATACATAATTACATAATGCATATAAAAATGAAGATAAATACCACTGTGTAAAACTTGCATACATAAATATATTTTACAACTGTTAAAACATCAGATATCTTGAAAGGTTGGCACAGAGATTTATCTATGTATAGCACTTTCAGAGGGGACGTGAAAATTTACGTGAGCCCAAGTTCTAGTTACTGAACACCATCAAAAGCTTGACAGAATTGTTAAATTATTTATGGTTATTTACAGTATTTAAACACAGCAGAATCTGAGCTGTGTACAAACTCAGAAGCATTTAAATACAGTCCATCGAAGACATCGTATTTGTATCTATATACAGCTGTCTAACTGCAGTCATAACCAGGTGTCAAACTTCCAAATACTAGAACAAACACAGCAGATATCTGATAGACAATGGCATTAATTCTCCACATAGCCTGAACACAAGATGAAGCAGTGGTTTTGGACAAGTAGAAGAAATAGGGCATGGCACATGATAATTCTGGACTATGTAAACCTGTAGCAGCTTAACTTTTTGCTAAGATGTAATAATATATTATTTAGCTCCCCAGGGCCCTAGAAATACAGTTACAATGCAAATGATACCATTTCCCAATGATATTAAAATGCCTTAAAGCTAAGGATCGCAAGAAGTCCTTCGCTGTAAAACTGAGAGCTGCCTGAAGATGAGAAAATGAAGGTCATAGAATTGCAAAATATTTTTTCCCTGTAATATTTATGAGTTTAGCAATTGGGTATCTAACTCAAATTTTGAGTATTATTTATGTTTCCAACACAGTTCTATGTGCCTTAGAGTACCTTTACTACGAACATGTCAAACACAGTAGAAAGGTATAGAGAAGAAGACATCTGCTTTTGGTCAATCGTGCTGAAGTGCTAGATAGAACATCAGTTTATACTGTCCCAAGTCAAGACTACCAAGAGCAAGAAGAGAAATCAAAGGAAGTGCTAAAAACATGCAAAAGTAATAATGCACAGTTGGACACTGGATACAATTCCCATTGTTTGGAGCAGCCAATCTTAACACAGATTTAACACACTGACAGATGTACACTGAGTGCACCTATAAGTGTGAAACTGCTTTCAAAAAAGGCATTCGCAATTTCCAAAATTTTATTAGAGAAACTGCCTTAAAGATTTATTTGAATAGCGTAGGCAGACACCAGATAACTGGCACTAACGCATTTCAAGCAGTACCAGCTGCTTCCTATATACCAACCTTGTAAAACCTCTACTATATTTTGTGTCTGAAAATTAGTGAAGTGTAACAATATTTGACTGTCTCATTTCTCAGCAGCGCATGGCCCTACTTTTCTCCATCACTGCCTGTTGCCATACCCTCACCAATCAATTACAAATGAGCTCTCAGTGTTTACTCTGATCAAAATTCATTGCTACGGCTAACTGCTGCTGTTGTGCACTCATCTGCAGGAGTAAAATGGGCTGTGGGTTTGATCAGTGATCAACTGTGCTTGCTGCACACTGCTACTAAAAAAAGTAATATATTTCTGCTAAAGTCATGGTTCATTTATGCCTCACTGTGATAGATGCACAGACAATCATAAAGACAAGGTCAGGCACCACTTATATACGTTTGAATCATTAAAATAGGCAGTGTCAACCTCTATAGGTAAATGAAAGCAACACAGCGGGATGAATAACAAAATCCCATGTTTACTATTTGCTAAAACATTTCCATATGTCAAGGCCACTACACACAAGACAGTCTCCTAAATATTCAGGTGGTCAGGACTGGGACTGACATGCATACAGTCAAGGTGTTTGCCCTGCACTGGGGAGCTATGAGAAACCAAACAGCTGTAATCTACCCAAGTGTCAAGGCAGAGGATCTTAGAGAGATGCTTTCTGCTATTATAGTTCCTCCTAATTTCTCGATTTAAAGCTACTTAAAATGTTGGCCAAATTGTTCATTGGCGTTAAGAGACACAGCCCATCAGTGCTTACTCTTTCTATAGGCTGCAGATTACTTCACCTTCCTAATTTAAAGCTCAATTATGGGAAATTTCCAAAAGGAAAATAGCGCTACCCTATAGCCAGAAAGTTAATGAAAGGTTACATAGTGTTGCACAAAGGAGTCAAGGACATCAACAAGAAGACTGACTCTTGCAGGACTATTACACATTCTGAGATATGTAGGGCTTGCAGGCAAGAACAAAACACAGAGCTTTAGGAAGGAAATAATACAAGTGCTCCTTGCTCATAAAGATGGAAAAGTCAAGAATTTAAGAAGTTCTGCAAGTTCAGCCTACGAGAGAAGCAGTACATGGTAAACTAGTTAGGATCAGGAACACTCAAGCCGGTTCTGTACAATACCGTTTGCAGCTGAGTGAACTATTCACACACATCACATCAGACCACAATGTTAACTGCAAAACAGGAGACAGCGACGGTAGAAGTGACCACACAGCACTCCATTAATACAAGCAGCTGCTCAGCTCTGCATGGGCACATTTGCCCAGAGGGAACAAGCCATTTTATGGAACTAATACTTAATGTCTATCTACGGACTGGTAGGAGTTCCTTCAGGTTTTCAGAGCAACACTGAGCTTCGCTGTAGATATCAAAAGATAATTTGATCTGTTTCTTGTAATGTGACTACAATTAAGGCTGTGAAAAAGAAGGCCAAGCTGACTGCTCACAAGAAAATTCAAGGTCATCAACTTCCAACACATCATGGAGAATAAGAAAAACAAAGCATACCTCTAAGAAGCTGAAACAAATTCCCCCTTCTCTACAGCTCAGGCCTCTTACCCATCCAATTTAAAACCAGCTTAATAATTGCCTCAGGTTTACTCTTAGAACAAAAAACTCTGCATGTAAATGAAAAGCACCTGTAAGAAGTTATAAGCTGCAGAAATCTTTTCAGTTCTTTTCTTATATGAAGAACACACAGAAGTTACACACATTTCAAACTGTTAAGAGTAGCTGAACCCAAAATGTGGCTTGAGAAATGGCAAAAGGTAGGCTATCTGAACAACAAAACCTGCCCAACATAGAATTTTATTGTCAGGAACCTCCATTGCAATTAACCTCCATAGAGGCAAGAACTTGATTTTATACATATGCACACGTATACTGCATTTGTGTGTGTGTGTAGAAGTTGGTGAGTGCACTCATGTTTATATGTGGAGACATAGGAGACCACAGTAAATTATTTTCTCACTTTTTTTCTAATTATATTAAATTCCTATATAAATATAAATTCCTATACTTAAATAGTACTTACTTTACTCATGAACGAGTACAAATATTGGAAGATCCAGACAGTATGTAGTAAAGAAAATGTCCTGCTTTACACAGCTCCTGAATATTCTGCAGCAATTGGTGTTTCTTTCAGAAGCATACCAGACCAAATAAGGGAAGCCACATGAGTCCAGTATGTCAACATACATACAGCTGAGATAAACAGCTTCTCACAGAAGATCGTTAAAGCCATAAATTTGGCTTAAGGGAAAGCAATATATAGATATTCTTTATATATATTCTCCCCATAAACTTCAGTTTAGAGAAAACAAAACACATAAAATAAGAAAATAATTTTACAACTGTAATATATACTGTAGATTCTTGGAGCTTCTTCTGTTTTTTCTTTCACTATCAACATACACATACATCCTGTAATATCTAACAACTGAGGTGTATGAATTTTCTGTCAGTTCAACAGCAACATTTTAGAAATAATCTTCACAAAAAAAACCCAAGATGTTTTGAGTCCACTTTCAGAGGTTAACACTCCAGAATATTAGCTTCCCTAAACTGCTCTTTTACAATGGATGAAGCCGCTAATCCACCAGTTACCATCTATGTTTCTGAAATACCACTTCGGAAATGGTAGAAGTACCTTGCTGTAAACACAAAGGGAACTGTACAGTATCAAAACTGTATTTCACACTGAAAGAGCCTCCAAATTTCAAGAGTCCCTGTGCCAACCAGGAAGCATTATTTAGGAACCCGCAAGGCACAGACAACGCTATTCCTATTTTTTGCACATCTCACACGCTCCTACCTGGGGACTCTGTGAGAACAGAATGACTGGCAGATAAACAAACCACAAATGCCATTCACAGATACTGTCTCCAGGTACCTGTTGCACTTGGGACACTGAACTTAGAATCTAGCAAGGGGGACTTTTTTTTTTTTTTAAAAAAAACTGTTATACATTATACAATTATAAAGGTGAAATCAAAAGGCAATACAGAATGGAAAAAGGGAGATTTCAGCTACAAGGGATCACTTAAGAGCTCTGAATTCTCTTACAGTTTTATCTAAAGTATTCCCAGCTTTGTATCATAACACAAAACAAATGGTTAAATCTAATGACACATCTGTGAGATATCATATAAAAGATGAGAACTCTTTACGTGCATCAATTATTAGTAAATGACTTTCTAAAAAATTTCAAATAATTTTTTTTATTTTTGCATATTTCATCCGAGTTATTTTAATCAAATACTCCTTTTATATTAATAGTTGAAATACTGCCGTGCCACTTCAAAAAAAAAAAAAAGACACAACCTATCTCCATTTTTGAATTTATGGCAGTGAAACTTACATTCTCTCCTGCACAGGAAGATTCTGTTAGCATGCAGCATCGCTCTGCTTTTGAAGTGATTTACATCAGAAATTCAGTTCAGGCTTCTAACACACTAGGCACCTGAAGACTAATTTGAGCCGTCTAAATTCACTGCATTGACCAGGGAAGAGGCTTATTGTCTTCACCCAACAAGCTTCAAAGCAAAAGAGAAGACAAGGAAGATACTAAAGGCCATGCAAAGCTGATAACAGCACTGCAAGTCCCCCAGATTTCAGCTGCACATAGCATTTAGTGTAGAATTTTGCAGGCAGTATCAGGGAGTCACGACTTTGGTGCTACACACATACTGCAAATCCGAGATCATATTGGGTATTAGGAGATGCCAGCACCATGTATCAAGGTAGTTTCTAATAGAACATGATTATTTCTTACATTAATAGGTTTAGAAAAGGTATGATTATTAAACATGATTATGTAAAGAACTTTTGTAAAGCATTTCAGCAGCAAGAATTAAACCTTTATAGAAAGGCCTTTACAGGAGAATTTTCCAACTGAGATGCCTGCTGTAATTCAAACGAGAAATTCAAAACTTGCATTTAGAATTTTCTTAGCATTACACCTTTAAATACAGTACATAAATCTGGTAAATAAAACAGTTCAGTGCAACAGCAGTCATGTCTTCCTAAACTGTTTATCTAAGAACCAGCAGGCATATTTTCATGAATTATCCCCGGATCCCTATAAACTGTAATGTTACGCGAATTTAAAACTGGAAGAAAAAAATAAAATAAAAAAAAAAAAACGACCACCCATCCAGAAATCCAAGAAGATTTGAACTGACAAGCCAAGTGATACTGAAGTGGCAACATTCCCAAGGCATGATACTGAAACCGATAAACACTGCTGACTCATGTATTAAAAGCCAACATCTTCAGCAAGACCCACTAGAGCAGCAAGTGCAAGAATTTGTGCTAGATGTACACTATCTGGTCAAGGGCACATTAGCTGCTAAGGCAAATCAAAGCAACTACAAAGCCAGCTTCTTGCTTTTCATTTAAATTTTGACAGTCTGCCTTCCCCAGGTGGCTTAGGTTTGCTGCTTTCAGGCAAAGCTTAAATTCTCTTTCAGAAAACACCTCAGAAACATTATTCCACAGGGAACTACCAGGAAAAAAAAGAAGAGAAAAAAGCTTTGTTGAAACAGTGTTTAGAATGCTGAAGTGTCTCTCAGGCAGAGCACTCTAGAATGAGGCAGCACTTCAGAACAGAGGGCAGCAGTAATAAACAATTATTCTTCTACAGTAATTGAAGAAACCACTGAAGTAATTTATAGGAGGTCACAAGCACTTCAAACAATTGTATACTAGTTCATGACAGTTTTCCAGCTAAGAGCAGTAGTAATTACTTAGTCCCACACTGATTTCCTCATTTTCCTTTACAGAACCTTGTCCTCAGCAACTCTTAAGTCTTTCAGTAACTCACTCTCCTATCTTGCTGTTAGTAAGGAACAAAGGGGAGTTTCATAGTTTGACAAGAAAGTGTTTATTTGCTTTCCTATTCAGTATGCTTCAAATACCAAGATAAGCAGTATCATCTTTTAATCAAACAAATATACAGAGACAAAAGATATGCAAAGGTAACAAATACAAATATGAGAACTGAATCACAAGCTCTTCATATTCCTTCAAAGAAGTAGTCCAGACAAGCTCTTTCTAATTTGCTACTCATTTGTTAATTATTTCGTGACAATTATTAACTACGAACAGATATTGTTTCAGTCACCCATGCAACTGCTTTCTCCGAGGCAGACCTGATGACCAATATCAGTACCATTATGCAACCCTTCACGAAAGGAAGGAATCAGGTTCTCCATATGTAGATGTACTTAATTTTGTATTTCTTCCCTCGCCTTATTCAATGTGACAAATGTGATTTGCTTAACAAGACATCATGCCCTTTAACACCTGTAATGACCTGAGCCTGAGAAAATAAAATATGAAACAAAAAAATATTCGGAGAATCCTTACACCTGCCCTCTCTCCTATTATCATTATTACCAATGACAGTGGATAACAGAAGTCAAAGTTTTGATACTGAATTAACAGGAACAGAATTAGGCTGTATTTCTGAAACCTCACATAAGAACTTCCATGAGCGAAAGGAGGTGGGAAGGCAGCCACTTGCCAGCCTTATCAGTTTTAAAGACAAGTACTTCTTAAAAAAAAAAGTACCTAATTATTTATTCTGGAATGTAGCACGCAGGTACAACTGAAATGTCCAATTTAGATCCAATGGAATTGAACCTCTCATTTGGAGGTTAAATTGTTTGGGTCTATCAGCACTGAAATGTTATCATGGAATCATTTAAGTTGGAAAGGACCTTTAAAGGCTATCTAGTCCTACACTGCACAGTGAACAGGGACACCTACAGCTCAGGTTGCAGAGAGCCCCACCCAGCCCAACCTCGAATGTCTCCAAATATCATCACTTATAAAGCGCATTCTACAAAATTTTACTAAGTTAAGAAATTATTGAATTTCTCCATCAGTTATAGAAAAAATGATGCATGAAATTTTTAGCAAGCACAATGTAAATTGAGGCATTCCGACAATATGTTCCTTTCCTCACATGATTTGCAGTTACTTTTGGAGCAATGGCTAGCTTCAGTAGCTAGCCCTCAAGTAATTCAATTGGAAGTCCTATGTTTCCACATCAGAAAAGCTTGGAATTACAGCTGACAGAACATGAAAATAATGCCTCACATTGTTTGTTGGGTCAGGAATAATTCTCTTCTATCAGGACTAGCTGGTCTATGAACAAAAATAAACAAATAAATGAAAAACGCACAATATGGAAACTTACAGAGGGAAGGAACAAAGGCTAATCATTTTTTCTTAACTTTCTAGAAAAGGCATTTTGTTGGCTTATTTACATTTGTAAAGCTATCATCTTTCAAGAAGTGAAAAACTAAACTAGTCCTAAGCTAGTTAAACGCTGCCAGAGTGCCTTGAGCCATTAAGAGCAAAACATCTAGTTCTTATTTTTAAATACTGCCTCAACAAGTTGGCTTTTCTGTAAGGATCAATAGCATATAGCGCCATGCGTTAATGGTCATGAATTCAGCTTGATTTCCAAATGCATCCAGGGCTGGAGCACTGCTCCTGCAAATAAAGGTTGAGGGAGTTGTGCTTGCTTAGCTAGAGGAAGAGAAAGCTCCAGGAAGACCTCACTGCAGCCCTCGAGTTCTTGAAGGAAGCTTACAAGCATGAGGGGGAAACTGACTTTTTACAGGGTCTGACAGTGATTGGACAAGGGGAAACATCTTTGAACTGAAAGAGGGAAGACTTCGGCCAGATATTTGGAGGAAATTGTTAACTGAGTATGATGAGGCTGCCCAGAGAAGTTGTGGATGCCCCAGAGGCACCAAAGGCCAGATTCGATGGAGACCTGGGCAGTCTGATCTAGAGGGTGGCAACCTTGCCCATAGGAGGGGGGTTGGAACTGGATGGACTTGGAGGTCCCTTCCAACCCAAGCCATTACTGACTCTATGATTGTTTTTAAGTCAGTGACTAGAGCCAAGACTGGAACTAAAACTACTCCTTTTACTACTTCCATTTTACAGCTCTATGCACCAACTCCTGCCTTAGTATACTCTCTTAGTCTCTTGCTTATTGCTAAAGCATCTTTGTCAGGGGTTTTAGAACACATACACTGTACTCAAAATCTATTTTCTTTCACTGCATTACTAATATATGTCACTAGCACTGAAGGAAATACATAGGAAACTAAAGAAAACCAGAACTGGAAGATGTCTACAGCCCTGAATACACCTTTCATAGAAATAAGATGTATAGATATACAACTTCAATAAGGACATTATCCTTAATGTGAAAAAACTGCATAAATCAACTTTAGCAGTTCAACTGATATATTTTCTTACAAGATATCTAAGAAAAGACCCAAATCAGGAAGTAAGTGATTTTTTTCTACTGCATCATAGATATGCACAGAGATAGGCAGAATTGATTGACATTCTTCCTATTTCGTTACTGATTATGATTAATTATTACGAATGGCCATTTTCTGAGAGACTTCACATACATACAGAAGGCAGCATGATACAGCCCTTTCAAAGACAGTGACTGTTATACACTAGGGCTACTCTGAATTAATGCTTCTTCCTATTTCATTATGTTAGGCCACAAAGTCAGAGGTGGGCGAGAGAAGATAACCTTTCTCTTACAAGTAGATATTACCAGACTTCACAGCAGTCTGAAGAACGTGGAGCACACTGCCAATCTTGGCTGGACTGCCACATACACCATATAGTCAAGATTTGGCACCTTCTTACTTCCATCTGTTCAGGAAGATGAAAGATGGACTGTGTCAGCAACATCGTTCTAGCACCAATGCTGTCATGCAGCTGTGGAACAGTGGGTCACCTCTGCTGATGCAGATTGTGTAAAAAAATCAAAATTAAAGAAACCGTGACATGTTAAAAAAACAGTGATAATTGTGTACTGCAGCTGAGAAATCACTACCAATCAGTGTTCCCGTGCTTTCTGAATCTGTTGCAGTTTCCGTGGAAATAAAGAGAAAATTATTTTCAGTGCAACCTACATAATATAGAAAAGGCCAGTGTATCATCCTTTCCAAGGCTCAAATGATACACAACAGGAACCCAAATCAAAGCACAGCCACGCAGCCTTCAACAGAAAGTTTTAAGCCACTCACAGCAGCATACATGTAGTCCTTAATCCAACTATTTAAACACAAGGATTTATGAAGAATGAGGAAGGAAGCATATGGATGATATAACCTATAAAATATTTTCAGATCAAGTTTGTACTAAGTACTACAGTGTTCTACAAAATATCCATTCTATGATGCAGCTCTTCATTGCTGAAGCTTTAGTCAACCTTTGGCAAACGGCAGAAAAGCATCTAGAGATATAACAGTAGCATGATGTAAGGGGAAAAAAAATATATATACACATACTTTTTCACCTCAAATATATTTGCAGAGAAAAATGTCCAAATAATTTTTTATGCCACTAGCTGGCTTCCCTTACTATTTTCGTTGGCCTTCTGAACATGAAGTTGTTTCATAGAAGTTATAAACACTTCAGCACCACTTCAAAACAAAGATTTAACAGAAAAAAATGTCTTTAGCCCGAGCTTTTATAGATGCTACATCAGTACTTATTACTGAAGTTAGATTAATTAACATTACTTTTTAATATTTCCAGTACCTTCGCATACAGTTTCTCTGAAGAAAGCAAACTGAACTAGATCTTATAGGATACATCCCCTGAAAGTTGTAAGTGAAGTCAGGCAAGGCTTCTCCAAAAGCTTCTACTAGTACCTGCATTTGTTTCTACTCTCTTTTCCATTTCAATCCTGCTCATGGCACTTGCAAGGAATTCAGCAGTCAAAAGTGAAGGTTTCAAACACGAGTACTGTTTTCATACAATAGTATGGGAAAACAAAAAGCATATAAAACTACACTGATGCTGATGGCTGGAGCATCTCAAAGTTACTGTCCTCACCCCCTCTGTGGATGGAGCTGCTCAGACCCTCAGGACTAACTTTAAAAGCATAACAAGGAAACTATCAAACTACAGAACAATAAATACTAACCTCAGTAGCAAAAGAAGCTAACTTCTAATGCAGAAACTGATTAAAAAAAAAAAAAAGTCGAGCATATCATCAAGGCTGGTGTGTTAAATAAATTAAATTGTTTAACAGCAAGAAATTCCCTTATGGGGTAAATTCTAACAGATGCCTATTTTTACTACTTAATTTGCAGCAGAATTTTTTGCTCTCCTTCCACATTTAAAAGCAAATCAGCCGCGACATCATCTATTGCAGCAACTCCTCTATTTTCCTTGACAGGAAGGGATTTCAGTTCTTTACTTTTTTTTTTTTTAATTAACATTTCCACTGGGCCATCACTACATTTTATAGATGTGTTAAAAAAGTTTCAGCATAAAGAATGCATAACGTTTTTTTAGCTATGGAAACAGCTTAAGAGACATAGCTTCTTATCACTTTCACAGTGTCTAAACTGTTACACAGCTCTTAAACTTTACAGATGCTTTCATCCACAGTGCCTTTCAGGAGTTACTCCAGAGTGACAGTCGGATGTAAACAACTCCAAAAGCCGGCCAGATGTTCACTGCATCTTTAGAAATTGTCCTTATTGCCCAAACCAGTCTTCAAGTAAGAGACATGGAAGCGCTTCATGGAATGATAATCCTTAAAACACAAAACCCTTCTGGTTTTAAGATTTCAATCAAGCTGACATATTTCTTCCAAGGTAGTCAACATCCTGTTCTTAAAAGCTGCCTGCAATTCAGCTGCAAAACAGTTTCTTCTATGATGAATGTAAAAATGTTGTCGGATCTCACAACAGGGAGCTAATTATTGGTATAGTATGGAAGTATTCCTAAAGTTAGAAGAATAACCAAGGCTAAGTTAAGAGGTTGTGAAGACTGAGTGTGTGCTTCTAGCTCTTTAAATCAGAACGCCTTAATTCTGAGGGTTTATATTCATTTCTTCTCTGAATTCCACACCCCAGGGACCAGGCGCTTCCAGTAACAGGTAGGAACATGCAATTACAATACAGAAGGTGTAACTTCAGAATATTATTGCTTCTTTGAAGAAAAGTCTTTTCTGCGCAGTATGCCACTTCACATTACTCTGATGATGCCAGTTCCTTCAGATGTACACACCATCTACTTAGAGGACAAAAATATTTGTATTTCAAAATTGATATACGTTTTTCTTAAGCAAAATATTTTTCCTTAAACTTAACAGGCAGTGTTACAGACATCAGCACGAAAGACTGGCTATGACAACTGGAATACAGTGTTTTGGATCTGCTAGAACACTACCTAAAAACACTCTGTGGGGAAAAGCCTACCAATTTTATTCCATCCTTAAATAATAACACCCTTACATGACCTTCTCTCTCCATTATAACTCTTCCAAATCCATTGTTATTCATATTATCTTCCCAAGCTCAAATGGAATTTAAGAAGTCTGCACTCATCAGAAAACAAAATACCCAGGACTCCTGTCGCAAACAGAGAAGCACAAAGATGAGAAGATGAAGCAATAGATCCTTCACATTGCAAACCTTAAACAAAATACTGTACATCTATAAAGAATAGGAAGAGTGATTATGAAGACTACTCTCTTTTTGTGACTCCTACAAATTTAAACTTTTAGTCACATCCTAATGTTTGTTTTCCTCCAGATTTAATACAGCTGTCCCAAAATAAATCAGAAACACTGGGAAAGATACCATAGAAAAAAGCTTGTCTTGATTCATATTAGCATATCCTTGTATACCAATTGACATTTTAGTTGGTTTTATAATACTGAAAAATATATTTGTGTCACATAGTTAGAAAGGAGGAACTGTATCCCATTTTAAGGCAAGAACATGCAGATAACAGGATCAGATCACTGGAGACTTCCCAGTTGCCTAATTGTTGACATTAAATCTCCATGAAGCTTCCTTATATAACCTCAAATCAAGCATCAGAAAATGCAATTCCTGAAACTATCAGCCACAAAAACTTAGGTCAGAAAAGGTTTCTACATCTCAACATCAAAATAATATTACCCTGGAAACTCAAAGATTTGATTCTATTTCCTTGAAAAATTCTACTGGATACAATACAAGAGGAGGAAAAGCATCAAATCCTTAGAAGAACCGAGCTCCTGCATTTCAGTGAAAAAACTCAAAACTCCTGAAGAGTAAGACCTCAGGTGATGTGCATATAGTGAGGAAAAGCATCATACTGATTTTCATCAACCAAACCTCTGCATGTATTCTCTTTTATTGCAGAGAATCTGAGCCCCACTTATCTGCTGAACTTTTTTGAATGTGATTTGGCAGTTGGCTGAAGCATGACTTCTAAGAGAATGTTAGAAATGCCTAAGAACAGCCCTTCAAAGTCACTGGCTCTTGGAAATTAGAATTTTCTGTATGACATACATTATAAGCAAGAGGTCCTTGTCTGTTAAAAGCTCCCTGCTAAATTCAGCATCAGTTACGTAGAAGCTTTTGCATTCCAAACCAAGATGACAATGCTATCTTCATGTACTCTGGTCCAGCAGCATAAGAGAAAGGCTTAGTCAGGTACTTTGCTCCCAGTCAGCTGTACTGTTCCCGGTGCAGGACTGGAGCAGAGCAGGAAATGCTGGACTGCCATGAGTCTCAAGAGGACAGTAGCTGAAGGGAAGTACTGCTACAAAACATGGTTCTGGAACTGTCAGCACTACTACTTTGTATCACAGCTCTCACTATGAGCTCCCTAAATGTGGCTGGCCCCAAAAACAGAACCAGAACCTCAATTTAAAACAGAACAAACAAACAGTGCAATCAAAATTTTGGATTTGCATACAAATAAAAGGCTGCTTCATAAACAGTTTAGAGGGATTGACACAAAGGATCTTTTTCTTCTGAAAAGAAAGCAGCAAGCATTTATGATCGGCACAGATCTAAGACATCGCTAAAGCGTGAATCCAATTTACATGAGCAAAACATGATTAAAGTGTTGATCCAATCCTCAAGCTTCTGCTGCAAAGATTCATAAAGACACTTACAGAACTACAGCACATGGAAACACTGAACTAGGATATATTTTATTTATGCCAGTTGTAACTAAACAGCCTTCCCATAATTTTTTCAGTTGAATTTTAGGACACCAACATAATCTTACCTCAATTCTTTTTCATTGTGGGTATTATTTCAGCATTAACTACAATCCAAGAACTTGAAAGAAACAAATCACCTCAAATCCTGGAGCCTTCAACTTTAACACACACAAAGTGCTAGTATAGAGACAACAGGAAGAGGAGTCATGATTGTTACCTAGAGATTATTTACTTAAAGGTGACAGTTTCCTAGCTCCACTATTAAGAAATAAGGTCATGAACAAGATTTAGAAAGTCTAGGTTTTGGTACAGAATTTAGAATCCTTTGTTAGTACTGAGACTTCTGCAGCAAGACTTTTTACTATCCATCTAGCTCTCTCGCTTGCCTGAGAAAGGTCAGCAGAGAATAAATGAAGATTAGTTTGCCCAGTTATATAATTGCATAAGGGAAATGACAGCAGAAAGACAACAGGAGGGTGAGGAGTGGGGGTTGTATGAAGTGAAAACCTGTAATTGTTCGGGAGATGCACTTACATAATTTAAAAATATGTAGATTAAAGAAATAGTGTCATCAGATCAGTACTGAGTTTTAAAAAACATTTTCACACTAGAGATACTGAAGTATTTAACTATGACTCCAGTGCTTCTCCTGAAACAAGCACGTAAGAAAGACATGCTTCCTCCTATAACTATTAATGCCTACAGAAAGCAATTGTGAAGATTACAGCTTCTCCTCTTAAACCTCAAAGGCTCCAGGAATTTAATATTACAATCTTTTATTAAGAACTACTGAGGGATCAAAAGAATGATTCATGCCACCTGAAAATTGATTTTAATGTTATATAAAAATACAAATGAAATGAAGAAATAGTTGCAAGTCTATGAGAAATTCCTAAAGAAGTTCAACAATTGGGAAACTGATCCTTCATTGTGAGGCAGCTGAGTTGAGAAAATAACCTGCATGGGTGCAATCAATTTCCATCCTACCTCTGTCCTACTGAAGAATCTTACTAGTGGGTCACTAAATTCCAGACTTGCTTTTAATTTACCATTTGTTCCAATCAGTTAACTGTGAGTATGAAGAACTGCTTCTATTTAGCATGGAGTTTCCATTTTCTGCCTCATTGAATTTTCATCTGCATATAGTCAGAAATTCACCTAAATAGCCATATTATCCCACCCATTTAGAACCATAAATCTGATAACATTAAAAGCCAATTTAAGTATTTTTTGATTCTTATTCTTCTCCAGTCTTTGCACGTGAAGGAGGAAACCAACTATTTTAATCTCAGTGTTGTATGCCTTTTATTGGAGTAAAGTTACACTACTATCTGACTGTTCTTTCTTCACACAGTTCACTGGTACAATAAATAGTTCTTGTCAATCAAGTCTATATACCTTCTGTAACCACACAGCAACGTTCAGGTCGAGAGCCATCCTATAGCCTTCAAATTATGCCCTAAGGGGTTAGAGAAACCACTAATAGGAACTAGTCCTGGCAAATCTCATGTGATTTATGACATGGCACAGCGCACAAACATTAGTAACTCACTTCCACACACTAGAATTGCTCTGATAAAAATAAACAAGAAAATGTTTGAAGACTTAAACAGCACTTTGACTGTAACATTTGCACTACTTTAGTAGTTTCTGGAAGGAAAGCATACTTGGAAGTTCAAAGCCCTTCTGTACTTTATCATGTTTTTATCAAAATTTTTCTAAATAAAGCCTTTAAAGCCTCAGCACTACTTGCAATAATTACATCAGATAAACACAATGTTTGTGTGAAAGACGAGACAGATTTTCCTATAAAAAAAGCCGTACCGTAAGATTACAAACAACCAAAACAAAAAAATAAGATAATTTTGGTTTAACAGATATGAGGTGAAATCATTTCTCGGTCCAACAGCTCCTAGCTTCTTCACCCTCTCTCAGATGAGAGCATAATTCCTTGTTCGTACTTCCCATATATAGCAGGATGAGGGGCTCAGAAAGCAGACAGAAGTTCATTTAATATAAAAACATAAGTATTTCATAATAGGTAATAGCATAAGAAAAGAGATTAGGATCAAACTGAAAAGAAAAGATACATTAAATTTTAAAGAATTCAAACCGAATCAACATACTCAACAGCAAAAGATACTATTAACACAGCATACTATGTAATGAGGCTGCTGCATAAAAGCTTCTACCCAAAAACATCTGTCCTTGTTTAATGACCTTCTTATTTAAGCAGAAAGAAGGCTTTGCAAAGCTGGCTTTACATATAATATGCTAAAGCACTGAATGAGAAGTATTTAAACCTGTGGAAACATTTTCATCTTACATGTGTTTACTCAGTTCACAAAATATTTGCAACACCTGAATGTGATATATTGCAGAATATATCTAATTAGTTCCCTTCCTCCTCCCCCAAATTTATCACCTTCTCCTCACGTAGAAAGTAGTGCCATATAAGAAAATACAGTTATTCACATTAACCTAGAAAAGTTCACAATACATAGGAACTACAGAATAGAAAAGCCAGCATACCAAATCCAGTTGTTGGCTTTAAATTTTAACTGCCGGATCCAGCAGTTACCTCAGCCAGCTTTCAAGTGACCTGCTAAAGAATATCTTTTGGAAAACCACCTCGCACCCGCAATCTTTTTGTCAACGGTTTACCGGGCTGGATCGGCCCGGTTCCGTGACGATTGGTGTGGGGGACCCGCAGACCCACGCCCCAGGAAAGGGGAAGGGGGAAAGGGAAAAGGGAGATGGGCCTAGAAACAAAACAGCAGCAACGATCTGAGGAGGAAAGCTAATTTACTAAATAAGATATCAGAAAGCAAAATAACACACTATAATACAATATAATTGGAACTGAAGCTAATAAATCAAATAAAAGGAGCAAGAGAGAGAGTGTCCGATAAACTGAAGGCCTTATGCTAACGCCGAAGGCGATACGGCAGCGAGCACCCACTGCTCAGTCGATCCCGAAGGAAAGAGAGTGTCCCGTGACCGCAGAGGGTTTTTATCTTTTCCCTCTGAGCGGAAAATACGTAAAAATGCAAAGCATCGCAAAGTCCTCTGGGGAATGTAGTTCTTCTCTTCTGAGACAGGTATACCCGGAAATATCAATGATCTATGGAGTTGGAGTATTAACTCTTTAACTCTTAATGCACTACATGTTGTTATGATGTGGAATACCAATACCAGAAATCATAAAACCATGACACTTTTCTTTCTCCTACACAGGTGTCACGGTTAGCTCTCTTCTGGAGATAGAAGAGTCTCTGCCCTGAGACAACGCAGGCCACACCAGACCCTGCTTTTTTGCTCTGACCATACATAGCTGTATTCCTTCAACATACGTTAATTTAATATCACAGAGAAATACAAAGGAATACATGAGATTCACATAAATGCTGTAGAGAGAAAAAGCATTAGCTGCAGAAGAATAACACTGCACTACCTGATAAGATCTATCAATCAAAGCGAAGAGCTATCCTGATGCAGTAGAAGTCATGAGCAACACAGAACACCTCACATTAGATATTCAGAGTAGATTTTTTTTTTCCTAATACTCCTTCTCCCTTGCATGCCCAGAAAGACAATAATGACAACACCTTTGACAGCTGCAGTTCGAGCACACAGCTAGGCACTGAAGAAAAACTCTCAGTACCCAGAAGACAGCCCAAGATACCAGATATTCTTTTTTAAAATACAATTCAGGAAACTTCATGAAAGTCAAAGTCACTTCTGGGTGACTGCCATCACACAGCAGGGATCAGACATGTAACTGTGCCTAAACAGAGGCAGAGCTTAATCCACCAGGTGATTTAGTTACACAGAAGCCTGGCAGGAACAGTGAGAAAACATTACTCAGAGGGACTCAGCGTAGACAGGTTTCAAAAGCTTTATTTTACTTTTTAAACAAGTGAACCAGAAGGCAGTTTTAAAATTAGCTGTTTTCCACTCTAATGAAGCTACTGAAACACTGAATATTATGGAGAAAATCCAGCACATAGCCAAAAATCAAATAGCTACAGTGTGCTGGCTAATGATGTGAGCAAGATCCAAGAGTATCCTGAATACATCTTTATTCAACTATTAATTTTCCATATTAATAACTATGGCATTTTTTTGTTTGTTCTACATAGCACCTTCTGTCTTAGCCTACAAGAGATGAAGTAAGAGTCAGTTTCTGGAACAAACAAGTTTTTTCTTTAATTCACAACACTTGTTATACTTTATTCCCACAAATGCAGCATCGGCATTTTATGTATTTCTATCCAACAATCAATACAGTGTTACAGAAAGTTAGTATTAGAGCCAACCTTTCAAATTGTTCTGCATACTACAACAAGAAAGAAGATATCACAGATACTAGCTAGGGCTGTCTGTCTGATAAGCATTTTCCAGCCTTTTCCCCAAAACCCCGAAGTCTTACTGGAAAGATATCATTCTTTACAGAAGACTAACACATTCATGTATCACTGAATGGAGTACGCTCATTTCACTATTTTGGTTCCATACATGTGTTTCACAGAACAGATCCCATAACGTTACTGACAGGACGGACTGGATTTAAACTACAAGAGTGGAGATCCACATTAGAAAGATTTTTTTTTCTACTTAGAAGAGGGTGAAACACAGGCCACCCAGCTGTGGATGCCCCACCCCTGAAGATGTTCAAGATCAGGTCAGACAGGGCCCTGGGCAGCCTGACCTGTTGGGTAGCAGCCCTACCCATAGTGGGAGATAGGACACCAGACGATCTTTAAAGCTCCTTTCAACCCAAGCCATTTATTGAATAACTCAAGAAGCTACACCACCACAGAGGCCAGAAGGCTGCACACACACCTACTCTCTCACCACACACCCAACCTCCCTCCCTTACATTTGGGAAACAAGCCTTAATGAATTACTAAGTTACCAGTTGAAGAGGTATTTGCACATATCTCTACAACTTAGACCAGCCTACCTGTGAGCCACATACTTGCATGAACCCCCTTGAAAACCAAGCAAGCCAGAAAGCACACCCTTTGCATTTGTGCCCTGTCAGAAGCCATGCACAATCAACACAGATGTGCTATCAGAGACCAGTACCCGTAAGCACAGCATGGACTTGCTTCATCACCACGAAGATACTTGGTAGACCCCCTCCATCCAGCCACAGTCCTTAACCTCTATCAAAGCTCATAAATGCTTACCCCAAAGTACATTTGCAGTCCTCTCCTCTGTACTATTGCTTAACCAGTCACAAGCAATCACAAAAGCCCAGAAACACTGCTAAGAATGAGGAAGGACCACCTCCTTCTTATAGCCTCCAAACAGAAGCTGTTCCCCCCTCCCCCTCATCAGACCTAATAGGCCACAGGTGCTGGCTGCCAGCCCCACAGACCTGCTTGGCCCCAGACTCAAAGCACCTGAAGGCAGGGAGGGTCCAGCCCAGTCTGGACCCTGTGCAGATGGAGGAGTGTTCATTGGGTGAATGTCAGATGGTGAGGGGGGCTGGAAAATTTCTCAAGAAACACACAGTTTGTACACTTCAGCACAGCTTGAGTGCTTTTGTATGTCACAGGCTTTTTTTTTGTTTGTTTGATTTGTTTTTTTCTCTCCCAGCACCAGATTTTACATTTCTTCCAGCTCTCAGCATTTAATAACTGTTTTTATAAACAGACAAGTATGGAAATGCTACTTGGGTTATAAACCATCCTCTTGTTTTAAGATCCCTCTCATGACTGCAGCGTAGGCTTAGGATAGCTGCATTTATTCAAGTAATGACTTGAAAAATCAGAGAAATGCAAAGTGTTATTTAAATAGCTTGTGAAATAGTTGTCATTCTTTGAGTAACAGTGAAGAATGGCTCAGAAATACGTATGACAAGACAAAGTAATGTTTCAAAGATGTCTTGTGTGGTGGTTGTTTGTTTTTTTTTTTTCCAAACACAGTAAAATAATCAAATGGTATCTATTCATCTGTAAGAACTGCTCTGAAAAACCACAAATCATAGAAGACAGCTTAACTTACTAACAAACAACATCACATCTGAATTCACATAAGATGGAAGCAGAGGTTAACCTCTTTGTGTGGATTCATGGCTGGATTTTAGCATTAGTTGACTTAGCTTCTTCAAACAAGCAAACTGAAAACTCATTCTGCTCCCTAAAAATCTTTGTAGCACATAGAGTTGTATCAACAGTGGAGTAATACGTACAGCAAGCTTTGTAATGAAAAGCTCTTCAAAAATGACAGAGGCAGTCTAGCTTTGGAAAGATGCCTATCTCAGGTTTTGTGGGCTCTACCATAGGGAACACAAATTGGACTGCACCTGTCACCACCTGATGCTGGCTCTCAGCAGCCAAGTTCTGGTGAGTTAGCTCACGCTGACTTCTAAAGGCACTACTGCCTCTGCCCTGCATCACTCATGTGTAATTGATCACCTTGCAGAGGATGCTTTTTTGCTAGACTACATATTCAAGCTCTGCCACTGACCTTTCAATTTGTCTTGAGAAACTCAATTTCTTTTTTTTTCCTTATTTATTTTAACTTTCAGAGTTTCAGGCAAAGACTGTTTCTGTTCTGTCTTGTTGTGAATGCTTTAATGTCATGCTCACCAGTGCTACCCCTAATGCCAGAGGCACAGGACCAGCCATTGCTCCTCTAAGCAGGATCCTTCAGAACAAACTCAAAACAGCAGAGCAGGCTGCAGCAGCGATACAGAACCTCACAATCATAGTAGAGCAGCCCCTGCAAGGCCAACAGATCATGTTTTGTTTGGGTAGACTGTGAGGAAGCACGCAGATAACATCAGCTAATTGGACGGCCAGGCTGAGCTCCAGGCAGGCTCTGGGGCAGTGGATGCTGGTGAATGCACTGCTGGGGCTCCTTCTTGCGGTGCCACAGGAGCTGCTCGGGGCACTGACCTCTCATGCTGAGTACGGTAGCAGCCAACTAAAGCCTGTCTGCAGGGCTTTGCCTCAGCAGCACATGACAGCTACCAAGAGCTAAGACGTTTTCTGACATCTTTCTTACCCAGCTGCACTTTTCTTATTTTTCTTTGTGTAGGCTGTTTTGTATCTTATTTATTTATTTATTTATTTATTGTTCAAGCATCTTAAATATCTAAGCTGGGCTCCTTAAATAAACTTTCATCATATAGATGCAAAGAAGGAAAACTGAATGAAACTTGAAAGAAACACGGGATTTTGCAAGAAGCTTTGATGTTCTCTAGCTTTTTATTTATGGAATACAGATTAACTTCCTTTTGTTAACATCTATTGTTGTTTTATAATGGGCGCTGCAAATGCTTTGATAAATGAATTGAAAGTATTTGCTACAGCTCCTGCTAAGTGCCCTGCCTTGCTGAAAAGTGGGATCTGTAAAAATGTATTTTAGGCTGAAAAATGGAACAAGCAGATTTCATCTGATTTTGGGTGGTTATGAAATAAAGCAGTCACTTTGAAGCTGAACTGTGATTTTTTTCACTCACGTGTAACCCCCAAAATTCAGCCACAGTCTGAGCCGCATTTCCGAACCAGCATGATCACTAAGTCTACTGTCTAGCTATTTACCCTTAATGTCACTACATTGTTTTGATGAGCCTTTACACAACCCTTCTCTTCTGCCTGCTGCATCTCAGTTATCTCTTTATAATACATGTGGTGCCTTTTGCTTCCAAGGTGGTTGTCAGACAGATCATTAAAAATGTACTTGTTCGAAATATGTCTAGTATCATCCCAAAGGTGGTAAATATCCACTTATCTTAGGACTGCTGAGAAAAATTAGTCATGAGATCTTTTATGAAGGAAGCAAGGCATGTGCACTCTAGCTGTGGCAGCTGCTGCTGTTTCCCTTATTTCCTCCCAGACACACCATCTTTTTACACTGGTTTTCAGTTCAGTATTTTCATACATGGACAGACAACCTGAAATTCAAGTGGAAAAGATGTAAAACAGCACAAGTGCTGAGGCACCTGACTTGCAGTTTAAATGGAATTTAGTAATCCAAATCCATGGAGGACATTTCCAGACTTCTGGCTGTGCCGAGTAGCCATATCCAAACCAATAAATGACATGGGCCTGAACTCAAGGTCTGCCTGTGGATATGCGTTAGTTACTTACAGCAAAATGTCTGAAGGTAGTCAGAGATAAAACACCCTTCTCTTGCTGCATACTATTCAAACTGTTGTTCAGGAAATTATAAAACTGATTTTCCAGTAGCCTTCAAATGACACAGTAGTTCCAGCACTCTCTCTTCTGATTGTTCATTTTCTGGTCTACTCTATCTGCATTCAGCACAACAGTGCAGATTCTTTTACCCAGATGAGATTCCCTCTTGTGAGGTAGTTGATGTGCATTTGAGTTCTCTCAAGCCATAGACAAAACTGAAGACACAGCTTGAGAGCACTGGATGAGTGCTCTAGCTGCCAGGCTGCAAACAAAGGTCAGTAACATTACTGTGCAAAAACATTACAATGACATTTGTGCATGCTCAGAAGTACCACTTTCAGGGATTAAACCCAGATTTGAGATTATGGATTTTAATCTTTTAGAGTTCCTACTTTGAGTTCAATGGGTTATCCAATTTGTTAAAAACATCCTTCTCCACAGCACAAATTAATAAATATCCTTCTCAAAACGAGCATTTCCTCAAATTTATTTGACATTTTGTCTATAACACTTTGCTATTTGTTCTTCCTGCTATCTGTAAATGCAGCATGATAGATACTGCACAATCTGAAGATAACAGTTAATAACCTACACTAAATATTGGATTACTTCAACTTCCATCTTCTCTTGTTCATTTGAAAGAAAAAATCTCAGACTTCAGTGCAGTCACTTGCTCTCATTCAGTTGATCTCATCTGCAAAATGACTTCAGAACAAAAAAAAAATCATCCTTTTTTTTTTTTTTTTTTTTTTTTTTAAGTCTCTCTAGAAAATTCGGAGATCTTTTCTGGAGAGCCTCTGCCATATGATTGGCCAGATCAGTAGATCAGTCAAAGGCAATGAAGGAAGTAGCTTACTTCTTTTATTCAAATTTAAAGCCATGTCATTTTCATATTTTAATGATTTCCAGTGTGGTTTTGCACTAGAAATATTTGGGGAATTGGACATGCTAGTTAGCTGCCATTCCTCTCCTCTTTTCAGCTGCTTCCTGCTCTTTCTTGCAAACAGAATGTTCTCTATTCATCTCAGCTTTTTAATCCCAAGGACTTGAACTCTATTTTTAGCTTTTGTATGAATTTCAAATCTAATGCATTTAAAGGACTTATCATGGATATCTAAGGCCTAGGAAGTAATGAAGTTCTACTAATTTTCAAAATACACCAAAACAATTTATCATTGCATATAAAATCGTAAAATCGAGTAGTAGAAATGTTTTCAGGCCAAGTCTCACTATGAATTATTTAGTTCATCTCTCCTAATTAAAGACCTATTGGATGATTAATGTCTCATAACCTGACAAACTACTTTACTAAGTACCAAATTATCCATATAATGACCTCAAACTAAATTTACATAACTCAACAAGTAATTTGCAGAAGTATACAAAATCCACTGAAATAGAGAGCATACTTCCTCGCTGTTTAATACATAGACATTGAGTCTGCTTTTGAGGAAGAAATTCAGAACAAATATAAATTTGAACTGCAAAAATAATTCACTGAGAATCTGCTTTTTTTCATCATTCATATAAAAATCAGTTTATAAAGTTTATTTCTACAAATACAGCAAAATAACATAGTTCTGCTGTGAAATGAAAGCACAGATGCCTTCATGGAAATATGACTTGCTTTGCTCTGCAATGCATGCAACATATACACTTCCTGGTTATAGAATTTATATTATAAACTTGCAGCATATGCTACACATCTGAAACCAGTTATGAAAAGAAAATAATGCCAATGGTTCATGAAGATAGTGACCGATGAAATAGTTTGGGTCAATAAAAAACAACTGTCCATCTACATGTATGGAGGAAGGCTGGATGAAATCAAGAGGGTGTCTGTTCTTTCACAAACAAAATATTCTGAACTGTTGCATTACTAAGTATTGATAATTCTAAACATTAATGCTAATAAAAATTGACTATGTTAAAAACAGACATCAGCTGTGTAAACTCTCTCTCCATTTCCTAGGGCTCTTGGCTGTCTCCTTTTCTAGGACTGAGGGCTCAGCTCCGATTCAGATAATGGTGGAATTGTGCCTTTGGTTTCTGAGAAAATCACTCTACTGGGAGAAAGAGCCTTGTGAAAGAGTAGAAAAAGAGAAGAGAGAAATTACAGATAGGGTAAAACTGTTCAAATGGGACCTGTTAGTAGCTCAAGGATTCAAGAGGGAGAGGTACACCAACATGGCAAGGCATACATTCCCAAAGGAAGAAGCCAAGGAGTCTGCTTAAGCAAGCTGGAAATCACTGGGCCATAGGTCTGAGACAGTCATGATGCCATGGAGCTGATGGCTGCCAGCAGCTTGGCAGACCATAGAGTCAGTGCTGGGGGCTGCAGAAGCCAACCCTTCCCCATGGGACATGTGCTGACTGGAGGTGCAGCATGCTCAGCCTGACAGCTAATGCAAATACCTGTGGACTGATGCTTAGCCCAACAGCTCATTACATCCCACCTATTTTCTGTGTGCTGGATAGACAATAATTGCTTTATACTCTATGTTATAAATAGCCTTTATCCTAAGTCTTTCTGTATCGACTAAAACACCTGGAAAAATGGATCAAAACTGGCAAAAATACGTGCCTTTTTCATATTTCTATTCCAGAATATATTACCTACTTCTCTTAGGCACAGGAGATCAGTCAATCGTTGGAAAACTTCTAAGACACAGATTTCCAGACTTTAAGTCCAATTACACCATGGTTCTGGTTTCTTTTGGCCTTGCTTTTGCCAGACCACAGTTCTCTCTGTGTTAACAATAACAGAATCTTTCCATTTACATAATTTTCAGTAAAATGAAAAACAAATGTCAATTATTCTTTTCTCTTTAGCATCACATATACCCCAGTGTGACTGGAAACAGATTCTGCAGACTTCAGGAGAGAGCAAGAAGAAGTCTTTCACTGAAGAACAGATATGAAATTCCCCAAACCCATAATGAACAAGACTTTAGTACTTATCCCAATGATAATTAAAAAAAAAAAAAGCACAATCCAAATCTGTGAAATTGAATTCTCCCTGACCATGGGTTTAACAAGTCTCTGATTTCCCTAAATTTAAAGAATTGCTTTTTAGGAGTGGAAAACCCCTCAGGTAATAGAACTGATGCTTCAGAAAATCAAGTAATAGTTATAATCCATAAACATCAGTGAACCTAATGGAATGGTCTTTAAAGGTTTGGCTTGTTGTGCTCTTCAGTGCAGCATGGCATGAATTTCTATATATAATATAGGATTTTCAAAATTTCTCTATAAAAATGGAAAAGAAGGAAAAATAAATACCTGCGTCATATTCTAGACATATGAAGAAATCATGACAAGCTGTTAAAGGGATCAGAAATTTCACTTTTAAAGTTGTAATAATCATAACACATAATATGCTGCAATTTCTCTTTGAGTTAATGCTCAATTAAGTGTAGAGATTAACATGGAAAATTACAACTGACTTTGTATTATCCACTCTATATTTAGGAATGTCTCTGCTATAAATCGACTCTATATTTAGGAAGCTCTTTTTTTCATTGCTATAAATAAAAAATCCCTCCATGTTTAGAATTCAGGAAGCATCAGCTTTATTTTAGGTCTATACTCTGTTTTGTGCAAGTTATGTACAGGCACAGGCCCTTCTCTGGTGTTGAAGAAAAAAAAAATATTTTGCAGGGCTTGCTTCCTTCAGGTCTCAGTCTTCACGCAGAATCAACACCAAGGTTGGAAAAGACCTACAAGATCATCATGTATGCAGTGTTTTCTCTATTCAAACTAAGTGCTTTAAGATGCAATGGCTGAACAGCCTGTGATTTGGTTTGGCTGAGTCCAGTGATGAAAAGCACATCTGCTTCATCAATTGGCTGTTAAAGCTTACTTCTGGCACAGCCTGCTCTATCTACACTACTTCTATTTTATCCCAATAGTTCTTATGATGCCAGTTCAGCTTGACACATGGCTCTTGGTCTTCCTGATTCCTGGCCCTGGATGGGAAACTGGCCTAGATCCTTCTCAAGCTCAGTACCAGTACCTTCTCAAGTACCAGCATGTGGTACAGCTGGTGGCCTGAACTCAGTGATACTCCAGTGACTCACTACCTCCCGAGTCAGAAATGTAGGGAGACTTGTAGCTAGCAAGTCGTACAAAAGAGGACTGTAAAAAAAAAAAATGGATGGACTTTTCTATTCTTAAAAATATTCAAGAGAATCACAGAATTGAACTGGAAGGGACCCCTCAGTGAAAAATTTCCATAGGAAACACACAGAGTCATATAATTGGCTTTCTTTAATATAGAGATTTCATATGAAATACTTTAATGGAGTGTTTGAGCGATAGTGCTGAAAGTTTGCTTCTATGATTCTGGAGAGCACAACTTTTTAAAAATAATGGAGAAAAGTGACAAGACAAACTTGTGTGTTTTCTACTGAGCGTTGCAAGGTCAGTGCTGATTTAATTGAGGTCTGGGGAGCACAGCTTTACAGAGAGGTATAAAAATAGAAAGATGCTACAAGGAGATTTACTCTCGTGAAAATTTCAATTTAATCAATATGAAAACTACACATTTGAATCAAAAATGGCAGGGAATCCTCAAGGACTCTCCTTACAATGAAATCAGATAATCTTAAAACAGCCTTTGATAGTCTAAGAGAGATCATTTTGTGGCTTTGAAAATGTTGAAATGTCTGGGAAAAAAAAATCAAAGTTCCTAGGATCTTTAAATTAATGTTAGGCATTTCCATTTCTAACTATTTTAGGCGCTTTGGTGCTAATCTGTTTCTTCACCAATAATGCTTTACCTAGGAATGCTATGAGATATCTAACTCTTAATGAGGATACTTGAAGGAACACAAGGCACAAGTCAAAATATTACTTTGAATATCAGTTTGTGCTAGAAAAACATGTTTAATGACTGTTCCTCAGTGAGTCTGTCTTTTTATTTTTAAATTATTTCTTGTCTTGTGACCTGTATTTTATTGAAAATCCTGACTGATTTTTGTAATTTAAAGGCTGAAAAATCCCCAAAACAACAAATAAACCTAAGTTAGGTACTCCATTACTACTGATGTATTTAAATATTTCCATCAGTTCCATCATCTCAATTGAAGATGTAATACAGGTTTGCACTAATACCAGAGTTTCTTTCCTCTAAACTCATATACTAAATTTTATAAGTCTGGATAAAAACAGACCTGCTATTAGTACTTGAGATGTATATATTTTCATTTATAATTTCTGTTCTACTCATTTATTAGATTTTCAAATACGAATAAGTGAAGAAAATACCTTGAAAATGATAGGACAGTGTTTAAAATGATCTGAGCCTCATAAACTACAACATTAAGCACACTTTAATTTATTTACTAAAACATTTTTACTTCGCTTTATTTACATCACAGTTTATTTTAGAATGCAGCAGCACTGATAATCTCTTTGAAGGGATATGTGCTCAAAATCCATGACTCAAAACACAAGCTGTTTAAAATTAAATAACTGTCAGGGGGAATGTGTAATAAAATGAACATTAAAAACAATTCTAATCTGATTCTAAGCTTATTTATGCATTTTCTTCCCTTGTGTGGAATAATTGGATATGCAGTTTAGTGTAATCTACATCTAAATAATAATAAAAAAAAGCAAAACAACAAAGATTGCTCAGTGGATTTCTGAGGTAACTAGAAAATTGGGCCAAGTTAAATTGTTCTTTGGTTTGGACTTGTCTTTGCCATCTATGTGCACATACATATAGAGTTATTTATGTGACTTCTAGCTGGTCACCCACTTTGTTTTCTTCTCTTGTGATAACACAGTCACTTCTGGGTTCCCTCAAAATGAGGCTGTTGCATCTTCCATACCAAAAAGCAATGAAGTCATAGGAAAAATCTGTATCACCACTGGTCAGTTCAGTATTACTAGTTACAAAATCTCAATTTATATTTAAACTGAATATATTCTACCCAGAAAGAAATCTCAGAAGTGGTATATAATTTGTAAAGCATAGCAGTGTTTCCAGATGCTGATAACTAGATAATACAGAAAAACAAAACCAAAAACAAACAAAAACCCCAACAAGTAATCCTTTGGAATTAAACTTAGTTCAGGGTTTAAGGGTCACTGACCACTAGAGTTATTACGATAGTAGGGCAAGACAGATGGTATGAGATTTTAATTTGACTGTTTGAACAAAATCTGTTTCCTGTCACTGTGACAGGATATGTAAAAATTCTGACTTGACTATGAGAGATATGTGGCTACAGCTGAAATATCAATTAGAAGGTGGAAAGTGTCTTTACATGGAAAAGTATCCTAAGATTTAAAATATGACTAGCAGTAAGTAACCTATCTTTTAAAAAAACTACCAGCTGAAACTTTTCACAGCCCCAGAAGCTAAGCATGAACTTTCATTAAACCAGACCTGAATGCAGCTCACACACTTTCTAAAAGTTAGCTGTATAAAAAGATAAATAATGACCAGACTGAAGACCACCAGACAAGGTCTCTCCCTCCCCCAGCACAAAAACAAACTTACGACTGCACCATAATCTTTATATGAGACCAATTTTTTGCTACCAGTGAGATCAGGCTTCCTCACATTTTCTCTTGTCCATTGGGATTTATCAATTTAGTAACCTGAAATATTTATGAATCAAGTTGCTTATTCAGTCAATCAAAGTCTGAAATAAGCTTCTTGTAGGGTTTGAGACCAGTAAGTATCACGTGAAGAAACTGCTCTGCTCTGGAGAAGAAGCAGAAATAAATGAATTTCAGAAAAGTTAATTTCCTACCTATGATTCTCTGTAAAGTCATGCACAGTCCATCCAAATCAGCCAAAAAGTGAGGCCTCTTGTGACATTTTGATGTCTCAGCCTTTCTTCTTGGGGAACATTCACCTGAAAATTGTAATGGGGCAGTGTGGTAGAGGAAGCAAGAAGGGAAGACTGAGGCAGATAGCCATTTTAATGACTTCAAAGAGTCAACCAAGAGTCATAACATCATATAAACAATATATACAATCAACAACCATATTAAGAATATTCACTGTCCATAACAGAACTGGTGAAGATTTAAACTTAAATTAGTAACTGAAATCTAATGCTAGAGGTGTTCCATATCACACATTTTTAACTCTGGATGAGATGGATAGCAAAAGCCTAGAGGAATATTCTCCTACCTATGAATATAATTTTAAGATTCCTATACTGTACAATATAGGAGCCTGCATCTCCTCATCTACTCTCAGAATTATGCCCTTCATACTAGCAGGGAGGAGAACAGTAAATGCCACCAGCCATCCAAGTGTGCCTACTCTCCTTGTTCTGCAGCAACAGAATAAGCTAACGCACCTTTATTTATAGTAGTGTAGGCACAAAAGATCTGAGAATTGGTTATTGTGGTGACTGGTGCTGTCTCTCTCAAAAACACCCATCTCTTTTGTGCCCATTCTCTGTTAAATGAAGTGGAGAACTGCCCCTCCATGGCATGTCACATATCTTTTCAGACCTCGGATATTCCAGACTTTTTTTTTCCACTTAACAGTATGTAAAATTACACAGGAGCTACTGTAGGAGGACATTAAACAGATTAAAAATAGGAAGTGAAACATCTAGAAATAGGAAACAGGTCATCCTCTTGATCCTTAATCTCTAATTGAACCTTACTCTTACCCCTAAAAATAATGTTAAGTCATGTAGATTATTACAGAAATGTCACATAAAAAATAAAATCCTTTTAAGAATTTAAATGGCAAGAGCCTTGAGCAGCTGACAATAGGTTTCTCCCCAAGAAACAACTCATCTAGACAGAGGAGTCAGGATTACTGGAGCTAGTTGTCATGTGGTTCTGTGAACTCCTTACATTTCTGTTAGCCGAGGGTATTGGCCCGTGCTGACCTTCTGTACCCTGCTTCAGGCAATCACATCAAACTCCCTTTCTGATGAGCCAGTGTGAATGGCACTCTGCTAATGACTCTCTCTGCCACATTTCAAGATTCATGACAGGTCCATCCAAAGGAATTATGGACTCCATATCTCTGCCTGCAATTAATGAAATCCTTTCAGTTCAAAGACCTTTAGCTTTAATGCTAATTCAAAGGCTATCAAAGTAATTGATAGTCTGTATGAATAAATCCGTGTGCGTTAAAATACTTAACCTTCAAAAAAACCCATCAATTTATAATCGTGGTGCCTTAAAATGCTGAGATCACTAATCAGAAGAAATTCCTGAATATTACGCATACGGATGGTTAAGCTACACTAGAGTTAATTTCCATATCAGCTGATTTCCCAGAGGAAACTCAAAACAAGTAACTACATCCTGCCTTTTCTACCCAGGACCTCTTACTTGACCACTGCTCAGAAAAATTTCAGCTCAGTGTGAGTTCCATAGCTTGCATTTCCTGTGCTACTCTTGATTAAGAAAATCCAAACTAATTAGCATGTAACAGCAAGCATTAACAACATATGCTGGGACTTAAATGAACTCCTAATTTGTAAAATGTTCTCAAGGATGTTGTATTATTGATTAAAAATTAACATTTTCTCTCGACAGAGCAATTAGTGAAAATGTAAGTTAATGAATATTTATAAGACTAAGGTAAAACCTAGAACATACCCTGAGACACCGACAGTTTGGACTTAATAGCAGGCAGCAAAATGCCTGCAAGGAGGTCTTTATATAATGTTTTCCGGGCAGAAGTTTGTTCATTGCATTCTCTTTCACAGTTTGAGCTGAGAATGTAGAAAAGGGTGCTCTTCGTCACAAAAGCCATCAGGCAGCAGAAGCAGCACCCAATAAAGCACTAAAAGTCAAGGCAAGCAAACTCCTAGTGGATATTCCCAAGTGTTTGTCATCAGAAGCAAAAGGTCAAACTGTCAAGCTAGCCAACACCTCCAATAAAATCAACAGCAATGCTGGTTACGGCTTTGCTCTGTTTTTGTTCAGAAAAACAGTATGTGCATGCTGCACTGCATTCATTTAATAGAACTCCTTTGACGGAGGACAGAGCTAGATACTGTAAGATTTGTCCTGTCCTTCAAACTTAATAACAGCAGCTTATTTTTATGAGCTGATCAGCTGTCTATGTACTTCACTCCATACTCATCACAACTGCGACTGTTAGGACTTTTTCTAAATATTAATCGTCTCTACACAACTTAATCCTTACACAGAGCAGTCTGGATGGCAAAAAAAAAGGTCTCTTCTTCGAGTGAAAAGCACCAGAGAAAGAGGGTTTGTTTTTAATAGTCTATATTTTTCTGGAGTTATTAAAGCTTTTATAAATTTTATTTTACTCTATTTATCTTCTCTTTAACGAATAGGTTGTATCTATAAAAATAAAATGAAAAGAATCCTGAATATAGGCTGCAATCTTACCTCCCCCTCCTTTGCCAACTTCACCACTTTGCTGCTCTCAGGTGAAGCATCTAGTTCACAGTAATAAAAGGAAAAAAGGAAAGATTTGATGCTTCTCAGATTTAAAAAAAAAAAAAAAAAAAAAAAAACAGAGAGCCTTTATTATCTCTTATTTATTTATTCATTTGCTATTTAACTTTTTGATGTATTTAAGTCCTTGACAGAAGAATGGCTGACTGTAGTATTACCAATGACACATGAAATGCTGAATGACAAAAGCTCAGTACATCATATGCATATCCTGTTTTCAACTTCAGCAGACCTTATCAAAGAATATTACTTCATATTTTCTCATTCTTAAGGAAACAACCAAATCTGTTCTTTGTGGACTCAGTTTTAGCAGAAGCTTTTTGTTCCACCAACAAACATACTGCACACAAAATTAGGATGGAATACCTCATCCTTTACTTGATTTGGATTGAAGAAAACTGAGAAGTTGTAGAGCAAGGCTGAGTATCCACATGCTCCAGGTTGGGAAGGAAAGAAACTTTCTATTAATTCAGCTAGAGAATAAACCAGTGAACTATGTATTTGTTTCAGTAATTCACATGTGTCAGAGTTGTTACTCAGACACAAACTGCTACATGGAAGAAAGAAGTTAAACTGTCCAAGGTGAAAAACAAGAGCTGCTTGAAGAGACACAAAACCTATATCCTAATGCAGGCTCCTACATTCGCTGGAGAAGGGACAGCATTGGTTGGAGAAGGGAACTCCCTGACATTGCCCTGCTTCTCCACTGTGGAGGAGGTGTTTTGCCCTGCAATTTCAGATGTTTTATTCTTAAATGGAACAGTTAAAGAGAGGACATAATGGAAACCATGGAGGAATATCTGCTAGTCTTATGCTGCTCTAATTCACCGGAGCTTTAAACTTGATCTTTTAATTGAATGGAGTCAGTGTGTGTCACAGTATTAATGTTACTTAACCAAACGATGTGATAATCATTAAGATAAAATGGAATATTAAACATAGATAACAGACACTAAAATATTTTTTAGCATGTTAACTCAGAACTCTATAGTTAACAACCACTACACTTCTGGATTTCTACAATTAACTTTCTGTCTACATCTTTAGTGACGTTTGTGGTAAAAGCCCTTTTATATACCCATACCTAGTTTCAACTGTGCAATCTACACTGATAAATAGAACACTTAATCTTAAAGCAATATGGATCAGCAAAAATCTTCCACTGATACTAAATCATGGTAGAAAAATAAAGTTTAACAACTTCCATTAAGCATTTTAAGCTCTAGTACTGATAGCATTAACACACGGCCTTTGACACCATAGCTAAATCAATCAAAGCCCATGTTCTTAGACTCTTTTTCAGCAAAAAAAAGGTTTTATGTTTTTTTTCTTTGAAAATCTTGATGATACTGACACAAAAAGGAGCAAGGAAAGGAAGGTGTTTATTACAAACAAAACAAGAAAACACTCAGGTGACAGATGAACACTAACAATAAAGTGGTTTGAGACATGATTTACTACTATCATAATAGCATTACAACCAAACCAGGTATAAATCCAAGGACACTCTGTAAACATTCTAAAAATGAACTGAGCAGAAAAGGACATGATTAAGCCAACTACTGTTCAATTACAATTACCAGGACACACAGCCATAGTGTCTGTCAGTTTGTTTTTGAAAGGAGCTTAGCACACATAAACTATTGGAAATCCACAACATCAGTCCTCTGCAGTTCCCTATGAATTCTAATGAAATTGGGAAGATGTTGCCCCTTAAAAAAGCATTATGCAGTTGGCATGTTAAAGCACATGTTTTCAGAAGTGCTTCAAAGCACGTGTTTTTTGTTTTTGTTTTTGTTTTTTTTTAAGTATTCCGAATAAGCTATCAGGGATACAGTTGCAATTAACTGGTAAATTTGCAGGCCTCCCGTTTTCAGAGTTAGGTGTAAACTAGTAACCAGGGTAACTGAAAAATTCAGTACTACATTTCGATTTGCATACATCCTTTATCAGATAATAAAGAGCTCACCAGCAGTACAACTCAGACTGACACTTCTCAGTTAAAAAAAAAAAAAAAGGGCAAAAAGGCAGACAAAAATACAAATACCAAACAGAGCAGAAACTTTGTCAGCTTTCAAAAAAGCTGAATTTTTATATTTCAACTATGTTCTGGATGAGCATTGGCCAAACTGATTCAGCTTATGGGTTTTGCTGCCCGATTCCGACTGGAATCTCTATTTTCTTTGCAAATTTGTATCTAGAAAGCTTCTGAATGAATTGCTCTCTGGCCAGTGTCAAAGGTGCCATATAATATTAACACTTGCTTAGCATTGCAACTATTACATTTGATTTATTGAGATAAATAAGAAATCCCTTAGCACTACTAGTATTTTACACCATACAGTGCAGACTATTTTGACAATCAGCATTATGGGTTCACAAGTAATTACTGACATAAATCAGTAGATGCTGGAAACATTGATTATGCATTCACTGTTAATTTTCTGGCATTATATCTTCAGATGTGTCCATCACATCTTTCACTTAAATCTTATGAAAAAGCCTAGAAATAAATACAGAATTTCAGGCTTTGTCCAAAAGATTAAATAATCAAATAATGACTCATCCAAGAAAACCGTTGTGTGTCACTGCATTGTCAGATTTCAAATGATCCATGAACGAATTTATTGCCTCCTCCTCAATTAACGTAAGATGTTAATATGGGTTAAAGAGAACTTTCTGACCAAAGGAGTGAAATATTATAACTGTCATAGGGTTTTGTGGTTGTACTTTTCACAGTTATCTTGAATGAAAGTTAAATGTCATCTGCCACTTTAATGTGTTCTTTTTCGACTGAATTGGGCCAGATGAATATGCTCATGGATCGGCATTTCATATTTCTTCATGAGCAGAGGTTCTTAACCTCAGTTCACAGCATTAGTCTGTATCATTTCAGAAAGCTTAATGGGGTTAAATGGGAAATACTGACGCTTTAATTGTAAAGGCATAAGAGTGCAATAATTAAATACAACATTCTTCTTCAGAGAATTAATGTATAAGCTGATAACGTTTATGTCAAGGAAAATTCTGCCTGATGAGGAAGGTAAAAGCTAGCCTGGACACACGTAGGAACCAGAGCAGCACCTGAGGACACAGACATGGCGGACAGCAAGACAAAAGGTCATGCTGGCAAGAGAAAAACTGAGTATTAGCTAACTACAATTTAGATTGTGAATTAAAATGAAAATACAAGCCTATATAAGTAAAGGAGGCAAATGTTCTAATTAGTCTTAAAATGAAAACTGATAAATGTATTGCTGATACCACATGAAGCTGTAGCTGTACTCAGTGGAAATTTGAAACCAGCTTTTCCCAGCTAAAATACCTCTCCAGGCACATTGGTCTCCTGGCTTTGTATCCTAAAAATTAGTTACATTCTGTGTTGGCAGGGATCACAACCCCTCATTTCTAATCAGATTCCTTCTATCTTAGAGCAAGTCTTAGTCTTTTCTAAGAATCACCAGCTGTACTCATGCTGAAACCATTCCAGCCACTGGCTGGGGCCTGTCACACTCATTTTTGCAGAGCGGCATTCTTCGCAAAGTTGCAGCAAAACCACCTCAATGGGACCCACCTTTGATTATTCCTAGCAGCGAATCAAACTGGTCCAACAAGGTTACTGGTTCACATTTCAGTTATTAGCACTGTAGAGCATTTGTTTGCAGGAGCAGGGCCAAGAGCCTTCCAGAGCCACTTGTCACTGAAGGAGACTGCAATGCAGTCTTGAGCTGGGGCATTTTCTTAGTTCAACACATTTACTTACTAAAAGATCAAACTCTGCCCTTTCTCAAGCGCAGAGGTCTTATACTTAGGATGTACTGGTGCAGTAATTCCCCCTTAAGCTTCCTCCCTGACTTTCAGAAGGCAATAAAACAAGACTGATCCCACAAAGAGAAGTCACTCTAAATTTTAAGAACACTGTGATGATCACTACCCTGGTAGAATAGCTGAGAGTGAAACTTCTGCAATCCCACTCAACATAAAAATTCCTCAAATCTGTTTGCAGCACAAGACAAATTAAACTTCCTCCTTAAAACATGGAAGACCTGACAGTGCAGTTAGACTGAGAAAAGGACCTAAAGGATTCATCTGAATCTGACACGTGAACATGATCAGAATCACATAATGCAAGACTTGGTTACAAAAATAATGACAAATTAGATATTATATTAGAAGTTATTTACTTTTTCACAGGATTTACTTCATCCATTCTAGAGAACTGTAAACCTGTTTTCACTACACAGTGTGCATATCTTTTCTGGTTGTATGGCAACATGCTTTGAAGGTAATACTATTCTGCTGCAGATTCTCTCTTTTTGATTCTATTGACTCATTTTTAAATATGGGAAAAATATGTTGTATAATGTTTTATGTCAGCTCTTCCAAGTGATTACATTCAACACTTTTACCTCAGTTTATTAAAAAATAAAATAAAAAAAAAAATTTAAAGAATTAACAGAAGTCTAAAACTCATACCATTTATTTCACTTTATAAACCAAGTTTATAAAGTTCATTCCCAATGGCAAGCTGATGTCACTGTCTCTCCATTGCATTACAGTTTCGTTCTACTTCACAGTGAATATGGTGAGCTATTTTTTCACTAGGGAAGTAGATGTACTTTCTAGAATTTACCTCTAGCCATTTACCATTACAGCTGCTTTTGGCAATGTCACCTGCTCCACTGACAGTAAAAGTTCTGTCCAGAGAGGTGTTGCAGCAACCCTACAAGCCTTGCCATGATCTTCCAAAGACAACAGGACCTGGATGGAAAGAGGATGACTTAAGGCTTTAATTCATTTCCTTTCCCACTTGACACTGGAACTAGACTAGGATTGAAAAGCAGGTGGCTGGTCATTTGCAATAGGCTATTGTATGATGCAACTTATTTTCACACATGCCAGGCGTATTAATGTGTTTTTCAGGTTGTCAGGCAAGCAAATGGTAAACAAGGCTGCACACAAAGTCTTGGCAGCTATTTTTGTTATCAAAGATGAAGCATTCCTCTAAACCCAGGTAAAAGATGTCCTGTGTACATATCCATGTTTTACTTCAGGGCAGAAAACCTATAGAAGAGGCAGCATTTGTATAATCAGCAGCTGGCCACAAATAAATTCTTGCTCCAGTAACAAAGGAGACTGCTAATTACAGTGTGCATGACCCATGCTATAGAATTCCTTCTCCAAAAATTCTTGCTTATTTTAAAAATGAGTCTTTCTGACTTTTCAGGTCACTGGATATAATGTGGAAGTTATTTTGCATTTCTTCCTTTGCAGTTAAGTTTTGGTCTTTTTTCATATAGGCTGCCCAACAAAACTTGCTTTTTCCTTTTTAAAACAGAATACATAATGTGTTTGGTATTCCTATTTTCTCATAAAATCATACATTTGGAAAAAGCAAAAAAAAAATCAACGAGGACTGTTCCAGCGTCAAAAGGAGCCATTGCTTTTTCCCTTTTCCTCTTTCTTTCTCTTTACAATTTTTGATTGAAAAATAAGGATGTCTGTCAAACCAAGTTTATTTATTATAAGCCTATATAACCTTCAAGTATTTCTACTGGTTCTACAGTGCTTCTGCTAGACCCACACTGTATGTAATACTCTGCTCATTCCTGAAATACTTAACCAAACAGCTTCTCAAGAAGAATTGGGATCCTAGGCAGCGCATTTAATCCAGCCCCAGAATGTTTTGAATTCCTCTTTTGGGATCATAAATAAAGTTGATGCTGTGAATCGAAAAATCGTTGGCATACAATTTGTCTCAGAGATGCATTGTGAAATGACTCAGCTGTTGCAGCCGTGAAGCGATAAAACATTCTGATGTAACCTACCCTACTTTGGGCATCATGTTTCATATCTCCCCATAGAAAATCTCACTTAAATCTGTTAGTGGATTTTCTTTCCTCATGACATAGAAGAAACATCCTTTTCCCCTGGTCTCAACCTCAGATCAGTTTCCAATCTGCAAGAGAAACCACAGGCCTCACTATAATGAGGAAATATAGTCCAATTCCTATTTAAATACAGTGTGCTGGCTGTATTCCCATCTTGTTAACCATCCTATTCATCTACATCCATCAGTCTCAACAGATGAAACAAGTACTGACACTAATAACTTTGCTTCCAGTGTCTGAATGCTGCTGAATGGAAGGAGAGTAAACGCAGCTTAACTTCTTTACAGAGAATGGGTTTTTCTCCCATCTTCCTTCCCTAAACATTTTTCAGTGTTTTAAGTAGAAAGATTCTGCTGCTGGTGCACTGATGTGATTCAACATTAGGCATTATTACTATCTGTGTTCTCAGAGATTTTCTGGTACCCACTGCAATGCAACTTGACGTTGCACAAGTTTCTTGAAATCAACAAAAGAGATTGCTCTGCACTGCAACCTACCATGTTCTGAAACATCATCTAAAAGTCTTGCCTCTATGGCTTCTCATGCACCTCGTAAATAGACTAAAAGCTGTGTTAATATATCATGAAGAGCTGATAGACTGATTGAGTTCCCACTTCAACATATTCTCAGTAATATCAGCAACAGTCAGCTCTTTCCTCAATTCTGGCAATCTCAAAGCTAACTACTTCCAGCTCCAAAATACACATTATACCCGATGTACAATATAATTTGCCTATTTTGACTGTAATAGTGTAACCAGCATACACTTGCACGCACCCTGCAAACACTGGCAAAACCCTATTCTTGGTTGCCTTCCATATATCATGACTACTGTTACAAACTTACAAGGCTCTAACCCTGCCAACATTATAAAAGCAATTACTGTTTTTCACTTACAGATCAACCACTAATAAAGTCTATCTGCATTCCTAAACCCCTAAATTAGGCCTTATTAAACAAGGAGCATAATGCTGGGCAAAACATTTATTTGATAATAAAAAATGGCTATTAGACTACCTTATTTAGCAGCATCTGGGCATAATCTGCCTCCCTCTGCAAATCACAAGATTTTCCTTTTGCCAAAACCAAAAGTGCACAGCATACTATGGTAATAAAGGGATTACTGTGGGATAACACAGTCAAAAATATATTAAAAAAATTGCAACCAGGTCATAAATGTTAAAATGCAAAAGGAAGGAAATGCCTGTTATTCATCTTCCAGGCAGTACTCAGACATTCATGAAATTGAAAGTTAATGTACCAGGGACTTTCATTATCTGACCCATTCTATCCTATCCATTAGAATCCTATACTACAAGAGACAGAGGGCCAATATGTCACTAATACAAGATGGAAAAGGTCACAAAAACTAAGCAACAATAAGACACTGCTTCTCTATTAAATTTCACACCATTCAGCAGAAAACACACTTGCTGAAATCAGAATATTTTATTACATAATGGAGCTAAACTGAAAGAAATATATATTTACCAAGGAAAGGGCATAATGATTACTTGTTGAGGGAAAATAATGATTTTTTTCTCCAATTCCTAATTAAAGGACATTTTGTTTGTTTGAAAAAGAACAAACAAGCAAGCAAACAAAAAAAAAAATCATGGCTCATTTTTTTTCTTTAGGGTATTTCTTATAATAGAAATATGTCATTCCTTTGACTGCAACAAAAGTTCCCTTTCACATAACTGAAAATACAATATAATGCTGTTATGCTGAGAAGTCAAAACAAATTTGCTTTCCATTTCCTCTAGTGAGGTATTTCATTTATTTAGAATAGCTTTCAATAAGAACAATATCACTACTTCTGCAGCATCATTATAATGCATAGATATGATGTACCAACTTCTTGAGCATTTTCTGTACCATTTCTCCCCACCAATGCTGCCCAAGCCACTCCATATCAATTGCTTAAAACTCACAGCTGAGAATAATGCACAGAAAAAACTGTGATTTCAGATTAAATTATTATGAATCAACTTATAAAAATATTCTAACTTTTGTGTTTGCTGTTACAGAAAATATGTGAACACTTCTGTGAGGTAAAAGTCACGGATCTTGGGGCTCACCCAGGCAGCAACATCTTTCCTCATGCTGCCTTATACAGTGATGGACAAAGAGAAAACTACTCACTGGATGAACCCTTCTTTTCTTTCTTGGGCTCAAAGCTTACTTTCTGAGGCATTTATTGCGATAAGACTGACTTAACTAGGAGGCGAGTGGTTGGTGTCACTGTGTGGCCATCAGCAGCACTCTGCGGACAATTCTGCAACTGAGTTCTTGCTGAGGTCCACAAACCAGAAGCTGCGACTCCAAAGAAAGCAGACTCAGCCACTTTGGACTTATTAATAAGTTTGTACTGTCATTAAGAAGCTGTCATCAACTGAACAACACAACTTCCAATGATCCAACACTGAAGATCAACATCTGAACAAGCAACACTGGAATCCCAGAGGTGACTATCTCTCTCTTGCTTTCTACAAAGACTCCTTGCTTTTATTTCCTATCTTTTCTATCGCCCATCCTCCCTTCCCCATCTCCCTGAGCAACTAGGATTTGTTACAAACTGGTCAAGCTAACATTTGACCCGTTGTCCTTTAATCTTGCTATCAGGTACACATATATCAAAAGAACCTCCTCTTCCTCCTATAAATTGCAGTGAGACAACCACTCATCCACATAAATGACAATAGGGCACTGAGCTGATTATGTGCTCATGGATGTTCAGCCACAGAATTTCCTACACCACTTCATGACTTCTGGGGAGAGATACAGGAACAAATGATTACAGATGGACAAGTTCTCTGCTACCTCTGTTTGGCAGTGCTACGATTTTACAGTATCACCAATATACCTGGAAGGTAGCTTGTAGACTGACTAGAGTACTTAGGATGATATAAGAAGATATAAGAATGGGAATATGATGAGATTAGGGTAAGGAGATAATAGAAGGAAAAATTAATTTGACATTCCTAACTGAAAACTGGACAGAGTAACACAAAATGTATTTCAGGATGCGTGACTTACAGAGCAACCTTAACTGGCCATGGGAGAAACGAATGATTACTACAGCCTGACCCCTTACCCTTTTCTGTCATGTGGTTTGAATTTCAGGTTAATGGTACAAACCAGAAAGTGGCTGAAGAAAAGCCTGACGTGATTTCATGTCAGTAGGAGCCCTGGAATACAGCTGCCACCCTGTCTTTTAAGTATCCCTAAAGACACCAAGTATTTGCAATTTCTATTTATTTATTTATTTTGGGATTTGCAGTCTCTAAATCTTTTTTTTGAACTGAGGAGTTACTAAGAGTAAATAAAAGGGCTTGAAAACAAATTATTGTCTTGACGTGCTCAGTGGCTCTTGGTGTCTAGGTGTAAACACACTGCTATTCCAGAGTGCATGGAAAAACCCCTCCTTCCATCAGCTCAGGAATTGTGCTTCCTAGGGCTTCCAGCTTTCCCAGGCTGTGTCTCAGCTGAAGGCTGCTGCTGGCTGAGCCGCTCTGCTCCACCATATGTGGCAGAAAAGGATTTTGGAAAAGACGGATCTTCTCCAGTGCCCTCTCCAGAAGGATAAACCTGAGCAATGCTGACCAGGTCAAAGTGAGATTCACCAGTTCTATCTCCCCTCTGTCTTTCTTCAATGATTTTAAAATTCAGTGTTTACCCAATAAGTACAATCAAGTATATGCCTGTCAAGGAACAAATACAATATTAAGGACAAGGCACATTTAAAGCAACTATAGCTATTTACAATGAACCCTACAGTTTAAAGATATAAAAGGGCATATTTGGGTAATTTTTACTCTTGCTTCGATAGGCACTTTGCAATGGACTGTGAAACAATTTTTATTTTTAAAGTTGTCTTTGCTTCTTAACTGCGTGTGAAAGACTGAATCAATAGTATAGCAGACAAGGTTAGCAGTTACTGGGTAACCTCTGTCCAAGCTAGCAGGTCCCTGAGGCACAACAAACTTATGCAAAAGCAAAGTTAATAGTACAGAAAATAAATAAATATATCCCGGAATCTCTGCTGCTTGGCATTGCTTCTTATTCTATCTGCTCAATGTGTCTGAGTTAAGAGAAGATAACACAACAGTTCTTTCCCATCCATTCAAAATGAGGTGATTGTTCACATAGCCTATTCTGCCTGCAGGTATGCTATTGTGGAGTGAACCCAACATGAAAAAAGAATTGCATGAAAACACTGAATTGCAACCTGTGGGTATTAAGTTTGGTAATATGATTCAATAATAATTTATTCAATCTCTGACCACGATCAAACTTAGAAAATCAAGAAACCATTTACAGACACTGCAATGCTGAAGTAATTGGTTCTTTCTTAGTAGATTTCAGCTAAACCAGCTCATGCACTTTTACATAAAGAGGTCTGTATTGTCGCACTAGGCATTAGAACTCGAAATATCTATTTTCCAATTGAAAATTATAGCTAAGATAACTAAACTAGCTACATTTCAATAATCAGACAGGGCATATTATTGTTTTAGTGGGAAGAAAATAAATGACAAGTAAAGTTTTATTCTAGACTTAATGTGGCTTTCGCTCCCCAAAACAGTTAAACATCTACTTACAAAACTACTCACCATGCAAAATACAGCCCTGTACAATAACACAAACTGAACATGCAATGGAAGATGTTCAGTAATGTCTTTCAGTATACTTATGTGACATATTTCCATATATTACTGTCAGCATTTACCACTATTTTGTTTAATTAGATCTTCCTGCCAAAACTCATAACTCAAGAATTTAGTACAATGAAGAATAATAAAGTCTGCTCATTCATATGTTTTTAAACTATGTTGCTCTTGTAGAACAAAAATGGTATTTCCTACCTTGGCTGCTACTTCAGATAGCACAAAAATAGTCACAACAATTCTCCAAACATTTTGTGTCAGTCATAACTGAATTTACATCATCTACTGCTAGAACTTCATTTAACATAGCTACACAGGATACCCAAACTGGAATAGAGTACTTTATTACAGAAACCTCTATTTCTTATTGGGAATGATGCTGAAGTTGCTAGATAGGTAGGATAAGACAGAACAGTCCCAGCAATCCATCCACAAAGAACAATACTGCAAGAAATGTTGCAATGCAATTAGTAAGATGATAAATTACTCACTTAAAACCTAGTCTGGCCAATGTAACTAGCGACTGAGGCTGCACTTATTCAGAAACCTGTAAGAAGTCCAGCTAACAGTTTTGGAAGACTACATTAGCAATCATTCAAATGACAACACACCATATAATTTTGGCTCTCTAAATAAAGATTCATAAAAATAAACTAACCACAGCATGATTAAAGAGCTTCATTTTTTGAACAGGTAAGCAAGAACTCAAGTATTTGGTCTGAAACCTCTCTCAAATCAGGTTCACAGATAACTTTTTAGTCCGGCATTGAAGATACACTGGGGAATGGAACAGACAAACTATGCTTCTGTTTTGTCACCATAAAAATAGTAACAGTGAAGGCCTTAGGATTATTTTGCCAAGATGCTAGGTATGTATAAGCATACCCATATTCACCCCAATGATCAATTCCTTGTTGAACGTGCACAAACAATGTAAGTGTCATCACTATCTTAATTCACATAAATGAGAACTAGGAATGAAAGAAAGGATAGTCACTCAAGTTTTACTACAGAAAGAAGGTAAAGGGAGAGAAGTGAGGAAGCAGACATATTCTCATGGTCTACAAGTAAGAACCAGGTTTATACTAAACTTTGTGCCTCATCTTAATTCCTGGACACTGAATGGCAGTACCAAATAGTTTTTGAACTGCTAAAAAGAGGATCAGCGTGCTTGAGCAAAGTGAAAGAAATGGTGCCCTGAAAGCCTGCTATATATCCAGTGTACAGTTTCATGTAACAGTAAAGAAGACCCATGGAAGGAGTGAAGACCTGCATTAATGAATTTGACTTTTCCAAGATGCTAATTTAATAATTCCAAGAGTTAATCTATTTGACAAAGCACAATTCAATTATGAAAGGGTTAAATTGATTATTTTGAACTTTAGAGAACTGAAGATACGGATGAAAATTAACCAAAGAAAAATAGGAAGGACACCAGGTAGCAACACAAAGCCTATCTCATCTCTATTCAGGTAAACAGGCTTAATATGTTAACGCTTGCAATCGGTGAGATTTTACCCTTGGAAGAATACACAGAGAAAAACATTTATGGCTTGCTTTAAGTCCTGTCACATCTCATTTCTTAATAATCTAGCTGAACAAACAAATGTTCTAATTTTGAGACATTTTGAAACTGAACACCAAACAGTACTCATAAGGATCAAAAGATTTTGTGCACAGTCACATAACTTATGCATGGCAGTGAATCCTTGTTAAAAAGTACTTGAATAATTTCAGATGCCCTATGACAATATAGCTTCCATATTTGATTGAATTCCATATTTTTCCAAGTAGAAAATTTAATACCAGAGAGTAGTGTGTGCATGATTTTTACACATTTAAAGCTTTAAATTGCACAGGACCTGTGTTATTAAGCAGAAGAAAGTGATGCTCTTTTGAATGATCTACTCCGACTGCCAACAGGTCTTGGTGAAAATACTTTCCCCTCTTGGGGCTTCTAATAGTAAAAATTAAAAATTTGCATTAATCACATTCTGGCAAACAGCTCTAAGGATTTCAATGGAGCAGACAGATACAGCACATCTCAAGTAGACTTAGTGAATAAAATTATGCAGTCTTCTCAGCGAGCAGAAGAGTTGCTGGTACCTAACTCAATAGTGGCAGTGGGCATAAGGTGAAAGAAGCAGTAATTTTGCAAACTGTGACTCAGTTTGCTTCTTTCTCACAATGTGCATTTTATCCAACTTCTGAGAGAGAATTGATGCTCTTTACCCAAGAAGACTGTGCATGTAATAAGCTACCACAATAATAACTTTAGATGCTATGCTCAACTTAGGGTTAATGCTGGAAGAAAAGCTACCATCAGTTCTAAACATATTTTCCCTCCCCTTAAACTTAATGAGTATGATACTTATGTTTCTGAGCACCAATTCATTTCACCCAAACAAATCAATCTCTATTCGTAGTCTGAGATAATTTGTCACAAACACATTCACAAAATGCCTTTATTTGTCCTAATTCTTGTAGCTCAACTCATTTTCTCTTCTACACCTTTCCCCGACCAAGGAAGATTATCTGATTAGGACTCTGGTTAAAAACAACACAGTCTTGGCTGAAGCTAACTTTTGTACCCTCGCCAACAGAAAATGATCGACATTAATAATAATGCAGACTGCAGCTAGTCCCTATACTGATAGCATAATAATGGCTGATGAAAGCCTGCACCAGTGTTCTGAAACAAGCAGGGAAACAAAATGGGCCCACATACCTGGCAGCAACAAGAATCCCTTCACTGATGGATGGGAATAAATATAAAGGCTGATAGCACAGTAATAAAACAATGATGATAACCCAAAATTATTTATTACAAAGCAAGAACACCGCTGCCTGCTCAGGCTCGGCTGTAAATGGAAGCCGACATCAATGGATGACTCTCAGAAAGAAAACATGGCCCATTTTAATTTGGGAAGTGTCATCTCATTTTTTAAGGTGAAAGCTATTATCAGAGGTGACAATGATCTATAGCAAATCAAAAGAAACAATAAAAACCCATACTTAACTCCTCAATCCATTATATTTGCAAGTGACTTCCTTACAGATACCAAAGTGATGTCTCAGGAAGCTGAAAAATACCACTAACACCTCAGCAATCAAAAGTCCGATTTAGTTTTTTAAAAGACCAGAAGTGAGACTGATATAAGATTTTATCTGAAGTTAACACTGTTGGCCAATATCACTGAGAGAATGACTGCTGCTGAAAAGCGGTGCATCCCATCAGAAATAATGAAAGAGCAGAGAATGAAAATCTTGAATAAGGTAAAATTCTGATGAATTGTGTTCAGTAACTGCTGGAGAGTCTAGTCACAGGAAGATAGTCTAGGGAAACATTTCTCCTCATCATTACCTAGCTTAATATAACTAAACCCATATTGACATATTTAAGACAGATAATGTGCAAAAGAAGTCTTATGGCACATCCTGTGTGAGTTCTACAGCCTCCAGTAAATGTTGCCATAGAAACACCTTTGCCACAAGGAAGGTGTACTTTTGCAAGGTACTTGGGGGTTTAACATTCATATTCCCATGGCAACTGTTATGTCCAGAGGCTGAAGTACCATGTGTCGGTGCCTCTGGAGCAGATACCTAATATTTCTCCACTGCAATGGGTAATCATAGCTGATAACCATCCAAAGAAGCTACCTGAAGGTGAAATCCCTCCAAACAGTATTTTGAATTGAAATGTCTGAGTGAGCAGGATAATAAGAAAATGGAAATACAAAGCAAAAAAGTTATATTGATTCAAATGGTACTGAATAACCTGACACACTGTTGGCAATTAAGACCTATTGGTGGTTTTAAGTTTTTTTCAAGTCAGAAAAGGGTCTCAAAAATTCCCCTGTTCCCTTTCTGGGAACAGATTCCACTTGCAGAAAACATTCCTTCATAGAGCTCTATCAATGCAAACTATTTTGAAAGGGGGCTATGCATTTCTCACAGTTCAGAAACTTTACTACAGGCAAATCTAGAGCAGCCCTGTGGAATATCTAACAGAGTAAATGTTTATTAAAACTGAACAGCCAGACAGTACTTCTGTTTTTCAGTGAAGTCCTTCTCACTATTACTGACAAAACAGAAGATGTTTTTGAGAACACTATCTCTGGCCATCCTGCAATTAATATAGTTCTCTCTAAACTACTTGCTCCACAGATTTCTTCTGCAAGCTTTGTGTTGAATAATCCTGGGTTTGGGTCAACAAAAATTATCAACTCTCCTCTTAAATCAAAGAAGTCAAAATGCCTTTTTTTTTTTTCCAGTTACCAAAATGACTGGTACATCTGGAGACATTTTTTTTCATAATCATCATTTAACAAAGCATTCTAGATAATCTCTTGTTAAAAAATGCTGAGCAAGTAAAAGGTATTTCCTTCACAGGCATGAAGATAAGCGTTTAAAGAGCCTTTACAGTGTATGTAGACATATGCATATAGATTAAGTGCATAAATATATAGTCAAGTCATGCTTCTCTGAGTAAGAAATACAAATGAGGAAAAAATACAGATTTTTTGTTTTGTTAGAGCCTTATGTGATTTGTGTATTTTTTATTTATTTATTTTTTCTCTCTCTCTTTTTTTTTTTTTTTTAATATTTTTAAACCATGCTTTTGAAGGAACTAGAATTCTTATACATCACCTGGACAGAAGAGTAACGTTCTGGTTTTGTCCTGAGATCCACAACATCCAAAGAAATAATGTGCACATAAGGATTCCAGATGCATAAGCTATCAATACATAGTAAATCTGGGCTCAGCATTTCAAGGGTTCCGTGAAAAATGAAAATAAAAAAAATACTAAGTGCAATATTTTTCTTCTGGAATTCTATACTTTTACTTGCAGTCATAATTTAAGAATTCGGAAAATTCGAACTGTCTGGGAAACAGATCCAGAAGGGAAATTTAAGAATGATTTTTCTACTGAAACCCAAAACTTAATAAAGAGAAGGTACAGGTATAACTAACAGTTTAGGAACACTAATGTACTCATCAGCACAATTTTGAAATCTTGTCCATTCTGAAGCACAATAAAGGTCAAGTTCCCTAATGAGTGCATAAGTGATTTTTTTTTTTTATCCCCAAAGCAGTACAATGATGCTTATTGTCTGAAAGGCAAATTCCTCCACTTGCTGTCCTGTCCTGAAGCCTAAGATGTGCATGACTGCTTGAGAGTGATGATATCTGGTAAAATTCTGATAGTAACTGAATGACTGCTGTGAACTGTAAAAGGACTCTCTTTTCATTCCCAGGAATCCTACCAGATCTGGTAAAAGTGCTGACCTTTTTTGTACAGTAAGTACTTGCAATAATTAGATGCCTGTGTTCTAATATCTTTAGAATGATTTTTAGTGAGAACTTAGAAAGGAACCAGAATTTTGACTGGTCACTGTCAAATAATTAGAGCAAATCCTTAGAAATTATTCAGAAAAAAAAAAATTAAAAAGCAAATATTTGACATCTAAAACAAAAAACCAAAACTAGGAATGTTTTTTAGAATAACCAAATTTGGGCTGGAAATAAAAGAATCTCTCTGGACAAAATGATAAGAAAGTTTTGAAGTGTCTTCATACTCCATCACTACAAAGATATTATCAACAAATTTCTTATGCATTTCATGTCACAATACAGTGAAAATAAAAAATACTAACAACAAGGGCATGATTCAGGAAGAAATGAGTTAGTGTGAAACTCAAAGACAGAAATGCTTTTGCTTCCAAACAAGAGAGTTCCATATTCTAAACACAGACGCTCAGAATCCCTTATGTGAAATGTAAATATTTTTGTAAATAGAGATTCAGAGCTTAAACCTTCCCTACCTCTTTTTCAGAGACTGACTACTTGGGAGAATGCACTGCTCCGATGTGAATTTTGAAGTTATATTTTCATTGTTTGGAAACTTAAGAGGTCTCTTAAAAGGGAAAAAAATGCTTACTTGAAGCAATTCCATGTCACCTAATCTAGTCTCCTATGGTACCAGACAAGCAATTGTAACAAATAATCCTGTTTATAACCTTATCAAGAATAATCTCTAATATGGTTAGATTTGCTATTTCAAATGGAAGACTATAGCAGCTGTTGTCTCAATACCTGCAGAAATTTGCTAGGGAAGAGGTAAACAAAACTGGCTGCCATGTATTTCTTCTTGAACAAATGTGCCCTTTACCTGACAACCTGCAATAATCCTAGGAGTCCTTATTTGCAGTGATTTCAATATCATTCTCATCCTTCTTGATAACAGACATGTCCATGGCATTGTGGAGGGAACTTCATTAACATTTTAAGTAGTTGACTCTGCTCATTACAAGGGCTAGAAATACCTAATCACATGGCTTACTATCATTTTTTGCACAGACGAATCTCATCTGTATTTCATAAACATACTATGAAGGTCTAAGAAACTTAAGTCTTTTTATTCTAACTGATGAAAACTCAGAATATCGCAGAAATTATTATTTGCTTCTGATGCACACCTTTGTCTTTTGTACTATTAAAATTCATCTCATTTTATTCTTTACGGCTCTCAATATTACCCTGTTCATCCTACTTGCTATTCAACTCCTCTGCATAAAGATTGACCCCATCTCTGCTGTATCAGCAAATTTCATTCGTGAGTCAAGGTCATTAAGGAGAATATTAAATAAGATTGTTCACTTGATGAACTCCTCTAATATCCTTTTTCCATGAAATACTTCCACGTTCAAGAAAACCTGTCATCTTGAGTAGATAAGGAGCAGATATGTAATAGACAAGGGGCTAGGAATAAACTTGATAACTTGGAGCCTCTCAGAAACAGAATGAAACTTGCTATTTTTATCAAAGTTACTTCATATTAATATTCCTATTGTAGTGCTGGTACCAGACTAGTGCGATGTATGGCCTGGCCCATGCCAAACCATTACCATTTGTTATACCTGACTCATCCTTGTCTGGCCCAGATGTGAGGACAGTGCTGCAAGCATGGCTTGTGCTTGCCAGTGAGCTGACAAAACAGACTTTTATCAGCGAAGTATCAAGTGCAGGATCAGGGGCTGCTGAAGGAATCTGAAAGGAAGCTGGGGAACCGTGATGAGGGGGAGAGACACCACAACAAAAGAGCTGAAGATGTTGGGCAAAATCTCCAAAGAAATGTCTTCATTTCCAAAGTAAAACCCAGTCCATTTGGATGACAGAGTTAGAGAGGAAAGAGACAGATGCTATAACTCTTAAATTGTAACTTACATAGCTTTATAATACAATATATTTTACAGAATCACAATTCTTTCTTTTTAGTATCAACACTGTGAAAGATTCAAATGGCATTATGCATCCTACTACTATAAAGTTCTGCAATGCTTAAAACTGTGCCAAAGTGGTTTTATAGCTGTGCAACAAAATACTGCCCTCTTGTCCTTCAGTGCTGACAGACACAACTACTGAGACGGTCCAGGGGAGCTGGCAGTCCAGAAACTGGGCACCCTCAGCAACACTGTTGAGGTAAAAGCCATTGCTAGCCTAAGAAAGATTGCAAGCTAAGCCAATCTGGCACAAAAAAAAGAGAAACTGGAAAGGAAAACAACAACAACAAAAACTTAATTGAACATTTTTGCTCATATTCCTATTGTTTTTGTGCCTGTTGGCCTATGCAGATTGGCAGTATGAATAAAGGCGGTAAGGGCAGGTGCAATAAAGAGATGGTCCCTAAGTGGAAATGAGGCTAAACAGCAGGCATGCAGGGACACCAGCTGTCTCAGAGACCATGCTAGAGCTTTCTGGACTCAGGGCAAACCATGGTAGCAAGCAGAGGAGGGAGATAAGGCACATGTAAAATGGAGAACAGAAATAGACTGATGGCCTCTGAGTGACCGTAGTTCAAACACACTGTCTCATGATATATGGAGGTATAAACTGATTTTTGAGGCATGCTGGTTTCTTTCACAAGGGATTTACTGCGAAAGAATTTCTGCAACTAGAAATCCAGAGTTCACTTGAAGCAGGCAAGTAAATTCCCACATCTCTATTCTGCTGAAGCACAGAAGCCAAGCTAGCATTTAGTTGACATACAGCTATATCCCAAACATAGCAGGCTGACAGTTTACCTACAAAAAGCTAATTTACGAAACAGCCTGATGGTAAGCTTTTCCTCTGTAGTTACAAGTCAGGTTTTTTTGTCAATCTAAGGAATTTACAGCTCCAAGTTAGAGTTAAGCTAGGAGTAGTAATAAATTGAGTTTTAAATGCTCTTACAAGTACCTTTAAGCAAGATACCCATAACATTCAGTTAAACACAATTCAATTTACTTGAAGATAAAGGCTAATAGTATAATGGAAGAAGAACTGTACAGTCAATAGCCAAATGAAACAAGAATTAATTTTCAAAGATACTTGAAGAATTAGGTGAGTCACTGAAAATCTGTTCTTAGAAAAATAATTCAAAGGACAGTCAGATGTCAATCAATCTCCAAGAGTAGGTGTTGCAAACAAGGAAAAGATCTCAGAATTCAAGGTCAGAGTTCTGAATAGCTAGAATAGTTTTCCTTTGGATATTTCCCAATAGGAGAAAACAATAACTGTAGAGTAGAAACGATTAAAGTGTCATCTGCAAGAAGTTTCTGATGAGATCATCAAGAACTATACCAGCACAGATACAGTACATGACTTTAAAAACCTCATGTAAGGAAACTTAAGATTTAAGAACACTTAGTGACCAAAGAAGCTTGCAAAAAAGCCTGTAAAACCACATGATAAAGATATTCAACATTTCTCAGGAATTTCATTTCTTAAATAACTGTTATAATTTATTTGGGACTTCATTAGGTGCATATTAGCGTTATAAAACAGACAAAACTGAAAAAGGTTCACTATTTCATTTCTACTGTAGCCTTTCACAAGTTTCTTAAAACAGCAAGGCTTAAAAATATATAAAAAGAAATAATTTAAAGGAGAAGAGGCAGCTGTTACCTGCAATTTAAAATAATAGCTATGGATTACTAGCTGTTTTAAAGCAATTCATGACAAAGTACAAATGAGGACATGGTTGCAAGAATCCTTTTCCTTCATTTGTCTCATCCTGCATTTGCAGTACAACAGTGAATCATAGAATAATACAATCATCACGGTTGGAAAAGACCTACAAGATCATTCAGTCCAACCACCCACCCATCACCAACTAAACCATGTCCCTCAACACAGCGTCCAGACATTCCTTGAACACCTCCACCACCCCCCTGGGCAACCCATTCCAGTCCCTGACCACCCCTTCTGAGAAGAAATGGAGGACACAGTCCATAGCTGTTCAAGTAAACAAAGATAAGTCATATCAGGGCAATCATATTTGGATCCTGTAAAGCAGATGTGGAGAAGAAAAGAAAACTCTGCTCCCCTAACAGAGGTAATCAGATTTGAACAGAAAGAAATTAAAATCTTCTGCTGTAAGGATAAGTATTGGTACTGTAACACAACATCCAAGACATGATACTCTCCTGCATTAATTTACCTTAAATTCTTTCTACAACTGAATTAGAGAAATCAAAGCATGATTTTATTAATTTAGATTTTAATTTTGTATGTTGACACCTACCTTAGAGCAAACTACTCTTCCACAATAGGCATCATACTTTAGTTTCAGTTTTTTTTTCTATCACTGTTATTTTTACTATCTACATAAATACAGTTACAAGCATGCAATCTGTTCATCTCTTTATGAGAAAAATCTAATGTGTAAATTAACAAGACATCCTAAGGTTTAGTAAGTAAAAGTGACACGAAATTCCCTTTTGCTTTTTAAGCTAATTACCTAATTGATGCATTTGCTTCATTAAGCTTTAGGTTTATTTTTTCCTTTTTTTTTTCAAGTAGCAAAATGCTAGCTGCCATGAATTTTAAAAAGGTTTCACTCTCCTCTGAATAAGGATCACTTAAAGTGACATTTCTTGAAACCTTTCAGCAAATAAGGGCTCCATTATGATTTGCAGCAATAGCATACAGATCAATATTTAAAAATTTGCACAAATAATATTCAGAAGAACATAAGCTCTGTTAACCACCTTGAATATCCCAAGATTAGTCGTGTATAATAGAGGCTCTTCACCTGTTCCAAGATGTAATGGACTTTTAAAGAGCAGCTTGACAGACTTAAGAAATTAGGCAATTCAAATTACAAAAGTTATTATGCGTGTTTTTGCAAAGAAGAAAAATTAGTACCAGATAAACGTAATTATTAAAGCCATTAATAGAAATTGAACCACATGTGAAAAGCCAACTATCTCATAACAGGTAAGAAGTCTTCTCAAAATGAATTAAAAGTTAATCATATCAGGATACAGCAATTATTCAACAGAATAATGCTACTTCGTGTCTTAGCTGTCAAAAAGGGATACTACTGCTTTTCCACAGCACTCATGATATTTAATAATTACGTTCAATATTATTATTAATGAAGTTCAACAATAATATTGAATGTAATTATTAAATATCATGAAATGGCGCAGTTTGAGCACCTGGATTCTCCTGTATTTGCTAGCTATAAGATACTTTTAAAATTAACAAAGAATAAAGCAGTTACACTCTTTTATACAAGTTTGGAGAAGTGCAGTCTGTTCTACATGCAATTCTCCACTCTGCCTATATCACTGAAGAGGTCTATGGCTACTTTTCACTGAAGCTGCCATTTCAGATGCAAATTAGCAGAACAGAATGTAAAATATTTTCAGTTAGTGGGTAGAAAAATACTCACATGCAAGTAACGGAATTTTCACTCAGTCTTTATATTTGTCTATATTGAGATAGACAGGCTTCCAGTTTCCATAAGCAACATAATAATCACGTAAGATGGAATCAACTGTCACTATTAAAGTGCCTGAAGTGATAAGAGAAGTTCTAAAAGATGTCAGAATGTAAGGGAACAGAATTTTGGAGAGGTGACAGAGAAAAACTGTCTACTTGAAAGCTACATTAACTGTTCAGCAAAATCTGCATGAGAGAGGCATAAAAATCTGTTTTAAATTTAACTCTTGTCAAACATCACTTTCTCATTGGTATGCATACATGCTTGAAGTGTCAGGGTGAAAAGTAGAGTTCATATCTCTCTGATGGGCTGCCCAGAGTCCATTCAGGAATTTGGATGTTTAACTCATAATTTTATTTCCAGTTGCAGGGTGGAAGGATCCCCTGGTCTGGCTAGAGATCTGTGTGCAGCCTTTGTGGAATCAATCTTAAGAGTAGCAGTTAATGGAGATTCCTTAACAGGTGGTGTGCTCTTGCAACAATTCTGAAATCCCTGTAGGTATACTTTTGCTGATTTATTCACAGTTCATTTACGGTTTTTTCTTAGAGACTCCAGAGAAATTCATTAAATCCATCTATAACACAAGATTTGATATTATCAATATAAGCAGATACTGTATAGAGAAGAGTACACAGCTGAAGTCTCCGAGCTTTTGCCTCTGCAGTCTTCTAAATTCAACATCAAAATACAAACTCAAAGGAAATTTTTATGTTGAAAAATACACATAGTAGGATTCCTCAGTGAGGAAAAACTTTTTTGAAAAAGTTAGAATAGTGTTAAAACAGATGGTATTGAAAGAATATGGACTCCACCAGATAATTATGTCGATTGTTCACTTTCTGCAGAGACAGCAGGTGGACATAATCACCCATCTTTGCAGAGGGATTTCCCAGGTACAAATTATAGACTGGAAAGATGTCAGAATGCAATAAGGACTTGTTTTTTAAACTTACTTTTGATCGTTACCTCTTTGCAGAAGCCAAGATTTCTCCAAGCCTACAAATCCCAAACAAAACATTCCTTGTTTGTAAGTATAAGGTTGATCTGAGTGTTTTCCTTTGTCATTCCTTGATCACCCATGTCATAAATTAATCTCATTTTTCCGTCAGTTCACCCCTTTTTCCTTCCTTCGTGCAGAGGAAAGCTTTCAAGGTAAAGCTGGCAGTATCATAAGGAGTGTTAACCAAAGGATGAGATGAATCAGAAATCAACAGTTGATGGTATGGTCTCCTGTCTGAAGCATTCTGGTAGCTGTTATAAAGACAGGATGCATCAAAACACAACCAGTAATTTTCTTGGAGAAACTAAGAAAATGGATAACTTTGTCTCTAGTGGTCCAACAGGCCTAAGACCATTTCTTTTTCCTGGCATTTCCTGTTGAAGGTGCTCTGGTGATAAGCCAAAGTTAAAAAATAGTGAAACAGGAGATCCAATGATCTGATATGGTATCTAGTTAGGTATCTAACATGACACTACATGGTGAAGGTGCTTGTTTCCTAGTTCTGTATGACATGACCATCATTTTTGTATTTCTATTTTTTGCTCTCACACGGTTCGAAGAAGTTGGCTGTGAAACCTATCAGCACACAGTCAAATTCAGCAGTGGACCAGACTGCAAAAGAATAGTTAGAAATTCAGTAAAGCTTGCAGCTTGCAGGTTTAACTACATAGTGGTACCTGTCACACTGTGTCACTGTACTCAGTAGCCAGTTACAATGGTCTATTCAGATTGCCATCATATTTCTCATTTTGATCCTGTACTTATAATATCTTCACTTTGGGTTCAAATTATGCAATGTATTAAAACATCTTTAAAGTGGGAAGCAAACAGGCACCAAAAATTAGTTTCAGTAACCCTTGCTGTGTGGAAATTGAATGATAACACCCCCCGCAGGGGTGCAGAGATTTGCAAGTAATCATATCTGTTCCTACCAACCATTCAGATCCTGGACAATATGTAAATATCAGGCTCCCCATAGTGCATCTAATAATTTGCCCATGCTCACTTTCAGCTAATAATTTGTTCATCCCCAAAACAATTCTATAAGCTGTGGAAGTTTTGTTTAAAATAGATGTGAAGCTCTGTGATAAAAGAGAGAAAGAATTTGGGGTTTAGCCTTACACACAACAAAACTTTCAAAGGCCTCTTAATTGAAACCAGAACAAAAGGAGAAAATCTATATTACACAGCATAAAAGCCTTAATAATTAATTTGTCTATCATTTAATATTTTTGTTTGTCATACTAAAATTTGCCAAACATTAATTTAATAATGGAAAACTTGAAAAGAATTTGGGGCTTTTAAGAATCATATTTACATTCTGCAATTAATTCTATACATGGCATGATGGTAACCGATGGGTGCAAAGATCAGATAGAGGTTTGCAGTTCAGCAATTGTATGTATGCAAGAAGTCCATATATTTTACTGGTACAGCACAGAGAAAATAGGTTGTTAACATTAACTACTCACCTATCACTTTGATCACTTTGTCAGTAATTTCTCTTATGACAATAAATAATGAAAGAAATTCCACCTGATTTTTCCATTTCTTTCTTTCTTTTTTTTTTTTTCTTTCTTCCTGGCATATAATCTACTGATAACTTCATGGTTTTTGGCTAGTTTAGATTAAATGCAGTCACAGCAGTTCTCCAGATCTCACTACCAAAAATAACTTATTCAGAAAAAGGCACACATACACATCAATGCGTGCTCACACAAAATTCTTACTAAGATGTAGCCACTGCATCACATTTAGACATCAACAACACCATCATGACCACTTACTTGCAACCTCTGGTTTCAAGCACCTCTGCTTGCAGAGGAAGTATGTGTCATGCTATGCTTTCACAAGACAGGCAAGAGAACTTCTCTAGAGCTTTCAGGTTTTCTTTGAAAGTATTTCCATCTGCTTTTTCTGGTGACGTTACAGGCTTTTTCTCTGGCTGGATTTCCCTTCTGCCCGCTCACTGCTAAACACAGCCACCCCCAGAGAAGTTTGAGAAAGTGAAAATAAAGTAAACCTGCATGCTGGTGTGCTGTATATCACTTTTGTTATGCAAATGATTGTTTAGAGAAGAATAAAAGGCTGTAAATATTTTGAGAAGTGGGTCCCTGGTGTCTCTTCAGTATTCCAAACCGCGCTGTGTGCTTCGTAATTATGTAATATATGGAATACCAGCTGGTTTGAATTGTTCTCAGGAGCTTCGGATGATATCAAAATGCTCTGCTTCCCCAGTGAGAGCCATAATCAAGCAAGTAATACCGTAAAGTCAGACCAAATTGACATTGAGTTGTTGGCTTTTAACACACTTTAAACCAGATGTCAGTGCTGTACACTGTGATTATTAATTTTTTTATTCGTTTTTTCTTAAATAAAGTATTATTTCTCTGACAAGGTAATGCTCTCATATGTAGAGATTCTCTCAGAAGTTGTATTTTATGTTTTCTGAAGAGATAGACAGCCAGATGCTTATTTTCCACTGCTATGACAAAGAACGCAGAGAATGCTTGTCACGAAGTAGCACACAGATGCAGCCAACACACCCATTGTTATGTTTGCATCATGACAGTTTCTTGAAGCAAAGTCTTTAGAGCAACTTGTCAATACTTAGACTGGCACAAACTGAAAAGAAGTGGTAGCAGCTTTGTGTTAAGACAAACCCTTCTTTTACAGTAATTTTGAAAATAGTTCTGTAGCGCTTTGCAAAGAAGTAACTTCCTAGAATTCCTCCAGAGCTCATGATCTTTAGCTTGTGAAGCTTTACCAAAACACAATAGTAACCAAAGAAGTAGACACTACAATAATGTACCAATTTTATGCAATCTAATAGAGAAGCTGAGAAAGCTCTCAAGCTGTTGTTTCAACATCCTTACTGAAGAATCGCCATTAAATCACTCTCTTTCCACAGAGATTACAGCTTCCTTCATCATATTCTTAATCATTTTTACTGCTACGCTGAGAAAACTTTCCATTTTTATGGCAGGACAGAACGCTTATTCCCTTTGCATAACAGACCATTCCAGGTCAAAGACCCTGTAAGACAAAGAATGAATCACAAACCATTCATCCTGTTTTCTGTGTCTGTAGATATGACTGTGATGGAGCTGGCTGTAACTGAAGAGGCTGACCTTCTTGTCACCTCAAGCAATAGCAGGATTATCCTAACAGAGAAGTCCACATTGCAGTACAGACTCAAGGCCCAGGAATCATGGTGCAGCTCACTACCCTGGTGCCCACCAGCCAATCTGTTGGCACTACCGACCAGTACTTGACACAATGACCACACAAACGCTATTCACAACATATAGCTTTCTCACAGTATTAGCCAAAAATCTGCCATGTTTCAGGATTGCAAGAACTTAAGCAGGGCTGCCATGTGTCACACACAATCAGGAAATCAGTTCATGTTACTCTTCATTCTTCCACCTCTCCTCACTGCCTCACCAGCTCAGCACCCTGATCCCCTGACAGCCATTCTGCTGATTCCAAGACGCTTTGTGTGCTGCTGCTTGAATCGAGATGTGAGAAACAAAGACTGCTAGGAGATTAAGGGTGCTGTTAAACAAAGCTACTGCTTAAGGGATGGAGTTCAGCAAGTGCTTGGCTGAAAGAAACTGAGAGGCACACGCAAGTGTCCCAACTGCTAATGCATACAATCAAATTCCTAGGTGAACCACAGTGATGATTCCTCCCTGAGAGATTAATATAGCACGCCCTTCAGGCTGCACTCTTCAAATTACTTTACACAACAATCCCCTATCCAGGGTAAGCTTTTTTAAAAATGAAGTGGCTGTTTTAAACATAAATAGTTAACACTATTTTGTTCTATCTTTTCTTGAGTCTATTCTTTTAAGATGGATTTTTTTTTTCTTATCAGTTACATTATTTTCAAAGTATCAAAAACTGACTTTCAATCTTTCCTCACCCAATAGGAGTCTGTAAGGAATCCATATCAAAATGGAAATTTACAGTCTTCCAGCCGAATGAGTCCTGAAATAAACCTTCTGCTTGAAGTCTGCTGGAATTTTAAGAAAGAATGAGTAAAAAGAATTCAGTCAGCTCAGATACTCTTAAAAAAGTTTTTTTCTGAACTGCTTAGCAAAAGTGACAATATAAAAGTGTTGCATTTTTGTACCTCACATGCTAACTCTTATGTTCTTATTTTTTTGTTAGTTCCTGTTTTACAAAGAAGAGGAAGGGTATTTTCAAGAAGAGCACTCTGAATTTTCTTAACAAGATTGCCTAAAAAGGGGTTCAGAAATCTACATTCAGGTTTCTAGTGGATGCAGTTTTTGGGCATGAGTAACAGCTCTATCTGAAGGTATTCACTATCCTTAAAATAAATGAAAGCAGTTTGTTTTTTTTTTTTTTTTTCAAAATCTATTAAAGAATGGAAGAATCTCTCAGTTAGTAGGATGAGTCTTATAACATTATGATTAAAATAAGTACTACAGACTTATGCCTTTTTGAGACCAAGGTCCTGTGGTTGGTTCAGTACACCTAATTTCAAGAATTAACCAGGAGCCAATTGTGGGATCAGAGCTACAGTTTTCTTGCTGACATTTGTTCCTCTGAAAGCAGTTATCCCCCGGGCTTCTTTCCTAGAATCATCTCTTGCAACTGTGCTTCACTGATTGCTTGTGATTCAAGGACATGACTGTGCAGAAAATTCATCCCAGCAGGCTGGAGGGGTGTTCCATTCATACTTGAAAACTGCAGGCTCCACGGTAATACATTTTCAGCCTTGCTCCAGCACAGTAACTACATAGCAAACAGCTTCTTTGAAAATATAAAAACCTGCCTTCAGAGGCATCAAAAAGCAAGTAATTTTTGAATCATGATGTGATGTCTGTCTGTTTAGATGTTTAGAAAAGTGTTTGCATGTGGAAGCAATTTAACTACTCTAAAGTTTAAGGCAATAAAACCTTGCTTCAAAAGATACTTGCAATATCATGTCAGACTGTAACCATCTGCAAAAGCAACATATGATTTCTCCACCTAAACTGATAAGTGGTTGCTCTGCTCAATTTTAGTTCACACGTTTTTTAATTGGGATTATTTATGAAAGCTGTTTCTCCCATGATTTTATAGGGTTTATTTAAAATCAATTAGAAAATTATACATTAACAACAAATTCTGAAATATGGCACTGCTTTGACAAACCTGAAAATAAGCAAAAATTATCTTTACTCAAGCACAACTACAACGGGACTGAACTGGAATGAATCAGAACAAGCAGACATTTCTCCACTTCTGTCCCCACCTCCCCAAGGATGATAGCTGACGCTAAATCTAATCTAGAGATTCTGGATTGGAGAATGGCAAATAGAAGGGAAATCAGTTACTTATCATTACCAGTGGTTCGGACATTGCTGGAAACATAGTGATAATTTCTAAGACCAATCGCAATCAAACCACTGAAGACAGAGATGAACAGTCATCATGAAAAAAGGCTTAAAAATTTACTGACAAAAGAAGTTAAAAACATCTATTACAGTTTGGCATGCTGTACAGTTTCTGCATTTCTGTGATGCTCAAGTGTTCAAATGATATTTAAATTTGCATAAAAACAGAATGTGGTTTTCATCACATCCGATTTTTGTATTGTATAAGTAACATCAGCAGATAAATACTGTCCATGGACTAGGGAGATAAGGATCACTAAATCAACATGATTATTATTTTTTTTAAATAACTGCCTCCCTATAAAGCTTTAAGATGATGTCTAGAGATGTATTTCAACCATTACTGAAGAAATTTGGAAACATGCTCACATTCTAGTATAAAATGAAGGCACTATAAGCAGTATAAACATCATGCAATATACAGGAAAAAATACAAAAAATTTAGTTCATTGTGGGAATATGATTAAACACCATACTTGGGTTTACATAATGAATTTCCTGGCAGCCATACCTACTTTGAGAGTTTTAGATTATAAATTTGCTAACTACTAAATTGGTAATAATATTTTAATTTATACAAAGGCTACCTGTAAACAGGGACATGGAGAAAGAAGAAATACAGAGAAACCTGTTAGTGGAACAGCAAAAACACGGAGGAACCCAGAATAAAGCTGAAGGTAACACGAGGAGAGGTTTGAGAGCCAGTAAATGGTGAAGCTGAAAAAAATACAGAGAAAATGGGAACTCCCAATATGATGCTATGACAAGGAGTATTAATGAAATCCTTGGGTGTGAGGAAGAAAGAAATAAATATAACACAAGCAAAAATAATGACCTTGCTATAGTGTTAAACTGACATGAGAGTATTTCACATGTATTTGGGATTCATTACCCAAAAATGAACAGCTCTTAAAAATTGTTAAGTGTATGATTCAGAAAAGATCCATGTTCGTTATGTATTAAGAAAGTGATTGCAAGATGACCAGATGAGCCGCTTCTCCAATGGAATACCCCTGGATGATGTTGCAGTGACCAGCATTAAGCACCCAAAAAAGAAAGGGATAGCTGGAACAAACCACTTCTCTGTACACTGACATGAAGTTTTAGCTGTAGGTATGTGGGTACCACACAGTAAGTCCAAGCATCTGGCACTTCAGTCATAAACTGAAGAATAGGAAGTTCCACACAAATGTGTGTGGGAACTTCTTCACAGTGCAGTGACGGAGCACTGGCACAGGCTGCACAGAGAGGTGGTGGAGTCTCCTTCTCTGGAGACGTTCCAGACCTGCCTGGATGCCTACCTGTGCAACCTGGGCTAGGGAGCTGCTTTGGCAGGGGGGTTGGACGACCTCTAGAGGTCCCTTTCAACCCCTACAATTCTGTAATTCTGTGATTCTTCTTGTTAGTGCCCACTGAATGTCACCCCTGGTAGAATGACATTGCATTTGCAGGACCCGTCAAGCACTTGAATTTCATGATTTGACAGTTCTGTACTGGCCACTCTGGAGAAACATATGCCACCTGACTTAGTTTAATTAATTGGCCAACTTCAAGTAAAAATATTAGATAGGAAAAGTTACATAAAAACTAGCAATGTTTTTCAAACTATCTTTTTAAGCTATGTTTCTGTGTTGGAAGAACATACAAAAATTCAAAGTTATTTTCAGTAAGAAACATTACCACTGAAATAAATAATCCATTTAGATATGCCTTTTTAATTTTCATTAAAAAAGATGCAGGTAAACAATGCTGTGAGAGAAGATTCTCTCTGCATTCTTATTAGCAGTTATAAAACTGTGTTTTTATAAAAAACAGATAAAATGCAGATGAGTTGGTGGGGAACTCTTGTAGTATTGTAGTGGCGACTACTTATAAATCAAATTTAATTCAGAGATACAATCCATTCCAAAGTTTTTTGTGCACTTTAATCTATTTATTTCTCCCTTTGCAGAAATAAATCTTAGTAAAAGTTGAAGGAATTGAAAGAAACTGGCACAGTAGACAATCATCTTGGACTATGCTAACTTTTCCTTCCACCCCAGCTAAGAGATCACATTGCTCAAGAAACAAGAGATTTTGATGGCTGATATTTTATATTTAGACTGCACTAATACCTTCTGAGTATCTGGTAGATAATATCTTAGCTAATTGTTTTTGCTTCTACCTGTCCCTACAGATTCAGCACTCTAGCTTGGCACTGTCGGAAACAATATCAAAATATTTCTGCCCTGTGGCTGGGCATTTATTGCTTTATATATGGCCCTAACAACTCAGAATCAATGTTCTACTTATGTTGAAGACCAAAATAGTCATCAACACTTTCTAGAATGATCAATAATACAGATCTGCAATAGAAAACATGAACATTGCAAAGGGCAATGAGGGAATTATTGTTTTCACTGCTGTGATTAACATTATTTTCTGTATGCTACATTCTTGGTCACTAGCCAAGAGAGAGAGCCAAAAGGAGAGTAAAATGGAAAGAAAGCTAGCAGAGGGATTCTCAGAAAACAGTTGGAGGGTCCACTGACAAAGGACAAATTGCAAGTGCTCCTCAACTGCAAACAATAAAAGAGCTAGGAAAGAAGAAAAATGAGAGACCAGGCTACAGATATGATAAAAGGAAGCAATGCAAACAGATCATTTTTACAACAGGTAGAAAGATATCTTGAACAGGTAAAATATAGCAATATACATGAGAGGCAAAAGGAGGAGAGGGGCGTACATATATATACATACATACACAGAGAGAGTATATTTGTATATATAGGCACACGTATGTAGGATATATAGACAAGTATAGGCATGTATATAGACATGTATATGTGTATGTATCTCTCAAGGATGAATTGAAAGATGTAGAACCCTGCATGAAGAAGAAAATTATTTAGGGATGATATGAGAGATGATTTGGTAGAAAAATTCCAGGAAGCCTCAGACAAAAAAAAACCAAAAAACAGAATTTTAGCTTGAGGAACAGTTAACTAGATGCTTGGTAGAAGTTTAAAAATAAAGCTTCAGAGATAAAAGGATAAGAAAGAGAAAGAACCACTGATACAAAGATAGTGTGAAAAATATGACTATTTTGAATTCATATGGAATGGGATTTTTCCACTTCAAAGGGCCAACTATTTACTCAGATGCCAAAAGTACTGATGAAGAATTTGAGTGACTACCAAGAATGATCGTATGCTAAACCTTAAAGATACAGTAAGTGGAGAGAAGTAAGTGTTGGCACCCAGAGATATAAAGACTGCCTGCATCCATGACAAATGGTAAAAAGATCATTAACTATTCTAAACATCCTTAAATATGCAAATAATTAATGAAGATAACATATTAAAAAATCATATTTAACAGAAATAAGTACTTGAAACCGTATGTTTCCTCAGGATTAACAGCCATGAGTTTCATCAGCTTGCAGAGGTCTTTAGGATTCCCACCCAGTGTAACTCTATTTTTTCATATGCTATACATCTGCAACCTAAAGGAAATACAAACAGCCCTTAAGCATGTACAACTCTCTCCAAATACTTATCTCAAACTGATTACTGGAGTATATATTTACTGCCTAAGCTGTAACATAAATTACTGAAGGACTCAAAACAATCTTGGAAGAAAATGATAAGCAGTGTTAGGCAACAAACACAATTATTTTACGCACTGACAGAGAGTAGACACACTGTGATGTTCATATGAAAAGATTAATTACTCATTTCCATTGAACTAACTGGGAATGACTTGACAAGGTAAAAAGAAGAGGCACAGCATTTTGCTCCTCTCCTGGTTGTACATTTTTAAAAGCTGTCACATCGTCTCACGATCAGAGGAAAAAGAAACCCATGAACTTTTCTGAAGTTTTTTTTCAATCAAATTCATCAGATACACCTAAAATATTTTTGGAAATATTTATTTTGATAGAATTCTGAGAGGGTGCTCAAATCTCACTCAAGTCTACAAAGCTCAAACTGAGCTAGTGCCATTCCTGGTAAGTCAGGCAACTTCTGAGATTCTTTATGAGGGATTGTTACACTTTGCTCACAGGTATCCAATAAACTCAACCATCTTTGCTGGTATATTTCCTCTCCATTTAATTTCATCCTTTATGTCACCACCTTTGAAACAGGAGTCCAGAAATGCATTCTATCTTTTATCACTTCAAGTATCCCATTCTTTCAGCTGTTCCCTACCAGCACTTCAACTTTGTTCTCCCAGACTTTTTTTCTCCTGTGAGATTCCTCTTAAGTATCTAAGCAATACCACTGAAGGAACACATCACGGATTTGTCAGTACTTCTATATAACTGCTGCAAAAGGCACTGGCAGCAGCACAGCCCCTGTGAAACACAGAAGCTCCATCAACTAACCAGATACTACCATTTGTTAACCTTTACTACGACAAATACAAGCCACATTTTGAGAACTATTAGAGCAAGAACTATCTTTGAAATAATTCTTAGGGCCCATTTTAGCAATTTGGTAAAAAAAAAAATCATTAGACCTGAAGCTACTGCAAAGTTTTGTTCTGTGTCAAGAAGTTCCGCGACTGGTAAAAGACCATCCTGTGTTATTGTTCCAAACCTTGTTCAAGCTTCTGTTCAAGTCCCTCTTTCTTAGCATGGAAAAATTTTAATCTCAACAGACTTGCAGAAATGTGTACTCATGACCTTCCTTAAGTCATTCATGCTGAACGTTGTCCTATCTGAGATTCCAGCAGTGTTCCCACTGCTACATGAACTATTCCTAATTCTTCGTTTCTGTATTTTGCTCAACTACCTATCTATACAGTGAATCATATAGGCAGCAATCCTATAGTTACTTCTTTTCCTTAAAACATTTGAAAAAAGAGTTTTGTTGTAGGCCATCTGAAAATTCTGACACTGTTCTGCCCACATAATTAAAAATTCCAGGAATTCCAGTGGCTTTGTGACTCAAACACTCCATTTAAAAAGCCACTGTGTATGCTCTCCAGTAAACCATCTTAATCCATGTGCCCATTAACTCTATTTTACCACAATTTCTATTCATTTCCCTGAAAATTACATTTGCCTGTTGCAGACTAACACCTATAAAGATTACAGGTCGGTATTAATCCCAGCTTCCAAGAAAGAATTTAAAAACTGGTGTCACTGTTGTCCCTTTCCAATTCAAGTACTGCAGTGGGTTATGTGATGAATTATAGACTGTGGTTAGGTGCACAACAATGAGGAATAAACACCTTTTAAAAAGAAAAAGTCATTTTCAACCGATGATGTGTTTGAAGGATTTGGAGCTGCTGGATATGCTATTACTTCCACTTCTCTAAACTGTGCCTAAGTGCATGTATTCTTTATCCTCTTAATACTGAAACCTCTCCAAATAATAAAGACAGAAATGTTCTGATGGACTCATTTTCTCTGTCTGTCCAGTTAGTGCTTTGTGTGCAGTACATGCAACTGTAGGAACACAAACCTTGAACAGCACCCTTCCCAAGATTTCTGCTTAAATTTAATTGGATTTGATGACTTCCTGTTGTCTCCCGACTTCAGCGCAATTAAGATGGCATTTAATTATAATTGAAAACAGTTAAATTTCCATTACAGAGCTGCTTTGCTATGAACTTCTATTATCCTAAATGCCTCACTCAAAAGACTACAGTAGATTTAACAGAACTGAATATCTCTGACCTGCATACCTGTCATCTGTACCAATGCTTCTCATAAATCCAGTTAAAAAACTTTGTTCTCCTGTCTCACCAGCAACCCTGGGCTACTGTTAAGAAATACAGATTTAAATTAGTAGAGAAAACATGTATTAGCCATAACAAAATGCTATTTACTAATGGTCATGCTAGGTTAGGTTACTTTTCATACAAAGAATGTTCTGTGCTTTGTCAGATTCAGAAAGGTGGCTTTCCTCTGCAAGAAGGACACAGCTAAGGCTAAGCTTTGCATATTTGTCACATGACAACACTGACAACATTTCATCTTAATACAATCTAGTCACAGCAGCTACTGCAGAAAATTGCTCGCTGTTTGCTGGCACCATGGGAGACCATCATTACTGACAAGACTGAGAAACCCGTCAACGACAATTCAGGATTCAATCTAACTGTAGCATCCAAACTCTGTGTTTTTTTATTAGGACTATTTTCTTGCATCTTTTTAATTCTCATTCATGTCGATTGAGATTCAATGCACTAAAGGCTTCAGCTCAACTGAGTTCAATCTTAGAAATCATCAAGAAGCAGGATTAATGTAGTAATTTTTAGAAAACCTTATGACACCCACCAATTTAGGTGAGGGTATGTACTTTTAAGTCCTTCTTCAGTAGTATTACAATGACATTCACCTGTTTCCTTCCCTAAGGACAGCTTATTCTGTATCATGTTATGTTGATAAGTCAACTTCTATGTGAAAGTTTTGTAGAAACCAGCTACCACTTGTGCCACCGTCTGTTTAGTTTGGTTGGTTTGTAGTTGTTATCTATTTATTTATTTTTGGTTTTTTTAAGATTTTTTGAAGGAACTTGAAAGACGATGCATCTGGCTGGCCATCATTTGTAGCCTAAGGCTGCTTCCATCCCAAGAAAAGTCATCAAAGACTACTTCATTATGGACAGTGCATTAAGCGATCATGTTGCTATACAAGAATGCTAGGAAACAATTTCTGTTTCACCATTCCATTATACAGATTCAAGCAGAAATAACTGATAGATAATGTTGTAAAGCCAGTATTGGCAAAAATACAAGGAACACGGCAAGAGAGAGCCAAACTTTCAGCAAAAACTAATGTGCAAATGGAAAAATACAGCTGTGTGCTACAGTATGTTGACGTATTCTAAACCACACATTCAAATAACTCTCAAACAAAGCAGGTGCCAAGACGCACTCTTTTTTTTTTTTTTTTTTTAATACAAGTACAGTAAATGTAAAAAAATATAACAAATAAAAGTACATCCAGAAGTCGGGAAGTGAAGTCAGGAAATAGAATAAATATACATACAGAAAAAAACTAGGTCATTTTTTTTTGCCTGCATTCATTTCCTCATAAGCTCTTTTTTCTTTTTCTAGCTCCAGTCTGTTTTTAATCTTTAGACTGTGAACTGCTCTGTGTGATCTCTCTTGCCTGCTTACATTGATCACTATGATCTATTCTTCACTGACGTTATTGAGTGATATAGTAGGGTAATGACTAATAATGTATCTAGAATTTCCTTTTCCTTATAATACTTCCAAATATTCCTTTGTTTAAAATGACTTTTACAGTTTTGTTTGTTTGTTTGTTTTGTTGGGTTTTTTTGTGGAAAAAAAAATCATACGAGGCAAAGACAATTTCACTGTAAATGACAGGTCCTTCCTTAGGTATATTTGTTGCTTTTTGAGATACTGCAATATATACATGTATTGCAGTATCTTCAAAATATGAATTACGCTGGACATGCGCTACATATTGCTTACACTGAAATACTGGGAAAAAATATGGTACAGAAATTCATGCTGATTTTTCTAACTTCTAACATTAAAGAAACTAATATAGGATTGCCAGTTTCACATCTATATGAATATGTGCACATACATATTTTCCACTGTTTTACTTGAAACATGTTGAAGACATAAAAATGTGTTCAGAAGATTTTATGTTGTTGTTGAATGAAACCACGTTTTAATTCACCTCTGTAACTGCTACCTCTGAATTTACCTCATTATGATTCCTACTTTCTTCTTTACCAGCAATCTGGCCTTGAATAAGGCTTAATTTCAATAAGACTTAAATTGTAGAAGACCAGAACTCTATGGAGAGGATAATGAAACATAATCTTCAAGAAAAGAGTTTGCTTTAGATTCAGCCTCTTTACCTCCTCCTTCAGTCAAGTCCTTCACAAGACAACAGGTCCATTTTTTTTTTCTGCCATCTATCTTTATCACTTATGTCAGTCAGCATACCCTTGCAGTATAGTATTTACACTCTAGGGAATGTATTTTTTTATATTATGCTGAATATTTATTCAGCACAGAGAAGTAAAGTGTTGAGTCTTTTATACATTATACAATAGAACTAAAACAAGGTATCATTGTGCAGGCCCAGCAAAAGGATCTCATAATTACAGAGTATATGCATTGTTAAAATACAGTTATTCACTAAGTCACTAGGATCATTAGATTTTTGAAAGGGATATTTTTCCCCAATCTTAAAGAATATGCTCTGTGACTAAAATCAGGGATACACCCAATTTGAGAGTTCTTTCTGGATATTCTACAGGTCTTCATTAGATGTACATCTCTAATACAAATTGGAAAGGAAAAGAACATTAAAAAAAAAAAGAAAGTTATAATGATTACATCCATTTTCACTAGTATTTTCGAACTACTTCGAAATGAGTTTACTTTTGTCCTAATCAATTTTCCTAATCCTTAAGCACCTTTCCCACACATCAAACATATGAATAGAAAAGAATGTACTGCCCTTACTTGTCTTTAAGTACTCACTCATCCTCAAGGTAACAAAACCCAGCTCATGCATTGGGCTTCTCCTTCTCCCCCCCACAATTAAGCTATTAATTTCTAGCCAAAGCAAAAGTTCTGGAAAAAAATTATCTAAAGCAAATGTCTAGTAGAAAGTACCCCATCCAAACATGGACAAATTTGGTGAAAGGAAAATTATTTGATTGGTGAAGCTAGCCTCTGCCACAGATTTTTAGGTAAACGAGCATCTTAAGATCACTCACTCCTCAGATAAACATCTAGGGGTCAGTAGTTCATTCCCATCTATTGCCTGTGAGCAGAACAATATTACTATCATGCCTCAGTTGTGCTAGGCTTATTTTAGTTTTTTTTTTATAACTTGGAAAAAGATCATAAATAATCACATACACAATTATAGCAGTCAGAGACTGCTTTTAAAATATTCAACATATGTCTAGTTGCTCACATAGGATAAAGACAGTCTTCCTTTAACACAAATCTAATTAAAACCAGATTACACACAGCATCTCCAGAGAATGCTGAGACAATATGGAAAATATGCACAATTGAAATCCCAGGATTTATATCTAGCAAAGAAAAGAATTCAAAAGAATGTACAAGTACCTTTGATAAAATTTACAGTCCTAAGTATTTTTTAAATAATTTTTAAACTCATTTGCAGGTAGGATCTTATATTATTTAGGTATATTTTAATATTTTATCTTTGGTCTATAAGACAGCTTCTCCAGCTGGATCTCAGATCCTATGGACATTAACAGCATTGACTAACTTGGCTGATATCATCAGTAATATGTGATAGAAGAAATGGAGTTCTAAAGGATTTTGTTCATTCTTTGGAATACTTAGGAAGTGCTCATGAATAGAAGTATATTCTATGTTAAGCAGAAGTGACTGAAAACACATCCATAAATTAGGGTCCCTCTCCCATGTACTGTGGTCCAAATTGATTTTCTGTGCAGTATCTAGCACAAGGAAGGAAATAAAATTACAAAAAATAATCTGAGCGGGAAAGATTAATATATTCAAACATATGGAAGACAACTGCTAGAAATCCAATGCACACTATTTTAGGGAATGGCTGCTGGTAAAAACACGCAGAGAATCATCTGATAGCAGCAGACCTTGGTATTCTTAATGTCTTCTTGTCAGTAATCATGCAGAGGAAGCTAACTGTGCGAGTGTACTGCTTATAACTGTAGAGTCATGCCTCAGGTAAGACCAACATGTTTGTTACTTAAAACATGTATGCCTTAAGCTTGAGGACAGAAGATAAACTAAACCTTGTCAGAGTCTGTGGCTGATCTACAGCTGGAAAGCTGTCTGCCACTCCGTGAGGATTAGCAAAGATAAAAGACCAACTCCTGATCTATAGGACAGAAATCAGAAAGAGATCCAAGGAGACGTAGAATTGATCCCTTACAAGGTGATTCTCATTTTCCCTGCAATAGCAACTACATTGATCAGGCTGACGTTTCTGACCGCACAACCAACATAAAAAAATGAAAACTTGTCACAAGGAGCAACTATAAACAAATGGAGCTGGTTCAATCAGCAAGCAATACCTGAAACTTGCACAGGATGACAAAATCAGGATAATGTAATTATGTAAAAAATGCAAGGAATCTCATTTGTTTTGAGAAAAGACTTCTTAATTGCCTACAGCCCATTAGGATTCTAATATAGACATGCATAGACTGCTTACTCTTAGTGTTAAGCAGTACAGTACTAAGAAATGCAAAGTAAATACCTCCATTTCAACTTCTTGGGCACAAAGTAGATATTTTTGCATGCAGAGAAGCACTTTGGTCTGTGGAGATAGGTGTCAGTCATCTAAGCTCTGGTGTACCTTCCTCCAACTAAATTTGCAAAAGAAACGAAAGCAACAATTTTGAAATCTTAAATTGCATAGGTAGGAGGGAAGGGTCAAGGTCACATTTCAAGCATAGCTTCCAGAAGCAAGCTATGCAGGGCAGCCCTCCAATGTTTAACATGTCATTCAGTTCTTTTGCTGACCTGCTTAAAAACTGGAACTTCATTCTCATGGAATGACTGAGAAAGCAGTGTGAAGCTGCAGTTTACTTGATAGTTCAAATCTCAGGAAATGTCCAGCTGCTGAGTCAGTAAGTTTGTACAAAGCTTCCCCATAAAGCAGCTGTAATACTGGATTACTTCCAGTCTACATTTTTGTCCCCTTGTTGAAATATGGGGCATGGACTTTTCAAACAAAGCCCTTGCTGCCTGCCATTAATCCTTTTGGGTAAGCAAATCAGCAAGCCTTTTAATCACAGGGATTGGTACACCCACTCCCAGCAAAGCATCACAAACCATCTGCCAATTTCACAACTATCAGATACATGAGTGAATGAAAGTACAAGATAAACAGCACGGTACGGAATGCCACAGCTGAATAAAAAATTAGAACCATCATAGAGGAAATAGATTATTGCCTTATTGTAGTACAATTCATAGATCAGTTAATACTCAACATATCATTCCTATTATGGTATTCTTTGCTCCAAACTGCAAGTCTAAGCATAAACATGTTTCCATGTATTTTGGAAACAGAAGAAAGCAGTCACACACCTAACAAATACAAATATACCATGTCTTTTCATGGGATACCTTGTTCTCATTGCCTACAAAAATGCTCTATCTGCTCACTAACCATGAAACAGCACTTCAAAACTGAACACAAGTCCTTGTACCCTTCTCACTCACAAATGTTATAATTTGTGTCCTGTATCAGTATGTTAGAGCAGAACTGATGGGATATAAAAGACTCCTTCCAAGACTGACAGGCCAACCTCACAGCAGATTACTTGCTGAAACCAAGTGCCAAATTAAGTCAAGGGCATGTCTGTTTTGAAACAGTCAAATAAATACAGAGGAGAGAGTAGTAAGGGCCAGCCCTCCTCCTAATCCAAATGTACAGAAGAATTAATCCATTACTTATTTTAACATAACTTCTAGGGAAAATAAACCAGAAGAATCATGCCTACAATAAAGCCTAAATGTGCTGAGAAACAAAATGACTATCTTATCATCATCATAACTCCTAAGGATCAATGCTGGTTCTTAGCTTAAGCTCTTGATGTATTCATTTTTAATCTAAGGAGAGATTATTGGATGCAGAGGGCACTTGAAAATTAATGACCAATGAGGTGAAGAGGTTACATCCAGGAATTAACCTTTTTAGATGACAGAAGTGCCCCTGTGGATGCAACTTATACCATTTTTACTGCCAGTAAATTCAGAAATAATCACTTTCTGCTTTTTAGTACAAAAATTTTTGAGAATAACTACAGTTTTGTCTGTTGCAACTGTTTGCTAAAGCCTTTGCAAGGCCTTTCCTGGTGTGCTGGGTATTTCCAAAGGTTTTAGACACTGAAATTTGGCACATTCGCTCTCAATTACAATTTCTAATGTTCTGCCAGCAGAAAAATACCTGCAGCTTTATGCATCCAGGGATAGATGTTTTGCTAAATTGGGTCAGCTGGCCTACTTCTCCTGAAGCAGAGGCTTCATTATATTCATGGAAGGACCATCCTATGTGCTGGATTCAGGTTTGCTATCATCTCTTCAATCTCGGAAGTCATAATTACTGCAATGTTCTGTGTAACGTTTATCTAACTAAACTCAGAAAGCTACAGTGTACTGCAATCAGAACCTCTCAGATTTTCAGAGTGCTTTTTTTCCTTTCTATATATTACAACACTTTATCGGTGCCTTGTTTCTTCTACAACCACTATTCTCTTAGCCTTTCTGCAAAATATTACTGGGGCTTTGTTCCCACTTCATTATCTGAATTTTTATAGATTTGATGTATTTCTTTTTCATGACTGCTCTGAAGCATGAAAAAGTTAACATGTTGTGGAGTTCAAGACGTGAAGTGCAGAAAGGTTGAAAGCTAAATGACCTAATACCCAAATCAAAAGATTACCTTTGTAGACATGGACCACAAATGCATGGCTTTCATATTAGTTAACTCAACACCAAATGCTTGAGCATTGCACTAAGAGTAGAATCTAGGCTGCAGAGTAAGTTGTTTTTCTCTATAGTGTACGCAGTAATTATATAAATTCCAGAGGCACTAACCTAGCTTTACTCCCAGCCTACAGTCTAACCAAGCTTATCCTCAACTCTGACAACAGGAAGAGGAGGCAAGGATTGAGTGTGGTTTCATGCCCAATAGCAGGCTGTCTGCTCTGCCACCCAAAGAATGCCTCCTGCACTTTTTATGTCTGTATTTCTCTTTCATCTTCCCTTGAACCTGCGCATCATTTCTCCAAAGGTACTAAAACTCTCGAACAAAAATGTTTTTGGGATGTTTTTGGAGTTCTTATCCAGCTTGAGTGACTATAAAAAACTGGAGGAAGAACACAAATTAATGCAAAAGTGTATGCCGGCTAGTTCGTGAAAAATCCTTGTGCAGCCCATGAAGCATGTGGCAGAACCAGACTAAGGATGTACCGGCAGCTGTCTAGGACAGTCCATGCTTGCAACCAGAATCCTGTCACTTGTGCTCTCAACACTGTCTTAAACTGACTGTTCTGACCCTGCAAAGGGCACTTTCTCACTTCTATGAACTCTCTACTTATCGCTTCTTGCCTCCATACCCTTGATCAATCTCAGAGCTTGGGCAGTCACCCACAGATTTTTTGGGAAAAGAGATTTTCATTAAGACTAGTCTTGAGGCATTCTCCTGAACAAGAAGTACTGCTGCTAAGTCATGTTATTGCTGATTTACTTAAACAGTGATGGACACTTCCAGGAAATTAAGCAAAAATAATACATACAGTTTGATATTGCTAGTTCCTGTAGGAAAGCACTACAAAACTATGATGTATAATCAAATCTCCCCATCTCAACAGAGTGCTATTTCTTCTCCTGATGATGACTACTGAATAAAGTTCTTAGATTCTGAAAGGATGCATGAAAAACAATACAGTTATTTTGTGAAGTCTGAAGCCTTGCTATAAAACCATAAAGTTAATTCCCCTACAATTATTATGAATATACTTGAAAAGAAAGTAGTTTGTTTTTTAATGACAGAGTATTCCATGCCGGAAGTAGGCAAGTGAAGATGAAAATTGCTGTCAGGTTAGAATCCCCACAATCAAGCACTCGTTGGAAATCCACAGATAAGTCTATATGCAGACATACATTCATTTTTCATTTCTACATCTTTAAGAACTACTCAAAATGTGATTTTGTACATCAACTTCGTACACTTTGAAGACTTTCAAATATATCCTTATAAAAATTGTGCGACCTTGTACGTTTGTTATATTTTACATAATAATCATTTGTAGTTGGAAGATCAGACTGAGTGAAGGAACTGTCAGACAGAGCAATTCCAGAGCATTTTTGAGCATTGCATAAGTCACAGTAAACCCATTCTTTTCGTTACGTGAACATGAATAAATGTGACACTGCGACAACCTCAGTAGCGCAATGACTAGACTTTTTTCTTTATCTTATTTAGGGGTTTTCTTCTCAGCTTTTGCCCCCCACCACGTCCATAGGCTTTTAAGTCAGCAATTGTGAAAACATGGAAATGTCATAATAGGTCTTATTCATGGACACACCCTCTAACACAGGGCAATGCTTGCTGGAGTCCACATAGTCTGAAGTCCATGAAGTCTATCTATTAATTGATGACAATTCATGGTCACGTAGCTCTCAAGTTGACTGCAATTTCTGGCATCCCAGAAACAAAAGCAAACAGTCCACTGCAGCCCCACTCAGATTACCTGCTCATGAGTATTAGTTAACACCTTGCCTGGTACTTTTGGCTCACACCAGCTAGCACTAGTGGAACTGGGTGACAGTCTGGTTGTAGTAGAGACTATGGACTGCTCCAAAACGTCTTTGCCAATAAGGTCATGATATTTTCCAGAGGAAAAATACTAGCTATATGGGTGCAAACTCTGCTGTGCCACTTAAGCTAAGGGCCAAGGAATGAGTCCTCACATGATATTATCTCCTTCTTTGCAGAAGTGCTAAATGTCCAGGAGAAACAGGCAAACAATTGAGTCGCAGCAATCCCGCTTCTTAATTTTATAACACCTCTGCCTGAACAAAATATATTAGAGAGTTATCAGACTGACAGAACCATGACAACATTGCCATGTGTGGCACTGATCCCTTTGCTGATGTATTTCATTGGGCTGTAAAGCCAAACTTCTTAATGTGGCTCTGGCTAACCATGTTTACTTCTTAGTGGGAAACTTCAGGGCTATGCCTTCTCCATTTTCCCTTCCCTCAAACACACAGAATCATAGAATCACAGAATTGCTCAGGTTGGAAAAGATGTTGGAGATCATCATGTCCAACCTCAGCCTAACCATACTACCCTAACAACTCACTGCTTAATCACATCCCTCAGCACTACATCCAGTTTCTGAACACATTTAGGGATAGTGACTCAACCACTTTTGTGGGGAGCCTATTCCAGTACATAATGACCTTTTCCATAAATAAGTGTTTCCTGATATCCAACCTAAACTTCCCCTATCATAACTTAAGGCCATTTCTCCTTGTCCTGTCTCCTGTCACCAGTGAGAAGAGACCCACCCCGCTCTTGCTGCAATCACTTCTCAGGTATTTGAAGAGAGCAAAAAGGTCTCCCCTCAGCCATATATATTTCCTTTTATTTTCTTTGAAGTGATTAAAGAATTAGAAATTATCATTGTGATAGGGAAATATCTTTCAATCAAAGGTCCCTGCTTGCGCAGTGACAGCTTCGTGAGCCTGTTGCTCTATACTAGCTGTCAGGTAGCAGTTACAGAACTGTTGCTTTCACCCACCACAGCAGCCAGTTAACACAACACAGCAAAGGGACAGCTGTAGCATAGAAACAGAGAGAAAGTTTATCAACCTGACATGTTCTAATTAACACAAGGTGTTAGTTTTACACATTACTGAGGGATTATGCTAAGAAAATTTTCCTGACCTAAAATTCCAAATTTTCTAAATAAATCGTTGCACCTTCTGCCTTCTTACACTTTTCTAAGATATCTCTTTACTCAAACACATGACTGTGGATGGATTATTGCGTACTTTGCCGATGGGTAGCATTCACTGTTCTCCTCCATTCAGCTACACATTTATATATATATATAAAATCTCAAGACACTTTCTAGAAGGAGCAAAGACAAAGAAGAATCCCTACAGCAATCCTTTTAGTCTGTCAGAAGTCAGCAACTCAACATACTGATGTGGTCAGAAAAAAGCGCACTTAACACTGAGTCTCTATTTTAAAAAGGTCCTTCCAATTTCTTCTTTATATTCTTCGTGCTCTGTTAGCTTCTAAATAAGGCATAATATTCAGCACCTCGCTTTTGCCTATGAAAAAATACACATCAGCTATCAAGGAAAAACACTTTGCAAAGTGCGTAAGAACTTTGTTCTAGAGTGACTAGATATCTGAAAGATGTGTACGCACTAACCTAGTAACAAAGGTAAAGAAACAAGTGCAACTTCAAAAATTAGCCCATCTTTCAAAATAGAAATGAAAAAACAAGCTCATCCTCATAATCCAATTTTTTAAATATTCCAAGCTGAAATATATTAAACTGTGCACTGTCACACAGACAAAAGCTGCCACGCGTCCCTGCCTTCATTAAATGAATATACATTTTAGAGATCGGATGCATTTTACCTAGCAAGCACCTACAGCAGTTTAAGATGCTGCTGTTCCTCAGCTCTGTGTCGCTGCCATGCTGCTTGAGGTTGCTGTGCTGAGCCGTGTTCTTCAACCACTGAGTGTAAAGTCCAATGGTTTAGCTGGAGCCACATTTCCATGGCAGTAAAAGACAAAATTGCTTAACTTTGTCCCAGACAAGGAACACTCACGGCCTATTGATGCAACTGTTCAGCAAGAGGAGGCATTTGTTATCTACACTTCTGCATTAGATTGAGTCTTACACACATTTAGCACTTGTAATTATAAAAGCTGAGAATTATGTAATACAAAGCTTACAATTTGTACCCTCGTTTGCTTCTACAGTAGCCAGGCTGCTCTCTGGGGCAGTTTTCAGTCTAGTTTGCGAGTAGGACTACTGAAAATACTGATGCTCCAGACCTTCCCACAACTGCTCAAAAAATAATACAAAGGTTCAGATCTTCCAATGAAAAAACAGGGTTTTTTTTTTATACAGTGAGAGTATGGATTTCGTTACTCAGTCTGTCCCCTCAATGCTATAAACAAGCTAATTTAAACAAGAAGCACTGGCACTTATGGTTTTGCCCTGATGGCAAAAGGCCCAAGGAGACATGGGTCACAGAACTAAAGCTATGACAATCTGTACAACCTAGGTAAATGTACAAAAAAAAACCATAAATGAGTGAAACCAAGCATTTGAAAAGCAGAAAATAAAATTCCATTCTCTGAAGTACAGTACTACCAATGCACAAAGCCTAAATGATTGAATTAAGTATGCACCACATTCAGGCTGACGGAAATGAAGACGCTTGTAAACACGTTCAGTATTTTCTCAGCAGTAGCCAAGGGCAGAGTTTTCTAATTGTCAGAATACAGAAATGTGCCAAGAGCAAAGGTTGTGAGGAAAAAAATGCCATGTTCAATTATTTATTTGATCAGCTCCCACACTACACAACATAATCACTTCTGTAAATAATGAAAACTTCACGCTTGTATAAATATGGCATTAAGTTCAAATGCGCTGGAGCATGGTGTATGTAGGTTACTCCAAAAGTAATGCCTTGCATTTATTTCCATGGAAACTACAACAGATACAAAGAGCACAATAACACTACTTCACAGAGCAAATTTCAAGTTACAAAATACTATTTTTCATCACAGTCATCACCACTAACTACGCATTTTTACCAGTGATGAACAACCTGCATGCTGTGCTTATAAAGATTTGCACCAGTGGAAGAGACTCGCTGCTGCTGTTGCCACTGCTAGAACACACCACCCACTGCCTCACTGCGTTCACATCTGCTGTCTGGTCTCCATCAGTGTTCAGCAAGCATCAGTGAATGTCACTAGGTGCCATAGTTTCCCCATGGAGAAATTCAATTGCATACCTTTGCTTCATTCACCCTTCCACATCATATGCCATTTTGTCAAAGTGCTCCTATGCTGCCACTTATCATGTATTGGTGGGAAGGTTCTACATCTGCTGCTAGACCACTACCATCCACCTCTGATGCCATGGGCCAAAATAATAAAATAGGAGGCATTACTTTTGGACCAGCCCGCATAGTGAACAGAACATTACATATCTGGCCCATTACCTTGGCCAGAAATTATTACTATTGGGAATCCCACTTCGTGCAAATGAGCAATAATCTACTTTGCCTTTGCAAAATGGCAAGTCACTTCAGGCAGCCTGTACATGACTTGTGTAACTTCATACACTGTGTATCAAAGATGTCTTTATAGTTACAGCCAAAAGCCTTGAAAATTTGGAATGTACATGTTGAGGAAGAGTGTGTGTGGATGTCTTCTTTGGATGTCTGTCTGGTTTGGATGTTGTATGTCTGCAGCATGTGTTGATCTTCAGGATGTGATAACCTCAGTGTCCAAATTGAATAGACATTTGGCAATTTTCTTCTCAATAGAAAATAGTCTAGAAGTAACTTAGCTAACCTTCATTATCATCTGCTATCCATATGTTTCTTATCTTCAAACAAACCATAATAAATTTGCTTCATCAAAACATGCATGGGGAAAAAGGTTTTTAGAGCAGTCCACAACACTATAAAATTCTTCTATGGGACACAGGACAATTTCAGTTTTAAATATCACACAGCTGTAAAGCTTCTTGCAAGTGTTCTGAGGACACAAAATCCATTTCAGCCTTCATATTTCTTGTTCTTGAACCCTAAATCATCAAAGTTGCTGGACTTAGTGAAAAAGTAATATGACTGCAATGACTGTGTGGTTCTTCTGTTTCTGGAAAGGAATGCCCACTTTTTTCCAATCACTTACAAATGAGACTTTTAAAAACCTAACACTTCAGAACTCTTTCATGTTGAGTCCATTACCACAAAAAATGTAACCAAAGCAGCAGCTCCAACCTCCTACATTACGCTAGAGAACCTCATCACTATTAAAAATATAATTATTCTTTTTTCAACTGGAGAAAATCCTCATCAAGTTATCTTATTAGTCCCAACTCCAGGAATATACTGTCTGCTGGATACTTAATTGGTGCTCATGACATTACTAGTGCATTTCAGCACATTTCAGTAGCCTCTTAATTTACACTACTTAGTTTTAAATCCTTCCCTTTCTCATATCTTCACTTTAAGAAATTCTTTACTCAGAGGGCAGTGAGGCACTAGCACAGGCTGTCCAGAGAAGCTGTGGATGCCCCATCACTGTAGGTGCTCAAGGCCAGGTTGGATGGGGCCCTGGGCAGCCTGAGCTGGTGGGTGGCAGCCCTGCCCATGGAAGGGGACTGGGGCTCAGTGATCTTTCAAATCCCTTCCAACCCAAGCCATTCTATGATTCTGTATATGAGAAGTTTAACATCTTGTTACTTAGATCTTCATAACATGCAGGAACAATATTAAGTCGTATGCAATTGAACAATTTGAACAGAAACTATGTTTTTGTACCACTAACTCTTTAACCAAAACCCTAATCACAGTGAAAATTAAGTTTTTTTGAGCTCAAAAAGCTCAAAATAGGAGTTTTTCTCCCATCAACATTTTCTTTTTTTACGATCTCTACACCACAGGAATATCAGAAAAAATGCAGCTCTTGTAGTCACACTGAGAAGAAACAGAGAAAATTTATTTTCAGTTGATCTGAACTGGTTTGTGGAGTCAGTATGTTCAATGACTGAATGATCCTCCAGATTTTCTGCAAACATTCAAATCATTTGAGATTCTTCCATAAGCAATCATAGGAAAGTCAACACTTGCATTCTATCATGTACCACCTTTATTAGCTAACAATTACATACAAAACCACAAAAAAAAAAAAATACCACAAGACCAGTCTTACACGAAATCCACAGCTTCCACCACTGTATACTTCACTTATAATAACCCTGCTACTCCAGAGCTGTTACCAAGACTGGATCAAAGCCCCCTTAATTTCCTTACAGTATTTCTGACGTGCAGACTGTTACACCTACTATATTCTGCAGAACAGATGAACAGCTCCTGGAGGAGCAAACTTGGAGACTATTCAGTCATTATCACAGTATAAAAATCCCTCCAACGTGGTCACAAAAGATGCAGGTGGAATACGAGACACATTCCATATGCTTTAGTCAATGAGATTTTATTAGAAAGCATGTGGTTGAACTAAATTTCAACCACCACACCCCCCCCAAAAAAGAGTCCTTCTAAAATAAAGCTGTAAAAGCAGTGATGTATAGCTGATAAATACTGTCAAGTCAGCAACTTTTCAGATGTCTCTGGGCACTGAAACACTGTGCATACAATTTTCACTGAGTAAATAAAAAAATATTCCAAGATCAGAGCATGATCCTATGTATAGATATTCCAGATAATGCACTTACGAAACCATTATTCTACTACCTTATGGACCTGCAATTCTAGGTGTTGTCTGAACCACAAACCATGTAGTAATTTAAACGACACCATATAGCCCACTATTAAAAGACAGAAGCTGAATTTTCTCCACCTTAACTCATTTCCTTAATTAGTGCAAAGTCTTCTCTCTCTTGCTGCTACACTGCAATTTAATAAGCTCTATTTCATTAATCTACAACTTTATCATGAGGTTTTTATTTCAGAAACTGGATTCTTAAAGGAAGATTCATGGTTAGCATTGTTTCCAGTATGTTTTTTGATCGTTTGATAGTTGAGAAGCACAGTAGGAGATGCCTTGTATCAGGAAGGTAACTGGGGACTTATCAAAACCAGAGAATTTATCTGTAGTTAGTTGTGCTATCAATAAAACAGCAGAGCTCCTGCTAAGGAAGCAGTTTGTTGGGGGCATGTAGCTCACTAGGAACGCTATGTCTGTCTTTAAAGGTGACCTGAAAAAAATTATGTGATACTGCTGAGCTGTTTATTATGGGGCTGTTTCATTTTATAGTAGAAAATGTTACCTAAAAATTACTACAAAACTTGGTTTGAGAAAATCTGTAGGAAGTGCGCCCCATCATCCTATTACACAGAGAGAGGGTCAGCAGATGTGCACTGTAATGATGTAAACTAGACAAAACACAAGTTCATATACTGATAAAGAGAAGTATTTACCAGTGAATATCATTACTAATCTTTTGCTGTGCCCTGAATTGTTTCAGTACTTTTTTCAGGATTTTTTCTTTCCTTTTCTGAAGATATAGATCAAATCTTACTTTTCAAGATACAGTGGTAAATATGAAAAATACAGCCAGCTAGATAGATAAACCAGACTAGATTTGGTTCATGTAGGGGAACGACCTTGTCAGACAACAGTTCAGCTCCATAGCCTCTGAGTTTACACTTTGTCTCTCTTGTCTTCTTGCTGTACACCTTGTACACTCTAAACCCTGCTCTTTGGCAAGGACATCACCTTTCTCTAAACTTACATACACTAAACAGGCAGCAAGCACCAGTTTCTGGACATCTCTGGGATATGGCAGAGGAAGGGAGATAGGCCTCATAAGCTAAATACCTCAACTAGACAAACTAGTCCAACTATATCACTTACCAACAATATAAATTCATACAATACCACTCTCATCTTTTTCAGCTGTGCTATTTACCTCCTATTGATGTAAAACTCAAAATAATGCTAGATTTGTAAATACAGAATATAATAGAATATAGAAAACTACATAAATAACTACCTTAAATCTATTTAATTTTCCATACAGGTCTTTATAAGTTTAAATTCATACTAATTTATCCTTTGGTTGAAGACAAATATCTTAATCATTTCAGCACTTAATTTGTTCAGTGTTCTACTATATTCTATCCCCTTCGGTGGGAATGAAAAGTGATTACTATCTTTTACATATAAATGTATATAAAAATAAATCCTCTCTAGATGTTCTGGGCAGACTGCCTAAATAGGCAGCTAATGACAGTGCTAACTCAAAGGTAGGCATGCTTGGTAGGCCTTACTGCCACAGAAACAGGACTGTTCTACTTCCCGAGCACAGCTGCTACTTTTATATGACAATGCCACACTGTGAGCTTTTGGCTGGGTCAACTGCATAACAGCAGACCACGCTAGTTTCTGCAGTTTCCAAAAGTGATGTTTCTGCAGAACAAGTCCTGTATTTTTCCTTTTGAAGCTTGTTTTCCTTCATTCTGCTCAGTCCGCTACTCATAAACCTAACCATTCAAGAGATACCAGTGCACTGGTCTTTACAATTATGTTATACATTGACATATTTGTGCTATCTTCCATGACATTGCAAAGGAGTTCATGTATCTATTAACAGAGAGATAGCCTTAACAAACACACTAAATATTTCACTGTTGCAAAATGTAAAGAGAGACACAAAATGATTTTACCCAAAGCTAAAATGCACACCTTAAGATAGTATTCTGACAAAAATATCATCCACCATTGAAACAGAAAAAAATTGTTTGATGCGCACACATCTCTCCCAGAATGTGGCTTTCTGCATCAAGGTCATACAGTTATGAAGATGTTTTTCCTCCATTAGAACACAGTGCCATTATGATTTATGACTGCTAAAACCTTTTCAAATTAAGATTTGTTTGATTGTCTGTTTCAATTAAGGGTATGTAATAACAATTTTTACCCTTTTCCAAACAAATGTTCTACACAACCTAGCATCCATAAGACAAGCACAAGGATACGACAGTGATTAATTTGTGTTGTTGAACACTTTATTTCCAATAACTAATTTAAGATAGCCCTCACTTTTTAATAACTAAAACATATAAATTCAACAGGGTGTTTTTTGCTAAGGTAATTGATAAAACCTCCTCATATTAACAATTGTAAATCATGGCTGTGTTATATAAACCTTTCACCTAGCAGTTCTCTTCTAGAACACAGCAGTATAGGCAGCTGCTGTGCACTGAGGCATAAAATTTATATTATGAAAAAGAACGTATCGTTACAATGCCAGAAGTTATCTGAACAAATGTAAATAAAAATGTTTTTTTTTCTGCTTGCATTTTATTTGGAAGATAAAGTTCTGATGACTGTGTATATGACTTGAAAAAACTTATACATATGGCTCTCCTAAGACACAGTCAGAACCACTTTCCCATAAGAAAAGTCAAAAGCACAGTTTTGTTTCAGGCTTCTTTTAAAAGCAGATTAAATAATCTACTGGAAAACTGCCTGTGGAGAACAAAAGTGCAGCGGGAAACAGAAAGAGTAGGTGACTTTTCAGAACTTCCATAACGTTTATGAATTTCTCAACTTTTTCCTTGCATAAAACTATAATCAAATATAGTTAAATTCACATGAAATTTCAAAAACAAACAGTAACTTCTCATTCTTACATTAAATTCATCAAAAATATATCCTGGATTCCGCAAGATCATTTCTTAAAATCGAGGTCTGTATTACGAATTTTTCTGGTATAATACCATGTCATAAACGCTTAAACGCTTGTGTGAATGCTTAGAAAAGAATTTGGTCCTATGGTATCAGTGGGTATAGCCAATTATTTTTCAAAAAGCTATGTAAAATTTTAGTAGGCAATGATGAATCCCCAGTCCCAGTACAAATGGATAACCAGACATCTTATGTAAGAATGATCTCTAGGAGCTAACAGTTTGAATCCATTTCATTCAACTGTAAACCACTAAATATTCCAGAGATGATTTGGCAGCAACGTTTGCTGATATTTCATCCAATATTAGTACCCATGGATTCACACTTAATTTTATGGCACCTTACAGAAAATAATAGCCAAATTCTTGAATTAATAAAGGCGAAGATGATTTCCCATAATGAACATAAACCTGGGAGAAAAATGTTGAGCGGGAAGCCACTTTTCTGAAATACTCCGACAATATCCTCTCTGAGAACAGTGTCTCTGTGCATCTGCCAGACCAGAAAGGGAAATAGAGAAAATTTCTTCGGATATTCAACAGCTTTATATTTCACTGGGATTCAAAGAATACTACATTTCAGTAATGCATATAATCACAAGAACAGAGATAATGCAGAGCCATCATTTATTAGCACTGTGCTATCTTTGGTTATACAGCAGCTATCCTTTATAGTTGGGCAAAAACAACAGAAGCTTTGGAAGTTGTGGTGACACTGACACAGTGACTTCATTATACCTGTAATGTAGGCATGCAAATACTGTGTGATTAAATCTCTCTAAACTTTCTTTTTATCCAAGAAATCTTATATTGCATGTACTCATGTTATTAGCTACCTTTTTGTGTGTGCATGTACAACATATGTACACTGTGTAATGGTTTATTTTATTAAAAAAAAAAAACCTATGAATTTCCTGCTGAACAGCTCCTCCAGGACAACACACAAGACAGCAGAAAGCTTGATCATGATCATGCAGCTGAATACAGACAGTCATGGAAGAGATGTCAGAGAATACGTTGCAAAAAGAAGAGAATTCTTAAGCCCGCAGACCATTATACAAAAATATTAGCCTCTAAATATATAAGTGCTTCTCAGGCGTGATCTTAACAGTGCTGTAGCATTAGCCAAATTTAACAACAAAGAGAATTCAACTGATGCTGTGAGGAAAGACAAGTTACATATTTTCAGCCCTCAGTTCTTTTAACAGTAGCACGGGATTTAATCAATGGCAGTCAACTACATCTTTCAGGGATGAGAAGTCTTCCTACAAGGGACAAAGGCATTATATTATATTACTTTTGTGTTGTAAAGCAATTTACAAGGCACGGAGCAGCATAGTAAAAGAAAATTACAGTAATTCTCAAATTGACCAGGATGAACACGTGCCTACCTTATGTACACACTAAGTATCACTGAAAGGAACTCTGAATTCCAAACTGACCTTGACACACCACTGCCTGCACCGGAGCACACCCACCTTCCTCTCCATTGTTACTCAAAGATGCCAAGCTGAAGACTGCTCCAAGGTAGACACTTCACCTGTGTCAACTGCGTCTTACTTGAATCTGGCTTTTAGACAGGAAAATTTTAATTTTCAAACTGTTGCAAATATAAACTCCATCCTGGTTTTTTTTGTTGTTCATTTGTTTGCAAACAATAATTTAATTAGAGGCTATTATTAAAAAAACAAAAAAAAAAACAAAAAACATGTTTTTGGATGTTTTTACTAAAAATATACAGCGCCATTTTTAAGTACTATAATTATTCCTTTCATCATTCAGGTACATTCATTATGTAAAGGCTTCACTACAAGGATACAGTTCTTTGAACAAAGTCATTAAGCGTTTCTGTGTGTACATTAGGAATTTACAAAACAACTGTGCTAAAAGATTTGAAAACTGTCACAGATGTTCTTCATATCAGTAAGTAATAAAAAAGAGAGATGAGACTGTGGATTAATTTTAGGGTAGTAGAAAGGCTACTTCTATGTATTTTAGCTGTTTCTCTCTGAATTAAATTGTTCAGGTAGTAGACAAAACTTTGAGTTTGTCAAACCAGAGAGAATCCAAATCTGTGAAAAATTTCTGACAGACCCAGTTACATACATATGCAAACGTACGTTGATATATCCCACATTTTCACTTTTACTTGTAAGAATTGGAATCACTTTCCACCCTAACAGCTTCTTTTCTTACTCAGTACAATACAAAAATATACAACTGAAGATATATAATATCATGACCTTTTCCAAATCTGAAGACTTAACTGCAATGAAGCTTTAGGATTTAGGACAGGTGTGTAGAAAAATTTAAGTCAAGAAATGAAGCAGGTACGCACAGTATCAGATGGAAGGAAATGCAATGAATACAATGTTTCACAAAATCAATGGAAAATAGCAAGTTCTGAATCCTTCACTTTCTAGGAAAGCTTAACAGAGGATCCTGCAATTGTATTTTAATTTCAATGCACAAGTAGAAAAGGTGCCCAGAAATATACTGCTCTATAGTTAATCTGAAAGCCTTCCGGTTTTAAGTGAGAATTGAATAGATGAGAATGACAGTGTCAGAATCCTAGAGCCCAAGTAAGATCTCCCCAGGAAATAATTGCCACAGGCTTTCCTCATGCTGACAAGAAGCTAAGAGAATAGTGAAGAGAGTCACTGTAAATAACTGAAAATGGATTCAAGATTTAAAAGATAGTCACAAAATATTTGTACATTTTGAACTCACAGAGATATCTCATGTTTTGAAAATTATTTAAAACCAAAAAACTACAGAAGGAAGATGATAATTATGGCAGAAAAAGTCATGAAGTTTTGAAGTGATTTTCACCACTGATTTCATTGTCAATTAAAACTTCACGGAATTTAACTCATAAATGATCCCTTTAAGTATTAATATCAAAAGTAAATCACAGAGCAACATCTTTGCATCCTTATTTAGTAGCAATACCTAGCAGCAACACGAATAGGATGCTTTGCCACAACACTAGGATTAAAGTATTGATTAATCAATAAACTTGTCCATATGTTATAGTGATCAAAAAAGCCTGACTCTTTGCGCTTTCTGACAATAGACGCCCTTCAAAATTTAGAAAAACAAAAGAAAAGTTAAGTTTCCTATTCTCTGAGCACTGCTTTTTTATTTCAGAAAGCTCACTGTTAACCACCATTAACACTACTTCCATATAACAAAGGGCAACCTTGAGGCTCATGCAATTGAGTCTGCCTTGTCCTGGTACAGGAAGATGAGTTCTTAAAAATACTCAGATTTGTATTTCTGATGGCAGCAATCAGAAGGGAACTATCAGAGCAGTAAAAGAAAACATTGTTACGGTATTACAGTGCACTGACCATCCACATTCATAGCCTATAAGTATTAACTTCTTGTACTACATGTATCCATGTATTCAAATTCAACGTGCTACAATCTTTTTATTTTTCTAAAGAATCATTACAGTTGAGCTGTTTATTATACTGATTTGACAGAAAATGTTATAGCACAGCTTTTGTAAATATACTAAAAATAACTGCATCCACATTGAATTTATTTCCTCTTTTTTAATGTTCATCTTATAAGAAATCTTTCTCCATTCTAACAATATTATTTCATTTTCCTCTTATTTGCCTTTGTTATGCAATCGTTCATTGCCCCCAGCTACCACTATTTCCCAGCACTGCAACGGCTGTACATAATGATGAAGCTGTTTTAATCTCCCTCTTTGTTTTTCTCAAAAATCCCTTTTCTCCTATTCAGAATCTGCATGATCAAGTCCTTCCTCTCTCCCACCAGTATTTCTTTGTCACACCTTGAAAATATGCTTGCGCTTTCATATAACTATGTAGCTTTCATACTTTTTGATTCTGTCAAATCTAAAACAAACCTAACAAACTTTAAAATAATTCCTGAATTTTTTGCTTGTAGTCATACCCATCTTTACCACATGCTTGAATTTTAACTTTTTCTTACATGCCTCACATAGTGGCTATATCATCAAAGAAGAAAGAAATCATAGGAATCCCGCAGGAAAAGTCCAGAGCTCCTAGCAGAGTTAAGTAGAGAGACTGTTCACCATGCTACAAGCACATCTTGTGACATCCCATGAGGGCACAAGTAATTAGAGTGACGGACAATTCAGTAGGACACAAAGGAGAGCAAGTAAAGTAGTATGCATATTGCTCTGCAGGCATTACTGAGTGAGCCACAGAGGAAGCATTTTGGCAAATAGAAACAAACAAAAAACAAGCAAACAAAACAAATCAGGGAGCAGAGAAATAATTCATCTGAATATGAAGATGTCAGATATCTCCTTCCAGTTGTGAAGGCATTACATGACGTGAATAGGCAAGAGCACATCCTGCCCTTGTCAGATTTCCAGAATAAAGGAAGAAAAAGAGCCTTCAGTTTTATTACTGCTTTCACTGCACTGACCATCATGGATGCCATTTGGGAAAGGACAATATGGGAAAGCAGCCTGCTGCTATATTTTAATAGCTACTCTCATGTGGCCAATGAGAGATATTTTTTAGAGACACAAATGAAGCTATTTTCAGGATGATTTAAGTGTGGTACTGCTTCCCACACAATTCCCACTCCCAGTCCAGAGCATAAGCAAAGTTCCTTGAGATGGACGGAGAGAAGCACAGCATTCCCAGAGTTCACCCACCAGGTGATCTGGCAGAAGGAAAAGAAAATTGCCACTCTACAGAGATAACAACTGCCACTTAATAGTTTTCACATTTTAAACAAATTTCTGTTTCTACTGCAGAAAGGGAAATTATCAAAACGAAGGGTTTTTCTTTTGTCTGGTTGGTTTATCTGTAGGTGATGAGTAGAGCCTCATAAGTTCCAAGAGGCAGCATTTTAAAAAGCCATCTTCCTGAAGTGCTCCTTGCCTTCTAGTGACTGATACTGAAGAAAAAAACAAGCAAACCAACAAGCAAACCAAAAGGCAACCATATACTCCAATACTCCCAATTCCTCAGAGAGAATTTGGAACAACCTGATAATTTAAAAGGATTTTACGTCAAAGAAACTCATAACCCTGTAAAACTTGGATGTCTAAGGCTAACAGGGCTCCTGAGGAACAAAGGACACTGAGAATGGACGTTCTATTTCTGTATAGAAAACCTTTTGTTGTTCTCTGAAAAAAATCTCAATGTACTGATTCCTTTATATGAGCTCTATGATGGTGAAATGAATGGAGAGATCTTATTTTTCAGATGAAACAGAAACAAAATCATCTCTTGAGGGCTTGGATCCAGATTGCCAATTCTGCCTCATGCTGTTTTAAGAAGAATTGGAGCTGGAAACTACCTGAATATCATATATTTCACGAATTTTAGTAGAGGAGATTTCAACTCTGAACTAGCTTATAAGCTTAGCCAATGTTCTGAACTGCTTTGGTGTTGAGCTATGCGATCAGAAGGAGGTAACCAGTTCTGACACCAAGACTATGGAATCACAAGTATCTGCTTTTGAGGTGCGGTGGAGAAGAAATCACCAAAGACATCATAATCCTTCGAGAAGCAGAAAACATGCATGCTTATTGGCACAGGGCTTGGAATAATGAGCCTAGGATCAAGGATAACAGTCCTTGACAAAAGCAACCTTGAAATTTTCCCTACCATCTCAGAAACAGTTGGTCTGGAGCCTCAGGCAGCAATTGCTTAATTGCTACACTGTCTCCAGCGCTGCTGATGCCACAAGAGTGTTTGCATGCTAAAGAATATCGCAGCCGGGCTGAACTGCCAGGAGACTACGGCTTTGTGCCATAATGACTAGAGAAGCCTCTTGAAAAGGGTGATTAGTAGGGAGCAGCTAAGTGTACAGACAAAACACAAAGTTACTTTTTGCTTTCACAGACTAAGTTTATAGAAGTTCAAAGAACAGGAAAATTTAAATCCAATCACGAAATGAGAACAGTCCCTCATACAAGTGAGATCTGTCAGAGATTGCTCAAGCAGCCAGCAATCAGTCTCAAACTAAGCCTAGATGGTCTTTTGTTGTGGTTAACTATTTCTTCACTGTGATGAACTCTTCACAGTCTAAGTGAACATTCACATGAGAACAAACAAATATTTGAGGAACAAACACAGTTACAAGTTAACCAAGCAATTTAATGCAATTGAAAGGTGGTGAGTAATTCTCTTTGAAGTTCTTCTCCCTCCTGAACGCATACTTCACCATATATGCTATGGTAGTCTCATAATAGATTTGTTTCCAGTTCAAAGTGTTTAGTTGCCATACACAGACTGATTTAACAGGGTTAATTCAAGGGAGAATTTCAAGATCTTCTAAGATCATTTTCCAGTCTCCCCAGCAAGACTAGGAGATTTAAAAAGAGAGGAGATTTAGACTGGATATAAGGGAGCAGTTTTTTTCCAATAGCAGTGGTAAGGCACTGGAACTTGTTGCCCAGAGAGTGGTGAAAGCCCTGTCCCTGGAGACATTCATGGTCAGGCTGGATGGTGCTCTGAGCAACCTGATGGAGCAGTAGGTGTCCCTGTTTAGTGCAGGGGAGTTGGACTAGATAACCTCTAAATGTCCCCTGAAACTCAAACAATTCTACGATTCTACAAAAATCAGCCCTGTATTTTTCCTAACAACAAAAATATTCTCTCTCTTTGGAAAACAAGTGTTTCATTGTAATTTAACTACTGACCTGAGAAGAGTGCAACTAACAAAGATAAAATTGTTTACCTTCTGGATTTTTTTTTTTGTCAACTAGTTTTAGACCAACTCAGTTGAGGAAGGTTGCAATACCACCTTAGATTTTATACTGATGATGAAACTGAAGTCACTGAACAACGCTGATAAGTGGTTTAAGATATTCTGCATATTTTCCTGTAGGGTGTGCAGTAATTCCAAAACCTCCAGCAATCAAGAGCATCTCTTTAGATTTGTTTTCTCATGTTGGATGTTCACTTCCACAGTGATCAATATACCAAACTTTTTTTACAGGTAGAGAAGGTAAGAGCAACATCACCAAGAACTGATGAAGGAAAGAAACAGACTTGTGATAAGAAATACCTCCAGATTTAACTACGTAATCAGACCAGCACTTACATTCACTGAGGCAGCAGGTAACATTCCAGGACAGGGAAAGTGCGGACAGATCATATTTCTGAAGATCTGAGACACTGTACTTTCCAAATTGTCTAGGTACAACTGTCTTAGCAACCATTCTGCATCCAGCAGGTAATGGTATTAGCTCCACGAAAGTATTTTTGTCAACAAAAAGCAAGTTCTCAGATAAGCAAGCGTATTCCTATGACAAGAATTCTCAACAGAAGCAACCAGAGCCATGCTATTTACAGTAGTACGCAAAATAAATCTAATCTTGTGTACATGAGTCACACGTGAACCAAATATAGAGGCTTCACCAACATTCACTGAAAGAAATAATATAAGCACCAGACTGCCTACATAAACAGAGGACCAGAAATACCAGTCTGTACCTCTTAAAGTTAAGAAGATAATTGATTCATACCTTCCTTGAAAAAAAAGTAATGTTAAAAAAAAAACATGAAAGTGGAACAATGTTTGAAAATTTTGAATAAAAAGCTATAAATATTTTGCACTGAAGGTAAGGGAGCAATTTTTCATTAAAAAATGCCACACTGCTGTACAGCCATTAGCGTAAATGCATAGCTATAATGTGTATCCTGACCTTTAAATTTATCATTGTTGATAATGTTTCTAAGATTATCTTAACCTATTTCTTTCATCATATTTAAAGTAAAGAAAAAGAGAAAAGAGTGAGAATGAGACTTGTTAATTTTGCGTGTTGTTGATTTTTATAACACTTCTTTCCATGATTATTTATGAGTATTTTGAATCTGGATGTTTTAGATATGCAAGCTCAGCAAACTTGAATGCAGAGAAAATAAATACGGAAAGTAAACTACACACAATAGATAAGGAAAGAACAAGCATTGTATTAGATATTTTTGTGAAACTGCACAGAAAAAATCACCAAGTATTTAACTATGACATCACAGTAAGTATATACTTTCTAAATGACAAATCATTTTTTCATTCAGATTTCTCTCTCCTTAGAGAAACTTTCTGGCAAACCATAAAAAATTTCTACAGGAAAAAAAAAAAAACATTCTGGAACCAGAGTATAGACTACTGAATCTCCAAAATTTTGACAGGTTACTTCTGGCATTCCCATCCTGCCTCCTATCAAGTATAGCAGTGGACGTGTGCAGCGGGTAATGCTGTCAGTATGCGATGGTTTTCTTGTTGTAAAGCACTACAGTGCCAAAGTCCTGCTTTCTAGATGGCAATGTATAAGAATGAAGGAAGTGAAGATAATGGAATAATATGACTAAACAAGGTAGATGGCTTTTTCATTTTGAAAGCCCTCAACCTTCAGCAGAGGAACACCACACTTAAGGAGAGAAAATTCTATTCACTAGAAATGCCAGTACATCTCATTACAGTGACAGCACAATAGCACGGCTTTGATATTATTAAATTTGCAGCTTTGATAAACAGCCCACAAATTACCTCTTGAAGGGAGCTGCATAATAATACCTGAAGCGTAAAGAGAGAAAATGGAGTTTAATTAAGTGTTGCCCAGCTAAATCACACCAGGAAAAGCGTGGGGAGGTGGGAAGAATACTGGGGACTTCAGCTCCACTCTAAGGTGATAAGACAGTCGTCAGGTAAAAGGTTGCATCTGAGAACATGCTGAAACTTAAGTGGGTTACACAGCAGCAGCTGCTGGAGAATGAAACTACTCATTCTCACTCCTCCACACAGTCCCTTTCAACAAGCAACATCAATTTAAATAAAGCTCTTTTTCTTCCCCTTGCATTCAAAGGAGAAAAGCAGTATCACTGAACAAGGAAAAATGATTAGAGCTGAACTGCATGTATTCCAATTCATATTTAATACAGAAAACAAACAAACAAAACAAAAAAAAAAAAACAAAACAAAACGAAGATGTAGTACAATTTACATTTAATAGCCCAGAAGGAAAGCGTCTTGGAAAGAAAAGAAAAACATAAAGGCAGATGGAACAATTGTAGAGAAAAGTTACCAGTTTTATCCTGGGGTTGGAAAGTGGTTGGAGGCAAACTTTTTAAATGCTGAATTCTTGGGTTAAATGAAAACATTAGGATTGGCAAGATGCTGATCCCTAGCATGTGTGCTGTTCTGCTTAAGTATCACAGCTAATACTTCAAGAGGAAGTACCAATCATCCAGCAGTATCCAGCTGCACGCTGAAATCAAAAGCAATGTACTTTATCCCATTTGGGAAGCATACACTTTCATCTTTTGCTTTTTTAGGAGTCCGATTTCTGTAGGAACCAGTGGTTTCACTACGGGTATGCTGCCATAGTGCTCCAACAGTTACGGACATCGCAAAGATTAAAATGAGCCGACATTAAACTTGCTATCTCCTAATAGACCTGGATTGACCTTTTCATCTTGTGTTGATGTTGTATTCCCCTAAATAAATGAAGTCTTGAGCATACAGCAGATTAACAGTATCTTCAATTTAGACATTTGCAAGATTATTTTTGTAAACAACAATTCAGCCATCTGATAAGATATAAATTTCTAGGCTTTTATGATTGTGAGAAATAATTCCGGCTCACTTATCTTCACTCTGATCCCTGAATTGAAATTTATGCAAGTGTTCGCATGATGCCTAATACTAATACTTTGAATGAGGAGCCCCAACATGAATTTAATATTCAGTTACCCTCCATAAAAAGACAGTCACAATTGCCATGCACACCAATAATCCAAGCTAGCTTGCATTAAATTCAAGGAGTGCTTTGCAGCTTACTCCAAAGCAGCGATGAAACTCTTACCAAAGAACGACAGGGAAATATCGCAACATCTATGCCTTTGTCCTTGATTCATTATTGAAGAAAAGTGCTGCAAGATGTTTTATGTAACATAGGCCCAAAGAAGTATTTTTTCACAGAAATTCCACACCTTTGTAGATTGGACTAGTAGTAACCAAAAATTTCAAGAAGGCAAAACTTACACTACTTGTGCTTCCATAATGATTCTCACTTGGAGACTGAGTAGGCAGCACAGAAGCAAGTTCAGAAGCAAATTGCCTGTGCTAATAATAGAGAAAAGGCATCATCTACTAATTAACAAACCAATAATTGAATATTGATTATAGTTTGTTGCTTTTAAAATAATTGAATCTGTCTTGTTTCTAACAACCAAGAGACTGTTAAAGATTTGTAATAAACAAAGGATTTTCAATTTGGGAATGCTTTGTCAGCTTTCTTATTGTGTTCTATACATTCAAAGATGCAGTCAAAATATGTGGGTCGCTCCAAAAGTAACACCTCCTATTTATTTCCTTGGAAACTACAAACAGGTACAGAAAGCACAATAGCACTATTTGATGGAGAACAAAACACTGTTGTAAACATAGTTACCATCATTAGCTGTACCTTTTTACCAGCAATGAAGAAGTGCAGTATATTTTGTGGCATGCAGATGTGCACAGCCATCCAGAAGGTGGCTTGTCTTTCACATCGCTGTCACCACTGCAGAAACGCACTTCCCATTGCCTCACTGTGCTCACACCCACAGTTTGGCCTCCATCAGCACTGAACAAGCATCAGTGAACATCAATGGGAGCAACGTTTTCCACATGGAGGAATTAAATTCCACACCTATTTTTCCTACACGCTTCCATGTCAGATGCCATTTTGTCAGAAATATAAACATCTCGAATATTTTAAGTACAAGAAAACTATACACACTGTTTCATTTCCACGTTCAAAAGTACATCAAAGTATGATGGATTTTTAAAAATTAAGTCCTAAACACTGCATCAGTCCAGACGATGGCTACAAAGATAATAGGGGGCCTGGAGAATCTCTCTTATGAAGAAAGGTTGAGAGACCAGGGTTGAGAGACCAGGTTCAGACTGGAGATTAGAAGACTGAGAGGGGATCTTACCAATGCTTATAAATATCTAATGAGTGGGAATCAAGTGAAAGGGGCCAGCTCTTTTCAGTGCCCAGTGACAGAACAAATCTTCCATCTTGTTTTACCATTATATTTTCAATTTTTTACTGCTATATATTTTCAAGGGAAGTTACTTTCTCTGTATATCACAAAAAAATCATGTGAGTACATGTATGAAATATTAATACATACAATTTGCCAACTTCATCTAAAAAAGGCTATTAATTAAGTCTTACCAAAAAAGTGTTTTTTCATATATAAAACATTAATTTAATATATATAATATATATTATATTATATATATTATATAATTATATAATATATAAATATATATATGAATTATATATATATATATATAAAACCATCTTGACTTCACCAATTTTCACTAAAACAATTTTATATTAAATCCATTCCAGATGTTGAAGTAGAGGACACATGATAAATGAAACTACCTGTTTACATAAGTGACTTCTCAGGTCTTTATTCTACAATCCGAAAGAAATGCAAGGGCTCAATCAAAACAAATTAGTTTGTTAGTGATCAAATAAATAAATAAATATATTTTACCACACTTAACAGATAGATTAGCTCATAGGTATCCCTTTGCTACTCCATGTTTCTTAAAAGATAGAAGAGAAGGGCCTCTGCAACCTACAATGCAAGTGGGAGAGATGGTGGTACACATCTCACCAAGCACCCTACTTTCCCATCAGAGAAGGTTTCTTCTATACATGGCTTTTGTGGAAAAACATTCTGGGTGAAGAAATCAATTTTTCATTAAAAGTCACCGAAGTGCATCTTTTAAGTGGTGCCAAACATGTCTCTTGCCTTGTGACTCTTTATATTGGGATTTGGCACATGGGAAATTTTCCCAGCAAATTCCACTCCTCCTGCACAGCCTGATTTAAAATGGATGTGCCAACAAGAGGCTAGGAATGGCCACGCTATGGTGAGAGAGAAGAGAATATATTAACTGTGATAGCTTTCCAAGGCCCACCTGGAGGACTCAGCGTCTAAATGGATTACTTGCTGACTTCCCACCTCTGAGACTCCAGTCCCGACTGGAGTGACTGAAAATCATTCTGATCAGCCAAGTGAAAAAAGACAAAAGTGAAATTAGACTGGTGGTTTCAGCTCAGTTCCCTCAGTGCTGTACTTCCAAATCAGAAAACCACAGCACGTTGCGCACTGCTAGCAGGGGAGAATGCAAGAGGCTTCGGGACTTAATGAGCATGAATCCAGCTGCCTCTCCAGCTCACAAACACCTTAATGTGGACTATAACCACCCTGTATAAACAAGCACAGAATGGAATAAATGACTGTATTACCATATAAATTAATCAGAGGCAATCCCTTGAAAATGTGTACTGAAATGTCTGCATTGCGTATCACAATAATATAATTGTTGATCTTATTAGATTAACTGACAGCTAGATGATAATTTGTTGAACCTTTTAAGAAATTCTCCCAGTGTTTAAATACATCTATTAAAAACCACAACATTGCATGTGTTTATCACACTCTCAGACATGAAACAATCATAGCATAACCCATCATCAATGTGTGCAAATATTATTTCAATTACCAAATGAAGAAATTGGAGAATGCAGAGACTGAAGAGCTTTATCCATTAATTTTAAGGCCAGAAAAGGCCAATGTGATCATCTAATCAGACAATACACTCGCCACCACCTCAAGCACAAGGCTAGACGGCAACAATCAATAAACAGAACTGCTGTTTGAACACAGGAATTCAAGAATGCAAACCCAAAGCTCAATTCCCTATTAATTCATAAAACTCCCTATTAATTCATAAAGCTGGGCATAAGAAAATTTGACTTGAAGAAAGTGTTTTACTGCAAATAAAAGTCTTGCTCTGTGCTGCTGTCTTCAGCTGTAGTTCAGCCAGCAAAGACAGATCAAATCCCTCTTCTTTCATGAGACAACCTAAAAGGAGAAGAGAGCTAGCATACATTAAACATGTATGGAAAAATATCTCATTGAATTACCGTTTGGAACCAATCGGATGTGAATAATTCAGATTTTTTTTACAGTTTTTTTTTCCTTGCCTTAATTCATTTTATATGATCACTTCTTTGCAGAATGATGTGCAGAAAATACTGTTCCATACCACATACACAAGTGACAGCATAAGTATGGAAGGAACTGCGATTTTGTAGTCTAGAGCTAAGATGTCTCAAAAAGAAGTTTAGCAAAGAGTGCTGCCTAGAAAAATAAATATTTTTGTTTATGATATTTTTATTTGGGGGCAACCAGCGCATTGTCATGTTTTTCATTAAATTAAAAATCTATTGAGGAAAACAGCCTGGCATTTCTCCAGAGGATCAGGCATTGTTCCCCACTCAAAAGCAATGTTGCCTTTGCACAACAGAACTTTCCCAATTCTCACATAACAGCAACAAACACAACAGGAGTTCTTAACAAAGCAGCCTCAGCACCCAAACTACGACTCACAGAAGTCTCTGACATTATTCTCCTCCCCTACCACCCTCCCTGCTCTCTTTAATGAGATTTGGGAATATTAGCAAATATGCTACACCAGACTGTTGTGAAAATGTGTGAGAAGAAATATAGAAGTTGCCTGCAACATCTCATGTACGTGGAAAATTTTCAAATATGGCTCACTGCAGAAAGCTTGATTAGCTAGATATGATTGCAATCACTAATTTGCTCCAGGGTCATATGACTGCTCAGATCCCTAGGAAATTTCAGTTACAAAGAAAACACGCTCCATGATTGTTTCACTAACCAAAGACTTTAGAACCTTCTTAAAAACTCTATTTGTGCATAAAAGAAATGTCATACTTTTAAACTATTAGTCTTTATTTAGTAATAATTCTTTTATAAGGTTTATTTTGTCTTATTTGAAAAGTATACAGTATAAAACTGATTATGGAACTTCTGCAGAACTTATATTTAATAAAAAGTATGTCATAAGATGTTCTACAAACCTGGAAACAACTGTAACACCTAATAGCTACTTGGTTATTTGCAAAATACACATTTCTCCAAATTAATTTATTTTATGCACTTCACATGTCTTATACCAAAAGCCCTCTAGAGTATGTCTATTTTTCAACTCACCATTATATCCATAAATTGGACTTTCTTTTTTGTATCAGTCTTTGATAAGTGGGACATCAACAACTTATTATAGTTCATTGAGTTTGGCTTCTACTGAAGAGCAAATTATTTTTCTCTGACAAGTCACGTATTCAGGAAAGAAAGAAAAAGTGTTCAGTGAAAACCCCCATAGAAACCAGTCTGAAATTAATTAGTCTCCATTCAGATACAGACATAAGACAAAGGACCTGATACCATCTATCATAAAGGAAAGATCAGATCTGCTAATGGCATTTACTGCTATGCAAAATTAAGGAGTTAGATGCAAGTTAATTGCATCTGAAGATTCATCTTTTTAATCGTAGAAAATATTCATGCGCTCTGCCTTAGAAGAGCACCACCACAGAAAATGATGTTATCTTTCTTTTGATGCATCACCAGAAATTGAAAATGACTTTTTAAAGAGCCTATTGGGAAACCAACATCTTCTCCACAATTTTTTCATCCTTTGTTTCCCCAAAATGGATTTTCTTATTGATCTTGGAGCTATCATACATTGCAGCTCGCAGTAGCCTGGCATACTAAAACACTGCTGGACACATCTATCCCTTTTGCTCTCTGCTACTTGGAGTTTTCATTAAAGTCATTCATTTCTCCATGTGCAAGTCTATCATTTCCATCAGTGAAATCGCATTAATCACTTCTTGCTTTACTTCCACATCAACTCTTTTCTTACCAAGGACTGTAAATTTTTATGAAAAATTCAAAAATCTACTAAAGACTGTTTTAAGTACTACAACATTGTGTTCTATGTCAGTAGAAACTTCTCCATTTATTTACTATTTTCATATTTTACACATGAAACAGGATCCAACAAAACACTGCAGCTCCAACAAAATGCAGCTAACAGAAAATAAAGCTCTTCCAGAATATTTCTTCCAAACTCATTCTCTTTCAAATTGTTATCATTTAGTCCAGCTTTCTTCAAGAGCTAATAATGAGTCAGAGGCATTATTCTCATTTAAACTCATGCTTGCATAAAGAATCATTATCTGTCTGTATTTCTCCCTAAGAGCACAAGCAACCTGAGCTGTGAGACTCTGCCTGTGAATCAAATGTTAGAGTTTACCTCAGAGTGGGTGAGAGCTGCTGCATGCACTGCTAAAATGCTGACATCTGGCACCACAGCCTCCCCTTTGCCTGCATCTGAGATAACAGCCCACTACCACATTCAGGTTAACATTTCAACAAGTCTAACATTACATCATCAGAATGATCCCCTCCACTCCTTTTCTTCTGCCGAAGAGAAATAGAGGTGAAATAACACAGTAGCATCCTAAGAAGCTTTGGGCATGCTCCATATCCAACACATTCCAATCGGGGCTCTAACAGCAAAAAGGTCTAACAGAATCAACCCAGGGACTGAATCCCAGCTGAGATCTCGTGCAAGTGTCCTAACAGCTTGTAACATAATGCAACAGAGAAAAATATCTTGGAGTTAACCAAAAGAATAAGAATTGAGCTTGATTTTCCAGTATTTTCCTATCAAAAGTGGTAATACACACACCACTAACATATTTACCACAGCGAAGTATGAACATGTAAATTGTATGAATTAATTTTTCAACATTAATCTTTCATTAGGGATATTTTCTTTACTCACCCTTCTGTACACCTGCAGCTATGGCTAGCAAGGGGACTAGACAGCTCTCAGCATCCAACACCAAAGCTCAATACACAAAAGGAGGCAAAAGGGCTGGAAGTCTATCCTGCAGAGCTAAAGCAACAGGGCAGAACATCACTCTAGGCTTCTGGACAAAGTACCTTCCAACAACCAGAAAAGACAGGAGGACAGCTAAGCCACTGTGTTCACAATAATACTGTAACACTTTTCTTAAGAATGCCTTTTAGCTGGTTTCTTTTAACTGCGCTAGGTTTTCTCCAGCATGTTTGCACAGAGGGGTCTGTGTGCAAGAAAAGGCCAGAAGGTCCCATTCCCTGAATCTCTCACAGCTGTGATCAGGTGTTTTGCATGGAGGCAGAGAAAGTCAGCATCAATACAATAAACTGCCACTCCCATAGTGTTTCTGAGAGGTAGAATTCTCCACTCTGAAAAAATAAAAATCCCACAATAAAACTTACTTAACACGACAAAAGAAAAGCATCTCCCTACCAGCTATCTTTGCTAGAAGGGCCCTTGTGCATCCTTCAGTTCATTTACACTGCTGATATTGGCAAGGCTTTGTTCTCCTCTTGCTGGTGACTGTTGCTGTTTTAGGGGAAATGCTGCTTGAAACAAAAGCACCTGTAATCACTGACACTTCATAAAGTGCCCTCAGGCATGAAAGCAGGAGAGCAATGGATACTTCCCTCTACATGTGCATATATTGGGTCTCTTTGTTCCAAGGATATATTATTAGATATACACAACAGCTGAGAATGACAATATATGAAGATAATTACATGATATATTTAAATTATCCTCCCTCCCAGTAATGTTGCTTGCAGTGGGTATTTTTAATACAGTAGAAACACAAATTTCTACAGGAGTAGGCTGTCACATTAAAAAGCAAGGGTATATTAACAACTGAGATTATAGCAGCATCCTCTGCGTATCAGGCTGATACGTGTCCAGCCATGGCCCTATTGAACCAGCTATTCTACTGCTGGTAACATTGGATGGACAGCCACGAGGCCCACAGAGTTAACTGAAAACTTAATCACTATAAAAGCCAAGTCATTTTAAAATAATGATAGCAACTCTTCCTGACAAATAATACCTTTTACTCTATTACTGACCTCCTCCCTCTAGAATTTGCTCAGTAATCATCAGATTGTTGAATGGGAAAAATAACGCGTAACTGATAACAAGTACTCCAAAAGCAAACACTCCAAATTTCTCACATTCCCCAGATAACATCTCCAAGAACTCCAAAAGGCTCCAGCACCTAAAACAAGACCGCAGAAGTGAGGCGTTGAGCATCATCTTACTGCTAAACGTTGAGATATACTTTTAATTGTTAATCATTGTCCAACCTAACCCTATTCTCTTAACATCTGGATGAACTTCAGTAATCACAATCCCCAAAACCACTGTACAATAAAATGAAAATGTGATTGGGAAAAACACATCATTAAATATCCTTGTGTGCCCAATAGGCTGTCTTTAAAAGAACACTCTAATTAAAAATACATTAAATATTTATAAACTTTTACAAAAATAAACTGGAAAATTGACTGTAATTTATATCACAGACCTCATACAGCCTATAAAAACACTACCATTCTTAAGTTGTAATTAATAACATGCAGGATTCATACAATTAATTTAGTTGAGAATACAAATAACTACAAAAATATCTTTTTAATTTGTAAGAAATATAAGTTTATGCTACATTCAAATTAAAATGAAGGATGAAAGAAACACGAGTCCTCAGAGGGTATTACTTGTTTCCCATGGCATGAAAATGAAATATGCTTATATTTATTTCAAAACTTCATTTAATCTTTGAAAAAGGTTGGTAATAAAAGTGGGAAAACACTGGCGTTACATAAAGTATTCTTTGTGTTACTCAAACTTGTTGCTTTTAAATTTCAATGATTAATTAAAAAGATATGTCAGGCATTGTTTTTCATATAATTTCTTCAACATGATGCACACATTATTATTTTTTTTTTTAATTCTTTCACACTAGATGATCACTGAATACTTTTGCAGCTTCTTCTCAGTGCAGCTTAACCAGAGGCTATTACTGTTCTTGTCCTGAATGTTTTTGATGCTTGAGTTCATCTTAGAATAGCAGAATAGTTCTGCTAGGAGAAATAAGACGGTAAATCTGGAAGGGACAGTTTGAGGACAGCAGGCAACCCCTTCATATAAACTTTAATGCTGATCACCGTTCTTTTCCTAAGTTACTACCAACTCATCATAAAAATTAACCTAACTAGGTTTTTTTTGTTTTGTTGGTTTCTTTTCTCCTTCCTGCTACTCTTGGCACATTGCTCCAGAAGCCATATAGTTTCAGAGACAATTATGTAGCATTCATTTTTATCTAACGCTACTTTTAGCTTGAAACAGCTATTTCTGTCTTCTCTGTTGCCCCTGAAGAAATAAGCTCACTTCTCAGCCTTAACCATCCTAATTTTTCTTTTTGTCCACTCTGCATGGCAAACTTCCCATGCAAGTATTGTAGCTCCAGCCATCCCAGTTCAAATCCATCTCTCATGAACACGGCTAAACAAAGCTGTCAGGTGAGGTCTCTCTGCTGCCTTGTACAATGTCGTGGATGCCCCTCAACTTCAACCAAAGTGCACAGCTTCATACTGCCCAATACCACAGCCTGATTTAAGGATGTACCTTAAGGTTGCATGAGGTCTTATTTGATAACTTCTGTTTGAAGAGGGCACTTCATTGATGGGACTGGCAGACTGTACAGCTAAATAAAACAAGTTCAAGGACAATCCCTACTGTCAACACACCACACAACAGCAAGACATGTCTGCTGCCTCTTCAGCCTAAGGACATGATGATGATGATCTCCATCACTGCTACTATTATTTTGAAACGAAAAAGAATCATACGGCAATAAAATATGAAATAATCATAAACCCATGTTGTAGCCTACCACACTGGCTATTTTATCCTATGAAAGGGAGGGTATGTATAGTGTGCAGTACATGAGCTTGCTCTGAAAGCTCATGGAATCTGTAGGAATTATCCCGCATTTGTGAGAACTGAATTTTATCTCATTTCTGTTATAATCAACTTCATCCAGTTCTTCCCATTTCTATCCTATCTCAATTCTCTGCTGTCAGTCCTTATTAAATTTGTGTCAACTGCAAAAGCTAAGTAAGAGAACTTGATAAAAAACTATTGATGAAAATATGACACACTCCATCAACTTTCTTATCTTCGGGAAATTCCACTGCTGTTTCCCCCTCAAGCCAGTATTTTCTCTTTCCTTTTTATTTTTATCACTACAATCCACTGTCCAGTTAATCAGATACCTAGCTTTATATTTTTTCATATACCAACCTTCATAATCTTCATTTTTGTAAATAGTTTTTTTGCCTTTCCTCTCTAATTCACTACACTTCTGTCTTATTCCTGTAATTGTAGGTTCACTATAAATTAACAACTCCACACTGACAATCTTACTTGCAATTTTTCTCAGATTTGTGGGGTATAAACCATGCACTCCTCCATACAGAAGCACATTAAAGTCTGGAAATTCTCCTCAGTTGCAGTAATTCCCACTTTCATGCATTCAGCTCACAGTTCCTTGTGTTTAATCTCAGTGCAGCCTCAGTGCAGCAAATCCAATTCTTTGCCACTCCTTTACGTAGAGTTGAAAAACATACTTCTAAACTTATATAAGGATTTAAAAGCAGGCTATGTGTGCCAAAATCTGAAGCTTTTATGGTAATACAACTTCACTTTTATTATACCCTTATGGCAGACTCTCTTCAGAGTTCCCTTAGTACTCTACAGTTAAATACTTACTTACACATATGCTTTGGTTCAGAAACTTTAGGTATTGACAATGTAGAGTCTCAGCAATAAATGATTTTTTTTTTTGAGCTTTTAAAGTCTGGACCATACCAACAAGCTGCTAGCGAATCCAAATTGCAATGTTAAAATAATAACAGAATTGAACTTGATTTAAACTTGGCTTTTATATTCATATAGATAAAACACCATGCTATCAATTCTTTATAGCCTAGCACTGAAAGGCATAATACTTTCTTTCTACCACTTACATTCTGAACAACTAGATTGTTAGAACTTTTTTTTTTAAATAAATACATAAATATTCTACTTCAGAACAAACTTCATAGATATTCTCAGCTACTTCCAAGACTTCTTAAATCTGACATATCTCCAACATAAATAATCAAAGAAACAGAAATTGAAATATGGCCTCTATGAGAAGCAGAGAGGAGATACAGCCATATACTGATATTACTATTTTACATCTGTGAGCTGTCCAGAGATCACTGGCAACAGTGAAGTGACCAGCTCCTGCTTCACTCTGGGATGTATTCCATTTTCTGTCAGTTCATAAAAATTATTATTTTCCCTTTACTGACTTTGTTGGAAAAACAAACAAAAAAAAAAGTCGCTTCCTTTTCCTTTTTCTTAAGTTAAGAATGGGTTCAGCTGTGACATTTCCAAGAAACATCCCTCTCTTCAAGCATTCCTCAGTCCGGGACACTAAACCTTCTCATTATTCAAGATGCATTTGTACCTGGCAGATTCTGAAAGAGACTATACAAAGGTGAATTTGGAGAGTTTGGTACTCCTAGGGTTTCGCCTTTTTGATTGCTTTCATTTCCTAACAGGAGGGGAGAATTTCGTTTTACTTTTCATTGAAATATATTAAAAAGAATACCTCTAAGAATATTTAATTTCTTTACTTCCTGTCTTCTCAATTAAAAGATACAGTAAAACATATTAGAATTAGCATTCCACAAAGTAGCCAATGTTCAAGCTTATTCTCCTATAAACAGATGAAGGAAAAAGACTGGAGGTAGAATTTTTGTATCATAAAAAGCTGTCCTTCTGTTCAATTTATTTATTATTTGTACATTTTTTCCATTCATTCCATGAGTCCATTAGAATTTGACCATAAGAATTACTTACACCTGGAAGGCTAATACTAAAACTGATTTATAGAAGCTGCTCTCAATCTGTCCTTTCCCAGTACCTCCTAACTCTCTGTCAGCTTCCTCTGTCTCTCTGGAATTAAATGAAAGCCATATGCTGAAAACACGTAACCTGAACACTCTTCTCGAGTTAGCAACCTTAGCACTTGTACTGACAGAGCAATGCTTAGAGAACTGCTACTGTGTTATTATCATTGCAGAAGCACTCTACATGCGGTCTGATCTACCTGTAACACAGAGAATTTGTTGTCTGAGACAAATGCACTTAGTAATATGACAGACATTCTTCCCTCTCTCCCAAAGAGGGATAATGGTAGGATTCTTTGAAGTAGAAAAAAACGTATTCCCACATTTATTTATAAGAAGCTGAAAACGGTCTCTTTATGGTCTGAGAATATACATGCAGGCAGAAACACACGCTGCACCGTGCCAGATTTGTTTTCTGACATCAGATGCAAAGTATTTATGTGTGAGAGAGAAGTTTGCACTGGAAGAACACCTTGAAAGAAAACATAAAAAAACAAATGCAAAAAAACCAAAATGCATTCTCACACAAAAGGAACCAGGAAACCTAAACTTTAGTACCAGAAAGCTCAGGTCAAACTGAACTCCCCTTATTTTCAGGGTGGATACACCCAGAAACAAGCTCCTGAAGCGAAGTCATACAAGACTGACTTGTGGTTTACAGGTTTCTTACTTCAGCAGACAGCCATCAAGGGTCTGATCCGTATATCATAAAATTCAATTCAACCATTATTAAAAAAAAGACATTATTCTACAGCAAATGCAAAGTACACTTCCATGAGAAGTGTGCAAACACTTTTTTTTTTTTTTTAAAGACCCATTCCTAAATATCACCATCTGTAGTAGAAGTGGAGCTTAAAATGCCGGTGATGCTCCCAGAAGTTTCCTCACCTGCAACCTGTTTTCAAGAACACTGAACAACCTCTTTGTTTTGGCAACTCTAACAAGTAAACATACTTAAATAACAAACTTCCTCCCTCCCCCCACCAATGATATGACTGCAGAAAATAAAAATTTCCTCACATAGATGGGTGCCAATGAATTTGCATAAGCATCTGTCATCACCTACAATCCTACCTCCTTTGTTGACTGCGTTCTAACTACAGCTCCCAGCCTGATGAAAACGGATGTAGGTTCACTTCCCCAGAAGGTGATCAAAACATCTAATTTTCTTTCAGTGGGAGCTGTTCTCACAAATGACGTTTTGCTTGAATGCCCTTCTCTAAAATCTCACAGCTTTTTAGAGGCAAAATTATCTTTTATCATTTATAGTTTCTTTTAATTAATAACCCTGGATATAATTGCAATAGAACATTTCAGAGAGTGCAATTATAGTTTAATAAACCATGCAGAGTATTTAAAGGCAAAGTGCCCTAGGTTTTCAAGTACTCTATGCTATTTGCATACTCTTCGACGTGCTTTGTGGCTTAGTCTGATGTGGCTTTTCTAATTAGAAATAAACACAAGTTAATCATTCAGGAGGCACTGGGAAAGGGAGGGTCAGAAAAATATACCTATTCTGCAATTATATCTTAATTCCATGCAGTAATTTAGATATAATTTAACCTTTTCATCTGCTTTTATTTTACTCCAAATAAACTGAAAAATTAGAGACTGACAGAGAAAGGAAAAAAAATTAAACCAAAAGGTAATTTACAAATACTCAGGAAGAAAAATAAAAGTATTTATTTAAAGTATTTATTTTAGAGTCTATATATATATATCACTCGTATACACACTAGGTTTTCTGAGAAATCTATTGCAGAGTTTTTTCAGTAGGGAACAATACACAATTAACCAGATGATTCAGAAAAGAAGAATTTGATAAGGATATCACTCAAGTCGCACACGGAATCTGCATGACTCATTGGTCACTTAAAGTCTCCGGTATCATTCCATTACTCATTTCCTAATATTTTGGGACCTTCGCATTTCACTGGGGATAATTACTAGGAAAAAATTACAATGAAATTATCTACAAACAAGGTCAGATGTCCATATGACTGTTTAGCTGCTGTATCGCGGAAGCTCAGAACAGACAAGGAAGCTGCATGCACACAAAGATTTTGACACACTTCAGAGTAATGACAGGGAAAATGTTAAAATAGCCTTCTTAATGAATAAGATTTGTCTAGGGGTGGGTTTTCTGAAAAAACTCCCTGTGCAAATTAGCCTGTATTTTCACACTGCACTATTTTCCAAAATGAGTCAGGACCAAAGCTTTCACCAGCAGTGGGTGCTTGCTACTACAGACTGGTATTTCAAGCCCTTCTCAAAACACACTGCTTTGATACCATTTCCTCCAAAAAGCATTCTCTTCCTACTTCAGACCACTGCTAAGGTGCTGTGAGCTGAATCACACTGTGGATGAGGAGAACATAAAGAAACAGGATGAGCTCACTAAGCAAAATTGGTAGCAATTTGATCGAAGAGAAAAAAAAAATCGTCCTTCCATTATTATAGAAACAGGATAGGAAATGATACAATATCTATTTTTTGCAAGTCTCTACTTACCCTTCTTGTAAGAGGTTACCCACAAATATTGATTTGCAAGTACTGTTCTTGCTAAATGTGTGAAAATGAGCAAGCTAAGGGTTCTGTGAGGCATGCGGCATGTACTCATTCCTACTGTACATGTATCTCAGATGCATTAACTTTCATGCATATTGTTCATTCTGAAGTGGGTTGTAACAATACCCAGAGCCTTGAAAATGCCTGTTTGTTTTGCTTTTTTCCCCTTCACTCTTCTTGTAACTCCTTCCTGTCCGTAAATTGCTTTCTAATTCTCACTTAATGAAGAACCATTCAAATGCAGCGTTTAAAATCCTCAGCTGCTTAGAGGCCTATAGTAAAGTCTCAGACCACCAGGTGCCTACATTATACTGACACACAAGACTGTTCTCTTGCCAAATTATTATGGAAATTTTCGTTAAGTATTTGGTTCAGAAGGTGGTCAAAAGCGGTTGGCATTTTTATGAGAGAACAAGCCCTAGCTCCAGTAAATGGAAACCATTCACTAGCAGTGCTCATCCTTCCCAAGCACCTGTGGGAGATGCTGCCAGAGCAGATGGCCAAGAGGAGGATGAAAAGGAGACGGATGAAGGAAAGAAGAAACCAGACAGACAAGCCAGAGATGGTACTCATCTAAATCTCCCCGTTGCTTTTTTCCCTGGTTCCTCCCTTCTATCTCTTTGTTTCAGTCTGAAAAATAAGCTGCCTTTCTTCAAGAGGTTTTAAAATTTCACAAGCGAGCTAAATGAAAATATTAATTTATCTTTCAAAGCCTCCAAACAATGAGTAAAATGGATGTTAGTTTATAATGGAAAAATGCTAAGCAAAATGTATTTATGCCCATGATAAAATGGCTGATTATATGATCCTCCCATCACTTAAGCACAAAATTATTTCACAACAATTCAGACAAATCTGAATTTATCTACCTCAATTCATGATTGCCCCATACATTATTTGTTTATAATATGCCTTACTCTGTTCCTGAAACCAGTTCTAGAACACATGTAAACCATTATTAAAAGCATATAATTAGACTAAAATCAATAGCTGGATATCTGGATTATGCAGTGGCAAAAGTCAGGCAATTCCACAGAAGTAGCCCCTGAGGAATATCCTCTGCTGCTGTATAACGTTTTAGATTTTACTTTCTGCATTTTGACTGATTAATATAAAATGTATCTTGGCATTTTAGCTGCTTATAATGCAAAAGGTTTGTAACATTCAGCAAGATACACTTATATTTGCCCAGTATGTCTAATACAAACAGTCCCTTAAGTTCTCTGAATTACAGCAGCAGATTTTTATTAGGCTTTTTCTCTCCTCTGTTGCTAAAAAGTGCTATCCATTCAATGTTTTTTAATGAGAATTAAAAATCTGTTTATTTGATTTAATCAGCTCATTGAGCATTCTCTTTGTACCACTAATCCCTTGAACGGGGATGTCAAGGCATGTGATAGCACACAGCCATGACAATAATCTCAGGAGGTTTTCCACTGCTGCCATTTGTAATAAATAATGCATTTTAGTGTTATAGTTAGTTATACTCATTACAGGGGAAATTTACCTCTCCCCATGCATAAGAACAGCCAGCTCTGAACAAGGAATTGCAAAGGACTTCAAAATACACAACCCATTCCCAAAGCAGGAGATGGCTCTGTAACCCTCAACAAATGTCATGCCAGTCCCTCACCTCTTTATTTTTCAGCCTCTAGACTATAGAGCAAATGAGTTAGTTCTTACTCAAGTTTACTTCCCAAGTCACTTCCTGCTCTTATATTATTCAAAAGCAATATGGACCCACCATTCTACTTTGCCACTTATGAATATGGTGGGACTCTTCAGGAGAAAAAAATAAAAAAATAAAAAAAAACTATCCAGTTATGGATAGCTTCCAGTATACAAATTCATGTGGTGTATATAGCAATCTTAGACTCTGAGTTAATGGCTGTGTGCAGAAAAACATGCCAAGTTTTATCTCAAAAATATCCACAGATCAACACCCCTGCAAAAGAAACCCTTTTCAAAGATGCTGGTCAGTCGCTCAAGTGAGGGCTGTCAGAACCTCAGAAAATCAGGACAAACCTACTGGATCTGCTTCAATATCATTTCAGTTACTTATGCTCAAAACTGAATATTATTGGGCACAAACTAGATATCTACATATCTACAAATAAGCTTAAAGAACAATATGCTGCAATAGCAAAGAATTTTTTTCATCTGGAGATGAAGATGTAGACTGCCCTACTTATCTTACTAAGTATATAATGGTTGCATTTTATGTTAATAGTTTCCTCCCACTCCTACCTCTCATTCAATATAAACCATTTCTCCTCATACACACCCCGCTTCTCTTTACAAACTCATCAGTACCCGCAGTTGCGCTTCAAGATGAAAAAAAAAAATAATCAACATGCTGTGAAGGACTGTACAATGCTGACTAGCATTCATTTGAATGACATGTCCACTCAAAAAGGCAGGTAAAATAAGTCAATAAGGTTATCATGATTACTCAGTCATTGTGCCTCTGGAGAAATACACAATCATTTCAAGTAAGGCAATTTTTGCCTCTTTTTGTAACTTACTGAGATAGGAAAAGTTGAGCCATTAGCCCTTCCACCTCATTGAGAGAAGATGACTTGTTTTTCCCCACTAAATTGCAGCTCTGAACTTACAAAGAACTGTGGAAAACCAGACAGCTCATGCTTGTGTAAAAGAGCTATAATGCCTGCCAAGGTTCATCACTGTCAGCTTTGGACTGTGTTTTGTTATTTTTGTCAAATGTAACAGTTACTCGCATTTGTAACACATTTATATTATTTTACACTTTGCCTTGTGTGGGACAGGAGGTTGCCTTTAACAGCTACACAGCTAAAAAAGCTTCTGGGATTTCTAATGATACATTAGTTTTTTTTCTGTTTCTTGAACATGCATATTTATGTTCAAGCTTCAGCCTGCAGAAACCCTGCGAATATCAATCACAAAAACTCAAAGAAGATGCACAGTATAACCTCTGTGAAGTGACTAGATCCTTACTAATTGTCAGCTTGAGGCAGCACAAGTTACGTTCAGCAACGTGTGGACGAATAATAAGTACCTTCAATGTAGCAGTTACTCTAAACCCTTACTCGATGGCACCGAGAGTCAAAAAGAAGCTTTCATCCACATCTATCAGCAGATAAGACAGCATAGTTTATGTCACCATGATGCTTACCTATTTACACTAGACTTGTCTCTGATCTAAAAGATATTTTAATACACAAATGAAGAACTAAGCCTAAAGAAGATAACTAAGTTTCTATTGATTTCTACCAGAGATAAATTTCAAGTCTGCAGAATCTGACACTTTTTTTTATGCAATAAATGGATATTTTTGAGCATATCTTTACTAACTACATCAACCCATGTGGTTTTCCAAAAATAGCCCAAAGCAGCGACTAAGCATACTATAAAATATTCTACGGAGGAAGGATAATTTCCATATTTTACTAGAGTAACAATTACTGGCTGCTCAACTGTTGGACTGAAACTGGACTATGATCTGACATCCACTCCAGGGCAGCAACTCTTAAGAGTGCCTCCTCTCTCCTCTACACAGACATTTGCACTGACTAGAAACAACTGTAGCTCCTCATCAGAGCTGGTTCAGGAGTTCATTCATTATTTTGAGAGAAAGAGGTCTTGATCCAGCCTGGGGCCCCAGACTCCCTCTACTAACTAAAGACCAGACACAATACCTGTTGAACTCCTTCAAAAGAACGTGCAAGCTAGAGAAACCATAAGGCACCAAACTCAGGTGAGTAAACATGACAGACACCAGGGGTGCCTAGTGCATGAAGGGTAGATAGAGAAGGAGCATTTTCCACTGCTTGTAAAGAATTCTGTGCAAGCACATTAAGAAGCTGCTTGCTACTTCTCTGATTTATCTCTGTCATCAATTAGATAACTTTTATTTATGCCTTAGGGCTGTGCTGTGTTGGCATTTGCAGTGCATTGTTGCCCCAGTGAATTTATTAGCCAGAGATGTAATTTAATCAGTGATTTCAATTTACCACCAGCAAATCACATTTACCATCATTGCTTTAAATAATATCGTTTTCCAAGAATATGGTGTTTTGTTTTACCTTGCTTTCAAACAGTGTCTTAGCTATTGCCAATCTGGTCACATTAAGCCTCCACCTGCATAAATGCACGTGCAAGTTCCTCTGAGAAGTATCTCTATTACTTCAGAGCATGCCACACAACAAAAATGTCATCTAAATTTAAACACCCTCCAGCTAGTTCCTTGCCTATCTGTTCCTGTCCTGTTCCCACATCTCCTAAAAAGCACTCAGATAACAAAAGATTGAATCAAAGCATCATATATGCACTGATTATTAAATTACTTTTATAGCTCAGTTACAGTTCTGTTGCTTTCTGGATACTGAGCCAGGGGTCCAAACAAAATAAGGAAAGAGAAAGCAAGTAAGAAGATGAGCTGGATTTATGTGAGCAGAGTAAGACTGAATAAGGATAAAGGAGCTGCTGCTGCCCTCTTCGAGCTCTTCCTTGAGCACCTTTGATTGTACCTGTGTGACAGGAACATTCTTTGTGAGTGATGGGCATGTGTACGATAGAAATCAAAGTAGTCAAAGAGCAGCTGACAAAAAATACGCTGTCCAATTACCATGGATATCTCATCTGATTATGCTGAAGAGCCCTCAGGAAGTCTAAATTGCAGCAGAAATGAAGAACATATGAATCTATTGATGCCTCCAACAGCTTACTACAGGGAAAGGGCTGCAAAACAGTGGTGAAAAGAGCAACGAAGTTTACAGCAGAAGCTCATGCTAGGGATTGAACAAGGCTCTGCAAAAATGGAAGCAGATTTCTTCAGGAGTATTTTGTTGACCTATAATGACAGAGACCTGTTTTTACAGCTTAAGGGTGATTAATTGCCATGCAAATAAACATGATACTTATCACTCTTCAAATACCGGTCAAGCTGAATACCTACTAGTTTTGCATATAGATTCTAGATTCAAAGCACCAAGCAAAAAGGTTCTGCAACAGTGGTCTTCAAAAGGAAAAATAAAAGAAGGTAAGTGATAAAAAATGAAGGAGTGAACTAATGAGCACACAAAAGATATATTCACGTATTAAGCATAGGTTCTCTCATTTCAACCATTCATGATTCTCTATAGTTGATACTAAAATGAAAGCATTAATTACACATTATAATTTCTAGATAATTTGGTATGTGTATAAACTCTATAATTCAGATGTCACATATCAGGCTGTTACTGAGCAGTACATTGTGATCAACTGGTTGTTTTGCAGAAATATGCTTTTGTCTGTAGTTTTATATTCTCTTGCTAGGCTTAAAAGTTAACCTTTTTTCACTCAAAATAAGGTAACATGTGCTTCCTAAAAAGTACTCACAGACAGATAATGGTTCTCAAAAATCTTACATAAAAATAAACCTCTGATTAATAGCATTTTATATCTATATTTTTTTAAGAGTAAAGACTATTAATAGCAGCAATGAACTGAGAAAAGTGTAAGTTTTAGCCTTTATTCGTTCTGTGATTTAGTTCCTCAGGCGTATAGTTACAATTAGCAAAAATGAAACAGAAACCAAAGGAAAAAGTTAATAAGGAAGGTACTGTTACACTGGACTACTTTACCCAAGCTTCAGAAACTCCTTAACTTGGTACAAATAGACAAAGATAAAAACAAACAAACAAAAAAACACTCTTTAAAGAAACATATTTAAACTCATGTGAGGGAATGCTCATGCACTCTGTATATGAAATTTGGAATGTAAAACAAAGATTCCCCCTCTTACAGGAGTTCTCCACTCTTTCAACTGGTACTTAAGGCTCATTACCTTCACAAGGCTCAGTTTTATTACTTTAAATAAAACCAGATCCTCAGATGCAACCAACATGCTTTTTTTGGCAGGACAACAGGGACAGACTGTAGGCAGAACATCCCACCTGGCATATCCAACTCTTACCCCTCTATCATCCAGTGTAAAAATCATGTTAAAAGAAGTAAGATAATATGTTTGGAGTTCTGTTTTACTGAATATGGTAGTAGTAAATTTATGTACTAGAGAAGAAATTCAAAAAACAACTGTCCTAGGCCCAGATCGACAGGAACATTCAACAGGATCAGGAGCTGCAAACAAACCATTTGGGCAGAGAATTCCACTGTCTTTAAGTTATTTCTGTAAGTGGCTTTGGTTACCTGCCTGTTGTTCACCAACCTGCAGCATATTCACAAAATGAACCAAGGTTCCAGACTATCACTCTCTACTGATGTTAGTAATGAACTTTAGCACAACATATTTAATTAGTGCTAGACGCCATTTTCCTAAGGAAAAGTAGGTAATTTTTTTCCTTAAGTAAACAAAAGGTTGACTCTCACTGTATTAAAAAAAACCAAAACTCTCACCGTATTAAAAAAAAAGAACCTTCATCTTTAAAAATAAAAATAAAAGGCAGCTTCAGGCTTCAGAGCTCTCAGATCTTTCCAGATATCCAGATGGGATTTCAGTTGGACATTAACATCTTCCTGCATGACACACTTTCAAAAATGAAAAGACAGAGGCATACTACTACATGGGATATCCTGAATTGCTTAGGTGCTAACAACTAATAAAGACTGAGCATTAGAGATTTCAGAAACATTACCAGAAATACAACCCTATGTACTTCACACATCACACTTGAAAATAACAACCTAAGAAGAAATTTGTCTGCAGTTCTAAGAGCAGAAAAAATTATGTTCCATTCTCCAGAATATTGGACAGAGAGAGCTTTCTGGATTAAACATCCCACATATCTAGGGTGTGCATATATTCTTTTTTAGATATTTGAGGGAGCCACACATATGTTAGGCCAATAAAGTATGGGTTACTATAAGAATATTCATTTTGATATTTTACAAACAAAAATGGTTTAGTCAGGAGTCATCAAACTGCAAAGCTAATACAGCAATGCTGTGGCTAAAGAATTCATGGCTTCTACCAGTACACTATTTTTTGACTTGCAGTTAGATTTGGTAATTCAAGTCAGTGAGAACCATTTGAAAGCATCAAGAGCCATTATTTCCCACCAAGGATGCCGTGAAGTGGCAGTGGTCTGCACATTACAGGATCACAGCTGTACATTTCACCTAAAATCAGTGGGAACTGTACTGTCCTAAGGCACTCTCCTAGGATGGCTAAACTCAAAGACATCTTTGGACAGGGTTGCAGTGAGAAGGCTCAGATCCTTTTTTGGTGACAGGAATGATAGAGAGAACAAAGGCTAGCACCTGTTTAAGTTAAAGGCCCAGACACAGAGCACATCTGAAGACAGCATCTAGGCTTCTAGATGACTTTTTCAATGTGTTAGTACAAAATGAAAAACTTAGATCTGGAGATACTGGAGGAGTATCCATCAACTTTGGCTCCCAAAAGGTGAGAACTACAGAACAATAAATGCTTTTGTTCTTTCTGGAGATGTATAAGAAGGAAGCACTGCCTAATTCACCATTTAAGTGGTTGAGATGTGCTTCCTTCAGAAGTTCCAGTGTCAACCTCATTATTCTTAGTAAGATAAGGATGCCTTGATACACATTTCATTTGCTATAATAAGAGTCTAAATTGGTGATGCTAGAAAAGCTTTTCAGGCACATGACCTTATTCTGCATAACTGCAAGTTGGCACTTGTTTATAAGTAATGGTATGGCATTCTGATGGTATAATTATCTATACTATCTACAACATAAATTGCACTACAATTTCTGAATGACTTACTCTTTGGAAGAAAATTCCATTTGTATGGTAGAACAAAAAACTCTCCAGGAAAACTATTCTACAGGCAATGCTTAGTTTTCTTAAACTACCGACCTAACAGTACTTCATATTTCTGCCATAAGTCATTCATTGGTACCCAAGTGCTATATAAACAGCAATTAATCAGGTTTCTCAAAATGCTGCTGAGGTACGACGGCTGTTATTTCTGTCATACTGAGAGATTAAATGACACAGAAACTAGCTGGAGTTTCAGATGGAAATTTAGATCCCAGTTTCCTGCTTTTGACGGTGATCAACACATTCTCTCCCTTCTAAGGAAACTACCATGAAAATCTGAATGAGTAATCCATTAAACATACAATTTTGCAAGCTATCAGTATCAGTGAGCATAAATACACGGTCTCCAAGCATTTCATCTTCACCATCAGTCTATGACAAATTACTTCAATAATACTGAAAAAGGAGACTTATCAGAAAGAAAGATTGAAGGTTAATTGTTATCACATTAAACTCTAAAAATATGCTCTCCTTTAACACCTCATGACAGTTGCCAGAAACGCAGACAGAATCTGTCACGTGGGAACAAAAGATCCTAATTTGTAGATAAGCCAACTATAGTCTACAGTAATAAAGTCAGTTCTTGTTGTTTCTTAATAATGAGCTGTCAGATGGCAAGATTATAGTGTGGTTTGACACCAAATTCCTTCCCATAGAGAGCCACAGCATCGTCACAACATTCCCCTCCTGCCCTCTGCTGGGACACCTCGACTCCATTGCTGATAAAATGGTACCCAATTTCACATGCAGTACAAACCAACTTCGAAACCCTTAATGCAATTCTGTGGGACAGGGTAATAGGATAGAAACCACTTCATAGGCAAACAAAATCATGTTGCTAGATTATCATTTCTCACAAACAGACTCCCCACTCTGCCTGGTACCCCCTCTTTTTTTTTTTTTTTTTTTTAACCTCTTGCCCCAGGGCACAACACAGCACTATGCAGCATATTGCCTTATGAATCTTCTTCAAGTACCCAATTATCCTGGTGCACCAGACCTGTCATTACCATGACAGCTGTGTGCAGTATGCAGTACATGCTGTCAGAGGTGAAAGATTGCACACAAGCATCCAACATTTCCATTACAGTGTGGAAAGTGAAGGGGAAGAAAGAGACAGACAAACCAACCCCCCCCCCCCCCCCCAACAAACAACTTTACTAAAGATGCTGATTAAAAGCAGAAGATCTTTTTATTTTTTATTTTATTTTAAGTGGTAATGTAATTACCAGATATTCCAGTGCTGGCCCTCTAGCATAATTCCCTCTTGCATTTTTTGTTAGGATATTAATGAAGTGGTGTAAGTACATTTTGAGCACTTTTAACATAGTTGAATAAAACAGTTCATCAGCCTGCATTTCCTCTGGGAGGAGAATTAGACTTCTGCATTTTGTCTTTCTGACCAGTTTTCTTTTTTTTAAAGAGTAAGTAATCCCCAACCACTACACAGGAATCCACCTCACTACAATCTCCTGTGGTCTATCCCTGTAGTATCTAAGCTGAGGTGGGCTCAATAAGCTACCTGTTGGGGTACAGACATGACCTAGGACATCATAGCTCAACAACAGAAGTTGAACACAAAGATCTGGACAAAAACACGTCCTGGCAACTGTACTGTAATGGATCAAAGCTGACACTGATGTCACAGGAGGTAATGGGTGTTATCCATTTGAGTGCACACCATGCTAGGTGCTATATACCCTCAACTCCCAACTGATACCAACAACATCCATACCTGCAAGCATCACAGTCAGTATCTTACAGCATCAGGCCTTGAATGATGAAAGTGCAGCACATGAGGAGTCACAGTTCATAAGGATGTGCTACATATTATAATAACATTATTATATATGACATTATTAAAATATGCTGAATGTCCTATCATTATTAGGAAACCAAATTGAAAAAATATATATATCCATATTAACAGCAGACATAGTGAGATTTCTTGTTTCACTGGAAAGGGAACACTTTCTCTTTTAAAACAATGAATAACATGCTTGCGGAAAGCAATAATTTCAGTACATGTAGATAGGAAAGTTAAGAATTCTTTCTGAAGGCAACCAGAAAGAAAAATTCATGTAATTGAAATAACTCATCATTCAAAATTAATTTTAGCTACATCAACAGAGACAAATGGAAGCAACCTGAAACCATCGGTATTCTAATACCAGCACTCAAGGAGATCTATCTTCCCAGGCTTGAAACAGAGAAGTGGAGCAGCTGCAGAGAGAGAAGGAAAGAAAATAGAGAACTCCCACCTCTCCTTCGCAAAGTGGAAATGGGGTGTTAATTACTCAACTTCAGCTGCTTGCTCTTCATCAGATGAAGACAAAACAAATGAAGCCCCTGCATGAAACCTAGAGTTAACACCCAGAAACTCAACATCTTTCTCTAGACACAGGAACTGTGAGGGATGATGGGCACTATTCATGAAGGCCTGCTGTAGTCCACTGACTCTTCTCTCAGCTCTGTGTAGCTAAAAGACAAACTCCAGCTCCTTGAAAAAGCTATGCAAACTACACCTCTCAGAAATCAGTGTCCTGTCATCAGTCATGACAGTGTTATTCTCAAGCCTGGGAACACCACAGCTTACAAACCAATAAACAATCAGATAGGCAATCTCACTCATTTCAGAGTTAATAACACAGAAGACAAAAAAAAAAAAATGAGTAGACAGCACATGAGCACTGAAAAGTAAGGATGCAGATAAATGAGAAATAAAAAGGAATTTAACCAATTAGCCTTCAGTATGGAACACATACTCTTCAGTAATACTGTTCCATTGCATAGTAAGGCACAGGAACATCATACGTATCTTCTTAATGGCGCACTTGCATTAATTTCTACAATAGACTGGTGGTCTGAAGGAAAGATCTTTGGAGAAGAGGTAGGACTGATTACAGTGAGATTAGGGAAGAGAAGGAAGAAAAAGAAGTTAATAGAGATAGCAATAGCAACAGGGCAAATTCTAAAAATGATGAACTAATTACTTGTCTTATCTTGTAAAAACAGCTTTGGTGACAGAAAACATCAGATAATCTGACAAATATCAAAAGTCATTTTTACTGGTTTAGAAGCGTGCAGGTGTTGGCTTTTTTTTTTAATGCAGTAGTAGTAATAACCTAAAATGTATGGAAAAATCATAAAGAATTTATTTAAAAATCTACACTGATCTATTCGTTAACATTTTTTCTATGTAAAGCAAATTGTTTTCATTTTTAATTATGTACTTTTTTTTTCCCCGCAAAAACTAGTGCTAATAAAAATTTGCAAATACATACTTTACTGCCTATTCCTGAAGCTGTAGGTCAGAGGTGTAAGTCATGCTAGTGGTAAGCAGCAGCTAAAAATATCTTAACTAATTTATTACTCATCTTCCTCTCATGCTCCCTTCAATACGATAATGCTACTGAATCTTACTCACATTGTGGAAGTATAGCAAATGGAACACTAGGTGGCTAGAGAACACAGCAACTTTTCTGTCAAAGATATGTTTTGCAATACCTGGACAGCAGGTACATGAAAATTGAAGAGAGTCAAAAAGCTCAAGTCTTCAGCTTCTTAAGGGTATTTACTACAGAACAGCTCTCAAGCTTTTTTTTTTTTTTCCCCCCCTTCTCTTAACATCTATTTTCCCTCTTGGCATTCTGTTAATTCTGAATGTTAAATTACCTGCAATTCTGCTGCCAAAAGTAATACTGCTAGCTTGGGATTAATAGCCTGAACAAGTCTTCCTAATGGAAGGAAATCGTACATAGGAAAGCAGAAGTGTTACTTCCATTCTGAAAATCAACACTGTAAAATAGATGTGCACGTATCTGAGTCTTTACTAAAGGCAACAATAATGCACTGTATTGATTAACAGAATGAGAAATTCAGAAAGTTTGATGATAGAGACACTGCTCACTGAATACTTACTCCTTCACCTGTTCACAGACACTCGTACTCCTAACATACTGGTCTTTGAAAGGAAGACCTCAAGTTACCACAACTTGTGTGAGCATGCAGTCTGTGAATTACTACTATCAGCTGGTTCTCCTTATCCTTATATCTCTTGGATATATAAATTCTTCACAAGTGGTGAGGCATTGGATCAGGTTACCAGATAAGCTGTGGATGTTCCATTCCTGGAGGTGCTCAAGGCCAGGTTGGATGGGCAGAATGATCTGGAGGAAGGAGCATCTGCTATGGTAGGGGGGTTGGAACAGCATCATTTTTAAGGTCCCTTTCAAGTTAAACCATTCTTTGAATCTACATACGCTGATGAAGATGTACCACAGCTATTTTTCAGGAAGTTTTCTTATTTTGATTCTGATTAGAATGGAGCTTTTGATTTTGAAGGTAAGCTTGTTATTTCAGATCTTCACTTTCATTACTATTACCACTATTGAAATTAGTGATAAAGTTTTGAAGACCTTAAGTTATCTTTAATGAGAAGTTAAAAATTATTTCTTACAATGAAAGAAATTCAACAATGGAAATCATCACCTTCTTTGTTTTGAAAACAGGAGAGTTTCAGTTTCTTTTCCTTTGGTCTTCTGTTAATTTTATTTCTCTATCAAGGCTCCCCTGACTCAGTCTACCCAACTATTTCAAGTAACTGTATATTTACAATTTATTCTTTTTGGCTGATTTATAAAACTGCTTGTAAATGCCTCACTGCATCTGGAATCAAATCTCTCATATCTACATAGAAAAATTCACCTACTGTAGCATGCACAATAGAGTCATTAACATTTGAGGATGATGCTTTCACAGCTAGAGTATCTCTGGGGAACTAATAACAGTTATGGGTCCAAATCACCACAGAGAACTAATAGGCAGAGAGCCTTCACCATTGCTACATGTCACTGGGACCCAAAAAAGCAATAACAAAGTAAACTATTTTTATCAGTAGACAAGGGGGGAAGGTTGAGAACATGGGGATCAGCAGGTTAGGACCCATCCAGATCTGCAATTGGAGCATTCAATAGAAGGAACACTTATCTTCCAGCTATGATGTTATGTGCCTTCACGTTGATTTAGCCAACTGTACCACAGAGGTGGGGACTTTTTTTGGACTAAGAGGGTCAAATCTACCTGAGGGTCAGAGCCTCTAATGAAATCACTTCTGTACTAGCAGAGGAAACAACACTGCTACCTACTGCTTGTGATAACACCAGGAATTGAACAATTCTTCATTTTCATTTGTCTCATAATAATTTGAACTGGCAGAATATATATATATATATATATAAAAACCTAATGCAGCATCATATTAGAAAGATTTGAGTGCATTAGCAATGTAAGTCTTCTGGAAAATTGCCTTCACGCATAGACAGTCTTTTCAGCTTCTACATTCTTCTCCTATTTGCCTTTTAATAAAGTGGCATATTTAAACTACCACGAGACAAAAATATTTATTAGAAGTAGTACTCAATAGTAATAAAGCTAGAATGAAAGTTATGTTTCTTCTTTAACTGGGTCACAGAGCAGCATCCCCACGTTTTCTTGTGTACCTAAACCTTCTGTGCAATGGCTGATAAATTGGGGTGGTAGCAGATCTAGCAGCTTTCCTGATCTTCTGCTCATCGCAATCTCCAGCTCTAACCCTACTCTATAGCATTGCACAGACATCTAAAGAGCTGCTGCTCAGCATGTATTAAAGGATGAAAAGGCTGGGGGACACAGAAGCTTGATATTGATTTGATCACGTTGATGAGTGGCTAAGAGAAAAATAAATTCCTCTATCTGCAGCAGCATTGCACTCTCTAGATAATGTCTATGAGTTCTCCACATTTCTTCGCAAAGTTTTTTAGCTCCTCTCTCTGAGCAAATACATTGCCCATTTGTTTCTAACCATCTGTCTGACACTGAAGACCAGTTACAGAAATAAAAAATGAAATGCAAACCCATTTGGTACAACTGACAAGCAATAAATGTAAAGATCATTTATGAACTCGGAACCAAATAGTAGCAGATTACTACAATGACTGATGCACTCAGAGCTTGCTTGGCTTTTTTAGGTTTTTTTCTATCCCATTTATAGGAAGCAGCAGAAACGTTTTCAGTATTTAAGGAAAACTAAGGTTATCTGGGAAATTAAAATCCTATTGCTATTAAAAAGAAAAGAGATGTGAACAGAAGATGAATTCTTCACAGAGGAGTAACACCTAACAAATGGTAAAACAAATTATAAATGTAGCATGTAATGTCCAGCCGCAGACTTTTTTTTTTTTCCTCCCCACACACTAGGAACTGCACACATTTATCCATAAGTAAGCTGCCTTCCTAATGAATTACATTTAACAACACAATTATAAATCTCCAAGATGGTACAGAAACTTGAGATACATTACAGGCAGATACCAAGTTTCTGTACTTCTAATGGACCACAAAATTGAGATGTGCGCAGTGAGTACTTCTGGCCACATACAGGGAGATGGGCTGTGTCAGTCCCCTCTGAACATGGGAATAGAAGACAAGATGTCTTCTAGAAGAAACTGGTCCAGCATGGCGCTACACTAGGAAACATACAACACTGCAGCAAAGCACTGCAGTCTCTAATACAGAACAGAGCAGTTCTCACATGTACGAGCAGAAGCTATAGGCAGAACAAATGAGCCTGTGCTGATAGAGGCATCTCTATCAGTGATGCTGATTACAGAACTGTGTGCTTTAAAATATTCTACATTAACCATTTACTAGATGGCAATGTTGGAAAGTTCTTAAAGCTCAAAATCTCCAAAAGGACTTGTTTTTTTTTCCCTCCTCTGATTACTGCATAATGATATTCAAGTTTCAATTGGAATGTACTTTGAAATCAGTACTTTGACAGCACTGTAACATGGCTTTGGGCTGTAATGACCAGTACACGGCCTAACAACTACCTGCCACGGTCCATGAGTTTGTACTCATAGGAGATGGCACCTGATCGGCAATCTGCCTACAGCCATAGTGGATCTGCTTTAGAAGACAAGAGAATGTAAATATGTATGATGAGTGAATGGACATGATATGATATGACATAACAGTTCTTGAAATGTTTCATTTACTAATGACTGCATGTCAGTTACAGCACAGCTACCAGATGCTGATTCAAATATGCTCAGAGAAAGCTATTAATATGTAAATACCATATTCAGGAAAAAAAAAGTTTATATTCTTAAAACACATGTTTACCTTGGCACAGCTGGTGTACTGAAATGGCTCCCATAAAAAAAGAAGTGGAGACACAAACAATTACTAAAGTAAACAATTTCTAAGAATGTGCATAAAAGTCAGAGAAGCAGTAAGTGCATTCATCTGTATCTGTGGGTTTTACCAGTTAAGTTTTATTTGCAAGTGCAGTTAAGTTACTACACTGGAAAGACATAACTTCAGGGTGAAGATTTCTTAACAGAAAGAAACTTCCTATAGTAGCAACCTTTGTACTGCAGATAAACAACCAGAGAGAACAGCACTGTGTGGAATAACCCAGCTTGTTTGCCATTAACTTTTTAACGCCACTGCTTTCTGAGTACTAAGTGAAAATAACTAGCATGAGGGCACAGACTAAAGTAGTGTGCAATTCTCTGAAGCTACCAGATGTATACTGCCAGTATTATTTGTTTTTACTTGTTTAGGAGATGAAGAAACCTTTGCTCTCCAGAAATATAAGGGAACTGGCAACAGCCCACCAAGCTTCGATGTGCTGCACCTCAGGGGTCCAGCCACCAACTTTATTTTGCTTTTGTTTTGTCTTTACATAAGGGTCTCCATATGCTTTACCAGAGTATCCATATGCTGTTACTTTGAATCTCTGAATAAAGAATTTGGGATTTTTTTTTTTTTTAACTAACAAAGACTTTGTTAAAATTTATCTTATATGAAATGAAAGTGTGAAGTATAAGCCTAGAAAATAATCTCTTCAGCTTTCCATTTGCCTCCTGAAGTCTACAAACAGCTAATCTTTTGCTAACTTTCTCAATACTCAGCAGTCTGTTCTAATACATGAATGCAGAACGTGATCATATATCTTAGTTAACTGGGGACAGACTTCTAATCAGTATTGTCTCAAAACACGTGGAAAAATTTATTTCCCAAAACCATATAAACAAATTCCAAAAAATCATCTATTTCAGAAGATGCAGCACGTTACAAATTTTTTCTGAATGTCTCTCTTAGTCAGTACTATTTTGTAAATAGGTTAGCTTCTAAAGGCTATGTATGCTATCAGTATTGTTTTTCAGATGAAAAAAAAAGATATTTAAGTATATAAAATATTACTCAGTATGACAAATATTTATTATGAATGTGCAATCATATAGCTGCACATTTTCCCTTCCTATGCTCTCCTCTCCAGGACACTTCCAGAGAAAGGGACTCTAAAACCCATTAAGACATCATTACTGAGTACCATGACTGTAAAGTGAGAACTGGATTATGCAGTCATGTAGCTGTACTGAGATTAGGAAAAAAACCCTAAACAACTCAAGTGAGTTATTACCTGGAAATCATCATTGTGCCAGTGTGAAAGCAAAGAAGTGGCTATCACAAGGAGCCACCTGTAATACTACACAGTTCCTGCAGTTAAAACACACTGTATATGAATAAATGCTTTAAGCTCCATTTCTCTTACACAGTGGTTGGTAGATGTTGGCAAAGTCCCTGCAACCTTATCACAATAAAAATCCAACTGCACACGTTCACGTTCAGAGCAGCCACATGCTCACACAGCTCCAGCCCACTAATTTTATTTGTAGCAATGCCAGAGACTCCAAGATATGATAGAAACCTTATGGTTTCTATCATAGCAATGATGGTATGTTATCTCTCTTTCCTCCTTCTGCCTTTCATACATCATATCCATTATTCAGTAGTACTCCATCTTACAGGAAATTTTCTATTTCTTGTGTCCCACCAGACAAAAATTTCCAAACAAAACCCACCCCCAAAAAACTAGCACTTTCCAGTCACTACATGCAAGTGAAACATGATATGTTTATAATGCAACGTGAATTTTTCTACTCCTAGAGAGCAGCAACTCACAGGCACTGAAGACAAGCAAAATGAACTACAGAACATTTTACTACGAGATCCCAAGCAAGAGATTTTCTGTAGTAATGGGGGGAATTAAAAGCCTGTGTGAAAGGCCACAGGAGAAGCGAGCATATTTCACTCTAGTCTGACATTCAGACACCATGTTATTTGGATGGTGATATAAAATTAAAATAAATGTGTTTCATAAAGCTCAAGGCTAAGAAAAGAATCACTAAAAAGACAGGCTGACAGATCATAATTTTTGTTACGCAGTAAGACTGGTTAAAATTATCTGTCTTTCCATATCTTCTTATGTTAGCAACAATGTATTCTGCAATATCTTTACATGCTGACTGCTAATTTGATTTTTTTAGAAATCCCTCCCTCCTCCCATCACCCAGCCTGTTTTTTTTTGTTGGTTTTTTTTTAAATAACATGATTATAACCTGCAACAGAATCATTTCTTTCACAGACTTCATATCCTGTAAATTATGCAATCAGGACAAAAGTATATGAATAAATTAATCGAAAACACCCACTTCATTAGTTTCAGCTGTTCCTCTGACCTCAGCCAAGAAGAAATTGCTTCAAACTTCAGAGCAGCTAAGGGGTGAGATGTATGGAGAAGAGGCACATTTCATAGGTACTGCTTCAAAATTAAATGTCCATCAAGTAGGACAACTCAAAGAGTCAACTCCTTTTAAAATAGGGTAGCTGAGAAGAAAGGAGAGAAAAAAAAAACAATAGCGGCTATTACGCCTACAGTGATCAGGTTGCTCCTGAGGCAAGAAACCCACAGACACGATGTCACTGGACACAATTTTACTCCACCATTTCATTGGGAAAAAAAACCAAACACATTAAAACAAAAAGCAAAAAAAAACCAACTTAAACAAAAAAAAACAACCAACCAAAAGTACCTATACACAAACAAACTTGTTAGGGTTTAGAGAAGAAAACTGATTTAAACTCCAAAGGATGAGAGCACAGTCAAGCAGCAGCAATGTCCCTTTGCTTACTCCTTTCTCATCCTATTAGTCCCTGCGAGTCTACCTTCAAGAGGAGGTTTAGACTGCTTTTGCAGGTTCTTGTAAAACTATCTGAAAATCCTTCTGATAAGCTCTAAGTTTAAACCTCCTCAAACTAAGGACAGGCCTAACTTTAAAGTAGACCATTAGGATGCTTCCTAAGTGATTCACTTAACAATGGCTCCTCTGTGTGCAATCAAAACATCCACTAAAGAAGAAAATCGGACACTAATAGGAGGGGAAAAAAAAAAAAAAGGACAAAAAACACAACTTCTGAAAATGACAAAACTGCTGTCATTTGTACTAGCTTTTTTCTTCTGGTAAGCCCCTTGGCTCATCAGGCTAGGGTGCTTCTAAATGTACAGGGAAGATAGCTGAAATCTTTTAGAATGTGACATCTTTACTACAGCTCTTTCTACAGCCAAGAAGCCTAAATTTCACTTAAGTACACAGTTCCTATCTACCTCACTAACTTCTGACTGGGACTTGAAAGAATTTTTTTTTCTCATCAGTAAATTCATGCTGTCTTGTCTGAGAGGTTTTTGAACCCAGTTCACATAAAATGCAATTTTCTATCTTCAAATTCTTCCTGTGTCTTATATAGCATACACTGTTCAGCTCTGCACTGTTGATGACTTGCTCACAGTGGAAGATGAGCTTTGTGTCTCTGTCCTACGGCCTGCAGAACTGAAGTGAAAAATGTTTCACTTTACAATTTCATTTTGCAATGTCCAGTAACAAAGTATACAAATATTATATAACAGTAACATCCTTTATCACAGCCATTCTTTCTCTTCCTATTACCTTATCAAAGATGACAACTCAACTGCTTTCACCATCACTTATAATCCCAGAGTTAATTTTCACTTCTTTTTCATCTCTCCCTGTGCAGCCGAGTCACACTTAAAATTCTATGCAATTTAATTCCTAACATCTCCAAGATCCTGTTGATATTTCCTATAGCCAATCTCCCATCTCAGACCCTCATTATACCTCATCGTCATCAGTGGTTAACCCTGCTCCTTGAGTTGCCAAAAAGATTCCCCTCATCCCATGCATTACACAGCTGCAACAGCCATCTTCCTCACCTGTCAATTTGATCATGTCAAGTCACTCCCACTTTGAAGCCTTCCACTTCTGTCATGTCAAATTTAAGATTCTTGTCATCACCTTCAAACCTCTAAATAGTCTGTCACTGTTTCCCCATTCCCTTGACCTTATACTGCAAGTTCCCTACAGCTAAAAATGTCCTTCTTCAATACTTATGATTAGTTGCATGACAGAGGCCATTATCACAAATAAATCATAAACAATAAAGACTGCAGCAAATCTCATTGGTTATTTCCCTCCTAACCCCACAAACTAATTGCTATAGCCCAAACAATAGCTTTCACTTCCTTGTTGATGACAACAAAATTTTGACGTTACTGGCCTCAAAACCTCTCTTCCCCAGAGTAACAGATAAATTTACAAGTTGGAGACTGAAACAAAGAAACAAACAAAAAACAAAAAAAGAGCAGAAACAAAACACAGAATGCACAGAAAGGTCTTCACAAACTGAACTGAGAGCAAAAGGACCAATAAAAATCACATTCAAAGGATGAATACACAGCGATAAATAAATGCTCTTCTACATCTAACTGGAAAACCTACAGAAGGGTAGTATGCCTCTTTATGCTCGTCATATACCACCAGGAATGAATTGCTTTTCTACATGTTGCTCTGCAGAGAGAAGCCCTCTGTTTCTCAGGTATGCCAAACATGGAAGAAAATTTCATGCTACTGCTTTAAAAGATTATCCCAAACAATAGTATTCCTAGTTTACGGGCGCTCTCATCTGCTCTGATACAAAACAAGGTAGAAGTACATTGCCATGGTACTAGGCTGATTGGAAGGAAAGCCCATTCAAAACTGTGAGAGCTAAAAATCTCCTTGCTGTTTTCTTCACCAATTAAATTTTAACAGTTTCCACCTTGGTGCAGATACTCAGCACAAAAACTTTTTTAAAATAAGGTTTTAACAGATAACCAGATTCTTTAACCATAAATGCTGTCAAAATAAGAGATGACTGTGTTTCACCATCCAACTCCTCTGCACAAAAGTATGTCTTTCTGGATTACAGAGGAGAGCAAGCTGGCTCATCAGTGGAAATGTACCATACCTGCTCTGAAGAGTTTTTCTCTTTATATGTTTTCCATCTTTATGTGTTAACTGAGACAAGCAGCTCTCCTTTAGTGTCATAAGCCTGCAACATGTCAACATCCGTAGCAGATTTAATCCCTCTTTCCAAAGCTACCACTACATCAAATACATGCTATATTTTGATCATTTCCCCACTTGCATGTGGTGAACTCAAACACCCATGACAGCTCAGCACAACGGGACCATTCAAACTTTCACAGATTCCTGGAAATGCCACTGGGAGATCTCCTCAGGCCACCACACTGTCCTACAGCTTGTGCGCTGCCACCTCGCTAGTAAAAAGTATCTGTTATTCTTGCTACTATTCTCTCTTCTCCTTTCATTCTCAAATAGCTCAACCTCACAGTGAAGACAGGAAGGGCAGATGAACTGAAAAGGGAAAGCTTTCCCTACAATCTTTTTTTTTTTTTTTTTCCCTCCTGTAGCAGCCAGAATTTTCAAAATGCCACCACAAGTTCACAAAGATCTTAAAGAGCAATGACAGCGCAACCTGGCAGGTGCAGGCTTCCAGAGCTAATTCTCAGTACCCCATGCCTCTGTTTCCTGACCTATGCTTCATCTGAACCTCTAGAGAGGTTGCTGAGGAGAAGTGACACGTTATGATCCAAGCTGATCTGGTATAAGCTGCTACTGAAGTAGGAGCTCTGGGTGTGGCCAAGTCCCGCCTCCATCTCAGTCACCCCATCTGCCCCAAATCTTCCTCTGCACCACATCAAGCGCTCACCTGATTTTGCACTGTGTAGTCATCAGAAAAGAGGCCTGAGAAAAGCAATCAAAGAATTTTCTGCTGAACTGGCAAGGTGAATGGACTAAATGAAAAGACCTGTGAGAGCCACAGCTGAAGCAAAGGCAATTGGTAAACTGTGCGGTTAGCAAAAGACAGAAGGAGCAAGGAGAAGATGGGAGGACTTCTCTCTGTGTTGCTTGATGAGCTGCAACAAGCAACTGCGCCTCTGGGCTGAAGCTCTGCAGCAGGCTAAACAAAACCAGCAACCTGTCCCAGTGATGTAGGTTTGGTGAGTACCTCAGCTGGCACAAGCCAGCGGGACAGGACCGTTCAGCCAGTTATTCCATCAAGTTAAATACCCAATTCAGTACAACTTCAAACTCTATCAGGGCATCAAGTGCAATCACAATAGAAAAATGCAGTAGCAGATAGCATAAGAGGTAAAAATGAACATGCTTTTTGTAACATTTGCTGAACAGTTGTATTTACTCCTTCACTGGTCATATCCTTAGCAAGTGATAGCATCAGATGCATTGCAGATTTTGTATGGAAAATACCTCAACATATTTGACAGACCTCCCACAGATTCAAAATCAGAGTCCAAGAAGAAATACTTGGATTTTGGAAGATCTGCAGGCATCAGGAAGAGAGCCATAAATCCTTTACGCTTTGTAAGACAAATAAGGAAGATGAATCGACCTGAAGCACACTACGTAGCAACATGTGGGACCCTGCTTAGCAAACTGATGCTTTGTGACAATTTCTAACTCTTTCTGTAGCCTCTTCAAAGCTTAAATAGAATCCGACAGTTTTCTTCCTACCATATGTACAGATAATGAATCTATCAAGTCTCTTGAGGCAGTCACCAATTATCTCTGACATAAGACACAACACACATTTACTCACGCAGGCATAATTTTAACTACGGGCAAGAATAATTAAAACTTTGGAAGTTACAACAAAAGGACAGAACAGCTCATGAAATGAAAGATCACTACAAACAGATTTTAGAACTGCAATGCACTGTTTTCCTCCTGGCTGTATTAGTGGTAGTTAAGGATGTTCATTTAGAGACGTTCAGTGCAATAGTACAGCCCAATCTACCTCTAAACAGCCTGTTTGCAGATCCACTAGTACTTAACAGGTCCCCTTGCACTAAGATCTCATGTGCTTCTTTCCTCCGAATACTTGGGTGCCACTTTGAGCTCATTCTTCATCAGTCCTTCCCTGAGTGCAGGCTCCTTTTGTTCCTATTTTTACCCATCCTAGCTGAAGAAGGGGTTTATTTAATCACAGCCATAATACTCCAAAGAATAAGGAAATTTTAAATCAAATACAATAATAATGAAGGTGCTGGGGTTGCCAATTCCTGCCTGATTTCATTGTTCTCCAGGTTTAAAAACATGCCTGCCTTGGGCAGGCAGTGCACATCTTGTATTCTTATTCTCCAGTCACCTTTGCACAGACAGCCAACCATGCCTTGAATGCAAACTGACACTCTGCCATGTATTTAGGCTGAAAAGCATCAGATGTCATTAGTCATCAGCGATGCTTCGCTTCCACAGAAAGTTCAGTGTCCCAGCTAGCTGGGCCAACTTGTGAGAGGCAAGCCAAGCTGGTGTTCAGGTTCTCAGGGACAAAATGTCAAGGCCTCCTCTCAGGAGGTAAACTGTCTGCAGTACACTGTCTCGGGTTTGGCTCTTGCTGTAATAGAAGTCAGAGAGCATAATGCAAGACGGAGTGACAGTCTGACACAGGCATATCATACTGCCCTTCTTGGAAGCTAGTAGTTTCAGGCCTATGTGACTTACAGCTAGACAGTGATTTCTACCATGCAACTCAGAAGAAGCTTCCCACCTTTTCCTTTTCATCTTTATCTGGGCTATTAAGTTCCCAGGCCTGAACCACATGAGAAGTTTGGACTGCTTCTCCTCATTCCTCATGGAGCAGATGGTTATTGCAGATAGGCAAGACTTTGCTTCTAAACTGCTGTGTGTACTAGCCAGGCCTGCTTAGTGAGCAACACACACAGTTTGTATAGGTCAGCAGTTACTTGGAAGCAAAGAGAAAGCAGAGAATATGACACAGATGACTGATGTGCCTGTCCCTGCTCACATCACCCCCGGCACTCAGGTGGCAGCAACAAACCACGCTGCAGTAAAGGGCTGAATCTGCACAGAGGAAAGCTAGGGTCCATTTACACAGTAGTGCTATTGTCTCTGCAGGGCAAACATCATACCTTTGGATACAAAGGGTCTCTACAGGACAGACACAGATCAGCAGCCTGACACCACAAACAAAAAGAGCTACAAAGCAAAGATTTTCATGATACAACATGACCATGCTACTGCTAAGAAACACAGCTCCATTTTAAATTATTTTTCATTTCTTTCACCCACTCCCTGGAACTCATGAGCGTTGGAGACCTCTGAAGTCAGAGTTTCCTGGCACTGAACACCGAGCCTGTCTGGGCTCACTTTGGAAAGCCCCTGATGTTAGCACGATGGGAGCTTTTCAGGCTTGCTTGAAAAATGTTAGTCTCAGCTCCACTACACAAACTCCCCTCATAATATTCCACAGTTATAAACCCACTGTATATTTGAAATGAACATGTAAGTTAACGTTTGCTTCATAAGCTTACTACATCTTCAGAAAGACAATTGTTAAAATTTATCATAACCACCTTCAGGACTTCATGTTGCTAGAACACGATGAAAGTAAGCAGGTTTGATGCATAGTATGGAGGTGTGTGCTAACTTATGTTCTTACCTGACACAGTGACTAGAGGGAGAAGCAGAGTAGTAATTAACAAAAACTATCTGAATGTTGTGGCAGTGCTAATTAGATACTGCAAAAACTGATTTAGCTCCACAACAATTTCCACTGAGGTAGTCACTTCAAGCACTTCTTAAGAGGTCTTTCTGTTAATTATGTAGAAAGATTCCTGGTTTGCCCCTTGTTTTTTTTTTGTTTTTTTTTTTTAATTATTTATGGTTGTTGTTGGTTTTATGATTTTTTTAAATTGTCATAATGTAGCTAAAAACTTGCCAGACAAAAGAATAAAGACCAAGCTGCTCCATGTCTCATTTTCTCTGAAATCAAAACAAACTCAGTACTTAACAAGTCAAGCTTACTTAACCCATGCAGAATACATCCCAGCCACGTTTAATTGTGATTTAATACACTCATCCACAAAGCAAAACAGGAGTTCAGACACTGCTTCCACTCTATTCTCAGAAATGAGCTATGTGAAAAACAAAAGTTTATGAAACCTATGTATTTCCCACAAGAAGAGAGAAGGAGGCAGATCCAAGAAAGCAAGACAGATTTCTGTGAGAAAATAAAATTGTCAGACTTGTAGTCCTAATGTACCAAGTGCACAAGATATGTCATGTCCACAGATTGTTGCACTTGTAGCTGGCATTTTAGAATGAATTAGGTGGGTGGACAGTTAAATGACAACAAGTACCGTATATCTTTAGCCCTCAAGGAAGACACTACTTTAGATGCCTTTATGTCTTTTTTTTTCCCCCCTTCTTTAGGTAATAAATTTTTCCACAAAAAGGTCAGGCCACCGTGACAGAAAATCATTCTGATTTGAAAGCTGTTAGCAGTCATGGAAGTAACACATCCTGCTATATTCAGCCTGGCTGGATATGTGCAGAAACCTTCACAGTGCAAAAAAACGGCAGGTGGGGGGGACAAGAAGAGATGGAAAAATCCCCACAAATAAAGTTTTGACAAAAATACAGCCAAGCACAAAAGGAAAGGGAGAAAACAGTTCTCACTGTTGATTACAAATCCTCTTACGCTACTGCTAGTCCCATTTCCTACCGGAATTTCAAACATGAAAATATCTATTTCTGTATTTTGGAACACACTGGACAAATACATTTCTAAGCAGCAGTAAAGGTTTCGCAAAGCACAGATGGCCCATTTGTGAAGTGCCCTGAATCTCTTCCTTCAAAATGCACTGACCACAGAGGTGAGCTGACGAAGAGGGGAGATAAGCAGCAGGGGTTCAAAGCACGCGATAACGTGCAGCTCTCGCTCCAGGACACATACAGCAAAGCTTCTTCAAAGACTTATTTCAGCACATTCTTTACCAAACAAGGAAATCTCCTCTATTCTTCAAGTAAAGGAAATGACAAATGCGTAAAAAAAAAAAAAAAAAGAGCTGGTCGCAGACTATTCAACCTTAGATTATATTACTCTGAACTGTTAATTAAACTCTTTTTATAACGCTCTCCTGAGCCTGCCTGGGGCTATACCTTTAAATTACCTTTTAATGGGAAATTGATGTGAACAGCATGCAGCCACGAGACCAGGGAAACGTGTCCCCATTCTGAGGATGTCTGTGGTACACATCAATGGACAAGCACGGTGCGCACAGGACCGCTGCTATTCTGGGCCGCATGAGGAGCAGCCAATTAATGGGCTGTCAGGAAGCGCACACGGCCCTGCAACACTCAGATGGAAAAGGGAAAAGCATACAAATCAGAGAAAAGAATACAAGATAAGCAGGTCAACTATCACAAAAGAGTAAAAAAGAAAAAAAAAACGCTCCTAAAAGTACACGAACACAGTGTTTCATTCTTCCAGTTCACTGTAGTTATACAGAGGTGAGCTCAGCCAATATGTTTAAAAAATGACATCCATCACATCAATGCCTTTTGGAAACATTTCTGGATTTATATTAAAATGCAACTACTGGTAGAAAACATCCACTTGAAACTGTAACACAGATTGTTGAAGTGATAAACTTACAAAAGAAAACTAAAGCAAACAGCAACGACTTTATATCTTTAAGCTAAGAATGTGGGGGTAATGCTAAAAGTGCTTTGTTTCATTATCATGGCTGCCTCTTTTTTGCAATAAATACAGGTCTGATACAGCTTCAGCATCTTCCTGCTTTTCTGTCAAAGACAGTGTTTTCCATCTGGTCTATCTTATGAGAAAACCCAGGTGAAATGCAAAGGTGTTAAGAAATAAGATCTGACTATTGATGTTATGAAAAGCTGTCTCAAATAGGACACTACTACAACAAAACAAAGTTAAGCTAAGTTCTGCTCTTGCATTACATCATAGGAAAGATCGGCTTTCATGCAGTGCACAAATGCATTCAGGAGAAGAATGACTCAGAACAAGAGGACTCACAAGAAATACTAAGAATTCTATAATTTAAAGAAAAGCATCAGACTTCTTTCCTTTGGAAAAAAAATATAAAATACAAACGAGAAGAAACACCGTATGTCACTAATGGTTGAAGTCTTGACTGAACTTCGGCAGCAACGTAAATCAGAATAGCTATGATGGGAACTAAAGTATTGACAGAATTACAGATCAGGTCAGTATTCCACTGCTTAGACATTCCCAGTGCTGAGTAAGCAAAAAAAAAAAAAATATTGCTCCAAGCAATAATTCTGAAACTATATTTTAAAGAAGATATTCAGGGATAACAAATACTCCTATCCTCACCTGAAAAGCTACCACACAGACTGAAAAAACAAAAGTTTGTTGGTTTTTTTTTTTTTCAAGGCTGCAGGGCAGATCTTACCCTTTATTAATATGATCACAGACCTAAAAATCTTCCCATTTGAAGCCTATCACAGTTGATATTTAGACAGAAATCATAATAACTGCATCAATGTAGCATCATGCTGCGCACTTCTGTTCTTAGTCATTTCAAAATCATCACCATGATTTTAACTAAGAAGCACAAAGCTAATCACAGGCACTACAGCAGAAGCAGGCCAAAGGTCAGAAACCTGAGCGCCTTGGTTCTACAACAGCAATGGTTATAATCTAAAGATGAATCACAACAAAAAATCTGCTTCATTAAGCATGTCTGACACGGTACCCGTACCTTCAGTTTGAAGATGCAAAGGATGATCGCCAAATAAAAACTAGATAAATCATCATTTTACATCCAAAATATTTTTCTCTTCTCTAAGCAGAGCCAGCAGGAGGGGGAGTAATGATCTGCTATTGTAACAGGGTTATCAGCTAATTACTACAGTCTTTGAGGGAAGAGGCAGCAAGGAGGGAACTGTAGGGATGGATGGGTTGCATCCTGCTGATTCAATGCTTGAAGAAAAACACTTTATTTTGAAGCAGGAATGTAAATGTTCAAGATGGATAAATTCCTTCCTATTTCCTCGAAGAAATGTGATATCTGCATGTAAACAGCATCCTCAGGGATGATCACTTCCATACTATATTTCAGGATGTCGACATCTTACCTGATATTTAACATTCCTGAATACAGCCTGGTTGAACCATATCTGTCCCTGCTGATGTTGCACAGTAATGGCCAACAATCAGCATTTCACTTGAGAAAACCTCAGCAAAACTAATTGTGCACCATGTAATGAAAAAGTAGGGGCCAATTTCCCCTCCTTGGAACTTACCCTCCTTCAGACCTCCCTCCACTGACCACCCAAAAGCAACAAAAAATAGATGCAGTCGCTGAGGATTTAGTTTCACCCAGTAATGTGAAAGGAGACAAGCAGAACATTTTACTGCACAAAATCTACAATGCACAGCTGGAAACAAAAGAGTAAGTACACAACATTTAAACTTCCAAATGATTAAAGGCATATGGAAACATCAACGAGTATGTAAACATATCCTGTCAGACTCCGAGAGAGGTAATCTAAGAGGAATCGTCTCACAGATGGGTTATCTGTTTTGGAGTCTAGCTCTAAAATGTCATGATTTCGCTACTCACAATCATGCTCACTAATGCTGAAGAAGAAAAGGAATCTTTACAGAAAGCAAATGGTTTTGCCAAGGGCAATGCTAAGAAAGTAACTTACAATAGACAATCAGTTATAACTAAGTTTTTGTGACTCAGCTCCAGTTTCAGATTACTTTAAAATGTAATTAAGCATAGTTAATTACCTTCAGATACTTTTTCTTACACTGTGCATTGGTATACATTCAAAAGAAAGACTGCTGAAACACGCAAATTCTCCCTTGCTCTCTTCCCCTGGAAAGGAGGAAGATGCACAGGGACAGAGGCTGCCGCTGGTTTCAATTGTACTGCATCACTGCATCATTCAGCTGTACAAACACAAGCTACAAAATGAAAAAATATTACTGATATTCCCAGTGCACTTAAGTGGAACACACATTACACTTATATACATTTTTCTTGGTTTTGAATGCTGATGTCCACAGAGCCTTTACAACAGGATTTCAATTTGTTTTCCTCTTGGGGAGAAAGAGGGGGGAAAGGAAAAGGAGAGAGAAGGGACACGCAAACCATGAAACTAGAAGATTACCATTTTGTATTATTTTTAGTCAGGATAAATACACAAGAGCACAAGATTAGGATATGAACATGATATTTGGGAGAAATTTCTTCAGCTGCCCCTGCACCCCTTTATCCATCCTATTCTCTAAAACCTCTTAAAATCCTCTCCCGTCACAACTACCAGAGCTTGACAATGGAGTAGACAGAGTATTACTGCAGCACTACTCATAGCCTTGGATTTCACTTCATTACAGAATGATACTAGGCATATACACTGATCCATACCTTTTTTTTTTCCCCACATATATACTATTTCTAATAAAATTTATTTTTGAGCATAATTTACAGGTACACATAAAACTGCAGAAAGTCTACTTTTAAAACTATATTTAAGATCTTTAGAATACACGCAATCAAAAAACTGCTTTCAGAAAGGACTGTCTGCAGGGATGTCTCAGCCTGACAAGGAAGGAGGACACGCATTGCAGGGCATCTTGCATGGCACACAGATGTGCTCTGTTCTCCCCTCTCCTCTTTTGCAGTGCTCAGTGCTGTTACAGATGCTTAAGGTTTGTATCTTCTTACTATGTGTGCATATGTGGTTATGTAGACAGGTTGCAGATATCTTACTTCTAGGTAATGATGTTACAAAGTGTTTTGGAATGCTATTTACCTTCAGCCTGCTACTTTTAATAACTTTACTGAAAAGACTAACTAGAAGAAGTATCAAAGGAGGAAGGATGATCTGAATTTGAAGTGTCCACATACATTTTTGAATCCCTGCTGTTCAGTGTATGCAAAGAATTTCTGAACATCTCCAGGTTCAAAAGCACTAACAAGTACTACAGCTTTCCATCCAAGGTTTAACTTGAAGGAATAGTTTTCTGATCCTTAGGCTATGAAACCCTTGACATTAATTAGAAGAACATATTTAGCTTAAGTTTCTTCTATGGTTTTATCTCAATGCATGTTCTGACTCCTGCTACACACACAAGGGGAAAGATGAGGGAGGCACTCAATACTTGACATTATATCCCCATTTCATATTACTCATTTTAAGATTGAGATCTGAGAGATTTAAGCAACTAGATAGTAAAACACGGCAGAAAGCCCAGCAAAGCTTTGCTGTTACAAGAAAATAGTCTTAGTCACTAGAGGGAGCGTCTGCCTTTATAGTCAATGAACAAAAGTTTCCATATGCCTACAATATATACATTAAAATATCACCAAATACAAATATTTAAAATATTTATATACTAAAATATTAAATATTATATATTTATATATAATTGTATATATTAAAATACTGTATACGTTAAAATAAACTTCACTATTACACGGCATAAGCACTAAGTCAGAACCTTTCTCACTCTTTGAGCAATTATCAAACAACCCAATACCATAGCTTGCATTGTTCAGGAAATGACAGCAATGACATTTTATTCTAAGGACACAGCTTCAGACTACTACAAAGCAGACAGATCCACATCTTGGCTAGCTGCCTGGACTCGCCATGAGAGAAGGGCATTGCTGGGCTGTGATTCACCCGATCAGCCCCAGACATCTGTCAGAGGATGAACGTGTGAATCATTTTCTAGAAGTGCCACTTCTCCAAATTGCAAAGGTGGCTGAATTCAAATGCAGACGTGCACTCCACAGATGATTAAATCACAGGATCCCCACCCAAAAACACACACAAACTTACTAAGCAAAAACGTGTGACAACACTATAGCTAATATAAACTGTGGGGAGAGGGAAGATGAGAGGGCATACAACATTAGGTCCATTAAAGTGAAGTAAGAATGCTGAATTACCAACATGAAAGTAAATTGTTCAAAATGGAAATGGTTTTCTTGTGGGACAGCTTTAAGAAAACTTAAGAGCCTTAAGAAAACTCAGTGGCCAAACCATGAGCATCATCCTCAGCACAAGGCTGTGTCAGCTGATTACCCAGAACACAATGACATCACAAACCAATGGCAGTGCTTCCTGTATTACAAAGCTGTCCAATATTGCTACATGCAACAGACTCAATAAAGAAAGTAAAAGCAAAAACAGTAAAGCAACAATTCCTTATTACATACAGTAAGAAACAACTGAATCTAAATGCCCACCAAGCTTGGGTTCAGATCTATTTGAAGCATTAACAATATTTTTTTCCCCTGAAAGTAACAGAGAACAAAAATTATCTGCTACTTGCTCTTTTCGGCTGTGCTATGAGCCATCCTGCTGACTGACAGACATGAAGACTTACCTCAAGGAAGGCAGCCTTCAGCTCTCTGTCCAGATGCTGATACCTGAAACACTGCTGAGAATCGTGGCTTAGTTACTCTTTATATATTTTAGTAACCATGGTATTAATATCAGACATAATGCTCTCAGATTGTGTGCCAAGCCACAGGACAGGAAATTCTATTTTCAGTTTCATCATAATGGTATTGCTGCAGTCAAGAACATTAAATTACATAAGCGTTGTTTGTTGTGCTTTTTTTTTTCCGTTCTTTCTATAATCATCAGTCACATAGGACAGGATGTAAGTTTGGGAGCAAATGTTCTCTCCACTTACACCTCTGAAGTAAAGTACAGTGGCTAAGATCCTCTGTCCCCTCAATATGACAATACTTGTTCACTTCTAGAAAACAACCACACAGAACAAAGCAGAACTGCAGTAGTATTTAGATTTCTTCCCAAATGAGGAACTCTGGTCTATCCAGTGCTGAGGGAAGAGTGGACCAGTTGTAGCACTCACTACGGGAAAGATACCTTCATGTCAATGGGAATGGTCACTGTTAAACCTGATACAAGAGTACAATGCACAAATTCCTATAAATTCTTTTGACTGACAACTATTAGCAAAGTCAACACATGAGTTTTACCGAAACAGAGTAGGACAAGAGGAACCTCCAAAATTCCTCTTGACAGAAATGCTAGCTATGTTCAAAGCTGGAAATGCAATCCTGCTACTTCAGGACCTGACAAAGCTGAAGAGAATTTACTTTATAAAAGGTTTCTGAACGCTTTATATTTCTGATCTCTTTTCAAGTGTTTCTCTCTGCCATTTGAGCATTTTCGCAGTAGTGAAGTCACTACAAAGCTAATATAAGCACTTACTATTAAATTAATAATAAAAAGAATAAAGAAAACCACAAAATTGAACTTTAAAAGCTCAAATTGTTGAGATGCAGCAGATACAGAGTTTCATAATATAAAAATATTTCTCTTTACAACTAAATTTCCCTCATAGCCCTATGGTTAGTCCTTTTGGTGCTGCTGTAACCAGGCAGCCAGAGATTCCCACCTGCACTGAAACTTGTTAGTCATGCAGACTGTCTGAAGTGCAGGGCACCGTACCAGAGCCTGCGCAAGTTCTGGGAGAAGATGAAAAAAGAGCAACAAGAGTAGTAGGAATTAGTGTGGTCTAGACTTGTTCCAGCATGAAGGGACACTCAGAGACTCTAATTCAGCAATGAGCAGTGGTGAAGAAGTAGCCTTTCATCTTCCACACTTTCTCCGTTTACTCAGTCTGAGCTTCAGCAAAGACAGAAGTGCCAGGTCCTTCACGTTATTTTTGCAGGAATGTGAAATATCCTTTTAACGTGCTGTGCAAGCTTCATTAAAGTCATATAGCTAATAATGATCTGAAACATCATCAGTCACCAGGGTGATTCCTAATGCTCTCCTTTTTTATTTGGTCTTCTACATAGGTTGGTTTCATGTACTTGAAAAGTTAATACATTACTTATATGTGTGATCAATAATACGAATCCATTCAGAGACTGTTCTTCATGTTCTGTTTCAAACAAGCCATCTCCAGACAACTAAAGTAATCTTCTAAAGGGTTTCACAATCTGAAACAAATTGCATAGCTATCTAGGGCCTTGATTCACTAGACAGAATATGTATAATCTCACCAACCAAGACCCATGGCAGTCCAAATCTCTGCTTAATTCCTGTTTACAAGAGATCCATTTTTTTGTCCATGGTACCGAGGCCTGAGCTCAAGATGATCACATTACAAGCATGAATCCCTAAAGAATCAGACAACTTTTTTTTTTTTTTTCCTTTATGGAAGAGCAACATAAAATTTACCGCAATCAGTAATATTGCGCTATGAAAGCAGAACACTAAGTCTAGGAAATGATCATTTCCCATTGCCAGTTGCTTTTAAAAAGCAGGAACAACTTCTTTCTGTAACAGCTCCCCAGGGATCTGTCTTTTTCCCCTGGACATTTTTTGTTGAACTCTTTCTAAAATATGCTAACATAAAGAGAACAGACACAAGGACACATACTAAAAGAGTCCTGTTCAGATTAAGAAGCTGAGTTCTGTTCAATTGGAACAGCTAGATCCATGAATTGTGCTGAGTGAATTAAGAAGTATACTTGAGTGGACTCAGTCCAACAGAAGGAAGGTGCACAGGTCACCCTCTGTTAGACCTCCTAGAGGTCTAACAGCTTACAGGCTGCTCTGTAACTCACAGCAGCTCCTTCCTCCAGTGACTATATGACAGTTTGATACCCAAAAACAGCCAGAGCAATGCCATCATATGATCCACAGCCTTCCCCCACAAATACAAGGAACTGTCCAACACACGAGTACGCATGTTCTTTCAGTCCTTCTCTAGCCCTTGTGCTTTGGAGAGACAGGAAGAAAATATATATATATATACATACACATCTATTTCAGTGCAATTGAATTCCTACCACATACAGAGAACAGGCTGTTTCTCTTCAGAAGAATGATACTATATTTCATCGAACTAGAAAACTAGAGCAGAGCCCTCTGAACCATTTTCCACACAATGTGTGAAACGCTTGCTGCCTCAGAAGCAACCCAAAAGTATGTATTACCAGTTTATAAATATATGTTGTACTACAAATGAAGAAAAAACTGAATAGAAGAATAGAACTGGTGGGATCATTTATTTAAAAATAAATATAAAAAAGGGGGAATTAGATAACTCCACAGGGAATTTCTTTTCACGTAAGAAAGCAAAGGTAACATAGCAGAATAATTTCTACTTCTTCATACTTGAACGTAGCATTTGTGTTTGGATGAATTCTAAGTTCTGTAATTTAAAAACCAAGAGGCAGAAGAAATTGGGTTATTCAGAGAGAAAAGGGAGCCATGACTGTTCTGTATCCATTCACATACCTGTACAGTATGTACACTCTACAATACTCAGCGAACCCAGATAATGTCACACCTTGATTATTTATCTCTGCTTAAGTCTGGTGCAACAGCATTCAGTTGTGACCACTCCCTCAGGCTATTACTTGAAGCTTGCCACTTAATTCTTACATGTCTTTTTTCAGACTGTATTGAAAGAGGCAACATTAGATACACAGATATCTAATTTATGCAAGTTCTTCCTATCAAGCAAGCTGATCAGCCCTTTGAAGTCTACCCTTATACTTTGAAATTCATGAGCATAAGACAAACCAATGAGCTAACTTGCCTTAGAAAAGTATGCATTTTGTTAAATCTATTCTGTCCATTTAGAACATTCCCAATTTAAAAAGACATTCACAGACCATACAGAGACTGCACAGCCCTCAAATCACAGGACACGGTCGCTTGGTCAAAGAATCCATATCAACTCAGCATCACAGCTGACTGCATACTGATGTGCAGCTGTCAAAGAGAAACACACACCAGTCCTTTATTTTTTGGCTGCTGAATCCTGGATATTCAGTAAAATCATCACAAATCTGGATCAAACAAAGAGGTATAAAAAACTATCTTGCTATAAATCTAAACATCAGCAAAAGCCACTAAGCAAGTAAAATTACATTTACTTCAATTTGTGGAAGTAATACTTCCAAAACGTTCCTTCCATTCTCTATCTCAGGTAGCAGAACTGCAGACTTACAAGTTGGTTGACAAGAATGCACTTCTCCACCTGTCAGCCCCTGATGTGAACTGAATAACAGGAGACAGAACAGCTGATGAGCTTTAGTGCAGAAAGTAGTGTACAAGTCCTGTGAGTAACATCAGTAAATATACCGATTATTTCTGATAAAGGTTATAATGAATGAAGTAAATACAGCTAAATTATTCACTGTGAATATCACACGTATTTCTGATTATCTACTGGACTGTGTCTTTGCCGATAGTAGGGAGCTATATCAAAAGTGTGTTTTATAGATACTGAAAATCCCAACTCAATTGAAACCAGATGTGCAGCAGGCAAGTTTTCTGAAGTTCAGAGTGCAAGGCTAAGATCCATATGATAAGTGTGAGACGTAAACAAGGATTTAATTAGAATCACCTCTGTGCCCAAGGAGACAATCTTCATATCTTGTGTCTCTGATACTATTCTTCAGGTTAAACCCTTCAGGTTAAACACAAGGCAGGTTTTTCAGACAGTGTGATAATCCAGCTCATAGCGCAATAAAAGAGAGCAAGAAGGAATCAGGTTACTCGAATCATAGGAGAAATATTTCAGTTTTCCAAGCATCCCTACGCTGAAATCACTTTTGCATAGGAAAGGTGAAATTTCAGACATAAAGGAGTTACTAGAAATTCCCTAACATCCATTGTTCCTTCATTATCTTTCTGCATACAAAAGTAAACCAGAATAGTGAGAACGTTCAGGGAGCATGCCTCAAACTAGATAGGTTATGGAAAAAGGCACATGCTGAGGTTGTTGCAGAAAGTGACACAGTCACAGTCTGTGATTATTTATCTTCCAAGTAATACAGCACAGGAGTATAAAGTAAGCAGGAGGCCACAGCTGAACTTGGACCATCTATTCTTTCAAGGCAGGGGAAGAACGGGGCCTTTGGTCGTATTTCTTTTATTTTAAGGAGAAAAACGGTACTGCCATCTGCATAGAACGTATCACTGTTATTTAATGTTCTGCAATTTAAATGAAAACAATAGCAGACTTTGCAATTCAGCAAGGTGAAATTCTGAATTAATGACAGTGAGATGATGAAAGGGGAATATAAATGAACAGGTTCAGTACTAGAATTCCTGTGAATAAAGATACAAAATATCTGTGTGAAAATTTCCAAAAGCATCTATTTCACTCTGTTATCCTTCAGTAAGGATTAGAAATATATTACCGTTTTCTGACAATTCACTAATGTATGTCTTTATTGAAACTGTTTTATTACAAAATGAAAATATAATTTAACAGGAGTTTATGAGTAAGAAATTATTTTACACTTTCTAATCTCCCTCCCACCCAAATACCATAAATGTATCACTGTTCTCCTGAGAGCACATCTCCAGTGGAATATAAAGACAGTGCTTACGGCAGCATTTGTGTCAGTTAGCAGTTAATCAATATGTATAACTGTTTAAAACCAGAGGACCAAATCATTTTTAAACCTCCCTCATGCACTCTGTAATTGTACCATGGGAGTCCGACAGCCTGATGAATACTGGGTCAAAATTGGGCAGAATGCACAGTGTTTAGGTGACTGAGAAGATGTAATAACAGCATGTAATAATTGTAATAACAGCATGGAAATTACAAGGGAAAAAAAGGTCTTTAAGAAAATAATTCTGACTACAGGAAATGCAGACATGTTAAAGAGCATTTCTCCTGAAATTCAGCTTTCAAGCCAGCAAGCAGAACCAAGGGTTCTAGATATCAGATACCTGTTAAGACTGGCACAACCCAGAGACCAATGCAGAAGGCTGTATTTAACACAGCTCCTTATTCTCGTACTGGAATGGAATGCAAGTGTTGTCTCCAATATCTCATGAAGTTTAAGTCCTTCCTCCATTTCTGTTTTGCTGTTGTTTTTTTTCTGTTCACCTATTGTGATGGTCTCTTAACTTCTGGATTCTTATTTGATAACTGTATATAGGAGCACATGACACCCATGTTAATGTTAAAGGAGAGCCTCCATGATCTGAACATTTCCACTAATGGAATCCACTGGTCAGTTTTTCCTCTTTTCACCTTTTCAGACATGGCTTTATTTATTCAAGAGGAAGGCCGGAGAAAGGTACCATGAATTAGCCCCATTATCATATCATGAAAGCCATTACTCATCATATAATCTTGCAGTAAGAGAGAAAGGTCTCTCAGATTATGATTCCACATTTCATTTTCAAATGTCTTACTCTTCTAAAATAGAGTAACAAATCCTCAAAAGATGAGTAAAGATCAAGCAGGTCCAAAATCCAAGTATAAAAGGTGCGTAAGTTGTGAAAAACAAAACTGCAGTGCCACAGAACAAGAGCTACAGTGGACTTCCTTTGGAAAAAATTACCCAAAGTCCCACAGTTTAGACCTCCTCACCTATTTTCAGTGTGAGAATCCAGCAGAAGCTGGGTTTTCTTGCTTTCATTTCAGCACACAGCAGTTTGCGGCGCAGCTCCACCAGCCTGTTGTGAGCAACCTTCCGTGTCTTGGCTGCCAATAGATCTGCATGACTTCAGCTGTCACAGAAGCCTGTGAAAGCCACACTGACTCCCCTGCTGCATCAAATAATAAAAATACATCAGTCTCCTCCCGAATTCGTCTACATTTGAGTAACATTTGTTTCTAACTTGTTTTCTGCCATCAGCTTTCTTCCATTTTAGCAATAATTGTCTAGAGGTACCGTAAATCATATCCACTGCCTTGCCAAAGAAGAAACAAGGGTGCAAAAGAAGCCTAGATTGAAAACTAATTCACTTTGGGGTCCTGTCAATGTCACAATGGGAGGTTTTGCAATTAAGTGGCATGGATTTAAGTTTAAAGCCATATAAATGTTTGGTTTTTTTCTTCAATAATATATAACAATGTAATAAAATACAGAGCAAAACCATCAGGTTATTCTTCCTGGATATCCATTATGTCTGATCTTTTCTGCACAGTCCTTGGCTATTAAGTACAGAAACTCCCTTTTCAACTTTCACAACACTAACAAAAACAAAAGAAACAAACAACTCGTTCATGTTACTTACTCTTTACTTCACAAATTTTGGAACTAAAAGTAAGGAAAAAAATATAGTGCACTGAATATTATTGTCAATATTTCTTACTTCAGAAACTGAAAAGAGAACAGTTCTAAAATCTGACCATGTCACACAAGTGAAAAAACACGTGTGTACTTAGTGCTCAGCTGGCAAAGAAGCTGCTTGTGCGAATGCCAAAGAAAATTAAATAATATTCATTTGGAAGCTATTCAGGATTTAGTTTCACATGATTATAATGAATTAAATGCAGCCAGGATCCACAGCATCAAAGTACTCAATCAAAATAAAACAATGAGAAAACAGGCAAAAGAGCTTAATGATTTAAATATAAACAATTATATCACAGAGTAAATAATTTTCAGTGACACAGACAGGGAAAATAGGTGAAACCCTACATGACACATTTTGCCTTTTGGTGTTTTCTCACTTACTGTAGAGCATACACCATTTGTTTGAAAATATTTAATACCACATTAAAAACTGGCGTGAAGTTGATTGACAGAGAAGGACGGGGATTAAAATCCCCAAGGTTTACTAGCCTAAAGGCAGTCATGACAAACTGCTGCCAGTTGCCCAGAGCCTGCACAGCTACTCGAGCACACAACCCTCAAAATAGTCGTATGTGGCTGAGGACAATCCCTGCTGTGCAGAGCTGAATTTCAAACTGGGCTCAAGAGAAGGGAAAACATCAACACAATCACACACCAGTCACTCACATCTTACATTCATTATCAGGTTTTTCAAAGGAATCCCCAAGGTGGCTATATTTCATAGAACTGAAGATTTATAAGAAAGAGAAGAAAAACAAAGCGATCCCCTCCATTCAGAAGTGTAGTTATGTTATTTTATAAAAGCACAATGTCATTAAATAAGACTGCTTAAAGAAAAAAGAGTTCTTAGAGAAAAATAAATACTAGCAGACTAGGTAATTGAAAAATTAAAGATAACGACAGTGCTACCATGCAAACAAATGTAATCCAATACATAAGTAAATAGCATGCAGCTGAGAATCTTCTATGAATCTTATCCTACAGGAAAACCTGCAAAGAGATCTTGACTTGCTACATTGAAAGCACAGCTACCCTGTCTTGTCTTCTCTGCTGTGAAAAGTCTACGTATCACTGAGGCTAAATGCCCTGTATCAGCAGAAGGATGTGATATGTTAACATACTCCAATTCCCAGTAGTTCAGCAGAACTGATCTGTGAATAAATTTCAGCTCCTTACATTGGGATGATTAATAGAGTCTAGAAACATAAAACACACTGTTGGAAATATCTTTTTGAATTGAGAGAAGACTGTAGACAGGAAGACACCTTACATGATCTATTTGTGCGTCAATGGTACTTACTGAATTTTTTGAACTTCCTGGTGTCAGATTGAAATTTTATTTGCTCTGGTAACCCAGAAAGAAAGGGGTGAGAAAAGATTAGTAAAGACTTCAGAAGAATTTTAGCGATGCATGTACAATTTTCTCTGAGAAAGCCCACAATAGCCAAACAAGGCTACCACTAGCTCTTGCAGGCAGAAGACAAGCCAAATAAACACACATCTGTGACTGATACTTCAGGGCTGTGCATGAGAGAAGTACAGCCTTGGAGCTGCTGTTTGCTTTCTCTTTATTTTACTGCGAGGCATGAGCAGCCTAGCTATAGCACAGCACCGTCCTTGTGAGAACCTTTCCTCTGCATTGCCCTTTCTCACCAGTGGGAAGTATTTCAGAAACAAAGCTCAGATTTAAGTGATTAAACAGATCAGACTGGTTAGCGAGACTGACTGCTGCCAGCAGTGTAACTGTCACTACTTGAATCTATGAATTGCCTGTCACTCTCACAAAGGACACAACCAGGGCCTGTCGGTTGCCACATTTCAGGCACAGATGGGAAAGCTCCCTCCTTCGGCTAATTGACTGGGAAGAAAACTCATTAAATAGCATTTTTCACCTGTCACAGTCCACGAGCAAACTCAGCAGCCCTCTCAGATGCCCACCTGTTGGGGAGGGCACGGCTGATGCTACAAAGGCTTCTCTCCTATTACCAAACAAATGCCCTGTTGCTTGATATGAAGAACAATGCATCTTCCCTGTGACAATTAAGGCCATGTAAATCACAGTGTTACATGCACCACTAAGTTCTATCTCCACCAGAGAAAGTATTTTAAACCCTGATTTTATTTTAAACCCTGATTTTCATAGGTAATAAATAAGAAATAAGCTAGAATACGAGTTCTGCGTTTTGTTGAGGCTTTTCCCCTTCCCTCTTTTAAAGCACTGTTGGCACACTGAAGCTCTATGAAAAGACTTTTTCAAAAATAAAGAAAGAAAGAAAATTCATGAATTGTTTTAGTGTGACTTTTCTGTTTTTCATAAAGCAGGCTCATCACTATTTTTAGGACTTAATGGAAAAGAATGTAGAAGTTGATACTGAAGGATTTTATTTCTGTTTTGTGCTCTATTTTCTTAGCACGCTTAATTTAACAGCGGTATAATTTTGCTAAGTCACACGATCCAAACGCATCTACAACAGCAGCATAAATCCATGCTCAGCCATCACATCCTTACTTTCCATGCTACACGAATAATAAACAGAATTTGGTTTGTGGCATTTGCTGGAATGGTTACAGTAGATCCCAGACACCTGTGTTTCTTCCCTGGGTTGTAAAAATGGACAGCAGACTTAAAGAGCAGTAAGCTTCAATACCACACTGAAAAATACTGAGTGATGCATTAGGTCCAAATAGAATAGATATACTCTACAAAGAGGAACCTACCATCGTAACTGTATATTCTCTCAAACGAACAACAGCCAGAGGAAAAAAAAAAAAAATTAGCAAAACTAGAGCTAGAAACATCACAAGAAATAGTAAAAGAATCATCAAGAACATATGGTTCCACTTGAGGAACACTGTGAGAAAGGACAGTGAAGGGCTTCAAGCAGTGTCAGAAGCACAAGGGACAGCCCCAACCACAAACCCTGAAAATACAGTGCTAAAGAAAATTCCACCAGTACCCCATCAATTAGATCAGCGAAGTGGGAGACTGGGCATAAGGTGAACCTACAGTCAGAACTTCTACCACTGCTGCCCTTCTCCTACCATCCTAAATTAAAACAATCCCCCTGAATACTTGCCTAAACCATTGTACCTCATGGCTGATCTCTCCTGCACACAGACCTGCTCCTGTGTGTTAAATTAACAGAGTTATAGGAAGAAAAGAACTTTGCTTCAAACATGTGCTGCTTTCAAGAGCTGCTTAACGTCCCATATGCTTTCAGATCTGCATGCCAGCCCCTAACCACAATATAATTTTCTCTCATAAGCACTGGAAAAGATTTTTCAGGATATTGACACTGAAATCGAAAGAACAGTAAAAAAAAAAACAACAAAAAAACCCACAACGTGCCCAGAAATAAATTCTTTTGCAAACAGAGGTGCCATGAGACTTTAAGTTTTACAAGGATTGGTCCCAAGACCTCAGACTCTTTTTCAATACTTTTTTCTATGCCTTGCTCTCCTTATCCTTCCCACTAAAAAGGGTTAGTTTACTTTCTATCTAGTCGTGGGTCAGCATCTTGCTGTAGAAAACAGAATGCGCAACACAAGAAAAGGTCATTCTTTTAAATATTATCTACAGAAAACAGAAGACAGATGGATTAGGGAGATGGAAGTATATTAAAAAATAAAACAAAACAGAAGTAGTAGTTCAGGGAAAGCAGTTCTGATCAGCCCAACAGACACCTAGCAGATCTATTTTCCACAAAGGAGGGATGTGAAAGGAGAGCAGGGAAACAGTTCTGCAGATCTTCATCATGAACTCCAGCCAAGTATGGAAAGTCACACATGAGAAACTGCTACGTGAGGATCTCTTAAGAAGGCACAGCAGATGGATCACAGGTGTACACAAGGGAGAAGATGTTAGACACACCCAGTGCAAGAGCAATACCGAAAGCGAGCAGAGACAAGCAAGGCAAAAAGAGAAGAAAAAGTGCCCTAAAAAAAAAAAAAAAGATGCAGAATGTGCATTAATTTTGTCCTTCTTCTTTCTGCCAGCTCCAGCAGCTGCTGAAGAAACACTGACGGAAAACAAATAAAAACAAATAAGCAAAACATGAAGAGATATCCCTTATTTCCAAAAATGTAATCTGCTAATTCACACTTTACTGTTTGTTCACAGGGTAGAATCCAGGCCTAAGCTGCTTTCCCTCTTCTGAAATTTCTTTCAATGAGACATGATGGTTAACAATCATAAGGCTAGATCAAGTTAGCTGCATAGAACAAATTTGCGTGTTTTTCTATTTTGTGTATCCTTCATCAACTGACAACACTCCAAAGAAAACTACTGTGAGGAAGTGGGGCTGCTTAGTCTGGGGAAGAAGAGTCTGAGAGGAGACCTGATTACTCTCTCTTTTCAAATACCTGAGAGTAGGGCTGGTCACTTCTCACTGGTAACAGGAGACAGGACAAGGGGAAAAGGCCTCAAGTTGCACCAGGGTAAGTTTAGGTTGGATATCAGGAAAAAAACTTCTCCACAGAAAGGCTTGTTAAGCACTTGAACAGGCTCCCCAGGGAGGTGGTTGAGTCACCATCCCTGAACAGTCTTATGGTCTGTTTGGACGTGGTGCACAGTGACATGATTTAGTGGTGGGTTGTTAGACTTTGGGTAGTATGGTTAGGCTGTGGTTGAACATGATGATCTTGAAGTTCTTTTCCAACCCGAGCAATTCTATGATTCTACTGTGTAAGCCTCTTGGTTTGGTTAAGCTTTGTGAAGATTACCACAACATTACAAAACATCTAAAAAGAATGCGAACACAACCCCGTATTGTTAAAAGCAATTTGGTCACTGCCATCCTATTTGAACTGCCTTTTTTGCCCCTTCCTTGCTTCAGATGGAGCAGCCCCATTATATGTTCAGATGTCAAACACTGTTAGTGAAAACAATGCTGTCAGACTACTGCAGACAAAGAATTTTTTTTCCATAATGTGTTTTGTTTGTACAAAGAACTGTGCCAGGGATCTGCCTTGTTATATCATATCCTTCAATGAAAGTAACTTACAAGGAAAATGAATCATAGGCAAAGCAAAAAGATATCAACTATTTCTATATCCACCCTGTTCCTTCCTGTATCTGTGCCTGGAAAAAACAAGCAACAGAAGTACAACAGATTAACCTCAAATCTGGTGTAATATCATTGAAGTCAATGATGTTACAGCATGAATGAGTTTGGCACAACATCAATTTTTAGGAATGCTGAAGCCAGTCCTGGTACATGAAGGTTTGCCAATTACTTGGCAAGATGAAAATTTAGCTCGGTGTTGAAGCACATTATGCCATTTCCATGGAATTTGCAAGTAAGCATGAGACAGCACATCACATACTTCAGGTCAATGGTGCAGCAGAATAAGGCAGTAATTGCTATTAAAAAAATTGCATGAAGGGTTAACAGTAACAGCAATATACTGCCACAGCCAAACAAAACTCAGTCATTTGCTACATCCAGTAGACTGATTACAGTATCAGTATCATGGTCAGGATTGAGAAGTCACTTTTTTTTAACATTAGTCCTCATATCAAGCATTTTCATATGTTTTCATAGAAAGGTCATTCTTCAGGACAAAATTTATGCTTCAATTATTCCTAAGATTTTGGAGGGTATTCGCCATACTGTAAAATTGTGTATTTAAAAAAGAAAAGGACATCATAGAAATCCTGCACCCAAATCTAAAAATCCTCAATCATCAGTTTCAAGATTATACAAACTCTTTTTTACTTCCCACTTCAGTACCTCAGACATAGCACTTGTAATTCCCACCAGTATTATTTACCACCTATTTGACCCCCATTAGGAAGATGTACCACAAACCAAAATACGCATAATGCCTCTTTGATTCACCTTTTCTGCAGTATCTCATGAGTAAAATATACACTGCCACTAAAGCCAAGGATTCTTCATACCTCACAAGAAGACGTCACTAGAGAGGGCACAAACACTGCTGCAAAAAGATGATGAGATGTATGTAGGACCAGGTACAGAGACAGACAAATGATGAGAGATGAAAATTTCTCCTCTTAGAAATACTTGGAGATTTGTGTTCCTGTAATAAGTAGCGATGACAGTATATATGTAAATAGACATTAAATACATACAAAATATATTAAAAATATTTTAAAATATAGAACATATAAATAAAATATATTCTAATATTATATAAAATTATATAATATATATACATAGATATATAAAATACATACATTTTTACTTCAGTGAAGACCATATGGATTCCCAGTCCCCTATCCATTGCTCACGCATTCCATTTTGCAGCACACTGAAATGTATTCTAACCCGATGTAGGTATCATCCACTGCTTTAATTTCTTTTTAGAACAACTGCATGTCAAATACATTCAAAGCTTTATAAATCTGAATGTACACATGAAACATCTCTGAAAATACTGTTCCAGGTAGCGCCATTATTTTATATTTGTACATAGCACTGTAGCGGAGTGCAATACTGCATCCCTAAATTACTTTCCATGAGTGCAGTCTGTAGTTAAAATAATAGTAAATATATTCTTTCTAGATCTCTGCTGAAATATGAGCTACCAAAAGCATAATTCTAAAGTATAGCACTGTTTGCAGAAACTCACCATATACTGAGACATGAAGAAATGAAAGCAGAGAGCCAATGTTTACCAAAGAGAAATAAAGAGCAGCATCTAAATCAACTCCAAGTTTGAAGTTCGTGTAACATAATCACTTTTAAAATTTTTTTTCATTTTTAAAACAACTCACTCAAACATCTTCAACTGGAAATGGTGGTGATTATTTTTACCCAAATAGCATTGGCATATGTGCAAGTTCAAAAGAGTGAGTGGTACTGAGAATACAGTTTTCTGGTCTTCTGTCTTCAACTGGTACAATGATGTTCAGTGTCATCCTTTTCATTCCCTCAACATGCTGGCAGCACACTTGTGAGTTGCATTTAGATTGTCTTTTGTAAAGATCAAACCAGCTTTTAAAGGTTTAGTAAGCTGCCTCATGGCTTTGGACAAAACCATTTGTTCTTCAATAGAAAACAAACTCCTCTTTCTTTAGAGGCCATTAAGAAACTCAGCCTACTAAATCTTAAAAATAATTAAATGCAATTAATTATTATTATTATTAAAACACTGTCCTACATATTACTTCACAGTGACTTTTGCTGCATTATGATCAGTAACTTCACTTTAATTGAACAAAGTATATACATTAGCTGAAGTGATAGCAAGGGTACATTCACTTTTTCCCTCAGAAGTAGTCATGTATTCCTCGCTAGATTTTCTTGCAGAACACACACAGAGCTAATCTTTACCTCTCTGAACTCCTTATGGGGTTCCCTTCTACATTCTTTCACCATCACCCTAGGTTACTACAATTATGTATTTTTCATATTCACAGTATTTATCTCTCTTATGCTCAGAATATTAGCATTATTTAACATCAAATGGAACATTATTACATAGAATGTTAGGCATAAAGCCAGTGTCTGCCTACTTGCAGGTGAGTGAAAACCACTACAGCAAGATTATACTGCCTTTAGTCTAAGACGGTCATCCAGAAAAATAGTTTTGAACTACTTAGTTCGTTAATCATCAGCCTCACTGCTAAATTCTTTCATAGGGGACTAAAACCCCATGTTTAAGTAGTATTCTCTATGCAATAACGTCCTCCTGTGTAGATTTATGCAACTACCTCTAAGGACACCAAAGGTCTTACGGACCTCAGCTAAGATAAACAGCCGCACTGCTCTGTATTGTTAATAACTCTACACCAGTAGATGCAGACCTGTACTGCAAGTTCTCATTTATACATAACATGATAATCTCACCATCACATTTGAGCACTAGCGATACACAAAAATCAAACAAAACAAAAATCCAATGAAGACTTCCAGTACGATTCTCTTTCTTCTTTATGCTTTCAAACTGAAACCTTGTAGATTTGGAAAAGGAGCCTTTCCAGACTAGTCTGGCTTGATTGTGGATCAAACTGTTTTACTGTTACACCCCTTACTGCTTGTACTTCTCCATCCCTTGTACCCTCTCCCGACAAAAAAAAGCAGAGGTGGTCTGGTTAAAAAACAGCTACTTAAAACAGGCTATTGTTTCCTTCCAGCTCTGAGACCACCCACCATTACTATATTGAATCCTCTTTGCACTAGACAGATTAGACTAATGCCACAGCTCTCTCTGGCCTGCTAAGACCTGCTACTCTGCAATATATTTATCACTGTTTGCCACCATCACTGCATAAACACAGCATCGTGTGCTGGCTAAATGAAGACAGAGACAGTGAGAGCTAGAAATACTGCAAAATCACAGACATTTGGTGAGGGGCTCAGGACGGCATGTTTAAAAATAGACAATCGTTGCCTTTTAGAGACTGCATATAAAGTCTTTTGTTTTCTGTATACATCTTGAGTCATGAGTCCTATATTTTCCAGCTGGGTGTTTAATTAAAATAAATAAAATAAAATAATAATAATAAAAATCAACAGGAAGTTATCACAATGACTTAATTCCAAGCCCTAGGACAAAAGAGCCAAAAGGACTCAAGTTACAATTTGTCCTAGGTTAGGGGGGTTCATTGGGAATTAGAAAACAGGAAAGCCATAAATAGAAAGGTATTGATTCTCTCAGCACACGATGCTTCAATTTCCCACCTAGAAACCAGCATAAAATATTGCTACTGATTACTGCTGTGTTTTGAAAGCTACAAATGATAGATAAAAATTAAGAAAAGACCTATGCTATTGTGAAAATGAAGTGAGCATCACTCAAGGGTAGAAATAACTCAGGGGAAGGACTTATCTATCTAGTTTTGGCCACAACAACAACAAATAAGGCAAACACTTTGGAAGGGTGGGGAGATAGGTATGAAAAAAACTGATGTTGGGAGATGCTCCAGATAGGAGCTTGGCCAGACAGTTAGATTTAGGCAACTTGAAACTCATACTAGACAACAAAATAAAGCAGAAGTTACATGCATACAAGTATATTATGCTTCAGTCAAAGCACCACAGAGGCACAATTTTGTACTTCATTTTATCACATCTAGCATAATCAGTTTCTGCTGTGATCAGCTGTACACATTCTTTGCTAATTACAAACTTGCAACCCCACACTTCACGCAACTAGCACAGAAAATTCACTATCGATCTCAGCAGCTACTAAACAGTGAAGGCAAAAGACTGTCCAAAAGAATCACTGAGGGAGGACAATTCAGTTATGACAGACACCAAGGAACATGTCAGCAGGTGAACTGAAAATGCCATTTACTTTATCTAAATACCACAAAAAAGAAGTGTACTCTAGGCTCCTGTTATTAATAACCCACAGCATTAATGGATGTGGGTTATATTTTTAAATACTGCATTAGAACATGCATCAGACTGGAAATTCTTGCTCTACTGCTACTGATATTTGAAGTAAGCAAAATCCTACCCCTCAGATGTTGGCTTGTATTCTTAATTTCCCATTCTGAGTCCTTGCAAAACCACACAAGTCTGCACGTGCAACTCTTGGAAATAGGCTGCTTGTTCTTTCTTTCCATTACCACAAGCATGAATGTGATAAACTACAACATAAACCACATAATCAGAGTCAGGGCAGTGTTTTCTGAGAAGTACAGAGAGACAGGATGAGTGACAATCACATGGGCTGTAATACAGGAAATTCCAATGAGGTATGAGGAAACAAGTTTTCACAAGGAAAATAGTCTAGCATTGAAACAAAAGCCTCATCAGGCTGTTCAGTGTTTATCACTGAAGATGCTCAAAACAGGATTGGACAAGGCCTTGTACAACTGTGACTAATTCGTTCCAGTATGAAGCAGAGTATCGGGCCTACACCTCCAGAGATTCCTACAAACCTCTCTGACTCTAAACCACCTTTCAGTATTTTCACTTTTTAAATGTCTAAGCCATTTAAAACAATAGCTTGATACTATTCTCAGTGTTTCCATCATGCATATTTCCCAAGTAGCTTTATTCCTGCTTTTCAGGTGGGGAAATAACCTATTCTACAGCGACTTGGGAAGTTGCCCTGAAGTTCTTAAGCACGCTATACAAAAAAAAAAAGGCATTTCTTCCTCATAGCCTTGGCTTGCTCCCTCTGCCCTCTATCCCTACCCCCAGCTGTGGCTTATAACTGGCTTTGTGGCATTAACTCTCTTTGAGAACTACATTCTACTTTTGCAGAGCTGCAATTTTTAATGAGGTTTGCTGCTGCACAGTTCCACAGTGTTTTGAATCCCTCTATACACACACAAAAAAAGTTGTTTGTGCTTCTGTAACTCAAGTTTAACTGTTCAACGCTACTCATTTGGATGATCTATTCCCAAAAATATATCCCTTAAAATATAACAGAATAAAAAAAAAAAAGGAGGTGTTTGGTAGGTTATTTACCACAGTGGTGGCTACACTAGCTTATACTAACTCTTCAGCAAAATCATACACACATCCACAAACTCTGGGAAATGCTGGAACACTCAACACTCACTTTGTCTGTAAATCAGTAATACAGAAGGAAGAAGAAGCTTCCAGGCAGACACTAATAACTGCATCAGATTACAGTAAGGTTCAAATAGTAAAATAGTCTTCATCACCATAATTATTATGATGCTCTATATTCATCACTACTGAGCTTTCGCATACTTCAGGGAAGCAACAATCGCTGTAACATTACGTACATCAAACTTGGCCATTTCTGTTTGCATGAGCAGAGAAATGCAAAATAAGCTCAAGGGAAAACTGAGTGATAACAAGCAAATTTAAACTACAAAAAAATGCTCAAGTGGACAGGTGTCTGTTGCCTTCAAAATATTTTTAAGGCTAGAACATAGACAAACATTCAAATATTTACAACTTGAACTTTGTTGACTAAGACTTAGCAGTCCTTTTATGTCATTTATAATGACTTTTTCTTTCATCTAAGAACAACGGCCTTACCATACTTTTCCTGCTTTCACAATTTCTAACACAAAAAGTTAGCTTAATACAATATTAATGTTGTCCCCAGATGAAAGCTGTTTTGCTGCCACACAGTTTCAGGGTTTTTTCTTCCCAGTTATGGATCAAATGTCTAAATTCCAAACATGGCCTAAACCAGAAAGTTTATGAAAAAATAAACACTAAAATCAGATGAAACATCACATTCCGGTAACTGCAACTTATATTAGAGCAAATATGAAATAAATAAAATATCTTGCCAGTGGTGAACAAAAGTTTGCATGCCCCATTTGCAAAAAGCTGCACCAGAGAAGGAGACCCACTGCTTCAAGGCTGCCATGGATGGCATCATTGCCTATTACCAGTAATGATGAGACGCTAGCAACTGCCACCTTCAGTTTTGTACTGGATTAATAGGTCCTGACTAACTTGCATACATTGTTCTTTCTGTTCCTGCATGCACATTTGTGGGACCCACCTAACATTAACTTTGTGATATTCCAACGTTGCCCCAGTGCAATGCACTGATACCAGTATTCAGCTCTGCACACGTTCTCTGGTCATAATCCACTGATTTGCATGGATGAGCTGACAGAGATGCTCCTCATTTCATGCTGTGACAGCTGTGCATGTCTTTCACATCACTGCCACCACTGCTGAAATGCAACACCCACTACCTCACTGTACTCACATTCAGTGTTTGGACTCAAATGTTCAGGAAGCACACCAGTGAACATCAACAGGTGCCATTAGTTCCACCTAGAGTTATTCAGTTTCACACCTTTGCTTCAGACACACTTCCATGTCAGACACCATTTTGTCAGACTTCCTTTCTGCTGTCATCTGCCACATGGCAACAAAAGATAATGAATATTGGTGGAAAACTTCAACCTGTACTGCCATACTACCAACACCTGCCTCTGACATCATGAGCCAACAGAATAAAATAGGAGGCACTGCTTTTGGAACAGCCCATGTACTACACCTATCATATAAAGAGATCTAATCATCCTTTTAAGGAAAGAGAGTGACCAAAACACACAGCATAAGACGAAGTGCCTGAAAAAGGTATTTACTTCAAAGAAATGCTCTTTGCTTCAGGAGTCAGAGGAACAGTTTCAGTTCTTCCACTTGAATCAATATCACAACAATTTCAGAACTTCAGAAACATTTCAAAGCAGGAAATTCCTGACCACGTCCTAGAAAGGCTAAAGCCAGGAAAATTCTGGTGTTACTTGCTGCTCTACCTGGCCTTCACTTGCATGACTATGAATATTCCTATTACAGAACCACAATACAGAGATAGCATTCTGAACTCAGCAGTACTAAAAACTGCAATGAGCTGTGCAATACATTTTAGGAGCTTACACAGAACATATTAAAGAAACAGTTGTCAGCAAATCAGAAGAACTTAAAAGAAAAAGACAAACTGCCTTTACATAGATGTAAGAAGCAATATTACAATACCTTATTTGATTTTTAATGCATTGATTTTACCTACACAGAGATTTGAAAAATGAGTGAAAAGCCAGTGAGCTTCTTTCATCCACTCTGGATTGTGAGTTTATCTCACACTGAACCATACACAGCAATCATGAAATATAACAGAAATGGATGTTGTAGATCTGTGGCTCAGCACTGAATGAATTATTTTGTCCCAGAATCCCCACATTTAATCTTCAGGTGAGTTACAGCTGGTCTCAAGATTTTCTATTAATTCTTCAGACATATAGGATTAAAGAGCTACTGCATTTTAGACAGGACCATCTGAAAAAGCAAAATCTTTGTCTTCTTTGACCACTGTGTTACACACAGAAGTTAGCACATGTGGCTACTTTTGTTTTTCTGTTTTTTTTTGTTCTTTTTGTTTGTTTGTTTTGCAGTTTTTAGATGTGGAAATAGCCTAAACTAAAACTAATCATGAAACTGATGCATTTAGGTAGGCTTAAAATCTTGATTTATCATGCAATTATACAGGTTATTTTCCTCTTAGACAGATGATAAACACATCCTCTGGAGAGAAAGACAGCCACACTGGGGCTGAACTAAGTTCTGGCAGGATTGCATCGCCAATGTCATCACAGCAGCCTCACAGTCCTGGGATGTGAGCTGCTCTCCATGTTTGCAAGGAAAGGAAATTCCCCACAGGGCACCTCAGAAGCCAACAGCTTGAATAAGCGGGTGTATAAGCATTAAGAATCTAAACTCTTGTGGTTTTTTTTTTTTAATTAATAGGCCTGTGTGTGCGTGCGCATGAGCACAAAAAGCATTTTCAACTAAAGGCTGTTTCTCTGCTTAGATCAGTGACACCTGCAAGAAGGTAGAACGCTTTCTTGGATAGCCTGCACTAGCGCATTCTCCAAACATAGGAAAATGATCTATAACCTCTTGTGTCCTTGCTCACCCTCCCCAGGTGGGTTCAGGGAGAGAATCAGAAATGTAAAAGTACAAGAACTTGTGGGTTGAGATTATGTGGGTTGAGATTAAGACAGTTTATGAGGAAAAGCAAAGTAGCACTTGCAAACAAAGTAAAACAAGGAATTCATTCACAACTTCTCTTCAGCACACCAGCTTCCAGACATTTCCAGGAAAGCAGGGCACATAACTTCTTGGGAGAACAAACACCAACGCTTAGAACATCTCCCTTCATCCTTCTTTATGCCAGTTTTCATTGTCTGCATGATGCCTCCTTTTGGTCAGTCTGAGGCAACTGTATCAGCTGTGTCCCTACCAGCTCCTTGTGCATCCCCAGCACCTTGGTGACAGGGCAGCAGCACAAGAAATGGAAAAGTCCATGGCTCTGTGCAAAAAGTACTCTGCAACAACTAAAGCACTGATGTGTTATCACAAATATTTTCATAAAAAAATCCAAAACACAGCATTCATACAAGCCTCTATAAAAAATATTAAATCTATACCAGCCAAAGCCATGACAGATGATTAAATACATCTTTAGGAAATATCTTGTTTTAGACCCACAGGGGCCTGCTTGTGCCTCAGTCTTTGCTGGAATGCACAAAAGTAAAAACAGAATGAGAGAGAATGCAGAAGAGAGTTCATAAGTGAATGATTTTATGTGCACAAAACAAATGCAAGATGCTTCAAAATGACCAAGACTAATAAAGGATATTTTCTAACTCATCCCGACTCATAGGAGAATCTTTTGTGTATTTCAAGTGTTCATTACATACGCTTCAGTGATTCCCAAACATTCTTTCACCTGCAGCCATGGAATAATGGGAACATGAGGCCCAAGGTAGCACACATTCTACAAGTCCTCTAGGTCACAGCATGAACCTTCCTTACCAATCTCCTCAGGTTATAACTGAGGTGTTCGGTAGCTTTACAGATTCACTTATATGGTAGTTATCAAATACTTAACAGACCTACACAGACAAAACAAAAGACCAGCCTTTAAAGAAACTTCATGTTCTGCAGGAGAAAGCTTTCTTGATACAAGACCATCCTCTGTCATTTGACTGCATCACTTCATTTTGCCAATGAAGGTGTTGTTTTGTAGGCACCGCAGCATTATTTCATAGCACTACTTAGATCAGAGAATAACATCAATTATCTCAAGCCACTAATAATGAACTTCTGCCTCGTCTAGTTTTATATCAGAATGAGAGCAGCATCAATGTCTACACAAGTTTATTTCAATAAAGGCACACTACAGGGGTGTTCAAAGAAAATAACATGCCGTATTCCTACTATTTCCCTACCGAGTTAGTCCCTTAGAAAAACAAGCAAACCACCTATTCTGCATTTCTGGAACTTCTGAGGGGAGGAGCTAGGTGTCATTTTGGGGAGCTCTCTCCCCTTAGCTTAACTACAGTGAGGATGAAATAAATAGTTTAAACCACTGAATAGCAATTTCAACAGAATTGCTAGTTCATGCGAATTATCTACCCCCCTGTGGCATGATTACTAACCAATCAAAGTATTTTCTTCAGACAAAGCAGTACAATAAATTTAAATGAAAATAAGGACAACTGCAACACAAGACACATAATAAGAGATTTGTGCACAGCACGGCAAGTATCTAATAAGTAAGAAAATTATGTTCATGGTTTACAGTGCTGAATTTTCAAAGTAATATAGCATATTTATCACTTGCTACAATACAGTTATTTCCAACAAATTAATGAAAAAACTCCAGTTATAAGTGCTAGTTTCTGTTGGACTCACTGGGAATAAAAAATTCATCTAGGCAAAGGACTTGAAAAAAATATGCTATTCCATCACAGCACATCTTTTATCACAGTCTTCACCATAAAGAACACTTACTGAAACATATGTTACAATCCTGCGAGATAATTTCTTCCAATAAATTCTGAGTTCTATCAGAAGGATAGATGAAGTATAATACAGTTGTCAGCAAAAGTTACAGGACAAGGTGCAAATACCAGTAGAATCAAAGTATTTATAAATGCCCTGCAAAATAATTTTACACAACCACAAGAGACTAATGTCAGAGATCTTATTATTAGTATGCTTAGAAAGTTTTCTTCTTGGTTTTCTCCACATCTAGAACATTATGAAAGATTATGCTTCCGGAATTCAACATATATCCCAAAACAAGGTGGACAGTACTGAATAAAAAGCCTCTGTATCTTCTTCTAAAGAGTACAGTCCTTTGGTCTGTTTCATTTTTTTCCTCAGTAAAACTGCATTATATACTGACAAAAATCACTTTCCCAAACCCTCTGCTGGTAATTTTCACAAAGGTATCTGTGATAGTCCTAGAACCTTTCTATATGGCTCTATCTTCTGGTTTAATTAATTTCACATATTTACACAAAAACCTGGACTGCCCTCCTGAGTAAAGATAGGATAAAACTGAACTCCTCTTCAAATCTCATCTGCCACCTGCTGACTGAGGATGCACTGGTACCCGACAGAACCTACCTGCTGCCACAGCAAGGAAGCTGGTTCTCCACATACCTTTTTGTGATGCTCCACGCTTACAGCCACTGTGAGCAACTGCCTACAGCAGCAGATGGCTGGGGGCTACAAAACATCATCCCTGGCCCTGCTGCCTCCTTTCCATACCAGATCTGCAAGAAGCAAGACTTGGTGGAGAAACTGAGGAAAGGCACTGCATGGAGTTACTCCAGCCTGTAGCAAATAAACAGTTCGGCTTGAGACCCTCTGTTTCTCCAGCAACACCACTCCCATCTGGATGGAAAAGTGTTCCATTTTGCTTAGAGATACTCAGAGGAACCTGATGAACTTAGCATGTCCTTCAGCAGATCCTGGCAGGTTTACCACATGGCTGCCCTCCTGCTGGCTACCTCTGCTCACCTGACAGGCTTCATACAACTGGTTCCGCCAAGTCACGCCTCTCGTAGCTGTGAGAAGTGACCAACTGCAGTCATCTAAAGCACAAGCAATACTCATGCTGCTGGCTAGAAAGATTCCAAAGATTTCCTACATTAAATCACCTAGAACACAAAGACTGTTGTAGAAAGGTAATCTAGGAAAACTCTTCAGACAAACCCAGCCAGAACATTCATCTGGTTCTCCACTTTCCCTTAACAAAATAATTCCTCTAATCAAACTGCCCTTTTCCTTTTGCTCTCCACTGCACAGTCTTTTTTAGCTGTCCCTTCACTCTCCATTGACTGTTCTCAGATATTTGTGCAGAAGCTCAGAAACTCATTTTCATGACTACTTCTCTTCCCACTGCTCTCTGCTAAATTGAAGTTGCATATTCAGACAGTAAACCAAACAGCTAATATATCCATATATCCAATTACGCAATCCAGAATCACCATTTAACATTCAGGTTAAATTCACTGTCCCTGGAACAAATCAATGCTATTAAAATGAGTACATCGTGAAATAGTTAATTGTCACAAAAACTTGACATGCAAGGGACAAAACCTTGAGGAGGAAACATGAGGAGGGAAAGGAAGAGGCATTATACACAGAGAAATGTTCAGTGATTTCTAATGGCCCATCCATTCACCTGATACGTGCTGCTTTAGTTTTGGGAAACAGGCAAACCTTGCTGGATGAAACTGAAAAATCTACAATTTTAAGTTTATTTCATTCAAACAAGAGAGTAAGAGCAGATCACATCAAGTTAAAATAGCAATGGACTAGGTGTTAGAATCAGCCACCTGCCTAGCAAAACAAGAACAAAGTTGTGCAAAAAAAATTGCAGGCAAACAAATTCAGAAACATAAAATTTTGACAGCAAATAAAAAAGTTTCAAAATAAAAAAATAAACACACATTTTTGAAAGCTGTGTAGACTTGTAGAGATAGCAGGGATGCTCAGAAGTTGTGAAACTGAAACAATGCAACAAAATGCTATTAAATTCGCACATGTTACAGTTTTCTACTATTCTGATTACAGATATTTAAAGGCAGGTAACAGTTGTGAAGAAGTAACAAGCTGCCCACAGTGTGATCCATAACATCCTCAGTTAATATTTAATGCTGTCAACTGCCCCGCCAGAGCCAGGACACCAGCAAAGGCAGCACTGGGACACAGTATTCCTGCAAACAAAGGGCTCATTCCTCATCACTGATGTTTTCCCAATAGCCATAGTCTGCAAACTCAGTGATTCTCAAATAAATCACAGTTCATAGACCACAAGAACAAGAAGAAAACAAGGCCGTGATACTGGAACTGGATTCACAAACACCAAGAAATTGGAAACCACAGATCTGGATGCTATAGTCAATGAAGTATACTGGATTTTGGTTTAAACATGAATTTATGGCATACAAGGCAGAAAGGATACATTTTTTGGGGAAAAAAAAAATCTTTAACTCACAAGCTTATTAAATATTTCTAAGTTTAAGAAAAAACAAAACAAAACAAAAAAAAAACAACCAAGAAGTAAAGCATCTTTGGCTTAAACATCATGACAGCTTTAGCTATTCAATTAAAGCAAGAACTGAGTCACCCAAAGCGAAAATCGAGCCCAGAGCTGAAGTCATGAATTCTGCCTTGGAATGGTAAGAATAAAAACAGATTACTGTTGGGGCCTGATCTTTGGGTTTTGTTTGTTTTTGTTTTGCTTTTATTGTTATTTTATATTCATTGTTGTCTGGTTGATTAGTTTGCTTCATTTCTTAATTATTATTTTGCATAGAAGCTTCCAATTATGCTGAGCTTCTTCTATAGACTGCAATTTGTTTGTAAATTATCTCCAACTACAGATATAAGAACTACTCCCAACAAACCACTTCAACTCAAACTGAATGAAAAATGAATTAAACCTTATTTTTTGTTTTTCGTTGTTGTTGCTTTTTGTTGTTTTTATTATTGTTATTATCAATAATATTTTCCTTGAATTTTAGCTGAAAACTCAAATTCACAAGAAAAGAGGTTAACTTCAATCTGGATAGCTTGCATCCTGGCTAACTAGCACAGATGGTATTACGGCTTAGAGCCCAGGATCTAGTTTAATTTGAGTTAGCACCTGCTCATTTTGTAGAAAGAACGTAAGTGAAATAACACTGAGAATACACCAGCTCCCTTTCTGCAGAACCTATTTGTCTCATAAGAAAGGCTAGTTTTACACATCTGGCTGGGATAACCTTAAAGCATCTCAGGTCCATGGGAGATGTGTGCTCCATTCACATTATCAACCACAATAACTACATTTAATGACAAACAGGTGAATTAAAGTTAAGGTTACAAACATGGACTTATAGTACCTGATCTCCGTGTTTCCTGGTGACATCACCTTGGATGAACCAGTATGTAGAAGAGTTTCTGATCAACTCCATGCATTAGCATTCCTGTTACTACAGTTTGGACACAGAGCTGATCACAAACATCTTTATGTTTTAAACTGACACTCCACTATAATTAAAAGCATTTGGAAAGGCAGCTAAGGCTGAATTTTCAGAAAAGGGAATGCAACGGCCCGGGTTGTAAAGGACCGTAAAGATCATCTAGTTTCCACCTCCCTGCCATGGGCAGAGTTGCTAGAACAGATTGCCCAGAGCCGCATCCAGCCTTGCCTTGAATGCTTCCAGGGATGGGGCATCCACAACCTACCTGTGCAACCTGTCCCATTGTGTCACCATCCTTTGAGCTGAAAAACTTCCTCCTAACACAAAACCTAAATCTCACGTCTTAGTTTATAAACATTCCCCTTTCTCCTATCATTATCAACCCATGAAAATAGTCATTCCCCCTCGTTTATGGTTTTTAAGGTATCACTTTGCTGACAACTGGGATGTGACTGATGTCAGTCATCTCTGAAAACAGCAGGTGTCCAGCAGCATCTTCAGATGTAGACTGACGTGGTCTGCAACTGGGAATATTATGCAACCTTTCCCAAGCCAAGACATCTTACAGCAGAAAGTTTCAGTCACTCCATGCACACCTAGAGGCTTTTCTAAACAGGCACGCAATTTTCCATACAGGTCCACTTCTCATCTGTGAAATAGCACACGCAGTGTTCAGCTTTATCAAAGAAATATAAGTAAATTCAGTATCTTTTCACTCTTGTGACACTGCAGTGACTGCATGTAAACCTCCTTCAAGTCCTCCAGTAGCTTTCAAGGGATAAACACATTAAAACCTTACCACATACTGCATTACACTGGCTTCAGCAAGAGAGTGAAGTCATACCAACTATAAATTTAATAGAAAAAGTAAAACCTAAGAAAACATAAACCATATTCAGTAGCTTCTAGTTTTCATACTAATACTTACAGATGACTTTCACCTTCCACTCCCTCACCCTACTTTAATCTCCAGTTAAGTACAGTACCTCATGACCTCCAATAAACTTGTCATTCCAAATATCTGGCAGTCAGGGAAGTTCTGTTCTCTCATGCTTCATAAACACGGTGCCTGGAAACTCATTATTAAAACCATTTTCATGAATGCTCCAGTTCTAGTTCATGACTTCTCTAAAACTGCTTAATGAAACCAATATGTCTGACAGTCAAGTCCTTCCAATGGGCATGAGCAATAAATCTTTCACAACCTGTTAGAAGATGTGCCAAGATTAGTTTCTTTCCTGTGTAATAGAAGCCCCAAGAATCAAAGTTTCTGATCAAAGTCCAGCACCTCAGTACTGCCAAAAGCTGACAAGATCCTTTCCCTCTTTTCCTGAAAACAGCTCTGTAATCACACTGAATTTTAATAGGATAACTATCTCTTGGACTCAGGCTGAACTTGGTTGCATTAAACCATGATTAAACCATATGACAGTTGCTACATTCAGCATTACTTCATTTATTTATTGTTAAAGTGCAGTGAGATTCTTACAAAACCCACTACTGCAGTCCAGGTTTTGTTTTTACAAAGACATTTTTCCCACTCTGATAGAGACTTTATAGTAAGCATTAAACAAAATATTCAAGCAGTGAAGCGACAATTTTGCTGTATTTGCTGAATGTCAGTCCAGAGCATGTATAACTAGATGTAGTGAATTTATTATTTCAATCAGTGTAATAGGGATTTCAACACTTGGGGACATGTTCTTCTTTATGTCCCTCTGTCCCTCTCATGCCACAGAGTTGTGTACAGTAACTCCTTGTAACCCTTTCTTTTCACAGCCACTGTTCTTTACAAATGATCACAACTAAAAGATTCTGTGTCAAGATTTATTGATATGAAGAAAGCCAGCACAGCCGTGGCAAAGCTTACTCACTCCTGTTTTGCACTGTAGCTCACTGACAGCACATTTCCAGCTCACCATTGAGGTACATCCCACTGGTGGGAGATCTAATCTGAGGCCAGATGAAGCCTTCAAAACATGAAAGTGATACACAAATCTTGACAGAAACCAATCTTATCAGATTTTAAGCAATCAAAGGAAAACAGACTTTAACATTCCACACAGCCACTTCACAATGGAGCCAGAAAAGGAAGGAGGAAGGACACGAACATCCCAATGAGTGCCTCTCCACACTCAAGCCAATGCTGTACTTCCTGCAGAGCAGAGGATCAACCACACGCAAGCTGAGTAACTCAAGCCTCCACTGAGTAACTCATATGGACAAGTTCCATTTCAGTCAGGGAACTTCCTTCATCAGCAAGTCACCCAACTTTCTTAACTAATTACATGCCACCTGTCAGAAAAGGTACAGCTTCTGTTAGTTCTCATACAAACACATACAGCTGCTTATCAGCTTTGAATACACAGCCAACCTTTAGATGCTATTGAATTAGGTACACTGGAAGAAGCAATAGTTCAATACTAACACATGGGTGTTGGTACTCATAAATTTCTTTTTGATGCTGATCTAGTGGACAGTCACAGCAAATCCTCAGAGTCTTCTGGTGCTTCAGTTACTAAAACACCAACCAAAATGTAATTTTTAATTAAGAATTGCAGAATACCTTGACAGCCTTTTTAAAAAATTCTCTGGAATAACAAGTTCCAGGGTAGTTAAGTTTGTAAGTTTCTGGTCACTGCAAAGGGAGCATATTGACGTTGCACGTACAAGACAAGTCACCCACTTCAGCTTGAGAGTTTATGCTCTGCTCCTTGAGTGTGATTAGTTGTGTTATCATGGCCACATTTCCAGTACATGTGTACTGGAAGGGGAAAAGCACACAGAAGGCATTACTTTAGAAGTAATCAATTTATTTCTATGGAAGCTATAACAGTTAAAAAAAGAGCACAGTAACACTGATAACTCAGAATTTGCTCTCTACTTTTAAACAGTTGCCAAAATTAGCTGTTCATTTTCTACCACCAAAGGACAAAAGTCTGCATGTCATGATCATAAAAATCAGCACAGTCAGAGGTGATCCACCATTTTACAACTAAAATGACAACGTTGTCACTGAAATGCAGCACCCACTACCTCACTGTGTTAACATCCACTGGCTGGCTTCCACAAATGTTCAACAAATGTCTGTGGGGCACAAACTTTTTCACATGGAGGAATTCAATGGCACACCTTTGCTTCATCCACGCTTTCATGTCACACACCATTCTGTCAGACCGCGCCCCTGCTGCCATCTGTTGCATGCTACAAATGTAAAAGAATATTGGCAGAAAGATTCAACCTCTACTGCCATACCACCACCATCTGCCTCTGATGTTGTGGGCCAACATCATAAACTTAGGAGGCATTACACTCATACAACATCTCTCATATAAAGAGGTCTAATTATCCTACAAAAAGATGACCTCAACCAGAATACGGTCTAAAATGAAGAGCCTAAAGAAGGCCCTTAGTTCACAGAGAAATGCTCCACGCCTCAGGAGGCAGAGAAACAGTTCCAGTTCTTCTGTTTGAGTCAAATTGCTGTTAAATATGTGTGCCAATGACCTAATTCTGTTTTCTAAAGATGTATTACTTACGCAAGAGAAACCACAACCTCTTCACAACTATTCACATTCAACTGGGGTTACATATTTGCCATATATACAATACCTAGAAAAACTTAACTCTAAGAAAGCTCTCTAAGAAAACATGCAGAACCCAATTTAGTAAAGAGATTATAACAAGTTAATAGAGCCTCAGTTACTTTTCAATTCAATAAAAACAAGTCTATCAGATTTCACATCATAGGTTTACAGAAATTTTAGCACCTACAGGGAAATGAGTTTGCCTCCTGAGGCAGCAAGACATTCAAATGTAAGATGTTATGGAAGCATAAGAAGACTGTCAATAAGTGATAACATAAACCGCTGTTCTATATCTCATTTAAACCTATTTTCTTCACAGCTCTCTCCATACACTATTTACTTATACATCCATAATACTCTTCAACTGCATAGGATTACATAGGATAACAACTTCTAACAGTCGAATCACCCCAGTTAAAACTTTGAAAGTTTCCATAGGAAGCTTAATTTTCACTGTGTACTGAGGCATGTGTTGAGTTCTTGTAAGTCTAATATTTTTTTGTTGTTGATCCAGCTGCACTGTGCTGACAAAAAGCCTTCCAACTCACTACCTATTCTGAATTCTCAGCAATTATTAAATTACATTACCGTGTAACAAGTTTAATTATGAAATACCATTCACTCTGAACTGTCATTTGGGGGCAGATCTGGTAATTGTACCGCTGCATCCTAAACTAAATAAATTACATTCTTAATTTTGTACTCCTGCCTACACCTACTCACATGTTGATTCAGATAAGCAGGCAAGCAGCTGAACCCTCCATATCTGGTGATACAGCAAAACAGCTTTCACTCTTTCACACCACACCTCCCTTCTCCCCTTCAGTGGGAGAGCTGGCCTTTCCTTGGAAATTCTTCAGTTCCACCCAGAGTGAAGCGGATTCCTCTGCATTGCTACTTGGCTTTCACTAGGAAACATTTGTTTCCCTCACACTGCTCAAGGGGAGGAAGAGTATCTCTCTGTTGCCAAAGTGGGTTAAGTTAAAGTCACAACATGTGCTCATGTACCTGATACTGTTTGTACACATGATGATCACACTTCCTAGTAAACTAATTAGAGTATTTTGATATGCTTACATCCTTAAGTGCCTTACAAGGCATCTGTGCTTAGATATTTATAAGAGAAATCACATGCTGTAATGTAGAAACACATTGAGTAGGGGAGGGGCTTTCCACATTAAATTTTCTTCTTTCTTGATGGCAATAAAGCCTTGCTCCGTACATACCTTACAGCCAGGAAGGAAGCAATGCTTCACCTTGAGGGTAAACCAACCCCTGTGCTTCAACTCAAAACCAAAGAGCCAACAGTAGAGTTTGCCTAAGTGCAGCTACAAGATTACTTGCTTCTCAACGAGACATAACTGACAGTGTTGGATATTCCTGACTAGTACTACTAATGTCAAAACAAGATGTGAAAATAGAGGCTTTTTAAAATTCCTGTACCAAGATTTAAGAATTCAAGCACTTGAATTCATCATACCATGGAACTGAACTTAACCATTATTAATGAGGTTTCAAATAGAAAAGTACACTGGCACAGCAAAGGGCAAGAAAGTGGAAAAGACTCCCTATTTGACATACACAAGAGAAACAGTAAAATTTGCATTATAGAATTAAAGTTATTAAAACTGCTTTCCTGCACTTTCTTCAAATGTGAGATATAAAAAGATTTAAAATTTATTATTATTCTTTTACCATTTCAAAAAACAATCTATCCTAAAGTATGTCCACATGTTTATGCAAAATTCCACTTATGCCAAGCCATAAAATATCTTTCTCATCTCATGCTGGGAGATGTACAAATTTATGATGAGTAGAAAATGTTTACTATCTCTCATATTACATACTTTCCAGATCAGATTTGGGCAGGGATGAAGCAATCTTCACGATTACAATTTTCTTGAAACTTTACTCCCCATAAAGTAGCAGCAGCACTGCAGGATGTCTTTCCACACACATACATATTAAAAGCTTCCAGATATATAGAGATGAGCTTGTTGAAAGACAAGAAAGATAAAGTATTCTAAAATGCTTGTTTTCCCATTGTTTAGATGTTACAAGATAAAAATCTGTGGAGAGACTTTCACAGAACAACACTGTAATGCATTTCTTAAGGACAATAAATCTTTCCATATCAGATTTTCATCTGGTTCCCCAAGATGCCACCTGCTTCAATTTTTCAAATCAGAAAACCAAATATCTAAGAAGTTAGAGCAGCACTAGCATATGCTAGAATTTTTAACCTCAAAGTTATTATCAATACAATGTCAACCATATGCTTAGCAGTTTGCTGAATTATTATTATCAGTTTACCTAATTAAAAGTTTCCACGTGCATGTTGAAAACTAACTAGCCGCATATTGCATAAGTCATACTGCATTATAGCTTAATAAAAAAACTCACGTTCAATTATTCTTGTCCAAAAGAAATTAGACTTATTTAAAGAGAAATGACTTCATATCAGCAGTTTTTCATCTTACATTGACTACTTCATGATATGCCTGATTAAAATATCAGTGTTTATATTTTGTTGTCCAGTTATTTTAGCTTATTTCTTCTACCAAGTACAATCAATAATTCATTGCAAAGATGTATGCTTCTCATTTATTTCCAGCAGTCAATCCTTTGCCACTTAACTGAACACTGAGATGGCTATAATCCAGTCTTGACAAGTACCCATCTCATTAACGTCTTTTTAATCATCAAGGATGACATCCCTGTCAAGTTCTAGATAAATTATGTCAAAGCACATTCTACACACAAAAGCATCACTGAAACATTTGAGTATAAATGAGTTTATTTATAGAAACCTGAAATAAAAATAGCAATGAACAAGAAATACATAAAAAATAAGGGTTTTAGTGGCATTTTGAGGAGCAAAAAAAGTTTTTGTTTCTATTTTTAGGTTTGCTAGCTTTTTGTTTTCCGACTCAATCCTTGTCATCTCCTGTGTCAAAAAAAGATACAAGCCATCCGGATTATTATTTGCAAAGCCGTGAAGCTGCAGTTATTGCTCCCAGTTTCAACCTTTAAACCACCTTATGCTCCCGCTCCCTGGTCTCCCTTAGCCAGGCACCTCACTTTTTCTTCCCATTCTCCTGCTCGACTGCCACTGAACGGCTCCATCACTCCCCTTCCTCTTGTTTCTAACAGTCTCTGCCCCAGCATTGCCTCAGGGCCAGCACAGCGCTCAGCAGCAGCACAGCAAGACAAGGGCTATGATTTCACTACCACTCCTAGTTCTCCAGCCAGGAGCAGCAATTGCAGTAAAATGAATCTAACTGTAATGCTGTAGCTCCGGGCTAAAACATGTTAAGTATCTCAGGGGGGTTGACAACGTGCACAGACTGGTCATCACTAACAGAACTTAAATATACAGCCAAATGTTCACACACAGCTTCAGAGAATTTAAGAAAGCTGAGAGGAGTACTTTCACCAGGGCTAGCTTCAGCGAGCTGGGCTTAGTCTTGCATGGCTTTCTCCAGAACCAACGAAGGAAGAGAGCAACTCAGTGGGAGCCTAACTTTGATCCTTTGGATTACCCCTGGAAGAACTTGTCTGCCGTTATCCACAGGGAAGATTAGCATTTTTCAGTACCTTTTTGTCTCTATTCATCACATGCAAGTAGACTTCAGAGTTTTAATTTGGCAAACGAAAAAACAAGATCTAGAAAAAGCCCACTTGCTCCTAAATTTCAATTATAGAACTCTATAGATACAACTAATAAAAGCTGCTGGAATCATTTACAGTGTAGAACTTCTTTTTGTTCTCATTTCATTTCCAGAAACTATGGAACCTCTTTGTCTGAACCCTTAAAGAAGATACTGAAAAGCAAATTCAGCTAGAACTGAAAATTTAAAACCTATGTTTATTGATTTATAGTGCTCAGTCCTATTGAGTTCATTACACCTTGGTTCCCTTAGGTCACTCCATTAACATAGAAAATCATCTCAAATCAAGCAATGATTTAAATATAAAATAAATTAATAATTAATAAATTAATTAATATGCTTCCAAATACATGTCTTAAGAAGAGACTCACGAAGTATTACTCCCATTTGTTGTACACTTAACAACATCACGCAACAGGGTGGAGACACGCACAATGACCTATTTGGAGAGACCAGCTTGTAATATTAGTGTTATCATCAAGGGCATACAATATTTTTAGCACACATCCGTACCTTTAAAGAGGAAACAAAAAGATTTATTTACTTATTTAAAGAACAAGAAGGCTAAAAGCTCTCAAACGTGCATCCTCAAGATTCGTTCAAACAAAAATGCCTCCATCAATCCACACAGAAAAGTATCCCTCACAGGAACCACAAACCCAGCTCTCCTCCTTGTACAAAGTCCCACAAGGGAACAGCATTAAAGGAGGTAAACGAGAGGTAAAACGCTGCTAAACAATAAGCTGTTTACATAAAATATACACACTAACCCTGTCATCACAAAATGAGACCATAAAAATATCCAAACCACACAAGACTTAAAGTTCCTAGTTTCTAACTTACTAATTTCAATCAAGCAAATGCATTTCATCAACACAAGACTTTTTTTCATGGCATTATAAACTGATTAACTGACCACATTTTAAAACTTCAGGACAAAACTTCACAGTTGAAAATATACTTTCTAAAAGATATCTAGTCTAGTCAAGGTAAAGCAAGTCAATATACATACAACTGAACTAAATCTTGAACAGTGTTTTCAAACTTTTTCTTTATGCCACTTGTTTCCATCAAATACAACTAAGAAATATTTCCACTTTCCTGATGAAAAAACTTCCTTCTATCACCTGTAACTCATTTGGGAAAGTTCATGGTGAAGCTGATGGCCAAAGCATTAGACTTTATTGTAAAAAAAAAAATTAAAAATAATAATAATAAAAAAAGCACAACAAAAAACAACAAATCTACCACAAAGTCATCCCCTAACATTAGAATGAGCATTTATAATACATTTGTATTCATAAAAAGCTTTTAGGCATGCCATTGACATTATTTTATGAACATTTGTCTAATGACTGAAATTGCATGCTTCCGTATCATCCCTTCTGACTCATACTGGCTAAGTATCTACTCATCCCCTAGCCAACACTGTAACTAAAACACTATCACTCAGCCTTATCATTATCCATAACTCCCACTTCTTGCCTGTAAGGAATCACCCTTTCTCACATACAAGCTTTTAAAAATAGAATGAAAATGTAGGACTACCTACAACCTTATACCTCACAAAGATCAGGGAAATAAAAACCAGTGAAATACGTCATTACTAAAATATCAATGAACTCCACAGAATGACTACTTTTCCAGCTATTGCCCTTTTTGATGTTTATTAAGTTCTGCCCACTGAACTTAACAGCATTGCATAAATGTATCTGACTCCAGAATTTGGCTAAGAGTGGTTAGAAAGTATGGCAGTAGGTCAATATTTTCACTTCCCTGCCAAGGGCAACAGAGTGTTGAATATTATAAACATTATGCTGGGTTTCAGTGCTGCCGCATGCCAAGTTGTTCTCTTCCCACATACGGGCCATAAACCTCTGGAAGCAGAGGCTGCAATCCGGGGCATTAAAGCAGCTTATGATAGCTAGCCACTGAATGCCTCATTGACTGGGCATTTAATTCCTTTCACTCCCTCTACAAAGCTTGGCTTTCTTGTACAGTCTCCTAACATAATGGATGCCATACATATAAAATAATGTTCCCATACATTGGATTTCTAAAGCTATTCAGCTGTCTTGTACCTAATGAGATTTCCAAAAGCACTGAGTAATAGAACATTTATTGATTTCAATGGAGGTAAGCATTCACGTGATTACCTGCATCTGTAAGTATGCTAACATCTGTAATTTAACTGGACTTTTTAAATGAGATGACCTAATTGGATACTTCAGTTTTGTCACTGTTGGTGGTGCGACTCCCAAAGACGCTGAGTCTTTGCAAACTTAAGTGACTCAGAGCTTTGTAGATGCTCAGCATTTCCGAAAAGGCAGGCTATAAGCACACCGCCCTTATCAAGGAAGGCTGCCTTTGTTCAAGTATGCCTGACACAGCACATTTACTGAAAGCGCTGAAGTATCATGCACCTTAGGCCAAGAGAATCTGCCTGAAGAGAAGACCAAGGGGCCCTTCCACTTTCATTCAGAACTGACGTGAGACATAAGCAGTGCTCTCGTAGCACTGTGTTTAGGTAAGGTAAGCTTAAAGAACATGAGGCTATTTATATTTCCAGTATCCTTTACGCATACATTAAATAAATAAAATGGTCCAAGCTATGCTGAACCATTTAAAAACTGATCTTTGCCGAGAACAATGTAGCCTCCACATTGTCCTACTCTCTGCCAAAGAACCAAAAGATACAAATTGGTTTCCGTAATTTCTATTTGGAGTTGGATCTGATCAGAATGTCGACTGGCATATCACTGTCTCTATACTTTTCTGAAAGTTCTTGCTACAGGAGTAACAAGATGCTATCATACTCAAGACCAGACAAAGTAAAAATTTCTCTAAGCACTACAAATAGCAACTGTCAAAAGAATAAAATAGAGCAGGGTGGTGAGAAACACAAGCGCCTCAAAGAGTTTGGCAGGAAGGAAAAGACAGTCATTTGTTGAAATAATCTCACCTTTGAGGTATACTTTTAACCTATGCTTTTCAAGGAATTCTCAGCCCTAGTCGAAAGCAGAGCTCACTGCAACAAATTACCTACTTTGTGCATTCTAGAAGGAAGTTTCTCACTACTTGTGCAGATGATAAAATTGTATTCCTTCAGCACTTTATGAGGAGAACTACAATAGAGATCAGGAAAACAAGAGGAAGAAAAAGCTTTCGGACAGTGCTGTTTACCCTCAACTCTCAGTCTATGAAAATAATGAGGCTGAGAGTGGATGATAGGATTTCTCAAATACTTTCCTATTGTGGACTATGTCTTAACATGGTCTTATACACCTTAGAAATATTTCACAGGGTCAGACAGCTTCTCTTTTCCGTTAAGTCATGCAATATCTTTCCAGTGACTACCTAGATTACCTGCATAAGAGAGTAACGCTAGCAGTATGGTTTTGTCTTTCTTTTACTGCTATTTTAAAATAAAAAATGAAGAGGACAGCTGAAACCATACAATTAGCTCTCTGAGAATACCGTATTTGCCATATACATCCCAGAACACGAACAACTACTTAACCACAGAGCAAAAACCTCTATGACACAGTGGAAAGTTGTGATAGAAGCAGGCAAACAGTAAGTTTTGCACATTTTACATTGCTACTCAAATGATTCTTAAGCACTGCCATCTAAAATCATAAACTAATACTATATCATCAAATGGGTAGAAAATTTTAAAACTAGGTAATGAACTGGGGGAGTTGGTGAGAGGGAGCAGGGGGGAGGAAAAGAAACTTCTTTCCAGTTTCTGATTAGCCAGATTCCAAAGATTCTTTAGTGAAAGAAAATATGTAAGATGCAAGTGTACCAAGCTCTCCAGCAATACTACATTTGTTTTAGGGGTGGTTACTCTTTTCTACAGAATGCATGCAAAGAAAGGAAGAAACTGCATTTTTCTTAAACCAGTGTAATTCATGGGAAACTTGCAGTTAAATTAAAAAAAAAATGACTTGTCCATCATTGGTTGAGGGTATTTTCATTTTTTTTTTCCTTTGGGTTATAGCTAAAAGAATTTGGTTTATAGCAATACGGAAAAAAAAAATTGAAGATTAGGTAAATAAAGCTTCTGCCCTTGAAGCAGACTGAGGTTCTTCCCAATTCAGAGAAAGATTTATAGAGCTTGGTTTTCTGTTTTCTGCCTTTAATAGACTCAGGATTTATTTCCATGGCTGCTCAACATTCTTTCTATTTTGCAGTGGACATTCTCTGCCTGGTTAGCCACAAGCAGACAACTATTGATAAAGTGCAACTAAAGGTTTCTGCACAAGACAGTCCAGACAATAAATATTTAATGGTTATCTATAGTTCTGCCCATTGCTAGAGATAGAACTGTACCACTGCTCAGCCTTCAGTTTCCAGAACTCAGATGTAAACTGAGCCAATGTAATATCCAATCGCCCTAAAATATTAACATTAACACTAGGCGAAATGGATGGCAGCTGAAGGAACCTGAGCAAGAGGCTTCCTCTGCAAAGCCAGCTTCACTCAGGCCTGAGCTGCTGCAAAGTTTTATTCAAAGTGATTGTTTTTCATTGCCAAGAGTTCACAAAATTTGAAGCCAGCTGGCAAAACCCCAGCCCGCCAACTCAGTAAAACCTCCATCCTAAACAGCATAAGTCCTCAGCAAAATGTCACCATGGACAAACTTCAATTGAAAACATATGCCCTCAGCTCCTCTGACACTGTCCTCTCCCAGTGTAACACCTCTGTCAGCAAAGACACTTGGCACTTGACACGTGGAGAAGCAGCCAGCTCTGCATCTGTTCCAACAATACAGCAACATGGACATCTGTGGGCTAGCTACTTTTGGAGTCTGATGGCACACCAACACAGGAGTGTAAGTGGAGTGGATTGCATTCTAGAATTTCAAGTTGAACAAATATAGATTTCTTTAGGCTTAAATGCTTTATTATTATTATTTGTACCTGATAAATAAAGAGGGAAGGAGTTTTAAGAAAAAGAAATGAGAGGAGAAATGAAATAGTGTCTTTTTTCTTTTTCTTTTTTTGGTGGAGACAGCATGCTTGCAAAAGTACAGCTGGAGCAGCTTAGAATTTACTTTCTAGCCTATTATATGATGATTAGAGCTCACAGGGCAGTGTATACCTTGGCTTCTACCAAACAGGGAGGAAAGCATGATAATCAGTTCCACGACCTTTAGATAACTGAATGAACTGATAACTGTTTTAGTCGTGAAACGAAATAATATCAGGGAACAACAATTAATTTTGAAACCCTGCTTTTTCAAACATAAATTGTGAACTAAGTCACTCCACACAAACACACTCAGCATATTCCATCTTTTTCAGTATGCCAAATAAACTTATTTAAAATCAAACCCATGCGCAAATAACTTTACAGAATGCAAATTAATACATACATAGCATGTGGTCACAGTACTTTTCATTCCTGGGGGATAACCATTATCAAAGAAATTCAAGCACGCAGAATGACTTTTACCAGGTTTGACCTAAACCCTAAGTCATTCTCAAGCAGCCCTGCAAGGCGGCATGCCACCATGAACAGCCCTTCAGGCTGAGTCACAGCCACACTGCTTGGTCTCCCTGTATCTATGACCAAGATAAATTAATTTCTGGATTAAACTATTAACTTCCATTGTCCTTGCATAGTATAGTTGAAAAGGAGGACAAGAGTAGTGTGTGGGAGGACTACAGGTGGACCAAATCTTTAGTAATGGTTTATTACCAACACTTTGTACAAAAACAGTGGCCTTTGACTCAGCACCCAATCGTATTCCCATCACAAGTTGGGAAAATATCATAGTTCAGTAGCAGAAGTACTGTGGCAAGGCCATGATTGACTGGCACAATGTAAATATGTTTCTGAAACTAAAATCAATTAAGCTGTTTATATGTTTATGTGGTAAAATCCATTTTCGTGAGAGTTTTTCCTGGGTCACTGGAACATAATGTATTTGAATAACAGCTCCTTAGATTTTAATTACACATTATCCATTCACAAGTATATCAAGTGGCTGAAAGGAACAGTAACCAATGGTAATTAAAGATAGATTTTTACTCAAAAAGATATAACTCATGTACTTTAATAATTTTAGCTTCTGTTCACTACACAATCAAACAAATGAAAGATTGTAGTTCACAGTAGTTCACAAAAATTCACCAACTTATTTTGCTGCTCAAAGGACAGTATCTCAGCAGACATCTAGAGAATCTACAGATTAATTAATAGATTCATTAGACAGCTATACTATTAGAGAAGAATTTGTTTGGATTAATAACACTACTAATTAGTCTTAAAGAAATAATCATGACCCACAGAGTTGAGAAAATTTCTTAGATGGTCACGCAGTTGAGCATGTTCTCCTTAGGCCACGTTAGCTAACTATAATGTATGAGGTCCTGTGCACAATGGGAACACCGGAGCAGCCCCAAAGCCAGTGATTCTTCCAGCCTCAAGCACACATGCTAATACAGACAGATGCTATTAAAATCATTTACCTATTTCTTGATTCTGAAGTGGGGGAGTATGCAAAAAACAATTACAAATAGCGAGCCTATGAGAGGATACATCAAATCAAAAGGCAGCCAGGGAATACTGAATTCAAAATTACCAAGGTGTGCAAGCACCATACAAGAGTGATGAGAAACTTTCACAAGCCATGGCAAGGCCGCAGCAGTCAAGAATAACCTTAGTTAATTTTCTTATCTCACCAAAAAGATAGCGATATCTCTTTTTACAAAGGGAAGGCTGTAATTCTGAGGTACACTGTATGAGCTCTGCTCATCTATAGTATAAAACAGAGTGCTGTTTAACAATGATCTAAAGATCTCACTGCAGAACATTCCTGTCATCATAGTTAAATCACAGTATGTCTATACAATGTTAAATTTGCTAAAAGTTCAGGTTTTAGCTTTTTTTATTGTTACCAAATGTATAATGGACTTAGTACATCAAGGAATACTGTGAAAAAAAAATGAATGAATTTTGTGAGGTGCAAAGGTGATTTGCTGAGATCCACCTCAGAAAAGAGCACAGAAAATAGTTTAATTAACATACAAGAAGCATTCTAGAGGCACAGAAAGGAAAAAGTAACATTTTGCTGGTCTCACATCTCATGCAATGAAAAAGGTTTAGCTTGAAAAAAATTGAAAAAAAAAAATAGAAACAGACAGATGGAAGGAGAGAAGAAAGAGTAAAGAAGTTCTAATAGGACAGGTAGCCACAACTTCCTATTTTCTGAGTTCCAGGTATGTGATTCCACAGGTACATTTCTGAAGTCCAAGACTGAAAACAGCTACATATTATAAAAGCAACTTGCTTAAACAAAATTCAGAGCAGCCTGGTAGAATCTCAGTGGGGAAACAGTAGCAAAGAATGTTCTGAAAGTCCCACTACATTATTTTATGCCCAACTCACTCTGGCCCAAGGTATCACGATGAAATATTTTCATGAATGCTTCACATTACTACACTTGCCTACAGACTACACAACAAGGAATAGAATTTATAAGACAAACACATACAGAAGATACTAGTTGTTGTTGGAGTGTAACATTGAATATTACTATCAAAACTCCTGCTCAAATGCCCAACTCTGCAGCTCTATAATAAATCAAAAGTTTCCATCAGAAAATGTTCAGCTTGTAGCACCCATTAATAATTAGTTTTACTGAGTACTGTGCAATGTCACATGTACTGTAAGCCTAATGCTTCCAAAACACATTACATGACTCCAAAAACACAATCTGTGGAGGGAGAAGTAAGTGAATGAGTGGTAAGAATAATGTTTGGAGAAGCCTTCTAACTGCGTGGGTGACAATGTAGTAGAAAGAAGCATTCTAAGTTTCTGCAGAGCTTGAAAAAAAATGATGGGAAGAATAACATAGGGAATTAGTAGTAAATGTGGTTTTTGATAGAAAAATGGTCATATACAGATACAGGATTAGACAGTAGAATGGACAGTGGATTATTTGGACATCCATTCACACACACAAACTTGCACATCTGAACTGAACCTATTCCCACCACTCGTACCCAATACATAGTTCATCTTCTAGTTTATTCCCAGCCTGGACCCAAGAAAAACGTACCTGAAGAGCATTAGCACCAAGTACTTCATCAGTCCGTCTATGTGCATCTATGCCTATGTGTCTTAGCTCCTTAAAGCATATGCTAGTCATTAAAGTATAGGGCAGACCACGTAAGAGTACTTTGTCCCCTTTCCTGAATTCTGCAGTACTCAGTTTAAGGTTACAAAGGAAGCATAGGGAATAAATAAATAAATAAATATACAAGTCCACAAACTGATATGAGCACCTATCCACCACTCTCTCCTCTAGTATCCTCTCCTAACAGAATTACCTGTTCGGTGCAATTCACAGTATCATACAAAATACAGATGCAGGTAACAAAACAGAGACCACAACACTCAAGAATTTTCCACAAAAGCTAACTGGCTAACCATGCAAAATGCTCTGCTTAATATTAAACTCGATGTTATAGCAACCTGCTTTAACTTCACTGCATAAATCTCCTGACAATTGGACCTAGCTGAAAGTGTTCCCTATATAACTTGAAAAGGAAGAAGATGAATTAAGGCAATGAGATGGATCACACACTGGAACAAAGAAAAAAAAATACCAAAAAACAATTACTTCAGGCTTCTCTTCAATGATTTACCGAAAAAAAAGGGCAAGTTATTATTTTTACTGACAGAAAAAGAAAACATTTAACATGAGTTTTATAAACCAAGTCTAAACTACAGCAAGGTATGTTCAATGGAATGTTGTGTTATGAGAAGATATCTTCTTGCTTTCAGTAAGCATTGCAAAAGTTAACAAATACACACTCGACAAAAAACACTAAAGCCTGTTAGGAAAAATAATCCTCTAAGCAGATTTACTTCAGGTATATAACCCACAAATTCCTGTTACATGGTGTTAGGGAAAGACATACCTTTTTAGATTGCTGCAAATGTAGCCAATAAATGTATTTCACCACCGCTGCTGACGTAAGTGTATGGTAGAGAAATACATTTGACAAGGGTAAAGAGAACTAAGAGGAACTGAATGACTTATTGCTTGTGTTACATCAACAACTGAGTTTGGAGAAAGAGGGATCAAGGGAGATCAACTGGTTAAAAGTAAATCATTGATAAAGCATTTCTAACAATAACCTTTTGTCATAGCTTAAACGTATACTTCTCACATTGCTTTTTCATTTGACACCTTTTCCACTTGATGCCTTTGAGAAAGTATCACACATACTCAAGGATTCTGTTCACCCCGCCCACGTACACACACATACACAAAAAGCACAGCCTAACATAACAGTTAGCAAATCAGACATTTCAATTGTAACCATCAGATAAAAGGAGATTTTCTGAGCACAGAATAGTCCAGCTGAACAGAAAAGTAATTTGAAGTAAGACAATGAACCAGATGATCTAACCTATACAAACAATACAGGAATACTATTGATAACCCCCAAAAAGCCTGTATTGTTCCTTATTGTCCCCTTTTTCCTTCAACTTCCTTGATAATTTAAAAAAAATTAATTCAAACCATGTAAGTATTCAAAGTGGTACAGACTAAGTCAATTAAGATACATGCAAACACTCTCCCCTTTCCCTTAACTGAAGTGTTAAGAGAAAAAACATCTTTAGTAACGTTGCAACATATCAACACCTGATGGTTAGCAACTGGTCAGCATCAGCAGCTGGTAGGCAATCTGTCAGTTAGGTAAAGCTATATGCCCTTTCTAGTATCTCAAAAAGTCATTATGAAAAGTATTTAAAGCATATACAGAGAATGCTGTTACTGTTGTAATTGGTTATTGGAATACCTCTTGTAGCCGAACTAATTATTTATAAAACATGCTCCCTCCTTAAGTTGCTTGCATAATATTTCTCTCAACTCTGCTTAAGAAAGCCCAGTAAGATCCAAATTCATCAATACAATAAATATCTATTTTGTTTTATAAGACAAATTTTTATGACAACTGTTAACGGCAGAGGGACCAGTGCAAATGAGATGTCACAAAAAGAAGGAAAGGAAAGCTCGCCCAGCTCCAAGGATCTAGGTTCCAAAAGAACTCCAAAGGGAGGGATCTCCAACAAGAAATCCTTGCTCAGTGACAGTCAGCCCCTAAATGAGGTCTTACCTCAACCTTCCTGTCCCACAGGTGAAATGGTTTCACCTGCGCCCCCAGGACTGACCAGCACTTTTCTCCAGGTGCTCAATCAGTGGTTCAGGCCATGACTCAGCAGTTCCCATACAGAAGACAATTTCAAAGAAAAGGTGACAATTTACACAGGGGAGGAAGTAATGATCATAAACTAAAAATTTTAGAAGACCAAAAAGCTTTGAAAAACAAAACTGAGGGCCGAGTATTTCACTACGTGGGACGAGGGAAAAATGAGGCAATTAGTTTTTATAGCCATGCTTTAGCATAAAAATCTTGTGACTCTGATATTTTTAAACACAATTCTCAATTCTAATTATTTGCTTAGATACCAGAAGGGAAGATCTAGAGGTTTGTTTCTTTATGGGTTTTTTTTTTTTTTTTTTTTTTAAGTTTTCCTAAAACGTCCATCTCTGCCAAGTCTTTTACTGTGTCAAAACATGAGTGTCAAAGTCAACCTGCCTTCTTCATCAAGAATATGGAGAGGATGTGAGCATGTTGCCAACTTCTACAGTACTGTCAGAAGCACTATCAGCACTTGAGTTTTTGTAAGGCATATGGTTAAAGGATGATTCAATGAGCATCTATTCTTAATCACGATGTGTTTTGTAGCTGCGTGAAAAGCTTAACAAGCACAGAAGTAAAATCAGCAGACTAATTTCAGAAGAATCTGAAAGAACCAGAATTGATGCCACGATTTAACAACAATTTCCTTATTTCTCCAACTGCTTACACAGAAGAGAAGAATAATATATACTTCAATGTTTTCACTTCTCTAGACAGCACATATACACTTAAGAACCTCATGGTTCTTAATAATAAAGAATTATCTCACTGCACAAAATAGACTCTTATCTCACAAGTCCCACTTTTCCATGGGACACTCTGTCAAGGATGTCAAAATAAAAATCAAAGCTGCACCATAAATGAGCATTGTCCCATCTTCACAATACAGGTGCTCTCCTTGATGTACTCATCATGTAAAGCTGCACTTTCACTGCCTGTTCCACCTTCAAATTACAAATACACAAAGAACTTCAAAACCATCATAAAAAGTAACAACTGTGATCCCTTTATGGACTGTACTTCTCATTTTCACCGGGGAAGTTAAGCCCACACTGGCACTTGCCTGAAGAGAAGCAGCACACTTCAAGGCTATGCTTCTATTATGGCTACGCATATCAACAACTTATGCACATCAGTATAATCCCATTAATCCAAAAGCATTTGTATCATCTCCAGTATGTAAGACTCTGACATTCCACCCTACATTTTCACTATGCAGTATTTCAAGATCAGCACTCTGGCTTTCAGGAAGAGAGGCATTAAAACAACAGTCACAAATATCTGGCATTTATTTTCCAATTCCCTTTTTAGTGGTCTCAGTTAAGTGATTCTTGATAAACAGATAGTAAATAAAGGCAGAAAAAAAAAAACACACCACTGTAGATAAAAGGAATGGTAATAGCTTTGTTATGAGGCTACTACTACTTTTAGGAGAAGCTACTCTGAATTTATTTCCATTCAACTGAAGACAGTATTAAACCAATCAGAATCTTCTGCTTTTTCTCACGGATTTCAAATCTGTACATCTGCAAATCTGCTTGTTGCCTATAAGTACAAATAATGAGATGTACAAAAAATAGCATCAAGCATCTCCAAGGCCTCTGAATCAGCAAGAAGAAAATATTTTAGAAAACAAACTTCTTTCAAGACAAGTTAAATAACCTAAGAGAATGGCAGACAGCTTTTTCAATATAATTCCAGCTATTTACACTCTTCCAGCTAAGAATTTGGCAGAACTTGTATTATCTACTACCAGAATGGAAAGAAATGCAAATCTTTCCCAATGATTGCACTAAATCGTTATATTTCTGCTGATATTATGGCACTTAAAAACAAGATCCTTCACTGTATCGTAACAGAATGGTGATCATTGCCAACTTAGAACATTTTCATCCCTCTCAGTAAACCTATTGCTTTCTCATTTCGTCTCATCTCCCTGTAGGACAACACAGCGTTCTGGAAATGGTAATCCAGAATGGTCTGAGGTTCTCTGAGCTGTTTTGTTCTCAGAGCTCTGGAGTATTTTGCAGACACAAATGTAGTGGTTGTGGTGCACCTCTGTACTACCAAACACTAGTACACATTAATCAAGAAACATTTAGTAATCACACTCAAAAGACAGAAAAGCAAACAAACAAAAATAGCAGAACATTTCAATCATTATTACATCCTCACGTTTCTGAGTTTTGTTTTGGTTTCTCAGTTGTGTTTGCACTTTTTTGTGCTTCACTTTTTAAGAAAGCTAGAGGTAAGAACTATTTTTTCAAGGATTCGTTTATCTGCTTTTTAAACTTTACCTTCCTTTTCTTTTCCTTGTGCTCTGGTAATCCTTTTTCCCCTTGAAGTATGATGCTAGCCATTCTTTATATTTCCATATGCCGCACGGAAAACAGAATGGCCATGCAGAGAAATTAATCTACTTCTGTACCATAGGCTTTCCCACACTATTATCCATAGAAAAAAGTATCTTTGAAGCAGTAACTCACTAATTCATTAAATTTTGAATCAACTAGATTTATCTATTTGGTATAACACAAATTTTTTTCCTGGAGATACTTAAACCTAGGGTGCTCTGTACCCCTCTCAGACAATTGCTGACAGCACAGGAGAGCAAGTCCAAAAAATTAAAGCAATGTGCCACTGTGTTAAGTGCTGCCAACACTGGCTGCAAAAGCTTGCTTGCAGCACGTGCCCTCTCTCAACTGAACTGCCTCACAAGCATCTGACTGACAGCTTGTTGCCTTTAATGAACTGAAAAAAAAAAAAACAACTTTGTTTCCTGCCTCTGCAGATTTGGGCAAGCTCAGTTCTACGAAAAATCACAAGCTCCTTTCCTTACTTTTTCCCTCTTCATCACCCCACTCCCTTTAATTACCCTGAGCAGACTGCTAAAAAGACAAAAGCTTGTTTTGCATTTTGTAAGATTTTCCTGACTCCTAAGACCCATCACTCCATTTTCTCCAGCAGCTTTGTGTCATTCAGACAGAAGACTCAGATGTGCTTAGAAGTTAAAAGGCCTCACCGACAAAACCTTTTATTCCCAAATGAAACTGGCTCTTCCTTTTTCTTAATAAATTAGTACTCATTAGCAAGATGAGATTTTCCACAACTGCCTACAGAGTCTCATTCATAACATGAATACCCTACAAATAACCATGCTGTATCAGAATTGCTGGAGTTGGTGAATGTTTACATAGTGAGTAAATAACATCTTTGCACATTATGGAATAAAGATAAGCGAGTTGCCTAGCTTCTAATTTTAACTCTTTTTTTTTCCTTCATGTCATGGTTATTAGAATTGCTTTGATTAAAAAAGAAGGGAGGGGATGGAGAAGGGTGCCAGGAAAGCTGTTTCCTGAGTAAGGCACTGCAAGGCAGGATGAGGAGGTCGCTGCAATTCTCCCTTGCTGTGAAATTAAATTAGTCTCAATTTAGAGTTGTCAAAATGCTGCAAGTGGCACTACTTACTGTGTGGAAAAATTCTAGACTTTGTAGCCCGTTCTTCTTTTAACAGGCTGCTTTCTATTTCTCTTCTTTTTACCCCTCCCTCACTTCTGCAGCTGCCATCATTCCCAAAAAAAACATGCACACAGTCGTACTCAATCTCCTGGCAGCTCCTCTGCTAAACATGTATCTGTAGCAGCCCGAGCACAGTTCTTGTCACAAGGCAGGGGAACCCACATCTGATGCCCCTGAGACAGGGCACTTTACAGAAGTGGCTGCAGAGGGCCACTGGGATGCTTGTCAACAGTTTCACAGAAATACTGTCACTGATGTAAGTTTCTATCTTTGTACCCAGACACTAAAATAAAAGTGGAAACTGTCATTCTTAATAGCTGCCATCTCAAAGCCTGTTTTGAGTTCTAGCTTACTGGACCTCAGACTACTTGGCTTCAGATCTGCCCCTCTCAGTAGTATTCCAATACTGCATGTGAATGGAGCAACCATTCCCTCCAGAGGCCCCAGGGACATCTGTTGAAACATCTGCTGCTTCAGTTTCTGCTTCGTATAATATCCATAAAGCACATTAACTAGCTTAAAAAATCCCAAACGCTATCTGAATTTTTATTCTTAAAACAGAAGCACACAGCATTTGAAGACATTTTAACAACTTGTTCTCATTTTGAGAAACTTAACAGTGTGCTTGAACACTAGTCAGCCCAGTGTATCCTATGACATTTACTTTTCTCTATCAACTCCAAAGAAAACATGTTACACACTGTGCAACAGAAAGTGGAAAAACGTATATCTCATCATAAGCAGCACTGCCAAACTAAACAATCCAGGGTAACCGAACACTACGTCTTTCATCACAACCCAACTTTTATCCCCCACTTGTCCTTATGCCTTAGCGTACACGAGAACTCAATGATTTTTCAAAGGCTTGTAGCCTCCTGTACTCTCCTTCATCCCTAGAAATAAGATCAAACCAGTCAGTATGTTTATTACACGCTTACAAATCACTGTAAATGCATGTCTTCCTAACCTTTTACCCTCCCCACATTTGAGAAATTTTTAGAAGTAATGTATTGATGGGAAGTCACATTTACTGGTGTATTTTAAAGTAAAAGCCATAAGCAAACCTCACAGCTCAAGAAGCAATAAGGTTTGCCCTTATTTTTATAAAAACCTTTTATAATAATGAATTTAGTACTTGGAAGACACAGATTTTACAGCTTTAAAAGCTGTCTTCTTATACAGGGAGAAAACAGTCTAGTGATGCATGTTTTTAAACTCAATGCAGGGGGAAGTCAAGCTTCCTCTTGTCCTATGTAGATGAAAGCTACAAAAATTTGAGATCCCATATCCACTTCATTATAGTCCCCTCAGATATAACTATTTTCTACTACTGATTAAGGACAAAGTTTTGAATCTCCATGTCTCAAGTTCATCTGTCACTGGCAATTGCTCACTTCACCTGTGCACTTAGGAGGACAGTGGGAACAGCTCAGCCTGAGATAAAGTTTGGTGAAGAAGCAGCTTCTTAAAACAAAGATGAGCTTTAAAAAAAACAAATATTAACCATTGTTTATTTAGAGGTTAGCACAGGGGACCATAGGTAAACAATTCCTTCTGCAGCTTGACATGTTTTTACCCGAACCACATTGGTTTCAGGGAACTTTTCACATAGCCATGGTTAAGGATAGCCCAGTAGAACCCCACATGTGCTGCACTTGCACTACCTGAAAACAGCCTATTTTGGGCAAGAAGCACCGAGGTACTTGCTCCAAATAGTCTAGGGTCCTGAGCAACTTCAAGCCAAAGAGGTCTGAGGACTTCTGAGCACTGTGCAGAGTAGCTCTGTTAGGCATCACATGCCAGGTTTCCCAGAGCAGAGCTCACAGCACAAGACATGGCCAACACTCTTCATCCTCTGATTATGAAAACAGATTTTAAACAGCCTCAGAAGGACCACTATAAGGACATCAATCAGAAGCATAAATGTATTATTCTATCCTCTTAAGTGTACACACGTGCATTTTTTCCCCCGAAATTTCCAATGAAACTCAGGTTCACGTGTGAGCTCTCACATCCAAAACAGTATTTCTTACTACAGAACATATTGATTTTTAGTCTTGAAGTTCAAGAAAAGGTAGAAATTGAGTTATTTTTCAAATTCTGTTAGCAGAGAATTTTTTGAAAGTAAAACTCAATAAGTTCAGTTTTAATGTAGCTACCCTTATTAATCTGATGCCCTGTTGATTCCAAGTAAATCAATGAATTATCATAGTACATAATTTAGCACAGCTTTCCCTTTTTAACTCAAGACTTAATTCAATACTTAGTTAAATTCACTAAGATGCTTTTTTCCCCCCCCCACTCTGCTTAAAGAGAAATCAATTATTTGGCAATATAACGTATAACGCATAGTATAACAAGAAATAAAACACTATTATATTGCAAGCTTCCTAATAAGGAATTAATTAAAACAATTAATAAACTGTTTTCAAAACCTTCACATAACTTAGCAGGATTATTAAGTTTTTGACAAAGGCAAATACTAGCTAATGCATTTTGACAAGTGGTAGACTGGAAGAAGAAAATTTTATACGTTTTGAAATACTATGTCGACAGTTACGTAAATAGCCGTGTTTCAGGATTCTTTACATAGTAAATGGCTGTCACAGGCACAGATTATCTCCTGAACTGACATTCATTTAATAGACCTATTAGTTTGATGCATTTCATTTTTGTAATAATTTACCTAAAATTGCTGTAAAGATCTCAAGGGTGTCTCTGTTCTGGGCTATTTGTACAAAGCACAAGAGAATTTTAAATCAACTTTTTTAAATACATCATCTTAAATATACATTTAAGTACACTATATTCATTTTGTGCTGCTGCTTCACACGATATCCCTTTCGCTTTCCATCTTACTATAGAAAAAGACTCTTCTTAAAGTTGTGGCCTCATTTTTCATAAAGTACACAGCTCAAAAAGTAGTAAGTTGACGAGTTTGCAAAGAATCCAAATGCCTATTCAGCGAGATTTTCTTTACTTGTGATATTTTGTCTGTACATAAGGAGGAAGATTAAAGTAGGAAGGATCTTTGTCATTTTCATCCGTTTACGTAGGGAAAACTCAGCCACAGCTTTTCATATCATTTGGAAAAACGCTGTAGGCAACTACAGTCGTCTTTTCAGCTGCACTCTGCTTTTTAGGATGGACTGAAATTCAACCGTTTCCCCCCCCCCCCCTCCCCCCTCATTCTCTATGAAATTCCTACCTCCCTCACACCCCTCAAATGAATAAAAACAAGCAAAACTCTGATTAGCATATTCAGGGCAATACAGTGTTGGAAACTCACTCTAGAGTATTTCTGAATATATCTGCATTATTACAGTTCAGAGGAAACATTTAGCAAAAAGGTTGCATGTTATATCCATTGAAGCAGACATGCTTGGTATTAGATCTAATGATCCTGAATAATATCTTCAGAGACAGCAAATACAGAAATGACTTCTGGATGAACTGTGGGGAAAAAGATAAATTAGCAGAACAATGAGGAGCTAAGAAGGTAAGGCAAAAGGATGGAAGAGAATAGTGTGCAGTATCCATGCCCCAGAAATTGATCAATGAGAAAGGGTGATCTACACTAACACGAGACAATTCAATTTGACTGTTTTTAACATACAGCAGAAGCCTGAGTAAATACCTAATTATACTGATTGCATTATAAAACTTCCTTGGAAGAACCAATCTTTCATGACAACCACTAGATGCTAGTATGGCTGAACTGCCAAGACAGAAAAGTTTTCTCTAAACAAGAAGGCAAAGATCTTCAGGAAGGTCACTTCACACATAATACATTTGCTGTTATTCCAAAAAACAAAGCTAGATCAAGTTGCTTGATGCAACAGATGACAGCACAGGGAGGTGTAATGGGAAGGTGGGGAGGCACCCAGGGCTCCAGCAGTCCACACCAGCAGCCCTACCCAGTGGGTTCAAGCCTGAGTGCCCAGGGGCTGAGTTAGCCTCTAGAATGGATCATCTGCCCCTGGTTAATCAAAAACAGACATAAACCATTTTGTGTCATTTAAAACATGGGTAAAGTAATGGAAAGACCAGGGGGTGGGGAGGAAGTCTCAAGAACAGCCATCATATAACATTTGAGCTTTTATTTTTCCATAAACTGAAATGATTTTTTACACCACAAAGACAAGATTCAATTCCTCAGCTTCACCTGAGACTGCTCTTTAACAACTATCACCTTTCACTTGATTTTTGAGGAGAGTATTACACTGACATTTTCCTGTACAATTAAATCCTTATTCCATTACCTTCAATTTCAATTTATTTTTCCTCCCACAAAAGCCAATGCTAGTGAAAATAACCTAAGTAATGTTTATTTACTATTTGACATCTTCATATGTTTAGTCCAGTTCAGGGAAAAAGAAACAACTTTACCAAGTACAAATGCAGTATAAAGACATAGCTTTCTCCCCCAGCCTCTACACCCTCCCCCCACTCCATATTTGTGGTGGTTGAATGCACACCCTTAATTACAGGGATGCACACTGCCCCCAGGCAGCCTGAAAAATGATTGATAATCACCTCTGCAATCTTTTCAGGGCTCCTTCTTTATAATTAACCTTCTAAGAGTGAAGAGAATACATAGTAAACATAGTAGTGTAATATTGGACCACTTTTAAGGTATGAGGTCAGACTATGAATTATGCTACTGGCAAAATTATATAAATCAGTGGATTCTGCAGAATATTTTTTATCTGAACACTTGGCTTAGGAAAATAAAATTAAAAAATAATCAAGGCATATGATTTCGAAGCATCTTAATCAAGAGAATAATTTATTCCCCAAATGTTAAAAATGTACAAGTTGTTTTATTTTATGCCTATTTATAAAACAGAATTTGATTAACACGTATGTTCCAGTGATCAGAACTTAGTATTTATAGAACCTTGTTTTGGAAACAAAATTTGAGAATTTAATAGAAATCTTGAATTTCATCCAGCTAGTTAAGGATGTAGCCAGTATAGCTAGTATAAAACAAGCAAACTTACTTTGCAATTTATTTGGTGGGTTAGCTTTTCTTTGTTGTTGTTTTGTTTGTGTGGGATTTATTTTTTTGTGGTTTTTTTTGTTCATTTTTCTTATTAATTTTTGGTTTTAAAATAGAAGCACCTATTATAATAGGGGGATTTATAAGATGGGAGCAAAATGTAAATCATCACTTGAAGTATATCACCTAAAGTCAATCACATCTTAATGCAAGAACATTCAGAACGGTTTTTAAATTCTGCAAATCCCACACATGCTAAGCTCCAGATACATTTCATAATTCTCATCTCAGTGTAACATACACTCCTTACAATTTGTCATGGAACATTTCAGCTCCTTTCTACAGGCAGATTTTCTCATCATCTGTTTTACATACTAGAAGGGGATGGGAAGGGACATAGCAGTGCTTGTAACATTTGAATGGAACAATTTATCTCCAACGTGTTTTAATTTTCTATTCCAATTAACAGTAATTAGACCAGAGAGCAAAATAAATTCTTACATTCTTCAGTACACTTAAATTTATTGGGTGCATAGCTGTTTTCTTTCACTACTTAGTGCACTCCTTACTAAGAGCCTTGAATTATTTTCCACATTGGGCTCCATACTTCTCATTTCTTGGGTTCCCAGATTTAATTCTTCAAACAGTTCTCAATCTCTACCCCTTCCATTCTGAAGGCTGACAACACAGTGCTGCCGGTCACACTTGTTGACCATTTCTTCAGATGCACAGTCTATGAGTACTTGAAAAGATTTAGAGTTCAGTTTCAAGATTTTCAATTTGTTTTGCTTTTCATACTGGAAAGGAAGGATCTACAGACATATACAATTGGATAAAAACCTAGCACACAGCCACAGAAATGAATGCATGGTAGTACATCACCTCACACTGGAAGTATATAGGGCATGCCAAAGAGGTACAAATGCACGGTGTTAGATCAAGCAAATCATAAAAACCAGTACTTGCAAAGCAATATATTCTGTCACTAGCTCTCCTTCTTCCTAATTACACAAATTAAGGATTGCTGTAACAGCTGCTACTGGTGTTATGAAACTGACTGCTGTTTCGGACCAAGTGGCAGTTTCAATTTTTTTTTTTTTAATTGAATTACTATTCCAGTTGCAAAAAAACTGAAACCACTCAGTTTCATCTTTAGTTAAAACCAAATAATTTATTATAGACTTAACAGAATTCTTGGGACACTAAAAGACTGGGAATTGTGGTTTGCCCCCTATATATTTTCCAGATGATTCCCTCCCTGCATACAGAACCAAGCAGTTTAAAATCTGACAATGTTAATATTTTAGTTTCACAGTGGACTTAGGCCTCAGTCATCTGCATTTGACTGTAGAAGGACTGAATTATGCCAAGTTAAATATACAGTAATGAGTGTTAAGGAAAGATGCCTTCAGTGTAGGTAAGAAAATAGATTGGGAGGATCTGAAAAATATGTGGGGCATCTTATTCAGAATTTCTACTTATTTTAACACTTCAGAAATAAGGCCAAAGAGACCCATTCCAATAGGATATTGCTATTCTGGCAAAGCTGCAGCTTACATTTATTATTTCAAAAATCACTAAGGAGAACAGGAAAAATGAAGAGTTCTATGATAAAATGATTTTAAAGCTACGGTAACCAAAGCACACCAAGTTTAGTTACTGTTCCCCAAATATATGTAATTTAATAAAGATTTAAGCCTTCTGATATGCATATACATTAAAAAAAAAAAGTTGATGATGATCAGAGTCATTATAGAGGAAGACCGTCTCCAAACCAAAACAACCACAACCTCGGTCTCAGAAGGGCAGGATCAGCAGTAGGGGAAAAAAAACCAACACAAAAACAAACAACATATGGAGCAGATACATACTTAGACAAATTTAATACTGCATTGTAAGACTCACTACAGTCAGAAGACCTGATGAAGAATTAGTCTCATTTAGATTATGCTTAGTCTAGTCGACATGTTTTGAAACGGTAAGGGATCATTTAATATAAATTTAGTTTGTCATTCTAGAGGAAAAGCCTGTGGTTGACCTCGTCCAGTCAACATTTTAAATGTTTTTTAACATTTGGCACATGTATCTTTTCGTTAAAAAACATGAGGCCTCCCACATCACTCTTGGCTAGAGCAGAAACATAGCTGTGGACATTTCCCATCAACCCACACACACTTTGCTCACAAACTTATTCACAAACATGATCTCCTTTCATTGGTAAGCCACTGAATATTCAAGAGAAATCAGTAAAATCACCAAGACGTTCAGAATGACCTCAGTGATTAAAATTAGTCAGTCAATTATTTGAGTTTCTGTATAAAGTCATCTCCCTGCTTGTTGAGCATACAAAAGTTTTGACAGCTAGCAGAAACATGCACATTCTCTCCACAGAACAGCAAGGAAGAATTGCTGCCACCACAGGACTCATTTATGTGTCTTGCAAGGTTAACAAGTTTTAAGCTGCGGAATGGTGCAAGGCACAATGAAACTGAACAGTCACTGAAACTATATTGAAGAACACTATTTATTATAAATAGATACTTAAATATGGAATTTGGAAATATCTCAAGGACAAGGTGTTAGAAAAAAAAATTGCATCAAGTGCAGTCCCTCTGCAATGATAGCTTCAATTTAAAGACAAAACAAGAAAAATTAAGATTGCTGAAAAGAACAAAATATGCCACTTCAGATTTACAAATCACCCCTCCTCAAAGAAAATTTAAGAGAAAAATTCTTTAAAGACAACGATTAAATAGAAGTGAAGACCTCACATGTTTATATAAGCACTTGCATCGCTGAGCAAGCCTCAGTGATTTTTCAGACTAGGCAGAACTCGGTATTCCTTAACAATTCTACTGAATTAAGCCATTAGTATAAGAAACTGTTGCTAGAAACATTAAATACACATAACCATTAAAATAGAAGCAAAACAGTGAAGCCTGACATTTGATCCCAGCGATACACTTTTTATCCTGTACATATTTTAAAGACTTTTATTTCTGAAATAATAAATATTGTCTTTTTTTTTCCCCAGATAAAAAGGCATGATACAAAATATATCCATAAAAGTACTTTTCCGGTCCTAAATTATGTTTAAAAGTTTATTTCCTTCCTAATGTTCCACTGGAATGACTTCTTGGCAGAACTAGCTGGAAAGCAGAAACCAGATCTAAATGCTGAGTTTAACCCATTTGTCCCCAATTGGAAATAAATGCTAGTACATATAACTTTTCCTAAAAAAAAAAATTAATAAATAAATAAAAAAAATAAAAAAAAATTCTTCCCAAAGCAACACATTACATAAAATCCTTTTTTTTTTTTTAACTTCCTTTTCTTAGTTTGTTTTTTTTTTTTTAATGTCTATTCCTCTGAGAAAAATCAAGGAAGATTACTTCAGAAACTAACTGAAGAATCTAACTCGTGTTTTCTTCCTCTCAGCCAGTTGGTGTGTTTCTTTATAAAACTATCAATAGCATTTTCCAGTGGGAAAAACTGCTGCTGGCCTGGTTCTTTAGTACCCTGTACTTTTTTTTTAATCTGAAACCCTGTAGCTTTTTATCTCAAGAACTGAAGAAATGGTGCTTAGAATTAAACATCTATCAAACTCTCATGTAACTAAGCTCTATTTCATAAGATGATCTGACCAGAAGCCACAACATGCCATTACTGGATCAAGGCCAAAGTAAAAAAAAAACAAAAAACAAGAGGGGTGGATTAATTAGTGTTGTCCAGTTTAGTATCACGCATTACAACAAAAGTGAAGATGCCTAAGGCTGAAATGAAAATAAGCACAACACGTGCAATACATTAAGCCAAGAAATGCTCACAGGAGTAATTTTATCTGGGGGGGGGGGGGGGGGGGGGAGAGGAGGGGGGAACTTACTTGCCCTTCGGAAAAAGCACTGCCTTTCTTATGGGACACGCAAAATGTCAAAATCTCAGTTTTATACAAATTCCCATTCCAGAAAACAGCCTCCATACAATTAACTCTTCAAACATTTGAAGATTTTCTTCAGATGCATTTATTCTAGTGAAACAGCTCACTTACAGCGAAGTGATCTTACATCACTGGTGTTTATAGAGCCTTATTCTCCGAAGACAATTGTCCAGTGTTACTCTAGTGTACTCTAACAGGACTGGTACTTTTACCTATACTTTTCCCTAGCTATACACTCAGTGGTGTATTTCACAGTAAGAGTTACTTACAGTTGTCCAAATGTTGGATACACTCCTCTTTCTGACCAACTGTACTTTGTACACTACAAAGGTGTAAATAATATAAATTATATTATATTTTAAATGCAAATGAGACCTGAAATGCACCTGGCTACTTACCTTCCACTACAATTCAAAGCAGCAGCATGGAGATTTGGAGGCATTTCTTTGAACTGCTCAATATAAACAACTCTAATACAAACCTCAGCATTAATTAAAAATTAACCCACAGTCCTACCATACATCTTCCATCCAAATTATTTACTTCAAATTAAATCCTTGCAGCCTGTACAAAATCAAGTGTATTTTCTGTCTCAGAAATAGCATTAAAAATTAAGTGGAAGTAGAAATGGTGAGTTTCCACAAAAAGACTGAAGTAACAGGCCGGTCACATTATCATAGTGCATGTAACTACCTAGCAGGCAGACAAGCAATACACTGTGCCCCATCAAACAGAGAGGTATCGCATATTTTCTTGCACATAGGTTTAAGATGAACAATCTTGCTACAACAAGAAAGTTGAAACCAATGTTCTCTTCTGAATTGCACCTTCACAGATGTTAAGGTAATGAAATGTGTTGCGTTCATAGCTGTTGTGTATTATCTCCAGCTTCATTTGATCTTTTTTTGGATTCCAAATGGGTTCACTTGTGCTACTGAGGAATTTCAGGTTGCACCCCATTGTCAAACTTTGCACTAGAGTTTCAATCAATATCACACAATTTACAGTCTTAGAATGGACAGAGAACACATCCCTATGCAAATGACAGCTAGCTGAGGACAGAAATAAACCACTTATTACAGTAAAATTAATTACAGGCAGAAACTGTACATGATATTTACGTAATTCTAAGAAACATCTGTGGATCCAAATGGATCAACTGTTCAATGATCACTGAACAATTCTAGAATAACCATGTAATTTCTAGACCATAACTATGTTCTAGAATACGTTATGACTGTAAATCTCTATCATATATAGGGTCATTTAATTGAAAAGCAAGCCCCTACAATATTAAAAAGGTAAATCACACAAACACTATGGATAACAGCAGCCGTATCTTCAAATAATACTCAGTTCTATTCAGAACCACATACACTGACAGAAAACAAATTATTTCTGCATGCATGATTCTCTGCAATTACTTAACACATTTCACAATCATTTCTCCGTTTAATTACTTTGCTTGGGTGTCACTTTATTCTACGATAATACGACACTCTGTTCCATTTCAACTATTCCAATTGAAAACCAGGCTTCTTTCACCGCTAGGTTTCCTGCACTGGAATCTTTTAGTCATTCTAAGGCTCATTCCTTCTATCTTCACCAGAAAAAAAGGAAATCTCCTTAAATATTGAGATCTTTTCTGTGCAATTCTCCTTTATTTTTATAAAATGTTACCAATTGATAATGAAATCACCTCTGCGTTGTACTCAACTAAAATGAGCCAAGCTAGTGAAAAACAAAAACAATCTAAAGTATCATATTTTATTACTGAAATCCCCAAGGGTAACACCAGGCGTTTTCTGGAAAAGGGAATATAACTATGAAAAGTTAGGTGCTGCATTATCAAGACATATTTATCATGGTCACGTAATCAATAACCAGTTGTCAACATCCTGAGATGGTTTTGAAACACATTGATCTTAACTTTTTTGAACTTCTTGTTAGTATCCTTCTTATTACATATATTTTGCTATGTAAGCATTAAGTATTATGAATGCCTGAGAAGATCAGGAGACTGTCTTGAAATACAGAGACTCAGAAGATTTCCTCTACTTGGAAAGCCAGAGCTGCTCATGGGCTTCCTGGGTTTATACTACATTTGTTATCTTCAGGCACCGCAAGACATTGACAGTTTTAACTGCTGCCATTGGATGTAACAGCTCATGCAAAACCAACTGCAAGTGTGAGTTTGCAATTCACTGCCCATCTGCCAAAAGGCTGGAAGTCAGTCCTTCTGAAACTCGAGCCACAATCTGCCCTGCAACACCAGTGTTTCTGGGGAATGAGGGTGGAAAGGCAGTATGAGAGGAAGGAAGGACAGGCTGGGGAAATGGCTGCCATTTCCATTCCCCATGAGCTTCAACACAAACTCCCAGGCACCAACAACAATATTTGATGCTCACACATAGGCAAAGGTGAGCATAAGACTATGCCTTGAACTGCTACTCCAAAGGAGTCCATGAGCATGCGCTAAGTTTTCCAATAGCAGAGAGACAGAGGTGAAATTTAAAGAGCTTCCTTGCTATTTGATAGGAAGAATTTCAGATAGCAGTTTGCTTTGTTAGACCTAAAAATCCAGGAACACCTTTCCCTTATTTAACTGTTGAAATTAATCCAGCATTCTGAAGTATTCTTCAATTTTTTTTTGGTTTTACCCTCAGTAAAGAACGCAACTTTGTGTGATCTAGAGACAAAAGCTTTTTTCAAACTCTACTCAGATCTACAGAAACCATATTTTCCCTCATATTTCTTTCATTACACTGTTATTGTAAATTCCTTTTACAAAACCAGAAACTTTGAGGGATTAAATAAAGAAAGTCACACTTGAAGTCACTGCCTGCTGGCACCAGTATGTTAACTATTAGGCTGTCATTAACTGATGCACTACCATACCAAATAATGAAGTTCAACCACAGAATTGAAGAAGCAATCCACAGGATTTCACTTCACACATCTTCTCAAACTGTCAAGTTTTTTCCCCTCCCCTAACTTGTATATACAAATAGTGAAGGATTTAGCACAATGGAAGAATCTATCAGTGTTTTAATACAATACAAAGAGGGTACTGTGCCGTTCCATACCTTATATCAAAAAATAAAAATGGTGAGAGATAAAAGTCAAATATGTAATAACTTCAAAGAAGTTACAGTAGATCACTCCAGGATGCATTTCTGTAGTCAAAAGCATAAATGAAATACAAAGAAACACAACCCTGATGTTTACTTTAGAAAATATCTTTGAAGTACCTTCCAGTCCCTTGGAACTTCCACCCTGCCCTACTCCATCTTGATAGGGGACCTACTCAGAAACAAGCTCCTGCATTAGTTTACACAAGGTAAGTAGCCTTCAAGTGAAAAGAACAAGTCCTAGCTTAAGCCAAGCATTCAAGTAACTGATTAAGTGGCACCCAGAAACATGATCCTGCAACGGCTCATACATATGCCAAGCTTTCCACAATAAATGTACTCCTACTGCTGTGTTATTAGCAGCACACATCAAGTTGAACATTCACAGAGATCACCAAGATTTTGCTGTATCAAATAAATCTTAAATGTATAACTGAAGTTACAAGTGAAGAACAGTTTTTTAAATGAGCAGTTTTCATATCACAAAAGTTGGTGAATATCAGATCCGCTCTGGGATGGATCTTTCATAATACTTTCATTTTTCTGAGTGCCAGTGCCACAGTCCTTTTAGCCTTTTGTCACAGGGCAACTGCCTGAGCAGTTCTGCTGTTCACCTTGGTGCCTGGCACAACTACATTATATCATATTTTGGATGCAGTTCATACTCAAGGTGCAAGCACAATGTTTCATGTAGCAGCTAAACAATGCTTTTCATTTTATTTTCAGCTCTTTCCCCAGTTTGAAAAAAACATTTTCGTTTTCTTTGCACTTTGAACTGATGATTTTTAACGTCAATAGTATGGTTCTCTCCTGAGTTGTAATTAGCATTTCCAACTTCTGAGACATTTATTCCTCATTTGAATTAGCCTTCCTCAATTCATTACTTTCGTACTTGTCAACAGTAGAACCATCTGCTGCCTTTTTGCTCACTTCTTCCATTTGGAAAGATCCCCCTGAAGTTCTCTGCCATCACTACAGGATTGTACAACTTAACTAATTCTCAGCGTCAACCAACAGATTAGAAATATTACTGTTTTGTCTCTTCTTCACTCACTAAAGACACTGAAACACAACCCAGAAGTAATGCCAGGGGGATACCCGTGCTAACTTCTCTAGCCAGAAAATTAACTGTTAACCCTCAGCTCTTTGCTTCCTGCCCCTTAACTGACAAATGAACCTTGCCTGTAATTCTGAGGCACTCTGCCCGCTTTAACCAGTGTTTGGTAAGGAACCACAAAGTCTCTCTCAAAATCTTAACACTACATCCCCAAGATCTCCTCCCCTCACTCAAGCACTATGCATACACACAGACCTTGAGTCAGATTTTCCTTCACCGAAACAATGCCAAGCCTCTCCCACAGCTGATGCAATCCTTTACTACAGTATCTCTGACACGGTGGTAGAGTCAAGTCAGCTTGACAGGATCATACTTTTGTTTGGCCAGCAGCTCAGCAATACTATGCTTTGTAGTCAAGATCCTTCAGTAACCTTTGGTGATTGGCACCTGGTCCTGGTAAACTGTTAACACTGAATCTGCTTGCTCTCACTTTTTTTGTGTATTTACATTAAATCTGATTTCCTAAGGGGATGGTAGAGTGGTTAGTACACAAACTTGAAAGTTGTCAAAAACATAGCTGAGTTGAGACTGATCTTATGTAGCACTCTTCCTGACAAGGGAATAAGTGGAATTCGTGAACGACAAAAAAGAGGAAATGTTCATCAGCACACTGGATGGCCAGTCTCTGAAAGCACCAACCGGCCTTCAGGAAGAATGTATGAATGAGGAACAGCTGTAACACCTCACAGGGCAAGGCCCATTTATACTAAAACAACAGGGTAATAGTTCAAACTGTAATTAACTGTGAACTTCAGCAGGACAACACCACCCACAGGAAAAACAAATATAATCTTGTGATGGATCAACAAGGCACACAGAATGGGAATATTCCATTTTAGCTGAAAAACCCAATATATACCAGACATTTAGATTAAGGATGGAAATAGTTTAATTCCACATTAGAATAACTGCCTTTGTGTGTGGAGGAGTCCAAGAATAATGAGTCCCGCTGTATTTTCAAAAAGGCAGTACTGAGCAATCTACTCTTAAAAAAAATGCAAAAAAAATTAACTCCATAAAATAAATCCCCTCAATTTTTTCCTTCATTCTTTTAAGCCATAAAGACTGAGTTTTGTCTGCCCAAATTTAAAAACTGTATTAACACCGCACGTAATTAGGAATATTAATGACACTTAAGGTATAAAAAGAATTAACCTTGCAGATAATTATATTAACCTTGCAGATAATTGTAAGAGTCAGTGTCTGCAAAGAGTTATGATCAGACAAGTACTATATATAGCTGTATAAGTACAAATACATGCAACTTGCCATGGTTTTTCAGTAACCACCAACTATTTGTTACAATTTCAGGAAAAAGACTAGATGCATAAGGAACCATTTTATTTATTTTTTTTGGAAGTAAACAAGAGTGGTACAGAAAAACAAAGTTGTATTCATGAGCTTCAGCCAATCTAAGGGGCAATTTCAAGTGCAACATCATTCACAAGTGTTACTATCTGTCAAATGATACTTCTACTCTAAAGACCACAGGATTTACTTAAGACCACCTCTACATAAATGAATACTTATTTTTCAGCTCACTTTGTAGATTATGTAATTTGTTGAGGTAGACACCTACTGATTAAAAGGACCAAAAAAAAAAAAAAAAGTAATATGCAGTATTGCATTTCCACACTCCTGTAGTGATCAATACTGAAATAACAGGCTTAAAAAATCCAAAAATACTACTGAATATATTGCTCTCATTTTCTAATAAAGGCACATAAAAAAAAGTTCAGAAATGCATTTAAGAATAGATTACCTATAGTTTTCTCAGGGGAAGAAAAAGTCCCTTAACTATCCAAAGTAAATATTTATTTAGACTTGCATGTATTTTTCACAACTGTACTGACTGGAAGACCAGGAAACTATGAACTGGCTCTTTCTCAAGTCCCAGAAAACACAAGATGCTGGAACATGAAACACTAATTTAAAACCATTTATAACAAGCAATGTTTAAGAAAAATAAAACAAACCAAAAACACCAATAAGAAGAAAAACAACGCAACAATGTTTACTGGAGACAAAAGCCAAATGCAGAACACAGCAGAGTAGTTCTTAATTATGTTTTACAGAACAGTTATCTCCCTGTCTCTGGGGAGATAATACTGAAGCTTTGCTTACTATAAAACAAACATAACAAAGGCAGTTTTGTTGCTAATACTGTTTTATTTATACTGAAGTTAGTTTCTTGCTGAAAATACCGTGCATAATAGCAAAAATACTTCACATTTGTTAAGTGAGCAAAATGGCTTTGTCAGTAAAGAAGGCTGGAAACAGGAACCAAAATAGCAGTGCTTTCTTGGTTAAAAGAGAAAGCAGACAGGAGCCTGTGGCTTCCAGCCAGCTCATCAAAATACCCTTGCTTCCTAAGTGAAGAAAAAAACAGGAAAATTCCCACATTGATTCTGTGCGTGCAAAGCAAGCACCACCATGTCACCAAAAGAAGATCACGTCCCATGATAAACTATCACAGGATAGTTGGATCATGTACAAAGAAACATCCGAAAAGAAAACTCCCAGATAAAAGAATAAAAATATAAGGCTATTCAAACAGGGTAAAAAGAACAGCTACAGTGAAGGCCCCCAAATCCCTTTATCAATTGAGAGTTTGGCTTGGAAGAAAGTTTCAAACTGAAAAGGCCTAGTCCCGCTTCTGGTGTTCATCAGTTCTACCTTTCTGCTTCTCAATTCATAGCTCATTTTCCTAATAATAATAGGAATTATAATAAAACAAAAAAACAATTATCTTAACATCATTGTGAAGGTGCATGGCACCAAGCACTGAACTGATATAAAGGTACTTCTGATTAACAAAAGCGCAACACCTGGCATTAAACCAGAAACTTTCAGCCTGTCACCTCAGGCCACAAATCCTGCAGGCTCAACTGAAGCTTGGATGGATGCTCCAGCACTGCTTAAGTCCAGCACATTTCCATTAAGTTCTAACTCCTCCTTCTACCATCCTCAGTTATTTCCTATCTTCTGAAATCTGTTGCTTTTGGGAAAACAGCAATTGGAAAACCAGTACACACGATGTGCAACACAATGGTCTGCACAGACTGCTTAAGTTCCACACAGAGATTAGCTCTGAAATCCTGTGACTTAACTAGCACAAGAAAATAAGACTTATACAAATCCACAATACACAAATGTATAGAAAATATCACATTCAATTGCATTTCTGTTTTTTTCATGACTCCAGCTTCAGGACTTCAATTTCAATTCAGGACTTCACAATGATGTTAAGATAACTGTTTTTTTGTTTTGTTTATTTTGTAGCTTAATTTGTTTAAACATGGAAGAATAAAGTGTCTTTCCAATATGACAGGAACACTTCAGAATTTGGGAAAAAAATCAAATAAAAATGCAACATCCACTTCAGTAAATGCTCCCAGTTTCTGATCCTAAGGCTCAAGAAATAATCTTCATTCCTAAGTGTCTTGGTTGTTTTGCGTTTTCCCCCACACACACATTTACAGCAGTGCAGAGTTCAACCAAGTCTGCTATTGAGAATATTTTACTTATTTTTTAAATAGAGAATTTAACCGCATACATTTATCTGTTACAGCCCTCCTGCCATCTGTGTCATAGCATATTTCTTGAATTCATCGTCAAGAGATGACTTCTTTCATGTGTTACCTCTTTACAGAGCCATACATGCATTCCAATCACTAACATTTTACCAGTGGGAAAAGAATCTTCTGATTTCAAGACACAGAGGGAGACTAATGACAGAGTCCTCAGCAGGACACTGCATCTTCTTGACACCAATAAGAGATTATATTTCCTGCCTTCCACTACAGCAGGAAAGCACCGGCTGAGCAGATCTGGTGAGACCCAAGCAGCTTAGAAAAAAAACCCAGAGCCAATCATAACCACAAACAGGACACAGCAATCACAAAGAGCTGGATTAGTATTCTGAGCAGGAAGACGACGCAAGTTATTTATTGACTCAGTCATCCGCATGCCTTATTAAACAACTGGAGTGGAGGAGAAAGAGACAGAATATGATGAAGTGCAAGAAAGCAAGAAAAAAAGCCACAAAACCAAGAATACTTGCCCTTAGCAGACTGTATTAATTGGCACAATTGTGAAATAATCAGTGCTCTTAGACAAATGATACAAATGCACTGATCTCATCTCTACCTAGATTTCATAGATGCCTAGGAATATCCAACAGCCAGGTCCTTTCTATGCTGCCCTATGTAGAAAGGACAAGAGTTGGAAGGATAAGGGCCAAAGATCCTCAACCTGAGTGAGAAAACACCATCCTGCCCAGACAAATTGAACCTTTAATTGAGAAATAGGCATTACTTGGGTTGGGCCACACTCCTTCAGTAGGTATCAATAACGATAATCATCTGCATCACATTATAACTGGCACATGCTAAATGGGGCAATTACCAAAGCAATCTAAATGAAAAAAGGAAAATTTAGAAATCCTCTGGACATCATCTAAGGAAGAAATCATCTTTAAGGTATAAAGAAAACTAAAGTCAGCAGTAAATCTTGAAGATTCTTTCACTATAACAAGACTAACTGCAGACTTTCAAGCTCATTATAGCTTAAGATTCTATAGACAATGCTGAATTAATGCTCAGTTAATTTCAGAGTTGTATAAATGTGATGAGAACAGTCCTGTGCAAACTTGGTGTTTAACTGTATGTGCCAGCTGTAGTAAAGTCCTGGTTTGAAGAAAGACAAGGGAGAAAGAAGTGACAATTCATCATAGAATAGAAGAGGGTACAAAATCATTTGCAACAGATCATGATCAGAAGGGTTTTAAGTAATAACTCCTCTCTGATGACAACCTATTACCAAAATCAAAGCTTACTTCTCAATAAAGGTATGCAAAAAAGAAAGAAAAAAGTAGTAAGCAAGGAGATCTGTTTCAGAAGATCCAAAGTCATTTTCTATCTGACATTTAGATACCACTGTTAAACAAGTCAAAGATAACAGTATCAGTTAGTGTGAAACAAATTCCCCACAAACTCTATCATAATCAAGCTTGTCCTGCGTTGGTACCTCGCTATATGATAGCTGTAACAACCTACCCTTTTCTCTTAACAGTTTTTGTATTCCTTTTTCTTGGCAACACTTCCTTCTCTGTTTCCAGAAAAGCAGAGAATAAAACTCATAACTTCTCTCAGATCACCTGCATGTTCCCTCCTTTCTGCTCCTCAATTCATTAGCTCATGAGTCCCGCATCAACAACAGCTGATCTTCTATTTCACAGAAAAAAAAAATACAACTTACAAGATTCTTTTCTGGAAAATGAGCATCTCACCACCACAAAGAATAAAAGCAAAAAACAATAACAACTCACTTGGATTATTTAAATAAAGTACTCTAAGTTGCCCACTTTTTATTTTTTTTAATCTAACAAATGGTGCTGTTTGTTGTGAAACGTTCCATTCTTATAATGTTACAGTATCAGACCTCATATACTTAATCAAAAACAGTTTCAACAAAATATTTTCAGAAAAAAGACCTACTAGCTCTAACGTCCAACTAAGTTTAACAACAGCTGTTCTAAAAAAATCACACAGGGGAAGCCACAGACTTCTGAAGTATTACGATTAGAAATAGATTTTGGAATCAGATAAAAAGAACAAACATCACAATCCTAAAATACATTCTGAAAAGCCCAATTTGTGTATCAGAACAAATAAAACTCAGTAGCACAAAACAATATAAATTTAAAAAGGCAAGAAAAAAAACCAATACCCACAAAGTCTTCTCCATTTCTAGTACCACCCTCCTACAACTCACTTATGTTTGAGATGAGAGAAGATTAAAGTTGTGGCCTACTTTTCCCCCCACTCAGTTAATGAATTGCATCTCTGCTCACTCATGAGATGTCCTTGGCAACTAATGATTTACCTCACCTGTTCCAGGAACAAGCTGATTGTAATAAATTACTCTGGCTTTCAACACCACTTCTCCACCCATATGGCCCCTAGTATACACTCATCATTTATCTACAAGGTTCTCTGAAAAAAAGTAGTGTTGCTGAAGCAAAAGATCCCACAGTAAAAATAACATTTACAAGAGACAAGGTTTTTGAGCGGAAAATAAATGTTCATGGGAAGCTTCAATGCTGAATGCATTCTAGGACTGATCAGTCACAAGTGTATATGGTTACAAATGAGCCCCTAAAATTGCACATTTTTATTATTTTTAGGACACTGAAATAAAGAATTTACTACACACTACAAAGATAAGTTACAGCACGATTGCTGTAGGAGCCGATATACTGAACATTACTATACACTAGCATTTATTATCATCACAAGACAGTTTTAATTTCACACTGACACTGTGCAAGTACATGCCAGCTGATATTTTCACATGCATTTCATGTACGTGAGTCTATATTGCTCAATATCCCTGTTTCAATTAAAAAATTGTGAGTTAAAAAAAAAAGTAACCGTCAAAATTCCTTACCCAAATATCCTTTACCTTTCAAACCTCTCCCATACAAACCTCGACATTTTGGTTGCTGGTCTGATGCATCTGCATGCTTTGGTACTCTACTCTTACTGAAAATGTTATACATTGCATAGACAGATCAATTACAGCAAGTTAAGAGGAAAAACTGCAAGAAGAGAGAAGTGTGAGCTATCTCCTTACTCAGACTTCTGCAGATCATTACATAAATCATAATAATCTTTTACAAAGCCTATTTCAGGGCAAAGGAAAGAAAATTCCAGCTTAGCAAGAATCAGAAAAGTATGACTGTAGCTATACAGAGAAAAGTTAAAGAATTAACACAAAAGCAAGAATGCAGGGCATCAATTTTCCTAAAACCCTTACACATCTGTTTTGTGACATTATTATCTGCAAAGTATCCTAGCTTAAATTTATGGCACAAATCTATTTTTATTCTACTGAATATCGCTCACCTTGCTGATACTGCTTTTAGAAGTACAAAACAGATCACACTAGATCACCAGATTCAACTCTACAGTGGCTGCATATTACAGCAGTGACAAATCCCTCCCCTCATTTTTTGAGCAACTAGATAAATCCTCAACCATATTTATTACTGTCAGACAAAAATCACAGAGTCCACCTATATCCCCCCAGAAGACCCATCAACCCCTTGGACAGTTTGAGGCCAGTACCCACCCTCGTGGTGATGGCTGCCCTTCCTACCTGTCTGGTACGGGTACTTGCAGTACCCAGACTTACAGCATATAGTCTGAAATCTTCAGAAGCGCTGCTCATATGCAAGTTTTGATTTTATCACAAGAACATCCATGCAAATAAAGTTCATGCAGTCTTAATATAAGTCACCAACAGAAAAAGATTTCCCTTTGTGAGACATCTAACTCAACACTACATTCAATAAATTCCATGTCATGTTTTCTTCTGCTATTAATCAATAAACAAATAGCACATCCCTGCCTACAGTAGTTTAACTCAGGTATTTCAAATGCCCATTCTGAGCCCAAAGGCTTATCTAACAGTCTAACTCTGCAGAACAGTGAAGTTTTAGCTAATTACATTAATTATACTAATTAGGCAGCTTCAGTCACCGCATGTAAATGCGGCCAGTTTCAGGATATTTCATTTGAAAAGCTTAACATTATTCAGCATGACTGAAGGCAAACAGCCACTTCTACAGCAAGCGTTAATAAACAGCTGCAGTGAGTTACTTTGCACAGGAAACTGCTGCTGTCTCATATTCCCACAGAGTCAAAAATGCTCAGAGAACACAGTAGTAGTGCTCAACAGAAAGACTTTACTCAGCTACAGGACAGCAGAAGTCTAATCTGCCTTGCTGCCCAGGAAACTCTCAACAAGATTTTACAGTCAACACTCAAGTCTAACCTGTCATAGCATGCTATCACCCAACTTGATTTAATCTGACGGGTCTGATTTTTGCGAAGGCAAAAATGCAAACAGTCACAGTGTCTGATTTTACATAGTCATACCTCTATTTTGCATTACTGACCACAGTCTCCTCATTTGAGCTTCACAAGCTGAATGATCAATATGGAGTTTGTGCGATTCTGGTTTACATATTCAATCCCCTTTGGAGCAGCATACAGTACATTTTTAACACTGAAGTACATATAAAAATGCCTTTGATTTCGCTAACACGAAGATCAGATATGGATTACTACTGTCTCCTGAAGGGCCAGAGGCCTCAAACATAAGCACCAAGAGATTCTTTTGAACTCTAACCATTTTACACACTATGGTGAGCTGTTCACAGGAGTCAAGTATACCTCCTTCTCTTCCTGTTGCATAAAAGTAACTTTAAGATGACATTCAAGAGACAAGAAGAAAAACACATCTGGGCAGGTGAGCATACGGCTAGAAAAAACGGGTGCAGTAGAACCCGTTTCTACAAACAAGTAGAAAGATCCAAACAAACTCCGACCTGTACGTATTTCCAGTAATTACCAGAAAGGTGAAAAGGCCAGTAGAGTTTAAAAACTCCAGACCACATATTTCATTGGAAGAAAGGCAATAAGATCTTAGCAAAAAAAGAAAAAAGAAAAGAAACAAGAATTGAACATGATGAATGACAGATATGATTAAATACACCTAAGTGCAACAGCAAACTGGAAGTCTATTTCAATTTTGCTTGCTGTTTGTCTTATTTCCTTGTCACTAAGGAAATATCTCCTTCCCCTGCATGGAACCGCAGTGACATTTGACAAAGCAATTAGGAGAAGGATGCTCGTGATCAGCTGCCTTTGCCCTGTTACCAAACACAGTCAACGCTCAGTTCATGATTCCAGCAGATGTTCATGCTTTACAGACTCAGTGGGAACTTAAGGTCTTACTTTTTTCTGTCCTTCCTGTATGACACAAAACTGCGTCTAAACAGAGAAACCACTTGGTTATGAGCAGTAACTATTAACCCATCCAGCACTATCCACTGTACTAATCAGAGAGTGCTCTGCCTGAAGTTACTTCTGCAAACCCACAGCTAATTAAAAATCTTCAGCAAACTGAAGAAAAGCCAGCTTGAGCAGAGAACTCTTCTGCAGCAGTTTTCTTCCTGCCATCACCCACTGCCCTTTTTCAGTTAACACTTTGCTGAAGAACTCCTGCTTACAAAGCACAGATATACAGCATACAAAGACAGAAAGTAGAGTTTTAAGGAGTCAGAGACAAACCCTGACAAAAGAAGCACTCCTGAATTTCCCCCAGACCTCATCACTGCTTCTGCTCCATTTCCAGACTTGGACCTCTAGTCTAGCATGACCGTGGACTTTCCCATACCACTGGACTAAAAATCAAAACTAATCCTTCCCACAAAAACCCTTTCTACATGCGCATTTGTGCAAGACTTCTACATTAAAAAAAAGTTAACGACAACCTCCATGCAACCTGTTTAAACTGCTTGTAAAATGGGAGACTGATTCCACTTCAGACTCAGTACTTTCATTGCATTTACTGGAATACAGTAGTTAAAATAGTTAACAACTGATTTGGCTAAAGGCATCTGCAATTATTCAGGAATGCAACCTGATGCAGCAGCTGTGAGGGCATCGGGGCACATTGCCCCTGGGCAAACTCCTGACCCAGACGTCAGTCACAGGACTTCGGGAGTAGGTGTGCTGCCTTCACTATAGAAACCCACCTGGGTTTACGGATACACCAGAGATCCGCTGCACAAACAAGGGCCTAATACAAGTCACAGGTTCAAGTCTTCCAGAGAGTAAGAAAAAGGCATACTGATGAAGAAGAGGCCAAGGAGACGTGGAAAGATGAGACTGGCTTTACAGACTGAAGATATTCTACTGAAAATCTAGGTTCAATTTCATCAAGCACTGAAAGCTCACTCAACACGGAAAAATCCAAATGAAACATTTTACAGACTCATCAGAAATATCCAGTAGTCTCTAGAACCATGTATACCACAGGCAAGAAAAAAAGACTTGTCAGTCAGACTTGAGATTTATCTCCCCTGCCTTGCATTTACTTTCAAGTCATTTACTGTGATAAAACTGTACTGCTATTCAAACTTGCCTATTCAACTCGCCTTACCCCATCTTAACCAACTAAATAAGGCATGCCACGTGAAAGAACCTGTGTTCCTACCCCGCAGCAGCCAGTACAAATGTGCTCTCTCCTGCGGAGCAAGAGCTTTAACAAGGAAAATTTCCAAAGGTCAGCAGTTTGGGGTGTTTTTTGTTGTGTGGCTTTTTTTCGCTTGTTTGTTTTTAAACAAACTGTAAGGTGAATACAACTGTTGTCTTCTGGGAATCATGTCCAACTCCCTGCTAAAGCAGTTCCCAACAGCAAGTGGCTCAGGCAGATGCCCAGGCAGGTCTCGAGTATCTCCAGAGAAGGAGACTCCACAACCTCCCTGAGCAGCTTCTTCCAGTGCTCTGCTGCTCTGACAGTAAATGTTTCTCCTCGCATTAGTAGACAACTTCCTACGTTCCAGTTCCTGCCTGCTGCCTCTTGTTCTATTGCTGCGCACCACTGAAAACAGGTCCATCCCATAGACTTAAGTAAATGCAAGGTAATGGTTAAAACTTTAGCCACATATCCAACAGTACAGCACAAGCGAAAATAAACTACTATAAATTTAGTGACAGGATTAGTCAAAAACAAAAAGCCACTCTTTCCATGAGAACTTGTAGGAAAAAAAAAACACTCTCATTCAACAGCTGGGGAACTTCCCAAGATTCAAAATCTTCAATTAGCATTTCCAACCAACAGCTATATAATCATTAACTATGCCAGCGTGTTTTATATCGTGACTTGACTGTTAATGTGCCTGGGACACTGTCTTATCTTAGTTAAAATCCAGGTTTAATAAGAAGGGGAAAGTGCTGTTTACACTAGAATTTTTTACTGTTTTGAAGAAACGTGCTTTTGTTAAACTAGTTTTCACCTCTTAAGTCCAAAACATAAAACCTAATTCATAAGCAATGCATCCTAAAGGTGGTAGTTTGTTGTCCTTTTATGCACCAAAATATTAGAAAAGAAGAAATACTTATGAAATGAAGAAAATAGACAAAGGAAGAACATGAACAGAAATCCACCATGTTCTTACCTTACTACGAAGGTATTTAAGTAATAATTTGCAGGTAAGATAGGCCTTCTCTCTTTCTATAAAAATTTTAAAACGTTTATCACTTCACTACATTACCTACCTTTTTAATAATGCATATGCATCTTAAATGTGTATTTGTGGTATGGGCAGAGGTGAAGAAGGAAAGGATTTGTTCACATTATTTATTTGGCAGCTTCTCTTAATGTTAACAGACTGTAATAGAAACTGTAAGAAAAAATATATATATACACACACACGACTTTAGCTGCTGCAGACCAACTACTTCATGTTAGTTATAATTGATTTCCAGGAGCAAAAGATACAAAGGATTACATATGTATTCTTTAATGTGCAAGATTTGTATTAATATCATGTCTGTTTTAAATTTATTGCTATCTTCTATTAAAGAATAAATAATTGTACTGCCTACCAACATGTAGCTCCTGAGCTTTAAATCATTGACCATAACTAATAAGCAGTGTAATAGCATGAGTATCTTAACTAAAACCACAGACTGCAATTTTGTTGATTGTAAATCATCATCATTTTTAATGCAAAAGCAACAGCAAATCTCTGTAATTACTGGGTGCATTTTGAATCACTTTTATGATTACTGCTCTATACCCATTAGAAATCCAAAACACTGAACTGCACAGGGCATAAAACTGGAATTATGATACAGTGCAAGCTATAATTGAAATCCATAAATTTCTGCACTGGTGTTCAAAATTAGTTTGTTGCCAAGAATTGAAACCCTGCAGAATTGACTTTAAAAACATTTACTTTAACAGAGTGTTGGTGACAACAGTAGTTTATTTCAGAGTACTTTAAAGTAAAAAAAAAAAAAAAAAAAAAAACCAAAAAAAAAACTTCAGGATCACATTTAAACTAAAAAAAAAATGCCACTCTAAATGTTATTAAAAAAAAAAGATGAAGCCAGCAGTAGTATATGTGCATCTATTGCCTTCATTTTGTAATAAACAGAATATTATCTTGTAGAAGTATTAGTCCTCTAGGAAGGGAAATCAGAAATTAAATAACACACAACAGGAAATTTCTTTTTAGGGTGATAGCTTTAATGCTTCTAGGTCTTTGAAAGCAGACTTTAAAAAAAAAAAGGAATAAGAAAAACTTACGTGGCTGCAGAGAAGAGGTATGAGAACATTCATAGATTTGGGCAGCCCAATTTACAAGAAGAAACTGGAAGAACTTTCTTGTTTCAGCTTACAGAGCAAAGACATAGAAGAGAAGACTGCTTTCATAACACGGGGTCATCTGGGATAATTCTGGAAAGGGAAGTACTACATGGGTCCAATTAACCTCTATCTGCAAAGATGTATCCATGTTGGAGACTCAAGAGAAGTAGAAGGGCACTGTTTTGTTCTTTTGAGTTTTACACTGTGGGTTTTACACTGTAGGTTTTATAAGCTAAAAGTCATCACTATTAAAAAAAAAAAGAGTAATAAATTATTACTAAGTTTAGGATGGAAAGCAGAAGATAGCTCCTGTTTTAAAAAAGGAGAAAAGGCTGAGGACCTCAGTAAGGCTTTCTATCAGGAAGAAATAAATACATTTCTTACATCAGTTCTTCCAGAGCTACATACCAATGTCATTTCCTGTTCACTGGTCACCAAATTTTGTTCTAACACAGGCAACTTCTGTTTTTCATTCTGGTTTGCATCTCCTGAGTTAAAAAGACTTCTACCAATCAGTAAGAGAATTTGCAGATCCGTCCTGCAGAACCTCCAGGGAGAAAACTTGAATAGAAGAAAGTAGAGAAATTGGGAAAAAGTGTGCTTTCTACAGAAATTTCTTCAGGTCAAGGCTACATTGTCATACATAACACTACCACAGTCACAGCTGAAGAACTGCTCTTTAAACAACAACAACAAAAAAAAAAGCAAAATACAACAGCAACAAAAAAACATTTCCCATGGCATATCATCTCCCCTTAATTACTTCCCAGATTTCCAAAATATCCAGGTCTGTTGCATGGTTGCTGCTTTTTCTACCTTGAAAGCAATATATTGAACCTGCTTTCAGGAACAGTAAATTGAAAGTAGGTTCTATCAGCATTATTTAACAATGTTTCCAGCTATTTAGAAATAAAATGTTCAAAGTGCCTAACTTCACACAGTTATGTGTAGAAAAATATGTGCTTGAGTAATTGGGTGTCACCTCCAAGACAATACAGCTTGCCCTCTTAGTTTTAAGACCAGGACTTGTGAATCAAAACACATTCTGTCCATTATGATGATAACGCAAACAACACTTTAAGACACTAAATGGTTTCCCATTGCACTAACAGGAAAATCTGCCAGTTATCCAAGCAGGTAATAAGAACAGCTCTACAGAGGAAACAGTCATAGGATTACAGATACTTTTCCTGATCTCTTCCTTCCATTGCTAAGGCTTGGAGAAATGCAAGCATCACTTTGCTCTGGTTTTCTCATGCCTGTGCATCTAAACTCCCCGAGGCATTTCAAGAACTGCTTCCTTTCGACAGGTCATTCCTCCCCAGTTATATTACAAAAGCTACATTTCAGAATGCAACACATATAACTGAAAAACTTGTTTTATGGTCATGGAATGATTAATTTGTGTTAGGCCAAACACTTCCGGCGTTCACTTCTGCCGTTTGCAGCATTACAGTATGCAAGTGTTCAAAACTTACAGCCATTATGCAATTAATAGTGAAAGAGTAATTCTTCAGAAAGAATTTTATCTGAGGTTTCATTTCTGAACTGCTGTTGATAGCAGAAGAGATTTACAAAAACCCCACTATCATTCTACCACATAAGGGTCAAGTTAGGTAGATTTTAAAAAAGGATGAAAGGCCTAGGGATTAGAGGCATGAATGCTGAACTCTAGCAAAATAGTATAGCAGCAAGGCGCACAACTAAGAGAGAAGAAAACAACTTTTTGCTATGGGGTCACAATTAGACTAGTGACATGGGGGGGGGGGGGGAGCGGGCAAAGAATGCTAGAGTGCACTTGGAGATGTCAAGAATGTGTGCTGCCCTGCTACAACAGGGATGAAGAATAATTACAAACGATACAGAAAGATGACAGAAGATAAAACAAACCTGTATTTGTTGGAACAAAACTATTATGTCACATGGAGAAAATCTTGTTGATTCCTCCCCACACGTTAAAATGCTTTTGTTTCCACAAATCAAGAGGTGACAAAACAATGGGCAACACAGATTTATGAAGAACTAATTATGTCAAATCAACCCAATCTCCTTCTATATAAGACAGGGAAACTCCCAGCATAAAAGAAATAAGATGCCACTAGAAAAGCCTTTTCACTGGACCGCTTCACTGGACATTCATAGCACAAAACAAGGAAAGCATGGTCAAACGCAAATAACTAATTCAAAATATTTGCAAAACTCTACCTACAGAATACGTAAGACAAAACATTTGAAGAAGTTATAATGAGAAGTCTTCCAGGGGGCTGCCCTCAGCACAGTGACCATTTTCAGTACCAACGTGGATGGTCAAAACAAGAATATTTTTATATTAGGGGGACACATTCAACCAGCTGAAGCATTAACAAACAGGAGACTGGCTTTTGAATTCATAATGAATCCGTTCTTGAAATGGAGGGAGTCTGATAATACAAGGATGTTATTCACCAGGCACACAACAGCAAAAGTACAACTGGGTATGCATCATTACATACACAAACACTGGCTGGCTCTCCCAAGGTCTCAGAGTTTGTTAAAGACCCAAGGCAGGTGCCAACAAAGCACCTGCTAGAAGGGGGAACAGCCACAAGGGGATAACCAGTGCTCTGCTCTGCCCTACACAAGCAAGACCTCAGACATCTGCAGACCAATGAGAGCCATCTGCACACCCCCCTCTCAAATAAATAAAAAAATGAATCTCCCTTTCCTATCCTTTTTAACTGTTAATTCAATGATTAATGGACCATTAATTGTCAGACACTCGGACACGATCCAGCAGCACTCTCAAAAATCTAAACCTCATATAGAAGACATAGCAAGAAGTAACAAAATGAGTTGTGATTTGGAAAATTTAGGTAAGATACTAGGAAACAATTTTAACAGTAAAGACATCTTAGCACATCAAAGATTAATAAGATTACAGGGATCGCATTACTTAAAGATAGGAAACAGCTTGTCAGGCTAATTTTTGAGGAAAACACTTCTAACTATTTCACTGTTCAGAGGCTTAAACCTATTTGACAAGTATTTCAACCACAGGGTTTGGTACTACCAATTAGCCAAACATCAGAAGGACATTTACCTCCTGATCTGGTATCATATGAGCAAAACTCTATAAAGTAGAACAGAACAAAAACCTTTAGCAACCTCAGTTTAGTCAAACCTTAGGTGTACTGAAGGGGAGCGTGCTGGAAACTACTGCACCACTTCGGTTCAGTTCCATGTAGCAGTACTACTCTGCGCAGAGGAAAAAAATAAGCTTGCACAAGGCTGGAGGAATCTTTCAAACATATTCTTCAGCTGCAAGCTGTCTAAACAACATCCAGAGCTTGGACTTAAACATGAACCTACTGAAAAAAAAAAACCAAACAACTTTTATCTTCCAAATTCTTGAATTTAAAAGATTCTGACAATATTTGGAAACTTAAAGTATTCTTTATGCACAGTTTTTTGAGAGGAAAGAAAAAGCACTACAAGAGCACCAACATCCTCACAGTTATTTGCATATGCTTTGGAGCTTTTTTGCTCATTTCCAGTCTGACAAAGCTGTCTATGCAGGCACAAGCAATAGGCTAATATGTCTAAGAACTCATGTACTTATGATAGAGCAGAAACCAGTGATTTTGAAAGAAATGTAAAGGAGCACGTTGGCAGCCAGTCAGTAACTCCTTCAATCACATTAAAAAAAAATCACATCAAAAAGTAAAAATCAATCACAAAAAGTAAAAATCATTAGTTAAAATGCCTGTTAAATTTCTACCTTTAGGCACAACAGAACACATAAATAAGACAGATCCCCCCCATATCACCCAAGTCAAAGAGTTATCCTCTGCCTTTGGGTAAATAGCTCCAAAATAACATGATATAAACTCTCAGTATAAAGACATTTTTCTCAACTTGTCTGCTCTTATGATTTCTTTACTACAGCTTATATCTTCTTCCACAGTTTAGCTCGCACCTGGAAGTTCCAGTCCAGTAGATAACAATAATCAGCATTTAGGATTATTCTTACATGGGCTGAATAGCCTTTTGGAGAGAAATATCCAGAATCAAGAAATAAGTAATCACAGCATAACTATCAACTTCTTTCATTTCCTTCATTCTAAATATTTCCATACACGAAAAAGCATCGTAACCATTATATTTTTATTCTTTTGTTTCTGGTTGAAAAATGGGAAGTCATTCAGAAACTCACTGTACTATAAGCTACGGCTTATTTCACACAACTCCAGACTGGAAAAAAGGGGAAGGAAGAGCAAGGAAAAAAGAAGGCACAGATCAATTTAACCTTATGTGGATGCAGATAACAAACGTTCATTTGAAGACCTACTTCCATCAAGGTTAGACAACAACAAGAAAACCAAAACTACTGTGATAATACTTTATATTATTTTGAAAGCAGAATTATAGATTCTGTGAAAGAAAAAACAAAACACCTCCCTTTGTTCCCAACAAAATCAATAGCTGAAGTGCCGCCAGCTCTCATAGTATGGAGTCAGGGCCTACATACCCAACAGAACTCTCTGTACAGATGCTTTTACTTTTGCAAACTCTACTGTAGAGAAGGTGCAGGTTAGACAAGAAATATCAGTGCTTATGTCTGTTTAGAAAACACTATAAAAACTTCTAAACTCAAACATCCTCTGTCAGGCTCTGTTTCACTGAAGCATGCCTACTTACATTTAATGGCTGCCATATTTGCTTATATCAGTTATTAATCAAACATCCTGAAACAACAATGATTAAGCATATAGCCATCAAAAGGCAAAATACAGAATGCTAGAAGCTCTTCATACCAAGAAATCTCTGACTGACCAAGCTGTAACTTAGTTTTTAATATTCGTTACTGTTTTTTTGTTTGTTTGTTTTTTCCCCAACACTGGTGAATGTGAGCAGCATTGCAGTGAAACACTGACACAGAAACTAAGGCTCACTTAGCACCTAAAGCTTAAAAATGGACACATTTAAAACAAGTAACACATTAAAGAGTGTTTAACTTAGACTATAAGTGCTTGAATCCACACATAAATATTGCTCTGTTTGCTTGTTATTCATCATCTCATCATTGAATAGTAGTTATCCATCACTATCTGAAACAGCCTACAGAAAAGTATTGGAAGTTAATCACTTTTCAAGCCAAATATGCACTAAAATAAATAAGGACTAGTCAAGAGTAACGTCCTTTACAAAAAGCTTTTACTACTAAAGAGTCAAGTTAACTACTTGGGGATCTGCATAAAAGAATAAACATCGGTGAAAACACCTGAATCACTCGAAGTCTCTTAAAAATTACCAGCTCTAGAATTACAGAACAGAATGTAAACACCATGCGCGACTCGAAGGAAAAGATTCTACCGCTTCAGTTAAAAATAGTGTAGCGTGAAAGTCTAAAATTAGAAACTTATGAATTAAAACCTATCAAGCATATGAAGCTGCATACAGATACTGCTTCACAGAGTATCAAGGAAAAGGACAATTATGGAGTTAGAAGAGGATAATTAAAGGGATGAAGTTATTGCTGTTGTGCATCAAGTTCAGATTAAGAAATCCTTCTGTAACACGTGACAAGACTAGGAAGAAGAAAAAGCTATTTCTTCTTAAAAAGATGGTGCGCATTTCCTTATCCACTTAAAAAAAAAAAAAAAAGGAAAATTCAAAACAAAGGAATATCTGCCTTATTTTCCAAATTCAGATCAATGCTATTAACTATTGCATTAGTTTAACCTACTAAGAAATCTATAAAACAATTCACTCCCTTCAACAAATTCAGGCTCCTATCAAAACCATCACACCCAAAAAGGACATATTGCAATAGCTTGTTTCCTGTTAAACAGTACAGGAGTTGATTTAATGAATCCCACTCTTGCATAAGCAGCTCTTTTAAATGTTCTTACACGTAGAATGTAAGTCCTTTTTTAAGCAAGCTTCCAAAATTATGATGAATCAGTCCCTCGGGGTGAGGACCAAACCCTTTACAATTTCCTTTGTAGGTGAAGCAACATCACTACTTGAGGCCTGCAAGAAACCCCCCCCCCCCCCATTTTGTAAGAAACATTAAAGAAAAAAAAAAGTATAGTACCAACACTATCATATACTTGCTACAGCATCAGCTCCATTCAACAAAAAACTTAAGCTTCCTCTAAAGATTAATTCTTTCTACTTTTCACTGCCAGAAACTTTTCCAAACACATAACGTTTACTTACAGCAACAGAGGTATTGCAGATGATGTAAACTCCACTGGAAAAATACCCTAAACTGATCAAACCTTCCCTAAGGTGCTACTTACCCTTAAAAGCATCATAAATGAGCAGAGCAAGGGCGTGCCCAGCAGCAGGCCAGGCTCAGCTGATGGCCCTTAGCAGTTAAAGCAGTTCCCATCATTCCACTACACTGCACTCACATGCCTTTCAACCAAAAAAAAAATTAAAAAAAAAAAATCAAGGGATTTGATTTTCTCAAGGAATGACTGCATCAGAACTCAAAGAAATTCTTTACTCCGAGGGAGTTAAAGTACAGGCTGCCCAGAGAAGCTGTGGATCTCTGGTGTTCAAGGCTGGGTTGGCTGGGGCCCTGGGCAACTTGATGTGGTCATCATCGGCCCTGCCCACAGCAGGGAGGTTGGAACAGAGTGGGCTTAAGGCCCCTTCCAGTGCAAACCTATCTGTGATTCAAACACTGTAAGAGTAAATAGTGTATCTTAACATCATTTCAAATGCTGACTTGTAGGACCACAGATATGAGGAATCAAGGGAACCTTTTAGGAGACCTTTATTAGGGATACTACTGTTACTTCGTAAAGAGGTGAAAAATGATTTAGTGTATATGCCCTGTTCTTTGTGGTTTTTTTTTCATTTGATTTTGTTTTGACTTTATTGGCAATACCACATAAATTTTATTTCTTTAGTCAATGGCTGCATTAAGTACATCTTCCCTGAATGTAATTTTTAGACCCAGAAAGAAAGCAACTAGTGATGTTCTCCATCTATTCTACAAGCTATAAAGCATTATTTTTACTACAGTGTAAGTATAAAAAATAATAAAAGAATTTTTTATTTACAACTCCATTTTCAGTCAACATAAATACATTACCAGTGAATTTCCAGATGGATCAAAATTTTTTCTTCATCTCTTTACCAAATTTTTATAAGCTGCTGCTTAACAGAGAGAAATATGTTTCATTTTCCAGTCATGCCTCACTTGTGTTGTTGCTTTTTTGCAATAAGCGCATTTGTGAACAATTATTTTCAAGGATAAAGCATAGGAAGAGTAAAATTTTGTCAGAAATCTGTACCGAACACCTTGAGAGCTCACTAAAAACTGCAACCACTGCCATCAAAAACAGTTGCATATCCCATTAATTGTATGGTTTTGTTGCTCTTTTACATACATGTTTTAATAAAAAACAATAATTTTTTTGTTATTTTATACATTTTAACAATATAATATATTCATTGAGGGCTTCCCCAAAAGTAACACCTCCTACTTTATGATGTTGACTCACAATGTCACAGGCAGATGTTGGTGGTGCAGAAATAGAAGTTGAACCTTCCCACCCATCTTCTATTACATTTTGTTGCCAAGTGACAGGTGGCAGCAGAGGGGCAGCCTGACATGGACATGTGGATGAAGCAAAGGTGTGAAACTGAATTCCTAAATGTGGAAAAAAATTGTACTCGCTGACATTCATTAATGCCTTCTGAACATTTATGGAGACCAAACAGTGGATGTGAGCACTGTGAGATGGGGGTGGTGTTTTTTAGCAGCGGTGACAGCAAGAGTGGATCACCTCCACTGGTGCACAGTATTATGTGAGCAGCGCTCGGGCTCTTAATTCAATGCTGGTGAGAATGCACAACTAAGGATTGTGACTGCATTGAAAAATAATGTTTTTTTAGGTGAGAATGTGCTCTATCAGATGGTGTTGTTATTATGCTCTTCGTACCTAATGTCACTTCCATAGAATAATAAGGAGGCATTATTTTCAGAGCAACCTTCACAGATGTGGCCTCTAGACAGTTCCTCTTCACTCAGTGTGGCCCAGGCAAGCCAAAAAGTTGGACACTCATAATTTAATTACACAAAAGAGCAGAAGTGCATTTATATAACATTTCTCAATGCACGACAACACAAGCAGTTATTAGTAAAATAGATTTAAACAAAACTGGAAGAGAAACATTTTGGCAAGCACTTAATCAGACAGGAATTAAGAGATGCTACAGTTAAGTGACGTTACCCTAATTGCATGATAAGCACTCAAAAATTATGCCAACAATTTTTTCACCATTTTTTTTTGTGTTAAACTCGTAACCTTTGGTGAGACTTTTTTAGTGATGCATTCTTTCTTGCTTCAAGATCAAGTCAGTCTCGTACCTGTTTTCTAAAGCTGTAACACTGCTCCTTTTCCAAGATCTCTGAGATCACTCCCAAGTGGGAGAAAAGCTTTCTTCTCATCAGAGAATGGGGAGATGAAGGGAGGATCCCAATTATGGGCATCAGAAGAGTCAGGTAGAATAAACTCATACACAGCTTGGGATGAAATAGATAACTGATACAGGACTTGGCATGAGATGAGATCAAGTCAGAAGGAAGGAGCTTGTGTCAGGCTGTACAAAAAGGTATCACTACCTCAGTTTTCTTTTTCCACTAGAACAGATCACAGGTAACACTTCTCAGCTTTATTGAGTGAAACTAGACTGGGGTGAAAAAGGTTAGAGAGACCTAGGTAAGCGATGTACCTTCTTTGGTTGGAAACACATTGCTCTTAAAGAAGATAAGTGTGCCTTGAGGCAGATTTAGAGAAGATGATGTAACAGAAGTCTGGCAGTGGGTAACTCTGGAACAGTCTGAGGGCTATTAGACAGCCAGGCTGGAAGATGTGGAGTCCAAAGGATGGGAGCTTGATGATGTAGAAGAGTGACTCCTGGCATATACCTCTACCCAAAAAAACAAGGGCAAGGGTGGAGAATTTTCACCCATTCCTAGCTTTTTATTTCTTGTTGCTGTACGGAGTATTATTTATTGAGATCACAGAAAAACAAGATTTTTTTTCAGGCTTTTTAATTTTTTCCTGAAATGCACCAGAATTACAATGTTTTTTTTTTTAAGGCACAGGCATCAAAACAGGGCTAAATTTCTCCTCAATGTTCCCACTGACGTCATATGCAGTGTGATAACACCACATCACTACTTCAAGGAGTGGGTACTCACAACAAATGTAGTTCTTGAGAAAAAACACCTTGTGGAAGACTTAAATTTGTACCCAGCTCTAAGTTTTATTTGATATGCACCATTTATTCCTGATATATAGTTATTGACAGGACAATTGTAAACAACTGTTTAGTTGACCGCAGTCAAAATCCATGAACGAGGATTTCAGATATTATTTACCAAATTTCTATTCCTGTGCAAAACTATCAGGTCTCTATTCATAAGTCAGCCTTGCTGCTGTTGAAGCTGCTAATGGTGATATTTAGAGCACTGAAATGTTTTGGTTTCTTTTTCCGGGCTACTGCTATATTTTTTGTCATCATCTCATGATGTACGGTCCTTACCCAATTGCGATTACAGCTGGTAAGGGCAAGCTTGTTAGCTGATTTAGACTTGAACACTTCATGCCAAACTCAGCATCAAACGAAATCCCTGGCAAAACCCCTACTGACTTCACTGGGAATGAAACCAAGTGGAGGAGCAAGACTCCCTCAAGAAGCATGTATCACCACAATTCACAAACTGCTGAGCTCACGAGAACGAGGACAAGGCATTATTTGAAGGCAGTTACAGTTCTGTTTCACTTGACACACCACTTCTCTTTTGTTTTGCAAAACATTCAGAGATGTTTGTTACACTCTGCAAGCAGCAAAGCTAGCAGACTCGATGACTAGGTGCAGACAGTTGTGGGCCAACCCGGCTGCAGCCTGGCAGTCAGGGAAGGTTCAGCAATTCTGCACTTCCTACTGCAGAGCTGTTCCCAAAATAACGTGGCACTGCTAAATTGAGCACCACGTGTGCTTTTAAGAAATGACAATTCCTGCAGCGCGTACAAGCAACCACGTTTGTCAAGATAAGTACATCAACATGAGATGTCATGTTAGGCTAGGCAAAGAGATTGAACTAGATAGCTTTGTCAAACACAAAGCAAAGCGTCTCATCCAAACTGACAAAGCAAGAAATGTAAAAGTTCCACCTACAAACCTGTCCTGCCCTGCTTTGGGAGAATCTCAAGACAGGGAGTGACCTCCTGTAACTGATGCAATAAATTCTATGCTAACCTGAGCTAACATTACTTCTGTCACTTCAGACCATGACACTGCATTTTACACAGGTTCCATAGTACCTGTCGGTATGTTTCTGATCATATATATGGATTTATATACCTTAGTGAGTAACAACTGTTTGTAACAACATATGCACACGAGGTACTATTAATAGGCAAAATTAACAGCATAACTAACTCTCATTATATCAAAGCTACAGTTAATTATTGCTTTTCTTACTTACAAATAGGGGAGTCTACATTTGCCGTTAGTGCAATGGGCCAAGACCCCTATACAAGTTGGTCCCAGAGCTTCATCTGTCTAATATTTTTCATATGAATTCAGCAAAAATCTTCAGCTTTCCTTCAATGAGGAAAATTCTTCAATATAAAATCAGGGACATAGCTGCTCTATATATATAGTGGTGTACATGGTATGGTGGTACTGGCTATAAGCAGAACAGAACTAAAAACACAGTTCATGAGATTACTTTGTGAGATTTCTTTTCCCTTTGGCGTTCCATAAACATGGTTGTGTAACAGCATGGGCTCAGTCACCCTGCACATGAATGAGACAGAAGCTCTGGGGGTGGGAGCATCAACAAAAAAAAAAAAAGCATTTTCTCATCAGAAAGGCTCACAATCATCAAGCTTAGATAAAACAAGACAATTATACGGATATACAGGAGTGAAACTTGGAGAATGACTTTTCCCCCAGTGGTAGTGCCCCTGCTGATACGCAGTGTGCACACACATACACACACGCACACCGGCAGGAATTTCCCTTTCACCGGAGAGCATTAGTTTAGCTTCTCCTTTAAATATATAAAGCCGTATGGAGGCTGGCTGAAGTTGCTGCAGGTTGCAGGGGAAGGCAGCTCCTCCTCTGAGCTCAGGACCATCAGCTCCCCTTCTCCCCTCTCTAGCCCAAACCCCAGCCTGACCTGTGAAAACACACTGGAAAGCTGAACATGCTATAAAAAGAGAGAAAATTATGCAAAGCTGGTCCTTGCTTCTCTCAGGACTCCACCTTTAATACACCCTAATGGGATCTTCCTCCCCTCAAAACTGAAACATAATGAAACCCAGGAAAATTCACATTCACCGTTTTCAGAGGAGATTGAATACACGTTAAAATATTCAGTAACAATTCAAATGCAAATACAGCAGAGTACTGTGTTATTCATATTCTGCAACAATTTGCCTTAATGCTCTATTAGGGAGAAGACCTCTTCCAGTTTGTTGTTTGTGAGTTTAATAAATCAGGACTTTGAAACAACTGCTCAATATATGAGGTGCTATATTTTCTTTTAAAAAAGCAACAGTGGTATGAAATCAAAGGCAAATTCATTGCCTTCTAATATAAAATACCTTTTCACTTCCTGAATATTGCCTGTAGCTCTGCTAATTTATTGCCATGAAAATATTGTTACTACTTAATGCACTAGTACTTTTGTCAATAGGCAGCTTTCCCCAAGGCATATTTGAGAATGCTCTGCTAATCAGGGTTGATGCAGTTATTTCAAAGCAGCCAGGTCTTTAGAAAAAGGTTCACATTTAATTCCAGTATGGGTGAGCACTGCCATTTCTTCAAAGCACAATATTTTTAATTCACTGAATTCATTCCTGTTGCTATCCAAATCAGTAACTAAATTATCCAGCCACAGGCTCGGCTTGAATCAGCGTGTTACAAAGCAGTACTGCTGGCATCTTCACCTCTTAGCATATAACTTACGTGAGATATTCCTCATTTTGTAACTGTGAGGATTAAACAAAGATTTAATCAGAAACACAAAACCGCGCTATACCATCAGCATGGAACTTAAAAAATATACAGCTGGGCTTTTAACAAGATAACTCACTCGGATCCGACTTCTTACTTTTCTACATCTGCTTTAGTTCTGGAGTTTATGACCTCAGATGCAGCTGAATTTCCAGTGCTTGTTTTCCAAGCATGCTGATAATCACAAACAGCACAGTGAGTGACAGTGAAGTCACACACCCATGCGCACGTCGCACCATGGTTTTATTCTCTCTAATAAATATGGAAATCTACATCAGTATAACTTTATTGACGCTAAGCAAATCATTTTAATTGGCATGGGACCTCTTAATGGATGTATATTTTCAGTCATTTTTAATGTATTTGCAATTCTCCGCAGATTAAAATTGAATAAAATTCTTCAAGAATGGGTCAGGCCATTTATTTCAATTAGAAATAGTAATGAAATTCCAGTAAAGTATTAAATGTCACTTAATCTGTATTCAAGACAAACAGAATACTTAATTTCTCTTGACATGTACCAAAACGATGTATTCTCCTTGTCTTTATATTGACTAAAGTGGCGCTCCTCCGCTTTCCAAACACCATAGTGACATTTAGTGACATTATTCCTGCTCGAAACCAGCACAGACATAATCTGTTTTGCAACCAGCCTACTAAGGTAGGTAGTGTCTGCATGGGGGTGAAAGCTCTGCTGCCTTTGTTCCAGCTGGTTCAGGTCAGTGGTGAGCTCTCGTCTGTTCAGCTTAATGGGAAACTTGAGGGTTTGCTTTTTTTGGGTGTTTTTTTTTTTCCCACCATCAGACCCATCCACAAAATGTCCACATGAACACTAACAGTATTCCTACACCAGGCATAATTAAAGACAGAACAACAACACCCAAGGAGAAGATGTTTTGGGATGACACAGATGTTTCTTTTGACTCAGGGAGGTACTGTGGGTTCTTGAGTGAAAGGCATCGGAGCACATCACTTCCACACAATGTTTCTTACATCCATGAAGCTTCTAAGGTGATCAGAGACAACAGGCTTGAAAGTGAAACAGAAGGCTTGGAGTATTAAGGAACATTAACAACCTCAAACAAAAATCCAGCCTCAAGGGAGTTCATCTCTGTAGCAACTCCAATCGGTTTACATTTGCAAAATATAGAAGACTCAATTTGAGGAAGTGAGGTCTTGTTATAATTCTCATGGAAATAATCAAGATGGCTTGCGATAATTCTCCGTGTCTGAAGTCACCCACACACATGGCTTGAATTCAAAGTTTGCACGTCTTTAAGAGATTTATATTAGGCTGTGCTAAGTAGGTGTTACTCATTCCTTCTGGGTGTGATCAAGCTAAGTCAAACTTTACCTCGCCAATGCTTTCCTATCCCTCACACTCTGTGCTTTTCATCTGAAAATACAGCAACAACACTGAAAGGACAGCGAAAGGATGCTTTCAACATCTCAGCATCCACAACTAAAACTCACTTCTGATCTTTTGGCAAGCGTGCAAAAGGTTTCAAAAAAAAAGACAGAGGATCAGCAACACTTCAAGTTCTCAGGGACATTTTCAAATTAAACTCCAAAATTATCTGTGAACTACACAACTGAACGCAGTGAGCATTCTGCAGAAGACAAAATGCATCTATATACATATGCAACCATTAACATACATAGTCACATAAGCATGCATCTCTTTGTTATGTTCCAGTCATAAACATCAGGAGAATATATGTCCATATAAACCTGGGGATGAAGGAGAAGGCTAGTTAGCAGCACAGTGGCACAAATGTAAATCAGTCCTCAAAAGTTTGACATCTGGTGCCCCACTCCACAGTATCCACATGACCATCTGTAGACGGACGTGTCCTTTAATAAATACATACCAAGATATACCTCAAGATGGTTCTTAATGCTATGGCGAGGAGAATCTACTTTCTTTAGACATGCAGAACTCTGTACAGTGCATATTTATAAAAACATATGATACAGGTTGATGAAATTATAGCCACAATTTTTTAAAAGGATTTTTTTTTTTTAGAAAAAAGATGGTTACAATACAGCGCTTCCCCAAATGAAAGAATAAAATATTTCATTTTTCTTGTTCTGTGCATGAATAATGCACAGTGACGTGATCTTTTGGTATTCCCTTTAAGCCGTTTTCAAGATGGATTGCTACAGTGGGTGGCATTCACAATAACACATGTTGAGCAACTCACATTCAGATCTTGCCAGCTTTATGGTTCCTTACAACATGCTTCAATGTGAAGTGATTCACACCAAGACGATGGAGAAAGTTTCTCTATTACTGCAAAAAAAAACCCATGATGCTATACGCATGTACCAGCCAAAATAAATATATTGACATTGCAAGATGAACTAAAACAAGAAAATTAAGCTGAGTTCCTCCTTCTACTACAAAATGTTGCATTTAGGTTTAAAAAGCATTTTAGCATTAAAGCTGAGCGACAATTTCTGCGTAAGACAAGCTTGCCCTCACAGTTAACCTGCACTACTAACAAAGCCATCAAATTAAAATTAGGTGAGCTAAAGAAGAAAGCAATGCTTAAGATTTTAATTTCCTCCATGTCATAAGCCAGCATCTCAGGAATTTCATAATTCCTATGGAGAAGACGGAAGGTAGTGAAGACAGGTAGAGGATCCCCCTGGTAAGAAGAAATTGGTGACTGTGAGCACACATAGTTGAAAGTAAGAAGTGAAGCACAGTTCTGAAGGTGGGTGATGAGCTGTGGCTTCATTAACAAGCAGAAAGTTTCACAGAAGTTTGTTTATGTAAGAGAGGTAATGGCAATTTCAGACAGACGTCAGTCCAAACAAGCAGCACTTCAAAGGGAAAAAAAATCTCTTTGAAATGACACAGGACGTTTTGGAAAGTGCTGTGCTCAAACTTTACATATGTGTTCCAGAACGTTTTTATTGGACTTGACCACTGCCCTATCAGATTTGATGCACTGTTTCTGACAATGTCATCAGCCAGATATTTCAAGAAAAGGTGAGAACACAAACATCTCAGACCTGTTGGCTGTGCTGCACTTGAGAAGTGACCATTGGCCTCCATCACCAAGCCCATAAAAAATACAAGTCCTGAGAGCCTTACTAAGTGCACCTCTACATTGTTAACCAAGTTGAATTTCACGCATTGTTCTCATATCCAGGTCCCTTGCTGCTGGTATTAACTCTCAATTTTAATTCCTCACAATCATAATCATTTCCAGAAACCAGGACCTGCATACCTCACCATCACCTTGCTTCTGTACTTCCTATTCCGAGGTTAAAAGTACGCACAATTTCAAGGTCAACCTCAAAGAGTCGGACTTCACATCATCAAAGAGAACACAGGCAGGCAGCTTGGGTCACCAAACAACTTGCTGAAGCGCTTCATTCTGAACTCTGAAGCAAACATACACCACAATACCTGGTTTTCTTTCACAAACCACTTTCTCATTCACGGCACTGTCTGTTGAATTCTATAGTCGTATTTATTATGCATATCATATTTTCAGCAGGGTATCTATGAAACTTCAGACCAAACAATTTCTACCTTCCAGACCACGTTGTTATTATTATGTTTCAAACTTTTCAACTATAAGAACTAAGATGAATATCGGGGTTTCACCAAACTGGGACGCAGTCTTCTGAGACCTTCACTTTTCTGCCTCTCAGCAGAACATGTCCTAGATGTAGGCCAGCGTGCACCCAGAGTGGCCGACGAACGGTTCTGACATTCAGCAGCCACTAACCCCCTTCAGTCAATAATTCAGGACAAGGAGTTGTTCCACTTGGGCACTCTACCGCTTCCTTCAAGAGCCACTTTCGCCAACAGAAGCCAACACCAAAGCTCTACAACAGCTCTCAACAGGAGAAGATTCCACTCACCAACACTATGGAAAACTTTCAGAGGAAAAAGCACGAAAACGTCCAGAAGCTTATCCTGTCAACCCCCTGCCTTCACG